>JAGIQG010000012.1:53676533-54926533 GCA_024679065.1 Sphyrna mokarran
CTCCCTTAGCAGCCTGAGGTAAATGCCATCAGGCCCCGGAGCTTTATATGTCTTTAAGCTGCCTAACAACCCGAACACCTCTTTCCTCGTAATCTTTATTTCCCTCAACCGATCCTCAACTTTGTCAACATCAGCAACAGACATCTGGCCCCTCTCCCGCGTGAATACCGATGCAAAGTATTCATTCAGGATCTCCCCCATTCCCTCAGGCTCTAAGCATAGATCCCCTCCTCTGTCCCTGAGAGGTCCAATCTTGCCTCTAACCATCCTTTTGCTCCTTACATAGGAGTAAAATGCCTTAGGATTTTCCTTAATCTGACCTGCCAGAGCCACTTCGTGGCCCCTTTTTGCCTTTCTAACACCCCTTTTAAGATCCCGTCTACACTCTCTATATTCTTCCAGCGCTGTCTCAGTCCCCAGTTGCCCAGATCTAATGTAAGCCTCTCGCTTCTTCCTGATCAAGTCCTCAATCTCCCTGGTAAGCCACGGTTCTCTAATCCTACCTTTCCCATCCTTCCTCCTTGCCGGCACGTATCTTTCCTGCAGAGAATTTAGTTTTCCCTTGAAAGACTCCCACATGTACCTCGTCGACCTACCCTCAAAAAGCTTATCCCAGTCGGTATCTTTAAGATCTCGCCTAATCTGGCTGTATCTAGCCCTCCCCCAGTTAAATACCTTCCCTTTTGGGCCGGTCTCGTCCTTTTCCATTAATATCCTAAAGCAGATAGAGTTGTGATCACTATTTGACACATGCTCTCCTACCTCGATGTCAACCACCTGCCCTGGCTCATTCCCCAGAACCAAATCCATTATAGCCCCCTCTCTAGTCGGGCCATCCACATACTGCTCCAAGGACCCTTCCAAAACACACTGTACAAATTCCTCCCCGTCCACTCCTACAGCTCTGGGCCCTCTCCAATCTACTCCAGGAAAATTGAAATCTCTCACTACTACTACCCTATTTTTCCTACACTTATCTAAAATGTCCCTGCATATCCTTTCTTCCACGGCCCGCGGGCTGTTGGGCGCCCTTCTTCCACAGCCTGCGGGCTGTTGGGCGGTCTGTAGTAAACACCCAACAGAGTAACCACTCCCTTCCTATTCCTCAACTCCACCCATAGAGACTCAGTTCCTAAATCATTCATACCTCTCTCCCTCTGCACTGCTATGACGTTGTCCTTAACTAATAAAGCCACTCCCCTGCCTCTCTTCACACCAACTCTGTCACACCTAAAACACTTATACCCTGGAATATTCAATTGCCAGTCTTGCCCCTCCTTCAACCACGTCTCAGTCACCACCACCACGTCTAAACTCCTCGTGAACATTATTGCCTTCAGTTCATCTGTTTTGCCAGTCACACTCCTTGCATTAAAACACATGCACTGAAGACCCTCAGCTCTCGGAAATACCTTTCTACCTACTGGTGTTTCCCTATCATCCCTCTCTATCTCACTCCCAGTTCCTGCTGTCTCCCCACCCTCCCTCCCTATTAGTTTAAACATTTTTGAAACACTCCAGCTAACCTCCCAGCTAAAATATGTGTTCCCCTCCCAGTCAACTGCTCCCTATCCCTCGTGAATAGGTGACCCTCCCTCCTGAAGACCTCCCAATGATCAATAAATATGAAGCCTTCTGCCCTACACAAATCCCTCATCCATGCATTTAGTTGGAGTGTCTCATTTGTTATTACCCAATCAGTCCCAGGCACAGGCAGCAGCCCAGAGAACACCACCCTGGAGGCCCTACCTTTCAGTTGAGCCCCCAACTTCCTAAACTGTCTACGTAAGTCCCCCCTGTGCTTTCTTCCTACATCTTTTTGTCCTACGTGAACTATTACATTTGCCTTAGACCCTTCTCCCTTCAAAATTCCATCTACCCTCTCTGATACATCCTGGACCCTTGCTCCAGGGAGGCAGATTACCATCCTGGAGTCTCTCTTTTGCCCACAGAATCTCCTATCGATCCCTTTAACCATCCCATCCCCCACCACTATCTCACCTCCTGCTTTCCTGCTGGTCTCTGTGGCATTCTGTTCCCCTTCACCTGCCCTCTCCATCACAGCTTTTACCCCCCCCTTGGTTTTCTGGGGATCCTCCTTAGAGATGGCCTTTGTGCCTTGATTTTTGTTCTTATTCCTTGTAACTGTACCCAGCCCATCCCTACTACTAGATCCTGGGGTCCCTGCAGGTCTGCCTTCCCTATTCATTGTATCCTCATTTTCCCTCACCAGACAAACGTCCTCCAAGCGCAGCTCCAGCTGTCTCAACTTTGCTCGTAAACGCTGCAGTTCTAAACATTTTGCGCATATGCGGGGCTTCGGGAGACGTGATGCCTCCAAGAAGGTCCACATATGGCAGCGTACACAGTGGACGCGTTTGGCCAAGTATCGTGGCATTTTATATACCCCCTTAAAGGTGATTAGGTAAGAAGCATGTTACTCACCGCCTCCAAGCCTGCGCTCACCCAAGCCCAGTGAGCTTAAGCCCTTGTTCCTCTCACTCTAATTCCCGTCTCACTCCACTGCCCGCTCCCGACGCTGCCCGCTGTCTACCTTGGCCTTCCTTTTATACTCCCGCGCTTCCTCCCCTGCAGCCCCCCGCGCCTACCTCCCGCTACGGAGCGCCGAAATAAACACTCTGCAAAATAAAGTACAAGACAGAAATTGCAAGTCAGGATTCTCTCCAGCCACTCTCCAAATAACTCTGCTCCGGAGAACAGTATGGTGAAGGAGGATTTTATTTTTTATTAAGCTCTCAAGAACGTAGAAGTATACATATATATCAAGAAACCATGCTACATTTTCATTGCTTAAGCTGTGGGGTAACTACATATTAGAATTATTTTACTCACAATTTGAGGAACACTGAGTTTAGGTTTGCTTATTATGAGACTTTGGGGATAAATTGGATCAGGTGATAAGAAGAAAAGCTCTAACTAGTAATTATGGATATTTTAACTTAACCAGTGGATGGCTGACAAGATGACCTCCTCACTTTGGAGATGTTTTAAGTATAAAAATAAAAGCAATATTCATAACTTCAATATAAATTTATTTGACCCATTTCTTGTAATTCAATGGCCTTCTTGAAGTTATTTTAAAATTCTCCTCTATGGGGATATAAGCCTTTTACAAGGTGCGGACCTGACTGATGGGCCCCACATGCACTTGTGGAAGCACGGTGCCTCATGTCTCTTGGTATACGGATGCGCTGAGGAAATTTTAAACTAACCGAGTGGGTGAGAATGTCTACTAAAGTCAATGGAGAGTAAAATTGGGAGCGGTGTAAAACACCTAAAATGAAGCCGTGGATTCAAGTTAAATCACATATCAACTGTTTCTCAATTTACAGTCAAGAGTGAGACCTCACCCCAGCATCACATTTGTCTTTTAAGACATATTTTCAAATTCTGTACCTGACAAGACTTTACAAAAATTGATAAATATTTCAGAGACAAAGCAAAATTGGGTATCTCCCATTCCTTGAGGAGTTTATGGCATTTTCCTCATGCTTTTGTGAAAGGCAAGTCAAACTCTCATAGGAATTTGCAGCCTGAGTGCATAAACCATATAAAGGAATCGGATTCCCATATTGGCATAGTAATATTTAAAATCACCCAAGTTGTCTGGTGTCCCATCTGAACAGGTAGAACCGAATATTGATCATGAGCCAATTTTATCCCCTTTTATTTGGAAATATGTTGGAGAATGCAATTGTTGGGATGGTTACATTCTATAGTAGATCATTAGAACACAATGCTATTTTGTCAGCAGTCACTCCAGCCAAAACCCAGTGTGTGAATTAGGAGGTTAGCTGGCTAAGATAGACAGGAGGTGATTGCAAGGTGTGATGGGAGGGGTGGGGAAGTTATCGCTATTGATAGGGAACATCTGGTTTGCTTCTTCAATAAAGAAAAGTTGATGTCTGAAACTATACAGAGTGGTGTTGAGGTTTGAAAAGAAAATTAAATTTTATCTCCTGAATATTTCACCAAAGGTCACGACTGGAGTGACAATTATAAGGAAGAATTTATATTTTATTCAGCTGAATGCTTTTATTGAATCCATAAAGATAATAGGAAGTGTGATACTACTATTTCAATGGCATACCATACTGGATTGGGCCAGCTCCCTGTGAGTTTTGCCTAATGTCAGGAAATAGAGGTAGAGTCATACAGTCATAGAGGTTTACAGCATAGAGAAAGGCCCTACAGCCCAACTTGTCCGTGCTGGCCTCTTTTTTTTAAACCCCTAAGCTAGTCCCAATTGCTCACTTTTGTCCCACATCCCATGATACCCATCTTACTAACCATGCCTACTAAATTCTTATCCAAATCATTAATATATATGATAATTCACAGTGGACCCAGCACTGATTCCTGAGGCACACTACTGGTCACAGGCCTCCAGTTTGAAAAACAACCCTCTACAACCACTCTCTGTCTTCTGTCATCTAGCTAATTTTGTATCCCATTGGCTTCCTCCCTCTGGATCCCATGAGGGGTTTATAAAAAAAACTAGACTGTTGCTCAGCAACCCAGGGATAACACCGGGATAGCAAGACTTTTGGGTTAATTGTAAGCTGGTGCCCGGAAAAACTGGACACGAGACTGGAAACTGCAGAGACCCAATTTTCTGGAAGAATAAAGAAAGCCTGAAGAACCAGGGAATGAGACAAAAGGGAGTTTCAGGAAGATTGCAAAGTCAAAAGAGAAAAAAAAATAGAAATTTGAACAGGGGAATTTCAGGGAAAAAACACAGAGAAAGACTCTGAATTAAAGAAACAGGTGATGGAACCAGATTGAAATTTGGTCATATGAGATTCAGAAGTAATCAAATAATTAGCAACATCTTAACACAGGCTGAGAGGCTGTGGTTGGTGAGTCTGGGACCCTGAGTAATTGTGTGGAAACTTGAACAAACATAGTGATCCTGGGCAGATGAATACAGAAAGGAGAGGTAGAAATCTTGGAGGTGAATCCTTGGTGAAGGCATCCTGGAGAAAACATTGTGTGGGAGAAGATTCCAAAGTGTGTATTTTAAGAGTGGAGATTGAAGGCCTCATGTGACAGAGAGAGTTCGAGTGTGATAAGCATCTGGGAGTAATTGAAAGAAATCCACAGAACTTCTATTGGGTGGCATCTGTCATTTGATCCCAGAGTTAGGACGTCTGACCACATTTTGCCTCATTTTTCACAGGGACTGTATACAGCCTGAGAACATTAGAGTATGACTATATGTTTTGTACCTTGTGTAATCTTTAGAAATGTGCATATATGCAAAGGAATAGTGGGGTAGAAGTATAAATGTTAAAAGGTGATCAGCAGCCCTATGATTCTGTTTATTCATGTATGTAAACAAAATATAAAAGTTAGGGTCTGTCAAGCCAGGACTCATCCTGGAATCTGACTTGTCCAGGAGGAACATCAGCCCGAAAAACACCCCAGAGCAACTGTACCTAGCTAAAGGATAGGTTGAAGGTCAATATTTTCAAGTTAGTACGGAGAATAAAGAAAATAAAGTCTTGCTGTTAAGAAGCATTTCCAAAACATTTCAACATTATTTTACAGCTGCTAGCTCAAAACTATCAGAGTTATCGAATTAAATTATATAACAGTAGCATTTCAACTCAACTTCTGGATTGTGAATTGTGTAATATAACCATTAGTGAACTGAATCCATTGTGAATGATCTAAATTGCCTTTTGACAGCTTGTTTTATATCCTAAATTGCTTCCCACTTATCAGCAACTCAGAATAAGCAGAGTTACAAGCAACTGTCACTGAAAGACAATGGGGTCTTTGGCTACAAGATAAGCAGTGCATTTCACAACTTTGTTGATGCTCTTTTCCGTTTTGGTGTTAGGTACCAATTTGCCATCACCCATTTTATGCTTTTATCCAACAACATTGACTTGTGTTTATGTAGCCTCTATAATATAATTGAAGTTCCAAGGTGCTTCATGGTGCAAATCACCAATTCCAAGCCATATAAGGCAATATTAGGGCAGGTAACCAAAACCTGAGTCAAAGAGATGGAATTTAAGAAACATCTTGAAGGATTTGATGCAAGCAGCAGAGCGTTGCCTGAACTGAAGTTTATAGAGGGAGGAAGTTGGGAGAGGCTTCCCATCTAGACAATTTGAGTGATGGAGAGGAAATGGAAGGAGGATCTGCTCAAAGTCAAATAGGTCAATGAGTTTTTCAATAGTCTGCTTTGGCCTCAGACAAGGAGAGGAATGGAATCAGTGATGTGGCCTGAAGACAATAGCTTCAGTTTCCCCAATATTTAATAATAACAGATTTGATGTACAGAAGGGAAAACAAAAAGTTTTGTAAATTATCAAGTCTCATTTTTTAGGCAGAACGACAGTGTATGTTCCGAGGGCAATCTGGCCTCATTGACATTGCCTGGGTGTGCTGTTGTTGGCTGTCACAACATAGCTTAACCATTTGAAGAAATGAGAATCAGGCCATGTGCAGTGTGGAATCACCGGTGGTGACCTGAAGATGTAGCAGAAATGTGTGCAGGGTGCTGAATAGTTCAACTGGGACCCAAGGAATTGGGGAAGCACTTTGTGGTCTTTTGGTAGTCAATGTCAGGCAACTGGTCATGAATTCAGAACAGACCCTGATATTGAATTTAACAGGGGAGCCTGAAACAGGTGCAAGGCCACAGCTTCACATTTCTAGGCAACTGCCAAAGAGGCTTGGAAGTCATTTGATCCAGTCAGGGGTCAGACATCTTTAAGATATCCTTTGTGTGGAACACTGGAACTAAAATTGGCCCTCATTTTACCCGTAACAAGGGTGGAATGAAGTCCAATTTCTGCCTCTAATATGAAAACCAGCTGCATAATTTCAGCTTGGAATATAATTGTTCCACATACTTAATTCAAATTCTAATGCAAACTCACGAGTCTGTAGCAGATGGAGGAGAGAGCATAAATCGACTCAGCAATTATATAGTTTACAACATTTCCTGTGGGAGACAAAAATCAACTTACATTTCCTCTTTTCTCATGTATTTTGTATGATTATTGCCAAGGGCATTTCCAAAGGGAACACTTGTGGGATGCTAAATAAACCACATTTAGAGGGTCTAGCATATAATCCTTCGGAAATTCAAAGACAACTTAAAAAAAAAACACAACATGTGAATTTGGCATGCATCCAAAGACTATTCTCTCTATTATTCTGAGTAATAAATATCAGAATAATTAATAATTAAGTCAAACAAAAATGCACACTAACTGCAGGGCAGGGCAGGGAAAGGAAAATTCCATTTACATGTGAACAAGGAATGAGTTACTTTCTAATTCTGCCAATTGAGAAACAAAGCATCTTGCCATCATAAACATTATTTCAATTCATTTACGTCCCCAATAACTCTTCATTGTTTTGTTCTTGTTTTTGTTGCTGCATTTGATCCTTTAATGACCAGTTGCAGTTCATTTCTAACCTCATCTACACTTCCCATTGCCTCCCCATAATCAAGGGCTCCACACACCCTTGAAATACTCTCTTCCACCTTCTTCCGTTGAGCAAAAAATACAGAGTTCTGAGATCATGTACCGACCAACTCAAGAACAGCTTCTTCCCTGTTGTCATAAGACTTTTGGATGTGCCTACCATATATTAAGCCAATCTTTCTCTACACCCAGCTGTGACTGTAACACTCTAACTGAGATGAGGAGGAACAACTTCTCGCAGAGGATAGTGAATTCAAAGAACTTGCTGCCCCATAGCACAATGGAATCTGAATCGTTGAAAGTTTTCAAGAAGGAGGTAAATATGCTTCTAATAGAAAAAAGGGATAAGGGGATGTGGGGAACATGTGGGGACGTGGATTTGAGACCAGGGAGAGATCAGCCAAGATCTGATTGAATGGTGGAGCAGGTTCGAAGGGCTGAATTTGCCTACTTCTGCTACTAATTCCTATACTCCTATTCTGGGACCTTCTTTCCTTCTTCCCTATGCACTCTATGAATGGTATGTTTTGTCTGTATAGCACATAAGAAACAATACTCTTCACCATATGCCAATATATATAACAATAATAAATCAAATCAAGTAACTATCTGGCTCTTCTCCAAGCATTAAGTAATTTTTCTAGCTGCTTAAGAAATTCTTCTGATTATGGTTGAAGTAGCAGGTTTTTGGCAAGTGGTAAGTCAGTGTACAAAATCTTTGGCAAGTGGCAGGAAACTTTAAAAAATATTCTTCCAACACTGACATAGTGATATTTGATTTTACTTTGCTGCATCATAAAATTATTTCAATATACTATACACTGTAGTCAAAACCGTTCTATTGAATGTTTTAAAGAACATATAATTTATTGACTTATTGTTTTGGTACTCACATAGCATAATATAGGTGGCCATACTATTGAATATTGAAATTTTATGTTAATTTAAAATGAATACCTGTTCTAAACAGATGTCTGAAACATAGATACTTCATTCCTTAAAAAAAACTTTGCTTTTCTCCACAGTTAGTTTATAATATGATTGAATTTTAATGATGAAAGTACATTGGGAGTAGGAATCAATTTTTAATTGTAATAGTGGAGCCATTGGGACAATTATTAACATTCTGCACAACTTTTTTGATGGAAAGAGTCACAATCGTATGTAAGGTTGCCACTGGCTGTTTAACATTGGAATTGTAGACCAAAAGCCAGAATTATCCATGTGAGCTGATTCTGAATGTTTGTGAATGAAGCTGGTTTAAAGATTATTGAGGTCTTTGCAAGAAGGCATTAGTGAGGCCATTCTTGATCCTGAAGGAGCATGGCCAAATGCAAAATAATACTTCTGCTACACTGAACTAACAATGAGCCAGGAGTCTGATCCCACTGTATTAGTGTATCATTTTTAATTTCCCAAAGCAGTAATTCTTATGGCATTTCTGAATGGGATGAAAAAGTATTGACAGTTTGTAGTATGGCTATGAGGAATGAGATTGAAATATATCATATAGTCATAGAATCCCGATAGTACAGAAGGAGGTCATTTGGCCCATCGAGTCTGTACCAACCACAATCCTGTATGTATGCTGTATGCCCATAACTCCTTGCATTTACTTTAACTAGACCCTGATACTAAGTGGCAATTTAGCATAGCCAACCCACTGCATATCTTTGCACTGTGGCAGGAAATTGGAGCACCTGGAGAAAAGCCATGCAGACACAGGGTGAATATGCAAACTCCACTCAGGTAGTGACCCAAGCCGGGAGTCAAACCTGAGTCCCTGCCGCTGGAGGCAGCAGTGCTAACCACTGTGCCACCAAAACAATTCACGTAGGACCATTAGCGATATATGAAGAGGAGGCATTACGCCATCACTTTGATCTGAAGTTAAAAGCAGTCGATATTACAGACCTATTGAGCCACCTAGTTCCTAATGCAGCATATTTTCACAGTTTCACTTGCTAATAGTCACAATTGTAAGTGTATATTGTGAGCTCATGTAACGAATTTAATTCTAGGAACCAGTCTTTAGGAAGAGAGAGAAAACATCAGCACAGTAGTGAAGTGGTCTTGTTACCTGATCAGACATGCACAGCCACTAGTTCAGATACTGACACTGCACACACATTTCAGGCAAGTCCAGAGTGAAATCAGTAATTGGTGAATTATGTGAAGTCCAAATTAGGTATCCTGACATTTCATTAGCTGCGTGATGTCAGGATATGGATCTTCACAAGCTTCCAGAGCCCTGCTCAGGATGATTAGACCCTAAATAGTTCGAATCCATACTTGATCCATGCCAAATCACTTATTTTCAGTTTTTTTTAGCACTTGAATAAAGCTTCTTTTTTTAAAGCTGGTTTTTTGTGGACTCAAGGAACTTGGCAAATAACAGGGGGCAAGAAAGGCTGCATCTACAAAGTAAGAGCCTTTATAGCACATCTTGTGATCCAGAAGGAACAGAAGGTTGGTCTTCTGTCCACATAGCTAATTCTGTCCCCATGATCGCTATGACCTCCCCTACCTTCACTGTCTCTTCGCAAATGTACACTTCCCGCAATCACCAAATCACCAACCACTATTACAATGCCATAATAGAATGATTATTCTACTGATCTCTTAACATCCCATAGTGCTTTCACGCCCCAGCTCCTCACATCCCAATCCAACAATAGTTTCTCTTCTCCTGACATTGCAAACTCTTTGGTTCCCCAGATTATCAATGACTTCAATTTCCCTAACCTAACCATTGTCTTCACTCCTCCGTCCTACAATATCTTTGCTCCCCAACTCCATAATGTCTTCACCTCTTCAACCTCACAATGTCTCTTCTCACGCCATACTGTGATATCCTCACTACCCACTCCACCACCCTCGTATTCCCCAGCCCCCACCCATCCCCAACCCAATGGTTGGATGATAAAGCTGGTTTAAAAAAAAATTCAAACACATCTTGAATATTAAGGTTCAGGAGATTGGTAAGAACATGCATTTCCTGACTATAACTCCTACCCTATTCTGCTGGTGCGATCCCACCTTGGTAAATACAGAAGTTATCTATGCGATAACTGTTGGTAGACAACCTTTAAACAAAACTAATTTTTTATGTAAAAATAAAATCCAATTATTGTGGATGCTGGAATCTGGGGTTAATATGAGAGTCAAGACAAGAACTGTATGCAACTCTACTAAAAAAAACTACAAACAACATTATAGAGATTTTAACTTAACTCACTTGGCATAAAACTAACATGGTGAAGAGTGATGCTTCTACACCTTGCCAAATTTTACTCTCTGTTGGAGTAAACGAGAGAGATGTAATCTAGTGTCCAATCCAAACCCATCAGTTCACACTGGGTCAGTTAGTTAAAATTGTCCTCAGTGTTTCGTTAGTCACAGAAAAGTAAGTAACAAAGCGAAGAACATCCATTTTTGACTCTACTACTATTTGAATGAACTGAAACTTGTTACTGTCAAACAATGATAAAATGCTCTAAGAGCGCTTTCAAGGATTAACAGTTGTTTTAAAAAGAAGTTTAATTAATGTGCACGGTTAATCCTGTTTACTCACATTTCAGCTGTTAACCAGCAAATGTCAAAACATAACGCAAGCTTAAATCCAAACAGTAATCTAAAATAAATAGATTAGGGGCAACACAATTTCAGTGTCGGCAACACTGGGATATTTAAAGATACTTTTGTGAGATGAAAAATGGAAACCATGTGGACTATAAAACAAAAACATATGTACATTGTCAATAGCAACAGATGTTTAATTACAGTTTATTTCAGCGTAGAGAATTCTTCTCTGCCCCTAGATGGCAATACCATCAAACACTTGCTGAAGAGGGAGAGTCAATAATTTATAGCCTGCACTAATTCATCTTAGACATGAGAGACGGAGTTAGACATTCATAACAGAATTGATTCTATAATGGATATTAATTGTTGTTAGACTGAGCTCATAAGAACCTGACAACATCTTGGAAGGTGGAAAAAGTAGATTTTCAACCTCAGACAGATTGAATTTTACTTCTTGTTATTTTGCACTGATACTAAAAAGAAACAATAAAAAATACCACACATCTGATACATGCCGCAAGAAAGCACGAATGTATTAGATCTATAACTTCTCTGATGTATTTTTCCATTAAGTGAAAATTCTAATTATATTAAAGTGTGGATATTCCATAATAGTTCTTGTACTTTTTGGTACCCTTTCTTCCAAAGATTATAAAGGACATAACATTAGTGAGCAATTGCAAGCTATGTTCAGAATGTCAAGCTGCAGATAAAATCTGAGTTGGGTGACAATCTAACAGGGACATTGTATACTCTACATACCACTAACAAAGTAATTTAAATACTGAAAGTAATTCCTTTGAGTAATTGGAAGTAAAGCATGTAGCTTTGTGACAAATGAATGTTTTAATGTGCAAACGATGGAACGTGTCTTCCATCGGTGATAATCTCTCTGTGAGTACCGTTGTAAAATCTGTGGTTTGCATTCAATCCGGGCCCACAGATAGGCTGCAATCATTACATAGCTGGGAGCCTTTTTATATACATTGGCTTATCTCTGATTTGCACAGTCAAATCCTGGGTTTCCATGGAATCGATATTCACTGTCTTCACCTGGCCTTATGAGGCCAGGTCCATTGGAGTGAGTGAGGAGAAAAATCATGAGGGGCATATAACAGGCAGATAATCTTATAGCAACCACTTTAAGTTATTGTCAAAAATTATAGTTAACGAGTTTCCAGCCTGCTGCATTGTGAAACTGAACTGAGAAGATCTATTTGGGTAAACTGTATCCACTTTACTGTTAGGTTATTGTAAAGTAGTCACCCAGAAGATAAAAAAAAAACAGTTTGGGCCAATAGTATTATTTCTAGGTTTTCATTGTGTTCCATTTTAAGGTACATAAATCAGTTCGGACCAGTTTTAAGATTTCCCCATTTTTGCTGTTTCTTTCTCTTTCTGGGTTTTAGAGAAGGAAACGTATCACCCTACTTTGTCTAACCGTGTCTAAATAACATATTGTCTGATTTATAAATGGCATTGAAAGCCACTCATTTGTGTGTGATGAGATGGCATTTTCTCTATTGTTAATTATTAGAAATCAGGCTGCCTCAATGCAAACTTATGTGCTTAATAAAATGACCATCACAAAATAGAGTTGGTTTTTGTGAGCCATCCTACTAACATCATTATTCCCAAAAAGACAAAGGTAAATCATCCAGACCAATCGCTACCTGCTACATTTGGGGGAGTAAAAATCTGACCACATACATATGGTCCCTATCAATTGTGACCTGTCATGATGGCTTTGCCAGTGGGACTGGAAACCATTGAGGCTGTGCCAGGAAGTTGAGGCAGAGGGGAGTGCCCTTTGGGTAGTGCCACCCTAGGCACTTCCAGCTTGGCACCCTGGCACTGTCACTATACTGGACAGCGCTGGGTGTGAGAGGGGCTGAAGGGTGCGGTCCAAGTTGGGGAGGTTCTGCAACCATGATGTGGGGAGGGAATGCTGTGCACTCTGCCACCAAGATTGGGGAGAGGGATGCTGTGGCTTTGCAATCACGATCAGTGAGGTAATGAACACTGCAACTCTGCAACTGACCATTGGCCAGTCTGTGCAGTGAGGGTGGGTGGCCGAAAGATCATTCATGTACTGGGTGGGGAGGGTGGTGGGGGAAGTGGAAATCAGCCAGTGGCGGGTGGAAGAAGTAGTAACAGAGAGATCTCTGTGTCCTATGCTGTTGAACAGAACAGAGAGATCTCAGCATGCGCAATGGTATCCTCTGCTGCAATCTGCCAGATTTTAATGAACTTAGGCCCCACTCCCTCCCCCTGCTGGCAGGAAGTGGATCTTGTTTCTTCTTTTCACAGAATGAGCTAAGATTCAATTTTTAACTTACTGAACCAAAAATAGTGTGATTCGCGTCCATTTTCAATCTTTGGCACTCAGAACTTTTTTGCTAAAATTGCCTCCCTCAGTTTAATGCTACACAATAGAGGACAGAGCACAATCACATTATTTCATCATTTGGTCAAAGAAGCATGCAAGTTTAACTGGGGGTTTATAATGAAGTCATGAAAAATAAACAATGAGGAAATAAAGACAAACCTTTATTAAAATTATTACTTGAATTAAGTTTAAATTCATCCCATAAAGTTGTGAAATAAATTTAACACTGCCATGCTTTAAAATTAGAGAACAAGTCTTCTGATGAGTATTTTGTGATTCAACAAGGTGAATATGCTCTAAAATACACCAAAACTGGGAATGAGCCAAACTGGAGTGTTGAGTGTGCATGCAAGAGTACTTTCGGGTCAGGAGTCATGCGAGATAAATATAATGGACTATTTTTTCTATTGTTGCGTAACAGTGGATTGAATAGTACTGCAAATGGAGTTGTCATTGGCCAATTTATTTACCTGCGAATGTCACAGAGTTGGAGTTTCAAAGTGGATTCCTGAACCCCATCATCAGGCTCACTATGGGTCAGAAAAACCACGACTCGTGGGAAAGAATCACTCTGATGTTGTCTAGGGAGGTTCGATCAAAAGGGAATTGGATTTTTATTTGAAAAGAACAAATGCATTAAGTTACGGGGATAAGGCAGGGCAGTGGGAATGCTCCTTCAGTGAACCAGTGCAGAGCCGATGGGCTGCACAGCATTCTGCTGCACGGTAAAGATCTGTTTTCTGTGATTTTTCCCAGTGCGGCCAATTAATGGTCAATAAGTGTGCTCACCATTCAATTACGGACAATCAGAGGTGATCTAACTGGAAAATTACTAAGTGGAAAGTTAATAATGGAGACGCAGTTCAAAATGGAGGTGTATTCTCTCCAACCTCTTTAATTTTTAAGTTAAAAATAACTTCTTCAGTCAGCCTGCCACTGGGAATGGGGGAAAAGAAGTAGAGGCTGGGGAACCCTTTTGCAGGACAGTCAGCATATCCTCTTGTGTTGTATAACCCTGGGGGTGAAACCCCCAGGCAGCCTAGTATTCTGGTTCCCAGATTTGGGTCACCATCACTAGGCAAATCAACTGTCTTTGCCCACCATCTGCAGGAATCTGGAGGCTGATTGCAAAATCCAGGCTTCCCCCACTAACAATCCTTAAAAGGCCCTCAATTGCTGTAATCAGCTACCATGATAGAGCACAGAAGCCGGCACAACAACCGATGATGCTATTTTTAGCGTGGCTGGCCTCCGTTTGTTGAATTCCTTCAGTGCAGAAGGAGGCCATTTGGCCAATCAAATCTGTACCGACAACAATCCCATCCAGGCCTTATCTCTGTAACCTCTGTAATCCGCCTGACATGTTGGGGCAATTTATCAGAGCAATCAACCTGACCTGCAATCTTTGGACTATGGGAGGAAGCTGGAACACCTGGAGGAAACCCTCCTCACAGACTGTCCTCACAGACAGCCACCCAAAGCCGGAATTGAACCCAGGTCCCTGGCACTGTGATGCAGCAGTGCTAACCACTGTGCCACAGTGCCAGTCTCCTGGCTCTCACACAACCTAAACATCAGGTCTGTTATCTTCATTGATACATTTTGCAAATCATTCTTTGTTAGGGAGAGAAATAAGAGCCAGCAGATTATGCATTGTCATACACTAGTGACAAAATGATCTATGTCACTGTGGTGTATTTCATTTCAGCATGTATCCGTAGACCAACAGTAAAAAGGTTTTCAGAAATGCTCTTTGATCTTACTGGGGCTAAATTCAATAAATCCCAAAAAGGGCACTGGGGTCACAGTGAAAGATTAAGCTGCACCCATTCAGTGTGATAAGAACCAACTTTGTGTGCTGATTGCAATTGTAGTAATTTCAACCGCTATTTATTACGCCGCACACTCTAGGAGGGGGCTGACATTGCAAGTAGCTAGCACTGGTTAAAGCTAATCTGCACCTCTTAAAGGGTGGCTGCAGCAAATGCTGACAGTTCTATACGAGGCGAATCTTAGCTGTGAAATGCTGAACAATGGAACAGCACAGAAAACAGCAGGCTGCAAGGAGTTCGGACACTTCAATGAAGACTCTGTTGGAGGAGGTGAAAATAAGCAGAGATGTCTTGTATTCAAAGGGGGATAAGAGGGTCTCCTGATGTACATTGAGAAGATGATGGCCTATCTCAAGCACCGAGGATTTGGATATGGTACCACAAGAAGTTGAATGAATTCACATGAATCATCACGGTCAGAAGCAACGTCTTACCAATTGCACTGGTAGCCTCCAATACTGCTCAATTTACTGATACCCAATTACTCACCTGCCAACAATCTCTATCAATCAGGATTAATACCTGACGATTCGCATGTTGTACTGCATCCTCACCCATTTAGCAGAAAATCTCATGACCAATATCTCATGGCTTGCACAAACTACCAGCTATTGAACCATGATGGAAATTTCAGCCTATCAAATTGCTGATTGGGTGGCACAGTAGTTTGCAGTAATGCCTCACAGCACTAAGGACCTGAGTTCAATTCTGGCTTCAAGTGACCGTGTGGAGTTTGCACATTCTCTCTGTAACTGTGTAGGTTTCCTCCGGGTGCTCCAGTTTCTTCCCACAATCCAGAGATGTGTGGGTTATGTTGATTGGGATTCCCATGGAATTCTTCAATCCCCTACTGCCCCAAACCCCATACTGGATTTGTTCTGGCTGCTGAATGCATATTCAGCTATGAGAGGATAAAAAGTTGATAACTGAAACATCAAGCTCCAAAATGGCTCTGCATACATCAACATTGCACATTATTTTACATTCTGATCTACTTACTCTGCAGGCTTGCATACGAACATACAAAATAGGAGCAGAAGCAGGCCATTTGGCCCCATTAAGATCACAGCCAATCTGTTTGTGTTGAGTTCCATGTTCCCCATCTGCCTCCAATTACCTTTGATTCCTTTGTCCAACAAGAATCTATAACCTATGTCTTAAAAATATTCAGTGATCCTGCTTATCTGCCTTCTGAGGCAGAGAGTTCCAAAGTTGCACAATGCTCTGAAAGCAAAAATGTCTCCTCATCTCTGTCCTATAAGGGCAATCCTTAAATTGAAAACAGTGCCCCTAATTCTGGACTCACTCACAAGAAGAAATATCCTTTTAACATCCATCTGTCAATACCATTAAGGATCTGATAACCCCATTTCCCACCATATATTGCAATTGACTGGGTATTCAATCTCTGTGAGCATTGCTAGCTGCTCTCATTTTAAGAAGAACCTGTTTCAACATCTGTTTTGAGCTTGAAAGCATTCCATTGATCATAGAATCCCTACGGTGTAGAATTAGGCCATTCAGCCCATCTGACCACAATTCCACCCAGGTTCTATTCCCATAACCCCACATATTTACCCTGCTATTCCCTCTGACACTAGGGTCAATTTATCATGGCCAATCAACCTCCCCAGAGATATTTGGTCCATGGGAGGAAACCTGAGCATTTGGAAGAACCCCTGGCAAACACAGGGAGAATGTACAAACCCCACACAGACAGTGATCTGAGGCCAGAATTGAATCTGGATCCCTGGGACTGTGAGGCAGCAACGCAAACCACTGTGTCTGCTACCGTACTACTGATATTCATTAGTAGTTGAGCCATGGACAATAAGGACATTCCCTGGATAAAACAATAACTAATCTCTTCAGTACTTACCATTGATAGTAACAATTAATGCAGAACATGGTTATTACTAACAACCTTCTTTCTTAAGTTGTAGCTTTCATAGCAGCCAGTTCATAATATGATAGGTCAAAAATCAATTTAGGGAGTCATGAGATGGGAATAGCTGCACTTCTGTGAGCTCCAGCACTACTCATCTTTTAATCCTTTCATTTATCCCACTGCACAGCCCATAAGAGCCTACTCTTGGAGAGGAAACTCTTGCCCCTGGAAGACTTCAGGTTAAGTATTAGTGGCAAGGTACCAAGAAAGATCAAGAAAATCCTCAATTAAAAGGAACAAGTGAAGTCAATCGGGGTGGATTCAAATCCTTAACATGGTGATCTGGTTAACGAGCATCTCTTGTTCCAGCAATGTCAAAGGCATTGAGCTGATGACTGCCAATATAATTAAAATTATAAATGACAAACTCGGCTTTTTGACGCAGAATATCAGTGCTCATGTATCAAACAGCAGAATGATGAAGCAGAGGAAAGAATCCTTACAATCGAGAAACACAACTTCCTATGTTGTGGCTCCTTGCAATCTTTAGAAAGTCAATTCCTTGGTATATCAGATATCCTGATGGACCTGGAGAGGCAGGGCCACAGAAAGAGTGGCCAGTTTTCCAGTGAGAGCTGAGGGTAGACTCCCAACTGATCCTTGAAAGCCTACTATGCTTTCATAACCTTGACTTGAAAGCTGGAAGTATTAAGCTTGAAAAGGCACATTGTATTTTGCCTGCACATTGTATCCTGTCATTTAATGACCCTGGCCAATAGTCATGCATTTTCATGGCTTTGGTGTTTGCCAGGCAGTGTTAGAAACACCCATGAAGGACTTCTCAGAGGCAATGAAGATGGAAAATGTGTGAAAGCTAACAAAATGCCATTTGCCCAGCTATATCCTGCTACTCAGAGTTATATTCAATGGATCCTTGTGGTCATTTGACAATCCTGGCCTTTCTAAACTGCATGGTTGGCAATGATTAGGTTCATAATAGGCAGTTCATCTTTAATCCTGGGCTAATTTTCTGTTACACTCCGTTATTGATTTTGTGATTTTTTTTATCACTCCAAAGATGTGCTGCTTAGGTTGATTGGCCATGGTAAATTGTGCCTTAGTGTCAGGAGGATTAGCAGGGTAAAATACATGTAGTATGGGGAAAGGGCTTGGGTAGAATTGTCAGCAATGAAGGATTGATGGGCTGAATGATCTCCTTCAACACTGTAGGAATACTATGATTCTATGTTGATGGGATGATTTAGTATATGAGCACTGAGGCAAATTTCACCTGTTATCTTAGACTACCAGGGATGTTCATTTGTCTACAATGGAATGTATCTCTTGACATTTTTCTATGATACTACTCCAAACTCAAGATGCAGATGTGATCCTATTTATCCTCGTTATGACAAAGGTGCAAGGTGGAGGAGGGATGACCAACGTTACTTTTGGTGTGGTGCCAAAATCAAGTCCTATGGGGTTAATATCCTTCAAGAGCTTGGGAGCATTAGGGAGCATGCAGTATAGATTGAGTGGCGCAAAGACTGTGTGAAAACTGCAAGGGACCATGTTTGATGTGCCTCCCTGTTGTCTTGTAAGCAGATGGGTTGGCAGTTTTTTGGAGACATTCCTTTTAATTTTACCCTTAATAAGACAGCTCTTCTTCTTGGTACTAATGCTTCCCTGGTGGAAGAAAATCCTGTTGTTTGAGGAGCCTGAGCAAGTAGTTGGCAAACTTACGCTCTGGATCCAGTGAGAGCCTGTAATCTCCATGGTCAGACTTACAGAGTTTTCTATGAGTTATGTAGCTCTATCTCTGTTATCCTATAAGTGAGGTGTGCCTCTTTATCATAAGAATTGTAAGAACTAGGAGCAGAAGTAAGAAATTTCAACTATGTAGGTTCTCTAGAGTTGCAAAGCAAAGACACAATTCATCTTTCTCTATTACTCTCCTTAGCAAGTCTTAAAATGCATCGTATTACTCAAAAGCTATTTACATTTTTTATTCAAAGATGGTCATAATACTATTTATTTGCAAACTTTTACTTCCATGATTTACTTTTCAAATTCATTGCGTTAATAACTAATTCTTTGTTGACTGTAAAATAAATATGGAATATATTTACTCGAAGACTGTAGTTAGATAAACATGAAATATATAATGATTATTTTCTCTAGAGATAAGATTGCAATTTTCTTATTTTGCTTCAAGTGTTGAAATGTAAAACTGTGAAGCACTGTGTAACTGTAAACATAACTCATATTAGTGCATTGTACTTACTTATTCAGTGTGGTGTCTTGTCGTTCCAATCTCTTCATAAAACACTGGGGAGGGCCAAGTCCTAAGAGTATTGACCTCGGGGTCACTGCATACTGCTGGGAGATCCAGCTACAGTACCAATTTCACATAGTTTACTGTGATTGTATTCAACTACTTGAAGTACCTCAAAACGTAGTCAAGAGGTCAAGAGGCTGCTAAGGCAGAAAATGATCAAAATTTTGCATTGATCTGAAGCTGTCAAGAGCTGATGTGAGCTGAAGTACAGAGGCAACATCGGAAGCTTCCAGAGAAATGTGTGCACACGTTGCCTTTGGTTCTTAAACCTTTTACACTTAAAGTGACTGGTACCCTAATGTGTGATAATGTTTTTTTTGTTGATTTTATATGGCTGTAACAGTATTTTCACTTAGATTTGTTTTTCTTTGTTCGAAGGGAACTATGATGTGTGACCACAATACTGTTCAGCTGTTAAATGCCCCTGTTCTTACAGCAATGTTTTCTGTTCCTATTTTGCAAATACTTGCAGTGATGATTCACATTTATCACCAGACCTTGTTTTGTCTCATTTAACATTATTATTTCATGGCATCTTGGTAATAAACACATTAGGTAATCATTTTGAATGAGAGAGCAGAATAATCAGAATCAGCTATATGATTGCTTTCTATATTATTGCTCACTGTACTGATAGGGCATATGATTCTAGCAAAACAAATGAAAACATGTCAATTTGTCTCTTCGTGCATATGAATTTCCATCCTATAATCTAACAGGAACTAAATAAAAATGCACATCAAACTTAAGTGAGTCCAAAAGGCAGGCAGACCCTGTTACCCTAGAACATTTTGGTTGGAGCTCAAATTCTCAGTTGCTTATAATCAACATGGAAGGAGGTCATTCAGTCCATTGAATCTGCACCAACTCTCTGACAGAACATCCTATCATGGCCCTATTCCCGTAACCTCACTATTTACCACGTTAATCCCCTTAATCCACAGATGTTTGAACACTAAGGGCAATATAGCATGGTCAATTCATGCAGATGCAGGAGATCATGCAAGCTCCACACAGTCATCCATGTGATAATATATGACATTAAATAAAACAGACTAAATCATGGTAGGAGGATATTGAATATCAATAAACGTTTCCACGGTGGTAACTGGAAATGTAGATACAAGGGCACACAATGACTTACTGACCAATTACTTATGTCATAGTTTTTGCTGCCTTTCAAGCTAAGATGATTAAAAAAAAAGACATTTTTATTTGTTATTATTGTCACAAGTGGGATTGCATTAATACTACGGTGAAGTTACTATGAAAATCTCCTTGCCGCCACATTTCGGCACCTTTTCGTGTGCACTGAGAGAGAATTTAGCATGGCTATTGCGCCTATGCAGTACTTCTGTCAGACTGTGGACAGAACCCACACAGTTACGGGGAGAATGTGCAAACTCCACACAGACAGTGACCCAAGCTGGGAATTGAACTCAGGTCCCTGGCACTATGAGGCAGTAGTGCTAACCACTGTGTCACCATGCTTTGCTTGTGAAAACATATATCATTCACATGGTATCAAGCAATAATAGTGTTGGAATTCATTAAACAAACTAATTGAGAGAGTGACGGGGGTAGGGGGGATGAAATGTGAAGAGAATTGAGATGAATATCTGAGATGCTGGAGGAGAAAGAAAGTACTATATTTGGTAGATCAACTTATAGTGAATCCTGCCATTTATCAAACATGAAACATATCCATGAGCACTTCATTTGCGGGTTCACTCTCACACAACCAGTTGCTATAATATCCCTGTAATACCTAATGTCTTACATTTGTTTAATCTCACTTTCTTGTACCTGCAATTTCAAATTCACCACAAAGGACAAATATATGTGTGTGTGTGCAGCATGCTTCATGACATTTACCATACAGGTGCCAAATGCTAACTGTTAACCTTATCAACAATGCTTCCTCTAAGCTGTGCACAATGCAGCAATAATGAAGGTAAAGTGGAGGTTGCTCACAGGACGTCCCCTTTAAGAAACCACAGCAGTGCAAAGAACTTAAAAATGTACCACACCTTGGAAAAAGAGCCCACACATAACAACGAATGTTTCAAGGGATCATTGATCAAGTGCATTGGGTGGTCCCGAATGACTTAATTCTAACTGGCCCAGTTGGCACAGACTAAACTGATAACTCCCAGATCCACAGTCACATACTTTTCTTCTTTGTCTTCTGCCTTAGCATAAGAATGTGATAGAGGCAGGGATTTTACAGTGTGAGCGAAAGTTCTTGATCCAAGTTATAGCACACTACAGAACTGTGTTACGGACACCTTGCTCTTCTATTACTTTAAATATCTCATGAAGTCTGGGATCCAGGTTGAACTCTGGGATCCAGGTTGAACTCTGGGATCCAGGTTGAAGTGTGCTTTCAGATCTATCCTTATTTAATAGACAGGATACTATCACAGACATTGAGGGAATTTTCCTGCCCTGACTACCATGGGAATTATAATGGGTGGGGGTAGGGGGAGAGCCATGTGAAGGTCCATTTACCTCAGGTGGTATTTTCTGGCTTTTGGGCAAGCAAAACTGGAAAATCCCACTATTGACAATGGGTATTTTTTTCCCCACTATCAGCATAACGACTGAACTTCTCAATTCATTGGTTAATTTGTATCCCAAAATAGGTGGTTGATCGGATATCATGCTTCTTATGTTAGTGATGGCCCATGTTTATGATTCAGTACTACTAAGGAATAATAAGGCATATCAAATTCATACTGGACCAGCATTATAAATATGCCCTTTTAATTCAATGTTGCAAAAGTGTGCAACGTACCACCTGCACAGAGTGAACCGATTGTTTTTTTTGCGCTTCGAACAGAAATGTGATTTGCATTACAATTGACATTGATGTACAGCCCAAGAATTACATATTTTCTACTGTATTCTGGGTAACAAATTCTAGTTTTGCCCTTAATGAAAAGGAAAATATAAAAAGGTCCTTTAAGAGGATTCCTATAAAATTGATGCTTAAGTTGGACAACTTGAAAGCTTGATAGTGGAAGTTTCAATGAAGATATCCATCAGCTATCATACATCAGACTGCTTAAAAAGGAATTGCTATGATTTTTGAAAAAATATTTTTTTCTGCATGCTCATGTTTTAATAAATGTGAAATTGGTTTGAGTGGGAAGTGGTTTAATATTGTCCCCCTTGCAAACCTCAGTGATCCTTTCACTGTGTAGTTTTTAAAAAGTGCTGTGTGTTGTATTTTAAATATTTAAAGAATTTACTTTCTTAGATTTTAATTAGATACGTTACGATGTTGAAGGACTAATGAGGTGGCTGAAAAATTAAAAGAAAACTTTCGGAGAAATTGATAAAATATAATACTGTCTGATATCATGGCAGATTGGTTCATGGGGCCAAGGAACAGCAAGGAAGAAGTTCTTGTAGATAATTATGATGACATTGAAAATTGAAATAATATTTTCACAGTTCATTTCTCATCCGTGGGGTATATTACTTTGCTCTTTATGCTTTGTAATTTGAAGAATTATAATTTAAGGCACCTGTGTGTAAATATTTCATATAATCATTAAGATTTGTATGCTTAATTCACAAGGCATGCTCAGCTCTCAAAAGGTTAAGTACAACAATACTGCAAAGATTTATGAATTGTTCTTTTTTTTGTAACTTCTGGTTTCTTGGCTAACACAATTATTTACCTACTGTTGACAATTTTCCTAATGTAAATCTAACAGATTGTTACACATGCTGTTGGCATTCATGTTTTTTTTATTTTTTAAACAATGTCCTTCATGTAACAGTAGTTAAATGCAGCAGAAGGACATCATTAGAGCTATGGTTAACTGTAATTTACACCATTAGGAAGGCAGCACAATTTTTATTGCCTGGCAATTTTCTCACTTCAGTATTTGTACCATATGGCTCAATTTGTGTAATAACCTTAATTTCTGCACCCTTCAGGTCTGCTTCATCTCCTACAGAATCGGAATGCAGTTTAGCAGAAAGGGGACTGTCTATACTTCAAGAGTTGAGATTAATAATCTGTCACGTCCTGTTCTGGTGAAGGAATGTGAACAGCAGACAGATGGTATCTCTACAAATGACTGTCAGAGGTCCTGATCCAATCAATACGATGTATTAATACATCTCCCATCGCTCCTTCTCTGGGGGCCGCAAAGCACATCTGGAAAGTTCTGGGGACTGTGGTGCTGAAAGCTGATTCTTTTCAGAATCAAACTGAGTCCAATTAATTTTTCATGTATACTTGATAACCATTTTATAATGAGGTGTGTACTTCTTGACGGATATACAGTGGCAGTACAGACCGCCTGCATTTTCTATCCCCATTCAGTCCTCTTTTAGCAACCAATCCATTAATCAAACAATCTGGCATGGAGCTGAAACCTCAGCTCACTGGTGATCAATACCATCCTAAAAAAATACACAGACTGCCTCTAGCATGCATGGTTATCTGGCCATTATATCAGCCTCTGCTTCAGGAAAAAATAGTGTTGCCATAATTATCTTCTAGTTACAAAAAAGCTGCCAGCGCATTAGATTTCTTTTGCTTTCTGTTTAATCTTTACAGCATACTATATCTGTCCAAATGTTAAAAGACCAATGCTTAATTAACATTGTAACTGAGTTTATACTTTTTGCTGATAACTAAATAATTTTTTTTATATAAACGGCAAATATCACAAGATTAAAAGCAAAACATAAATGGTCTGCTGCAACCAAATTACATTGATACTATATATCAGTGCAGCAAATGTAAAATGAACAACTGGAAAATTCAAAACCTTTCAAACTCTAGAATGCATTTCTGACATTGAATACTTGTGAAAATGACTGTAAGTCATGGATGCTTTTATTCACATCATTCGCAGTTTGCCCAATCTTTACTGACTAGAACATTATGGGTTGTGCTATTGATCAATGGTAATTATTTGTTATGCTGTAGACTAAGTATTATTTTGCAGATTTGAACTTGTGCTGTGCAGTCACGAAAAAAACAGAGTGGTTATTTGCCCATAGAAGTAATTAACCTCTTGTCCAAATGATTAGTCCACTGGGGTTAATGGTCTCTGAACTTCAATAAAGCTGTCACCTGCCAATAGCGGCTACTAACCCCCATCCTAATGATATTCCCATTATATTTTGTAGGTTATGATAGAACAGTTAGGGTAGTCACCTGTCCATAATAGCAGCTGACTTTTAGCTCTGAAGTCTCCATTAATTTTGATTAGCTTTGAACTTTCAAGATCTGGTCATCTGCTCATAATGTTCATATACCTCCCGCCCTTACAATTGTCACATTGTACTTTACAGACTCTAGCAGAGTAGATTGTCTGGCTTGCTGCCTATGAGAATACGCTGTCAATTTCAAAGGAAAACAGTGTCCATCCGATCTGCCAAGTAATTAAAAAATGTTGTAAAGGGAGATATCCACAGAATTCTCATTCATCCTTCATTCTCGTTTTTACGATTTGAGACTTTAGATTGGGCAGCTGGGACGACACTTCATGCAGAATCTTCCTGCATGTGCTGTGAGTGGAATTTCCCCATTCGTGAGTTTGCTGAGCTGGAACATCAAGTCACTATGGGTTGATTACATAGAACAGAAGTCTGGAGCAAGAAAACGCAACTTAGCCCATCGTACCCACTTCATTCTCTATGCAAAGACAGGCTTTTTCTGCTTTTGATGCTTACTTTAAAGAATAGTTAGAAAGTTGAATTCAACTTTGGCAGTGGCGCAAGATGAACCCGTCAACTGCGTTGCATCCAACTGATTTTCCTTTCTGTTTGAGTTAGCAGAAAGTAAAATTAGACAGACTCAATATGGGCAGCAGTGAAGTGCTCAGTCATACTCTGTTCAAGTTAAATTTCACCCATAAATTCACCCATTTGCCTTAATTAGCAGAAATGAAAAGCAGGATTAGTATTAATGTTGCTAAAGCCCTCAGTTGATACTGTTTCTTTCAAATTTGTTGGTGGACTTTCTCCGGATATGAGTTTCACCTTCATATTATTGCTTGGGGGAAATGGTTTCCAGATTGTGCAATATGCTTGTGAATTTTGCATTAGCTTGCACTGACTTTGTGTTCATTAAAAAAAAAAATTACAGATGCTGAAAATCTGAAACAAAAACAAAAAATGCAGATAACATTAGCTGATCAGGCAGGATTAGTAAGTAAAAATAAATTAATGTTTCACGTATAATGTTTCTTCTACTAATTTGCGGACAATGTCACACACACTAGCACGGTTAGAAATCCCACCAGAGGTCGTCCTGCTGTGTATATCAAGGCCCATCCAACCTCCGATTCAGTAGCCTAATGATCTTTTAAATGAAGACCAGTTGAAGGATGGGTATAACTGTATGGAGGCGATCTTAGAAGCTCGTCATGTTGATCAACCGGAATGCCGAGCCGGTAAGGTCAAGAGAGAGGCGGAAAATCTGGTTTGAGCCTGGTTTCTTGCCTTTTGTGATTTTACTAGTCTGAATTGCTGGCGTGATCAGCCTTTTGCCCAGAAAGGTCGTCACCAGCAAAGGTCATGAATAGTCTGCAGCAATGGGGACCTATCATGATGACCACGCCAATGGGACAGGAGACGAAGGCTCCCCAGGTAATCAGGGGCAGGGGCTAATAGTGCTCATTGGACAGTGCCAGCTGGCACTGCCAGCCTGGCATCTTGGTATTCCAGCATGGCACTGCCTACCAGGCAAGGTCATGGAGTGGAGCATAAGGAGGCAGGACCTGAAAGGCAGCAGGATCTATAGGACGGTTGTGGGATTGGCAGGAGCAACAACATTCTGGGGAAGAGGAGTATTGGGGCGATATCCAGGGTGGTAGGGAACTGACAGATCTCTCATATTCTGTGTACACTTGCACACAGAACATAGAGCTCTGTGCATTGCAATGGCATGCTCTAGCTGTGACCAGCTGGCTCTTCAGTAAGAATAGATTCCATCTATCCTCCTATTGGTGTGAATTGCACTTTGCCTCTTTTTTTTGCAGTAAGTGGCATAAGATTGCATCTGAAAGTTCATTGGAAAATGGAAATGATTTTCTCCTGATTCCAAGCTCACTTGACACTTAGAAATTTTTGGTAAGATTGCCCCCTATATTTTTCTGACAAGAAATCAGGTTGCAGTTTAGGATAATAAGCTGCAGGAGTGAGGACTAGAGTATGAAGGGCAGCATATAGAGACATTAGTGAATCAAATGGGTTTTTCCGACAATTGACAATGGTTTTGTGGTCATCAGTAGATTCTTAATTCCAGATTTTTTAAAAAGTTGAATTTGTTTATTTGCCCTTGCCTATTCATATCTGTTGCAACTTCCGAATCATTGATTAGTTCAATTGATGCAATGGACTTAGGTTTATTTCCTTCATTTAGGTTATCATTTTTTGACGAGTCTTAAATTAATCTACTGTCGAAAAGTCCTATGCTCTCAGAAATGAACATTTTTCCATACCATCATCTGATGTGCTTGTAAAACCAGCAACCTTGTTCTAAGCCAATTTTCCTGGCGGGCAACTTAATCGGATCTCCAGAGGCAGGGCCTTCACATAATTTCCAAAATATTGCTGCTAAAATCATACTTGATGGGAGAGCAGTGGGATCTCTGCCTCTACTTTAACCACCTGCATTTGCAGATTTCTTCATGGTGTGACAGAGGATTAGTTGGAATTAGGGTCTACATCTTTGAGATGGTTCGAGCAACTGAACAGAGAATGATAGAATGATTATGAATTTAATTATCTAATAATGATTTCTCAAGAAATTAGCTTTGGTGGGTTTTCATCTTGCTTTGGAAGATGCAGTCTTGGTTTTTATCAATGTCACATGGTAAAATGTAAAGCTATGATGGTATAAATGTAAAAAGGGAGATTTAAGCAAAGACAACCTCAAATCAGCCTGAAGGCTTTCTTGTCAAAACTCATGAAAAAGTACTGATCAAATGCAATTCATTAGATTTCCTATGGGCTTATGAAGAATTAAGTAAGAATATAAATGAAAATAAAATACATTGACTGGAAAGTTAAGCAAATTAGGTGTTTTCCTTTTGACTTACCGGCATTGTCACTGCAGTAATTGTAGCTGCGTTAATTGTTGGATCATTTCTTCTCTCTTGGTAGACAACATAATATTGAGAAATAACTCCATTGGGAAAACTGGGTAGGGTCCAATGCAGTAAGACAGAGAATGCACTTGTGGCTTGAAGAGAGGGAGCAGCCATGCCTTGAGGAGCTGCTTCAAGTGTTCGCACAAAAGCCCACAGACTGTCTACTGATCCCCTAGAGTTATGAGCTCTGACACGGTACTCATACCCAGTGTAAGGCTGAAGCATATCCGAAGTATCTATGAACTCCAATGCATCTTCAGACCAAACGAAAATCAACAGTTCTTCCTGAGTCCCGACAGGCCGCCTACAAATCAGGCAAAAGTGAAAACATTTATTATTTCATCTAAATAATCCTGATAGAAAATAAGTTAGCTATATTTTAAGATGAAATCTGCTTCTGATGATTGATGGTATTAAGCTTTTAGCCTTTAGAATAACAGACGATTGACTTCATTTGAGGAAACCTGCTATTCTTAGGAGAAAATTTGCTAAATATGCATGTTCCCCAATAAGCTAATAGAGCATCTTAGATCACACAGACCTTAATTGTTTCCCTTTGTTTTGTAGGATAAATATTAAATGCAATTTGCTCATGGGAAAAAGGTTTGCCTCACTCTAATCATTATTTGTTGCCCCTTCCAAGGCAAGATGAAACTTTGAAAATAGAACAATGATTACTTACCTTGCTGGAGAGAAAGACTTCAATTTCCTCAGAATTTCTATTCTGAGCTGCCTTAACCTCATAGGAAATGTAACAGAAAGTGCTGCAACTTCATCAGAAATGCAATAGAGATTCAGTTCAAGCTCATAAATGGGTTTATGTCACAATTCTGATAAAATTATGGCAGTGCTGGGAGTAAAAGTGAGAGGCATTCAGAGCCATTCCACAGCTTTCTGCACAGCTGCACAGAGTTTCATGTTTTTAGATATCCAGATCATCAACGACCTGTTCTGGTCCCCCCATGCCAGGACTATAGTTAAGAAAGCCCACCAAAGTAGAAATGTCTCTACTTTCTCAGAAGATTAAGGAAATTTGGCATGTCAGCTACGACCCTCACCGACTTTTACAGATGCACCATAGAAAGCATTCTTTCTGGTTATATCACAGGTTGGTATGGCTCCTGCTTTGTCTAAGCCCGCAGGAAAATATAAAACGTTGTGACTGTAGCCCAAACTATCACACAAACCAGCTCCCATCCACTGATTCAATCTATACTTCCCGCTGCCTCGGTAAAGCAGCCAGCATAATTAAGGACCCCAAACTTCCCGGATATACTCTCTTCCTCTTTCTTCCATCAGGGAAAAGATGCAAAAGTCTGAGATCACATACCAACCGACTCAAGAACAGCTTCTCCCATCAGACTTTTGAATGGACCTACCTCACACTAAGCTCATCTTTGGCCACAACCTAACTATGAATATAACACTAAACTCTGCACTCTCTCCTTTTCTTCTCTATGAACAGTATGCTTTGTTTGTATAA
This sequence comes from Sphyrna mokarran, assembly GCA_024679065.1. Taxonomy (NCBI): domain Eukaryota; kingdom Metazoa; phylum Chordata; class Chondrichthyes; order Carcharhiniformes; family Carcharhinidae; genus Sphyrna; species Sphyrna mokarran. The sequence continues at coordinate 53,705,647 of JAGIQG010000012.1, forward strand.
CGAGCAAGAAACAATATTTTTCACTGTATGCTAACACATGCAACAGTAATAAATCAAATCAAATCAGAAGCAAGATAGGAGCATTTCCATCTGGGTGCTTATAGCTGCAGGAAAGAAACAGGTTGTGGGATCTTGAGATGGAGGTAGTGGATAGAAGATTTCCAGAAAAAATGAGATCGGCTACAATCTAGAAAAATATTTTTGGTAGTGAAATATTGGCCAAGAATAAGATAGGATCTATCTGACTGTCATTTCCAGGAGCCCCAAAAGTCTCCTGTCATTGGGGTTATCAGCACCAGGGAGCAGTGGCGCTTTCCAATGTTGTGGTAGACCCGAGGATTGCAGTTGGAGCCCTGGAAAGCAGGTAAATGGGATAGGATCACTGGGGCAGTGAGTGAGGCCCCAGCAGGGAAAAGACAGATGGTGTAAAGGTAAGCAGAGGGTCTCCCTGTGGGGACAGCACTGGAAGATTCCCCCTTTCAGCATAAGTTACCTGAGAATTCCAATGCAACATCACCCACCTTGCCCATCAGTATCCATTCCCCCACCCCAACAACCAGAGTGCAGGCATAGGCATGCCCACCAGGATATACCCAGCTGGTAATTTGCCCTTTGGTATTGCCTCCCCCCTTCTACCTGCCCCCACCAAGAACTGCTGGAATCCAAGCAAAAGGCCATTCTGAACTCTGTCCTCTCCAGACTTAAATTGGTGGGAGTTGGGAAGATGATGGGCTCACCACCCCAAGTCTTCCTGCCCCATTATTTGGCCCCCAGCTCCTCCACAATCTCTTTGCCTGTACCTGGCGAGGAGTGGGAGGGAAAGGGTGGGAGGTGGGGAGGGGAGAGCAAGGCGCATTAAATTCCACGCCTGATGCCTGGCCTGACCACATTATAGATTCTGTCACTGTAGAACTTTGATACCTATGTTGCTAATGGGTGTAATGGTAAATTCTGGATAGGATCGAGGGAATGGAATGCTGCAAGGTTAGAATGGGTTAGAGTGAATGAGGACAATGAAAAACTGAGTGGACTGGTCTTATAGAAATATACTTAAAGCAGGCAAAACAGCAAAGGAAGGGATGCTGGAGGATAGAGAAGGCAAAGGACAGATGCCCAATGCATACCTAAAACAAAAAGGAAGGACCAAGTCAAAGGCAACAGAAAGAACACTAGGCATAACTGAAAGTATAGGGGGATGAAAGTGAATCTGTTACGAGGACAGCTTGTTTAGGGTCAGGAAGAGAAAGATCAAAGAATACAACAAAAATCCAGCAAAAGATAATTAAAAGGAGGAATAAGGTTCAAAGTTGATGAAGTTTAAGTTTATTTATTTATTAGTGTCACGGTAGGCTTACATTAACACTGCAATGAAGGTACTGTGAAAATCCCCCAGTCATCACACTCCATCACCTGTACACGGAGGGAAAATTTATCATGGCCAATGCACCTAACCAGTGCATCTTTCAGATTGTGGGAGGAAACCGGTACACCCAAAGGAAACCCACAGAGATACGGGGACAACATAGAGACTCCGCACAGACAGTGACCCAATTGAAGCCAAATCCCTGATGTTGTGAGATAGCAGTGCTAATCACTGTTCCACCTGAAAGATGTGGGATTTAGAGGCAGACTCACATCCAAGCACTATTTGTGTTTCTAGTTCTTTGTTACCTCTGTGGTAGAAAACACTTCCTTTGCTAACCATCAGGTAAAACAAAGAATGACAGGAAACTGATAGCAATGAAATAAAGTAAATCAATGCTGTGGAAGAACAAGATCACATGTATACATGTGTTGGCCCATATTGGAAAGAATGCATTTCATGACGTGGCCAGAGCTCTGGTTAGAAGAACATTGAATGTCATGGATTTATCAATAATTGTGGAGATAGACATGAAACAGAAAGGTCTTAGCAAATAACCATTCAAAAGAACAGAAAAGTAATTATCAACAAAATTAAATGAAGGAGGAGGGAGAAAGAAACCAGTGAAATGGGGGACAGGATCAGTCAAAACTTGCGTTCTTAGGAGTGAATGGGTCTGAAATTAAACAATACAACTGGAAAGCAGAGACCACAAGTGCCATAAATTTGAAACAATGAGAGTGCTCCACACTTCCAAAGCAATGTGCACACCCTTTTCTACCTGAATGTTTTAATGTTTCTGTAATTAAATTACTTGAGTGAGATGACCTGTTACATCATTCCACTCGTAATTCCTGTCTGCATTTGTAGAACCCTGTTGTGCACAAATGAGCTGCTTTTCTTATCTACACAATAACAACCACACTTCCATCAAGTAATTCAGTGGTTGTGATCCGAAAGGTGTTGTAATAAAAGCAAGTTCTCACTTTGTTATATAGTGGGCAGATTTATAGACTTTCTTCATTTCTGCTTGCCATGCTATGAAATGCAAGCAGAAGCTTTTTCAAAGATGCAAAGAGCCATAAGGTTGACCCCGAGAGCAGAGCATGTGCTAGATTGGAGAATTTGCTCAGAACCCCATTGTACAACATATGGAATAGTAGAGATAAGGTGAGATCAGAACATTGCTTCAAAAGAAGTCAGGAAAGTAGGAACAGAGGACATAATTTTATATTAGTGAAAGACAAATTAAATTCAGATGTGAGAAACCTCTTTATTCAATGATTACTCAAAGAAGCAAGCTGCTAGGCAGAATGGTAGAGGCAGAAACATTAGGGGCATTCAAAAAGAAATTGAATGCTTTAATGGGAAGCTGAGGACAGTGAGGGGATCAGATTCAAAGGAACAAATGGCCTTTTGTCAACCTTGACATTTGTTTTTTTTATGATTGTCACGAATCTTGTAACAGATCATCATATTGCCTTTCAAAACACAAAAACAAAAGGAAAACTAAATGGGTTACAAGAGGAAGGATGAAAGAGAAATAAAAAAGAAAAATTGGAGAGAATATCAGAGACCTGTCCTCACAAGAATTAATTATTAACCTGCTTACCACAGTGAATTGTGAAAATTGTTCCCATCTGTGCGCATTCTCTTAAGGCCATTTAAGAAGATAACAATTTATTCTTACAAGTCCATCCCCACTATTATTACACACACGAGGCAGAATTTGATGTCCTGTGCTGAGTTGAGTTTGAAATGGGAGGGAGTGAAGGAGGGGCAGGTGGAGAAAATTGTTTAATTGGGCGAGAGGGTGCTGTGTGGGGATCCTGCTACTTCCTGCCTCTGCCTCGATTGAGTCTGGGCAGCAAGGCTTTTGGACATCATTCCTATTCCAATGCCAATTGAGGTCCTTAACCTCCCCTTAGTAGCATCACCCTGCCACTGGTATTCAGCCACCCGCAGGCGGCTCTGTGGCCATGTGGGGAATCCCAAAAACAATGAGGGACTTCACTGCCAGGCACTTAGGGCCTAATATAAGTATTAGGAAGGGAGATGTCCACTGAGATTTACCCCTGCCTTCTACGACCCGTCAAGCCAGCAATCATCTCTTTACTCCCATCCATAAAATCTTCCTAATCAGTCAGAGAATATGGAAATACTGTCCATTCACATGGATCATGAGAGTTTCAGGCTGGTGTCTTATTGTCTGTTGACAGATGTGAAGCTATTACACTTCCATTGTGGACTGTGAAATCCTGCCTTGGAGGTAGCATGGAAAATTGGATAGCATGTTACATTTAAAGGCAGCTCCCACCTGTCAAAGGAAAGAAGCAGCCAAATAGCAGTGGGGAAGAAAAGCCTGAAACTGGACCTTATTGGTCCTTGTGAGAGTGGTTAGCAGCAGGAGGGAGATTCTACACCTAGTTATGATGCAGAAAGTCCTCCAGTCGAACATGTGTGCCCAGTGGGAAGAGATTGCTTAGAAGGTGAATGCCAGGAGCACAGCTGCCCAGGTCTTACTGAAATATCAAAAAAAACTCTTTAAATCCTCAGAGGGCATGAATCCAAACTTTCAACTCATTTATACTCTCCTCATATCTGCAGAACTACAATGCCATTATTCACAATTCTCCCCAATCTTAGTCCTTTTATGTTTCTATAATTATCGCACTTAGTGTACCTCCTTCTGCTCACATACACTCTGCATCCTTTATCTCAGCACTATTGAAATGCACTCTTCCATACCTCACAACTTACACAGGTACATTTTCACAACGCTTCAGAAGACTGCCACTGACACCCACACTTCTATTTTGCAGGAGAAGATACAACAGAAGATACATGAGTGTGGCTGCATATCCTGTCACTTGTCAGTCCTGGGCCTGACAGAGAAAGGGAGAGTCACGGCCACGGTAAGAGGAGATGCTGCAATGAATATCCCATTGATTTTCTTCACACCTTGGCATTTTCTTCTTTGCCCTTTCACCTTGGATACTCTGCATGAGTATCTGCAGCCATTCATCTCTCTCTGCCCTCCTTTCACATTAAAAACCGACCTTCATCACTTTCTTTAATTCGGAGTTTTTCAAAACTTAAAACACAGCTGAATCGGAAAGGAAAAAGACACTGTGATCTGGATTTTGCTCTGCAGCTCCAGGAATGATAGGGTAGGATTTATTTCCGCTCCCTTCAACTTGTCATTATTCAGCTCAAGTTTCCTGCAGAAGGGATATGATGGACTAAGTTTTGGGTATCCAACAGTGGGATCATTTTCAGGTCACGGGCCTGCTAGAGGTGACAAGCACGGTGGCTGAATTTTACAGGAAAGGAATGCCTCTGCATTCACTGTCCCATTAAGGGAGGCAGGCACGTTTGAGAAGATGGAGCTGCAGTTGGCAAGGAAGCCAACAGCCAGCACTGGGTGACCAGTGATAGCACTATTGAAATCCAAGCAAAAGAAAGATGGGGAAGTGCTGGAGCCACCACTGGTGTGAAGTAAGCGGCTGAAATCTCATTAGACCCATGATGATCAGACACATTCATCTCCAGAAATTTCACACTAAATGGAAAGATAGCAGACTTAACAGAAACATTTTGATCTCCTTCAGCTATGTAATGTAGTCTTGATTTCCCTTGGTGCACTGCCTTCTCTCACTTGCCAGAGTGCAGAAACAGACAGGAGCCCGCGTGACATTGGCACCATTTTGGTGCAGCTGTAATTGTCGTCATTAAATGGCTCTTTAGTTAGCTTTATTGTACCCCTACTGCTGCTGTGTGGGTTGCTGTCACTGTACAATGCCTGTGCACCTCCAGGAGAAAAAACAGGGTTGGTCCAATGCTTCATAATGAAATTTGTCCAGTGTTCCCACACACCTCCCCAACCACAGCTTTCCGCACTGCCTACCACCCATTGCATCCTCATGTGGTTGGGAAAAAAAAAATTTCCTTATGTATTCACAGCACGATCCCTGCCAAAAAGCAAGAGTCCGCCACTGTGCCAAAACAGGAAAACATGTGTGCATGGTTGTTAGATGAGGAGAAGATGAGGTAGTTGTAACAATTCTCACAATAATGGTCTTATGACTTTTATAATAAAAAGCCTGTACTCATTGTGTATATTCATATAAGGAAAAATTCCCTTTAGGTGCTAGTATCTGTTGAGTCATGGGATAGAACAGAACCCCATACTGTTCCCATCTTTCTCTATCTTCTGTGTCAAGATTTCAATGATTCTATGATTTCTATGAAAACTGGCCAATCAACCATTCATTCCAATTAAGAAAAAAAATCATATAAACAACATTAGCAAAATGAAAAAGATAAAAACATGCAAGAAAGTACATAAAATGACCCTACAGGCTGGAGTTTATGAGATAGGAGGTTGGGTGGAGGGGTGTAAAAGGTAGGTTCCCAACTACTAACAAAAAAGAAAAAAGTGGGCGACATGGTGGCATAGTTAGTGCTGCTGCCTCACAGCTCCAGGGTTCGATTCCAAACTTGGGTCATAAAATTGCCTGTGTGGAGTTTGCATAGTCTCCCTGTGTTTGCGTAGGTTTCCTCAGGGTGCTCTGGTTTCCTCCCACAGTCCAAAGATATGTAGATTAGGGGCATTGGTTATGCTAAATTGCTCCTTAAGAGTCCTGGGATGTGCAGATTAGAGGGATTAGTGGGGTAAATATACGGGGTTATGGGGATAGGACCTGGATGGGATTGTTGTCAGTTCAGTCTCAATGGGCTGAATGGCCTCCCTCTGCACTGTAGGGTTTCTTTCTATGAGCACCTGAAAGACAATCTGTGCTATTTTGCATTGGATGATACTTAGACATCCTCATGGTCGCCTGAAACAAATGATAGACTCTTCGAGGATGTTAATGAAAAATCTAATGTTTCTTTGAGGATCACCTTTGGTTAATTGTCAAGATGCTGGACTTGCTCAATTTAATGTATTGTTTCCTTCTGTGGCCAAACCTTAAAAGGTACCACTGGGACAAGGTCACTATTATAAAATCTCCATTGGTCAACTATCAGCTACCACCCCAAAAATAGGCCAAAACCAATTTCTGATTTTCCTTCCACATACATGTATTCTTGAAGATGGAAAGTTGACATGTATGACAATCGTGAAGCTCACAGTTACAATAGATTGGAAAGTATATTAAAGCTTCAGTACAAAATTCAGCAAGTGAGCTGTAGGAACAAAACATTTTGAACATCTAGACTTCTCATAAGTTGATTATCTCAGGTTTCTTTCCTTCAACCTGCGTCGTCAATGGTTACAGCAACAGTTACAGTAAGACTGCTTTAAGTTGTCCATGCATCATCTTGCTCTAACTCTGCTGTCATTCTGAAAGGCTCAGAAACATATTAGAAAAGAATAGAAGATTAATAGCGATTACTAAGAGATAAGGCAGTGAGCACCCTTCTATAACTTGCCATGATGAGCAATTTCATTAATATTGTAAAAGGTTGTTTACTGCTTGTCAGATTTGGCTTGTTTTATAAACCTCTTCATAAACATTAACCAGCGCAGATGTCCTGCTTTATTTTACTTGGACAAATAATTTTTATTATGGACGCAGGCACTGGAGAATACAGCAGTTAATTAATTCTCCTTTAATAAGGATGTTAATTTAAATGAAACATTTGCTAAGGAAAGGATTTATCCCCCACGTATTCCACAGAACCCGTTTAATAGAAACACAGGGACAAAAGTAATCTTTTGCCACAGTAGGACATTGGATCCCGTTAAAATGTGATGCTTGCTAATAGTAGAGAACATTCTTGCTTGGTAATGTAGTTCCTTATTCAAGACACAGTTAAAAAGGGGTGGAAAGTAGGCATTCTGCCGAGCCGAGTCAGGAGTAATAAACCTTCTGCTCAAATGACACAATCAAATCAAAATCATAATTGTAGATTGTTGGATTCCTCTGTGTACAGCAGAATGTTGCTGACTGACATAGATAGAGGGCTGATTTTATTTAAAGTGTAATGAAAACGCTGCACTGGGGCACTAGATACAAATGTTATACTGGGCAATATCACAATGAATCACTTGCCTGTGATTTTAGTTGGAGTTTAGAGTCATTGAAACAACCACAATATTAAATCTTTCGCTGATGACAGTGACAAAACAGATGTTTGTAATGACAGAACTGGGATACTTCTGGCAGCTTCTTTCTATTTTCTAGCACATGCCTTTAATAGATGGAGTAATAAAGAAGATTATTTCAGGTGACATATCGCTGCTTACTCTTTTGAAAATGGTTTTGCGCTGTGTGTTTGTGCTGATAGCGGCAAAGAAGGATTTGTCACAAATACAAACATTTCTAGAGGGCTTATAATTTTGGGATGGGTTTAGTTTTCCACAAAAACTGTCCCATTTGCTTTTTGTTTAATTCCGTGCCTTTATTTCTTCAATTGATACTAACCCCCAACCAGGAAGAGAACCAGAAGTGGTCAGTGAATCAAAAACAGTACAGAGGGGACAAAAAAGTGAGCAAAGGAGAAGAGAAAAGAAAGGGGCTGATTTTCAAAGGGCCATTAGGAATCAGTGCAGGCAGGCTTGAAAATTATGGTTCTGGAGGTTGTCTTGTGATCCTACTGCTTTTTTAATATTCAGAGTCAGTTCAGGAAGGGAGAAAGAAAGATGTTTGCCATCAATTAACAGCCCTATAACTTCTGAGGGAACTAAGGGGCCTGTCAGTTCAGGATGATCAGAATTTTCATTTTTATTTTCCTGGTGAACCCAAATAATTTTTGAGTGCATTGGGACCCAAATAAAATTCTATTGCAGTTGGCTTCAAAACAAATCTGAAGGACCAATTATTGCCGGCAAGAATACTCTCCCTAATCTTGTCCTCCATGACCCCGTTCTGTCGCGTTTGACTTCTTGGCTACCTAAGATTGTCTGCTCTAATTGACAAGGCAGCAGCTCCCAATATGGCTGCTGCCTGCCTTTGCAGCTGGCACCAGGCAATCAGTACTCACTTCCTGGAAGTAGTCAGCACCGACTGCCTTCTGTCTATTTAGGCTATTGACTATTCATATTTAAAGTGGTCTCGTGAGAATGATACATCATGGACCTGGGTTTGAGACCCAAATGAAATCTAGGTATCGGGTTCTCAATCCCAATTTAAAATTCCTACCCTCAGACTCAGCAACACAAAGGTATCACTGCGGATTAGGGGGTGCCAATATTCCTTCATTTATCATATACAACACTATGGAAAGCTGACCTGTCACAGAATAAATTTGTACTTCTAACTGGAAGAATGAGCAATACTGTGCATATTGCAATTATGCAAATAATAATCTGAAAACAAATATCTGGAAATTAAATTGAATTTGAAAATGGACAAAAGCCATGAAATTATCACATCTTCTCCATGTTGAGAGAACCTCAATATGGTGACAATTAGAGAAATGATGAAAAACCTCATCAGAATTAGCAAAGTAAGATTTTTAGCTTTCACTCTGATTACTATCCCCTAACACCAGTAATCTTACTACTTATAAGTTAGATAAGTCCCCTGGGCCGTATGGGATTTACCCTAGGATTCTCTGGGAGGCGAGAGAGGTGATTGCAGAGCAAATTTGTGGCAAATGGAGTTTAATGTGGAAAAGTGTGAGGTAATTCACTTTGGCAGGAATAACAAATGTGTAGAGTGTAAGGCTAATGGTAGGACTGTCAATAGTGTTGATGAACAGAGGGATCTTGGTGTATATGTTAATAGATCCCTGAAAGTTGGCAATCAAGTCGATAAGGTTGTTAAGAAGGCATATGGAGTCTTAGCTTTTATTGGTAGGGGGATTGAATTTCGGAGCCACAACATCATGTTGCAACTGTACAAAACTCTAGTGCTGTTCTGCGCTGTAATGTTCTATGTAAGTACTTATAAGAAGTATTACTTATAATCTTACTCCTAAGTATGTCCCTGTCAGGCAAGGAGGAAATGGTCGAGGAAGGGAACCATGGTGTACTAAAAAAGTTAATTCGCTGGTTAAAAGAGAAAAGGAGGCTTATGTCAGGATGAGGCTTGAAGGCTCAGTTAGTGCACTGGATAGCTATAGATTAGCCAGGAGGGAGCTAAAGAGTGAGTTGAGGAGAGCTAAAAGGGGACACGAGAAGACTTTGGCTGATAGGATCAAGGAGAATCCTAAAGCTTTCTTTAGATATGTTAAGAATAGAAGATTGGTTAGGGCAAGATTAGGGCCAGTCAGAGACAGCAGTGGGAAGTTGTGTGTGGAGCCTGAAGAGATTGGAGAGGCACTGAACAAATATTTCTCTTTGGTATTCACGCAGGGAGATGTAAATGTAGAACACTGGGATACAGGGTTGCAAACTGGAAAGTATTGGATAGAAGGAGGATGTGCTAGATATTCTTGAAGGTTTGAAGTTAGATAAGTCCCCTGGGCCGGACGGGATTTACCCTAGGATTCTCTGGGAGGCGAGAGAGGCGATTGCAGAGCCTCTGGCTCTGATCTTCAGGTTGTCGTTGGTTACGGGTATAGTGCTGGAAGACTGGAGGATGGCGAATGTGGTCCCATTGTTCAAGAAGGGGAAGAGAGACCTTCCAGGGAATTATAGGCCAGTGAGTCTTACTTCTGTTGTGGGCAAAGTATTGGAGAGAATTATTAGGGATAGGATTTATAGTTATTTAGAGAGAAATGAATTGATTGGGGATAGTCAGCATGGTTTTGTGAAGGGTAGGTCGTGCCTTACTAACCTTATAGAGTTTTTTGAAAAAGTGACCAAAGAGGTGGATGGGGGTAGGACAGTTGATATGGTATATATGGACTTTAGTAAGGCGTTCGATAAGGTGCTCCATGGAAGGCTTCTGCAGAAAATGCAGATGTATGGGATTGAGGGTGATTTAGCTAATTGGATTAGGAATTGGCTAGCAGATAGAAGACAGAGGGTGGTGGTTGATCGAAATTATTCATTGTGGAGTTCGGTTGCAAGTGGTGTACCTCAGGGATCTGTTTTGGAGCCTCTGCTGTTTGTAATTTTTATGAATGATCTGGATGAGGGTATTGAAGGATGGATTAGTAAATTTGCGGATGACACCAAAGTCGGAGGAGTGGTAGATAGTGAAGAGGGGTGTTATAGTTTGCAGAGAGACTTGGACAAGTTGCAGAGCTGGGCCGAGAGGTGGCAAATGGAGTTTAATGCGGAAAAGTGTGAGGTAATTCACTTTGGCAGGAATAACAAATGTGTAGAGTATAGGGCTAATGGTAGAACTCTTAATAGTGTTGAAGAACAGAGGGATCGTGGTGTATATGTGCATAAATCCCTGAAAGTTGGCAATCAAGTCGATTAGGTTGTTAAGAAAGCCTACGGACTCTTAGCTTTTATTGGTAGGGGGGTTGAATTTCGGAGCCACAGCGTCATGTTGCAACTATACAAAACTCTAGTGCGGCCGCACTTGGAGTATTGTGTACAGTTCTGATCCCCACATTATAAGGAAGATTTGGAGGCATTGGAGAGGGTACAGAGGAGGTTTACCAGGATGTTGCCAGGTATGGAGGACAGGTCTTATGAAGAGAGGCTGAGGGATTTGAGGTTGTTTTCGTTAGAAAGAAGGCGGCTAAGAGGAGACCTTATTGAAACATATAAGATGATTAGAGGTTTAGATAGAGTGGACAGTGATAGCCTTTTTCCTAGGATGGAGAAAGCTAGCACGAGGGGACATAGCTTTAAATTAAGGGGTGGTAGTTATAGGACGGATGTCAGAGGTAGGTTCTTTACCCAGAGGGTGGTAAGGGTATGGAATGCCCTGCCTGCTGCAGTTGTAGATGCGCCAAGTTTGGTGGCGTTTAAGAGGTTAGTAGATAAGTTTATGGACGAAAAGGGAATGGTTTAGGTTAGAGGGTCATTGCTTTTTCCTAATTGGTTGGCGCAACATCGAAGGCTGAAGGGCCTGTTCTGCGCTGTAATGTTCTATGTTCTATAACATTCTTCTTTCCCACCGCTCTTCTTTTTCCTATAATTATAAAATGTTACCACTTTCTCCAATTCTCACATTTAGTACACTCTCCTCTAGCCACTACTGCAGCACTCACTTCCCCACACTATTGATCATAGAATCCTACAGTACAAAAGGAGGCCATTCGGCCCATTGAGTCTGCACCGACCACAGTTCCACCCTAGGTCCTATCCCCATAATCCCAATGCATTTACACCAGCTAGTGAATTTTTAAAGTCAATGTAATCTCCAGGTATTTGTTTTATTTTGCCAATTAGAGCCGGAATGTCCTTAGACAACTGAGAGGTCAAACGCAACAGAACAGGGCCAAAATTAGGAACAGCACTCTTGTCTGCAATAATTCGTCCCTCAGATCTGTTTTGAACCCAACAGCAACAGAAACTTATATTGGACTGGATCAATATCCAGATCATCCATACAATATAACAATTATTCTGTGAAAGGTACATTATCAAAATCACTCTGGAGATTGTTAGCCAGAATACTCTCTTCTTTCATGCAGAAAAATGTTGAGCATGTCACGTGATAGGAGGCATTGATTTGGAAAGATGTTGCCCACCTATGCACTCTTTCCTTTATGGGAGAAATCATGCCACCCATCATGGTCAGGGGCACAGTCATATCAGCTATGAGTGGCAGTGCTGGAGGAGACAAACCACAAGGTACCTTCATACATCATCACCTTTTACCCTTCTTCTATCTCGCTCTGCTCACACAGTACGACAAACGATAGTTGCTTTCAGCAATTGCTTATTTCCCTCTGCTCTCCTTTGTCCACATCTTTTATTTCAAGTGCTGAAGATGTCTGTGCCCCAGTGACACTTCGGAGACAAGAGGGCAGCCTTCTTGATGATACAGTGTCAAATGCACTGGCAGTAGCAAGCCCCATTTTAGTGACTGACACCAAGTGTACATTTAAGGGTAGTCTAGAGAATAACTGCAGAATGAGCTCATGTATGCCACATTGAGCCCTTAAGCAGCCATTTTACATAACGTGATGACATTTTTGGGCCAAAATCTGAAGCAAAAAAATACATAGTTAAAATTTTACCTGAAAATAGAATAATTGGTGATGATCCCATTAGGCTTTTCAGGTGGAAACCATTTGACTTCTACAACTGCCGAGTCAATGGCTGTTACAATGGGTGGCTGTTGACCCTGGGGTGGTGCTTCTGTAGTCTTCACGTATGCACGTTTACCAACTCCACAGCCACCTAAGGCAACAATATAATATTTAGCTTAACAAACATTTAAGCAACTATCTTTTAGACTTTTTATCAAATGTAGAGGCGGAATTCTGAACTGCTGCAAAAATCTTGTCCACATTCATCTGACAAGCGGATGCCAGAAAATTGTTCCATTTCTTCAAACTTGTATATCATTATTTTCTGATGCAGGCTCCTTGCACTTCAGTTGGGTGGAATTTTCCTAAAATTTATCAGAGGGTCAGGTTGTCTGGATGAAAATCAGTTTGTATATCTCTGGATAAAAACCGGCGTGCGTATCTCTGGATAAAAACCGGCGTGCGTATCTTTGGATAAAAAACGGCGTGCGTATCTCTGGATAAAAAACGGCGTGCGTATCTCTGGATAAAAACCGGCGTGCGTATCTCTGGATAAAAACCGGCGTGCGTATCTCTGGATAAAAAACGGTGTGCGTATCTCTGGATAAAAAACGGTGTGCGTATCTCTGGATAAAAACCGGCGTGTATGTCTGCGAATGGAAACCGGTGTTTATGCCTGCGGATGAAAACCGGTGTGATGCAATGCCTGAGAATAAAAACCAGTGTTTGTCTCCAGATGAAAACCGGTATTTATGTCTCTGGATAAAAATCAGTGTGCATGTCTCCGGATGCACTGTTGGGTTTTCTGACTAGATTTTCTGACATTGGCAAATGAAACAAACCAAAAGACATGGTTTATGCCATGAGTCTGGTGGGACTGGGCCTGATAGAACAGGCATGGCCAGCCCTGCAGAGATCAACGTGCCCTTTAAAGATCAACAAACTCTCTCTTTCCCTCCCCTATATTGAGGGCTCTCCCCACCAGCGATACAATTATCAGGGCTCTCCCCCACTCCCCCCACACAATTTTGAGGGTTCTCTTCCAACCACACAATTATCAGGAGATCCCCCACTCTCCCCCACAACCATCATGGCTGTATGTCTACTCCCTCCATCACTATAAGCTCCCCCCAGACCCCTCAATGGTTGTTCACCTGTCACTGCCAAGTTTCCCTTTTAAAAGACCTTGGTGCTGTTTGCCCCCCCACCCATTCCCATCAAAAGTAACAGGACCCTGCCCCCCTAATTGGGCCTCCGATAGAGTACACCACGGCACTGCAACTTTGTGAAAACTGTGCGGGGGGAACGCTGGTAATATTGACATTGGCACCCCCTGGCAGTAACCCCTAAAGCTGTTGCCAACCTTGCCAACATGACATCCAACCAGCAAGATTTCAATATTCAGTAAGGGGGAAATCATGTGGCATGTAGGCCCTTTAAAAACGTGTAAATCCATTAAAATGTATTTAAATGAGGTTGACCTTACTACGTCATATGGCAAAGACAGGCAAAATTGGGAAATGAGATCTAGCTGCTGAGAATTTCATTTCTTAACCCTCATGAGATTTTGCATCCACCTCGCCGTTCTCACTGATGGTGATCACAGCACAAAATCACATCCAGAATGTACAATAATTTTACAATGCCTAATAAGTTTATTTAAACCAAGGCAGTAATATTTAACACTCAATTTTCCCAGCTTTGAGTAGCAAGACCCTGTCTGGCTAGTCAAAGTGGACATTAACAGCAAACAGTATTTCTGTAATATGGGAACAGAATCTTTTAAAATAACACAAACATTTTCTTAGAATGATAATTTGACAGCAATAATAGAGTTTCAAACATTTTCCATTTGGTTGGTGTTTTGATTTTTTGCTGATGCACGTACCTCACTCTCTGCCCATGGTCTGGTCCTGGTCCCTCCCATTCTCCAGCCTCAATTACTGACCCCCAAAGTCCTTGTCACTTTCTGAACTTGGTTACTGAGTTCGATGATGATAGATGATGCAGAAGAGGGCAGGTTACATGTAGCAAGAATGGAGAGCAACAGAGAAGGGAGGGTGGAGTGGCACGAGAAAGGTGGTGAACAAGCGTACATTTGGGAGGCTGATATGGCAGAGAGGAAGGGAAGTGAAGGGATTGGAGGTAGTAAATGGGAGATGGCATGGGAGGATGAGGAAGACATGTGTGAGTGGGAGGCATGGCATGGGAGAAAGTAGGGATAAGCAAAGACATAGGAGGAGTGTGAATGGATGGAATGGGGTGAGGCAATGGGAGTGGTGTACAGGATGGGAGGGAGGGAGAAGTCAAGAAGAACTAGTGGTACTCTTCAGCCATCTGGGTAAGAAAATACAATACATGGCCCACGTGCTCCAATCATCAGTGTCACCTTCATTCAGGGTGAACACTATCTATTGCTCATGCAGATCATATATTTCAGCTATGAGTAATGAAACCTTGTACTTGCCTCAAAAACTTGAAAATAATAAAGCTTGTGTAGTTAATGTGATCATGATAGACCAGAGATGCTGCTTCATCAATAGAATGAGCATTCAATAGTCTGGAGCACACAGTTACTCATTCATAAACAAATTATACAGATTAGCTGAAGGCCGTGACTACAATGACTAAGTAAGAGGTCATACACAAAACTAAATAGTACTCAGAGATTTGCCCTTTTAGGAAAGGAAAATCTGGCTTTGGAAAAGATTATCCAAATAATCAGGAAGTCTGAAATTCTCCAACTGTTTACATGGTGAGGATAAGCCACGGTATAATGCAACTCCACAACGAAGCTTACTGAACTAGAAAATGGTAGAGATAACATTTTTAAAAAACCTAGGATTAAAAAATAATTCACTACTTAAAGTTTAGTTTATTTATTAGTGTCACAAATAGGCCCACATCAACACTGCAATGAAGTTACTTTGAAAATTCCCTAGTCGCCATACTCTGATGGCTGTTCAGGTACGCTGAGGGCCAATGCACTTATACCACGTATCTTTTGGACTGCAGGAAGAAACCAGAGCACCTGGAAGAAACCCACGCAGACAAAGAGAGAATGTGCAGACTCCCAAGATAGGAATCGGTCCCATTGAGGGTCTTTGGCGTTGTAGTAGCAGTGCTAACCACTATGTCACCATACCTCCCTGTTATCATTGAGCTAATTTGAATTCCTGCTAGATTAAATATTTTAAGTCAAATTAGTCCACTCAAAAAACAATATATCATTTCAAGCCACTTGCAATCTAGACAATAAGGATTTAGTCTATGTTCCTCCACATCCTCATTGCTATTAAACACAAACATGCAAAGCTAAGGTCATTAATGATAATAGGAACCAATAACATTTTGGTCTTACCTGGCTGACATGCCTGAATTCTTATTTCATAGTCTGTAAATGGATTCAGTTCTTCTACTAATAAAAAATGATTCTGACCAGCAGGATGAACAGTTGCTTGGGCAGTCCCAAGGTTTAAAGTGACATTATATAGCAAGGGGGCTGTAATATTGAAAACACCTACAAGTGATTAAAAAATAGTACAGTATAAATTCAATCATGCTGTTCATCAAAGTAAACTGAACCTCAAAATTGTACAAATCATTTATGGGTTTAGAATTTCCTCAGAGCTGCCTATGCGCCAACATAGATTCTCCGATTTCATTCATGCTCACGCTGCTGCAAGTGAGAATGGAGAATTTGGCATTCCAGCCAAACCTCAATTCACTTTCAGCAGCACCAGAGAATCCCAGCTGCAAATGAGGATGGAGGTCTTTGGTACTTATCTTTGCCAGAAGAACTGTGGAATCCCTACAATGTAGAAGGAAGTCATTCAGCCCATTGGGCGTGCACCATCTTTCCAAATGTGTATATTATCCAGGCCCACTACCCCTTCGCCCCATCCCCATAACCCCATGCATTCACCATGGCCAATATATCCAAACTATAGATCTTTGGACTACGGGAAGAATCTGGATCATCTGAACAAAACCGATGCAGGCATGGAGAGAACGCTTATGTGAAGTTTGTACAGTCACCCAAGGCCTTCATCAATCCTGGACCACTGGCACTGTGATGCAGCAGTGCTAACTACTGTGACATTGTGCCACCCCCCCAAAAGGGTGAAGGAAACCCTGTTTATATGTATGAACAAGGTTTCTGCCTCACTTCTGAGAACGTTTTGATGGCGCCGCATTAAATGCTCTGAGGAGATTCCAAGCCATGATGCAACTTAATCACAGCATCCTGATTTCTCTCTTCTACAGTTTTTTTTTTGCACTGGAGAGTTTATTTAGCCCCTTTACCTTGGGGAAAGACATCAGTTGACAACCTTTATTCATCACTACATGGCAACTTTGTAGTGTCTCTGAATGAGATTGAGACAAAGAGTGCTGGTATAAAAAATGGAAGCATTTGCATGTGTATGGCAGAAGTAATTTTTTGAAGTTAATGTTAAAATATGTTGTTGCTTCACATGGGATTGTTTGGCACTGCCATTGAATGAAACACCTGAGAGAATATTCCATTATTAAGCATTCAAATTCCTTATCTTGAGAAACATGATATTTGCCCCAATTTTCTTTAAACTCTACTTCAACAATGGTGCTCATTAATAGTTTAATCTCCTGTGAGCAATCGCTACTTGTACCTACTAATTCTGTCAAACATTCCCGGTAGGAAAGCAGCATCTGCAATAAATTATTTCAAAGTAAATTAGAATCGCGAGCAGAATTTTGAGTCTGTGACAGGGTTCCCCCTGTTCCCCCTCCTGGGACCTTTCCACTAGTTGGAAAACGGCTCACTTTTGCCCAAGAGGCCTGATGCTAGTTAAATGCAATCAGACACTTAAATGTTCAATGTTGGGCTTCCTGCACAAGAGTAGGCAATGTTGGGTCTCCTGTGCAATCAAGGCTTCAATGGGGCAGAAATTCCATCTCAGAAGCTGGCATTTCTCTGTTCAGTGGCATAGTGGCACTGAACAGAGTGGCACTGCTATCTCACATTGCCAGAAGCATGGGTTCAATTCTGGCCTCGGTGTGGAGTTTGCATATTCTCCCTGTGTCTGCGTGGGTTTCCTCCAGGTACTCTAGTTTCCTCCCATAATCCAAAGATGTACGGGTTAGGTTGATTGGCCATGCTAAAAGTGTCAGTGGGATTAGCAGAGTAAATATGCGGGTCATGGGAATAGGGCCTGGGTGGAATTGTGGTTGGTGTGTACTTAATGGGCCGAATGGCTTCTTTCTGCGCTATAGAGATTCTATGATAATCCAGAATTTTCTGACATTGCCAGCAATGCCACTGCATACTTACCTGAATCCCTGGACACAGTTGAGTGGAGTGAGATGGAAATCCCAAAGAGGAGCTTGCCATGTCAGGTCCTTTCCAGCTAAGCCCCCTGAAATCAGTTTCCCCATCGTTGGAATCAAATGCATATACTCCTGTCTAATTGCTCATACCTCTCACCCACATCGTCCACCCACTCCCATTAGATTCTATCGAATTCTGCCCATGGAATCATTTATGGAAAGGAAGGAGCCATTTAATCATTTTATCTTATGTTGGCTCTCCTTGGAGTAATCCACTCAATTCCATTCCTCTGCTCAAACCCTGTAGTCCTGCCTGTTTATTTCTTTTAAGTACTTATCCGATTATCCTTTTGAGGATATCCAATGATCCGATTTCCTTTCAAAATCATTGATCATCTCTGCTTCCACCACTCTCGTTCAATCGTTACCACTTGGTGGGAAAAAAGAAGTTCTTCCTCACACTCCCCCTTCATCTCTTGCCCAAATTGAATCTAAATTACTTTTGGCACATGAACTCTGTGGTTTTGTAAGTTTTTATTTTTCACCAATTTTTTTTAAGGAAATTGGGAATATGGATGTTTCAAATTTAGCATAAGCCTTAATCCATTCTAGCTATAGCCAAGACATCACACTTTAGTTTGTTAGCATTCTCTGTAATGACCTTTTTCATTATTTAGAACAATGAAGCATGGATAGTTAATTCAAGATTTATGAAGCTGAAATGTATGCAGAGAGCAAGTTGATTATTACTTTATCTTTACAAATGGAAAAAGTTAAATTATTAAACTTCCTTGATTAAAAAAAATGTCACTGCACATGTATCACTTACAACGATACATGGTTTTAGACTTCATTTCTTGTGATCTATAAGTGGTAAAATTTAACCTTTATGGTGACAAATGCCTTAAGTGTAATACTTAGTAATAGATGGGTTAATATTCAATAAGCAGTTTACAACATCATTAATTTTTTTCTCATGATAATTGTTAAATAGTTTTTTTATGATAGGATCAATCTGCCCTTGCTTGTGGGTAATTTGAACTTAATTCCACCTTGTTTTCATATTTTTGTGAAGTATCGATGCTCAACTTATTTCCAGAGCAGGTTTGCCAGTTTGGGCCTCGGATGTGTCAGTTGGGAGTGAGGAAGTGCAGACAGGGAAAACAAGCAAGATATTGCCGCCTGGCAGTGAGCTTTAGGAATGCCACCTCGTGGCTCAACATAAAGGTAACGTAATAAAAAAGATAACCATTTGTTTGTGGCTACTGGTTCAGGCAGGGCAACTCTAAAAACCAAGTGGAGTAGACCTGGTTCGATCAGCATTGCCCAATTTCTGCAATCATTCGTGTATTCAAGGATCTAATATCTGTCCAGGACACCTGAATGTTGAGGCCAATATGATGACTGATGTCATCCTCTGTGCACATAATTGATGTTCTTTGCCTCATTTTCTTTCCAGTTAGGAGCAATTGAGGAGGTGGCACAATGATTAGCACTGCAGCCTCAAAGTGCCAGGGACCTGGGTTTGATTCCTGGCTTGGCCTGCAGTCTGTGTGGAATCTGCACATTCTCCCTGTGTCTTCATGTGTTTCCTCTAGGTGCTTCAGTTTCCTCCTTCAGTCCAAAAGATGTGCTAGTGAGGTGCATTGGCCATGCTAAATTCTCCTTCAGTGTACCCAAACAGGTGCTGGAGTGTGGTGACTAAGGGACTTTCGCAGTAACTTGATTGCAGTGTTAATGTAAACCTACTTGTAACGAATAAATAAACTTTACAATTTCTCCTCCTATGTGTTTTAAATTACATTCACCCAGTGGCTTTTCTAGCTTGTAACTGTATCTCTTTCTTGGACAAGACAGTCCTTCCTGGAACACAATCATAATACTTATGAATGCTAAACTGACACACATTCTCTGTATAATCTTACAGGTTCAGGCTTGAGGTCACGGAATAGGGATTATAAATTGCTGTGGGAAATAGATTTCTATTTTTGCTTTATTTAATTAAAACATAATCCAATAATGCCTCTCAAATATCTTGCTTTGGAAATGCTACTGAAAGAAATAATGCTGTATTTCAAAATGGTAATATACCAGGTGAACTCCAGCCTACGAAGAGCGAATACGGACTAGCCACTGTAATGTTATATGGAGCTGGAATTTTCTCTGGCGTTGACACTGGTGTTTGAACAATGTGATTTTCACTTCTCCCACTCCCTCCTCTTGTGTTGGCTTGCAATTGGTACACATATCTAAAGAAAAACACAGCAAAAGGATTAACAGCAGAATCAAAGTTGAATAATATGTGTTATTTAATTCATCTTATGTCTGGCTGCACTTTTGATGTAAAAATAGATAGCTATGGGATTGGCATTCCTTGGTGTACTATTTTCAGCACACTGATGTGTTTGCCTTAAATTCCTGTCTAGTATTTTACTGGAGTCATTAACCCATTTATTTTGTAATTTGATGCACAAATCACAATTAGTATTAAAAATATACCTTCTCCACTTGTAAGATTTTAGTATGAGATACGTCTATATAGAAGTGATACTTTAGCATTTATATTAATGTTTAGCTCATGTATAACTCGGCAACTTTCAATGTGTTTTAGTTCCTACCCAGATAAGGGAGATAAAAGAAAAGCTGACATGGAGCACAATCATTAAAACACATCAATAAACAAGAGGAGTCACAAAAGACAGTAGGTGATTGAATATCACCAATATTTGTCTTTTAAGAGCTCTTCTAAAGATTTTTTAAAAAATTTTAATGATTAAATATCACCACTGTTTGGCTTTTTAAGAGCAAGTCAAAGGATTCTTTCAGACTCTCACAGATTGGATATCACCAATAATCACTGCTTAAAAGCTTGTTAAAGATCTGCAAAAAAAAGTTTTTACCTTGTGTTGGGCTGCAAGCCAGTATCTGTGTAGTTGAGTGTTACACCTCTGCCACTGAAGATGGCTACACCATCACGTAGCAAATGATACTGTGTGATGATCCCATTGGGCTTCTTTGGCTCTGTCCAATAGAGTTCCACAATGTTGGAACTTACTACAACATGACGAGGCATTGGCCAAACTCCTAACAAGATAAATAAAGACCGTTGTTGTATATTAAGGAAGCGACAATACTGTTGATTTTTCAGGTGCATCCTAATTAATATTATCAAGAATGCCTGAGATATAATTGAAATAATTGAATTCACTTGAACAAATCTTTCTGTCTTAACTTTATGCTAAATTGGGATACATCTATCTATATTGAAGTCTTTCATGGATTAGCATCTCTGCAGATTAACCCTTAGATTACCAAAAAAAAGGTCCAGAGAAATCCCTGTTCGCTAGTCAACCACCATTGCTGCTTAAATTTACACACCGTCATTAAACATTAATATTATAGCAAGGAAGTTACTCAAATATCAAAGTTACTTTACTGCTGTAATTCTAACCCTCCAAAACTAAAATACATAGCCACAAATCAATTGTTATTAAAAATTATTCAAAAAGAAACATTGGATGAATTTTGATGGAAAGCAGGCAGCTGAGGTCCTTGCACAGACAGTTAGGGTCTCATGATGTTAGCATGAAGACATCATTTCCTATTTCTTCGATATGATCTCAATTGTATTTTGATCTGGGCAAATCAAGGAAGCTGTCCTGGTCAGATTAAGGCAGATTTATGGGAAGGAAGAAAAGATCCTTTTGGTAGGTCAGAAACATTCCTTTGTGAGATCAGGAGGTATAGAAGTCCTTCTCTGAATCCCATGGAGAGACTGTTTGTTTTATTTTTCTTGGGATGTGTCAGCATTTCTTGCCCATCCCAAATAGCCTTGAGGATGGCAAGCCACCTCCTTGAATCATTGCAGTCCATTGAGCACATATGCACCAGTCTACTGCTGAGAAGGGAGTTCCAGGGTTTTGATCCCCTGACACTGAAAGAATGACAATATAGTCCTAAGTCAGAGTGGGGTACGAGTTGGACAGAAACTTCAGGTGGCGGCATTCCCATGCATCTGTTCTTCTAAACAGAAGAAAATTGTTGCTCTGGCTGGGAGAGGTCCAGAAGTTACTGTCAAGGAGGCTTGGTGAGATGCATTAGTGTGTCTTGGTGGCAAGGTGGCACAGTGGTTTGCACTACTGCCTCACAACGCGAGACCTTTGAGTTCAATTCCTAGCTTGGGTCACTGTCTGTGCAGTCTGCATATTCTTCCTGTATCTGTGTTACTTTCCTCTGGATGTCTGGTTTCCACAAGACGTGCTTGTTAGATGCATTGGCCATACTAAATTCTCCCTCAATGTACCTGAACAGCCATCAGAGTGTGGCGACTAGGGGATTTTCACAGTAACTTCATGGCGGTATTAATGTGAGCCTACTTGTGACACTGCTAAGTAAGCTTTATATAATACACACTGCTGCCAGTATGCGTCAGTGGTGGAAGGGGTGAATATTTAAATTATGATTGGTATACCAATCAAGTAATAGACCACTTGGCAATTGGTTAGTGTTAATAGAAACCAGGCAGTGGGGGACCTTGCATTAGACAGATTGCCTCATGCATTTATGTTAATCACAGCCAATTTTTTCCATACAATATCATTTGTATTTTTACCAGGACTTGGACAGGTAGCTGCTAAACATTGTTAGAGTGCTGTTGGAGGCACGCACATCCAAGGTAAGGCAGCCTCTGCATTTTGGACTTCCCCACCCACCAACTCGCAATTCAATTCACTCTTGGGCAATTCATCCCCCAGCCACTAAACTCAAAGCTGGAAGTCACTCAATTGGCCCCAATTCCCAGCAGTGGGTAGCCATTCTGCAACCCCATCCATTTGCAGGAAAATGGACTGGTGAAATGAAATAATAATGGTTATAATTGCCAGATTTATCCTTCTGTCATTGATTGGTAGGAAATTAACTTAATGGAATGGTTTTGTATTGGAATCCCCTCTTAAGTTGAAATGGCTCTTTACTTCTGTTCACAATGTTCTCCTCACATTCCTCATCGTTTCTTCTTTCCCTTCTCTTTCCTCCATAAGCCTTGTCAATTTTCAGCTTTTGCTTTTACTTTTCTTTCCATCTAACCTAAATTATCATTTAGCTGTTCCTCCCTGCAAAATGAAGGTTAAATTGTTCTACTTACCTAGTTTCTTCTTTATCCTAGCTCCCACTGTGCCTTTTGGAGGTGAAAGCATGTTTTTAAAAAAAGCTTGTACATGCCGTTTTTCAGTCAACCAAAACCCCTGACTTGTCAGACTGACGTGGTTACATCACAGACACAATATGGGGAATTTTGTGACCTGATTTTGGCAGACCGAACCAGGATGCAAGCTGCAAAATGAGATTATGCAGCGTTGCGTTCCAGACCCCAGAAGTGCTCGTAAAAATAACCTTACTTAAACGCTACGATCATTTCTCATACCTTCTGGAGAAGCTTGCAGAGTCCTGCCTGTTGCAGGCTGGCTTGTGCTGCATCCAGCAGAAGTGCACGCAGTCACTGTGAAAGTGTAGCTTGTGTGAGGCTGGAGATCTGCACCAAAGAGACAATTCACGTCTTACACACATTATAATTGCACATTTACAATTTTCTATGCACTATTAGCGGTTAATGTTCGATTACTGTTAAGAAGTGAGCTGTACCTTGCACAGCGCTTCTTCTATTCTCGCCTCGGTTTAGGCCATTTCTCTGGGGTTTCTTCTGACAGTAAATTGGGAGAACCCTCACAGACATTCTACTGCTGATGCATCTTCATGCTTCATTTTCTGCTCTCGAAGCCAGAATGTCCTATATACTGGCATTATTTCCAGAATTTTCACCTAATTCCAGAATCTCAACAAACCACTGAAGTGTGAAATCGAGGTTGGGGGGAGGTCGGGAGGTGGGGGGAACTCATTTATACATTGATCCAACTTATGCCCTGGGTTTTATGGCCTTTTGGTAGAACCTTTAATCAATCATCACTGTTTAAATTGGTGAATTCTACCTGGAACACATTCTAAAATTACTTGCACAACAGCTTGATAGGTAAATCCTATGTCGTAGCAGCTGCACGTGTTTGATATATGTTCAAGTATTGTGTGCAGTCAGTGTCTCAGAATTTGCATTTGTTGTTTCTGCATCAGATCCCAGGAGATGCTTTCTGCTGTCCTAAAAAAATGACTATTTTTTTGATTTTAAGAAGCCTTCCAGATTGAATGTTTAAATTAATCACCTAACACTTTATGCCTTTCTCTCCATAGTCCATCCTTCAAGTGCTGTGGTATAAATTATAATGTTCTATCTGTTCTAAACTTCCAGAAGGAGTGTTTGCAGGTACTTTACAATCCTCAGTCTTCATCTTATGCAGTGAATTGTTTAGTAGAGATTGCAGACTTTCCCAGTCAGTACAGAACTTTCCAAGTATTATTTGCCATGAAAAATCCATGGGACCGAAATTGTGTGGAGATTGAAAGAAAGAACAAAGAACAATACAGCACAGGAACAGGCCCTTTGGCCCTACAAGCCTGTACCAATCACGTTGTCCTATCTAGACCAACCACTTATATCCCTCTATTCCCTGTCTGTTCACGTGTCTATCCAAATAAGTCTTAAATGTTGCTAACATATCTGCCTCAACCACCTAAGTTGGCAGTGCATCCCAGGCCCTTACCATGCTCTGTGAAAAAAAATTCCCTTATACATCTCCACTGAACTTTTTCCCTCTTATCTTGAATTCATGTCCCCTTGAATTTGGCCAGGGAGAAAGCTTTCAATTGTTTCCCCTATCTATATCCCTAAAATTTTTGTAAACTTCTATCAGGTTGCCCCTCAGCCTCTGTTCTTCCAGGGAGAACAATCCCAGTTTGTTCAATCTCTCCTCATAGCTAATACTCTCCATATCAGGCAACATCCTGATAAACTTTTTCTATACTCTCTCCAAAGCTCCCGCATCCTTCTGGTAATGTAGATTGTAGTAAATTCCTGCTTTGATTCTGGATATTTTCGGGATGCCTTATCTACAAAGTCAATTATGATTGGCGATCAGACTAAGTGTTGAAAGACTTAAACCAAGCACTCTTGAAAGTGTCAAGATTGTCAACAATTGATCTGGCCTCAATCACAACTAAAGCAGACAAAACTATGGGATCAGGCCCTGGTCAGGCCTACAAAATATACCCCTCAACAGGCAGGTGAGTGCTAGAGTTTCCTTAGGACAAGGCAGGTATGATGGAGACACATCAGAGGTTGCGTTTGCTTAAGTCTGGCCTATGCTAAAGAGACACAATCCCAATGTAACCACCCAGATAGTAACCTGAGTCCAGAGCATTTTCACATTTCATAAACAATATATAATTTCCACTATATATTCAGTTTAATTCCCCAGATTGTGCTTTGGTCATCGAACCATATATGTTAATATTTAAACCTTGATTCCAACTGTTGTAAAGAAAAACAGTGGGTGAATTTGGTAATACAGAGCTTGAATATTGTTGAAAAGAGAGACTTGTTGCTGAAGCTTTTTATCTTGCACTCATCAGGACAAACACAAGAATACCAAACTTCAAATGATCGTAACAATTTCTACCGCAGGAGAAAAGTGTGCTAATTGATTAGCAAGTTGATTCTGATTGGCCAAGTTATTATTGTGGAGAAAGAAATAGGTTCCTCCAGCTCCCTGTTAATTCAAAAAAATGTGCAAAGCTTGAACTCATAGCTTTTGTTTCTAGGGAACAGGTTCAAATGAATGCTTGTCCCTTGGATCAAGTGTAAGCGAGCCACATTATAAGCTGGACTGGCTGGCTTAAATTGGTTATTAGTGTATGGGCACATTCAGGATTGTTCAACAATTGCTCCCAAATGCAGAGTCACATTTAATAGTTGACATTTTGTTTTGGTTTTTGTAAGCATGGGCTAGTTCTTCACAGAATGTACTTTGCCTTTTACAGATAACAAATGAATATGTTGTTCAATTAGCCAATTGTTGGATATATAGCATTGAAATTCATACATGATACTGCTCAATTGTGTGGTAAGCAAAATGTCTAAAGGAAGCCATGATCTGCGCTGCATTGCATATGTTTATGGCCCACAACTCATCAGTAACTATTAAAAGGAACCACTGATGTCTAAAGATGTGCAGGTTAGGTTGATTGGCCAAGTTAAATTGATCCTAGTGCCAGGGGATTAGCAGGGTAAATATGTGGGGTTACAGAAATAGGGTCTGGGTGGGATTGTAGTTGATGCAGACTTGATGGGCCAAATGGCCTCATTCTGCACTGTACGGATTCCATGATTGGTATCTGATTTTGGTTTGGACACTATGGTGTTGTGCGTCAGCAGATTAAGTAGCTGCATTATGGTTTCTTACACATTTTGGGCAGATGTCGAATTTCTTCACAGTTCGTCTCTACAGAACCTCAACCATCTCGCTAAATTATATCAATCAAGAGCAATTGTAGTTATGGTTAATTAAAGGGCAGCTGCGTGGAATAGTTGGCATGGTGGGTGAAACAGTGTGACATTTCACTCCTGAAAACACTCCCAAATCCCAAGTAGACAAGTGGAAGGAAAATAACTCCTTTTATGATTTGTGTAAGATGAAATTAATTTCAGAAACAGCTCAAGACTGCCCAGTGCACAGGAAGCTGACAGAATACTGTGCTGAAATTATAATTGAAAAACACATCAAAATATTTGGTAATTGGAAAAATTCACAAAGGTACAAAAATCAGTGATGATACTGCCTGTAGAGATACTTCCTCCTTTGATGCAAAGTAAATATTAAATTGATAAATAAGAATCTACAAATGTTTTATTTTGCTTTGAACATGCATTCAAAATAAATTGAAGCTGCTTCCAGCATTTATTGTATTCAGGTTCCTTTATAGAGCCTGAAACTGATTTGTTGAACTTTCTTTAAGTTCCAATCATTGCATTCTTGCAATATCTATCGATTTACAGAGTGATAATGATGCTTAATCAATGTTCTGTTTTTCTATCCAATTTGTCTCAGACCTCAGATTTGTTTAATTTTCACTAATCGTTTCCATCAGAGTCAGACCATGACACAAATTTATCAGGGCTGTTTATAATGTGCTGACTATACACCAGTGTTGCATAATTTTAAAATTAAAAAAAGTAATAGCCAGTACAACAATCAAGAGGAAGAACTAATAATGGATTAAATGCTGCTGTACTGTCATCCTATTAACTGTTGCCATTCTTAGGATTTTATTTCAGATTCGTATGAGTAGCGAGTTGAATGGTGAGCTGCCTGTTGGTTTAAAGGTATTGGACAGAATTTGACTGCTTTTGTTTGCCTCTGAACTCAAGGACTTGCTATGTTCTGTCACACAAAGCCATTTTGACACACTCAATAAATATTCTTTACTTAAATTACACGAGCTTTGAGGTGCTGTCATATCACAAGAATGGGGAACAGAAAGAATGTACTCTTCACAGCACGGTAAGAATGAGGTCATAATTCAATAAAAAATATACTATTAATGTCAAGAGATGTAACTTTGATTATTTTTCATTAAACACAGAAGAGAGTGTAATTTTTAGTTCATTCCCAAGCTGAGTTTTCAACCTCCTATACTGGATAACAGATTGCCTTCCACCTTCATAATATTGTTCACTGTCCCTCTCCCCACATCAGCCCATCTGCTACTGAAATCTTGATACGTGCTTCGGTCACCTCTAGACTAAGTTCATAGAATCATAGAATCCACGGCAAGGAGACAGGCCCTTCAGTCCAAACTGATCCATGCCGATCAAAAAGACCATTTAAGCTAATCTCATTTGCCTGCATTTGGTCCAAATCCCTTTAAACCTTTCCTACCCATGTATCTGTCCAAATGCCTTTTAAATGTTGTCAATGTCCCTGCCTCAACTACTTCCTCTGTCAGTTAATTCCACGTATGTAAAAAGTTGCTCCTCAGGTTCTTGTTAATTCTTTCCTCTCTTAATCTAAACCTAATCCTGCTAGTTCACAATTCCCCAACCCTGGGACAAAGATTGAGTGTATTCACCCTATCCATTAATTCATTAATCCAGACTTTTCCTGGCTGGCTTTCTATAATTTCAGCTCATCCAAAGCTCTGCTGCCCATACCTTATCCCTGTTTATTCATCACGTCCATCCTCACTGATCTGCATTGACTCCCTAATCTCCCCTTTTTTGCTTTGCAAATCCTCTATAGGCTGTTCCTCCCTATTTTTGTAACCCCTTCCAATTCCATAAATCCTCTTTATTCACATCTTAGATTCCGGCCTGCTGCTTTGAAAACTCCAAAACTGAGTTTAAAGAGCTGACATTTCTAAACAGTTAAATTTCGCAGTTGATTAATTAAATCTAAGTAAAATCTTTAGAGCAAATTTTTGGGGGAAATTTTGAATATAGAATACTACAGCATAAACAGGCCCTTTGGCCCACAAGTTGCGCTGATCATACACATACCTACTAGGCCATAGAACTATCTGTAACTCCCAACCCCATTTAATCCCATGTACTCATCCAGAAGTCTTTTAAAAGACTCCAGTGAATTTGCCTCCACCATCACTGACGACAGCCGATTCTATTCACTTACTATCCTCTGACTGAAAAACTTACCCCTAACATCTCTAACATCTCCTCTGTATTTGACTTTGGGCAATGTTATAAAAATGGACAATATCATTTCAGCCAGCTCTCCCAGTTTTAATTTCTCAATTTTACCCTTCAGGCAACTGACTGGGTGTGTGTGTGTACAGATCAAAATGCTGGGAATTACCACAGACCAAAAACTGAACTGGTGGACTAGCTATGTAAATGCTGTGGCTACAAGAGAAGTCAGAAGCTAGGAATCCTGTAGTGGGTAACTCACCTCCTGACTCCCTAAAGCTCGTCAACAATCTACAAGGCATAAGTCAGGAATATGATGGAATACTCTCCACTTGCCTGGATGGCTGCCACTCCAACAACATTCAAGAAAATTGAACCTATCCAAGACAAGGCAGCCTGCTTGATTGGCATCCCATCCACAAATATTCACTCACTCCACCACTGGCACATAGTGGCAACAATGTGTACCCATCTACAAGATGAACTGCAGGAACTCGCCAAGGCTCCTTGGACAACTACTTCCACACCTTTTGACCAGCACTAGAACAAGGGCAACAGACACCTGGGAACACCTCCAACTGCAAGTTTCCCTCTTGCCTTGAAAATACATCACGGTTCCTTTACCCTTGCTGGGTCAAAACCCCGGAATTTTCTTCTGAACAGCAATGTATGTGTACAGCAGCGGTTCAAGAAGGCAGCTCACCATCTCTTTCTCAATGGCAATTAGCGATGGACAACAAATGCTGGCCTAGCCAGTGGAGTCCAACAAACTTAAATGAATAAATAAAGCTGCATAATTCAGTGGCCAGCGTCATTTAGATGCTCCTGCCTCATTTAAATTCAATAGGCATCCTGATGCAGTTCATTTGGTTGAATCCAGCCACCAGCAAGGTAAATCTGGGTGGGTCAGTGGTAGTGGTTTCCACAGAGAATGGAAGTTCTGGGGCCACATACAATTGTATTTTTTTTGGGGAAATAAATAGACACACTCCTGTTCTTTCAGGTGCACAAAAATAATTGAACACTCACTTTTAGAAGACTTCTTTGTTTCAATTCTTCAGGAAATTGACCTGTTCTTATTTTAAAATAGCAACAGGACAGGAATCTCCACATCAAAAACGGCTTATTGCCTAAACCAGACAGAAGATTTGGATACCCAGCTGTAGGCCTCTTTTGCAAAGGAGCTAGCAATAATTCAGGTCTCCATTTTGAGAGCCATCACCATGCTATTAATTCTAGCAAAGAGCATTCAAGGTTGCCCCCACAATTCTGCTACTGTTTGAGTCATTCTCTTGTCTTTTTGGGCATATTCTCTGTATCCTCCCTGACAGCTAGCCAAGAGGTTGGCTGGTTAGGTATGGAAACTAGGGAGCTGGGAGAGATCGCAAAGGGGCAGCTGAAGAGATTGCAGTAATGGGGTAGAGGGAGATCCATGGGAGGGATAGACCTCAGTGGTGGGGGGAGAGAATGCGAGTCGGCTTCAGATCACAGAGACAGATCATGGGGAAAACCTGGTATTCTCCACTTTCTTCAGTAGCTTGAGTTCACAAAATATGGGAAACAGGCCCAAGGGGGATAGTGTCATAATGGTAAAATTACTGGATTCATAATCCAGAAGCTCCAACTAACGATTCAGGGACATGAGCTTACATCCCTCCAAAGCCAGTGGATGGAATTTAAATTCAATTCATTAATAAATCCGGAATTAAAAGTTAATGTCAGTCATGGTGACAATGAGATTGTTAGTTTATTGTAAAAATGCTAATTTTTCACTTTTTTTTAATGAAGGCGATCTGCTGTCCTTAGCAGTCTGGCCTCTTGTGACTTCAGATTCATAGTAGTGTGGTTAACTCTGAACTGCTCTCTGAAATGGCTCAGCAAGCTACTCAATTGTACCAAACCACTAGGGAAAAGTTAAAAAGGAATAAATCTACTTGAGCCATTCAACATTGTCCCAGGTACTGGAAACAACAGTGGCAAAATTGTGCCGCGGATGTGCTGCTCCAATATGGGATGTAGCAATCCACATTTGGCTCATCGCCAATATCTTAAGAGCAATTAGGATGCAAGCCACAATTTCAAATATCAGCCCAGAAATTATACAGACTACAAACTGAGGGGGTTGTGCTTGTATTGAATCTGCTGGCATCTTTCAACATTGAACCCTGGGTTACTGGGTCAGTGTGAGGATGCTATCTTTGGATAAGGCACATTGGTGCCCTATTCAAACACAGTGTCCCATGGGCACTAAAGACATTGTGTCCTTAAAGAAACCCTTTTCTTTATTCTTTCATGGGTTAATAGATCACTGGCTAGGCCAGAATTTAATGCCCATCCTTAATTGCCCTTGAGGTCTCATGGAAGAAAAAAGACAAATTCTGGGTGCTGCTAAAATCTGAGGCATATGGCTTTACTCACATATAATTACTCTTGGGATCAGGTTTTATGTGTAGCCCCACAACACAACATTGTTAAATTGGAGGTTGGTGCTTTTGTGGAGAATTGGGCTCAGCATCATCATTTTTATGAACATCACTCTTGCTCCTTTCTCGCTTCTCCTGGGGGTTAAATTTCCACCTAATATTTTTCCTGAATTTGTGAATCTATAAGTTATGAGGCAAATATTCAGGATCATGCTGGTCTTTCAAAGGTATAGTAGATGTGGTAAGAGTTGAAGTTATTCTTTTTAAGTTCAAATTGCACTTTATAATATTAGTGACAAAATATTAATGCATTGATGTGAAGCCTCGCTGCTATTTTAATGAGTGGTGGACAAAGCAAATGCACAATAATGTGTTAATAAATTTATTAATATTACACACTGATTTCAACTTCGAGGTGTGAAACATCTTGTGATCAGTGCATTTAATTCCCTTGCTCCGCTATTTTTAGCGCACATATTAGCACCTTTGCATAAATTCATTTCTGTGCTATTTTAGTTCAGACGTAGCCTATTTAAAGTAAACAGGTTATAAGTGGGTATGAATGGGTTAACAGGCACACTAGAAAAACGGTAGACAGATGGAATTAAATCCAAAGCCTAATATTTAAATTTGATGTTGTTTCGAGTATGTTAAGATAAAAAAAGTTCATATTTAACATTAATTTAATGCCTTTCAGGCTTTATATAAAATTTAGGATGAAATTCCAAGAGGCTTCAAGTTCTTTTCACCGTGACATTGCGAATTTCTACATCAATTGGCAAAGGGCAAAAATTCTGACCACATCGTGCAAGGCAAATAATAGGCTGGAGTGTCTGGTGCTCACCACAGATGGGAACCTGAAGTAATGGCAGTCAGGATGTCAAGGCAGAGAAGAGAAATTGACCTTCTCAAGGGCACAGGTGGCTGGCTCCACCTACAAGATCCAAAGCTGAAGCCTTAAGATTATTCCTGTCCTCCATCGGTTCCCCATTTCCCGATGGTCATTTTTTGGAGGAGTGGTGAGTTTTGCATTGGTTCAGAGATGAGAGGGGCCTAAACACAAAGGCAAGCATGGCTTCAGAGATCAGGAGCCATTTTTAAAGAACACAACAATCTCAAAGTGAAATTAAAGACCCCCTCCTTCTCCCCAGCCCTCACTTCTCATTGATGGGATGTTTTCCCAACCTGCTCCAGCATTTGGGTATTGAAGTCCTCTCAACGTGTTCCCCTTCATGATCCCTCTTTCACTCCACCTATTTGATGACAACCCTTCATGACCCCCTCCTCACCCACTTGATTGCGCCCATCCACTTGATGAAAGACCCATCATGGACTTCTTCATGCCCCATACTCCTCATGCCTTAGCCCATCAGGTCCTCCCCGCCCTCAAGGCCCACTCCTCCTTAGTCCCACCCCCTTCAGATCCTAGCCCCCTAAGGATCTACTTCCTTAGAAGCCACCCACTGGCACTGCCCCATCACCCTGATAGTGCCCACCTGGTATTGCGAGGGTGCCAGTTGGCACATACAGGCTGACACAGCCAGGTGGGTACCACTCAGCCATGTCCTTGAATATCCCAGAAGCAGGGAGAATCTGGGCTTAAAGGGATTCAGAAGAATTCAACTTAAATTGGAGTTTGAGAATTCCAGGCATTAGGGTTAAATGGGAGTTGAATGGAAAACTCGATAAAAGTTGAAGTTTCCCTGATGACGCTTGTGTAGGATGTGCTTGGTGATTTTTGAGGTGACCATAGTACATCCTCCAGAGTAACTCTGGGATACTTCCATGACAACCAACCAGTGCCAACAAGGCGGTGCCAACCAATGCCAGAGGACACTGCTAGGAGGCATTGTCAGGCCACTACCTTGCCATGCCCCTTTCCATCTGGGCTAGATTAAACCCCAACTTAGGTTCATGTCTAAGTGAACCAGTTGTAAATTGCACTATCAGGGTGCTTCCTTATAGCTCAAAAGCTCTATTCCAGGCAACATCATGATGAATCTCCTCCATCCTTTCTTATGCAATCACATCCTTCCTAGAGTGAAGTTAGCAGAATTGCACACAGTACTCATGACATGGCTTAACCAATGTTCTGTCGAGCTCCAACATAACTTCCTTGCTCTTATATTCTGTGCCACAATTGATAAAAGCAAGAGTCCCATATACCTTCTTAACAATCCTATTCACCTGGTCCGCCGGCTTCAGGGATCAGAGAATAAGTACCCAAGGTCCATCTGTTCCTTTAAGTTTTCCAATGAATATTCTACCATTCATTAAATGCCCCCTTGTCTAGTTACTTTTTCCAAAGTACATCACTTCATACTTATTAGGGTTAAACACCATCTGTCATTGCTCTTTTCATCTAACCAATCCGTCTATATCTTCCTGTAACCTACGATCTTCGTCTTTAGTATTAATCAATCTTGGTGTCATCTGCAAACTCACTTATCATTCTCCAGCATTCTCATTTATATCATTTATATATATAACAAACAATAAGGGACTGATCCTTGTAGTCTGCTACTAAAAACCTGCCTCCAGTCACTTAAACTGCCTTCTACCACCACCCTTTGTATCCTAATATGAAGCCAGTTTTGAATCCACCTCACCAAGTTTCCCTGAATTCCATGTGCTTCAACCTTCTCAATCCATCTCCAACATGGGACCTTGACAAAAGGTTTTGCTAAAATCGATATAAACTTCATCAACTTAATTTGCCCTCATCTGCACACGATCATTTTTTTGAAAATTTCTATCAAATTTGTTAATTATGACCTGCTTCTGACAAAGCCGTTCTGACTATATCTTAGCAATAGTAAGATGTCTCACAATACCAGGCTTTAAAGCCTCTAAAAGCTCATGGTGTTTGCTACCAAATAAATCTGTTGGACTTTAACCTGGTGTTGTTAGACTTCTTATTGTGTTTACCCAAGTCCAACCCCAGCATCTCCACAATATATCTCCGAGTGATCCATGCCTTTCTGAATGGAGATTTATTTTCTCCTTCAGAATTTTCTCCAATAGTTTCCCTATCAGAGATGTGAGAGTCATTGGTTTGTAATTTTCTGGTTCATCTCCATCATCCTCATCAGATTCAAAATTTCTTGAGATGGAATTCCAATGGTTATACCAAGATTGCACCTAATGGTCCTTTGCTATATCAATGTTGCCAGAGCCTGTGGGACCAGTGGAAGAGGAGCTCAGCAGCATGGGAAGAGAGATGCAAGTACCACTAGTGGTGCATCTCTAGCAGCCATCTGCCCCTGTCTTTGCAAACTTGTCTGTTGATCACCAAGGAAGTTATCCAGAACCTCGCTAATCCAGGAGTAGACCTAGTGTTCATGGGGATGTTAATTTCTTTTTAAGAGACCAGGTAATTTTGCTTGGCCTGAATCCCAGAAGTATGAATTGCTTATGGTCTTGTGGAGATGAGTACACATCCACATGCCCTGTGTACCAGCCACAGTAAAAAGTCTCACAACACCAGGTTAAAGTCCAACAGGTTTATTTGGTAGTAAACACCACTAGCTTTCAGAACGCTGTTCCTTCATCAGGTGAGTGGAGAACCTGTTGGACTTTAACCTGATGTTGTGAGACATCTTACTGTGTTTACCCCAGTCTGACGCCCACATCTCCACCTCATGACCAGCCACTGTGCCAGGACCCCTTCCATTCTGAAGAGTAAAATCATTCCGTTTGAGAAGTCTCAGCCCTTAACTACTGTTTGCCTTGTAGGGAAGACGCTCTCATCCGTATCTTTAACAGGCCTTTGTGTTGTAGTTATGCAAAACCAACCCACACATTTAAGAAATGCAATTGAAAAAAATAATATACAGATTTTCAGCCCAGTATTGTTTGTTGGATGGTGATTACTGATGGAGCAAATGTTTGTAAGAGATG
The DNA here is from genome assembly GCA_024679065.1 of Sphyrna mokarran. Lineage (NCBI taxonomy): Eukaryota > Metazoa > Chordata > Chondrichthyes > Carcharhiniformes > Carcharhinidae > Sphyrna > Sphyrna mokarran. Next base: position 53,740,277 of record JAGIQG010000012.1, read on the forward strand.
CGCTTTGCCAAATCTCCCACTCACTTCCACTCCCTGGTGGGCAGCCTAAAATGTCACATTGCGCAGATGTGAATTCAAATTAAAATGAGGGACATTTAACCTTTATTGCAGTTCTTATGGTTAACCCTAATTAACTCTTGGATGCTGGCATTGCACATTAGGAAGACATTCAGAGCCTGGCTACATGCAAGTCTACCATTGATGCCAATAATTTGGGAGAGAATATAAAAGCCTATTTTTCAGCAGTTTAATAGTCGTCATTTCCTCTTGTTGCACGATATTTCCCAATCCAAATCAACTGCTCATCAGACGTTACTGAGAAGCCAGTCTGCCATATGCAAAGTGAAGCTGGGGTTCCAAAATTCAGTTAGATAGCTCAGCATCTCCGTGTCAGGCACAGTTTCCATCATAATTGGCATATATAATCAGTCCATTGAGATTGACTTGTTGGAGTATGAACTCCATGATTAAGAATCCAATTGACGGGCCATTCAGAGAGTTTTTGCCTTATACTTAACTGGGAGCGTCAATTCTTCTGACATCCTGGAGGTAGACTGCTAACTGTTAGCATTCTGTGTACTGCTGTTAAAGTTTGTAAATAAAGGGATTTTGGTGAAGGGTCTCCTGCCTCCCAAGACTTATTACAGCATAATGGAAAAATATAGGCCCATTTTTCCCAGTATTACTTTGCCAGTATTTTTTTGTTGGTCAACTGAAGTCTGTTATCCATTTACCTTATTGAACAAGGTGAACATTTTTGTGGCTTCTGCTGATTTACTTACAACTACAAATTCGGAGAACATTTTGGCTTGACTGTTCAGAGAATGTTATCAGCCTTGTGGCATTTTCTCAAAATTTTGTATTGAAAAATCCAAAACTCTATCAAACATCTTTGTCAGGATGAACCAGGGGAAATTAATGCACAGATGCATTTCAATATCGTTTGCCATATGTTGGCAAAAAAAAGGATTGATAAAATGGTCGTGCAGCAAACCTTTCAGCATCATGGTGCCCCCTTTCACAATGCTTGTGGAGGTAGTTGAACTGAAGGGGGCAGTATCATCCTTCCTTCCAGCAGCATCTTGAACAAATGATCATTGCAATTCTCCTTTAGAGTATTAGTTGGCCCATTTGTTAAATACAGATAACGCAAAGTGAAACAATGCCATAACTGTCATCTAAATTGTTTTTTACAGGATACTGGAAGTGTTCAGTAATAAATGATATAAAAAGGTCTGATATTGACAAGCTGCCATTTACCATTTGCATTAAAGAACATGAGAAAGTGATGGCTGTTGTCCCTGTCCCAGAGGTATTCGGCTCGGTGAGACAGTAGAAAATACTTCAGTTTACTTAAAGCATTGATAACACCCTAAATAATTAAGTGAGAACTTCCTGTCCTCAATTACTTAATGCTTTTTTGTCTTAAGAGAATTATGAATGACTTCTGGATTTCACATGGCATGTCTGCTCACTCTGCCCTCTCCCCCTGAAACACTTTATAAGATCAGGTTTCTTAGGCTCAGATGTAATTAAAAATAAGCTGTCAGAAAACACTTCACAGCAGCCAAAAAAAGAGAAATCATGCCAGAGGAAATGTACATTGATTTACTGGATTACAAGCCATTTATACCAATATTTCAAATGATGTTCATATTACGGTGATGTAAAAGATTAAAGGAACAATCCACTATTTTACGACAACTGTTTAAAGCCTTTAAAAGGTAAGAAGTTACATTTTATCTATCTCTGTACGAAAAATATGCGTACATAATTCATATGTGGTTGACAGTAGCAAAATATATGGGATGTTTATGGAAAATAAGTAAGTATCTGTAAAGTATGGCAATTATCGGAGGTCATTCTTCAAACAGATTGCACTTTTATCTCTCTGTTCATAACCCCTAAGGGATATGGTGGCTCTTCTGCATTTTAATACACCAACATTACAAGGTTACCATTCAGATTTATTTAGATGTAGCTAATGAATTGAAATGAGCTATTTTCACCCTTTTGTAATCCTTTAAAAAGTTTATAGTAATTTTATCTTAATTAAATGCATTTGTTACTTTGGAATCTATGGGCTGGTGATGATTTTAATCTGATGATCACCATACCTCAGGCGAGGGGTAAAGTTGAGAAGGTGGGCCTTCATGAATAACCTCAGCCAGTGCAGGAATTGAACCCACTCTGTTGGTGTTACTCTGCATCATGAACCACCTGTCCAGCCAAATGAGCTAAACCAATCCCCAAATGATTTTTTTTTGCAGTTACTGAAAATGTAAATAACAGAGAATGGTTTCAATCCATCGACCTCTGGGTTACGGGCTTAGCACACTTCCTCTGCGCCACTAATCCAGGTGACCAACACAATTAATATTTTATTTAAGTTAGAAACCATGTAACATTTTAACAAGCAGGAACAATTTTGATCAGAAGAGGAATAATGTAAACATGGTAAACTTTTAAGCAAAAGTTGTCTTAGTGAAATTACTGATAATTTATATCTCCTATTGTTATGTACATATCTGAGGATGTGTTTGTGTATTTGCTTGCACGCAGGATGAGGAAAAGTAAATTTTTCTCTAAATAAGGTACCTGCTTTATCATCTCCATAATTCTGCAGGTGTCCCAATGGAAAATTGGAACATATGAAAAAATATAAGCCATGGAACATTACTATCCCATACTGCCAAGTTATAAACTGAAGAATTCAGAAGACATGACTGAATTATTAGCCATTCAACTTTATGACCATACCTGCTGCAATGAACTTCATCTTATTAGTGGTGACCGTATGGATTAGCCTCATCTCAATCTGGTGAACTAGGTACTCATGTATTATACCATTTGGCTTAGCTGGTGGTCTCCACATAAGCTGTAAAGAGGTTGCATTAAGTGCCATCACTGTTGGAGAATAGACATTTTCAGGGACTCCTCGGACAGTTGCTGCAATAACCTATAACATGAAAAAAGTTTGATAGCGTAGTTTCTCAATTATCAAACAACATCAGCTAATGTATCAGAATACTATCTCAGGAAATATAACGAGACATTCAGGATAGTAGTGACTTGAGAATATTTGTGTCTATATAACTCCCCCAAAATGTATATGTTTACAGCCACAAAAAGTAATCTGAGAATCCCAAAATTCAATAACTAATAGACATCAGGGTGGCATGGTGGCACAGTAGTTAGCACTGCTGTCTGACAGCACCAGGTTCAATTCTGGCCTTGGGTCACTGTCTGTGTGGAGTTTGCAGGTTCTCCCTATGTCTGCGTGGGTTTCCTACCACACTCCAAAGGTATAGGTTAAGTTGATTGGTCAAGGTAAATTGCCACTTTGTGTTAGGTAAATTAGCAGGGTAAGTATGGGGGTTATAGGGATAGGTTCTGGGTTGGATTGTTGTCGGTGCAGGCTTAATGGGTCGAACAGCCTCCTTCTGCACTATTGGGATTCTGTTGTTCTCATTCTAGAAAATGCTGAAAATCTTCAGCAGGTTAGACAGAATCCATGGAGAAAGAAACAACATTAATATCTCATTTTGCTGACCTTTCACATTCTTATGCTGGGCTGATAACTAAGTTTGATGTCACAATGGAACCTTGCACCTCCCATATTATTTTTCTGAAACACCATTGTATCATATTTACAATTTCCATGTATGATAAACTTTAAACTCTGAAAATGTAGGTGGGCTGATTTTGTTTTTAAATTGGAATATCAAGTTGAAGGGCTAAGGCTGAAAAGAGCATGAGTGAACCAAGAAATAGATTAGATGAACCAAGAATTAATGATTAGGTGCCATCAAGTGTATGCTTTAAAAGTATCAAAGTTGTAGGTGGAAAGATAGGCACAGAACCAGATTTTTGTTACCGAAACTGGTAGCTTGAATCAGAAAATTTCCTGCCTCGGCAGACCCACCTTGGTTTAAAGTGCTCAGTCACACACAATTTTCTCCCTTCAGGTCTGCTGCAGGATAGAGGCAGGTTCACCCACATCCGAAAACAAATTGTATTACAGGGGTAAGCAAGTCTTAATGTAAGCCAGCCTGAAGTTCTGCCTGTCCTCTGGGTCCTTGTCCCAGTTATAATAAAATACGTAAGGATTCTTGCCCTCACCCTTCACAACTATTCAAACCTTCAGCCACTTCTCCAGCCCCTCGTACTCTCCATGGCAGTTCAATACCTGTTTATACCACCCAAACAGCTCCAGGCTGTTTCATGCTCTCTATGCCAACTTAATACCAACTCATGCCTCTTTCATGCCCATTCACCCAGCATACAGTATATACATAATCAATGAGCCCTACAATAACAATGGCTAATGTGGGTGTGTTGAGAGAAAACAATCGTTCAAAAGTGTTCTTTGAAAATAAACTGTTGTTCTTACATCCTACAGATCAGACTGACCATTATAGTATCAATAAGATTGATGTCAAACACTTCGCATCTCTTCATTGAGGTTGACATTGAGATCACAGAAAAAGCAATACGTTATAATCACTTAAAGATGCCAATCATGAAAAGTTGACAATTCATTTCATTAGTCAAAGCAGATTTCCCACTGAGCCAATGCATTTATTGGTTTGGACTCTCAGGCAATCCTCAGGTTAATGCTTAATGAGAAAAGGTGGAAACAATCCTGGATAGTGTGAAGTTTTTGAAGCATCTGTTATTGTTCCTTTAATGGCCTGACACTATGGATCTGTAGGAACAACATTTTTATTCAAAGAACATTTCTGGATGAGTTTTTTTTTATATATGCCAGCAGTTCTGCACTTGCCACTGTTGTTATCTAGCCGATTGGTTACGTACATAGTGCATCCTGGGTGAGTGAGCAAGAGCTGGTGCTGAGTTGATATGGAGAGAATGAAGATTCATGGGGCCTGGCAAGGGGGCATGGCTGACGTATTTTGAACTCAACTTTCAAATGTTTCCTGAATCCAGACCACGGCTGGAATTTTACCAGCACGCCTGTCCCGATTCCAGGGGCGGGCGAGTCTTAGAGAATGGAATTCTCCATTGGCCTCGGGCGGGATCACACAAATCTCGGGCGAACGTGCCGGTAGAATTCTGCCCTAAGGGGACTTACTATGAGTATGAAAAAGCTGGGGCAATTCCACAAGTAATACGGAGATCTAGGAGATGTCTACTCCCAAAATGGAGCTGATAAGGTTGGGAGGGCAAAGGTCAGGGATCACACCTTTAACCCACACTGGTGAAAATTGCATGTACCAGGGATGGGGATAGGGAATTCGGGAATTAAGCTCTACCAATTTAAATGGGCAAGCTGATTCAATGAAAATCTGGTACTATGGGCAATGAGGAGTTCTGTAAGAAAGATGCAAGAAATCTTCATTTTAGTGCACTATTGATGCAGGGAAAAGGAAGAATACATAAAGAGCCATATCTGGTGTTTAGGAGGGTAGGAGTAGGAAATGTACAGTGACTGCATTATTTTTGATAAAACAGAAATTAGTTAATTAATAAATGTGCTGTGGAATTTAATATGACTTTCAGACTGTAATGTGCAGCACACCCACCTTGCTGCTATCTGCACACCAAGCGATTGTGCAAACTCTCAGTTGGTAGGTGTATTCCTGGTAAGGCTGAATGCCTCTAGTATCTGAGAAACTGAAGCCTGTCCCACGAAAACGCTCGGTCCCATCGCGTAGAACGATGTAATGTATGATAATGCCTAGTTCAATGAGAGATACTGTTTAGATGCAAAAAAGCAACAAATCAGCTGAAAGGCAACTCTTAAAAGCATGCAATACCCTGTAAATCTGTTCCAAGCCAGCTATTATTCAGTCAGCTTTTAAATATATCTCTGGCTTTTGTCATCCTTGGTACCTTTTTACTCTTCTGCAAACAGTTCCATTAAAAATAGAGCCACTCTGTGGGCTTTGGACTAAATAACGGTATTTCTTGCATCCCGAGGCCAGTAATGAACAAACTGGCCTGGTGCCATTTTATAGCGAGGCCTGAATGCTAGCTGAACAAATGAGGTCATAATAATTTCGAAAATTTATTGTTCCTTCTCTGATGATGCCATCGTCAGTTATTTGGTGTTGCTAAGCAAATAATAGTATCATTGATCGTTCCCGTCACTAATCAAATGAAGTAATTGCAGCTCTTCCTTCAAACTTGATTTGATTTTTCTACTCGAATACCTGTTATGATTCAGAAATGCCAATTTTGCAGAATGTACTACAAATTTGTCTTCCGCAAGTCAGAAGTTCTGTTCCGCATGTTTTAAGTGAGGAATACTGATTGTGTTTAGGTCAGTTCAATGGTACCCACTTGTATGATTTATGCTTTTGCCAAGTCATTAGTGAAGTTTTTTTTTTGCATATTGAAAACTGATAATTTACACAAAAGAGCCTTTTGTCACTGCAGTCATTACTTATGAGAGTAGCCATGGTCATCACTATTCAGAAGTTTGTTTTATTTAAGTCAGACTCTTTAGTGACCATAATGCACCAATATAGGGTCCAAGTTCTTACCTCTTTTGGGTGCAATTCTCAAGAGTTAAGTGGTTTTCTCATCAGCTCTGTCCAATTGTATGATATTTGCAAAGACTAAAGAATGCATTCTGTGTGCATGCTCCAGCTTTTTTTGCAGCCTATTCTGAAATACAAATAGATGTGTCTATGTTGTGTGGTAATCACTCCCCTGGCTCCTGGGCAAGTTGCATGCTTCAGCTGGTCCTTCCTAATGATGCCCAGTATTGATGTTATGAATTTGAGTCCGCTGTAAATACCTTCTCAAATTCGGTGGAAACAGTCATTCCCAAAAGTGGTCTAAGTGCCTGAGCATCTTACCATTTATGCTACTGTGCACGTAGATATAGTGCAGTGGGAGTTGCCTCACACTGCCCTGTATCTACTCACACAGTAGCATAATTCAGAATGGTCACAATTGAACCCTCCTGTGACCTGAACCGGATATCAATGTTTCTCCAATCTTTCTGAAAGCAGACCAAGTTAGGTTAAACTTGGTTTGAAACATGCAAATACTTTATTCAGTAATAAGGTGAATGCACAAAGCAATAATCATGTTCAGATTTCTCTGCTCAATCTATAACTTGGCTTTTGTTATGTAAATTACTGATTTCTCAACAGTAAGGAAGTTTGTTAATTCACTTAAAATTTACTTCCTGTCATAAATCTCATCACTTTTGGATGAAAAAGTGTCTATTTTTATAAAACAGGGAAAACCTATGTGCTTGATGTTAACTCGATGCATGTAAATAGATTTTGATCAAGTTAGAATATTGCATATGGATCTATATATATTATATGTCTTTCTCTAGTTCACACATAAGGCTATATATTGATTTACAGTGAATGTACAATTTGAATCAATAAAAAAAACTCAACAATTTTTTATGGAAATTTCTTGATTGTTGAATTTTTAGCAGAGTTCCCAATAAAACAACAAATTTCCTCTCCCCCATGTTGTTGCTAAAGTTCCAGCAGACAACTGAGATAACTTCACAGAAATTCTGTGAATATCAAAATAATTGCCAACCAAAAAATTGTTCCCAATCTGAGATTTCAAAAAGACTTTTGGTAAGTATGAGAGTTTTATCTTTTCCTTCTTCATATTTCTTCTTCCCATGCACTGTTTTTGGGACACTAACAAACACAATTTTATAGCTGATCCTTTCACATTTTCAAATTATCATTTTTTTACTTGCTGTTTCTGATCTTTCTTTCTCTGTAATAAACATTGACAGATTTTGCATTATGTTTTATTTAGACTTGAACTTAAACTACAACCTTTTAATTGGAGCTTCATGATTGCATGATTTTTCAAGATTTGCAGAACTCCTGTGCCCATAACAGGTACACTTCCATCAGGCTGTACCCTTTCTCAATCCAGTCCCTTCCTCTTAAACTTGACCCCCCCACCCCCGGACCAATCCTTGTTGTATAAATTTATTGTTGCTTACATGTAGTATTACTTGCATATGCAGACTGATTCATTCTTTTCTCCAAACACGTACAGCATTTTTTGGATAGTGGGGTCTCCCACCACCTGAAGAGTTGATGGGAAATGTATCTTGCTGACATTAGCCGTTCCCATAGCCATTTAATACTCAGTAGGGCATTAATTGGCTCAGGGTAAGAATTCCACTCTCATCCAGGGAGGAAGTCCCATCTTAGACAACTCAATAGTCCCAGCAGTGCCAGGTTCAATGGTGGCAACTGCTAGGACTACTGAAAATCACCAAAGATCAGAAGATCATGGACGCTGGACTTCAGGTAAATCCAGGATATCAGCGGGGCCTGGACAGTAAGCCCCAGAGAGGTGATTGTATTTGATCTTGTAGCCATTTTATGATTCAAAGACATTGTCTCCAATGTCCTGCTCAATAATAATTTTTCAATCAACATAACAAAAGCAGAGGGTGGGAGCCTCTGGCCACATTTGCCCCAAAATCAGAAAATCTCATCCAAAGTCTACAGACCTTTCTACGGTCTGTGTCCTGCTCACTCAGATTCCCATGGCAGGCAGAACAGCAAATTTCCGCCCCAGAGTATTTGGTCATTATCACATAGCTATTTATAGCACACTGGCTGCCACATTTTCTACAGCACCACACTGACCTACTTCAAAAGTACTTCAACGGATGTACAATACCCAATAGTCATGAAAGGCACTATATAAATGCAAATCATTCTTTTCTTAAGTTAGATTTGTTTTGCACTCTACATCTCTCTATCCGTGTGTCTGTTTCCCCCTTTAACTAGCTAGTGAATAATAATTTATGGCCAAATGACCTTCGAATATAGTATATATAATGCATGTATGGAATCATTGGTGAGGACAGGATGAATGTAAATAAGGTAAAAAGAGTGCAGAGAAAGTTCACAGGATGTTGCTGGGACTTGAAAAGCTGAGTTATAGTGAGAGATTGAATAGGTAAGGACTTTATTCCCTGGAGCGTAGAAGAATGAGGGGAGATTTGATGGAGGTGTATAAGATTTTGATGGGTATAGATAGAGTGAATGCAAGCAGGCTTTTTCCACTGAGTCTAGGGGAGAAAGAAAAAACAGAGGGCATGGGTTAAGGGTAAAAGGAGAAAAGTTTAAAGCAACATTGGGGGGAGAGGAGCGGTGCTTCTTCATGCAGAGAGTCGTGGGAGTGTGGAATGAGCTGCCCGATAAAGTGGTAAATGCGGGGTCACTTTTAATGTTTAAGAAAATCTTGGACGGGTTCATGTATGAGAGGGATATGGAGAGATATGGTTCAAGTGCAGGTAAGTGGGACTAGTCAAAAAATGGTTTGGCACAGACAAGAAGGGCCAAAAGGCCTGTTTCTGAGTTGTAATGTTCTAAGGCTCTATTGTTCTAACAGTGTAGATATATAAAAGCAAATAAACATTAATAAGTTATATTTTAAACATCCTATTTGGAATAAGGAATAATTTGTCTTTGAAACCCCTCAAACAACGTTTTGCCATAAATGATGTATTTTCTTTTACGTTATGTCATTTTATTTGCCAATTCTAACAAATGACTCAATACCAGCAAGTGGGTCCAAAAATGTTTCTAGAAACCAGGTGGGCAATGTTTCAGCATGTGTGTGCCCTTCTAACCCCAGCTCCATCTCTCCCATGCTACTATTCAGACCCCAAAGAAGCAAATCAGTATCCCTCAGCCAGATCTGGATTCAATTCCTGGCTTGGATTACTGTTTGTATGGAGTTTGCACATTCTTCCCAGTGTCTGCATGGGTTTCCTCTTGTGCTCCGGTTTCCTCCCACAGTCCAAAGGTGTGAAGATTAGGTGGATTGGCCAGGTTAAATTGTCCCTTAATGTCAGGGGGATTAGCAGAATAAATGTATAGGGTTATGGGAATAGGATCTTGGTGGGATTGTGATTGGTGCGGGCTCGATGGGCTGAATAGCCTCCTTCTATACCATAGGGATTCTATGATTCTAATTGGACTATCGAGGCCTGACTGTGTAGCATCTCACCTACCCTCAAATACCAAGTCATCTTTATTATTGCTTTCTTCTGAAGGAACAGGCTTGTGTTAACCTGACTTTTCCTCTGGTGGAGACACAGTAGGAAATCTGACAACACCAGGTTTATGTCCAACTGATTTATTTGATACTAAACTTGCAAGCTTTCAGGATCAGACAGAGCATGAGGCCAGAACTCTCCACTCACCTGACGAAGGGGCAAACCCCGAAAGCTTGCAAGTTTGCAATCAAATAAATCGGTTGGACTTAAACCTGGTGTTGTCAGACTTCTTACTGTGTTTACCCCAGTCCAACGCCGGCATCTCCATATTAGGGCTGGCGGAGCACAGTGGAACATTTGACATACAGTACGATAGTCTTGCATGGCTGTGTTTTCTAACTGCTTGGGAAGTTAAGAGTGCAACTCCACCTCAAGTAGGGACTTCAAAAGAGATATCCCGAACATGTATTTTGGAAATGGAAAACCCAATCTCAGCGAAGGAGGGTATGTTCTTGCAAGCTCGGTTTTCCCAACTTGCAGAAAGGTCAGAGGGAAATGTGATTGTAGAGGAATAGATTTCCTCTGAAAAGTGTCTCCTAACATTGACAAAAATTCAGCCCACTGTCTTATATGAAAGATATTTTAATCCATCCATGCTTTTCTTCCCAATTTCAGTTAAAGACCCTGCAATATCACCCATTATTTTTCTGATTTACCTCTCTATTACATCAGTAGCATGTAATTTAAATGATTTAATGACTGCTCAGAATTAATTAATTCTCATACAGTAGTAACGCAGGATATATCTTTATCTAAAAATGCTTCAATAAATAAATGCTATTTATTTATCATTATACCATTTGGTTGTGTGGGAGCTTCCCAGTTCAGCAAGATCGTGTCATTCCTGTTGTCCACCTTCCTCCACTTGGGTGGATTCACACCCTGGGGCACATCTTGTTCAGTGGTAGCTTTGCTGATGTTACTAAAACCCCATCCATAATGATTCCAAGCCACTACTCTGTACTCATATGTCACATATGGATTTAAATTAGTATCTGTGAGGAAAGAAGTTCAAAGAAAATTTAAGGTCAGACATCTTGCGATCCACATCTGTCAATCAGGCATCAACATTTCTCTTGCAAATGAGCAAAATTTAAGTGCATTGCTGACAAATTTTACAGAGGTACCTTAACCTCTAGACCGCTGGCAGTTGCAACAAATTCAGTCCACCCTGAGCCAACTAACATTTCCATTTTCAATGGAGACATAGAAGCCAGAATGTTACCATCCAGCCTGCCATGGGAATCAAAGTGGACAAGGGGCAGACCCATGGAAAGTGGCTAGCACTGCTGCCTCATAGTACTAGGGACCTGGGTTTGATTCCTGATTGGGGTCACTGTCTGTGTGGAGTCTGCAAATTCACCCCATGTCTGCATAGGTTTCCTCTGGTTTTCTCCCAAAGTTGGAAAGATGTGCTAGTTAGGTGCATTGGTCATGCTAAATTCCCTCAGTGTACCCTAACAGGGACCTTGGGGATTTTCTCAATAACTTCATTGCAATTTATCAAAGGTTTTCTGAAAATCCAAATATATTCCATCCATCAACTCTCCATCAATTTTGCTAGCAACAGTCTCAAAAAAGTTCATCAAAAATGATTTCCCATTTGTAAACCCAAACTGACCAGGCCCAATCAGATCATGATTATCTAAGCATCCATGTATCACGAGCTTTATAATAGATTCTAACATTTTCCTTACTAATGACATGAAGCAAAATGTCTGCAGTTCTCTATTTTCCTTCTCCTCCCTTTTTAAATAGTGGGATAACATTTGCCACTTTCCAATCTTCAGGAAGATTTCAGAATCTATAGAATTTTGAAAGATGTTCATCCGCTATCTCTATAGCAATCTCTTACAAAACTCTAGGGTGCACAATATCAGTTCCTGGCAATTTATCAACTTTTAGTCCCATTAATTTCCCCAGTACAATCTTCTTACCTACACTAATTTTTTTCAATTGCTCATTTTCCCTAGTCTCTTGGAATGCTACATCTGGAAGGATTTCTGTATCTTACTTAATGAAAACAGACAAAAAGCAATCATTCGGTTTCTCTGAAATTTCTCTATTCCCCATGATGAATTCCTCTGACCCTGCCTATTTGTCTTAGCCAAATGCTTCCCTTAGACATACCGACAGAAGCTCTAACAGTCTATTTTGAACAAAGCCTACTGTAAATTTTATGATCTACTTAAGCATTTTATTAATCTTTTTCTTTCATCCTTCCTGCATTCCAAGGGGGCAAATGGAGAATATTGCTGGGTTCAGCACCCGTGGACTCAGTTTACAAGAGGCCATGGGGATTGTTGAGTGCTCAGGCAGGCTGTTTGAACACCCCATCTCTGTTCTCTGGGACAATGTCCCAAGTGTTTCCTTATGTTACAGGCCCTCTGGCCCCTCAATCCATCCACCTCTCCTTACACCCACTGCCATACCCTAACCATGCCAATCAATACCCCCTACCTAATCCCAAAGCCGTTATTATTTAGGTGCCAATTTAACATCAACTCATGCCAATCCATGCACAATGCCACTTATAGGCCCAAATTAATTTAATGTTAAATCATGCCAACCTATGCCATTCATCCAGCCCTTGCTCCAATGCCAATTTAATGCCAATAAATGATAGCTTATGTTATGCCACATAGCAGTCTTGTCCCTGAATTCTCCATGCCACCTCACCCAGTTCCACAATGGGCAAACATTAGGAATCTTACTGAGATGAAATAAAATAGAGTCATAAATATCTTTGGCAGCCTTTACCATTTAAAAAATATCCCCATTCATGAAAAACCAATTAGACTTTTAACTCCCACAAGTACTTAAGCCCTCAAAATAAAATTGTATCCATAACACCGCATCAAACACAAATAATCCTTTAATAATCTCTTAAACTGTAAACCAAATTGTGAATTTAAGACACCCTCTTAGGATAATTATAGGTTCTGAAAAGCAACTAAGTTTTAATAATGATTGAATGATATACCTTACGATAATATCAATAATAGCTATTGTAACTACTAGGTCAGTTTTTCTTAAACCTTTTATTGAGATTGGCAGTCTCTTTTTTTACTGTTTAAACGGTTGGGGATTTAAACACCTTCACAGCTTGAATTTCAGTTTTAACCAACATGAACATATAGACATCTTTAACATTTGAAGTGGGGATTTAAGTGACTTCATAGCTTGACAGTTCTACGAACATTCTCCACCCTTCAAGAGCTATCTATTCTAAAAAAATATAGATTCCATGCTGCAAGTTAAACCCTTGTTATAGTGAATATAGCATCTTTTTGAACTCAGCACTGAATTAAATAGTCCAGCTGAGTTTAGATCTTTCTTGTAGGAGTCATACTATGCCCCTTTACACTACTGATGAAGTTGGTACCTGTCAGAATTCAGTGGGAGTGGAGAGAAGATGCGGAGGAGGGGTGTGGATAGTTGGATAGGATGGGGAGAAAGCTTCAGATCAAAGTTTTGGAAGGTCCAAAGTGACTCCATGAAAATCCAAATCATTTAATCATACATTCAAAACCACGGTCAGTGAGGTAGATTTTAAGCAGTGTGTTAAAAGAGCAAAACAAGGTTGAGAGGGAAAGCATTTCAGACCTTTGGATACCCAGATCCTAAGGCCCAATGACCAATGGTAGAGCGGTTAAAATCAAGAATGCCCAAGAGGCCAGAATTAGATGAGCACAGATATCCTGGCGGGATGGGGGGCTGGAGGATATTACAGAATGAAGGAAAGGTGAGGCCATGTTATAATCTGAAAACACGGATAAATTTTAAAATTAAATCGTTGCTTGTCTGGGAGCTGATGTAAGTATTGGGATGAGAGGCGAAAGAGGGTTGCGCAAGTTCAGGCACAGGCAATAGAATACCGGAGGACCTGAAATTTAAAGAAGGCACAATGTGGGAGATCAGTCAGGAGAGCATTGGGAAGCATCAATGCTGGTATTACAATAATATGTATAACTCATTTTGGATTATATCTTTCTTGGTTTATTACTTTTAGTCAAAATGTAAATATAACCTTTTTGCTTGTACCTATTATCTGTCAAAAAATCATGTCTCACCATTAAGTGAAATCAAAGTTCCATTCTCCGCAATGAGTGATTATGTTAGTAGTTAGTGTTAAGGAACTTAATGCTTTATTTCAGTAAAACAGGCACAATAAATATGGATTTATATGAATACCAACATATTAGTTGGAGATATTAATACAACTGGACTATATTATCCAAAGTGCTTGATGTCTTAATATCATGTAATATGCTTTTCTGTAAAGACAATGAAGTAAAACTCGATACTATTAAAGTTCAAAGTGTAAGGCATACTTCAGCACTGCTGATTCCCAGTGGAAATCCACCCTTGAAGATAAGACGTGTCAGAGATAAGGCATTGTTGCACTAATTCTTTGATCCACTATGCTTTGAATAAGCTCCCCATTGGAAGTGTGTGCATGCTGAATTTATCCTTACATGTTACAATATCAACTCAAATCAAATCTTATCATGTGATTCGACTGTGGAATATTGTCATCAATCCTTATCTGCCTAAATTCAATACCTGCAAAAAAATGTTGACTTATGTAGGATATAGGTAAATCCACAGGTTGACTTTTGTAAATCATAAAGGAAAAAACAGATCAGATTATACTTCAAGGACTAAAGGTATCTTGGTATTGAAATAACACTGACAAACATCTTCATTTTCAACTCTATAGCAATCTCACTCTGGGTTGTATTTTGCAAAAATGCTTAACTTTTCTTATGTCGTGTTTTAGTTGCAGTTTTTTCCTAGTGAGGTATATCCTATATTTATAATTGTAGGTTGAACACAATTAATAGATAAAAGACTGGATTTCTGTGTTGGGCTCAAGAAATGCAAGTTGTGTTATTCCCTGAGTTCAGGAAACTAAGCCCGCCACATCAGGCTACAGCTAGCATATGTTCATCTACTGGACATGTTGGCAGAGAATTGGGGGTGCTGTGGCATGGCTGGTTCAAAGGGCACACCTCGGTTTACTGGGACATCAGCCTAGCTTTGCAAAATACTTATGTGTCCTAACTCTTACCCTTGTGCCAACAGACCCTGTATGCCCTCCAAGATCCATCATATCTCCTATGCCACCCTATGCTCTTATGACCCCCTCATATTCCCCATGTCCACTCAAACACTTCATAACCCCTGGTGAATTAAGTTCTTCTGGACCTTCTGAAAATCAGCCAAGCATTCATAAACACCCTGAGCATCAAAACAAATCCTGGGAAATGGAAGCAATGGAGTCCATTGAAACTAAAAACCAGGTGACCTTTTTAAAGTTGCAAATGGCATTTATTTCTATTTCAAAGTATCAAAGTTCAGATTTGTTTTATACTTCCAATACCAGGGCCATTCCTTTCAAAGTAAAATACCTCTAATGTTAAATCTCAGTCCAAAACATAGCATGAGTGTTATGTTTCTACAATTTTGAATGAATTATGGCACTCTCCCCACCTCACTAACCCCCCCCCCCCCCCCCCCCCCCCCCCCCCCACCACCACCACCCATCCCACCAGTGGTCAATTGTCAAGCTGGCTTTTCTTTTAGAGCTTCTAAAACCCACACCGGCACACAATGTAGGGAAGAAAATTTGCATTTCTTTATGGTGGTTACAATGACAGCCCACTCTCAGAAGAGATATATGCTGCTTTTGCATTCAAAACTTTCCTGTCCTGCAAGGAGGCCACACAAAAAATAACAGAGGGTCATGGCTCTGTAAATTGCAATTTGCAATCAAGAATTCTAAATTTCCTGCTTTCCCAATCCCATTTCCACCTCAAACTGGAGACAGAAATCCCAGCCAAAGTCTCTTATAAATTTGAAGTATTTCAGGAGCAGCATAATGCAATTTTATACATGACTTAAGGAACCAAGTCAAGACAGCCATTTAATCACCAGCGGATAGTAAAGAACTCGCAAGTTGAATTAATAAATTTTGCTCATCCTAAATAAAAAGGAACTTCCAAAATGTTATTTGTATTGATTTTGTTTGTTTCTCACTGGGATTACTGTGGCCAGAGACTGGAGAACATGTTCAGCAATGTCATGTGATGCATCCTTTAGATGACCGGGCTGAGCCTTACAAGTGTTACAGTAAGCCAGGTAAATGGAGAAATTTGCATCTACATGAAATTAGTTATAGGTGCAAAAAAGAGAGCTCTTTTGTCTTGCTTCTTAAACGTAAATAGCAATAGTAGGCTTCGGTTAAAAATAGTAACAGTATACTTAGATTCACATAAGAAGCCATGCAGCAGTATCAGTCTCCAGCAGAAACAACACAAACATAAACCTAACAGCAGGCAGCAGCTAAAAAAGAGACACAGACTGGTCTGTAAATCCCAATTCCCATCAGTGAAAGTACAGTGTGCTAACTCACTGCACTAAACAATACTACAACCGCATAGATTTAATTTCCAATGGCCTGACAAAGCTACAATAGTGTCCCAATTGTTTGCAGAGTTTTACAGTGTAAACAGTTCTGTTGTGGACTGGATATAATGGTCTTAAAGGTCATATTAGAATCCTGGCAGAATAAATTACAAATTTGGAATCAGTGAGACTCAAGCTGAGAATTCTGCACTTCTTTTGAATTCCATGTTGCAGCTATATGAGATTTGCATTGATTCCTTACGTATTAAAGTTTATTTATTAGTCACAAGTAGGCTTGCATTCATACTGCAATGAAGTTACTGTGAAAACTCCTAGCCTCCTGTTCGGGTACACCTAGGGAAAATGTTAGCATGGCCAATTCACCTAACCTCCACATCTTTGGACTGTGGGAGGAAACCGGAACACCCGGAGGAAATCCACATAGCTATAGGGAGAGTATGCAAACTCCTCACAGACAATGACCCAAGCCGGGAATCAAGCCCAGGTTCTTGGCATTATTACACAGCAGAGCTAGCTACAGTGCTGCTTGTGCCAATATTAGCACTATCCCATAGAGCAACCCAAGTAGTTTTGCATTAACCCACATTAATAAACATTGCAAGACATGTAATCACCTGAAGGCATATTCAGTTGCATCACTGTAGCAACTTTTAGTAAACTGGCAACCTGAATCTTTTGCCTTTATGCATAAGACCTTGAAACTTAGAAGGCTTTTGTTTTCTGGTATATAGGAATAATGCAAAGAGCAAAATTAAAGACAATAGCTCTTGTTCTATGAAATAAATTCCCAGTATATTCATTGAAAACATTTGACAGAATAAATATATTTTCTTTAGATACCTATGAATGTATGGCTGCTGGGATCTCCTGTATTAATGATCTCCTCTGGCCAAAACCAAAGCATTTCACTCAGTTGTTTATTCACTAAAGAAGGAACTTCCATTTTTTCTGACCAGGTGCAAATATAAACACTGGAGTTGAATTCACATCTGTTGCAATATCTTCCAGCTCTCTGGGATAATGAACATCCTGTACTCTTGCCGCAGTCTCTCTGTTGGGTTAGAAATGTTAACTTTGTCATTCTGATCGTTTAGCAGTAACATAGATATGCAATTTCCACACAATCATTGGTGGTTTAGAGTATTTGCATAGAATAAGAGCGAAAAAGTTACAAATACTGACAACAGGACTTATATATGAGCGTTGACTGGCAGGTTACACACTAATTTAGTACTGGTATGGTCTTGCCCAACTTTTCTCACTGTTGAATTTGTGGGGTCCTTTCCCAAGAGCTAATGGACCCTGTAAATCTGATGGACTCCATTCAGAGTTTTGTTGGCAATGAACAGGCCAGGTAGCTTCTTCAGCAACTCTTCAGCTGTGGATCAAGAAGGATAGAAGTGCATCCAAGAAATCATGATCACCTTATTCCCACTACCAACCCCTCCATCTCCCTAGCCACCTAGTGCTTGCCTGAGGCTTTCTGGATGTGAGGCAGCCAATTGACATTAATGTCTTTGTATGGGTGAGTTTTCTGTTGACACTCATCCATTAACCTTGATTCTGATTGTGCAGTACACAGTTTGAACCTAAAGGATTCTGACTAATTTCTTGACCTTGGGTTTTTAAAATTAATGTTCAGTTTTATGCAACACGACTTCCTGATATATATCAACTTGGATGGGAAAAGATGGAATAGGAGTTATCTCCTGAAACATAGACCTTGGATCTTCACAGCCATTTCCAAACAACCAGGATGGGTTTCATACTATAATCTTTGCAGGACCAATCCAATCTGCTTCTGTACTTTAAAAACAATAGAAACATTAACTTGGAGTGTTTTGTTTTATATTCTTAGTATAATCTTGTTCTCTGTCCATGTTCTGCTATATGTGTTCATCCTATTCAAACATGTTAAGAACCAGGCTGAAGACTTCAAAGTTTTTTGTGAAGTTAGCCAAGAGCCGAAGTTTAAATCTGATTTTGGCATTGGTGAGCATAAGGTGTTTCACTCCAGGTATAATTTAAGTGACCCACTAGGAAGCTTTTATCAAACAAAGTTAATTTAAAAACACCATTAAAATACAACAAAAAGAATTAGCATTACTTTTAGCAATTACAAGACTTAAACATGATTTGGAATAACTCCTAACAGCTAGCTATCTCTGTTGTTCCAAGGTAAACACCATCCCACAGGCACATACCCTTCCTTAGACTTAGCACAAGAACAAATTTGTTTATGTGACGCTGTATTTTCAGTTTTGTAACATCTATGGACAGAAATCCAAGCCAGATAATTTGCAGAGAAGAATATATCCTTAAAACAACAAAATTTCAGAGAGGTGAACCCAATTTCTGGCAGTTTCAAACACAGCAATACATAAACAGATTAAGCTCTGACTCCAGAGACAGTAAGATCCCATGTTGCTTCCTTCAACTTCAATTGAAATGCTCTTTGAAAAATAGCTGCCCTAGCTACATGACCTGACTTGTCAATCACCCCCAGATCAAACCCTACTCAGCAATCCCAAGGGACCATTAAAACCACAGAACACTGCATTAGTTCAGATTAAAACCAATGTATTAATTATATTGCCTCGGTAACAATAAAGAACATTGACTACAGACAACACAGTGCCAGCAAAACATCTCGCTGAGAAACATGATGAAAATGCATTTCTTAAAGGCACATTATCATTACAAGCAGAAATGATTTGAAGTGAGACAGCATGTTGATATTGAATATAAATATCAAATATCTAATATTCTGGTCCTGTTTTTATTATTCTTTCATAGGATTTGAGCAGCTCTGACAGGGTCTGAATTTATTACTCGTCCTTAAATGCCCTTAAGAAGGTGACGGTGAACTGCCTTCTTGAACCGCTACAGTCAATCTGGTGTAGGTACATCCACAGTCCTGCTATGAAGGAGTTACAGGCCTTGGACTCAGTGACAGTAAAGGAACTGCAATATTGTTTAAAGTCAAGGTGGTGAGTGACTTGGAGTGGAATTTGTAGGCAGTGGCATTCCCATGTGTCTGCTGCCTTGTTCTTATGAGTGGTAGAGATCATAAGATTGGAAGGTGCTTTCAAAGAAGCTTTGGTGAGTTGCAGCAGTGCATCTTATTTATGGTACACATCGCTGTCACTGTGCGCTGATGGTGGAGGGAATTAATATTTAGGTGGTAGATGGGGTGCAAATCAAGCAGACTGCTTTGTTCTAGATGATGTCAAGCTTCTTGATTGTTATTCAAGCTGTACTCATCCAGGCACGTGGGGAAGATCCTATCGTACTCCTGACTTGTGGCTCACATGGTGAACAGGCTTTGGACAGTCAGAAGGTGAGATCTTTGCTGCAGAAAGCTTGAGTGCCGTACAAATGCAAAGCAATGATCATAAGCAACAAGAGATGCTCAAACCACCGACCTTAACATTCAATAATGTTACCAACACTGATTTCTCCATTATCAACATCCTTGGGTTACCACTGACCAGAAACTCATACTTGGCACGTAACTCACCTCCTAACTCCCCAAAGCTTGTCTACCATCTAAAAAATCAGGAGTGTGATAGAATACTCTCCCTTTGCCTGGATGAGTACAGCTCCAACAACACTTGCTTGCCACCCTCCAGGACAAGGCAGCCAACTTGATTGGCACCACATCCACAAACATCCACTCCTTCCACTGACACTCAGTAGCAGTGCTGTGTACTACCTACAAAATACATTTCAGCAATTCACCAAAGATCCTTGAACTGTACCTTCTAAATCCTTGATCACTTCCATCTAGCAGGACAAGGGCAGCAGATACATGGGAACATCACCACTTGCAAATGCTCCTCTAAGCTGCTCACTATCCTGACTTGGAAATAAACTGCCATTTCTTCGCAATTGCTGGATTAAAATCCTGGAATTCTCTCCCCAGTGGCATCTGGAGACCGTTTAGCTTAGGGCGCTACCATGAGGAACTTGTGTAGCTATGTCCTGGGGCTGAGATGATTGTCCTCTAATAACCACACCCATTTTCCTTTATACTAGTTATGACTCCAACTAATATAAAGCTTTCCACTGTTTCTCATTGACTTCAGTGTTATTAGGGTTCCTTGATGCCATTCTTGGTCAAATGTTGCCTTGATATCAAGGACAGTCAGCTCACCTCACCTCTTGAATTCAACTCTTTTGTCCACGCTTAGACTAACTGTCTAATGAGGTTTGAAGTTGAGTGGCTCTGATAGAGCCCAAACTGATCATTGGTGAGCAGTTATTGATTGGTACATGCCAGTTAATAGCACTATCCATGCCATCTGCGATCATTTTGATCCAGAATAGACTGATGAGGCAATAATTGGCTGTATTTATTGGTTTGGTCCTGTTTTTGCTGGATGGGACATAACCAGGCAAATTTCCACAATTCCACTTAGATGCCAGTATTGTAGCTATACTGAAATAGCTCTGCTAGGGGCTGGGCTGCTTCTGGAGCACAAGTTTTCAATACTACTGTCAGGATCTTGTTAAACCCCTAACCTTTGATTTGAAGTCCCTTTAGACATTTCATGTTATCACATGCAATGAATCCCTGTTTAAACCATTTGGGGAAAGATACATTAAGGCCTGTCTTCAGGTGGTGGGGGTTATGTTGTGTGAATACTTGGGTTTGTTATAAATAGTCTGTTGAAGAGAGGCTGTACTCATTGTAAGGAAACTGCTACCAACTTTGGAGAACTTGGAAATGTGCAGAAAATAGAACTACAAGCAAACAAGAGGACTCCGAGGTTTTCTGGTGTAATGTTGGAGCCATTACTTTAGGAGGGAAAGGAGAGTCACAAGGTGTGAATTCAAACAGGTAATGTCTATGTTTGTTTCTCTAGGCTGAACCACAGGTCTATTCCTGTGATTTGCAATGATGCATGTGCCTCGACAGGTTAAATTGGCAATAATGTGATGTCACTTGGGTTGATTGGTTGATGTCACATCTGCTAATGTTTCCAGTCTCATACCCAATGCTCACTGCTCCTACATGCCTCTGGCTAGTTAGTTATAGTCGACATATCATATTGCAACACATTCACTGAAATTCTTCCTTTTGTCTATTGCAGGATATAATTGACTGTTACGAAGAGGAACTAACAGGGGATAGGAAGAGCCTATTTCACCTGGGTCATCAAGAGATGATAGCATCATGGGACCAGCTGTGAGTGAGGCCAGTACATTCAGTACCACTGAGAACCTTCAGGATAATGCAATGCCTTTTGTCCATCTTAAATCACTCCTCACCCACATTCTATAATCTGGACTGAAGTGCAAACTGCAAATGGTGTTGTCATGTTTTTATGTTTAAAGGTGACTGCTATTATAAACTGACTTTATTAAGAACAGTGCATGGGACACCCTGTACAGCCCGGTTTCAACTTTCAATTACATGTGCTATCTGACCTCTGACTTTTAAGTCAGATGACCCCGTGAAGTACTGAATGTCCTGTCAAAATCTGGAGTCCACTACTACAATCACTCTAATATCATGACAGACATGATTTTGGAGTGCTTGCTTTCTACTCAATCCCAATTTTCCTCACATCATCCCTCCCCTTCTGCATTTCTGCTTCACATACCCATAAACTGTCACTAGTTGGCTGCTGCAGCTACATGAGAAAGAGTGATATCTAACCTCTAACTATGAAGCACTTCACTTGATCAGACATTTGCATTCACCAGCTCAGGTGCGTGTAAAGATGGTTAGAAGTATTCCAGCCAAACTTGATTAATGTTTCTGAGGTCCTCTGTTAGCCTGAATTAAAACCGGAAGCAACTTTGTGTTTTCAAATGATCAGTCACCAGTCATTTTCTCCAGGGATTACTTACGTATGCATACTATGTTCAATAAATTATTTGACACTTCTGACATTCAGGAAGTCAGGTTAAATGTCTTCTGAGTATGCGTAATACTTCATAAACTTTAACATTTTCAGTCAAGTGATGGGAAGAATGGATACCTCTGACCTGATGTGTGTAACATAGCCTGGTGACACAGTGGTAAGCACTGCTGCCTCACAACACCAGGGACCAGGATTCAATTTCCAGCTTGGGTCGCTGTCTATGTGGAGTCTGCATGTTCTCCCCATGTGTGCGTGGGTTTCCTCCAGGTGGTCCGGTTTCCTCCCACAGTCTGAAAGGCATGCTGGTTAGGT
Source organism: Sphyrna mokarran (assembly GCA_024679065.1). NCBI lineage: Eukaryota > Metazoa > Chordata > Chondrichthyes > Carcharhiniformes > Carcharhinidae > Sphyrna > Sphyrna mokarran. The sequence continues at coordinate 53,762,933 of JAGIQG010000012.1, forward strand.
GCATTGGCCATGCTAAATTCTCTCTCAGTGCACCAAACAGGCACCGGAGTGTGGCAACTAGGGGATTTTCACAGTAACTTCATTGTAATGTTAATATAAACCTACTTTTGACACTAATAAATACATACTTATGACTTCCTGCATTCATAGGAAGTCCTTTCACTGCATTTGCTAATGTCCATTGACAACTTGTAGTTATTGGCCCTGGCAAAAGTGGCATTGGTGAACTGTTTCTTGCAGATATGAATGATAAAACCAAAGTCCATACTGAAAACAATCTCTCCCTTCCAGACTCTATCCCCATTACCCTATGCATTTAGCCTACCTAATTCCCCCTGACACTAAGGGGCAATTTAGCATGGTCAATCCATCTAATTCATGCATTTTTGGAGTGTATAAGGAAACTGGAGCACCCAGAGAAAACCCACGCAGACATAGGGAGAATGTGCAAACCCCACACGGACACTGACCAAGTCAGGAATTGAATTGGGATCCCTGATGCTAGGAGGCAGCAGTGCTGACCACCATGCCATCTGCAGAATAACTATTGCAAAAAAGAAAATCACCTGTCACAATTAGAGGGACCCTGAAGTGACAAAGTTAGGACTGGTGGTGGCTTGCATTCTGGGCCAATGGACTTTGTTACAGAAGTTGACACAGATCGGTGATAGCCAGTCCGGAGATGCATAGCCTCTTCGAACATGACTCCTTACATTATAACGAATGCAACTGTTAAGCTATTTTAGCTCATAACTTTGTTTGGATTACCTACTCCAGAATTTTTTTTATATAATGAAATTATTAATTTCCTTATGGTTTGGAAATCATAGTTTAGTAAAAGTGTGACATGATTGCTATAAATGACTGAGATGTTTGAAGTTATTAAGCCAACATAATATGTAGCATTTCAGCAAACCTTTCAGTACTGAACTAAAAGCAGCTTATAAATGCTTTATAATTCTGAGTAACATGTGCTATTGATTGGCAATAAGCACTGGTTATGAATATTTATAAGAATGCCATGATCATATTTGGAGCCATCAGATTGTGGCGAAACAACATCACTTCACTTGTCAGCAGTCAATATATTCTTATAATAGTCAGATGTGATGTATATTTAAAGCAAAATTGGATATTTTGCATTCTATCAATATGGAATAATTGTTAGGAGGGATTGATTGTAAAATTGAGGCGTTCCACTCAAATTATAAACCCTGAGACAGAACAGAAAACTAATCATTCAAACATTGAGACTGGACCAAATAACTTAATTCCATTTTAATTTGAATTTATTTCACTCAGAATACCAAACTGCCCATTTTTACCCATGAACTTGTGTTAGAAATCTAAACTAAATTGGGAATCTGAGGATATGTCTGTGGTGATTACCTTATTCATGCATTTGGGACAGGTGGTAAAAATGCCTCAATAAATCAGCACTAATCAGAAAACAAGAGTTAACAGAAGCTTTTATGGGTTATCGTGTGAGAGTTTTTTTTTTGATTCCCTTGTTGATTTCTATGGTGAGCTGACAGCTAAGGTTTCCTGTTATAATGTTCACAGAAGGTAAATTTAGAGGTGTTGATATTACAGCTCTAAAGCGATATGACACCAGTAACGTGGTCCGTGCTGCAATGCTGAGATCGCTGCTCTGCAGCAGGACCAGTCTGTATGCCGGTGCCTGACTATGCACCCTAATGTGAGGTCATGTTATTATAATATTGAAATGCTGCTCCTGGTGCATAACATGCTGGAAGTATGTCAAAGTCGTATAGTCAGGGGTATTGATACTGACAGCTTGTGAGTGACTGCCACTTTTGGAAATGGAGGAATGAGTATGGGATATTTTAAAAAAAGTGATGTTTTAAGGCAAAGCTGCCACAAAATGCATCTCAGGTCTAATAATGCTGTACCTTTTCAGTCATTACATAATGGTTACTATATAATATGAACCACCACACCATGGAGCATCTATGTATCCAGTTTGTGTGTGTACATTTAAGTGAACTGGTGTCGTTTGACAAAGATGACCGCATCCAAGTTATTACATCTACAAATAGGTTCCTCCACATAAAATGAATAATAACATAATCAGGATTTGTTTAAAATTTGTGATTACACTTCAACACTGGAACTAAATCTAATAGCAAGACATTTTTAAATGATTTACAACCAGTGTTTATTACAAATTAATAACGCATGTTATACACATGATTAAACATTTATAAAGCAGGATAGTTTTGTATTTACATTTTTACAGAAATATTACTAATTAATTATTGCGGTGTACCACCTTTTTATTAAGGATATTTTCATTATTCATAAAATGTGATTTCAATCTTATTAAATAACTATACATTTTTTATAGTTAGAGCACTAAGGCTTTGTTAGGCATTAAGCATTACATGGCAGTACACACTTAAAATTAAGTGATATCAATCTGCTTCTAAATAAAATAGTTTATGAATCACTTTGTCACTTTTCTGCTATTGTATTCCCATGTCTCATCCATTTTCACAACAATGAAACCAAGCAGTTTCAGTGAGAGGTTGGGTAAATGCACTGTCTGAGGTAACTCTTTGGATTAACTAACCATGTAATTTTATGTAACACAGAGAATCCCAGACAATTTTACATGATTTTAGCAGAGGAACGATAATTGGCTACTACAGGCCTGAACTACAAAAATGAAACGTCTCCTGTTCCTGATTGTCACTTGATATGTCCGAGTTTGGATGTTGGGAATAAAGAAAGGAAGTGATGTTGTGGTGATGCCTCATGTTGTCAAATAACCTGTCAATAATCACTTTCTGGTTTCTAATATGAAGAATGATGACTTGGGCGAGGTGCTGTGTTTGGGCAGCATGGCAGCAACTAGAAGCCAAACGCATTTAGGAGTGGACAGAAAAGAATTGGGGATGGCGGGACGGGAATCTTTAATAAAAAGCCATCATTCCTACAAGCATAAAGCAGCAAACATTTAAATTAAGGCTTTTAGTGGACATCATATAATATTAGATCTAGGGCTGCCTCAGATTTTGCCACCAAATGAAATGGAATAACTGATCTTATTGTGAGAAGTAGATTTCATCATCTTTGTTATATCTAAGAAATTAATGACTATATTTTCTTATTTTCATCTTTTTACATCATGAGTAAAGAAATACAATATTTGCCAATTTCAGACAGGTTTTTCTTTATATATGAGTTGGTGACTTCAGCACAAGTAACAAAGAGAAAATTTCTTCCTTTCTCTGAGGAAAATTTAAAAACACTGTACACTTAAGGAACAATAGAAAATTATGGGCTATTCCTTACTTTCGTGAAACTAATAAATAAATAATTCAAGGTTTTAAAAATATTGCTAGGAAGGTTTTTTGTTTAAATTCCTGTAAATTAAATAATTAGGAGACTGGACTATTTTGATACCAAATATTAAATCCCTCCCTTTACACCTGCAACCATAGATTTTTTTAACCTAGAATCACAGATAAATGTATTTTTATCAATAACCTATGAAAATACTGTAGGTACGTTACTGCAACAAAAAATACATTTTGAACTATTTATATTGTATGCAAGGTGAGGTTACGATGCATTTAGCATATACGAATGCCAAAACAAAGTAAATATATTACCTTTTCATCTTTAGTTCTGTCAATGCATACCTGTTCTGAGGAATTATAACCAATCCCATTGCAACATTGTTCATTGCTGGATATAACTTCAGTACCACAGCATTTGACTTGGGCTCCATCAATGATATGGGATTTCCTTGACCCATCAGGTCCAATGCAGCAAAGGGTAATCGATGCATTCATCAGGTCCTGCCCACAACAGACCAGCCCTAGCACAATGGAAAACAACAAATTTTATTTTTTTAATCACCTTTGATACAGCAATGCCACTCTAATTATTATCAAGCTTGTTCCAGTATGATAAATTGCTAATTGCTTAATACCCTAATCAGTGTTCATTCTTTGCACAGATAAACTATGACAGCGCCATTAATTTAAATAGCAATTTCACTTAACAGCCAGAACTACACACCAGATTTTATACAACATTTCAGCAACTGCATCCATCACTGCAGCATTCTGACATAAAGATGTCTGACGTGTGCTAACTCACTTAGAGAGAGCAGATGTTGCAGAGTGTGGTTTGGTAGTTATTCCCAGAGTGCATCACTTCAGCCTGAATGAGTCGCACATATGCAGCTAGACATTTTTTTTTGCTAAAATAGCCTTGAATATCTATTAAACTTTGACTTTTGTCGAGTGCATCATTTGACATCTTTATCTTGACATTACATGCCTTCAAATTTTCACGTTTTTAAAAGGGATATTTTCTTTGGAATTGTGATTTTATGGAAATAAGACATGATCTTGATTAAACAAAACCAACAACTCCAAAACTATGAATAATTTTTTGTTAATGGCATCTACTTTACAATATTGTCCTTTTTGTGGTTCAGATTATTGAATATGTATCAACTATGTTCAGCCGTAGTACATTACAACCTTCCTTATTTAGAAATTAATCTGTGTATTGATACATTCTAATCAATATATAATCTGGCACGTTAGGTATTGGACATACTAATGTGTATGGCATTAACAAGATACTTCCCTTAAATATTTGCTGCATTCAAAATAATGGAAAAAGTTTCCCCATTCCACCCACCATAGAAATCCAAGCAGGCAAAGGGCGATCCATAGAAAGATCTGCTGAGCTTAGGTGGGATTTTCCGGTTTCGGGGTGAGCGCAGTCAGAAAATCCTGCCCAATATCTTAATATTTATATATCCCAGGCTGGTTAGTTCTTTTTCTCTTTTTGCTTATGCTTAAAAGAATAAATGAGGTTCAGCATTTTTGGTAGAACTGAATTTGTAATTCAGTGCAAGTATGTAAGTGTATAGCAGTTTAATAAATTATACTTCATAATCAAATGCTTTGTCCTTATGGTACACTGCAATCGCAGTGTCAGATGTTGCTCAAGACCTTCCTGGAACAAATAATGGCATCTTGATGATCCACGCAGTTATTTATGTGCAACTTAGCTGGTGGATTCTGAGGATTAGAGATACACCTTCTCTTGCAACTCTCCAGAACTTGATGGTCAATTTACAATGTTCTGCCATATGATTTGTACAAACACCATCCTACTCTTTTCCTTCCCTTTATTTTTTAGAAATTACTAGATTTACTTATTAATTGCCCATTAAACGTGCCACAGAAAGTTTAGTACGGTAATTACTGTGTAAGTACACTTTTAACAACATGATAAATTTTAATGCTGTGCCGAGCAACCTCTCTGGCAGAGAAATTGAACAATTTGAACAGTAGAATTGCATTCCTTCAGGTGGTAAATTGTTTGTAGAGATTTTTAAAACCTTTCCACCTCCTCTCTGGATCTAATTTTTCCTACCCTCTCTTTTTGTTTCTCTTTCAACATCCCATTCACCTTCTTTCTCAGTCATAATCTGTATAATCTTTAAATCATAGAATTCAAGTGCAGAAAGAAGCCATTTGGCCCATCAAATCTGCATTAATCCTACCTAAGCCTTATTCCCATGCATTATCCTAGCTAGTCTTCTTGAAACTCAGGAGCAATTTAGCACAGGCAATCCACTTAGCCCGCACATCTCTGAACTGTAGGAGGAAACTGAAGGAAATCCACGCAGGCATGAGGAGAATATACAAATTCCACATAGACAGTGACCCAAATCAGGAATTGAACCTAAGTGCCTGGTGTTGTGAGGCAGCAGTGCTAACAACCGTGCCGCCTTCATTGGTTAATCTCATTGGTTAAGCAGATACAGCATTGATCTCTCTGTTCACTGTGACCCCTGATGCTCCACTGCCTTCACTATTATCAGCTTGCACTTCTAGCCAGTTATGGTGTAAAAATCCCTGCAGCTGATGGAAGCAGAAAAGTCTAACGGATATGATATATCACAAGATGCCCTATTCCAGCAATACCTGGCCAAACACATCAGATAACAAATTCACGTTAAAAAAAAACTGAGAGGGGAGGTTCACTCAGTTTGCAAGGTATGTAGGTAGAGATAATAGCTGCTATTTTTTTGTTGCAGCTTGCATACTATTTGTTTATAACTGCATGCACCCGTACTGAACTGGTCAAAACCAATACATAACTCATAAGGTGTCTGGATGTGTGGGGTACTAATTAGCTCCAGAGACCAGGTTCAATTCCAGCCTCGGATGTCTGTCTGCATAGAATTTGCACACTTTCCCCATTTTTGCATGGGTTTTTTGCTGGATGCTTCGGTTTCATTCCCTAGTCCAAAGAAATGCAGGTTAGATGGATTGGCTACAGTAAAATTATTCCCTAGTTTGTATGTTTGCCCTGTGGTGGAGCACATTCCAGCAGCCAAACTGATGCCCACCATGCCTTGCACACCTTTAAACCCCAACAACAAGGGCAAGAGAGGGCTTCTGAAATTTGGACAACCCACAGCCCATTATATATATATACAATATACATATACCATATCCCATCCAGACACACATCTCCGAGAGGTCACTCTAGTGACCCATTGGCTTGTGCCCATTGTCTCACAAAACAGGGAAGAGGCCAAAGATTATCTGGATACATGATATTTTATCTCTTATTTAGGCATGTTATAAATTAGGAGCTAACACCAGATGGCAAGGACAAATTAATCAACCATGTGTCCCTGCATCTAGTCACTTGGTTCAAATGGTTTGTAAAGGAGGGAACTAATTAAATTTAGGGTTTAATAAAGTAGGTTGAAATCATGCCCATTACAGCAAAGAAAGCACAAAGGGAAGGGATTGTCCTTACTCGGAATCAAAGAACTGCAGAAGCCTGAGCAGATTACAGAAGTTTACAAAAACTACAGATGTTGTGAGAAGTCTTCAAGACAGTTTGGGGTTTTCATGCTCCATTGTCCATAGCTGAAGCAGGAAATAGAAGCCTATTAAATTATGCTAATTACTGTCTAGTCTGTTAGGTCATATTTTATGCTCAATAAATCTTTCCACTTTGGTACAATTTGATGATCTTTCTGTTAGTTTATTTATCAGCCCAAGCTCCTTACAGAAGGACAGAACCTCCCACCCCGCATCACTCCCACTCCCCGCCCCCCACACTCACACTATATACATGCACACACACACTCAGTTAACCCATGGTTTTGAAGAAATTTTAAGATTATGTAGAATTATTCTAGCTACTGAAATTTACAGAGTACTGTGGCGCTTCAAGGATTCTACATAAACCACTTCTGAGACAGGAATCAGATATTTGAATCCACTTTGGAATATTGTATGACAGGAGATTCAGCAGAAACAACATGGAACAGGTCAAGATGCTAGAAGAGGGAAAGGTAGAAGGGATCTCAGTAGGAGACCATATCTGTCAAGGAGCAAAAAGTCAGTGAGGCACAGCATGTCAGACACCTCAGGGGGTCCTCACTGCAACACAGCACCTGCCCCTTACACTCACAGTTGCAGGCTCAGGTCAGACTGTGGAGTGGATTGCCAGTTACTGACAATGGTCACAAACTTTTATACATCTAGCATCTTCCAGGATTGAGCAGGCAATATTTGCAACATCTCCCAATTCACCGGCCACTATTGAATAAGGGGTGCCACCAAGGTTCTGTATTCCAAGAGAATACAGAATCTCATTTTCTCTTGCCAGAGAGAAGTGGGTGCAGATAGTCTATGGCTTTGTGAGGACATCAGGCTACTCCACATTGCAGGGTCTCATTAACTGAAGCAGAGGACTTTGAAGGCACTGTGTGTAAATTTTGAAACATGTGTAGCCAGGAGTGATTCCATTCCCTCAACATCCAGCTGGTGTGCAGCCACAGGTAATGCATCATGCAGGTCAATACCCGGCATCTTGGCAGGGGTCATGATGCCTTTCAATCTACATCAATCCAATGTAACATTTACATTGTGCCTGCACTGCCAATTAGGGCAGGGACTGACCACATAGTTCCTCCTAGCTCTCAAACACAACGCATGCACAGAGAAGCACAATGAACATAAAGAATGCAATGTGGCGACTCAAAATGTGATTGATTAGACCAGATTAGGAGTGCTGAAGTAAACTGAGCCACTTCAGATAAACCCTGCAGAACTCAACAAAGTACAGTCACAATGGCCTACTGCAAACTGCAGTGTTCCCATTGTCAGGACACAGCCCTTGCCATTAGCTACACAGACACTACTTAAGGAGCAGTAAGGGAAGGGAAGAAGTAACCAGACTAATCCATTCATGGTTGGACTGTCTATCAACTCAAGTGACTGAGGCACTACCGAGCAAAACCTCAATTCCCACCAATCTGACTTTCCCTTCCCCTTGTACTGACCATCACTGCATCTGCTTGGTCACAATACTGAAATAAAAACCACCATAAAACAAATGTTCCACTCCAAACAATGTTTGTTTTCATACAATATTCAACTATTCATCCTCTGCATTCCATTTGCATTTGCTTGTCCCAGTGCTCCCATACAGTGCTACCCCCAATGACTGCAGCATGACTGGGGAGGGAGACTGCAGTCTTGTAAAACAGCTTTGTGCAACTGTAGCTCTACAAGGCATAGATTCTGAATGCACCAACTCAACATGGATGGCTGCTGTCTGCACTGCATGGATAAGAAGGAACAATAAAGGCACTGGCTTCTCAGCCTTTTGGCTAAGACCAAGCATCGGATCAAGACCAAGATAAGGTGTAATGCCTTACTGTGTCAAATTGGATCTTGTTTGTCTCTCTTGTGGGGACCATGAATTGGATTCAATTGGATTTTCAATTTATTTTTTAGAGCAAGTAAAGAATGGATTCCGATCCACTCTGAACATTGGCTTTGTAACTTAAAAGCTTTTAAAAAATTTACAAGAGAAACAAAGGCACTGGAGAATGAGATGAGCTCTCATCTTGAGAGAGGATCGTGCTCAATGGTGCCACTGCTCTGGGGCAGCACCACAGCAATCCTAATATATGTTAGAGGATGCTGATTCTATGGTGATAGATTTCTGGATTGTTGTGAGATATGGCAAGCCCCTTGAAGCATCTGTATCTGCTGTCAGAATAGCCACAACCTGAATGTGCACGACAGTAATCTGCACTTGCTGAACTTGTTAAGGCCTGCGACCATGCAAAAGCATTGATTACACGCAGCTAAATAAGAAAGCAGCATGAGGTTTGCATAACTACCTGTAACAGAAACAATGAGCACTGCTTAATCATGCATTAAGGTCACTTTTTTGCTTTTTTGGCCTTATCAAATTTCAAATAATCAAATGGGGATTATTGAACTTGATAGGTTAAAGAGCATCTTTACTCCTTTTCTTGGACCCAGATTCCTGCACTGGTCAGACGCTAGGGCTGAAATTTTCTAACCATTCACACCCTTTTCTTATCCCTGGCTTGTCACCAAATTCTCTGTCTTTGCTGCAGTGGGAAGTGGGAGCACGGCATGTATGGGTGATAAGATCACACCCTGGATTAGAGTGAATCTCTGCTCAAAATCCTGAGAAAACCTTGAGGCTTGCTGCCAATATGGTAAATGACGAGTGTTATTCCTTTAGACCGCAAAATCTGGACCATTCTGTTTCTGACTCATTCACTGATAGAATGAAAGCATTCCTTATTCATATATGGGATCAAAGAACAGAATCATAGAAAGGTTATAATGCAGAAGGAGACCATTTGGCCCATGGTGCTTGTACTGGTTCTCTGCACGAACAACTTACCTAGTGCTTTTCTCCTGCCTTTACAAGGTAGCCCTGCAAATCTTCCACTTCAGATGACAATCCAATTTTCTTTTAAAAATCTGTCTTCATCACATTCACGGGGAGTACATTCAAGATCCTAGCCATTCACAATATTACAAAGATTTCCCTCCTGTTACCATTGTTTATTTTACTAATCCCTCCATTTTGCCCACCAAGTGATTTTGCATCACTTCTCCACACTGAATATCATTTGTTATTTGTCCACACATTTCACTAACTTGTCTATGTCCATCAATCCATATCCTCAGGTTCTCAATCCTTCTACCATGGGAACAATCTCTCCAATATTTACTCTGTCCAGATCTCTGATGATTTTCAAAACCTTGATCAAATGTTCTCTCAATTTTCTCTTTTCCAAGACAAACAGAATTGGCTTCTCCAATCTCTTGATGAAATCGAACTTGCTCATCCCTGGAACTATTGTCAAAAGCATTTTCTTCTCTGTTTCTACTGCCTTCACATCCTTGCAAACGTGTGGTATGCAGAATAGGATGTAATGCTTCAGTTTAAACAAAACTGCTGTTTTACACAGTTTATCCATGGCTCTCTTGCTTTTGCACTCTATGCCTCTCTTTATAAAACCAAAGAGTCTGAATTTCCTTTTAAACGCACTCTCAATCTGCTTACCTTCACTGATTTATGCACACATACTCTCACGTCCCAATGTTTCTGCACTCCCTTTAAAATTGTATCTGATATTTTATATTGATTCTCCTCATTCTTCATACTAAGCTGACTCATTTCACAGTACTTTGCACTAAAAACTATCTGATTTTTGTCTGTGCATTTCATCAACTTTCGTCCTTTTGAAATTTAACGCTACCATTCTCAGGTTTCAACACTTCCAAGTTTCTGCAAGTTTGAAATTGAGCCCTTTACAACAAAGCTTAGATCATTAATATATCAAAAGCAGTGGTCCTAACACCAACTTTAGGAATTCCTGCTATAAATCTTCTTCCAATCTGATATATGACCATTAACCACGACCAATTTCTGTCACTTAGTCGATTTCATATCCATGTTGCTGTTGTCCCTTTAATTCCATGAGTTCAAACATTACTCACAGGCTGTGTTATTCTAGAATTTTGTCAAATTTTGCACTACATCAGCTGCATTATTCCCATCTTTTCTTTCTGTTACTTCATTAAAAAAATCAAGCAAGTTGGTGAGACATGATTTGGCCTTCGCAATTTAAGGGAAGTGAAGACATAGTGGTATTGTCATTGGACAAGTAATCCAGAGAACAAGGGTAATGCTTTGGGGACTTGAGTTCGAATCCCACCATGGCAGCTGTGGCATTTGAATTCAGTAAAAATCTGGAATTAATGGTGACCATAAAACCGTTGTTGATTGTCGCAAAAAAGCATTCTTACTTGATCTGGCCTATACATGATTCCAGATGCACAGCATATGGTGGACTCTTAAATGCCCTACAAAATAGTCTAGCCAGTCACACCTCATACCTTCCATCATATTGTGTGGCACTATCATATAAATGAGATGGATTTTGAACAAATTCAGCAACTGAAGACTGGCCAATTGTGAGGTTCTGTGGGCTAGCTGGTGCAGCAGATCTGTATTCAATCACAGTCTGTAACATCATAGCATATCCCCCATTCTACCATTATCACCAAGCCAAGGGTTCAACAAAGAATACAGGAGCAACACAAAGATACCTAAAAATGTGAATCAAATCTGGTGAAGATACAATGCAGGATTACTTGCTTGCTGAACAGCATAAGCAGCAAGTGATCGGCCACTAAATGATTTCACAATTAATTGATCAGTGTTGTCACATCCAGTTGTGAATAGTGGTAGAAATTTAAACAATTTGCTGCAGGGGGAGGTTCCTGAATGTTGGGGATGCCTAGCACATATGTGTAAAAGATAAGGCTGAAGCATTTGCAACTTCAGTCAGAAGAGCTGAGTGGATGACTCTTTGTGATCTCTTTTGGAGATCCCCAGCATCACAGATGCCAATCTTCAGCCAATTTGATTTATTCCAAGTGAACTTGTTTTTGAAATGTATTATTCACCTGATATCCATCATGTTTATCCATTCTCTGCTTCATTTTACTCTCTATTTGCTTTGTCACCTGGGAATATTGATTTATTTGCTCTACCTTTCATCCCTCCTGAGAATTTACCTTGACTTTATCCAAATTATTAGCTCTTCAAAGTGATCCCATTGTTCAGTTACATTTTTGCCTGATTGGGCATCTTTGATTTCAATTTATATGGATAGGATCTATTCTCTCTCTCTTATATTTTACCCCTGAATTAATTATTCTTACTCTGTATTACGCCTTAGCCTTTTCTACTTTTGTTGCCATTAGATTGTTCTGGGAGTTCAAGGCTCCATGTTGGTCTCCAGTTGGAATCTATATTTAGAGAAAGCTACCACTATAAATGCACTCCAAAAATTCAAAAAAAAAATAGTCAAAGTATGCCCGTGCATCACTGATCTTAAGAATTTTATAGGTTGTGATCATGATTACTAATAAAGTTTAGAGTGAGGGGGATCTCATAGAAACTTATAAAATTCTAACAGGGTTAGACAGAGTAGATTCAGAAAGAATATTCCCAATAGTGGGGGAGTCCAAAATTAGGGGTCATAGTTCGAGGATGAGGGGTAAACCTAGAACTGAGGTAAGGAAAAATTTCTTTACCTAGAGGGTGCTGAATGTGTGGAATGCACTACCACAGAAAACAGTTGAGAATACAATGTTATCTGATTCCAAGAAGAAATGAGACAATTCTTGGGGCTAAAGGGATCAAAGGATATGGGAGGAAAGGAGTATCAGGATATTGAATTTAATGATCAGAAATGATCATAATGAATGGCGGACCATGCTCAGAGATCTAAATGGCCTACTCCTGCTTTTAGTTTCTATTTTTCTATGGACTATTTGCCTGTGAGTAGTCCCCTGTTACAGCACAGGAAATTGGCTAAGCATTAAGTTTAATAACCTGATCAACGCGTCCTAGTAAAATTCCAATATGCGTTATTTTAATGAATATTTTAACTTATTGATTTGAAACAGGTTAACAACTTTGTGAAATTAACACAGAGGAATATAGTTGCCAATTTGATCTGGATCTATTCCCGGAGATTTGATCCTGTGACATTTGGTCAATGACATGCATTGCAGTCTGCAAATGTTAATATGTACATAATAGCTTAATAACATTTCTCTCAAATTTATACAACAAGACACAGGGAAACCAATACCAAATTGCATTTTGAGGGATAAGAATGCAAAGCTGGTCGTGATAAGTTGACCACTGCCCAAACACAATAACCAGAATTCTTCCAAACAAAAACTAAGTGCCTAACTTAGTGGAAAACAGAGAATTTCCCTCCTGTTGTTCAGGTGTACCAATTTCACTTATCTCCAGCATTCTGCGCATCACAGAGTGCTTCAGAGATTCACGCTGGAAACTGGGGTGGATGGAGCCTCATCTTTCTGGAGAGACTGGCAGCATAATGCTGAGTGGGACACTATGTATGTGCCGATCTATCAGTGGGGAGATTGACACATGTACACTGAACACCCACCCCCCCACCCCAAAAAATGGCCTCCCAATTGCAGGCCTACTTGAACTGACACCCACAGATCACTGGCCATCCTAAGTCCAGACCATCCCACACAGTCGCTGGACTCCTGATGGCCAACTCCCAACTGCCCCCCCTCGGTCCTCAGTGCCAATGTGCCTAGTGGGCAGTTGGACTTTAACCTGGTATTGAGAGGCTTCTTACTGTTTTCTTCACAAAACAAATTCAAAATGCATGTCTGAGTGTTTGTTGGGGAAAGCGATGGAAGAAATTTCAATTTATGCTGCCATCAGTGCAATGCTTTTACTAGCACAGTTAAGTCAATATGGACACCAAGGTGAAAAAAAATCAAGTCTCCTTCTGGCCACCAAATCCTGTCAACACATAATGGAAAAACAGATTAACCGGACTGGTAGCCAACTCTGCTTTGGGACTATTAAATAAAGTCTACTGGGGCTAACTTCGATTGTCCCCAAAATCCCACACAGAGGTGATGGAGCACAATTAGTCTGCATCCATTTAATGTACGGCAGGCAACATGCAAACCTTCTCATTTGAAAGATTGCTGGGTGCAGTGAGCACTAACCATTAATATGGTTAATACTGTTCATTTGCTGTAAACTTTAGCAGGGAGCCCAAAATTGCACATAAAATTAGCCTGGCCCTCATAAGTGGCTAGGGCAAATGCTAGCATTTATGCAGAAAGTGAAATTGACTTGGTCTGCGAAACAATGAAGAAATATAGGAAAGAGTGAGCTCCAAGATTTAGTGGGGTGAGTGGAAATTGAAGCAATGTCTTGTATTGGAAGGTGCCAGGAGATCTTCCAGCCATACACTCAGAATAAGTAGTGGCAGATAGCCATAGAGGTCATTGCCAGGCGTCAAGCCCTGATGATTGGGTTTCAGGCAATACAAGAGGCAAAACGTCCTCACATGACCAGCCATTGAAGTGGTCAAGTTCAGTAAACACATTTTCAAATGCCATACCCCACCAACTGTACCACTACTCCTAAACTGGAGCAAACCAGAGGGTAACAGATGTACTTTACACACGAACCCATGAGGAGGAAACAGTGCTAGTCATTATTAAGATGCCATTGCTGAGACCATGGTCATCAATGGGATTGAAACCATTGCGGATGATGGTATTTTTATATCTAATTCTTCTTCCAACATTCTACTTTCCCCTCATCGCACACTACTTTCTGATTTACTAGCTGCAGATGGTGTAACATGCACCTCTTACTTTTCCTTCCTTCCCACTTCAGAACCTCACTATGGTGTTTTTGTTCCTTTCAGGTAACCAAGAGCTGCAACCTGGCCAAGCAGTGGAGGAACACCACAGGAGTCCTACAATTCCAATGATACTACCACCACACCAGTATCAAAGTGATACATCGTCTCTCATTGAGGTTTAGATAGGACAATTACTCCCTGAACGACTTATGACTCCTGTTGAGCACCCCTCTTATTCCTCTCTCCCTATCAGCAACTTATCCTGCTCTTTGTGTCCTCTTCATTCTGCAAATTAGCCTATAAGGGAATACCCAATAGTTCATTAATATCTTAGAATAACTGGCTTTTGTAGATGTCTTGAAGTCAGCAAAAAGTTCTTCAGCACTTGCCACACTTCACACTATGGGCTTTTGACACTTGAACCAACAATAGGAAGCACCAAGCACTTGTTGAATCACAGCAGCAGCCGGTGGATTGATGTTTTGCAGTGTGATTTGCAGCTACATGGCTGGTAAAGGTGTCAACAGCTACAGCATTGATTCAATGTGATGGGAAATTAAAGGTGATAGACTGATTCAAATTGTCGGTAACTTTCACTGCCGCAGCATCAATTATGTATTAAAGGAGAATACTATACATGCAATTTTCAGCATAGAGAGTTCTCTTCTTGATTCTTTTGGCAACTCAATTATGATTTCAAAAACAAAATGTTTGTCTTCACCCTGTCTTGTTTCTCTCC
The DNA here is from genome assembly GCA_024679065.1 of Sphyrna mokarran. NCBI lineage: Eukaryota > Metazoa > Chordata > Chondrichthyes > Carcharhiniformes > Carcharhinidae > Sphyrna > Sphyrna mokarran. The sequence goes on from JAGIQG010000012.1 coordinate 53,778,259, forward strand.
TATGCCCACTCTAACTTTCTCAGCAGGATTGCTTCTGGCATGATTTACCCAACAAGTGTGCTCACATACTATGGATGCCATGTTGGAACTTTAAGGGAATGACCAAAATCTGGGCATGGCAGGAATAGAAAATGAGGCCATTTTTCACCCTTCCAGTTTTTTATTCATTCATGAGATATGGGCATCACTGACTGGCCAGTATTTATCGCCTTTCCCTAGCTGCCCTTGGAAACTTGACCAATTGCTGTGGCTCTGGAGTCACATGTAAGCCAGACCAGATAAGGACAGCAGATTTCCTTCCCTAAAGGACATTAGTGAACCAAATGTGTTTTTCTGACAGTTGACAACAGTTTCATGGTTGTCAGTAGACTTTTAATTCCAGGTATTTCTTTTTGAATTCTAATTCTACCATCTGCCGTGGCGGATCTTGAATTTGAATCCCCAGAACATTACCTGAGTTTCTGGATTAATAGTCTAGCAATAATACCATTAGGCCATTACCTCCTCATTTTATAGTCCATAAGACCATCACCAGGATTGCAAAAACAAGAGGTCAAAGATCAATATAAAGAAGCTATAGTTTTCCTGCACTTAAAAGATCCATTGTATTTTTCAATGCATTACATTTTCGAGGGTTATTAAGACACTCCGAACTAACCAGCAAAATAAAATTGCAATATTTGAAGCTTTTGGTACTAAACCAATACTGAAGAGCACACAGACTCGCTGCACCTTGCCTATTGAAAGTACAGTGCAGCAACAGTCAATCAAATTTAGACAGGGCTCAAGTTCAGATCATCAGAGAGATGTAGAGTTTATCTCCCAGGTTGCCGGTATGAGTACCTGGAAGATTGATCGATCATCCGTTCCGGGAGAGTCCCAGGAAATTCAGGAGGGTTGACAACTGCACATAGGAATTTAACCTGAGTGGATGAGATAGATTATTAAAAAGCACCAAGGGCAATTCAGTACCTTCTTCTAATAAGAACATCTGAAATCCTGGCCTCAGCTGAGTTTTTCCATTAGGCAAGAAATAAACTAAAAACTGTAACAATCTGAGGCAGAAAGTATTAGAGAAAATAGGTTCTTTATTAAAGATATAGCGAAATATATATATATATATATATATATATATAAAATTCAAATTTGGAAAGCTTTGCTTTGATGATGATTAACTGTACTTACGAATAATTTGTGATGTTGCCTCTTATAACCCAGGGTTATAGAATAAATGAATCCTACAGTGCGAAAGAAGGCCATTTGGCCCATCGAGTCCAAAACAAACAACAATCCCACCCAGCCCCTATCCCTGTAACTCAAGTACTTACCCTGTTAATTCCTTTGATATTGAGGGACAATTTTGCATGGTCAGTCAACCTAACCCTCATATCTTTGGACTGTGGGAGGAAACCAGAGCACCCAGAGGAAACTCAGGCAGACATGGGCAGAATGTGCAAACTCCATATAAACAGTAATCCAAGGCTGGAATTGAATTCAGGTTCCCAGCACTGTGAGGCAGCAGTTATAACCATTTTACTGCCCACAACACATTACGGGGCTGAGGTATTAAACTGAGGAAAGACTACGTATGTTTGATGGAGAAAAAAAACTGAAAAGAAATTTCTAAGACTTTTACTCAGAGATAAGGAATAAGTAATTGTTAATTTGTGGAAGTTAAATAATTAATTTCTCTTATCCATCGCAGCTTCAGAAGTAAATCTTTGTGTAAGCAAGCATTGTTTCTTTAGTTCTCACTATAAACATCATAAAAAGCCACAATCTCTCTTCATCTCTGAGATAGCTTGTAAAATATTTATTATGTTGGAAACCTTATTTTGAACTCATAGCTGGTGACTAAAGGGGAAAAACTGAGAATTGTCAAAACTGGTTACTAAAATAGAAACAGAAAATGCTGGCAACACTCAGTGGATCAGTTAGACTCTGTGGAGGGAGAAACAGATGTTTCAGGTCAATGACCTGTTAGTAAAAGAGAGGAACTTTAAGTGGTTGATTGGCTGTGATTCTGTTCTCTTTCATTGGTCAAGATTACACAGAAACAAATGCTTCAGTAATTCCCAATTGGCTAGTGTTGGGATTATTATTTTGCAAATCTCATAGATTTGTGGTTCGTTATTGTCTCGTGAGTGTAAAATGGAGCAAGACTAATGGTAATTTGAAGATGGTAATTGGATGCCATAAATACTGGAAATGCAAAAGTCTAAAGGTACACATTGGACATTGGATAAAGTTTTTATAATGCTGGTAAACAAGCTCTGTGCTGCATATAGGTAGACAAGACCAATGCCTTAAGATCAAGCAGGTTGAACGGGTGGGTGGGAATTACTGAACCACGGAAAGGAAGGGCAGGGGTGAGAAAGGGGTTAGGAAGGCAAGGATAAAGAGAGGACAGATGAAGAGGAGAGATGAGCAAGGGAACAAGATGCATAAGAAGTAAAAAGTGGGCAGGACCTAAGTGGAGAGGGGAAGAGGAAATAAGAGGTGGATGAGGATAGGGCAGCAAGGATTCCAAGGATGATAGAAACCAACAGTGGTAATGATACCTCAATAGCTGAAGGGGGTGGAAAACTACTTCAGTGAAGGAATTAGAAAGCAACTTTGGAGAAGCACTTTTTGATTTGGTTTATTAATATAACATGTATTAGTATTAAAAAGTATTGTTTCTTGTGTGCCATACAAACAAGGCATACTATACATTGGGAAGGAAAGGAGTGAATGTTCTGCAAGTACTTGTAACCTTAAAAGATTAGTCTTTTAGCCTTAAAAAGTATTTCTTATGGTACAAAATGAATGCATAGAAATGCATAAAGACAAAGAGTTCACTTGTGAAATTATCCAATGATGGTCAGTACAATAAGGGACAGCATCAATAACATCAGAAAGAAAAGCAAGAATAAATGGAAATCCAGTAGTCTTTTATAAAACAGAAACACAGAGATGCAAAGAATAATAAGAGGTGCAAAATAAAATACGTGAAAAGCTTGCAAGGGATGTCAAATTAACATTTATGAATATATAAACAGAATGAGAGTGATAAATGGAAATGTGGGCCCATTAAAAATGAATGCTAGTGAGACTTGATGGATAGTAAGGAAGGGCAGATCTGTTAAATTAATCCTTGTTTACAGGAGAAAAAAGTGAGCAAAATACTTGTAACTAAAGGGAAACTAAAAATAAGCTAAAAAGGAAAATAAACAGCCCAGATTTTTAAGTAGTTTTGGACACTCCATGGACCTTTAGAAATGATGGCAGTATCCAGATCTGAAAATCCCATCTGTAATTCTGACAGATCCAATTTGAGAAAAGGGGGAGGTGTGTGACTCATGTATGAGGGAAACCCAAACACAGCAGGACAATCTACAATTGGTGCTGAGTTCATACAGATCCCAGTTTTGCTGCAGCAATGGTCTTAACCTTTCACGTGGTCATTACAACATTAGGCAGTAGTCGTAAATGCTCTTGAAGGATAGATAAGATTTGCAGAACAGCCAAGCTATGCAGTTGTTTCAATGTTCAGCTTCTTAAAAATAAAAAAAAAGGCTGCTCGTGTCTTTTAGAGTTGAGAAAAATCTATTCTCACAGTTACAATAGTTACTAGTTGACATTATCCCAAGGGCTAACATTATATCATTATTAATGCTCAGCTGCTCAACAACCTACCATTATCTCAGGGGAACATGCTAAGTTCACAATTTAATTGATAGCTCAAAGAGGTTACTGAAAGATCAATTGCATTTGAGGTCTGGCAAGAAATAAAAGTCTGCTTTTTATGAGGAAATAAGTACTCAGGATTTAAATGTTTTAAATTAGCTTCTGTGATTATAAGTTTTTTTAACTACAATGAAAGCTGTAGATATTTAGATTTTTTAAAATTTCATCTTAACATGGCTCCTGAGATGTGTCCATAATGAATATTGAGTGAAATGTGCAAAGGCAAAAATTGTTGGAGGGTTGTCATGAGTTGATATTAAGTTGGTATGAAGGATAAATGGGGCCATGCAAGTGGGTGCTCGTGTTGACATATGGCATTTGAGGGGCCATAGGAGATGGGTGGGTGCAATGAGTTGGCATAGATTGACTGTGGAGAGTGGATGGGAGGGTAAGGACTGAGGGCCAGAGAATCTAATATTTTGGAAAACATGGGGACAACATACCAGAAAACCAAGGAGGGCCTTTTAAACAATCTGATTTGGTACTCGACAGTCCTTGTGATTGTCTGAGCTACATGCAATGGTACATGTCCACCAACTGCCCTCTCCCCAGATGATAGTTGATGCGATTGCATGAATGCAATGGCCTGTTCCAGATAGGATATTAGGCTCCCGAACACAAAATATCCTACAAGCCTGCTCCTCGGAGTCACACAGATGCTCCATACCGTGCACAGCCATGAATGTTCTATGCAAGGCTTATTGCATTGCCAACTCTGTGAGATGAGTGGAAAGAGGACAAGTGGGAGGGCAAAGGATCCTGGCAAAGGTGGTGCCTGTCAGTCAGCTCCTGAGGCATTACACCATCTGAGTCAATGCAGAATATTGTGAGCAGCTGGTACTGCCATCTCCATGGTTATGTTTTGTGGGGCTTTTTTTATCTTAATTTTGTAGTATGCTCGTTCAATATAGTGTGATGAGGCAGCAGAAATCTACATTTTCCCCTGGAAGGCCAATGATAGGCCATCACTTCCCATGTTGGACATTTATTACATCCGATCATTGTTTTCAGATGTAGAGCAATTATCATGCAGTATCTCTGGCATTTTTCTGACCCACCCACCTCCCAACCCATCACCCTAGGGCCAAGAAATTCCTAGCCTATTTCTCTGAGGGTGCTGCAGATGTCCAGTCAAATTAAAAAAAAGATCAGGCAAGTTCTCAAGAAAATTCAGACCAAGCAGGTGGAATTGCAACAAAAAAAGCAGAGTGTTGTTTCTGGGGAGCTCTCTTTCTAGCTAATTTCTGATCAATTTTCTCTTCAGATCTTACAATACTATGTCAAAAAAGGTCATGTTCCATGCCATCATACAGGGGCACCAAGATCTCAACATGTTGGCAAAACCCACTGCCATCTTGAAAAGGTGCTGCAATCAAAACCTGAATAACAACCACCCCCCCCCCCACATCACCACAGAGGTCTCAGTGGCCCACCAATCCAACCCCTCCCCTTGACCATTGGCCCCTTCTCTCCATTCATTGGCACCTTCGCACCTTCTCCCTCCCCTTCTGCCCCCACAGCCTGAGTCAGCACTCGCATCTTTGCCATGGTGCCAAATTGGCAGTGTGAACCTTAGCCAAGGGGCAGTGAACTGGGGCATTACCAGGCCACTGCCTGGCCATGTCTCTCTTCCAGGAAGGCTATATTCAGCCTTATTTCCCATGTGGGGATCCTATGGCAGCTTTATGTATGGGTGAACCTGTGGCAAATGGAGCCTTCTGGATATCCGGTAGGGGCTGTGGGATGATAGTGGTGGTGTCGGGGGTGGGGCGAGCGACTCCCAGAGAGATTTCTGACTAATGACACTCTAATGTATTAAAATGAGTTTTCTGCAGTCTTGCACCAGCAAGGGGCTGGTAACATCAGAAATGAGAAGTTTGCCAGCGTGAATCCTGTTTTCTGGATTTTGAATACGCAATTCCATTTTCACAGATGGAGAAAACAGGGTCAAAATCACCCCCATCCTGTGCAAATCACCAACCAGTTTTCATCTTTGTTTCATATAGTGCCATCATCCAGTTCCCAAATGTGTCTAGGCTTTATGCTATTTAACATCCTTTCTCATTCAAGATATTGAAGGGTTTGTTGTGCATTTGTAGTACTCGATGTTTATTTTTATTATTTCAGAGTTTCAACAGTTGGGATGAGATTTTTTTGGCCACACTCACCCCAAGACGGGAAAATCCCACACCAGGTCAATGGGCTTTAGCAGGGACAATGCAAAGGTCCATTGACCTTAGGTAGGATTTTTCAGGGGAAAAGAAAAAAAAATCAAGGCCAGAATTCTCGAGTCCCGCCTGCTACAATTCCCAAAGAGGTTGGGATGGGAAAATCCCACCCTTGATTTCTTTTTCTTTTCCCCAGAAGCTAAAATAATGAAGCTTCTTAAAAAAAGGAAAGTTTTCTCCGCCGTGCTAATCATTGCAATATTGTGGAGATATTGCACGCTCATAATTGCCATTTTTAGTTCACAGAGGAAAACTTTACCCATGTAGCCATTTAAAGAGACAAAGTCACCCACACTCCTCTACATTTTCAATATTATTTTTGAAGAAAGATAACTTTAAAAAGTTAATTAAAACTTAATTATCTGAAACATGTGAACATACAGAATCGCAATGTTAATGATGAAATCAATTTAGAAGTTTTAAAATTTACATTCAATCAAATGAGATCCAAGCTATTTCACAAAGGCAATACAAACAGAAAATGTTGGATAAACTCAGCAGGTCTGGCAGCATCTGTGGAGAGAGAAACAGTTAATGTTTTGAATCCATATGATTCTTCTACAGAAGCTGCCAGGCCTGCTGTGTTTATCCAACATTTTCTGTTTTTATTTCTGATTTCCAGCATTGCAGTATTTAACTTTTTCACAAAAGTTTCGGTTTGTAACTACTTTCCTTCAAATTTTGAGCTCAGATAAAATCAACGTTTTGTTACCAAGATTAAGACCTGATTCAAAATTAGAAACCTTAAAAGTTGCCATTTTGAACTTGCGGAAGTATTTACCTCCAAAATGATACTTGTGCAAAATTAAATGTTTCATTTCAATCTGCTTTGCAATGAACATAAATGCACTGTGATATTTGCAGACTTGGAGAACATTCTGTTTATTGTAAGATGAATCTGTGTGGACACTTTTTACCAAATAAGGAGTGAAATTCCTGTTTTCAAAATAATTGACTTGAATTTTGACCTTATATTTTAACTTGCATTCACTTCCATTATAATTAGCAATTGACATTTTAAATTGCCAGAGAACTGATTGTTTTTATTTCTTGCTAAAAGTCTATGATTTCTCTCAGTTTTCTTTGCATCTCACCTGTAACAGGTTCATAGGCAGTCCCAACTTCTTCATTCCCACAACACAAAAGATCTGAGCTAACTAGCTGTTTCCCACAGCACTGTTGGTTAAAGCCATCATGAAGTGAATTTCCACAACAGATCTGACCTCTCCCTTCAAAGTATGGGCTTCCGCCGCAGCATGAATCACCAATTCCAACAGAGACTTGGTTTTGCTGCACGTTAGGGCAGCAAACTTCACCTGGAAGCAAATGTTTAGCACATTATTATAAAGAGGTCAAATTAGGCAAATCTCACCTGTAAGTTTTATAAAATCTTGCAAACGTTCTCAACTCTTTTCATCATTTAAAGTGTATCCCAAGTATCTTGGCCTGATATCAACTTTACGATGGTCAAATTTTATTATTGTCATTAATAATCTGATGTATGGAAAGCTTTTAATTGAATAAAGGTGTTAAGTGAAAAAAAATCAAAGGTCAGCATTAGGTGTAGATAAAACAATTCTCATAATACAAAGGCTACCTTGTGAGCAGGGCCGAATTGGGGAAAACAGCACCTAATTTTACAATCTCACCTTGGAAGTTTTGAACTAAATTTGAAGAAGAGTCACAGAATATCAAATTCCTTCATCTGAAATTTATATTTAATCTAATCTTTTGAGATCACAGGTGAGATTCTTTTCAGTGTATTTCTCTTCCAGTGGGATGTGGCGCGCCGTGCACTGGTGGTGGGATCCTCTGGTACCCCACCCTCTACTGTCAACGGGGATTCCAATTGAAACCACCCCATGCTGCTGGAAAACCTATGGGGGTGCGGGGGGGGTGGTGCGGGTATGTCACCGGTAAGACCAGAACATTCTGCCGGAGTAAACGGCCTGGGAGTTCCGGGCCATAGAACAAAAAAAACCCTCTGGGATTTCCATTTCTCATTATGCTAAACATCAACAAAGCACAGAACTGCAGAATACAAAGAATTAAAAACTTTAGCGAATTCATTGTTATCACTAGTTATTGTACCGTTTGTCTATGCACATACCAAAAAAAATCTTAATGAACATTAGAGGACTGGAAATTCATGGATAATGTTGCAACCTAGAATTTGGCAGGGATGTGATTTTTGATGATCATATATGTTGACAGATTTTAGCACTGCAGTTAGAATGCTGTAACTATGCAGAGGTCGATTGGTTTCTCTTCCAGCAGCTCTGTCTGCGGCACTTGATATACTTAAGAGCTTGAGGTTCATTTGTGCAGTAAGGGGAAACAAAGTATTCCTGGCACTTAATCATGCTAAAAATGTCAAGTGCTGAATGTCAGTGTACAGTTTAACAACAGAGCTCGCAAAAATTTAGTCTCGCCTACCTGGCAGAACTCTAAGGAAATAAATCCCGCAGCATTGAAACCCAGGCTGGAACGTGTGGAGAAGCCCACCGCAACAAACTGTGGAGGAATTCAAACTCGAGGCAATGTATCTGTCTTCACAGCAAGAGTGGTTTGGCTGACTGCTGTACAGCACTCCATCACAGCAAACCTATTAAGAACATTATGGAACATTTCATGCAAAACACATCATCAGTTTTCCCACAGTAACAACTGAGTAAAACTTGAGTAGTAATGAATCTGCTCAGCTATAAAGTAGGGACTCAGTGAATCAAGAAAGGGTTTAGAATGGTTCAAATCTGCTCAACAAACTAACCTTTACATTTCTGACTATGACAAATGACTCCAGCCACTGGTTCACATGTATATTTTTCAACAAAAGCTTGGGTCTAACTCTGTGGTTTTTAATTTTGATATAGTGAGAAATCTCGTTGAGCTAAGCAATCCTTAAAAGATGTTAATGATACTTGATGTGACTGCAAAAGAAAGGCTTACATATCATGGCCAGTGAAGAAATAAAAGATGATGGGAGTGAAGTTAGATAGTGCCCACCCCACAGGGTGTGAACAGGACACAGAAAGCAATCCCTGTGCCAAAACGCATAGGCCCAAGGCCCAACTGAAATGTGGGCTTGATTTATATTTGACTGGCAAGTTACACATTTCTGCTGTCTCCAGGCTGGCTTCTCACTGGTGAAATGGATGCAATATTTGAACTGCCATTGTGCTGGAAGAGGACCTTGAATAGACCTTGAGAGAAAGATAGAGAGGCAGAGGGGTGATTGGGGGAGAGGGAGCTGTGCAATTGTGAGAGAGGAGAGGTTAATTGAGAAGGGTTCGATCATGAAGAAGAGAATGGAGGGAAGTGAGAATGGGAGGTGGGGGATGAGTATTCTTCTATCCGCACTACATGAGTGAATAATTTAATGTCATTCATTGTCTGGTCTCATCCACAAAGAATATTCACATAGGAAAAATAGCAATTGGCATATCTGTGTAAGTTTAACGTCTAGTAGGAAACAGTAGAAAAATAAAGAGGAGTAAATTATAGTAAAAAGCAGGAGAAACTGGAAATGTACATTATCCATCATTCCCCATCAGCTCTGATGAATATATTGTGGAATAATCTTTGCTACAGTGCTAAATTTAACATCTTCCAATTTGTTTTCAATCTTTTTTCATCTCAGTATAAATGTTATCCTCCTTAATTCAGATAGTCTAATTGACATTGTCTACAATGATATGTCAGAGGTTTTTTTTTCTGTTAAGCCACATTTCAGCAACTTTTCTTTTTCCAGAATCACTCTCCCTGGCATAAGACATCCTATTCAGGAAGTCTGAATGTCAATATGAGTTCCGATTTGAATTCCATCTCAGGTTTCCTCCTTGGCTCTATGCAATAGCTATCAGATTGTCTGCAATGCAGCCCTAATACAAATACTCATGTTTCGAGGGACCACACTCAACAGCAAGAATGGTACAAGCGTGACTATAGATTTGACTCTGAAGCTATTTTTAAAGATTGCTCATGCCTGTATCATCTAAAAGCTTGCCTTTAAAGGAGCAATCCTTTTAAAACAATTTTAAACAACCAATTGTTATTTTCTTGAACAAATTGAAAATAATTTACATTTGGAAAGTCTAGGCTGAAAAAATAATATATTTACCATTACCATTCCTGCCAAAGAAGTAAAATACTAAAGATTTTTCCACAGTAGATTTTTCCTGCTTTTTACCAGAATTTATTCTCCTTTATTTTTCTATTGTCCTCTATTGAATATTACACCTTCACAAATATGCCAGTCACTATTTTTCCTACGTGGATATTCTTAATGTGTGACACCAGTAAATGAAAATGCACTATGATTAAAAATTAGTTCTCCAAGGTTTTAGGCCTCCCAAACTGAGGATTTCTTCAACTTCACCAACAGGGACAGCACAGTGGCATGGTAGTTAGCACTGCTGCCTCACAGCACGAGGGACTTGGATTCAATTCTGTGTGGAGTTTGCACGTTCTCCCTGTGTCTGTGTGGGTTTTCTCTGGGTGCTCCAGTTTCCTCCCACACTCCAAAGATCTACAAGCCATGCCAAATTCAATAAAACAAAGGAGAGTGTCATCAACTTTAGGAAGTGCAGAGGAGAACATGCCCCTGCCTATATAAGTAGGGACAAAGTAGAAAGGGACGAGAGCTTCAAGTTTCTAGGTGTCCAGATCACCAACAACCTGTCCTAGTCCTCCCGCACCTGCCCCCAATCCTGACACTGTATTAAGAAAGCCTATTGATACTTCTACTTTCTCAGAAGGCTAAGGAAATTTGACATGTCAGCTACTATCACTAACTTTTACAAATGCACCATAGAAAGCATTCTTTCTGGCTGTATCAGGGCTCGGTCTGCCCAAGACTGCAAGGAGCTACAAAAGGTCATGAATGTAACCCAATCCATCACCCAGCCTCCCGTTCATTGACTCTGTCTGCACTTCCTGTTGTCTCAGCAAAGCAGCCAATGTAATCAAGAACACCATGCACCCTGGACATTCTCTCTTCCATGTTCTTCTGGAAAAAAAATGCAAAAGTCTGAGGTCACATACCAACTGACTCAAGAACAGCTTCTTCCCTGCTGCCATCAGACTTTTGAATGGACCTTTCTTGCATTAAGTTGATCTTTCTCTACATCGTACTTATAACTATAAAACTATATTCCACACTCTTTCATTTCCTTCTCTATGAATGGTATGCTCTGTCTATATGGTACATAAGAAACAATACTTGTCACACATATCAGGATACAGTGGAAATAATAAATTAATTCAAAATCAAGATGTGCCTTAGGGACTAGCTAAAGTAAATGCATGTGGTAATGGGGATAAGGCCGAGGTGGAATTGTGGTTGGTGCAAACTCGATGGGCCAAATGGCCTCCTCCTGCACTACCAGATTCAATGATACTAAAAAATTCTATGATACTATACTTATTTTAAGTAGACATTTTAGTATGCTGCACAATAATTCAAAAATAAATAATACAGTTTGATATAGGATTCCCCAATATATTTCATTTAAAAAGTGATTGTTATGTAGTCAAATCAATCTCATTTTGTTCAACAACTAAACACCATTCAGAACTTTTAACATAAAATTTCTTAAGCGAAAACTGGGTTGCAATTGAAAAAAATGTGAAACCTGACAGGTAGAAATCTAACCAATAGAGTTGACTGAGGAGAACCAGTGGGTGTGGTTTATTTTCTTTTCAGTGTTTATACTTCTCACTGTATGCTAATACATGTGACAATAATAAATCAAATCAAAATCAAATCAAATTTAGACTTTCAAAAGGCTTTTGACAATGTATCACATAATAGACTATTATATAAAGTTAAATCACATGGGACTACAAGTAATGTCTTGAGATAGATAGAAAACTGATAGGAAGTAATGAATTGGCATAAATGGATCTTTTTCTGATTGGTAGACAATGACTAGTCGGGTTCCACAGTGATTCTGTGCTAGGACCCCAACTGTTCACATTATATATTAACGATTTGGAAGAGGGAACTGAATGTATCATCTCCAAATTTGCAGATGACACAAAATTGGGAGGGAGGTTGAGCTGTGAGGAGAATGCAGAGATGCTTCTGTGTGATTCGGACAGGCTGAGTGTCTGGGCATTCACAGGGAAGATGCAATATAATGTAGCAACAATAGGGAGGCAGATTATTACTTGAATGGGTGTAATTTGAAAGAGGTGGATATTCAACAAGACCTTGGAGTCCTTGTGCATCAGTCACTGAAATTAAGCATGCAGGTACAATAGACAGTAAAGAAGGCAAATGGTATGTTGATCTTCATAGCGAGAGGATTTGAAAATCAGTATAGAGATGTTTTGTTGCCATTGTGTAGGGTGTTGGTGAGGAACTACAGAAAGCCATGAGTTGCCTGTGGCTATCAAGGTGACAATAGCCCTCAATTCCTATGCATTTGCCTTCTTCTATGTTGTTGACATCTGTAAGATCTAATGTATCCACAATTGCATCACCTAAGTTGCCATATCTTTTATCAGAGAATTCAACGATATGAGTCGCTTTGATACCAGTTGAACCCAGAGGGATGCTAGCTTTGCTTCACTCTATAATCTCTACAGTTCCTGGGGGAGCGGCAGGGGGGTCATAAACTACACTCATGTAGCAACGAAGGCACCATCATATCATCTAGGTGTTTTTGTTGAATGGAATGGCTTCTACTCCCTTTAATGTGCAGCTAGTGTGTGAAATCCACAAAAAAGATAATGAAGGTTTGTGCCATCTATCTAGTGAGCTGCCCATTTTTCTTTTGGCAGTTTCATGCACTGTAGGTGTTCTCTCCATCTGACAGACTCAGGAGTTGGCTCCTGGGAGCCAAGAGATACTCACTGAAGATCTCATTAGCCATCTCAAGATGGAGGGTTCTGGTGCTTTGGAAATATTCTTCAACATGCCCCAGCAAGGGTATCCAGGACTATTGTGGCTCCGCTCTGCCCTCTTCACAACATGGTTCTACAGCGAGAACTGGAGCTGGTGCAAGGAGAAGGTGGAAATCACCCTGCAACCTTGCCAGGAAAAGCAGAAGATGTGCTGTTGGCACTGATAGGTATAGAGCTGCCTGTCAGAGAAATCCATGATAGTTCTACCTAGGAATTATTACAGTTATGAGATTTATAAGATTCTTATGGCCTGAATTTTCAGTAGGGTAGGGAATGCATCTTCAGTAACTTCAACAGGCCCACTGCCATTTTAAGCCCTAATTCTACTGGCACTCCAACATCTCCCTGTAACCACAGAGTCAATCACTCTATTCACAAACTTTCATCTCATCAATCCATTGACAGAACAAAACCAACTAGGGTCAATAAAGGACCCATCAAAGTAGAGCCATGAGAATGGATAGCTCACATAATGTCATTCTTTCCTTAAGATAGATATGAGTGGGTTAGCAAAGACCTAGAAGTGGGGATGTCTGACACTGCCATTAGCATTTTCTCCATCTTCCCTCTTAGGATTTACCTACTAACGGAAGGACACGTGGTTACATGTCAGTGTGACATTCAACCACAATAGCAACATTTTGATTGAACATAGAACATAGAACATTACAGCGCAGAACAGGCCCTTCGGCCTTCGATGTTGTGCCGACCAATTAGGAAAAAGCAATGACCCTCTAACCTAAACCATTCCCTTTTCGTCCATAAACTTATCTACTAACCTCTTAAACGCCACCAAACTTGGTGCATCTACAACTGCCGCAGGCAGGGCATTCCATACCCTTACCACCCTCTGGGTAAAGAACCTACCTCTGACATCCGTCCTATAACTACCACCCCTTAATTTAAAGCTATGTCCCCTCGTGCTAGCTTTCTCCATCCTAGGAAAAAGGCTATCACTGTCCACCCTATCTAAACCTCTAATCATCTTATATGTTTCAATAAGGTCTCCTCTTAGCCGCCTCTTTCTAACGAAAACAACCTCAAATCCCTCAGCCTCTCCTCATAAGACCTGCTCTCCATACCAGGCAACATCCTGGTAAACCTCCTCTGTACCCTCTCCAATGCCTCCACATCTTTCTTATAATGTGGGGACCAGAACTGCACACAATACTCCAAGTGCGGCCGCACTAGAGTTTTGTACAGTTGCAACATGACGTTGCGGCTCCGAAATTCAATCCCCCTACCAATAAAAGCTAAGACTCCGTATGCCTTCTTAACAACCTTATCGACTTGATTGCCAACTTTCAGGGATCTATGCACATATACACCAAGATCCCTCTGTTCATCAACACTATTAAGAGTCCTACCATTAGCCCTATACTCTACACATTTGTTATTCCTGCCAAAGTGAATTACCTCACACTTTTCCACATTAAACTCCATTTGCCACCTCTCGGCCCAGCTCTGCAACTTGTCCAAGTCTCTCTGCAAACTATAACACTCCTCTTCACTATCTACCACTCCTCCGACTTTAGTGTCATCTGCAAATTTACTAATCCATCCTTCAATACCCTCATCCAGATCATTTATAAAAATTACAAACAGCAGGGGCCCCAAAACAGACCCCTGAGGTACTCCACTTGTAACCGAACTCCACGATGAATATCTCCCATCAACCACCACCCTCTGTCTTCTATCTGCTAGCCAATTCCTAATCCAATTAGCTAAATCACCCTCAATCCCATACATCTGCATTTTCTGCAGAAGCCTTCCATGGGCCACCTTATCGAACGCCTTACTAAAGTCCATATATACCACATCAGCTGCCTTACCCCCATCCACCTCTTTGGTCACTTTTTCAAAAAACTCAATAAGGTTAGTAAGGCACGACCTACCCTTCACAAAACCATGCTGACTATCCCCAATCAATTCATTTCTCTCTAAATAACTATAAATCCTATCCCTAATAATTCTCTCCAATACTTTGCCCACAACAGAAGTAAGACTCACCGGCCTATAATTCTCTGGAAAGTCTCTCTTCCCCTTCTTGAACAATGGGACCACATTTGCTATCTTCCAGTCTTCCGGCACTATACCCGTAACCAACGACGACCTGAAGATCAGAGCCAGAGGCTCTGCAATCGCCTCTCTCGCTTCCCAGAGAATCCTAGGGTAAATCCCGTCCGGCCCAGGGGACTTATCTAACTTCAAACCCTCAAGAATATCTAGCACATCCTCCTTATCTACTTCAATACTTTCCAGTTTGCAACCCTGTATCCCAGTGTTCTCCACAACTACATTTACATCTCCCTGCGTGAATACCGAAGAGAAGTATTTATTCAGTGCCTTTCCAATCTCTTCAGGCTCCACGCACAACTTCCCACTGCTGTCTATGACTGGCCCTAATCTTGCCCTAACCAATCTTCTATTCTTAACATATCTAAAGAAAGCTTTAGGATTCTCCTTGATCCTATCAGCCAAAGTCTTCTCGTGTCCCCTCTTAGCTCTCCTCAACTCACTCTTTAGCTCCCTCCTGGCTAATCTATAGCTATCCATTGCACTAACTGAGCCTTCAAGCCTCATCCTGACATAAGCCTCCTTTTTCCTTTTAACCAGCAAATTAACTTTTTTAGTACACCATGGTTCCCTTACTCGACCATTTCCTCCTTGCCTGACAGGGACATACTTATCAAGGACTCGCAGTAGCTGCTCCTTGAATAAGCTCCACATTTCAGATGTTCCCAGTCCCTGTAGTTTCCTAGTCCAACCTATGCACCCTAATTCCCTCCTTATGGCCTCATAATTACCATTCCCCCAGCTATAACTACTGCCCCCATCTTCATGCCTATCCCTATCCATCATTGATGTTGTGTAATCTGGCAGTTAGAGTATGCAAGGCCTTTGGTGTGGGACAAGATGTGCTTGGTGGCCAGTGCATCTAACTGTTCATGAGGTTGGCCTCTCTTTTTACAGAGATGATCATGAATGCAAATGCTTGGGACATAATTGACACCCATGCTAGAGATGGACATCTCCATTTTCTCTGCAGGGGTACACAATGACTCTGGAAATGTGGACACAAATTCCTGCTGCTGCCACACAACTATCCCATTTGTGTGTAACTCCCAACACTCAGCACCAGTGTCCAGTTGAGCAGAGGAGCGTGTATCTGCGGAGATGAAGGACATGTAAGAGTCATGTGATGGTGCATCTTCTGAGTGCTGATCCTCCTCAAAACTAGCACAATGCAGATCACGGCATTTAGTGAGTGGGTGACATCAATTGAAGATGGGTAACAATTATGAGCCAAGAGCTAATGTGATGCCAACTCTATCGTCAACTCTGGACTGTCCCTATCCTTTCATTGATTGCAGCCTGTAGTGTTATCACCTTGGCACTCGCCAGGGCTTTCTTCTCCACCACAGTCAGGGTGGCCATGACTGTACCTCCATCCTACATTCTCTAACACTCCCTGGAGTGGTGAGCTCTCTTCAAAGACAAATAATGAGAAGTAAAAAATCTGCTGAGGATGAACTGTGAGGATTTGTGGAGCCTGACTGTGAGCAATATGTGTGGGAGGGAAATAGAACGAGTCTCAGTGTGAATGCTGTCTGCAAGATGGAGATTTGAGGAGACGTCTAGAGAGAAAGGAATGTGAGTGGCAGCAAGCTTTATTAGTTAAAGGAGTGCCATGCAGGAGAGTGTTCGGGAGATAAGAGCGCGATGAACGCTGCCAGCTGAGGGTTGCAGAACATTCACCTTGTTTGACCTAATGAGTCATTCAACCACTCTTTGGCACTGGATCCAGGTCCTTGGCACCACACTCCTGCTGCTGATAGCCTCTGTGTTTTCCAGCCACACCAGCTTGGTGAGCCTGGTGGGCCTCGCCATATTGTCCTCAGAGAATCAGGCATTTCTTTCTGCTCTCACTGCATCAACCATTACTCCCGGGGACCAAGAGGCCAGCCTTTCGACACTTCCATCCACTCTGCAGGTCTTTGCTCCTTCCCACAAGTACCCTTCTATGCTGAAATCATTATTGCCATTGTGCATTCTGCCTCTATATAGATATCTTTCATTATCTGGACAGGTGTGCCATATTGCCACTCCTCCCACCACCACCACCACCAGATTGGGAAACCTGGGGGCGGGATGATATTTACATTGCTCTGGAAAAGAGCAATGACATCGCCCAAAATTAGCTATTTGGATTCCCGACCAAAGAATGGTCTTGGTATTCCTGCAAAGGCTATAACAATAAGATTTTGCCTTAAGTGTCAAAACAATTAGCTCCTCTCTGCTGGTTACAAAATAATTTAAGCCACTAACAGAACAATGAATAAAAAAAAATCAGTACCTGATTCTCTGGCTGATAACATGAGTGACCACAGATGTTTTCACTTATTTTACATTGAACATAAACAAATTGCTGACTCTTCTGATCTGCCTTTGAACCAGTGACATCTACACATTGATGTGATGTTCTCCGCCAAATTTCATATCCCTGGATGATGCCATTTGGTCGTCCAGGCGGTTTCCAATCAATTCTAAGAGACCTTGTGAAAGTACAAACAAAATAATGGAAAGATTGGTCATGAAAGTGTAAGGAACAACAACATTTACATGGTTACAGAAAATCACTTTTCACGTCCAAATAGTTAGAAATTATTTAAAGGTGCATCTATTCGAAATCCAGAATTTCTTCCGAAGCAAAACATGCAACATATAACTGAATGAGGCATATTAATTGTGGGAAATATCGTTAGCTATGGATAGTAAACAATGATGATTGACAATTTATTTGCAACAGACAATAATCATAAAGGATATTGAGTTGAAGATCCAGTAAGTCTTAATCGGTTTTGTTAACAAAATATTTGAAAGATTTTTTCAGCAATTTTTTTTGGTGGTTTCAAGACATAGCAGGATCATGAGTTAATAGCTACGCTACAACTTCATCATCAGTTTATTGTCAGTACCCATCAACAATGCATAAATACAGAAAAGTAAACTCACATTTATAGATAAAGGCATCATCTTTCATGACCATGGGGTATCCCAAAGCACTTCAGAACCAATCACGCGCATTCTTTTCAGTTACTTTTGTAATACAGCAAGGTTCCACAAATAATAGTAAAATAAATAACCGGATAATCTGTATTTGAGGTTAGTTTAAGGATAAATATTATTCAGCATGCTCTGTTCTTATTTTCAAATAACATCAAGGGATCTTCTAATTTGCCTGAGAAAGTAGACAAGGTATGTCATCCAAAGGATGGTACCTATGGCAGCTGCCCTCTTTCTGGACTGCTTAGTACTCAAGTGGGGCTTAACCCCACAACTTTTATTTCAGAGGTGAGAGGGTTACCAACTGAGCCAGGGCTGACGTGAGAGAGAGGTAGGAAAAAAAAAACAGATCTCAGTGTGAAATCCTGGCAACAGGACAGCATTACTGGCATAAAACATGAAAAAATAGAAACTGTTACAGGGAAGAGAGTTGTTGCTGATGGCTTTTCAAGGCTCTTGGATGTTCTTTTTCTTAAGTTATGGCTGAAACAGGGATCATAAATAGGAAAGTTGGCATTAGACTGGTGCAGTGATGAGATTAAAGCCAGTAGTGTATTCAATTATTGCTGATTTCTGGTTGCATATGCAAAGAATTAGCTGAAGACTTGGACCACAACAGTAGGAAAAAAAACTTTTGATTAATTAGAAATCATCAAAATAATCTTAAAACATGGAGCACAATGGAAAGTAGCTATCGATACAAACTCTATAACCCACTAGATCAAAGGGCAATAGTGTTACATAATCACAATGCCACATTTGACTTATTTTTCAGTAAACCATTGCTGACAAGTCATTTATCCTATTTCTGCTATACTTTTTAGTAGAATGAGTAAATAATTCCAACAGTGGCTTTTGGGAGAAATAAACCACAACTTCATAGAATCTGCTTATACCAGAATGGGGTTGTGTTCTCAAGTGATAATTGATTCCCAATATAGTTGAATCTGCATGGATGAGCTTTGCTTACCCAATGGATGGCCAAGATGCATTAAGGTTTTTACATTGTATTCAAAAAAATACTTCCAATGCATGTTCTTGATTATGATACTTTAGCATGTTGGCTGTGATGTGTCATCGAATAATGGATTATTCTAAAGTGACTGCAATGCAAAAAATTGTCTGGAAAATGTCAGAATGTATTACATGTATGCTGAGATTCTCAGGTAAATTGGGGTGAATTTAACATTTTCATTTGGAGAAATATGAAATATGTCTTGCAGGGACATTTAAGCACGAGTCTAAAGATTATACAAATATTTTAAAGAATAAAACAAGAAATTTAATTGGACTTTAAGATAAGCTTTAATAAGGATAATCTGATTATCAGCATAGTTTGATTTCCAAATTATAAGTTTAGTTATATAAGTTATAAATTGTAAATTTAGATTGTATGGCTGTTCATTTATTTCATAGCTTTGAATGGCTGCAGCTTTCTACCAAGCTTTCAGTGTAACATCTCAGAAAGACCTGTTGTCCCTCTCATTTCAACTATCAACTTCACTCTGAGTGCAAATACTTATGCACAAGGCTCACATTGTACTGATCCTAATGAAGAATAGTGAGACCTTGGAAGGTCTTATCTTTGCAGAAATGGGTACTAACTGGAACAATTTGTCCCAGAATCAGGCAGCTGAAGATGCCACCCCTTCCAGCGTATCTCACAAATCCAGCAGCCTATAAGAGGCAGCAAACAGCTGTGCAACTTTCCTCACTGGGTTTGTAACTGCACGTCTTCAATATGATCCAGCTTTCTTCAGGAGATCTATCACCAGCAATGGGTAGCATTCCCTATGTCATCTCGGGAGTCATACAGAAATGTCACTCTGCCGGAATCCAAAGATTCATTAGGACATGACTTAATCTTCCATGTCACCTTCTCAGTCACATTGACACCTGGCACTCCCAGTTAGGAATACAGGTCTACATTTATCATCACCCTTCCACGGATCTCCTGAGGATGATGATGTTCCAACAGTTGTCTGCCAAACATTACAAAGCTTCTTGAGCACAGGGTGTCTGCCACTATGATTGTTCCTGGTAAACTGCCTACAGGCTGAGACATCATGAAGCCTTCAAAGTTACTTGATAATAAAGATTACATGTCAGCTTCACTGCATTCTTACTCCTATGCAATTACTTCTCTTGACATTGTGCCAAACTACCATATAAATTTGCTCAGACTTCACTGAGTGAAATATATATCTCTGTTTGCAATTAATATCACTGAGCTCAGCACAACTTTAGGTGAGAAGACACTGCATTGCACCTTTATATTGTGAACAGAGCCTTGTGGCCACTAAATAAGACAATGGAAAAATAATACTCTTGAGGAAGTAAGTATAAGTGCCAGGACTATTACGTAGCTGGGAGGAACACAGCTTCAGAACACTGAAGTGGCAAAGTGCTCACATTTATTGAAGAGCTTATCACATGTGTAGTTGGAAATCAGAAATATGTTTAGTACACAGGAGCACACACAAGCTCTGAGGAAGAACCTATAGCATGAGCATTCTGCCAGATTACAAAGAATACGTGGAATTCCAGGATATTATTTCTTTCAAAATAAGGCCTGATTTTACCATCAAGTTGCAGCCATTTTTGGGTGCAAAAACTTGGTAAGGTTGGGCATCAGGCGAAGAGAGTGATCTGTGTCCACCTCCGCGTTGGTTCCCCCTTTGCCAAGGACCCAAAATAGCCACTGTAGGGGCTGCACCCATTTGCATGCATTCAAATTGACTTAATGGGCTACACACCCAAACTTACCGGCACTTCCCTTTTACCACCGTATTCGCTGGTCTGGATTTAGCACAAAACAGACGTGGTCCACAAAAGGTCACATACAGGCCCTCCAGCTTCTGAAGAGGTAAGTTTCAGATAGCTCTTTGTTTCAGAATGGTGTCAGAGGGGGTGTGGGAAGTTGGTCAGATGTCTCTGTACGTCAGATCGGTACGTCAGATGGGGGGAGGGAGGTGAGTCAGATGGTTCTATGCATCAGACCTTTGGGGGGATAGGGAGGTGAATCAGTTGGCTCTGTGCATCAGATCGGTGGGGGAGTGGGGGAGGGTGGGGTTGGGTTCTGTTGCCATTCTGTCTCTGCTCAGTGAGAGGAAAGGGGTGGGGTTCCACTGCCTCTCTGCATGTGATTGGAGGAGGAGGGGGAACAATAGCAGATTGGTCTGGATAGTGGGATGGTGTGGGGGGAATAAGAGAGTCAGTAATGTGTGTGTGGAACAATGTCTGTGAGGGCCGGTGGAGGCATTATCTGATCCAGAAGCGATGTGACAGGGGAGTGTTTTTCTATCTTTTTTCTCTCCGTGTATGCGCAGTTGAGGTGTTATGGAAGCTGCAGGATTTTGAGTGCGTTTAGCCCCACCCATAGGCTTCTGCAGCATGATTCAGAATCACTGTTATTTTTACAGGCAGGGTGCATATGGAGGCACTTGAGAACAGTCTAAAAGCTGTATCTGAAATATGAGTCTGTCCGGTAGTTAGTATGAAAATGGTAAAATACGGTCCATAGAATCATTGAGAAAGATCCTTCAGCCCACCAAATCTGCACCAGTCAACGACAAACCACAAACCACAAATATTCTAAACTCATTTTCCAACACTTGGCCCATAGCCTTGTATGCCTTGGCAGCACAAGTGCCCATTTATTACTTCTTAAATGTTATGAGGATCTCTGCCTCTTCTATCCTTTCTGGTAATGAATTCCAGACTTCCACCACCCTCTGGGAGGAAATGTTTTTCCTCACATCCCCTCTGAACCTCCTGCCTTTTACCTTAAGTTTATGCCCTGTGATCATTGATCCCTCCACCAAAAGGAAAAGTTTATTCCTGTCTATCTATGCCACTCACAATGTTATCCGACTCAATCATGTACCCGCTCAATCTCCTCTGCTCCAAGGGAAGAGGAACCCAGTCTTTCTAATCTCTCTTCATAACTAAAACTCTCCAGCTCAGACAACATCCTGGTAAATCTGTTTTGCACATGATGTTATTAATTCCTTCCATAATGTGGATCCTATAACTGCACACAATACTCTGCAGCCATGGCCTAACCAATGTTTTATATAATTCCAGCACAACCTCCCTGTTCTTAAATTCTATGCCATGGCTAATAATCTATGACAACTATACCATATGCCTTCTTATCCACTTCATCCACCTGCTCTGAAGGGATTCCTGTACATGCACATCAAAGTCCCTCTTGTCCTTGGTGCTTCCCAAGGTCCTACCGTTCATCATGCATTCCCTTACTTGTTTGTCCTGCCCAGGTGTATCACCTCATACTTATCCAGATTGAATTCCATTTGCACTGATCAGCTTGTCTGACCAGTCTGTCTATATACCCCTGTAATCTAAAGCGGTACTCCTCACTATTTACCACCCTGCCCATTTTTATATCATCCACACAAACCTACTGATCAATCCTCCTACATTTAAGACTAAATCATTTATATAAACCATAAACAGCAAGGAGCCCAACACTGATCTCTGTAAGACGCCACTGGACACAGTCTTCCAATTTGAAAAAACTGGACGATCAACGTCTGCTTCCTGCCACTCGGCCAATTTTGAACCCAATTTGTTAAATTTCCTTGGTTCTGCTGGTTCTTCTCAGTATATATGAGATCTTGTCAAAAGTCTTGCTGAAGTCTAAGAAACTAGAATTAAACAGCATGACCTCAAAATAAGAGGAGCAGATTTCCGACTGAGTTGAGGAGGAACTTCTTCAGACAAAGGGTTGTGAATCTGTGGAATTCCCTGCCCAATGAAGCAGTTGAGGCTACCTCATTAAATGTTTTTAAGGCAAGGATAAATTTTTGAACTGTAAAGGAATTAAGAGTTATGACGAGCAGTTGGTTAAGTGGAGTTGAGTCCATGAAAAGACCAGCCATGAATATATTGAATGACAGAGCAGGTTCAAGGGGCCCAATGGCCTATTCTGCTCCAAGTTCTTATGTTCTAAGACTACGCTAAGTGCATTGCCATTATCTACACACCAAGTCACCCCTTCCAAAAATTCAATCAAGTTGGTTGGACATTACTTCCCCTTAACAACATCATGCTGACTATTCTTGATTAATTCTTGTCTCTCCAAATGCAATTCTTAGAATTGCTTTCAATAGTTTCCCCACCACTGAAGTTGGACTGATTGGCCTGTAGTTTTCTGGTTTATTGCATCCTCACTTCTTGAATAATGATATCATATTGGCTGTCCTCTAGCCTTCAGGTGCCTTTCCTGTAGCCAGAGAGGAATTTAAAATTGTCAGCAGCCCTGCTAGTGGGCCCAGAGAATCTCCCCATTTTCTTTACAAGTATATTGAATCACAAACTTCACTGACTTTAAACAAAAAATTGCTGGTCCCTTACACGATCACACCAAAAACTTAAGATCTGATCAAATATCCTAACACTGTGGTGGGATGAGTGCAAAGAGAGTGGAAGGTTCACTAAACTTGGCAGTGTGGATTTAAATCATTCATCCATTTCCTGCAGTGCAGGGTGATCCTCCTTTGCACCCCTCTGGAACTGGCCGCCATGGCAACCTCCTTCTAGGCCAGTGTGGTGAGTCAATTGGACTTCCTCTTCCCAGCTCTGGCCTGGTGGAGAGTCTTCATTGAGACATCATTGAAGCATTGGGCTCATGTTTGAGGCCTAGCGAAGGTCATCATGGATGCCTATTAAATATGGTGCTGGAATAAAATAGTGGGCCTTCAGCTTGGACTTCATGCCATGAGACATATCGTGAATCATGCGTATATATATAATTAAATAGGCAAGGACCGCACAGCTGTGTGTAACGGCTAACCTTGTTCACTGATGGGGAATACTAAGGTTCCCAGTTCTACCATGGAATAAATGGCAGTAGGATGAAATTCCAGCTTATGTGTATGTAAAATTTGATTTCACTCCAGTCCACCTTTCTGTGACTGGAATAACTGAGCCACCTTTATCAAACAACTCCGCCAAACAGATTTTGCTTTGATTACTTTATGATGATCCAGCACATCCTTTTTAATTTGGATATTTCTAATGAATCAATTTTCACTAGCAGTAGCAGTTCAACTATCAAACCACTGCTTAATTACGTTATTTTATGTTGAATCAATTTTCCACTGAATCATTCGTCAAAATTAAATAATTTTCATATTCATTGCAAGACTAGTTAAACTGATCAGCGAAGGCATATTTCAGTCAAAATTGTAGCCATGAGTAGAGTTTTATACTCAGTCGCTGTACCCAAAGTCCAGAATTAATGAATTAGCTATTGATTAAATTCCACTCTAACAAATCTACCATGGCAAATAAATGAACTACTCAGGGCACATGTAGGCCATGGCCAGATATGTCAGGGCAATTGATCAATCTTTAATGGTCTATTAGGAAACTTTAGGAACTGATAATAATATGATGATTATGAAAAGCTTAAAAAAAGGAATATGTTCTGAACATGAAATGATACTCCAGATTTTGGGAAGTTGGAGGTTACAATAACCAACTTTTAATGTTTGCTGCCATTACCCCCTCTGGATCTGACCAGAGCTTCAAGATTTAGTCCCATTGTAGATGAACACTGAAATTCTGAAATTGCAGTGTATCTTTCAATTTGCCATAATAGGCTACACTGAGTAGCCCCACTCACCTTGCCCCACCACCCCCACTCCAACAACACCCCATTGCTGGAACTCAGAGAAAAACATTTAGTGAGAATGTGCTCGTGTGCATGCTAACATCACTGTTAGAAATCTGATACAAAGTTAAGCCTGGCTCAATGTGGTGTAACTGAAATTATGTGTAATAACTACTGCTAAAATCCAATTTGACCCTGAAAGAATAGTTTTATATTTGTGGAATGTTGTTAAATGACTTGGTTTTGATTAATTACTCAATATTTTAAATAGATTGTTAAAATCTTTTTTTTTTAGCTTGTTCATAATATTTCAACTTCTACTTTATCCTCACGTATACATTTCAGTATTTATTTTGCTGTCTGTAAACATTTAAGAAGGGATTTGCTTATTAGCGCTCTTTATTTCCTGGTTGGCCGTGTGCATGCTTGCATGCCTGAGAGAGTGTTGTGTATGTGTCCATCTGTGCATATGTTTATGCATGAGTGTGTGTGAATATTTGTGTTGTGTGTCTGTGGGCGTGTGCGCATGTTGCTTGTGTGTGAAGGCATGCATGTGTGTATGTGTGCGTTTTGTGTGTGTGAGTACCCATATGTCTGTGGGTATGTAATGCCCATGCATTTGACTCCATATGTGTGTGTGTGTATGCGTGTGTGTGTATACGTGTGCATGCGTTTTGGGGTATGAGAACATGTGTGTGTGTGGGTGTGTATGTCTATGTGTGCGTGCGTGTGTGTGTGAGTGTTGTGTGTCTGTGAAGTATAATCACATTATGTAGTTAGAAGCTGCGAATAAACAAAGCTACTTGCAGTTGCTTGCCAAGTGAATTAAAGATTTTGTTCCAATCTCAAAGAAAGTGAGACTATCTTTGAGGTTGGCAACGAATGCTCCAACTTCACCACAGATTGCAAAATCCAGGCCACTTCACTGGCAAAAACTAAGCCCTATTTTTTGTGAGCTTTGTTCTACACATCATGTGTTTCTCAGGCTTCCACTTATCAAGTACCATTCTAGGCAGGCAACTTGTTCAAGGGCCTTGTTACAAACTTCACATCTGGTTCTGATGTCCTTTTGAGTACAATGGTGCTGGCCAATCAGCAATGCAAGCAACTCATGTTCAACAGAGTGTGCGCACTTGGATCATACAATTTACAAAATGCAATCTTTCTAAAAGTAGACAGAAACACTTCAGTACAACAAGGCCAAATACAAGTTATTATCCTCCATCATCTTACAGGTGGTGAGCAAATGTACATATTGACTGGAATTCTATCGTCCTGCCCACTACGGGAATCAGAGCAGGCGAGGGGCAGACCGTGGAAAGGCTAGTTGACCTCGGGGTTTTACGGTTTTGGACGTGCGAGGCCGTAAAATCCAGCCAATTGTTGTAATCAAATTACATCTCAATTTGAGAAAATCAATTTGAGAAAAGGCTAAATACGTTTGAGAATTGATCAAGATAGAACTTGGTTAAATCCATTACCCTGTATGTTCACTTACAATCTGCAGAATAAGTAAAACCATCTTTACTAGTGACTGTATATGATTTTTTTTCCCAATCTATCTTCTGATCTTGATTGGTGGTGGTGTTGAAAAGAGCCAGTTTCTCATAACTAGGCCTAGCTTTCTCATAGACTGGCTGGCTGAATTCCTACTGTCTGACCCTTTGCCTCTTTCTATGTTCTCAGAAAGTGGAAGGTGGCATTTTTCATTCATTTGAATGAAACTGGTTACGTCCCTTCCTCCTTTGTGGGTTTATGGAAACCATCACATTCTAATCCCACAAATGAATAGTTATGGTCATGGCAAGATGGGATCCCCTGGTCCTGCCAAAGACAATGGCGTTTTCCATGGCTCATCAGTCACAGCACTGGGGAGTCCACCCGCCAATGGTGGGCTGCCTCTGCCACCAGGAGAGTGGCCAAGAAGGGAGAACGGGAAGATCTAGAGCGTTGAGATCTGATTAGGGATACGCAGCATGGCTTTGTTAAGGGAAGGTCGTGCCTTACAAATCTGGTAGAATTTTTTGAGGAGGTGACAAAAATGGTGGACAAAGGGCGAGCCGTTGATATCGTCTATATGGATTTCAGTAAGGTGTTTGACAAAGTCCCTCATGGGAGGTTAGTTGAGAAGGTCAAGGCTTATGGGACACAAGGACAGGTAGCTAGATGGATAAGTAACTGGCTTAGTAATAGGAGACAGAGAGTAATAGTGGAAGGGTGTTTTTCTAGCTGGAGGTCGGTCACTAGTGGTGTGCCGCAGGGCTCGGTACTGGGACCTCTTCTATTTGTAATATATATAAATGACTTGGAAGAGGGAGTAAGTGGAGTGATCAGCAAGTTTGCAGACGATACAAAGATGGCTGGACTTGCGGATAGTGAGGAGCATTGTCAGGCGATGCAGCAGGACATAGATAGGCTGGTAACTTGGGCAGATAGATGGCAGATGGAATTCAATCCTGATAAATGTGAGGTGATGCATTTTGGGAAAAAGAATGTAGGGGGAGGTATATGATAAAGGGTAGACCTATTAAGAGTATAGAAATGCAGAGGGACCTGGGGGTGCAGGTGCACAAGTCTCTGAAGGTGGCAGAGTGAGTGGAGAAGGTTGTGAAGAACGCATGTGGTATGCTAGCCTTTATAGGAAGGGGTATAGAATACAAGAGCTGGCCTTTAATGTTGCAGTTGTATAAAACGTTGGTTAGACCTCGTTTGGAATACTGCATCCCGTTCTGGTCGCCTTACTACCGGAAGGACGTGGAGACTCTGGAGAGAGTGCAGAGGAGGTTTACCAGGATGCTGCCTGGTATGGAAGGTCTGAGTTACGAGGAGAGGTTAGGCAAATTGGGACTGTTTTCCTTAGAAAGACGTAGACTTAGAGGAGATCTAATAGAGGTGTACAAGATTATGAGGGGTATAGATAGAGTAAACAGGGTTAAGCTTTTTCCTAGGATGGACTCAAATAGCATGAGGGGTCACGGGCTTAGGGTGAGGGGGGTAAGGTATAATTTGGATGCTAGAGGGAGTTTTTTCACACAGAGGGTGGTGGGGGTATGGAATGCGCTGCCAAGTAAAGTGGTGGAGGCAGGTACTCTGGAGTTATTTAAGAAATACTTAGATGGGCACATGAACAGAATGGGAATGGAGGGGTATAGAAAACTGATTTAAAATAGGGATCATGAGCCTTGGGAGTCCCTGGAAAGTGGGTAAGTAGATGATGATGTTGATGTACTTGTTTTTATCCTACAGGTGCTTTGGTCCACCTTGTTGTCTGACAAGGGGCATACACGCGATGGGTCGTGACAGGATTTTTTTTGAGAGTATCCTAGTGCTTCATGTCGTTAGCGTGCGCTTGACCTGGACCATTCGATGGGCAACATGACAGCTCAGTGACTATCGCTGTGCTGTGTAGATGCATGGATTTGGGCCTGTGTCTGTGGGAGTTTGCGCATTCTTCCCGTGCTTGCATGGGTTTTCTCCGGGTGCTCTGGTTTCCTCCCACATTCCAAAGATGTGCTCTTAGGCTAATTGGCAAAACAAATTCTCCCTAACTTGTCTCAAATTTAGTTTTTAATCCATAGATCTATAAACATAGACGGGGATCACGGATCGAGGTGGGAACATCGGGGTGGCGGCGCGGGCTCATTGGGCCTAAGGGCCTGTTTCCTGTGTTGTTTTGTTCTTTGTTCTTTATCCCGGTCACTTTTTCCATTTGAAATAGACAAT
Organism: Sphyrna mokarran; assembly: GCA_024679065.1. Taxonomy (NCBI): domain Eukaryota; kingdom Metazoa; phylum Chordata; class Chondrichthyes; order Carcharhiniformes; family Carcharhinidae; genus Sphyrna; species Sphyrna mokarran. The sequence goes on from JAGIQG010000012.1 coordinate 53,806,555, forward strand.
GGACCAAAAGGGCAGGTCAGGAATCTGAATAGTAAAGAAGCAGGCTTTTCCAAAGCTCTTCCCCAGAGCCAAAGCATTATCATCTTATTTAAGGGTTCCCAGTCAATCAGAGGGAATATGTCGGTACCCATTCAAGAGACCATGATGTGGATTACACTGACTCAGCCACACTTGTATTCTAGACATTGCAGGAACCACAGGAATGGAGAGCAGAGCTGCACAGACTTGGGGGCCCTCACTCTTCTTGGAGAACTTGCTGCAGGATCAGAGTCTTCCAGTGTGATTAGCTCTCCAAGGATAGAAGGAAGAGGCCATCTTTTACAAACAAATAGGAGTGGACATAAATGGCTGGGGAAATGAATGATAAGAATGCAGTTCCTCCACCTGGGAGGCAGTGAATCAGAAGGGTAAGAAAGATGAGTTGCACAGCACTTTCAGATGCCACGCACTATACTCACAGCATTTTCACAGCATTCTCTTGCACATCATTTCTCAGATCTACATGCCTTGTTCCTTTGTCTCTAGGCAACTCCTCACATCTCTATCTGAACAACATACTTAGCCTATTGCCCTCTCAGATTCTTGCTTCAAAATCATCCTTTACAAATGGTGTATTTCCCTCCTCTCCATAAAAGCCAGTATGAGAAACATCTCTCTGCTTTCTTCCCTTGCAGGAGAACAGAGCACACAACTTGGCATGAGGCAAGCTCCACCCCCATCCGCCCGATGGAGAGCAATCTAGCAGAAGAGGAGGAAATTGGTATTGCTGCTTACGTTGCTCCTGTTGGTACTTGTGATGATAGTGGTGGGGTTATTTCTGTTCTTGCTTTCATTAACGATTCAAGATACAGCTACTCTCAAGCCTCAGAGACAGCCTTCCAGAAATTTGGAAATCACTTGCCAAATAGTGATTGTATTCCCTCACTGAAGAGGTGTTATGAACAGCAATCTCTCATCTAATTTTGGTTGCAGCCCTTCATTTTCAATGAACAAAGCCTGCCCAGTCTGGTCAGTTTCACTGGATAAGTTCTTCCCACTCTGCAATCGCCTTGTTATCTTTGGCAAATTACTGATGGGTTGTGAAAAATTGCGTAAGCTGAGAAATCCAGAATTGATGGTTTAAAAATTCTTAATTAGCATTATATGTTACTGACTTGATTTCTTAGCTGACAGATTCAACGAGGTTCCCCATTCACCTCAATTTCACCCCGTAGAAGCCATAAAAAAAAGGCATAACATAACATCAATTTCAAGCAATAACTCCATGCGTGTGCGCAAATGTACTTCCAGACATGACAAGGGGACATTTCTGCCACTTAGTCATAGAATCCCTGTAGTATGGAAGGAGACCATTTAGCTCATTGTGTCTGTATCAACCATAATCCCACCCAGGCCCTTTCCCCATAACCCCACACATTTACCCTGCTAATCCCTTGATATTAGGGTCAACTAGCATGGCCAATCAACTTAACTCATATATCTTTGGAGTGTGGGAGGAAACTGGAGTACCCAAAGGAAACTCACACAGACATGGGGAGAATATGCAAACTCCACACAGACAGTGACCCAAGGCCAGAAATAAACCTGGGTCCCCGACACTGTGAGGCAGCAATGCTAACCACTGTGCCACTGCCATCCTGTCATGTCAAGAATTAAGATTAAGAAAATAAAGTCAAAACAGGGAGTTGATTAGAGGCATACAACTGGAGAAATGATGAAATGCAAGTTAGCCTATTAGTAGAAAATGATATTTTACATATGTAACTAGAGAAAACAATAGGGCTATAGAAGTGGTAACTTCAAAGTAGAGAGATAAGGAAGGTGATACGGACTTGCCAAAAGCCAACTTCATAGGGCGATAAAATCAAATGCACCAAAGTAGCACAACTGTAAAGAAACCAGCGAGGGGGAACACAAAGAAAAGGGAGAGAGACAGATACCATCAGAACTGCAGCAAGTTATAGTTACACGAGAGAAGCAGCCATTTTCCACATGCACTGAATCAGAAGACTATTTTTCAGAGATGGCCACCTTGACTTGCTTGTGGCAATTATTTTATGGATTTAACTTACAGAATTACTTAATATTGGATGTTGTTTAGGAAAAAGCATGTCTTGGAGTTCAGGTAAAACTTAAGGGGTTTTGGTGTAGTTTCATGAAAAATGAGTATATATAGCAATCAGCTTTCTTAAGTGTTGTTCAGTATTATAGTCCTTCTTGTCATGTGTGCTTTTGTTTTTCTCTTTTAAATTAATAAATATTCTGTATTAATTTTTCGCACAATGACTGAACTATTTCCTCACAAGGCTATACATTGTTCCTCACATAATACCAAAAAAAACACAGATCACATGAACCAGTTTTCCAAATTGCTGTCTGGGTTTTGGGGTACCCTTGTATTTAACATTCATGTGGTTCGTAACAGTCACAATATTATACAAATTGGCTTGTTTAGTTTTGGAACAGTAGGCTGTGGCTGTTTTAAAAATACACAGATTTGCTTTGGCATATACACTTTGCAATGTTCAGCTCTTGCCCCATACAAATTTATATATATTTGTTAGTCCCCCATGACTTCCTTTGTCCATTTGCTTAGCAGCAAAACATCACCCATTTACAAAGAGCTTTCAGTACAGTTCAGGGTCAAAATAGAAACTAAGGGTGCACCGTCCTTCCTTGAATTTATACTCTTTGGATGGGATTCTTTGGCCGCCCTTGCCTCAAAATCAGAGAATCCTGCCCAAAGTCAATGGACCTTTGCATAGTTCGCTCCCTGCCCACTATAATTTCCAAGCCTGACAGGATGGGAGAATTCAAGTCATTGAGAATAGTTATAATTGCACATAGTTTGATGACAAAGGGTGAATCAAAAATCAGATGCCCTTTCATATTGAGAAACAAGTTTTAGTCCCACCAACTTTTACAGATGCGCCATAAAAAGCATTCTTTCTGGTTGTATCACAGCTTGGTATGACTCCTCCTCTGCCCAAAACCACAAGAAACTACAAAAGGTCATGAAGAAAGCCCAGTCCATCATACAAACCAGCCTCCCATCCATTGATTTTGTCTACACTTCCCACTGCCTCGGCAAAGCAGCCAGCATAATTAAGAAATCCACACACCCCGGACATTCTCTCTTCCACCTTCTTCCATCAAGAAAAAGATACAAAACGCTGAGATCACATACCAACTAACTCAAGAACAGCTTCTTTCCTGCTGTCATCAGATTTTTGAATGGACCAATCTTGCATTAAGTTGATTTTCTCTGCACCCCACTATGACTGTAACACTATGTTCTGCACTCTCTCATTTCCTTCTCTACGAATGGTATGTTTAGTCTGTATAGTGCGCAAGAAACAATACTTTTCACTGTATGTTAATACATGTGACAATAATAAATCAATCAAATCAAAATTTCCTTAAGTTCCATTATGCAGTTTAGTAATAAATGCTTGCAAAGAGATCAGAAGTATCTTTTTTTGATCAGTCTTCCGATACTGATTGGCTCTGGCATCAAGAGGCACGACTTCTCCTCACTAAGCTAATTATAGATTATAGAACATTACAGCACAGAACAGGCCCTTCGGCCTTCGATGTTGCGCCGACCAATATAAAAAGCAATGCCCCTCCAAACTAAACCATTCCCTTCTCTTCCATATACTTATCAACTAACCTCTTAAACGCCACCAAACTTGGCGCATCTACAACTGCTGCAGGCAGGGCATTCCACTCCCTAACCACCCTTTGGGTAAAGAACCTGCCTCTGATATCCGTCCTATAACTATCACGACTATCACTAAGATTAAGTCATAAATAGATCAGGAAGTAATTACAATATTAATAAACAAACGAGAAGAAAGTAGTTAAGAATGAAGTGTGTATGTCCATTTCCAATTATCAACCTGTCTAGTTTAGGCAAGTTTATCTAAAGTTGAAATTCACCTACCCAATAACACGATCGATTGTGGGGAATGAAATTGTCAAACAAAATAGTCAAAACTCCAGCCCTTTAAATGCTAATAAGATTATAGTGGCTCTTGGTGCATTGTACGATCAAATAATTCAGCTAGGTTGTTTTAAATTTAATTGTTGATCTGTTAGGTATTACAGTATTGTGTTTTTTTAAAATTGCAGTTTTGATAAGAAAAAGCTGATAAAATGGATATTTTTAAAGAGATCATTTTATTCAGAAGGAACAAAAATGTAATTAATGTTCCTACTAGTGTCTGTTCTACATCTGTTTAAATTGCAAGAATAAAAAAATTTGCTCAGTATCTAGTCTTCATTGTATGAAAAATGTATATAATATCAAACATTTGCAACCATACTTAAAATGTTCTGCTGTACCACTCTTAATGTAGTGTAATTTGAAAAAGGTAACATTTGAAATTGTACTTTATTGTAAATTATTGATTAACATCCATAATTAACAGACTTGTGGTTTAATGGAAAGACAGTGAGTGTATTTAAAGTTTAATAGAGATAAAGTGAAGTCTATCCTCCTAACTTAATCTGCACTTTGCCATTTGTTATCTTTAGAATGGGATAAGATTGAATATGTTCAGATTGAATTGCCAAAGCCAATTGTTTTGTCAGAAGGAGCGAGAGAGAGAATGAACAGACATGTTTGAGCAAAGGTCAGAGACCCAATGGAGAGTGAAAGTTGGTGTAAGTCTGGTGTACACTCTTGTGAATGGCGTGAGAATGGTTTTTGGTAGAAGGCTGGAAGGAAGAGAATGAGACATGGCTTGTGAGACCCGACAAGTTGAGTTACTGCAAAGTTGGAGACAAGGAAACAATAAAACAGAAGAACAATCTGTTCATGCACTTAAGATTTTGCCAATACTTCAATCAGACTCTGACCAGATGTTTTATTATTCTTTCAAGCACCGATATTTATTTTCAGCAAAGCTTTTTGAAACTAAAGTTATTTTTGTTCCACCTTGTGTGAAAGGTGATATTTTGTTCATACTAATTTAGTTGGTTAATACAGTGCACTATTGAGACAGAGAATACAATTCTACAAAGGTCGCAGCATGGTATAAAGAATAATTTGAACAAAAATAATAGTGCCGCTTGTGAAAATTATCGGTAAATCTCACAGTGACTCAGCATTCTAACGGTGAATTTTAACTACTTCCATTTGGTCAAAACTGATTAGAATAGAAGTTAAAATGATAAACTTAAGCTTTGTACTGAGCTGAGGAGGAACTTCTTCACACAAAGGGTTGTGAATCTGGAATTCCCTGCCCAGTGAAGCAGTCGAGGCTACCTCGTTACATGTTTTTAAGGCAAGGTAAGATAAATCTTTGAACAGTGAAAGAATTAAGGGTTGCAGTGAACAGGCGGGTAAGTGGAACTGAGTCCACAAAAAGATCAGCATTGATTTTATTGAATGGCAGAGCAGGCGCGAGACCAGATAGTCTACTCCTGCTCATAGTTCTTATGTTCTTATACCAACTCACAACTATTTTAATGTTATTATTTCCTGGCCCAATAGAGGAATCCACTCAAGTGTAATGAATATAAGTAAATCAAAGTCTAATGATGCATCCTGGAACATAGAAGCTATTTTAAGAGCTTACTGGTTGTGTGCTATGGATGCTTTGATTAGTTAAATATGGCAGCCAATAGAAACATACAAAATAGGAGTAGATGGAGGCCATTTGATCATCCAACTTAGTAACTTCTCTTTTTCTCTCCATATCTTTTATCCCATTTAGCCCAAGAGTCTCCTCAAAAACACACAATGTTTTGGCCTCAACTGTGGTCGAGAATTCCACAGGTTATATTCTCTCTGGGTGAAGAAATTTCTCTTCATCTCAGTCCTAAATAGTTCCTCCTGTCCCCTTATACTGTGACTCCTGGTTTTGGATTGCTTTGCTTTCCTGCATCTGGCTTGTCTAGTCCTGTTAGAATTTTATAGGTTTCTATGAGATACCCTCACATTCTCCAAAACTCCGGCAAATGTAGCCCTAACCGACTCGATATCTCTTCAGACATCAGTCCTGTCACACCAGGAATAAGTCTGGGAAAACCTTCACTGCAGTCCCTACGTAGCAATAATATCCTTCTTCAGATAAGGAGACCAAAACTGCACACAATATGAAGTTTTAGACGGTTCTGCACAACTGCAGCTAGACTTCTCTGTCCTGCATTCTAATCCTCTTGTGTACAAAAACACCCAGGTCTCATTGCACATTCTCCTCTTCTACATTGGAATTTTACCAGTCCGTCCACCATGGGAATCAGAGTGGGTAAGGGGCAAACAATGGAAAATTCTATTGACCTTGAGCAGGATTTTACTGTTTCGGGATGAACAAAACCATAAAATCCCACTGTCCATAGCCATTGGGATAATAATCTGCCTTCGTATTTGTGCTACCAAAGAGGAGAATCTCACATTAATCCACATTATACTGCATCGGTCATGCATTTTTCCACACAATCAACTTATTAATAAAGGATAGGTTCCGGCTGGGTAGCGTGAAAGTGATTTCAATGGGGCCAGGATAACCATTTGTAATGAAATATTGGCACCACCCCTCCCCCCAGGCCTCATTCCCACAATTCAACATATTTACCCATTATTCCCTCTAACCTACGCATCTCAGGACACTAAGGGCATTTTTTAGCATGGCCAATCAACTTAATCCACACATGTTTGGACTGTGGGAGGAAACTAGAGCACAGGTTGCTGCCTGTGTCTGCCTTTGGAGGACAGCTTGACATACCCATGTCATTGCACCCAACAATTAAAATGGTCTGGACCTTGGACATCACCTCCACTGCCTGCAAGTTACAATAGCTAACTATTCAGGAGATTTTTCAAATGTTTTTTCATGGCATTTAAATGTTGCTGGAAAGGTCAGCATTTGTTACTCAACCCCAACTGCCCTTGAGCAGGTGGTGGTGAGCTGCCTTTTTGAAACATTGCAGTGCATCTGTAGTATCTACAACAACTTGCATTGCTTTTAATATAGTAAGATGTACCAGCGCACTTACAAGGTCAAATGAACTGTATCAAAGACAGATAAAGTAGATAGAATGAGAATGTCAGATCAGGACTGGTAAATACTGCTGGGCTCTTCTCTAATTTTTGAATTTGGTATGTTTATTTTCTCGCTGTCATGACAAAACACTGTTGAAGCATTTTCTAAAAAGTGTGGCAATCTCTGAGTTTAGAATGCACATTATTGTGTTAGAACCTTTCCATTTTTACACAATCATCATTTGGAACTCCGTGCTGCCACATTTGATAATAGCAAAAAACAGCTGGGGAGCCAACGTTTCATCAAAAGTAATGCTCCAAATGCAAACAATAAAAATAGAACAAAACTTCCTCCAATTTATAAACCAAAGAAAAGGTTTAATAAAGAAATACTGTTACTCCAAACTTGGGGCCTTGTCCTGGGCCAATCCAATCGCCACACAATTCTACATAGGTTCTTATTTATAGTGAATCCGTCGGTCAGCTGACTATTACATCATTCTGTAATTGGTTCTATGGTTTACTTGGTCAGCTGACCCTTATACTTCATTACATTGGTCACATTACATTCAGTACAAAGTTGTCACTGGTTACATGCTGACAGCCAACACTTCATTTTCTGTTAAGAAATTCTGCAATTAAAAGTTTTTGCTAAATCAATTATTTATAGAATACAAGAGATTACTACCTTGAGTTGATAACATGTATATTTGGTGGAGCTATATCATCTGGTTTATCCTCTGGAGTGGTGACTTCGGTACTGTTGCTTTTAGTGCAGACATGCACTGTGCAAACCTCAACCTTGTGTAAAAAAGATCACAAAAAATACATTACCTTTTCAAAAGTTCCAGAATAAAATTTAAATGCATTTGCATTAAATCAAACTAAACAGGCATGCATCTTATTCTCACGTTCAGAAGCAAGTAGAAAATGTGCAAATTATACATTTCTACAGTTGATATATAACTGGGGAAATTCATATATGTCTTTTTCTTTCTACTTTCTTTGAGTCATGGATGATTCATGATTAAACATGAAAAACTGCCTTTTCAAGAAAAAAAATGACTGGGAATTATAAAATAGTACGTAACAGATAGCAGTCATTCATAATAATCACCAGAGTTTTATATCCGTTGGTGATTTGTAGATTTCCTCTGCTATTATTCATTTGGGATTGCTCACTGCTGCATAGTTCAACAGCTGCAACTTCAGCCAGAAAGCTGGGACCGTTCTCTCTCTATTGGTTACCGACAGCTCTGCTGATGCCCCAAATGCTACTTTATGATTGGCTGGTGGGATGTGGAATTTTACACAGCTGGATAGATTCAGTCTTTCCCCTGAGCTGCAATATATTTAAAGGCATGCGATAAGCAAAACAGTACGATGGCAAAACAGCGAAAAAAGGTATTGATAGACCTGAGTTCAAAATTTAACATGGATGCCCAGTACTCTTCTGTTCTCTGGGCAGCACCATGGGATATTTTATATCCATTTGAACAAGTAGGATTCAGACTAGACACTAGAATGGTATGATAGCACAGTGGTTAGCTCTGCCACCTCACAGCGCCAGGGACCTGGGTTCAATTCTGAGCTCAAGGGTGTGTGTGGAGTTTGTACAGCCACCTCGTGTCTGTGTAGATTTCCTCTGGGAGCTGCGGTTTCCTCCCATACTCCACATTTGAGCACATTAGGTTGATTGCCCATGCTAAATTAACACTTAGCATCAAGGGATTAGCAGGGTAGATACGTAGGGTTATGGGGATAGGTCCTGGCTAGGATTGTTGTCAGTGCAGGCTTGATTGGTCAAATGGTTTCCTTCTGCACTATAGGGATTTTATGATTTCCCGCTGACACTGAAGTGTCAGCCAGAAGTCCATGTTCAAAAGTATGGATTAGAACCCAAGAATCATAACTTAAAAGTAAGTGTGTTACCAACTGAGCCAGTCTCATGGACATTCTTATGCTTGGATAATAAAGAAAAATGAAATTAGTACTTATCATTAACATCAAAAAACACCTCAAATACATTCTCTAAATGTGACTGTTTGATATTTTAATTGGATTGTGGTTCTGAATTTTTTCCGAGTATAGAAACAAAAGAATTTGTGTCAGGAATAATTATTCATCATTATTTGTACCAGAATTGATGGCCATTGAGTCAAGTGTTTGAACTGAACACGGCAAGTTCAATAAAGTGAGACAAGTTGAACTATTTACTTGGTATGTTACACTTCCATAAGGAGATAAGATTCTAAAAGCAATACAATGAAAAACAGTAACAAAAGTAAGTACTGACAAATGAAAATCTAGTTATCCTACTCAGCGGATTGATGCTTAAGGTTATCTAGTTGACCTGGAGAGAAAGTTTTGCTTATCCTGATGGCCCATCTTTGCTTTTTAGTCAAGGAAAATTAAATCCATTATGGGGCCATTGACCTACTGGCAAACATCTTGAAGTCTTAAATATTTCCAGGTAATCTACTAGACCACTTTACAACTTTTGCAAAACCATGGGTAGTGTTTTCTGTCCTCTGTGCATCCCCCCACCCAGCCCCACCCCCATTGCGAATTTCACAGTGGTGTAAGTGGTCTGCCATTGGCCAATGGCAGGACCTGATGGTCCCGCTGTTGTCAATGGGATTTCCCATTGTTTGCACCCCACTGCTGCCCATGGTGGGGAGGGGGGCAGAGTCAGATTCCTACCTAGTGGTAGTCTGACTTTCCCTGTCCAAATTTGATAATGATGACTTTACATTAGAGTTACGCTACATAATGAAAATTGACCTAAAATTGAAAGTGCTTCATATCAGAGCAAAATGCACGGTTTAACTGTCATAGAAACACAGAAACCCTACAGTGCAGAAGAAAACCATTCAGCCCATCAAGTCAGCACTGACAACAATCCCACCCAGGCTCTATCATTATAATCCTATATATTTACTCTGCTAATCCCTCTAACCTACACACCCCAGGACACTAAGGGTATAATATATTAAAATAGAAGGAAGCAGATGGGAAACATAGTATTACATGATAACTAACTATATAATGCAAAACGAATAGTTCATTCCTTACCTGCATCTCATATACAGTAAATGGAAGGAGGTCTGTCAATATATAAGACCCAGGTAAATTCATGCCTGTATTATGTTGCTTTTTATTCACGTAAATAGAATATTCAGTGACAAGACCATTTGGTTTTGATGGTGATGTCCAGATGACACGAACAGCTGTACTATTGATCACATTGACCTCTGGAGGTAGCATGCCTTCAGGCTCTATAAGTGGAAAGGAAAAACAGTCTAAATTCCAGCTGTCACCAAAACCAGTTGGTTAATGAAACATGCATGAGCATTTAAACTTAAAAACGGTTCAATGCAAATCTGGTTATTTTACTGAAATATACATGAAACCATAAAGAGGAGGCTCAAGTCAAAGACAGAGAAGGCACACCGGTAACCTAAATTAAAGGCATCAATCCCAATAAGACAAAATTACTCTGAGGGATATATTTATCAACTAAATCTGATAAATTTCATGTATGTTCAGTATTGAATTTCTAGCAGTTCTTAATGATTTCATTTTGAAATCTTTAATTGAATTCATTTTTCATTAAGACTATATATTTTTGCTGTCATGATGTCAGGCATCAGTGTATAGAGTAGGCATTATGTATTTTAAGGAAAATCTGTGCTTGGCTAATCGGCAGATTTTTATTGGCGATGGTTCTTCTGTACCCACGAAAGCCAAACCCATTCGAGCTGCTAAGCTTAATATTGTGAACTTCCTGATGCACATGTCAGTATTTATTCCAGCATGCTTCACCATCAGTCAACTGTTACAAGTGCCAACCAACCCCAAGGTAGAATCACAGAAACATAGAACCCTACAGTGCAGAAAGAAGCCCTTTGGCCATTGAATCTGCACCAACCACAATCCCATCCAGGCCCTACTCCCATATCCCTACACATTTATCTGCTAATCCCTCTAACCTACACATCCCAGGACACTAAAGGGCAATTTTAGCATGGCCAATGAACTTAACCTGCACATCTTTGGACTGTGGGAGGAAACCCATGCAGACACAAGGACAATGTGCAAACTCCACACGGACAGGGAATTGAGCCAGGAATTGAACCCAGGTCCCTGGAACTATGAAGCAGCAGTGCTAACCACTGTGCTACTGATGGAGTTGTATCAGGGAAAATAGTCAAACTTCAGTCTGTTTTAGAAGAATCTCTGATTGAGATAAATATACTAAGGTAGAGCAAAGGGAAGAGTTGTGTTAGTCTGCACTAACCTAATGCCCTCAATATTGCTGCTTGGCTGAGTTATACATGATCCTGAATATGCAATAGTGGACTGGATGTTACCATTTAATAATTCAATGTTGGCCTTTAATTTCAAGAGGATTATTGTTTCACTTACTGGATGGATTTTGATATATATATATATACATATTAGCTTATTCAGTTGCAAAAATTGTAATGCAAAAGAAAATGTGATTATTTTTAAACAAATGTTAACAAATAAGGAAATCTTGTGCATTCCTTGGGAGAGAACGAATGCTTAAGTTTAGGTAAAGCTTTACCATAAAACCATATATGCCCAGCAGTGCAGAAGGTGGCCATTCAGCCATCAAGCCTGCACAAACAACAATCTCACCCAAGCCCTATTCCTGTAACTCCACATTTTTTACCCCACTAGTCCGTTAACCTATGCATCCCAGGACACTAAGGGACAATTTAGCATGCCAAACCGCACACCTTTGGATTGTGGGAGGAAATCCAAGCACCCAGAGAAAACCCACACAGACAGGGGGAGAACGTGCAAAATCCACACAGACAATGATCCAAACAGGGAATCAAACCTGGGTCTCTGGAGCTGTGAGGCAGCAGTGCTAACTATTATGCCACTGTGTTGCCCCATGGCCTCTAACCGCCAAATGTCAATGTTGTAAAAGAAGCTAATTTTGAAAGTTTACTTGTCCATGCTGATCAGGATAGTTAAAAACAGTTTTCACAAACCTAAAACAGTGTTAGAAGAAACAAGAGTGGATAATTGCAGTAATAATGCAATATTAATTTTTCAGTTATCTTCTAGAATAATTAGGGGTCTGTTGCAAGGACAGGTTATTTGTGAAGGTAAAAATATGGTTGATGGGGCTAAATATTTTGCATCAGTTTTTTTTTCTGAAAATAATTCAACAATCCCAGTCTTTCAGATGTGTATCTAAAATTAGAATTAACTGCAAGGACCTTTTTATTTAAGACTGATGCTTTGATGCGAAGAATACTGCAAAGCAATTTACTTCAGAGTGCCCAAGGAAATGAGTAAGTTGTAAACCTTTGAGGATTGATGAAGTTGAGGTGGCTCTGGTGCAAATTCCCATAATGTCAATATTTAAAAATTTGTGCCTAAGATAAAATCATGGGTACTTTGTGTGTATATTATCTTATTACTGTGTAACATTCTGCTAACTTGAGTTGAATCCTATCCAAAGATGTGCAAGTTAGGTGAATTGGCCTTGCTAATTTCAGCATAGTGCTGGGGATTAGCAGGATAAATATGTGAGGTTACGGGAAAAGGGTCTGGGTGGGATTGTGGTTGGAGAATTGATGGGTTGAATGACCTCCTTTTGCACTGTAGAGATTCTGTAGTATGAATCAATGTGGTGGAAATGTATTAACATTTCTTCATTTACCTAGGAATGGTTGATTCCAGGAACTGACATTTGCAGAATTTTAATCCGTTTAATGGACAACCAACCAAAACCAACCACCAAAACATCTGCATCTAGATCCTGGAGTAAGACTGAACCACTGAAATTCTCTCCCCAAGATCTTGGTGTGAGCAATCTGATTGCTCATGCATTGTACAGTGGTAGGTAAATACTACTTGAGCTACATATTTCTTTTTCGACCCATCACCCAATTTATGATGGGTGCAAAAGACTGTAAAGCTGACGTTGCATTGATCCATCACTCTATAATCTCAAAGCGATTGGTGTTATAAATTAACACTTTTACAAAAAAAATTCACTAAACTGCATTTGCAGTTTATTATTTGGTGTTAAAACATTTTAGCACCTTCACTGTTGTAAATATGAACACAAACAATATTAATCAGAACAAAAACTTTTTTCCAGAAAACTTGATTCTGTTTCCCAGCCCATGAATAGCAATTGAAATTGCAACAAATGATATATTTTAAACATTTTTATGAATTTGTAGCACAAAGATTTATGATGGGAATTGAAATGTTTATATATGAATTATACTGAGTTAATTAGAAAAAGAATTATGAAGGATTCACCAGGCTAACTAATTTTTAAAAATTATTTGATGTAATGTGGACATCACTGGCAAGGGCAGCATTTGTTGCACATTCTTCATTTCCTTGAATTGAGTAGATTGCAAGGCCATTTCAGAGGTCAATTCAGAAACAATCATGTTATTGTAGGTCGGATCAGGTAGTAATGGTAGGTTTCCTTCCATAAGGGATATTAGTGAAGCAGATGGGTGTTTAACCAATCAACAATGGTCCCTTTGTTATCATTACTGAAAGTAACTTCCAATTACAGATTTGTTTTTAATTAATTAAATTTTACTTTCACTGTCTGCGACAGTAGAATTTGAACCAATGTCCCCTGAGCCAAGACTTCCAGATTACTAATCCAGAAACATCACCATTACACCATTATCTTTCAATCATGTAATGCAACAAATTATATGATAACTGACAATTTTTTATGAAATGCTGGTTTTGGGTTCAGAGGGGCGGCACGATGGGACAGTGGTTATCACTGCTGCCTCACAGCGCCAACGATTCAGGTTTGATTCTTGGCTGTCTGTGCCGAGTCTGCATATTTTCCATATGTCTGCATGGGTTTTCTCTGGGTGCTCCGTTTCCTCCCGATTTATAATCGGTTGGATTATAAATTGGTGTTGCTAAATTCTTACTGAATTTTCACCACTGCCAGTGAGAACAGAGAATTTGGCACTCAGCCAAATTTCTGTTCACTGCATAGAATCCCACTGGTGTGAATGGCCAGAGAATCCCACCCAGTATCTTTGATTGTATAATGTCTTCACTTTCTCATGTCCCACTGAGATGAGTTCCCATCCCATTTGATTTCAATACACCACTTAACAGCACTTTTCTAAAGTTTTAAAGTTTGTATTTATTGTCACAAATAAGCTTACGTTAACACTACAATGAAGTTACTGTGCAAAGCCCCTGATCGCCACCGTCCGGTGTCTGTTCAGGTACACTGAGGGAGAATTTAGGATGGCCAACGCACCTAACCAGCACATCTCAGGCCTGAGGAGGACACAGAGTGTTGAAAGCTCGCGTTTTTACTATCAAATAAATCGGTTGGATTATAAATTGGTGTTGCTAAATTCTTACTGAGTTCTTACCACCCCAATCCAATGCCGGCATCTGTATATCGTGGTGAAAATGCCAATACAATACATCAGAATTTAAAGGCAGAGAAAACAGATTAACAGTTGAGTAGAGAATTGGGCAAGGCAGATAAATAGATTGGGTGTACAGATGGAAAGTGGCATAGTACAGGCATTTTTCATAAAAAGCTCAGATCGAGTCACAATTTTCAAGTTATCAAGCATTAAGAGTTTTGGCGCACAGAACTGGGGAGAAACTAGCAGAGAATGCAAAGGGAAGATTAAATAGAGGTGTTCAAAATGATGAGGGGTTTTGATAGGATTAATGTTGTTTCCATAATCAGGAGACCACACATTTATGATAACAGATTCTGTGATTTATACATGGGAGCACTGAAAAATGAAAGCAAAGAAATAATGTTGAATTTATACAATTTATTAGTTAAGTCACAATTGGAATATTGTACAGTCACCACAAACAAAAGATATGGCAAAATAGAAACCGTCTATTTTCATGAAGAGAGGCTTGAACAATTGGGTTTTTTCTCATCTTAATGAGAATCTGAAAGGGACCCAATGAAGGTTTTCAATGTTATGTATGGTTTTCCAACAGTATATAAAGAAAATTTGCTTCTACTGGTTGGTAAATTGGTAACAAGAGGATATGAAATTGGGATGTACACTTGAAGGTGAAGGGGGAAGCTGGAATTTATTTTTCATATGAAGTCATGACACCATAAAATGTTTTATCACAAGCAGCTTTTAAGGCAGAGACTATGATACAATAAAAGAGAGATGGCTAGGGCTTTGGAAAATATATATAAGAGAGGTAGCACAAGCATGCAAACAGAATTACAGCATAGTGTTGGGTTTCCTAACCCCCATCTCCAAACTACTGTGTGGGGCATTGATTCTTTTATGACCCTGGATCAGTTTGCATCTTATGTCATATTACGAGTGCAGTATAGGGTCTCAGCATTATCACCAAGGGAAACTGTCAATGCTGAAAAGGGATATATGGCACCATTGGGTAAAGCAAGACCCATTCAAAGAGAATAGCAGAGTCCTGAAGAGTGTAATAAGTTTCTCAAAGGCCCCCTACTGAGACCTTCAAGTTACCGAGGATAAGAAACTTCAATGAAAAGTTGGAGGTTATCCTCAGAGCAGAGAATTTTATGGAATAATCAAATAGAAGTGTTTAAAATTATGAGTTTTCAGTTATTTACATTGTTTTCACTAATTAGAGACAACAAATTGAAGATAACGGACAGAAAAACCAGAGGAGAGATGAGTGAAACTTTTTTTTTAATGCAGTGATTTATGAACTGAACGTGTTGCCTTATAAGTGGGAACAGATTCAAATTTAAAAGTAATTGGATCTACACTCAAGAAGGAAATATTTGAGGATGATGGGAAAAAACAGAAGAGTAGGATTAATTGTTTTGCTCATAAAAAGAGCTGGAACAGCTGAATGGCCTCCTTCTGTACTACGACCACAAACAAGGAGCAGATCATTTGGTCCATGAGCCTCCTCCGCCATATAATAAAGTCATGGCTGATCTGATGGTAACCTTAAATCTGCATTCTGCCTATTCCCAATAAATTTTTATTCCCCCTGCACCCCCCCCCCGCCATGCATACCAAGAATCTGTTCACCTCTGCTTTAAAATTATTCAAAGAATCCACTGCCTTTTCAGAAAGAGAGTTTCAAAGACTCTCAAACCCTCAGAAAATATTTTGCCTCACCTCTGTTTTAAACAGATGACCCCTTATTTTTAAACAGTCACCTCCTAGTTCTGGGTTCTGCATTGTACAATTATGGTTCTCTGCTCTAAGAAGTGAGGAAGTGGAGTAATTTTGGAAGTAGAAAAGTAGATTTTGGATTGTCTCTAAGCATCGATGAAGTGGGAGCTTCATACTTCCACATCAGGGTTTACCACCACTTTTCTCCTGGTGCTATTCCGAGTTGGTAGTGCCAGTAAGAAATTTGCTTCAAACCCTGGATCCTGGCTGTTGTCCATCATTTACCTCTGATGGGGATGGAGAAAGTGCAGCTGTTGGCATTATTGACCAGGACATGGGGAACAAACTGAAAGTCTGGGTGGGATGTGATACTATGCCTTTCCACTCAACTTTCTCTATCTTCTACTTGTGAGAGTTTAGTCACCAAAACATTCAAGAGGCTACAGATGATTATTTGAATAGAAACAATAAACAGATTTATAGGAAAAAGGCAAGAGACGGGTCCTAATTCATAAGGTTCACTTGGAGAGCCATTGCATCGATGATTAGTTGAATTATAGTCTTCTACACTGATATAATTCTGTGAAAGTTCAGCTCTAACTTCCAGCTGATGAATTGGCATAGCCACTACCTCAATGGACCAAATGATCTCCTTTTCAGTTGCAAATTCAATGATTCATGAGAATCGAAAATAAAGAGTGAAGGTGAAGCAACAAAGAAAGACAGCAGCTCAGATGCACTAAATACTAGAACGAGGCTCAGTTAATGGGTGTCTTGGCTTGTGAAGCATGAAAATAAACTGGAAGAGGTGAAAAGTGTCAGGGGCCTTTTTCCAACCTCGATGAGTTGACTTATATTCTTCCTCTGACAATTCTTTTTTTTTAAATAAGCCCATTGTCAGGCTTTTGTTGGACCTAAAACAGATCCTATTCATTTCCTTTTTCACTCTTATAAGACATGTTCAGTCGAGATTTTAACTTGTTTATTCTCTTTGTAGAAGATGGTGGACCCATTGTGTATTTTCAATATTTTTCTGCCTGCATCAGTATTTTTATTTCATTTTCTTTTTCTGCCCATTCTAAATATTCTGTGTTGCTCTTTTGGTATAAAGTGGCTGAAATGAAGAGTTTACATAACCAGTCTGAAGCTGGTGTCAACCTGAATGACGGCCCTGTAATTATTATTACTTTGCTAATTATTTATATTGAACAGCAAAGAATAATTGTGAGGTACAGTGGCCACAGTAGTTTGGATTGAAACACCTTGCCGAGATAAGTTATCTAGTCCCACACTCCTGGGTCATCAGTCTCTACATTATGAATGTGCGGACGATGGGCTTGGCAAAAGTCAAGCGTTTCTTCAATGGAAAGAAGAAAAATTAAAATGAGACTCAACTCTGACAGCTCTTGCATACATCCTCCTAGCCAGTTTTACAACGGTTCCTGCCTTCGCTGTCTTTATATAGCCGACAAGAGGAGACCAAGTTAGGGAAAAGACAGACAAAAGTTCTTAAAAAATGGAATAATTTGATGAAGAGCTGACATTTAAATTTAGATACTTTGGTTCACTTAATTGCATATCTTATTCAAGTTTATTTTAAACCAACATACCTCCTCCCATCTGTTTTCGCGAAACCTGTTCTGTCAAGTGTATAATAACAGTAATTTTCATTTAAGTGTATAGTTTTGCAGTCTATACACAAATTGCGCACTTAAACAACAGATTAATGATCCCCTTTCTCATTTTTGCAAATGCTGATCTATTAATCGTTCATCTACATGGGTCAGTTAACACCTCATTATTCACATACAATGAGATTCTAACTAGCATATATGCCAGACTTCTAATTTTTTTAAGTTGTTCCAAACTGTCCAATTAATGTAGCATTAAACTGCCTTTTTTCTTTCTTTTGTCAAAGCCAGTTCTATGGAAGGCATTTGTTCTGTTTTGGGGGTCTTTTGGTCTGCTTTTATTTCCCATAAAAATGTATCCCCTGTAGTTAACAGATTATAGAAAAGTCTGGTATTTACTGGTTACATTTATTCAAATTGATCAATGCATTCAATTCTACTCAGCATAAAATCCAGTCAGCAATGTCCTTGTCCTATTAAAAATTGTTCCTTTGGGAGGAAAGCGAGAGATAAAGTTCCTAAATTCTGAATAGGATTGGGTGAGGCAGGTGGTATATGGAGGTGGGGCACTGGTATTGTAATATAACATAACAGTTCTGTTACTAAACTAAGGATCCAGGCATTTTATTTAAAAATCCAACCATGGCAGTTTGAAAATATGCACAGGAATTTTCTGGTGAATCGTGCCAATGGGATCTTCTAGCACACAAAAAGAGCATCCCCAACTGTGGATTTTACAGTGGCAAGGAGAATATTCAATAGGAAGATCTTACTGCCGGCCAATGATAGGACACCTCACAGGGCATTCAGGACAAAAACAATGTAGTAACTGAGAGTAGAAGGCAGCATCAAATAAAGTTAAAGTTAAAGTTATAATGTTAAAAAGGCAACATTATAAAAGGCAACAATAGCTAAACGCACTCAACATTCTCAACAAAGTAGGTGAACTACCAGCACAAATAGAAGTAAATGGGTATGATCTAATTGCCATTATGGAAGCTTGGCTGCAGGGTGACTACAGCTGAGAACTGAATATGCAAGGATATTCTACGTTTAGGAAGGAAAGATAAAAAGGAAAAGGAGCTGGGGTAGGACTGATAATAAGGAATGAGATCAGTACGTCAATGAGAGGGAATCTTAAGTCAGAAGTACAAGCTGTAGAATCCGTTTGGGTGGGGTTACAAAACAGCAAGGGGCAGCATATATATTGGTAAGCGTTGCTTATTGGCCACCAAACCATAGTTGTAATTTAGGGCACAGTATAAATCAGGAAATTAGAGGTGCAAAGGTGAAACCATAATCGTGGGTGACATGAATCTACATATAAATAAGGTTAAATCTAACAAGTGCTAATGCTGTGGAGGACAAATTCCTGGCATGTGTGCAAGATAGTTTTCTAGAACAGTACATTGGGGAACCAACTAGGGAACAAGCTATTTTAGACCTAACATTATGCAATGAGAAAGGACTAATTAATAATCTTGTTCCAACAGAACCTTGAGGGAAGAGTTCTATAATATGATAGAATTTTACATTGTTTGGAAACAATGTACCTCAAACTAAAATTGGGGTCTTAATTTGCAACAAAGGAAGTTATAAGGGGCAAGTTGGCTGTGATAGATTGTATAATGATTCACAGGCAATGACTAGTACTTAGAGTTACTACGTGGTTTACAACAAATGTTCTTTTAAGGCACTAAAACCCAACAGGAAAAGTAAGTCAACTGGGACTATCAAACAAAGTTAATAGTTGTATTAGACTAAGTTTGTCCTGCCAAGGCTCTCTATGCAGTTCTCTATCCAGTATTCAAAATGTCAGCAAGTGAATTTGAAGAATCTTCAAGGAAATGCTCCTCCAGTCATAGGCTATTTCTTTCTTGAGTTTGCTATTGCCAGAGTTGCCAGAGAGCCAATCAACAGCAAATGTTGGAGAGATCAGCGTGGAATTTTCTCTTCCTGCCTGCCATGGGAATCGTAGCAGGCAGGATAAGAAAATACAAATGTCTGTTGGCCTCGGGTAGGATTTTCTGGTCTTGGGATGAGATTGGCTAGAAAATCCTACTACCAGTCTCTGATTGGAGGAGCAGCTTTCTTCAGCTTGAGGCCTAAAAATTCATTACAATAATAGTATGTCTGCCAGGGATGCAGGGAGGTTTCAGAGTTGGGTGGCAGAGTAGGAAGAGTCAAAGGCGCTGACCGACATGATGGGAAAGTGGCTGCCAAGTGGGAACTGAATGACTGTTGGCTGGAAGGGAAGTGGCTGCTGAATGGGGGAAGGGATTGACTACCGTGGCTGTTGGTAGAAGAGGGTGTCAGAAGAGAGACTAGCTTTACCAATAGGTGGGTAACAGACTGACTGCTGGTATGAGGAAGGAGTGACTGGCTGCTGGTATATCCATGTGTGTGTGTATACACTCACACCTAATGGAGTCACACCAACTCATACAGTAGGTGTGGGTGAGGGCACAAATACCCTCAGACTGAGAGCGAGCCAGAAAGACAGTTTGACTCTAATATTCATCTTTACTCATTATGAATTATTTTAAATTATTACTTTGACATTGCATAATTTTTGCTCAGCAAGTTATTTCCTCTCTTCATCTTTCCTCTTTTATCCTACAGGTACTTCGGTCTGCCTTGTTGTCCAACAAGGGGCATACACACAATGGGTCGTGAGAAAGCTGCTCTTGGATTTTTTCAAGAGTAGCCTATTGTTTCATGTTGTTAGTGTACGCTTAAACTGGACCAGTTGATGGGCAACACAACAGCTCAGTGACTATCACTGTTGCTGTTCAGATGCAGGGATTTGGGCCGGTATTTGTGAGTTTGCACATTCTCCCCGTGCTTGCATGGGTTTTCTCCAGGTGCTCCGGTTTCCTCCCACACCCCAAAGGTGTGCTCTTAGGCTGATTGGCAAAACAAATTGTCTCTAAATTGTCTCCCCAGTTTGGTTCCAATGCAGATTTCCTAAACATAGACAAGGCTCATGGATGAAAGTGGGAATGTTAAAATGGCGGCGCGGGCTTGTTGGGCCAAAGGGCCTGTTTCCCATGCTGTTTTGTTCTTTGTTCATATCTTAACAGTTCCTTCAAATTCATCTTTAACGTTGCCCCAAATCTTATCTTTTTGAAATTTGCTCACTGGCCCCTGAATGAGAAAAAAATGAGAATGTGGCTCCTTGCTTAAAAAGTTGGGCAATCTTGTATTCGACTAAAGGAAGAGGCTTGTAATGTTGGCACATAAGCAGAAAGCCTGAAGATCCAGAGCATTTTAGAATTCAGCAATGGAGGACCAAGTGACTCATAAAGAAAGAGAGTATCAAGTATGAATGTAAACTAGCAAGAAATATAAAAAATGTACTATGAAAGCTTCTACAAGTTTGTGAAAAGGAACAGTCTGCAAAAATGTGGATCCCTTATGGGCAGAGACAGGAGAATTTATAACGGGGAATAGAGAAATGGTAGAGAAGTTAAATCATTACTTTGTTTCTGTCTTCATGGAAGAAGATATAATAATCTCCCAGAAATAATAGAGAATCAAAGGACTGAAAAATATTAGTATTAGTAAAAGTAGTAGTATTGGAGAAATTAATGAAGATTGATAAATAGGTAGGACCTGAAGATGCATATCTCAGAGTGCTGTAAGAGATGACTATAGAGCTACTGGATACACTGATGGCCACCTTTCAATATTCTACAGAGTCTGGAATAGTGTCTGCAGATTGAGGGGTTCCAAATGTAACTCTATTATTTAAGTAACAAGAAACAGAGGAAATAGCAAACAAGAGACTTATTTGCTCAACATCAATTACAAGAAAGATGCTAGAATCTATTATAAAGAATGTGATAACTCAACACAAGGATGGGATTTTCCAATGTGTTTTCCAGTGGTGGAGGCAGCACATCATTGGCACGTGCCAGATATTCTGGTCCTGCTGATTTGTACAGCATTTTGTGTGACTTCTCAATCCTGTTGTGGGTCCTAAATATCCTACTGGCCGGAAGGGCTGGATAATCCCACCTTAGAAAATAATTTCCTGATTGGATTAAACATGGATTTATGAAAGGGAAATCACATTTGACAAACCTGTTGGGAGTTTTTTTTTTGAGGATGTTATAGGCAGAAAATATAAGGGGAAATCAGTGAACTTTCAGAAGATTTTAGATAACGACCCATATAGGAGGTTAGTGAACAAAGTTAAAGCACATAATAGAACATGGAACATTACAGCACAGTACAGGGCCTTTGGCCCTCGATGTTGCGCCAACCTGTGAAACTAATCTAAAGCTCAGCTAACCTACACTATTCCAATATCATCCATATGTTTATCCAATGACCATTGAAATGTCCTTAATGTTGGTGAGTCCACTACTGTTGCAGGCAGGGCATTCCATATTCTTACTACTCTGAGTAAAGAGTCTACCTCTGACATCTGTCACAGAATATTACCACCGACGATATAGGTGGTAATAATCTGGCATGGATTGAGGATAGTTCACAGACTGAAAACAGAGAGTGAGAATAAATGGGTCATTAAACAGGTGGCATGGTGACACAATGGTTAGTTAGCATTTCTGCCCCACACAGTCAGGAGCCCAGCTTCGATTCCTGGCTTAGGCCACTGTCTGTGTAGAGTTTGCACATTCTCCCTGCGTCTGCATGAGTTTCCTCTGGGTGCTCCGATTTCGTTTCATAGTCCGAAAGACGTTTTGGTTAGGTGTATCATGCTAAATTCTCCTCAGTGTACTTGAATAGGCACTGGAGACTGATAACGAGAGGATTTTCATAATAACTTCATTACAGTGTAAATGTAAGCCTACTTGTGACATCAAAATAAACTTAAACTCATAGGAACTTAAATTCAGTAACTCAATCTATGTTAATGATTTGGATCTGGGTACTGATTGTAATTTTTCCAAGTTTGTGCATGACACAAAACAGGGTGGGAATGTGTTGCGAGGATATTGTGAGGAGGCTTCAAGGGCATTTGGAAAGGCCTAGTGAGTGAGGAAGACAAGTGTAAGTGGACAAGTATAATGTTATCCACTTTGACAGAAAGAATGGAGGTGTAGAGTATTTCTTAAATGGGGAGAGATTGGAAAGTGTTGATGTCCAAAGAGGCCTGGGTGTCCTTGTGAATGAGTTACTAAAAACTAACATGCAGGCTTTGCAAGCAATGAGGAAGTGAAATGATACATAGGCCTTCATTGCGAAAGGATTTGAGTGCTGGAGCAAATATGTCTTGCTTTAATTGGATAGAACCTTGGATAGACTGCACCTAAAGTATTATATAATTTTGGTCCCCTTAACTAAGGTAGGATATACTTTCCATAGAGGGATTGCAGCAAAGGTTCACCAGGCTGATTCATGGGATGATTGTATTGTCCTGTGGAGAGAGTGAGGAAACTAGGCCTGCATTCTTGAGAGATTAGGAGAATGGGAGATGATCTTATTGAAATGTATGGAATTTTTAAGGGGATATAGACAAGGGTCAATGCAGAAAGGATATTTCCTTGGCTGTGAGATCTAGAACAAGGGGACATATTCTCAGAATAGCTATTTAGGTCTGAGTGAGGAGGAATTTCTTAACTTGAGAAGGTTGTGATTCTTTGGAATTCTCCAGCCAGAGGGCTGTGAAAGCTCAGTCATTGAGTATGTTCAAGAGAGAGGGTGGCAGATTTCTGAATACAGACAACATCAAGGGATGTGGGGATTGTGTGGTATAATGCCACTGAGAAATGTTTCATCTTGAGTTCAGGGTCTAGTTGAAATTTTCTTTAAGGTTTGCCTGTTATCCTAAGAATGTTACCAAAGACTACTATTCGTAAAAACTATTCTTGTTTTATACAAATTTATATACATCTCAGTACTCAGCACCGGGTTATACTTTTTAACAAAAGGATATCTTTATGACAATGAAATACTGTGTAATGGATCAATTGGAGTTCTTTAAGGGTATAAGTGGCAGGTAGACAAATATCTCAGGATAAGGATGTTGGTGGCAAACCGATCAATGTTAAAGACTGTCCCATTGAAAGAATATGTTGGGGATGGTCTTAGCAAGCTGAGTGTGGGAGTTCTACCCCTGAGTGGAAGTATCTTAGTCATGTGACATTGATGTAGTTGCATCAGCATTTAATTCAATATCACGTGTTACCTTTACTTTACACCGTCCCACAAGTCTTTATCTCAACTTTATGCATTTTCCTATATCTTCCCCTCACAGGGTTCATCTCTGTGGTGCCTTGGCCAGTCTCCCTTAACCGATCCTGGTTTCATTTCCAGGATGAGAATGAACTGCACTCTCTCATTTGATAGCAGCAGCCATCTTCAACTTGGGTGGTTGCAGATTTTCCTTTTGTTTCTGATTCCTTCACTGCATCTGGATCCAATCTGATGGGCCTGCAGCTCTGGAGGGTGAGAATTCCTTCCATTCAGGGTAGAATTCCCACACTCAGCTTGTTAAGACCATTCCCAACATATTATTTCGTCGGGACAGCCTTCATTAAAGTTGATTAGTGTGCTGCCAACATCCTTATCCTTAGACATTCTTATCCAACTGCCACTTATCCTCTCAAAGAACTCCATTGATCCATCACTCAGGATTTCCCTTTCATAAAGTTATCCTATTGTGAAGACTTTTGGAAAGTCAAAGAAATATTTTGTGTGATATTTGTGTTTTGGGTCGCTACGAGACCTGATGGTTCGACTTTGCCAATCGCTTTATTTAATGCAATGGTTGACCAGAAATAATATGAATTTCTGAACATTTTCAATGTCAAAATGAATTCAAATGTAATCCAGTAAAAACATTGCACTGATCCTGCAAGTGTTTATCTACAAAGTTTCATTGGAGGATAGGTAAAAGGCCTATCCCATTCACTTTTGGTAACTTCACCCTGTTTTAGTTCTTATGGACTCAAGTCAGTTAAAAAAGAAGGGGCTATTTACTGCAGAAATTTATGTGAAGCTCACCCTCTCTCCAAGTGCAGGCAAGTTAAAATTCTTAGGGGAAGATTCCATTTGATCAATGGTCGAACTTCGAATCTCCAAGTACATTAGGTATGGCTCGGCATTCGCCTGCCATTCTGAAAGCTCACTGCTCTGCAGATGAAATCACTTAGAAACATTAATCGTTTTTATATTCTCCCATTTATTGACAGGGCATGTTGTATTTTCCAAACAGCAGTGTGGATATATGCTGGTACACATGGGAAGATCTGAACAAACTGTGCTAATATACTCTATTAGAGCTATCTGCAACTGTCTCACTGGGGCCCTTATTGATCTATCACTTGATGACAACAGCACTTAAGGATTTTAGCGTTTTAGCTATTTTCCTTCAATAACAGGAAATTTTATTATGGATGGATGACTGATTTCAACCTCCACAAAAAATCAATCACATTTATTCTCAGATTTTAAACAGTCTTGAACATCTGTGATTTTACTAACCTCCAACAGACGTTGTCACATGCACCATCTCGCTCCTGGCACAATGAGCTCCGTTGGAGACCTCTATGAAAAGCCAATATTCGGTGTTTGAATGCAAATCGTCAATCTGTGTATAGTTCACATCAGCCGGGAAGGACAGAGAGTTGCTATAGGCAGTTGAATTGATGTGTAGGCTGTAACGTTCCACATCTCCCTCCAATTCTTGCAATGCTTTAATTTAAAAAGAGAAGATAATGAGCTAAACTATTAAGGCTGACTGGTTATCCTTCAGCGATTTACATTTACTGAAAATGGAAAAGAAAATTATATTTTGTTCCAGCCATTGCAATTATTAACATTGAAATTGAACTGAACAGGATTTTACAGGTGTGGGGTTTCCAGCCTCACCATTGAAATTGTAACCATAAAGATCACTCCTCACTCTGGGAGGCTGCCCCAACAGCCATTTAGCACTCTGAGGAGCATTAATTGGTTGAGACAACTCTCATCTGTGGAGTCGTCCTGCCTTTGGGAGTTGCCAGCCAATCTGATTGGTTAGCAGTGCCATAGGAATCAGTGGACACTGCATCTTATTGCCAAAGAAAAATAGCCAGGAGTCTTTTGTGGGATATTAAGAAGGTTATGTGTGGTAGTTCTTGGCGAGACAAGGATAGGAAGCCATGGGAAGCGGGGTGTGGGAAACATGGGGTTGGGTTGAGGAGAGTGGTGGTGGGGGGTGGGGGGGAGATACTGGAATGCACAGGCTGGGGATGGAGGAGATACCTGGAAGACAACAGATACCTTGTTGGCAGGGGGAATACAGGGGAACTGTCAATCAGAAAAGGAGATCATGAAGCAGGCACATCCCCCATTCACCCCCACCCCCCCATCCCAAACCTCTGCCCTTCTGCCTCAAGCCAGGCTTCCCACCCATCACTAACCTCCCACAAGGCTAGAAAATAGGAGCCAAGTTGTAACAAGCCCTTAAGCAGCCTTTATTTGGCCACTTGTTGCAAAAACTTCGCAGGCTGCCCGTGGTCTTGCCTGGGCCTGTTAAATCATGACCAGCCTGGGGGTGGGTGACATGGTGGTGGGAAAGGCATCCACAGAATTTTATGCGATCCCTGCTGACAAACCTGCCAGTAAAAGTCTGCCCAATGTTGATATGTATCAAATACAACTTCATTTATTTCAAGCTGAGTCAGATTGCATTGCTTAAATTCTACACCTTCTAGTTTTGGAAGAGATTTTGTCAGAGATGTATGACTTCATGGAACTTTGCTGGATTATTTGGGACTTTTTTTTCATTTATATTGCATCCACATTATTCCAAAATAAATATTAGCTTGATTATCCTAATGCAAAAAGCATTATAAACTACTCCGTTATATACAACATATCAGCACTGACTGGCTTGTGCTTCAGCAATATCCTGCATGAATACAATGTCATTCGGGGAAAGTACATCAATTTGAATCATGCCCTTTTGTGGAGTTTTGTAAACTAGGCCAACCCTGAACACTCTCAGAGCTGTAGCCAGCAGGGACTGGGAAAACTCCAGCAGCTGGTTTGCTTTCAGTCAAAGTTGCTGAGCATGAACAGATTTTCTTTTTTGGAGAGTGCAGTGGGAAAACAAAGGGTGGTTTGTTGATTTACAATATGCTTTTCTAAGGATATCACATTTTGCCTGTGGTCCAAAACCTCCCAGAAGTAAGGCCACTTCCTGCAAAAGGCAATCGTAAAGAAGAGAAAATGCTGGAAATACATCCAGCAGCATCTGTGCTTCGGGCAGATAACCTTTCATCAGAACACAAATTCATTAATGTGAAACATTAAATGTGCTTCTCTACAGATACTGCCAGAACTACAGAGTGTTTCCACTATCTTCCACATTTATTTCAGATTTTCAACATCTGCAGTACTTTATTTTTATTTTAAAAAATAACCAAGTGGAAACAATGGTCCAACTGGGTATGAATAAATGTGGAATGGAACTCTACACATGTCTACCATCATATAATGGAAGATGCCGATGTTGGACTGGAGTGGGCACTGTAAGAAGTCTCACAACACCAGGTTAATGTCGAACAGGTTTATTTGAAATCTCAAGCTCTTGGAGCACTGTTCCTTTATCACCTGATGAAGGAGCAGCACTCCAAAAGTTTGGGGTTCCAAATAAACTTACTGGACTTTAACCTGGTGTTGTGGGACTTTCTACTATATCTACCATCATCCTACTGAATGCAACGATTGCAAAACAGACTATTCCTACCTATGTCACTCCTCAAACTTTCCAGGTAGTCAGCCCCACAGCAAGACTAATACTGATGGAGTAGGGTCCACAAATATTCCTATCCCAACATGTAGTACGAAAGTCAAAGCTAAAGTAATTACTTTCAGTTCAAAGAGCCAAGTGAATGATCTATCTCAGTTTCCTCCTGAAGACACAAGCAGCACAGACACCAATCTTCAGCCAATTTGATTTTCCCCAAATGATAGCAAGAAATAACCAAGTTCACCAGATTCAATAAGGCTGTGGAACCTGACCACATCCCAGTTGTAGCACAGAATATTTTTGCTTCAAGTCTGGTCTCATTCCTAATTAAATAACCCTACAGTTACACCATTGGCTTCTATGCAACAACGTGAAAATTGACCCAAGTATGTCCTGTACAAAAAAAAGCAGGACAAATCCAATCGGAGTAAGAGGGAAGGCAATAAAATCTAAAATAGATTTAGAAAATATGCATGTGAAGGTGAGATCTTGTGGCATAGTGGTAGTTTGCCTCTGGATCAGAAGCCCTGGGTCCCACTCTGGAAATTGATGATCACAAAAAGTGTGTTCATAACAAAGTCAAATTGGTTAAATCCTTCCAGTAAGCCTGACGGCAGGTAGGAAGCACAGTAAGAGTTTCATAACACCAGGTTAAGGTCCAACCAATTTATTTGATCCTAAACTCATAAGCTTTCGAGGTTGCCCTTTCGTCAAGTGAATGGAGAGTTCTGGCCTCAGACAGAGCACGCACAGTTTACAGATTACTGATTAGAATTCTGAAGAGTCATCCTGCAGAAGGCCAGTGCAGTACAAAGAACAAAACAGCACGGGAAACAGGCCCTTTGGCCCAACAAGCCCGCACCGCCACCCTGATGTTCCCACCTCTACCCGTGATCCCTGTCTATGTTTATAGATCTATAGATTAAAAACCAAATTTGAGACAATTTAGGGAGAATTTGTTTTGCCAGTTAACCTAAGAGAACATCTTTGGGATGTGGGAGGAAACGGAGCACCCGGAGAAAACCCACGCAAGCATGGGGAGAATGCACAAACTCTCACAGACACAGGCCCAAATCCATGTATCTGCACAGCACAGCGATAGTCACTGAGGTGTCGTGTTACCCATCAAATGGTCCAGATAAAGCATACACTAACGATGTGAAGCACTAGGATACTCTTGAAAAAATCCAAGAGCAGCCCTATCACGACCCATCGCATGTATGCCTCTTGTTAGACAACAAGGTGGACCAAAGCACCTGTAGGATAAAAACAAGTACATCAATATCATCATCTATTTACACACTTCCCAGGAACTCCCAAGGCTCATGATCCCTATTTTAAATCAGTTTTCTATACCCCTCCATTCCCATTCTGTTCATGTGCCCATCTAAGTATTTCTTAAATAACTCCAGAGTACCTGCCTCCACCACTTTACTTGGCAGCGCATTCCATACCCCCACCACCCTCTGTGTGAAAAAACTCCCTCTAGCATCCAAATTATACCTTACCTCCCTCACCCTAAGCCCGTGACCCCTCGTGCTATTTGAGTCCATCCTAGGAAAAAGCTTAACCCTGTTTACTCTATCTATACCCATCATAATCTTGTACACCTCTATCAGATCTCCTCTAAGTCTACGTCTTTCTGAGGAAAACAGTCCCAATTTGCCTAACCTCTCCTCGTAACTCAGACCTTCCGTACCAGGCAGCATCCTGGTAAACCTCCTCTGCACCCTCTCCAGAGTCTCCACGTCCTTCCGGTAGTAAGGAGACCAGAACTGGACGCAGTATTCCAAATGAGGTCTAACCAACATTTTATACAACTGCAACATTAAAGGCCAGCTCTTTTACTCTATACTCCTTCCTATAAAGGCTAACATGCTATATGCTTTCTTCACAACCTTCTCTACTTGCTCTGCCACTTTCAGAGACTTGTTCACCGGCACCTCCAGATCCCTCTGCATTTCTACAGTCTTAATAGGTCTACCCTTTATCATATACCTCCTCCCTATATTCTTCTCCCGAAACGCATCACCTCACATTTATCAGGATTGAACTTTGCCAAGCACAATCCTGGACCAATCCAATAAAAGTCCATGGTTACCAAAGCCTTCTTAAAGCATGTCATTTGAAGGAGAAGGAAGTATGTGAAGGCACAAGACATGGTAATTAAGGTTGGTGAGCTGCAGGCTCAGATAACCAAATGGGAATGCAATCTTGTGGTGATAATTGAGAACTGGCTCAAAAAGGGCAAGATTGTGCATTAAATATTCCTGGATATAAGGGTTTGGATTTTATGGCCCCATTCCAAGGGTGTACTTAGTACAGCATGTTTGAGTCTCTCGGTTGCTATAGAATAATGGAGACACTAGTTCTTCACAAAATACCTTTATTCCTTTGATCCAACTTCACACACAATTCTCCACCAACAAAATAGTGCCACCTGTGACCCCTGTAAATATCAGCGATCTCTATTGAATAATTGACATCAAATTAGGACTTAATTGAAAGGTCTGTTAACCCATTCCTTACACAGGGGCTGGAGATTAATTTGGAGGTGTGGCGGGGGGGAGAGGTGTGGTACGTAAAATTGGATTGGTAGGTAGCCTATTAGCTTCCTACCCACCTCTGACCTATTCTACCCAAAAGAAAATTCTTCCAATAATACTGAAGATTTGTGCTGCAATACCCACGCTGCTCTAGTACAACTACAAGACTGGCTTCTTCCCAGGAATGCAAAAAATTGCCCAGGTGTATGTCCTGAACACAAAACGACAGACATGTTTCAGCTTGAGCAACAACTGCCCCATCAGCCTATACTTGAGCATCAGTAAAGAGTAGATCAATCGTGCCATCAAGTAGCCATTACTCAGCAATTGCCAGCTCACTAACACTCAATTTGCATTCTGCCAAGAGCACTCAACTCCTCATGACCATTTTGCTTTAATTATGTGCAGAAGTGCTGAACTCCAGCTCCAGTGAGGTGAGTGGGACTGCCCTTGACAACAAGGCATCGCTTGAACAACTATGGTATCGAGAGCCTTAGCAAAACTGGAGTCAATGAGAATCAGGAGGAAAAAATCTCCATGGGATTGAGTCATACCGAGCACAAAGGAAAAGGGTTGTGCCTGTTGGAAGTTAATCATTTCAGACACAAGGCATCACTGCAGGAGTTCTTCAGGTCCTAGGCCCAACTATCTTCAGTTGCTTCATCAATGACTTTCTTTCCATCATAAGGTCAGGTTGACTGATGATTGTACAATGTTCAGCACCATTTGCAATTCCTCAGATACCAAAGTAGTCTATGTCCAAATGCAGAAAGACCTGGACATTATCCAAGCTTCTGCTTACACCAGTGCCAAGCAATAACTATCTTCAGCAACAGAAATCCAACCATCACTCTTTGACATTCAATGGTGTTACCATTGCTAAATTCCTGAGCATACATTCAAAGATTTCAGGATTGTGCTCAACTGTCTATGGTACAATGATCCTGAGGTGGATCAGCATTCAAAACTAAGTTCAAACATGAGGATGTCCACTTGGATGAGAATCCTTTGTATCTTTGGAACTGGAATTTAGCAATAAGTCTGGGAAGAGGACAATCGGTGAGAAAATTAATTAATTAATTAATAGTCTGACAACCTTTTAGTTAATAAATAATGCAGGAGATAGAATAATTGTCAATGTTTGAAATACATTATAATTCAGGGTACCTTTATTATTTATATATTTTCCTTTGATTATTAAAAGAAGTACTTATAATTAAGTATTCAACTGTGAATATCAATTATGGGTAGTCATAACTAAGGGATGCTTAGTTCCTTGTTGAGACAAAAATAAATATATACTTTATCATTCAGCCTTATGGTCTAATATATCAAATAACTCAGCAGCCCAAAGTATTAAGTTTTATGTGAAATTTTTGAATTCCTTCGAAAAAGTGGTATGTTTCTTCTCCTCCTGGTGACAAAAGGGTATGTACCATACTTGTTTACCTAAAGGAATTAATGAACCATCACCTATTGAACAAAAATGGGCTTTACTGATTGCAACATATGAACATACCAAGATGATGTTAATATATGCAAATTAGGAGCAGGACTAGGCCACTCAGCCCTGTAAGCTTGCTCTATCATTCAATAAGATCATGGCTGATCTGATTGTAACCTCAACTTAACACACTTGTCCACCGTCTATAAGCTTTCACCTCTTGTTAGTCAATAATCTATCCAGCTCTGCCTTAATACTATTTAAATCTTCTACTTTCACTGTCTTTTGAGGAAGAGGGTTGGAGAAACTCGTGACCCTCTGAGTGAAGAAATTTCTCCTCACCTCTGTCCTAAATGGCAATGCCTTATTTTTAAACAGTGATTCTTTCTCCTTTTTCTCCGACAAGAGGAAACATGGTCTCCACATCCACTCTGTCAAGATCTCTTAAGAATTTAAAGGTTTTAATCAAGTAACCTATTGTTCTTCTAAACTCTAGTGGATACAAACCTAACCTCGCTAATCTTTCCTCATTAGGCAACACCCAATTCCTCGTGTTACTAGTAAACTTTCTCTAAAGTGCTTTGGATGATCTAAAAGAATTGTGTCAGAATGATCTAGACTCATTTATGGAGAGACTTATGTTTTCCCTCTGTTCTCTGTGGCAGAACCGTACTTTGATAACTTATTGGGTCAATTAATTTGCAACAAGAAAATGCCTAGGTCAGAAAGACATGAGTTTTTAAAGGGTATTGGCAGTTTGTAAGCAGCTATAATACTAAACAGTACTCAAATGCCGATAGATCAGCTAAAACTATGATAAATGAACTTATGTCAACTCATAGAGAAAGGAACAGGAAGTTGATTGCTATTTGAAAGGGAAGTTATTGCTCAGGCAAAGGTGCAAGTCTAATGAAGGACAAGATTATTTTCCTGATCTTAAAATTGAAATTTAATATTGGGCTAAAAAAAAGTGTAAACAGATGAAAAAAAGCCCAAAGTTAAGGAAACAAGTTTAAACAGGGCAAACACTACACAAGCAATTACAATAAGAGGAAACAAATTCTACCTCTATAATGGTGACCTAATTAGAAAATTTCACAACTACAGTACTCAGTATTGATCTAAATAATAAAGATATTTCTAAGTTACACCCTAATAATTATATTTGAAAATGTTTGCTAATCTGAAGAGTTAGTATTATGAAATGCAATTTATTTTTAAGTGTACAATTTCTGAGCAAAACAGTTTAAAAGGCTAGCACCAAAAATTGATATTTTCACATAACATCACAACACAGTTCAAATACATATTTAAATTTCAATTTAAGCCATAAAAATGGAGATTTGAGAAATTGTGCTGCAATATCAAAGGTTTCTGAGTTTGAGGAGTAGGTTATTAATAATTATTAATTATATTGTATAATTATATTATTATAAATGATTATATAATTATTATTAATAACCTACTCCTCAAACTCAGAAACCTTTGATATTGCGCACAGATGAAAACAAAACAGGCTATGCAGTTGTCACCCAAGTATTGCACTACAATGTTATTCTTGATGAACTCTTTTGCTTTCATGTAGATTAGTAAAATAAGTTATATGATCAACTACAAAAAAATTATGATATAGCTATATGCAATACATACATGGTCTAGTCCACACTACTTCTATTGCTGTGTGGCTTATGGCCTGTGCAGTAAGATTACTCCCACTTTTAGGAACGCCTGCGAGTGTGATTGCTGTGACTTCTCCCCCTGTTGTGTACCCCACATCATTATAGACCATCAGTTTGTATTTATACGTCGTGTACCTGAATTAATAAATGAAAAGTGCATTGTTTAGTCCTTTGTATTGCCACTAATTGAAAGATAGCTTCATAATCCTTCAATGAATTACTCTTTGTTAATACATATTGCATTACAGAAAACAGACATCCATGCGTATGCTTTTACAGGGTAACCAACAAGATATTTCCTATAACCAATACATTTTTTAAGGATTCTGAAATTAGCAGATTAAGGACTGAGAAGAATTATAAATTAGAATGGACGGATTCACTATCAAATCAGATAAAGACAGGAAAGTAAGGAGGGCCAAGAAGATTGGATAGAGAGAGAAAAAAAACAAAAAAAAGCAAATGTGCAAGTATTCAATTTAACATTTTAAATCTCCTAAAACAATTCACAACCTAGAGGAATGAGACTCACGTACATAATGGTATTATTTTTTAACATCAAAAATATTGATTTGTGCTCACTAACTATTCTAAAGGGGTACTTATACCTGTGATCATTAGCAATAAATATCACTGGCAGGTTTACGTCATACCTACTGTGTAAGTGCAACAGTTTTACAAAATACAATGCATATCGATGATGAGACAGTTGGTAAAAATCAATTGTCACATAGATAAAGATAGCATGAAGTGACTTGAATAGCAACTGTTGGATAATTGCATGTAACAGCATATCTGCCCCTTTCCTGAAGTTGCTAAACTGTTTACACCTAAGTAATGGTGAGCGCCATTAGCCTGACTGTTATTTTGACAGCAATAAATTAATATAATCATAGAATCCCTACAGTGCAGAAGGAGGACATTCTGCCCATCAAGTCTGCACCAACAACAATTCTACCAAGGTCCTATCCCTGTAACCTCACACATTTACCCTGCCAATCCTCCTGACACTAAGGGGCAATTTAGCATGGCCAATTAACCTAACCTGCACACACATCTTGGATTTTTGGAGGAAATCATGCAGACACAGAGAGAAGTGTGCAAACTCCACACAGTCATCCAAAGTTGGAATTGAACCCAGATCCCTGGCACTGTGATGCAGCAATGCTAACCACTGTGCCAGCATGCCATCCTAATATTGTCACTTCCCTCCCAGATTCAAGTAAATTAACCTCTCTTAGCAAGATACCTTTGACAGTGTCATTACCTTTCCATTTTGGAACATATGTATTCAAAAACACTTACAAGAAGAGAGAAATAAATAAAGGGATTTTAGAGTTATTAAGAATTCTATGTAATTATTTGGAACTTTAAAAGAATGCTGACAATCTGAATATTCAAAATTACAAGTTAAATTCCTTAGTCCTACATTATATGAATCTCCATGCAATATAAAACAAAACATAAAATAGAATCATAGTCTAAACTGTAATTAGAATTTAGGATTTATAATACATATGACTGCAACGGAAATATACTCCTTGTACCAGTGTACATTTTATTAGATGATTAACTTCTACAGTTCTATACTTTAACAATCATCAACTTGTAAAGCGAAAACAGATTGCAAATGCTTACCCCAAATAATGAAAAGCAGTTTACAATGATACACCTCATTAACAATGTGGACGATAGACTCCAGTTCTAAGAATAACTTTAACTGGAGCAACAGGGGAAGTTTGGTTAAATGAAATCAGAGCTGGGTCTTAATAATTATTAGAAATTTATCACACATTTTTGGCCACTGCACAATGATTGATGAAATCCTAGTTCATCTTCGTTTTAAACGCAGTCAGCAACATTTTCCCAGTAATGTCCTGGCAACAGTAATAATAATTCAACAAAAAGTATTTCCAAATGCTCATTTTCTAAAGAGCTATTTGGAATTGTCAGATCTCTATTTTTCAAGAGTTCTTCCCTTTTTAACTATCCGAGCTACCATTGTTTAAGAAATATTGTACTTCAGTTTGATTTAAAGCCACTGAAGGGAAAAAAAAGACTTTACATTTTCTAGCTTTCGTGTAACATAAATTAATTTGAAATAAGTTGTATTCAATGACTGTTGCCTAGCATTGCATGTATTCATCCCATATCGTGTTAACAGATCCATAAAACATGAGTGTGTTGCATTTAAATTATATTTTAATGTGATGATGTGGAACAAAAAGACACGTGGCATATATTTGACGTTTGTTAGTTTCAAAATACAACATATGTGACTTATACGCAAAGAAATTGTTTCACAACAGGATAAAGCTGCAAAGCAAAATCATGGCAAGGTGAGGATAGCTTCTAAGAACAACAAAAAAAGCATCTGCCTATCAGTTTAATGTTAATCCAAGCACATTTTATACAACAAGTAGTTGTTCAAAATATTAGAAATGCTGAAAAGCAGAAAGCAGCACATATTAAATTATTTGTTAATCAAACCATAATTTGTTTGAAGCCGATGTAGTTTAATCTAACCTGTTAAGACCTTTATCTTCATAGTACATTTGTGTCCCTGAGTAAATATTCAGCCAAAGATTTAAATCTTTAGGGGGATTTGGTGCAAGTGGTTGTTTGGATTTGTGCCTTAGCAACTCATATCTGAAAAAACACAGGTGTACAATATGATTATTAAATCCAACGTTCATAACAATTGATATTTGCTGCTAAAAATGATAATTTAACCAATTTTCACCTGGTTTCTTTTTACATATCAGTACAGTACTAATAAAATAGGTAGGCTTTTAATATGACCATAATGTTATACTCGATATAATTTGTTATTGTCATTTGCAAGGAAATAGAACTTCCAAAATGCAAATGTGAACTACATAAAACAGTAATGAACATTCTAATAGCACTGCTTGAAGACACCAAGGCAAAAGCCTTACCTTCTACTATAGCAGTCAAAGATTTGAATCCCACAGAGCTTTGGTTCAACCCTCAGTCATGTTTGTTTAATGAACTTGCTAGAGCAGTTAACTGACTGCTTAAAGAGCTGAGCCCATTGACATTAGACTGACAACCTGGCTCAGTTGGCAAGGGCCAGATAGATAACTGTTTTGTAGACTGTTTGTACTGAAGATGAATCTGAGGTTCACATTCTAACATTAGCCTGGTGTTGAAGTTGGTTGTATCTCATTTTTTGTTTCAGCTTGTATGCAAGTTCCTGCCATTGCACATTTGGAGCAAAGTATCTCAAAATTAATTGGGTGGCAGATCATGGAACTATCATCTAAATTATTACTCTTTGTTGGCCTCACTGATGTATATTAAAAACAAAAACAACTGACTGTCTGGTAAAGAATCAGACATTTTTTGCAACCAGCTCTGTACTGTGGGCATCCAAAATTATGTTACCGTAAAATCTACTTTCTAGAGAATTAATGTTTTGCCAGTAGAAAATACAACTTGCACATTTAACTGGCTCCATCTTGTAAAACAAAAAGCTGGATTGCTGAGTCTAGAGGAGGTTCACGAGAATGATCCCTGGAGTGAAGACTGTGTCTTATGAGGATGATGGGTTTGTACTCGTTGGAGTTTAGAAGGATGAGGGATACAGCGAGGCATGGATATAGAGGTCATGGAGAGGACATTTTCACTAGTAGGAAAAACTAGAACCAGAGGGCATAACCACAGAGTAAAGGGACAATCCTTTGAAACAGAGATGAGAAAGAATTTCTTCAGCTAGAGAATGATGAATCTATGGAACTTTTTGCTGTAGAATGCTGTGGAAGCCAGGAGAGTGAGTGTCTTTAGGATAGAGAGAGATAGGTTCTTGATTAATAAGGTGATCTGGGGTTATGAAGAAAAGGCAAGAGAATAGGGATGAGAAAAATATTGAATGGCAAAGCAGACTCGATGAGCCGAGTGACCTAATTCTGCTCCTATGTCTTGTAGTCTTATGGTCTAACCATGTCAAACTTTTAGTGCCTCAGATTTATCATTGTTCCAATTTGTCCATTCTCTCTATTCTGAAACTGCCCTATACTTCATCAGTAACGTGTCAGGACTCATATCCATCCAATGGCATGAATACTGAATATGAGCACTCCAACAATCCTACCAGAAGCAATACTCACAGGGACTGAGACCAGTGTTATTTTAAAGCCAGGATCTCAAAATAGCTCTGGCCTCATAAACTTAATAATAGACATGTGATGAATGCACTCTATCAGTTGCCCACTTTGTTTAAAGTCTGCTGCTCTGCCTATCAGCTGAACACTTGGATTAAAGTCTGCCCGTTGTGTCTTTTAATCTCCTGACTATCTCACCTGTTTGATAAAGTTTGTGTTTTTTTGAAAAGGACAGTCTTTCAAACAGCCTGCCTTTCTCTGAAAACTGCCAACTGGAGGATGCTCAACAATGCAGTGGATGGAAAAAAAAATCATACCTTACATTAGGTCCACTTGGCCTTGTGGAAGGCTGCCATGAAACTGTAATAAATGACTCACTAATGGGGATTGCAACCAAGGAGCTGATGCCATGGGGAATTGTGGGGTGAGTAATTATTCTGCTTGGCAAACTTTCAGTGCAGCCCCCGATAAATCCTCCACCACTGGTGCAAGCAATGACCGTCACTGAATAATTGGTGAAAGGGAGTAGATCCGTCACAGTGTACTGCAGCACTGAGGTGTTCAAAATTGTGATGTGTGGATTGGGCATTCGGACTTCATAATGAAGGATTTCACCATAAGTCATCAGTGGAGCTCGCCAAATAACCTGCAAAATAAAAGTTACACTTTGTAACCAGATTCATGTTGATACAGCAGTTTATAAATGTCAATAAACTACAAACTCACCTTACTGCTTAGCAGCTGTCAATTTCAATATTAAGCAGTTTTCAAAGAGGCAATGTCCTTACCAAAATATTTATAGTTAATTCACTCTATAAGGAAGGCAATGGCCTAATGGTATTATCGCTAGACTATTAATCCAAAAACTCAGCTCATTTTCTTGGGACCCAATTCAAATCCTGCCATGGCAAATGGTAGAATTTGAATTCAATGAAAAGGAAATCTGGAATTAAGAATCTACTGATGACCATGAAACCATATCAGAAAAATCTATCTGGTTCACTAATGCCTTTTAGGGAAGGAAATCTGCCAGCCTAATCTGGTCAGGCCTACATATAAGTCCAGAGCCGCAACAATTGCCCTCAGGCAACTGGGGATGGACAATAAATGCTGCCCAGGCAGCGATGCCAATGTTCCACGAATTAATAAAAGAAAAACTCCACCTACTTTAACTGCTTGAAGAATTTAAATGATAGTGGCAAATAATATAGTGAACTGCAAACGTAACTGAAATTTAAAGTTGAATTATCAGAAGGCTTGCACAATGAACCTGGCACTACAGACTCAAATCATAGCTCTAACTGATGTTCAAAGCTAGTCACTGCAACTGGATTAAATTCCATCTGTTCTTGACCAGAATGCTAGAGGAAGTGCCTACAGGTCAGATGACTAGCGGTGCTGTCTCATTCCACTATGAACACATCTTTTGGTTACCCAATGCCCATTATTTTGGTATCAATATGAGCTGTGATGTTTGTAGTCAAACAACAACTGTAAGATGTATTTGTATGCAGTAGGCGAGGAAATACCAGAAAGGTGAGCATGATGAGATTTGAGTGAAATGTCAGAATGTGCAGTTGCTAAGTTTGCTGACAATACAAAGACAGGTAAGAGAGTAGGCTGTGAAGAGGACCTAAGGAGTCGGCAAAGAACTATAGACAGACTAAATGAGAGAAAAAGAACTGGCAGATGAAGCATAATGTCAGCCACTCTAGCAGGCAAAATACAAAAGTAGAGATGTTTTGCTACAATTGTATAGGGTATCAGTGAAATCACATATCTTGTACAATTTTGGTTTTCTTATTTAAGAGACAATATAATTGAGTTAGCTGCAATTCAGAGCAGGTTCAGACAATTGATTGTTGCAGTGAGGGGGTTATCCTAGAAGGCAGTCTTACTGAAGCATATTGAGAAGACTTGACAGGTTGGATGCTGGAAGGATATTTCCCCTTGTGGAAGGCTAGAACTAGGAGACACAACTTAAAAATAAGAAGTCTCCTAAATAGGATGACTTTGAAGAGAAATGTTTTTCTCTTGGAGGGTAAGTGTCTCCGAAACTCTCCAGAGACTGGTAGAGGCAGGGTCACTCTCCACCCTCCAGATTTAAAATCATCAGTCAGTTATATAAATATTTATACATATGAACATCTGAATTAGGAGCAGTAGACTATTCAGCCCATTAATCCTGATCTGACAGTCATTAAAGTCATAGTTGACCTGATTTCTAGCTCAACTCCACATTTCCACCTGCTTCCAATAACCTTTCAGTCCTTTACTTATCAAGAATCTACCTCCCTCTGTCTTAAAAATATTCAGAGACAATGCTTCCACTGCCTCTTGAGGAAAACAGTTCCAAAGGTGATCAGCTGAAAGAACTAATTTCTCCGAACTGCTGTACTAAATGGGTAACTCCATATTTTAAACTCCAATTCTAGATTCTCCCAAAGAGAAAACATCTCTTCCACTCAGCTTTGTCAAGACCCCTCATGATCTTGCATATTTCAATGAAGCTGTCCCTTACTTTTTGAAGCTCCAGCAGATACAAGACTAATCTGGGCAGCACAGTGGCACAATGGTAAGCACTGATGAAGCCTCACAGTGCCTACGACCTGGGTTCGATTCCTGGCTTGGCTCACTGTCTGTATGGAATTTACACATTCTCCCTGTGTCTTCATGGGGTTTTCTCCAGATGTTGTGGTTTCCTCCCACACTCCAAAGATGTGTGGGTTATGTGGATTGGCCATGCTAAATTGCCCCTTGGCATCAAGGGACTAGCTAAAGTAAACACATGCGCTTAAGACATAGGGTTTGGCTGGGATTGTAGTCAGTGCAGTCTTGATGGGCCAAATGCTTTCTTCTGCACTGTAGAATTCTATGATTCAGGATTCTATGAATCTGTCTAACTTTTCTTCACAAGGCAATCTGCCCAAGCCAAGCATTAGTTTAGTAAAAATTTTCTAAACTGCTTCCAACATGTTTGCAGTTTCTTTAAAAAAAAAATGAGATCAATACTGTACACAGTATTCCAGATGTGGTCTCACCAACTCCCAAAATAATTGAGACTTACCCTTCTTGCTTTTGAAGTCAATTCCATTTGCAATAAATAATAACATTCTGTTAGTTTTCCTAATTACTTGCTGTACCTGCAAACTACTCATTTTGCAATTCATGCACTAGTGCACCTAGATTCCTCTGCACCCAAAAGCTCTGCAATCTCTCACCATTTAGGCAAGAAATCTATTTTAAATTTTTTCTGCTAAAAATGACAAATTCACATTGTCCCATATTATAGTTCATTTGCTAGGTCTTTGCCCACTCAGTTAACCTATCTTTATCCCTTTGTAGCCTCATCTCTTCTTCACTATCCTACCTATTTTTGTGTCATCAGCAAATTTAGAAACAATACCTTCCGTCCCTTCACTTAAGTCACTTACATAAATGATGATCCAACACTGATTCCTGTAGCACACGCCTCATCACATCCTGTCAGGGAAAGATCCATTCATGCCTACCCTTTTGTTTTCTGTTAGCTAACCAATTTTTGATCCATAAAATTACATTACCTCCTATGTCATAAGCTTTATTTCTGGAATAATTTTTGATGTGACACTTTATCACATGCCTTCTTAAAATCCAAATACCCTTCATCCACCGGTTCTCCATTATCCACAGCATATGTTATTTCTACAAAGAATTACAATAAGTTGGTTAAACATGATTTCCCTTGCACAAAACCACATTAATGCTGCCTGATTGCCTGAATTATTTTAATACTCTACTATAAAATGTTTAATAACAGCTTCTAACATTTTCCCTGTGACAGATATTAAGCTTCTTGCATTCTGTCTTTCTGCCCTCTTGAATAATGTCAACATGCCATGTAAGTGAAAAAATGGCATTGAAGACATATTTGGGGACCACTGGGAAATTGAACCCTAACAAAGATAATAGCATAATTACAAAAAAAGGTTACGGATTCAGCTGAAAGTGAATGAACCTTATTGAAACATATAAGATGATTAGAGATTTAGATAGGGTGGACAGTGATAGCCTTTTTCCTAGGATGGAGAAAGCTAGCACGAGGGGACATAGCTTTAAATTAAGGGGTGATAGTTATAGGACGGATATCAGAGGTAGGTTCTTTACCCAAAGGGTGGTAAGGGTATGGAATGCCCTGCCTGCAGC
Source organism: Sphyrna mokarran (assembly GCA_024679065.1). NCBI lineage: Eukaryota > Metazoa > Chordata > Chondrichthyes > Carcharhiniformes > Carcharhinidae > Sphyrna > Sphyrna mokarran. The sequence continues at coordinate 53,848,013 of JAGIQG010000012.1, forward strand.
AGTTGTAGATGCGCCAAGTTTGGTGGCGTTTAAGAGGTTAGTAGATAAGTTTATGGACGAAAAGAGAATGGTTTAGGTTAGAGGGTCATTGCTTTTTCCTAATTGGTCGGCGCAACATCGAAGGCCGAAGGGCTGTTCTGCGCTGTAATGTTCTATGTTCTATGTTCTATGAAATAGGAAACACAGATAGTGTAAATGTTTTCCTCACTGTGATGGGAACAGATAGCTTTTTTTGTAGTTTTTAAATCAGTGTTGCCTGACAGACCCCAGTTTGGTGGAATATGCTGAAATTAATGAAACTTTGGACCCTTATGATAACATGACTAAGACCTCTTCTGTCAAAGCAAGCAGTTGCCAGGTGAGCCTATTAAAGATTCCATTCTCATATTAAATAAACTTTCTCAACACTGAAGTTACTGAGAAAATCTCCGAGTCGCCATACTCTGGTGCTGGTTCGAGTGTGTTGAGGGAGAATTTAGCATGGTCAATGCACCTAACCAGCACATCTTTCAGACTGTGAGAAGAAACCAGACCACCTAAAGGAAACCCATGCAGACACGGGGAGAATGTGCAGGTTCTGCACAGACAATGATGCAAGCTGCGCATTCAAACTGGATGCCTGACATTGTGAGGCAGCAGTGCTAATCATTGTGCCACCTCTTTAATAATCAACCTCAATTTCACATTCGTAGAGCTTGAGGAACAATAAAATGCAAGTCCTGCTTTGAGCAGAGGCAACAAACTGATGTGGAGTGAAGAAGCCTGAAAATGGCAGGAAGAGATAATTACAAATTGCAAGTATGTTCTTTTCCTGAGCCAGTTGCCATTATTGAAGAAACTTAATTTACACTGCCCCAACAGAGAGGGCAGTAGAAAGTACTGTAAATCATAATTTTGCATTGCATTTCTTCACCACACCTGAAGATAAGTGCGCTTTCATAAATTGTTCCTTTGCATCTAGCTGATTGAGTTTATTGGGATGGCTAAAGGAATACCCATCTTTCTACAGGGCATTACTACAATATCACAAAACAAAACATAATTTGCAGAATTATGTGCTTCAGGCAAAAATGAAGTGTTCACAAATGATAGTATATTTGATGTGATAAAATTACCCGAGGTTCTTTGTAGAAAAATGATTTAACAAAATCAGACATTTAGCCAAAGAAAGAAATTTAAAAGGGTTGAGTAAGAACCAATACAAGTGGTTAATAAAAGAATCAGTCACATGGATCAGTATAAAATTCGTTCAATGCAAACTATAGCAAGGCAATTTTAAAATGAATCCCTAAAGCAGACAAAGTAAGCCAGGAAATGACTAAGCCTGTTTATTATGACTAAATGTCTCATATGAGAATGCTGCCTTGCCCAAAGTTACAGTTTATAGCATGGGGCACAATTTGCATAATTTTCACTTGTAAAGCAGGCTGAGCGCATGCAAATCAAGGCCCAGCTTTTCCTAGCATAAAGGGTCATCGGAAAATCTAGCTAAGGAAAAACACAGTGTGCAAGGTCAGAGGCTGGCCTGATTCTGTAAAATGTCTGCATCATCAGAAAATCTACCCGATTATAGGTAAATTGTGAAACATATACATCCTGCAGAAAATGGTTGGTACACTACAAAATGAATTATGTACATCTTGATAACATTAATCTTTCTGTTATAGTTAGAACCAATTGGGACTCTCAATGGATTTTGAAAAGAGGCACAAAGAAAAGTATTATGGTTGACAGAATAATAGGATTGCCATAAGAGAAACTTAGTGAGTGGGTCATGTAGGTTAGATTCCTGACAGATTTTACTTATTTTGATGGCAATGATTCCAGAAAAGCAACACAGGCAAAAATGTAAATATTCATCCATGCACCATTACAAATACAATAATAGTATCTCAAGGGGAGTAAAACTGACCTCTTGCTATCCATGGTGGAAACCAATGTTTGAAACACGGTCTCCATAGCACTGTATAAACAAGTCTCAGCTGAAGGACAATCTGATTCTGCCTTCTTACTTCCATACACTATTGGTGTTGGCGTTCTGAACCTATGTGGCTTCACACTTGCATTCAGCACATTTGTTAGCAATTTTATCTACTTTTTGTGTCAGGAAACAGTGTTGTGTTTCTGCACTTGCATAGAACTTTTTGTTGTCTCTGTTCACATTTTTTGACTCAAGGTAATAACTGGAGACATTCGTCATATAATGGTTTGGAGGTTTTTTCGGAGGAATTTACTGATTGGGTAGGTGAGGATAACAGAGCCTGGCGTGGATTTTTGAAAGTGATTACTGAACCATCCCATAAGATACTTATTAGAAAAATGAAAGCATTTTTGAAAATGTGCTGAAAATGTGCCAGCACTGATAAAATTTAGTTGACAGACTGGAAACAATTTAGATCCAATTTTCCTGTGGGTGGTAAAAAGCGGGAATCAACACCTTATGGGAGTATTCAAATACGTATCTAGGCTGCCTAGTAGCACAATTTCGTGGTCCTCTGGACCTCAACTGATCTGGAGATGGATTTGGCACCCACTTTAGTAGACCCAGCTTGTGATGAAGTGTTTCCAATGAACACCCCACCTCAGCCACTATCTTTATTTGAAAACTGAAGCTCCTTCAACATCAGATATCAAGTTGGCTTAAAAATGTTATGTGCCCCTCAGAATATGAGTACTGATCTTCATACTTTATCTTTTGTTTCTGTGTAATATCAGAATGTCCTTCTGAAAGATGGCTCAGCATTATTAAACCTTTGGAAAATAGTAAAACATTCCAGACTCCTTGGAACCTTTACTCTGCTGCCTCAGAAACCCCTCACAACCAAACCTGGCTCACCTCCTGTACTGAATGCACCTGCACTTTTTCATGTATGGCCACAGCACGTCCCAGCACAATGCTATAACAGAGCATAGCAGCTCATTGCAGAAGTTACTCTCCACAGGCTTCCATTAAGTTAAGTGACTTTGCCGGTAACCTCATCTGACCACCTTTAGTTGAGAGGTCTCTGGCTATACAATAGCCTTGGCACTCCTACTATACCCAGGTCTGTGTTCCAAATAGCTTGCCATAGACCAGGAATCCATAATAGTCTGTGCATATAGGCACTAAAGCAGCCAAATCTTCACATAATCCATGCTTCACTTGCAAGGAACTCAACAATTCATTAGCTGCTTATATTCAAGTCCTCGCCCAAGCGAGGTCATAAAATCCCTCCCATTGTATTCCCCAAGTATGGAAAATTTTCAACACTGATAACCAAAATGACATGGATCAACATCACAAGTGTGTCAGTGCCATCGAGGAGATTCCCTGGGCATGCCTCCAATGCTGCATGAACTTCAATGACCATTTGTTATGTGAAAAGGTAAGTGAGATCTGCAAGGAGTAGGCACAAACGTTGGCTACGCAGCCTGCAACACATTCAGCATAGAAGCGACACATGTTGTGAACTGCTCACCACCATTTTGCTGGGATGGATTAACTGCACCTCCCCCGCCGCTCTGTGTGGAGAGAAAGCCGGCTGAATGTAAGCAGTATCCCAGTGATCCAAGTATTTTTGAAACAAAAAGGGGACCCTGGACAGGAAAGGCAGCCCCTACAACCCCAGCTATTTTCTCAGACAGATCCCCCCATCTATCATTTGAACATTTCCTGCTGTAAGTGACAATGCTCTGAGGAGTGCTGCTGAGGCTCCTGGTCTACCTGTAATTGAATAGCAGCCCTCTAGGGTGGTCTGCTATCCGCAGTAGGGCAGCCGTCTTGCCAATGGCCATTAAATTGGCTGGCTGCCACATTAAAATTGAGGAGTTTGCTTTGTTGACCACCATGCATGCTGTGACTCATTGTTCTAGCTAATACTGAGTCATTTTCACCATAATCAAAATTCAATCTATAGTCTTTGTGGGGACAGATAACAACTCCAACATGTTACCTTGTTCCATCTGGGGAACTATCCTTCTGCAAGCAAAGACTACCTTATCTGCTTCTCCTCTTGTCATTGTCTTTTATTGTCTTATCATTGCCTCAATAAGGAAGGACTGTAGAAGAAGCGATAATCTGCCATGGATGTCGAAGGAAATAAAGGAAGGTATCAAATTGAAGGAAAATGCACACAAAATGGCAAAATTAGTGGGAACCTAGAAAATTGGGAAATTTTTAAAGGTCAGCAGAAAGCCATGAAAAAAGCTATAAAGAAAGGTAAGATGGATTATGAGAATAAACTAGCTCAGAATATAAAAACAAATAGCAAAAGTTTCTATAAATATATCAAACGAAAACAAGTGGCGAAAATAACCATTGGTCCTTTAGACAACAAGAAGAGGGATGTAAAACTGGAAGTGAGAAAATGGCTGAGGCATTGAACAGATATTTCACAGTGGAGGACATAAAGTAACATGACAAAAATTGATGACAGAAAGGCTATGGCAGGTGAGAACCTAGAAACTGTGATTATCATGAAAGTAGTAGTTTTGGGCAAGGTAATGGGGCTAAAGATAGACAAAACTTCTTGGTCTGTTGGACTGTATCCCAGGGTACAAAAAGAGATGGCAGGAAAAAATAGCAAATGCATTAGTGGTAATTTACCAAAACTTGCTGAACTCTGGGGTGGTTCCCGCAGATTGGAAAACAGCAAATGTGATGCCACTGTTTAAAAAAAGGAGGTAGACAAAAGGCAGATAACTATAGGTCAGTTAGCTTAACTTCTGTAGTAGCGAAAATGCTTCATTAAGGAAGAAATAGCGAGACATTTGGATCTAAATTAGCCCATTGTTAAGACGCAACATGGATTCATGAAAAGCAGGTCATGTTTAACTAATTTGGTGGAATTCTTTGAGAACATTACATATGCAGTGGACAACGGGGAACCTGTGGATGTGGTGTATCTGGATTTCCAGAAGGCATTTGACAAGGTGTTGCACCAAAGACTGCTACATAAGATAAAGGTGTACAGTGTTATGGATAATGTATTAACATGGATAGAGGACTGGTTAACTAACAGAAAGCAAAGAGTGGGGGTAAATGAGTGTTTTTCCAGTTGGCAATCAGTGACTAGTGGCATGCCTCAGGATCAGTGTTGGGACTGCAATTGTTTATGATTTATATAGATCATTCCGGATTGGGGACCAAGTGTACTGTGTCAAAATACACAGATAACAACAAGATAGATGGAAGAGCGAAGTGTGCCGAGGACGCTGAAAGTTTGCAAAGGGATATAGATAATCTAAGTGAGTGGGTGAGGATCTGGCAGATGGAGCACAATGTTGGTAAATATGACACCATCCATTTCAGTAGGAATAACAGCAAAATGGATATTATTTAAATGGTAAAAAATTGCAGCATGCTGAGATGCAGAGGGACCTGAATGTCCTTGTGCAAGAATCTCAAAGAATTGGTTTGCAGGTGCAGCAGGTAATTAAGAAGGCAAATAGAATATTGTCCTTCATTGCTAGAGGGATGGAGTTTAAAAACAGTGAGATTATGTTGCAGCTGTATAATGTGCTGATGAGGTCAGACCTGGAGAACTGTGTACAGTTTTGGTCTCCTTACTTGAGAAAGGATATATTGGAGGGGGTATAGAGGAGATTCACTAGGTTGATTCCAGAGTTGAGGGGGTTGGCTTATGAGGAGAGATTGAGTAGTCTGGGGCTATACTCATTGGAATTCAGAAGAATAAGGGGAGATCTTATAGAAACATGTAAGATTATGAAGGTGAATAGATAAGATAGAAGCAGGTAAGTTGTTTTACTGGCGGGTGAAACTAGAACGAGGGGGCATAGCCTCAAAATAAAGGGAAGCAAATTTAAGACTGAGTTGAGGAAGAACGTCTTCACACAAAGGGTTGTGAATTTGTGGAATTCCCTGCCCAGTGAAGCAGTTGAGGCTAACTTATTGAATGTTTTTAAGGCAGGGATAGGTAAGTTTTTGAATAGTGAAGAGTTATGGTGAGTGGGCAGGTAAGTGGAGCTGAGTCCACAAAAAAAATCAGCCATGATCTTATTGAATGGTGGAGCAGGCTAGAGGGACCAGCTGGCCTACTCCTGCTCCTAGTGTTTTTTTATTATGTTCTTATTGCAGTAGAAACAGGTACATAAGGCTGAGGAATGGCCTGGGACATGCGAAGGCATCCCAGTGACCAGACCCATTAGAGCTATAGGGGAGGTAACTATGGACTTTGTCCTGATTCTATGGGAAAAGGGTGGCTACCTTCATCCCAACTGCACATGGCCAGTGAAAAGGCCCATGCATGTGTGTGGACATGGTGCTGTGAGGGGGAAGGGAATAAGAGATGGAGGGCGGGGGATTGTTAGTAGCCTTCATAATGCCTTATCTGAAAGCATGCTGAGTACAGGATTGTGGGGAAGGCTTCAGTCTTGTGGAGCCCTCAGTGCCTCCAAGGCTAACTCCCATCACTTCCTTTTGTATCCCACACGGGTCCCAGAAATCTCAGGCTACCCCGTCCCTCTGAGGAAACCCTCGAGCAGTAGCAGGAGGAATGGAGGAACCACTGTCACATTTGGCCAGTGCACCATCCACAAGATGCGTGCTTGTGCCCAAACAGAGGCACTGATAAAGAGCACAGTGGTAACGTGCAGGAGGAAGTGTTTGAAGCACAGGAGTCTGCAATCAGTTCCGTTTGAAGGGGAGTGGGCAGTCACACTGAGGAGTCCGCTGGGCCTCAGGAGTCACAGATGGGGCTGGGTAGTTGGAGAACAAGGAACAGATGTGTGGCCATCTGTCGGTGTTCCCTGAGGCTGTGCGGGCTCATGGACTGCGAGTGGAGGAGTCCATGCAGCAGATCAGTTCGAGCCTGTTCTCTGGAATTAGAGTGGATAAGCTCCTCCCATGTGACTAAGCTCATAGTGAACTATATGTGGCAGTGACTGGAGTGCATGAAAGAGCAGTTTTACTATCCCAGTTACTGTTATTATTGTACAAGAAAAGATGGAACCCTGGTTCTAAAGATCACAACATTTAATTTATTTCAGAAAACGTGGAGGAACAGTCACAGGACTGCAATTAGTTTTTAGCAACAAGAAAAGAAAAGTATTCAACATGAAAAATTGGATTATATTACAATGTTCCTTTATAATACAATGCTCCTTTACTCCTCCTTAGATTCACAAATGTGTACAATTTTCAAAGATAACACTTGATTGTGAAACTAAATAGCTGATGCCACTCAATCAGTCTGTCATGGATTTTTTTCTCACAATACCCCAGATGATTGTCATACTATGTTTCCAAACTTCATTCCCAAAAAATCTTCATTCAAAATCTCATTCAAACAGTGTTTTCTATCAGCTGTTTACATTAAGAATCCACTCCAGGTTTTTCAGTTATCTGTTCAAGCAAAATTGCTCCACTTTTAACAAGGATTTCAGCACCAGATTTTCTACCTCTTCTTTCAGGTTTCCTTTAGTTTGAATGCTTTTATACAAACTCAGGTACTCAGTCTCCAGCAGAATACTGTGCTTCAAACACTAGAAACAATGATACCAAGCCTCAGGATTGCTTCAGATTTATAGCATGTCTGCAGTTAATCACCCTTCTCTTCTTACTTTAACTTTCATAAACAATATCCTGTTCTCAAAGGCAGTTCCTCTTTGTTCCTTTAACTTCAGACTTAGTTACAATTCATAGAATCCCTATAGTGCAGAAGGAGGCCATTCAGCCTTCCAAGACTGTACCGATCACAATCCCACCCAGATGCTATTGTCATAACTCTTCATATTTACCCTGCTGATCTCCCTGACATGAGGGTTAATTTAGCATGGCCAATCAATCAAACACCCACATCTTTGGACTGTGGGAGGAAACTGGAGCAATGAGGGGAAATCCATGCAGACATGGGGAGCATATGCGAAATCCATACAGAATGTGATCCATAGTGGGAATTGAACCTGGGTCTCTGGTGTTATGAGGCAGCAGTGCTAACCACTATTCTACTGTGGCACCCCTTTTTTTTGAAACAAAATTACTTGGAAACTTTTCTTCATTTCTTTCATTTCGTTAACTAGATATTCTTCAAGTTTCTTGCACTTCTTTTCTTAACCATTAAGTCATGGCATAGCCTTTCTCCTAGCAAAGCTAAGAGATGTTCCCTTATAATTTTCTAAAACCAACTGTTATGAAATCAGTTAAAACCAAACTCAAAGACTATTCCTACCCTAAAAGTTCCCCTGGTTACTAAGGAACAATTTTATGCTTCTCCCAGTGTCATGATTATCCTTTTAAGGATCAATCAACCCTTAAAGAGACAATCACCACATCCATCTTGCTTACTTTATACAATATATCCTTTCAAAGCACAATAGAAGCATAGTTTTATCTGAAATCAAAAAGCCTTTAATGCAAACACATTAATTTAACTATATTTTTACCCTTCCTTACACAGAAACACTAAAACCACTTAAAACTACACCTTATTTCTAATGTTTAACAATACAAATATAGATCACTTAAAACTACATCTATTTGCCTCACATTGACATGATGTCCTGAAAACCTGCCAGATGACTGCTTGATGTGTGCCTCATCTCCTGCCAGTTAAAATAAGGTATGGTAATTTAAGGCCCTTACTTGGGAATCAACTGCCCATTTCATGGCCTGAATTGGCTATTGTGCCCAACGCAACTTCAACCGTTGGCATAATTGCAATAGTGGCAGAGGTGGTGGGCACGTAAGCAGCATACAGGCTGCCTGATGGATTTAATGAGCAATCCATCTTCAGATCTGCCAGCAGTGGAGCATAAAACTAGCCCAAAGACTTTCTCTTCAGGTACCATGTGTTAAGAAGGCATTGGCAACCTTAGATCTCCATGTTTGTTGAGCGTGACATTGCAATGCTTTTCCTTTGCTTTCTTCAAATTCCTGCTATTCTCGAGATTCTCTCACTCTTACCATAAAACAGACATATTGGAACATGTTTATAATTGACCTGTTGGGCCATATTACAAATACACTTTCCGTGGCCCTCAAGTCCTGGAGTGGGATTTGTACCCTGAACTAAATGCTCAGAGTTAGGGATGCTACCCACTTCGCCACAAGACTAGTGACCACTACTAGACATAACATATGCCCCTGGATTAGTAAGTGCAATTTACTATAAATCCATATCCCACCTTCCCAAAAATTTGTTTTAGCTGAAGGTTAACTTTAATGGCTGGGAATTTGTAAGCTGCTGCTCTAACTCCACGGCCATTGATTTTTCAAAAGGACAAATGAAAAAAATATTTACGTCAGGTTTCCACCATAATCCTTGAAGACATTACAGTGCCAAAGAGGCTCCAACATCCCCAAGTCTATTTCTCCAGCTGGGAACTGTTTGGTGAAATAGCATCAACTTATAAATGTTATGAAGATAGTAAGGGAAGAAGTTAGGAGGCAATTCTTAGTTTTAGAGGATTACTTGTCGTATAAACTGATCAAAACAATGATTACAACCTTCTTTAAGGACAAATGGACAAGGCTTTGCGGCAATACTGTTGCATGATGTTAATTTATTTATTTAAATTTGATAATGCATTGTTATTCAAATAATAATTTATAGTTACATTTTGGAAGAAAATATCTTCCTGCTGCTTAAAAATATTGGTTGGATGTCCAGTGGTTGTTTTTTTTAGCATGATGGTCAAAATCCCCATGTGGATATATTCATTACCAATATTATTTGAAATTGTCAAAACTGCAATGAAGTGGCACACCTTGGAATTTTATGTGCATGCATTAACTCATGGAATAACAAAAACTACCATTTCAATCTTTCTCATTTTGTTCTAATTTGAATATTTGGGGCTAATCCTTTAGAAACTGAAATAGATTATTTGATTTTCACATTATGTCATCCTCTAAATGACAGTCAATGCATCGTTTTGATCCTTGCAACATTTTAATTCATTTAACATTAAAAGGGAAAATCGATTTTGTTGTGATAAGATTTTAACTTATTTATACGCATTTCCCCCAATAATTAATTGGATGACAATGACATTTTCATTATGCCTTCAATATTTTACAGTTAATAAATGCAGGTACAATACATTTTTAGATGATTTAGTCTATAATTTTCACGTGTATTAATTTAATATGTAAATATATTCAGTGCTATCCTCAGGCGAATCAAATACCCCTAAATCTGGCACCGGTACAAGTCAAATTATAAAGAAGCATCTGTGTACTTGATCAATCAGAATTTAAGCTGTTTGAATATGTACATTTTTTTGATTCAAGTTTACACACAAGTCAATCACTTCTGGCAAATTGTTGTATATAGAAAGATGTCATCAAAACATGATAAAAATGTTAAAAGCTTTAATTTCAAGTTGTTACATCTAAAGAGGTAGAATTTATGCTCATTTTTTGCAGGATTTTTGGGTATAATTTATCCAAAATTGGTATAACCCATACAAAGATTGCAGAATTTCAAGTGCAATTTGTGCTTAGTACAACTGAAGTTTCAACTATCTTTTGTATTAGTCTGAAAAACATTCTGTTAGAAGCCAGCCCCATTTTCAAGCCTGATCATGCCCCCTGGATGAACGAAGCAGCATTGGGAATTTCAAAAATTTCACTATTTGCCAGCCTTCAAACCTTTTGAATGCAGACACAGTGGTTAGCACTGCTGCCTCACAGCACCAGGTACTGGGTTAAATTTCCAGCTTAGGTCATTGTCTATATAGAGTCTGCACATTCTCCAAGTGACTGTGTGTGTTTCCTCCCAGTGCTCTGGTTTTCTCCCAGAGTCTGAAAGATGCGCTTCTAGGTTCATTGGCCTTGCTAAATTCTCCCTCAGTGTACCTAAAGAGATGCAGGCCAGAGCGTGGCAACTAGTGGATTTTTACAGTAACTTCATTGCATTGTTAATGTAAGCCTACTTGTGATGTGAAAGGAAGCTCGTGAAATGATTCCTTATTCAATCTTCTTCTCCTGCCCATTGAACTAATTCCAAGGAGTCAGCATACCTCCAGAGGTAAACTACAATTACCTACAACTGATTTTATTTGGCAGCTTTTACTGTAATATAACTTTTACACAAGACTCCACTCCCACTAAATCATTGACTGGGAACCCAGCTTTCCTTCCTTGTTGACTCTCTTCAGTATTGCTCTTTGCTTTCAATCATCATCCTTTCCCTGCACCCATCTGTCCCTGCAAATATTCATCTGATCAACCTCACTGTCCACTTCAAATTTCTGGCATCTGTTGCCACTTTACAAATCCTTGCCCATCAGTATTGACTAAAGATACACAAAAGTGCTGGAGTGAAATATTATCATGAAGAGGTCAGGGGTTAGTTAGATTAAAGAGACAATAGTCATACTGTTACACTGCTGGATATAATCCATAGGCCACCAGCTAGTGGGCAAGAAAAGAGGTGCAAATTTATGAGGAAATCACTGAGTGGTGCAAAGATTACAGAGTAGTGATAGTGAAATAGAACTGGGATGTTACAACTATAAAGGTCCGAGATGGAGAGGAGTTTCTGAAATGCATTTAGGGGAATGATCTTGACCAGTATGTTACTATCCCAACAAGAAAGGAGGCATTGGTGATGCCATTGAATGTCAAGCGAAGATGGTCATTGCCTGGCACTTGTGTGGCACAAATGTTAGTTGCCACTTGTCAGGCCAAGCCTGGATATTGTCCAAGGTCTTATTTGAACATGATCTGCTTCTGTATTTGAGGAGTCACAAATGATGCTGAACATTGTGCAATCATTAGCAATCATTCTCACTTCTGATATTACGATGAAATGAAGGGCATTGATGAAACAGCTGATGATGACTAGGCCTGGACACTACCTTGAGGAACTCCTGCAGTGATGTCCTGGAGCTGAGATGATTGACTTCCAACCACCACAACCATCTTCCTTTGTACCAAGTATGACTCCAATAACCGGAGGGTTTTCCCCTGGATTCCCATTGACTTCAGATTTGCAGGACCTTATGATACCATATTCAGTCAAATGCTGCCTTAATGTCAAGGGCAGTCAAGGGTGACAGGGTAATTCCGAAGAGTAGGAGGGAGGATCAAAGAGTGCCTGCGGGCCTTCAGTGCATGTGTTTTAATGCGAGGAGTGTGACTGGCAAAACAGATGAACTGAAGGCAATAATGTTTGAGAGGAAGTTAGAAGTGGTGGCGGTGACTGAGACATGGCTAAAGGAAGGGCAGGACTGGCAATTGAATATTCCGGGGTATAAGTGTTTTAGGCATGATAGAGGTCGTTTGAGGAGAGGAGGGAGAGTGGCGTTATTAGTTAAGGATCACATCATAGCAGTGCAGAAGGAGGGTGGTATGGCAGAGTTAGGAATTGAGTCGCTATGGGTGGAGTTGAGGAATAGGAAGGGAGAGGTTACTATGTTGGGTGTGTACTACAGACCGCCCAACAGTCCACGGGCCGTGGAAGAAGGGATATGTAGGGAAATTTTAGATAAGTGTAGGAAGAATAGGGTATTTGTAATGGGAGATTTCAATTTCCCTGGGGTAGATTGGAAAGTGCCCAGAGTGGAAGGTGCGGACGGGGAGGAATTTGTACAGTGTGTTTTAGAAGGGTCCTTGGAGCAGTATGTGGATAGTCCGACTAGAGAGGGGGCTATACTGGATCTGGTTCTGGGGAATGAGCCAGGGCAGGTGGTTGACGTTGTAGTAGGAGAGCATGTGTCTAATAGTGACCACAACTCTGTCTGCATTAGGGTATTAATGGAAAAAGATGAAGCCTGCCCTAAGGGGAGGGTGTTAAACTGGGGGAGGGCTAGATATAGCCAGATTAGGCAGGATCTTAGGGATACCGACTGGGATAAGCTGTTCGAGGGTAGGTCAACACTGCACATGTGGGAGTCTTTCAAGGGAAAACTAAAATTTTTGCAGAAAAGACACATGCCGGTAAGGAGGAAGGATGGGAAAGGTAGGATTAGAGATCCGTGGGTTACTAGGGATGTTGAGGACTTGGTCAGGAAGAAGCGGGAGGCGTACGTTAGATCCAGGCAACTGGGGACAGAGGCAGCGCTGGAAAAATATAGAGAGTGTCGACGGGGTCTTAAAAGGGGTGTCAGAAAGGCAAAAAGGGGCCACGAAATGGCTTTGGCAGGTAGGATTAAGGAAAATCTTAAGGCATTTTACTCCTATGTAAGGAGCAAAAGGATGGTTAGAGGGAAGATTGGACCTCTCAGGGACAGAGGAGGGGAACTATGCTTAACGCCTGAGGGAATGGGGGAGATCCTTTTTTTTTAAGAGCAACACAGCACGTGAAACAGGCCCTTCGGCCCAACGAGCCCGCGCCGCCGTCATAACTATATAGTAGCAATTCCATTATCCTATTATAGATTTAGGTTATTCCTAATATGGAAGACTCTCACTATAGGGACAATTTGTTTCCCAATCAGCCTAAGAGCGAATTTTTGGGTTGTGGGAGGAAACCGGAGTGCCCGGAGAAAACCCACGCAACCACGGGGAGAACGCGCAAACTCCCGCAGACACCGGCCCAATTCCAAGTGTCTGCACAGCCACATCGATAGTCTCTGAGCTGTCATGGTGCCCTTCAGATGGTCCACATAAAGCACTCATTTACGACATGAAGTACCAGGCAACCCATGAATCAACATCCAAGAGCTGTCCTCGCACCACCTGCCGAATGCATGCTCCATGTTGGTCAAGTATGGACCGAATTACCTGTGGAAAAAAAGCCGTAGTTAAACAGTCCTACTATATCCCTCTATCTGCATACCGCTCATGTGGCTGTCCAAGAGACCCTTAAACAGCCCTAGCGTGCCTGCTCCCACCACCTTACTCGGCAGTGCATTCCACACCCCCACTACCCTTTGTGTGAAAAACTGCCCTCTAATATTCGTCTTATACATAGCCCCCCTCACCCTAAGGCCATGACCCCTCGTCTTATCCATTTCTGAAGGTGGAAAAAGTTTACCTCCATTTACTCTATCTATACCCCTTATAATCTTATACACCTCTATGAGATCCCCTCTAAGCCGACGTCTTTCAAGGGAAAACAACCCCAGTCTATTTAATCGTTCCTCATAAGACAGTCCTTCCATACCAGGCAGCATCCTGGTAAACCTCCTCTGCACTCTCTCCAAGGACTCCACATCCTTCCGATAGTACGGCGACCAGAACTGGGCGCAGTATTCCAAGTGAGGCCTAACCAAAGTTCTATACAACTGCAACATCAAACTCCTACTCTTGTATTCTATACCCTTTTCTATGAAAGCTAACATACTATACGCCTTCTTTATCACCTTCTCCACCTGTGAGGACACCTTCAGAGACTTGTGAACCTGCACCCCCAAGTCTCTCTGCGTCTCTATGCTCCGTATAGTTTTACCTTTTATCCTATAACTCTCTTCTACATTTTTCCGGCCAAAATGCATCACCTCGCATTTATCCGGATTAAATTCCATTTGCCATCTATCTGCCCAGTCTACCAACCTATCTATGTCCTGTTGTATTGCCTGACACTGCTCCTCTGTACCCGCCAATCCAAGCATCTTGGTGTCATCAGCAAATTTGCTGATCTCACCACCTACCCCAACTTCCAAGTCGTTTATGTAGACCACAAATAGAAGAGGACCTAGTACTGAGCCTTGTGGCACTCCACTAGTGACAGGCTTCCAGCCGGAAAAAGAGCCTTCCACTACTACCCTCTGTCTCCTCCTCCCGAGCCAGTTCTCGACCCATCTACATACCCGACCCTGTATCCCATGCGCCTTCACCTTCTCTATCAGTCTACCATGAGGAACCTTGTCAAACGCCTTACTGAAATCCATGTAGACGACATCAACAGCATGTCCTTCATCAACTGTTTTTGTCACTTCTTCAAAAAATTCCACTAGATTTGTAAGACAAGACTTCCCCTTGACGAAGCCATGCTGCGTATCCCTGATCAGATCGCAGCGCTCCAGATGCTCATACATCCTGTCCCTGAGGATCCTCTCCATTAGCTTACCTATAACTGAAGTCAAGCTCACCAGCCTATAGTTCCCTGGGTGATCCCTCTGACCTTTTTTAAACAATGGTACTACGTTTGCTATCCTCCAGTCCTCTAGGACCTCACCTGTGTCCAAGGAAGAGACAAAGATTTGCGTCAGAGGCCCAGCCAAGTCTTCCCTCAACTCCCTTAGCAGCCTGGGGTAAATGCCATCAGGTCCCGGAGCTTTATATGTCTTTAAGCTGCCTAACAGCCCCAACACCTCTTTCCTCGTAATCCTTATTTCCCTCAACCGATGCTCAACTTTGTCAACTTCAGCAACAGACATCTGTCCAGTCTCCTGCGTGAATACCGACGTAAAGTATTCATTCAGGATCTCCCCCATTCCCTCAGGCTCTAAGCATAGATCCCCTCCTCTGTCCCTGAGAGGTCCAATCTTGCCTCTAACCATCCTTTTGCTCCTTACATAGGTGTAAAATGCCTTTGGATTTTCCTTAATCCTACCTGCCAGAGCCACCTCGTGGCCCCTTTTTGCCTTTCTAATACCCCTTTTAAGATCCCGTCTACACTCTCTATAAGCTTCCAGCGCTGTCTCAGTCCCCAGTTGCCTAGATCTAATGTAAGCCTCTCGCTTCTTCCTGATCAAGTCCTCAATATCCCTGGTAAGCCACGGTTCTCTAATCCTACCTTTCCCATCCTTCCTCCTTGCCGGCACGTATCTTTCCTGCAGAGAGTTTAGTTTTCCCTTGAAAGACTCCCACATGTACCTCGTCGACCTGCCCTCGAAAAGCTTATCCCAGTCGGTATCTTTAAGATCCTGAATGAATACTTTGCGTCGGTATTCACGTGGGAGAGGGGCCTGGTGTCTGATGCCGGCTTTGAGGAATTTGAGGACCCGTTAAAGGAAATAATCATTACGAGAGACGAAGTGTTGGGGCTTTTAGGTAGCATGAAGACTTATAAAGCTCCGGGGCCTGATGGTATTTATCCCAGGCTGCTAAGGGAGGTGAGAGATGACATTGCTGGGCCTCTGACGCAAATCTTTGTCTCTTCTGTGGACACAGGGGAGGTCCCAGAGGACTGGAGGATTGCAAATGTAGTACCGTTGTTTAAAAAGGATCAGAGGGATAACCCAGGGAACTATAGGCCGGTGAGCTTGACTTCAGTTATAGGTAAGCTAATGGAGAGGATTCTCAGGGACAGGATGTATGAGCATCTGGAGCGCTGCGATCTGATCAGGGATACGCAGCATGGCTTCGTTAAGGGGAGGTCGTGCCTTACGAATCTAGTGGAATTTTTTGAAGAGATGACAAAAACGGTTGATGAAGGACAAGCCGTTGATGTCGTCTATATGGATTTCAGTAAGGCGTTTGATAAGGTCCCTCGTGGTAGGCTGATAGAAAAGGTGAAGGCGCATGGGATACAGGGCCAGGTATGTAGATGGGTTGAGTACGGGCTTGGGAGGAGGAGACAGCGGGTAGTAGTGGAAGGCTCTTTTTCCAACTGGAGGTCTGTCACTAGTGGTGTGCCACAGGGCTCTGTACTAGGACCCCTTCTATTTGTGGTGTATATAAATGACTTGGAAGAGGGGGTAGGTGGTGTGATCAGCAAATTTGCTGATGACACTAAGATGATTGGATTGGCGGGTACTGAGGAGCAGTGCCTGGCAATACAACATGACATAGATAGGCTGGTAGATTGGGCAGATAGATGGCAAATGGAATTTAATCCGGATAAATGCGAGGTGATGCATTTTGGCTGGAATAATGTAGAGGGGAGTTATAGGATAAAAGGTAAAACTATCCGGAGTATAGAGATGCAGAGAGACCTGGGGGTGCAAGTTCACAAGTCTCTGAAGGTGTCAGTACAGGTGGAGAATGTGGTAAAAAAAGTGTATGGTATGTTAGCCTTCATAGGAAGGGGTATAGAATACAAGAGTAGGAGTCTGATGTTGCAGGTGTATAGAACATTGGTTAGGCCTCATCTGGAGTACTGCGTCCAGTTCTGGTCGCCGTACTACAGGAAGGATGTAGAGGCCCTGGAGAGAGTGCAGAGGAGATTTACTAGGATGCTGCCTGGTATGGAAGGGCTGTCTTACGAGGAAAGATTGAAAACACTGGGGTTGTTTTCCCTTGAAAGACGTCAGCTGAGAGGGGATCTTTTAGAGGTATATAAGATTATGAGGGGTATAGATAGAGTAAATGGTGGTAAGCTTTTTCCACCATTAGAAATGGATAGAACGAGGGGTCACGGGCTCAGGGTGAGGGGGGCTATGTATAAGACGAATATTAGAGGCCAGTTTTTCACACAAAGGGTAGTGGGGGTGTGGAATGCACTGCCGAGTAAGGTGGTGGGAGCAGGCACGCTAGGGTTGTTTAAGGGTCTCTTGGACAGCCACATGAGCGGTCTGCAGATAGAGGGATATAGCAGGACTGTTTGAATATCGGGAGGACCAAATAGTAGTAGACTATCTTTTAGTTTCGTCTCGGGAATGTCTTAGGTTTTTTTTAGCATGTTTAATTAAGTCTTATTTGTTTCCGCAGGCAATTCGGTCCACCTTGTTGACCAACAAGGGGCATGCATGCGGCATGTCATGCGAGAGCTGCTCTTGGAGGTTGCTTCAGGAGTTGCCTAGTGCTTCACGTCGTCAGTGTATGCTTAAACTGGACCATCTGATGGGCAACATGACAGCTCAGAGACTATCGCTGTTGCTGTGCTGACACATGGATTTGGGCCTGTGTCTGCGGGAGTTTGCGCGTTCTCCCCGTGGTTGCGTGGGTTTTCTCCGGGTGCTCCGGTTTCCTCCCACATCCCAAAAATGTGCTCTTAGGCTGATTGGGTAACAAATTGTCCCTATATTGGTCCCTATATCGGAATCTTCAACAATAGGCATAGCCTAAAGTCAAGGATATGTCATTAAGACGTTAGGACGGCGGCGTGGACTCGTTGGGCCGAAGGGCCTGTTTCCCGTGCTGTGTTGCTCTTTGTTCTTTGTTCTTTGTCACTCTCATCTCACCTCTGACAGTCAGCTGTAACAAGATCAGGACTTGAGTGACCCTGGCAGAACCCAAACTGAGTATCTATGAAGAGTTCATTACTGAATAGCACTGCTAATGAACCCTTCCATCAGTTTACTGATGATCAAGTATAGACAATGGGGCATTAATTGGCCAGGTTGGATTTGTCCTGTTTCTTGTATATAGGACATTCATGGGCAATTGTCTACATTGCTAGGTAGATATTCGTGTTGTAGCTGTACAGGAATACTTAGTCTAGGAGAGCAGCCAGCTCTAATGCACAAGTCTTCAGGATTATTATTGGGATAGTGTCAGGGCCCATAGCCCTTGCAATATTCAGTGACTTCAACTGTGTCTTGATATCACGTGGAGTGAATCAAATTCATTGAAGATTGACATCTGTGATGCTGGTGACTTCCAGAGGAGGCAGAGGTGGGTCATTCAGCACTTCTGGCTGAAGACTGTTGCAAATGCTTAAACGTATCTTTTGCACTGATGTGCTGGGCTCTTCCAATATTGAGGATATTTGTACAGCCTGCTCCTCCAGTGATTGCTTAATTGTCCACTGCCACTCATGGCTGGATGTGGCAGAACCAGAAAGCTTATGTTTGGCATATAAATAGTCTAATGTTGTAGCTTCACTAGGTTGACACTTCAATTTTGGGGTATGTTTGGTGTTCCTCTTGGCATGCTCTCCTGCGCTCCTAATTGAACAAGGTTGATCCCCTGGCTTGGTGGTAACGGTAGAGTGGGGAATATACCAAGCTATGAGGTTACAGATTGTGGTTGAATATAATTCTGCTGCTGCAGGGAAACGGTCGTGCAAAAGAAACCAAAGCTGCCCAGATGAGAAAAGAGATGGAGGGCAGGATTTTCTGGCTGTGCTTCTCCCAAATCTGGAAAACCTTGTATGAAGTCAACAAACCTTTGCACATTTCGTGTCCCACCCACTGCGATTCTTGTTGTGGACAGGATGGAAAACTGCTGTACAGAGTGTAAGATGAAGCTGATAAAGGGTATGTTTACAGTTTATAAGAAGTCTCACAACACTAGCTTACAGTCCAACTGATTACTTGGAATCACAAGCTTGCAGAGAACTGCTCCTTCATCAGGTGAGTGAGTTTTTCCAAATAAACTGTTGGACTTTAATCTGGTGTTTTGAGACTTCTCACCATGCCCACCACAGTCCAATGCTGGCATCTCCATAGTTTGACAGCTTGATAATAGTTTGATGATACTAATGAGAATCAGGCTGAATATGGAAAGTTCAGAGCGATAGTGACATGGGAAATAAAACAAGCAAACAGAAAATACGAGAAGAGGCTGGTAGGTAACAAAGATAGGAATCTAAGGTCTTTTATCAGCATTTAATAGCAAAAGAGCAGTATGAAAAGGGGAAGAGATGCTTAGCAAACAAAAAGGGATCTGCACTTAAGATAGAGGGCATGGCTGAGTGACAGAATGAATACTTCACACCTGTCTGTACCAAGGAAGAAGACGTCACCAGTGTCTCATTACCTGAAAGAACAGGTAATGAGACACTGGGGTGGTAATTGATAAGGAGGGGGATCAGAAAAGGTGGCTTCAAGTTAATTAGGATCTGATGGGATGCATCCGAGCATGGTGAGAAAAGCAAAGGTGCAAATTGGGGAAGTACTTGCAGTAACCTTCCCATCTTCCTTACAAATGGACATGGTGCTAAAGGACTTGTGGACATTACACATTTTATACCCTTGTTCAAAAAGAGTGCAGGAATAAAGCTGCAACAAGGCTAGTCAGTGGTGGGAATGCTATTAGAAGTAATAATCCAAGTCAAAATTAATAGTCACTTGGACAATTGTGAATTCATTAGGCAGAAACAGCACAATTTGTTCAAGGTATATTATGTTTAAGTATGCAAATTGATTATTTTGATGAGGAAAAAGAAGTGTTTGTTATATTGTTATCTCATTCATAAGGAGCTAGGAATCAATTTTAAAATGAATATATATCCTGGGGGGCCACATTTATTGTTGCTCTGCCATTATGTGCTAAGTAACAATCTATTCTAGTGGTTCCCAACCAGTGAAAAACCACCCCCCCAGCCCCCAAGTGTGCTGTAAAAAAGATTCAAAATTCATGTAACTCAACTAAAACTAAATTTTGTCTTCAGCTCTGCGGTCAGCATCACCAAGACTTGATGAATCTTGGCTGGGAAAGAGCCATACATGCATGGTTTAAATTTTTTTTGGTCGGGTCCATACACATGACCAATGGATTTGGAGTTGAAGGTAAAGCTCCCATACCCCACATAAAAGCGAAAACTCAAAATAGGCATAAGACATACAAACATAGAAAATAGGTTCGGGAGTTGAGCCTTTGAGCCTGCACCACTATTCAATATATTCAATGGCTGATCATGCACTTTCAGTATCCCTGTCTGATTTCTCTCCATAACCCTCGATCCCTTTAGCCAAAAGGGCCATGTCCATCTCCCTCTTGAATATATCCAACAAATTGGCTCCAACAGCTTTCTATGGTTGGGTATTCCACAGGTTCACAACTCTCTGAGTGAAGAGCTTCTTCCTAATCTCAGTTCTGAATGGCTTATCTTTTTATTCTTAGACTGTGATTCCCCAGTTCTGGATTTCCTGATCATAAGGAATATTCTTCCTGCCTCTAGCCTCTCCAGTTCCATCAGGATTTTATATGTTCTTATGAGTTCCCTCTTATACAAGCACAGTCGATCCTATCTCTCTTCGTATGTCAGTCCTACTATTCCAGGAATCATTCTCGTGAACTTTCGCTGCACTCCCTCAATTGCAAGAATGTCTCTCCTCAGAGAGAAGACTAAAACTGCACATAATATCAAAACTGCATGTAATATTCAAGGTGTGGCTATATCAAAGCCTTGTATAACTGCAGAAATACATTCCTATTCCTACACTCAAATACTCTTGCTATGAAGTCCAGCATGCTACTAGCTTTCCTCTTTGCCTGCTGTACCTGCATGCCAACCTTCAGCATTTCCCCTTTTCCTAAACTACCACCCTTCAGGTAAGAATCTTCCTTTCTGTTTTTGCCACTAAAGTGGATAATTGCACACTTATTCACAGTATATTGCATTTGCCAAGTATTTTCCCACTCAGCCAGCCTGTCCAAATCACCCTGCAGCCTCTTAGCGTCCTTCTCACAATACATACTGGCACTCAGCTTAGTGTTGTCTATAAATTTGGAGATATGGCTTTCAATTCTTTCATCTGAATCATTAATATATATTGTGAATAGCTAGGGTCTGAGTATGGAATCCTGAGGTACCAACACCTATCCCCACCACCCCTCCCCCCACCTGCCACTTTGAAAAGGACCTATTTATTCCCACTCTCTGCTTCCTGTCTGCCAACCAGTTTTCTATCCACATCAATAAGTTACCCCAATTTTATGAGCCTTAATTTTGCTCACACATCTCTTGTGTGGCACCTTGTCAAAAGTCTTTTGAAAGTCCAGGTACACAACATCCATTGGTCCACCCTTGTCCACTTTACTGGTCACATCCTCAAAAAATTCCAGAAGATTTGTCAAATACGAGTTCTCTTTAGTGAACCCATACTGACATGGGCCCATCTTGTTACCACTTTCCAAATACTCAGATATGATATCCTTAATAATTGATTCCAGCATTTTTCCCACAACCAATGTCAGGCTAACCAATTTATAATTTTCCATTTTCTCTCTCCCTCCTTTTTTGGAAAAGTAGGGTTACATTAGCTACCCTCCAATCCATTGGAAGTCTATTGTAGAAAACTCTTTCTATAGCAGAATCTATAGGAAACTCTTGGAGAAGCAAGAGAGGCAAGGAGAGGTTAGGGGAAAAAAAAAGATGAGAAGATAGGAGAAGTTAGAAATGAAGTTACCAGTGAGGAAGAAGTCAGGGAATAAGACATGTTCCTCATTTTTTTTTGTGTAGGGAAGAGGTGGGACATGAAACATTGGGAACCACTGATCTATTCAGTATAGCAGCCACGTGCAGAGCAAAAAGAAATAATGATGCTGCAGGCATTTGAGTCAAAAATGTAATCATTTTTAAGTTATAACGACCAGAAAATGTAACATGGCGGCAGTGGATTGTCAGCAAATTAAAACCCAAACATCAAATTAATTTAATGCTAAAATTAGATTTACAATCAACCTGAAATTAGTGCCAGAGAGAGAGGAAGTAAACAACAATGAATCGTACAAAATAAAATGGTCACTGCATCAACAAATATAGCCCCAGCACATGCAGGACTAAGAGGCTGATAATGTCAGAGAAATATCTATGAGTTTTAAAGAAAATTGCAAACTAATATTCGGAAAATTTTTAAAAGGCTCTAACGAAGAGGAGAGGGTCATCTTCATTCTTGTGGGGACGGAAGAAATTGGTAAATGTGTTTCATAACTTGGAACAGAGTCAAGAGGACAGCAAAAATCCAGATAAACTTTTTTAATGAAAAATTCAGCACATATCTCCAGCCAAAGTCAAATCATCAGATCTAGCTATAAAAAAAAATTCAAGGGCTGAGGCAGGAATCAGGAGAACCTGTTGACAATTTCACAGCAAAATTGAAAACGTAGCCTGAAAGTTTAAGAACACAGATAGCAGGCTGCTAGATTCATTCATTTGGGGATCTGATGCTCAAATAGCAAGGACAAGCTCATAATATCGTAAATTGTCGACAAAGTCCGAGCACATGAAGCCATGAATTCTCAGATGAAGATCCTGATTACCCAAATGGCTAGCTTTCAGTTAAGTCAAGAGAAAAACAACTGCGATATAGCATTTTATTTTCATATTTCCAGCATCTGCAGTATTTTGCTTTCATTTAAGATGGATATTTGATAAATGTGCTCAAAATGATGAGGGTTTGAGACAGGGTAAACATAGGGAAATCATTCCTGTTGGGAAAACTGGAGGATACCAATTTAAGATGAGTGGCCAAAGGAGCAATGGCGAGATGAGGAGAAGCATCTTTCCGAAGTGAAGGGTTAGGATCTGGAATGCACGGTCTGAGAGTGTGGTGAAGGCAGGTTCAACTGTGGCTGTCAAAAGAGATGTAAGTAGGTGCTCAAAGAGAAAAGAAATAGCAGGACTAAGGAAAAAGGGTGGGGAATAGGGATTCATCAAATTGGCCTTGCAGAGTCTGCACGGACACAAGAGGCCAATTAGCTTCCTTCTGTACTGTAAATATTCTACAGTCTATTTTGCAACACTGGATGAAACTTAACACCCCTCCTCCAGCCCTAGGACTGTGCTTGGAGGCTGGGCAGGAATGTTTAATCAAGTGGAAGTTGCAGGATAGGGACCCACTATCTTCCTGACTCCCTCAGTGAAACATTGCAGTTACCTTCATAACAAAGTGTTTTTTGAAAGGGAGCATGTGGTGTCCACAGGTATCACATTTTGGTTCATTGTTTGGTTCATTTGTTTCAGGCGGCCCTTCTTGCTTTGTCCTTTGGTTTTTATTTAATTTAGTTTATTTGATTTGCACAAAAAAGTGGGGAGGATGGAGGGTGGCATTCCCAAAAAGGTCACTGTGGCCTTCGGTTGTGATAGGTGGGGAACTTATCGTGTTGGGAGACTGTCCAACAAATTCTTTGGTGTTTCTCTTTGACTTAGTGGGATGACAGGGGCTTCTCATTCACATTTGCTCTGATGCCCAATTGAGGGACCAGGCATCGGAAGAGCAGAGTCCATTGAAATCTATACCCACATCCTTGTGGGTGGCATATTGGTTAGCACTGCTGCCTCACAATGCCAGGGACCCGGGTTCCATTCCTGGCTTGGGTCACTGTTTGTGCGGAGTCCGCACTTTCTCCCTATATCGGCATGGGTTTCCTCCAGGTGCTCTGGTTTCCTCCCACAGTCCGAAAGACGTGGAGGTTAGGTGCATTGGCCATGCTAAATTCTCCCTCAGTGTATCCAAAGAAATGCTGAAGTGTGGCAACTATGAGATTTTAACAGCATTTCAGTGTTAACATAAGCCTATTTGTGACACTGATAAATAAACTTAAACTTTGAAAACTTTCTTCTGAACCCCCTCCCCAGTGGCTCCCTTCA
This sequence comes from Sphyrna mokarran, assembly GCA_024679065.1. Taxonomy (NCBI): domain Eukaryota; kingdom Metazoa; phylum Chordata; class Chondrichthyes; order Carcharhiniformes; family Carcharhinidae; genus Sphyrna; species Sphyrna mokarran. The sequence continues at coordinate 53,872,045 of JAGIQG010000012.1, forward strand.
TACAATCCTCATCTTATCCTCACTCACCTCTATCTGAGGATACAGTGGTGATCCTCAAGGTCATCCCAAGTGCTGTATTCCTCTTGTGGCACTGTCAGCAGTGGAGAGCTGTCGGTTTCTGATCTTAGCAGTGGTATTTTCACCCCTATTGGGGGATTTATAGCTTGGGAGGCCTCCCTCTGCCCAGGAAAATGCTTTATTGCCTGGTAATTGTATCAGGTATCTTTCAGGGACATGACGTTATGTTTCATCAATTCTCCAACTGGTGATTCCGGTTGCACACATTAAATTCCGTCCACAAAGTTTGAATTTCTCCAATCAGATTTCCATAATTGACACATCACTAAAATGATCCTAACTAAAGTCACAAATCAAATTCTCTGCAACTAAACTAGGGTGCATTAGCTTGTTCTTTCCCACATTAGCCACTCTGCAGCATTTGACATGATTGACTACAGCATCTTCCTCAAGCACCTTTCCCGAGATCTCCAGCTGAGTGGAATGTTCTCGATGGTTTCATTCACACAAATTTGATTTTAGCTAAAATATCAAACACCTCTCCCCACCTCCCAGCTTTTTCCTCAGAGCCCCCAAAATTCTTATTTTTTCCCTTAACATATTTTCCTGCAGTGACATTATTCATTGACTCGGTGCAATTTTTCCGTTTTCCAGCCTCTCTCAACTCTGCTACAGACTGTTGTTAGGCTTTTTAAAGTCCAATTCAAAGTCTCAACAAATGAGATTTTCCAGATCCAAGCTGACAAAATAGGCTCATCACTTCCTGTCTTGGGCTTGATCTACATGATCCAAGCTGATTGGAACAAGCATTGCACTCCCTCCAATTGTCCCTTACTGTTAGGGGCGCTAACAGAGTAAATATGCCCAAGTTACGGGAGTAGGACCTGAATGGGATTATGGTCAGTGCAGAAATGATGGGCTGAATGGCCTCCTTTTATACTATAGGGATTCTGTGATTCTACCACAAGTTTTGTTTCCAGGCAAACAAAATAGGAAAAGAGGAAAGTGCAAAACACATCTCCTAAGCACCTGTGGAAGTCAGAACTAAATAAATTAACAGATTTTGGAGCAACCCTAAGCAACACGCTCTGGGATCGGTTTGTTTGTGCTGTGAATAACAATGCCATATGGCACCAATAGAAATTGACACAAATTTCAAATGGACAATGGTGACAACACTAGGCATGCAAAACACTGAAAAAGATTTACAGGAGCTGCAGAGCGGACAAAATGGTGTCATACACCAATTAGGGTGGGAACCTAAAGTCAGCTGTGACGCCAAAACTGCCAAAGCAGCCATGAAACAGGAAACATTTCAAGTCACAAACAGAACCAACAGGTATAGAAAAATCAATCTGACAATGAATCTTTCGGTAAAATATTACTGATATGGGGGTAACTTTGCTCCAGATTCATGTAGTTTATGGGGTCACAGGGGCGAATTTTACTGTCCCACCCACCATAGGAATCGGAATGGCTGAGGAACGAACCATGGAAAGGTCCATTGGCCTCAGAAGGGATTTTCTGATTTTGGGATGACCCAGAGTCTCATCATTGCAACAAAGGAGAACATTTGATAAAAGTGTACAGGGCCAAATCAGGACTGCTGAGTAATCAGTCAACCAAGTCGTTACAGATACATAATTTGAAACAGCTTGACACCATTGATTTTGATATTTATTCTCTTTTTAATCTTAAAACATGCATGTCAGACTCTATTTTGGGAAGACTCAATGCAACTGGAAAGCTTCTACATATGGAAGTGGATACAGGATATTAACCAATGTGCTGGGTGAGCACATATATCTGAGAGAGGGTGTCCAACCATCAATTCTGTCAAGTTGAAGGCATACAAGGGAGAAGCAGTAAAATTAAAGGCACCACAATAGTACTTATGAGCTACAAGCAACAGTCTGGCCAGCTCCTGGTAATAATGGTGACAGGTGAACAAATAAGCCTTTTGGGCCATCATTAGCATAAAAAGTCATGTTGAATTAGTTCAAGATCTTTCCAGTGCAGACAGTGGGATTGCCAGATTATTAAGAGAATATGAAGCCTTCATGATGAATTTGGCAAAATCAAAGACTTGGAAGCAGAGGTTTACATTGATCATAGAATGCCTACAGTGTAGAAGGAGGTCATTTGGCCCATTGAGCTTGCACCATTAACAATACCAGACATGTCTTATCCCTGTAACCCCAGGCATTTACCCTGCAAATAGCTCTGATACTAATGGGCAATTTAGCATGGCCAATCAATCTAAACAGCATATCTTTAGTAGGTGGGAGGAAACCAGAGCATCTGGAGGAAACCCATGCAGACATGGGGACAACATGCAACTCCACACAGACAGTCACCCGAGGCCAGAATGGAACCTGCCTCCCTGATGCTGTGAGACAGAAATGCTAACCACTGTGCCACTGTGCGGTCCCGAGGCAACTCCTCGATTCTTTAGGCTGATACGAGGACTGATAATGTATGCCTAACTAGAAAAAGTGGATGCTGAGTTAGACAGGTTGGAAGAGCTACCCATCGTGCCCCTAACCAAATAAGACCATTCACACTTGCGGCAATTAGAAGCTAACAGTTAATCAGGCTGCCAACCTGTATGCAAAACTAGCAGGAGGTAAATGTAACACAAAATTGGATATGAGTCACACATACTTGTAAATCTAATTAGATGACACTTCCTGGGGAATGTCAAAATAAACATACACAAAAGCCTATCCCAGTATACGTGCCTGCCTTTTAGCATGCCTTTGGCATGTGCAATATTACAAAGGACAATGGAGAATCTGCTACAGAGGTTACCATGGAATGCAGCATACCCTAATAATGTCCTTATAACTAGATTGACAGAGGCAGAGTACCTTGCAAATTTAGAAGAAATGTTGAGGAGATTTTAGGAAGCTGACGTCTGCCTCAAGGAAGAGAAATGCGCCTTTCAAGAGAAGAAAAGGTCTTGGCAATAAAGAAGGCACCTTTCCTAACAAACATAACCACACTCAAGTCATTTTTCGAGGTGATAAACTGCTATGGATGGTTTTTACCCAATTTATCAGCTGTGTCCATAGAATTCCTGCAGTCCAGATAGAGGCCATTTGGCCCATTGAGTATGCACCAACTCTCTGAAAGAGCATTCCATCCAGGTCCTCTCCTTTGACCTGTCTCAAGTATTTACTGTGGTTAATCCACCTAACCTAGATTTCTTTGGACACTAGGGGCAGTTTAGAATGGCCAATCCACCTACCTGCACATCTTGGGACTGTGGGAGGAAACTAGGTCACCCAGAGAAAATGTATGCAGAAAAAGGGAGAACGTGTAAATTTCACACACTCACCCAAGGCTGGAATTGAACTGGGTCCCTAGGGTTGTGAGATACATACTAATCCCTTGCATATTCTACTAAACAAACACCATTGTTGGTCTTGGAAGAATCCCCAGGAGGGGGCATTCAGCAGAATGAAGCCTTTGCCCTGAAACTTGCTGGTCCACTTCAAGCCATATGAAGAATTTTTGAAGTGAAGTCACCTCCTATGTTGCATACTATTGTCAAATTATTATGCCATGCTTTGGATCACCCAAAGTCTTTGCATCAAATAATGAAACTGTATTTACAAATGCTGAATTTCAAAACTTCATCAGTCATAACAACATTAAGCTATCATCACTGTGCATTTCCATCCTGTATCTAACAGACTAGCTGAGAGAGCCATCCAAACTTTCAAGTTGAGGGTAAAGAAATGGCCAGGGGGAACCTTGGAAACTAGTCTCGCGCTTCCTTAACTGCTGTACTATTCCACATGCAACAACAGGAGTTCCACCAGCAGAACTGCTAATGAAATATCTCAGAATGAAACTGACCCCTTTTAGTTCCAAATTTGCTTTGGAGGGTCGAGACCAGCGAAGGTAATCAGAAAACAAGCCATGAGTTAGGACTACAGGAGAAAGGAAAATCAGCCGTGGTTCTCCAAGGAAATTAGGGAGAATATTAAATCTAAAGCTGAGGCACTCAGAATGGCTAAAAATAGTGGGCGATCAGAGGATTGGGAAAGTTTTAAACAACAGCAGAGAGTGACTAAAAAGGTGATTAAAAAAGGAAAGATGGAATATGAGGCTAAACTAGCTCGAAACATCAAAAAGGACAGTAAGAGTTTTTATGAGTATATAAAGAATAGGAGGATGGCCAGAGTTAATGTAGAACCCTTGGAGGATGAGAGGGATGGTTTAATGGTGGATGACAGGGAATGGCAGAGACCTTGAATAAGTTTTTTGTGTCAGTCTTTACAGAGAAGGACTTGCCCGAACTCAAGGATAGAAGGATGGAAGGAGATGAGGTCGTCGATGAGATTACAGTCACTAGAGAGGTGGTGTTTGATAGGCTAATGGGGCTGAGGGCAGATAAGTCCCTGGGACCGGATAGAATGCATCCCAGGATCCTCAAGGAAATGGCAGAGGTGATAACGGATGCCCTGGTAATTATCTTTCAAAATTCGCTGGACTCTGGAAAAGTGCCGGAAGATTGGAAAACGGCTAATGTTATGCCGCTGTTTAAAAAAAGTAGCAGACAGAAGGCAGGGAATTATAGGCTGGTTAGTTTAATGTCTGTAGTAGGAAAAATGCTTGAATTTGTAGTCAAAGCAGAAATAATGAGGCACCTGGATACGAACGGTTTGATTAAACAGGTGCAACATGGGTTCGTTAAGGGGAAGTCATGCTTGACGAATTTATTGGAGTTTTATGAGGAAGTGACTAGTGCGGTAGATAAAGGGGAACCTGTGGATATGGTGTTTTTGGATTTCCAAAAGGCGTTTGATAAGGTGCCTCACAAAAAATTGCTGCAGAAGGTTAAGGTGCAGGGAGTTGGGCATAGGGTGTTAGACTGGATAGAGGATTGGTTGTCTAATAGGAAGCAGAGGGTAGGCATTAATGTGTGCTATTCTGATTGTCAGCTGGTGACTAGTGGAGTGCCCCAAGGTTCGGTGCTGGGGCCTCAACTATTGATGATCTGGAGGAAGGGGTGGAGTGCAGGGTGACAAAATTTGCTGATGACACGGAGATGAGTGGAAAAGCAAATTGCGTGGAGGGTGTGGAAAGCCTGCAGAGGGATCTGGATAGGTTGAGTGAGTGGGCAAGGACCAGGCAGATGGAGTATAATGTTAGCAAGTGTGAGGTTATCCACTTCGGGAAGAATAATGGTAGGAAGGACTATTATTTAAATGGAGAAAAGCTGCAGCATGCGATGGTGCAGAGGGACCTGGGGGTTCTTGTGTACGAATCACAAAAACACAGTATGCAGGTGCAGCAGGTGATTAAGAAGGCGAATGCAATGTAGGCCTTTATAGCTAAGAGGATAGAATATAAAAGTAGGAAGGTTCTGTTGCAGCTGTATAGGGTGCTGGTGAGGCCACAGCTGGAGTACTGTGTGCAGTTTTGGTCGCTGCATTCGAGGAAGGATATATTGGCCTTGGAGGGACTCAGAGAAGGTTTACTAGGCTGATACCAGAGATGAGGGTGTTGGATTATGAGGTTTGTACTTTTTGGAGTTTAAAAGGCTGAGGGGATCTTATAGAAACGTATAAGATAATGAAGGGGATGGATAAGGTAGAAGTTGAGAGACTCTTCCCACTTAACAAAGATAGCAGGACTGGAGGGCACAGCCTTAAGATTGGGGAGGATGGTTCAGATCGGAGTTGCGGAGGGGTTTCTTCATGCAAAGGGTGATGAAACTTTGGAAGTCTCTGCCTGATGAGATGGTGGAGGCTTCCTCACTGAATATGTTCAAGTCAAGACTGGATAGGTTTTTGATTGACAAGGGAATTAAGGATTACAGGGAGAAAGTGGGAAAGTGGTACTGAACCACTACAGATTAGCCATGATCTTATTGAATAGGCTCGAGCGGCTGTATGGCCTACTCCTGCTCCTATTTCTTACGTTCTTATGATTTGCATCGCAGAGCCCAGAAATACATAGTCATATATGTGAAAAACTTCAGTAGTGGACCAAGTTGGATCCCAACAATTATTGTCTCAGAACCAGACCCCTTTCATACTAAGTAGACATGAAGGCACGGATCTTTCATTAATGTATGAAAAGTGGAGAGATGCTACAGCAGTCAATATTGCCATCAAGACATGTTTTTGAAAGTAAATGTTTTTGAATCTGTAAGCAAAGTAGTAACTGGGCAACCTAGAATTCCTACCATGCAGAAGGAGGCCATCTGGCCCATCAAGTCTGCAGTGACAATAATCCAACCCAGGCTCTATCCCCATAACTTCACATATTTACCACACTAATCCCTCTAACCTATGCATCCCGGGACACTAAGGGGCAATTTAGCATGGCCAATCAAGTTAACACACACATCTTTGGAGTGTGGGAGGAAACCGGAGCATCTGGAAGAAATCCACGCAGACAAGGGGAAAATGTGCAAACTCCACACAGACAGTGGGAATTGAACCCAGGTCTCTGGCACTGTGAGGCAGTAGCACTAATCACTGTGCCACTCTGCTGCCCAGACCTGATGTAAGCACAACTGACATTTCTGTTAAAGCAAATAGTAATGTACTTCTTGCACCAACTGAGATACCCACATTACAGCTCCTGTTAAAGCATCTCAAACTATAGAATTACACTGCTCCACTAGAAACAGAGAACCTCCTCAAAGATCTGATTCATAATTATTGATCCTATGCGTATAGTTAGAATTCAGGAATAAATAAAAATGTAATTATTTCTCAGAATTTTATACCATTTTCTAGATAGAGTAATTAGTTAAATAAAGATTCTAAAAGGGAGTTGAAGAGGATTGTCACTTTAAGACCAGTTTGAGTAAGGGTCACATGGTCCAAACAACCAATCAAAACCAATCTTTTTGGCCAACCAAATAAACTAAATCAAATTAACAAGGGAATAAATTAAAATGGGCAGCTCCCAAAACGAGGGACAACCAATCAACACTTAGCACGGCGATTCTCTGTAAGGGAGAAGCTTTTTCAATTAGAAAGAGTGTACTATGGATTAACTCAAAGGATGAACTAATGAAGCAACCTTGTAAATAAAGCTTGTTTGTTCAATGTAAGGGAGTGTGTCTTCTCAATTTCCTTTCTAGCCACTGTCTTGGAATGCACCATAGTGTTTAATGTTCCTTTCAATCCTGAATCAAATTTCTAACTCCATGTACTCTCCATCACAAAGACCATTGACTTCCATCTCCTTAATATATCCCCAGCTTCTACCAGACAGTAAAACTCTCATTAATGCCTTTGTCACCTCCAGACTGGCCAGTTCCAATTTGTTCTTGGACAGCATCTTATTCTCTACTCTCTAATTTTACTTCATCTGCTGCCTGTTTATAATCCAGTAACATGTCTAGCTCTCCCATCACTCCTATCCTTGCTTCTCAGTCCCATTTGTTCTCAGTCTCCGTAAGCCTTATAGTTAAAATTCTCACTGTCATTCTCGAATCATTTCATGGTCTTGGCCCTCACTCTCTTTGTAACCTCAATTAGCCCTACAATCCCCTCATCCCACCATGTTCTCAGTTTGGCCTTTGGTAATCCTGCTTCTCTTGAGCCAATTCTTAGCAGTCTCGCCCGCAGCCATACTCCACGACCTGGACTTCTTCTCTCAACTCATCTGCTTCTCATTTTAAAGCCTGATCTGAACATGTTTTAAGCCAATCCTCCCAATATCTTCTTATCTGTTGTGCCTGATTATGCTTCTGTGAAGCACCTTTGGACACTTTCCGTGTTGAAGGCACTACATAAATGCAAGCTGCTGTCACTTGCTAGTGAAAGAATGTTTGAAATTGTACTGAATATTAGTGATGCTGATTATTAATGTTTAATATCTTCAAGTGGAGATTCTTTTATTGGTTATTTGAAAGATATGTCAAATGGTATAATCAGGTTAATGCCTCTGTTAAAATAGCAGATAAATGTCATTATGAAATTGCTTTCAGAATGTGATTCTAATATCATATACGGAAAATTGTGGGAAGCACACCCATGATTTACTAAAATGAACTCTAGCACGCACAGCTTCCCACCGGGAATGCCATTCCATTAAATCAGTTGGTGAGATTCGCCCAATATAATTTGAAATCTGACGGTCCTGAAATGACATTGCAGTAATGAGTGTACAAATGCTTGATGTGTTCAGCCGAAATTTCTTTCGCCGCTAACATAATGGTATTAACCAGTTCAAAATAAATGGTCTTTGTAAATAAATGAATCTTTGCTAATGTAACAGAAACAAATTTTGGGACTTTAATTTCAAAGGATTTGATAATATAGCATCACTGTGCAATAGTTTCAAAAAAGTAAAGCGAGGGTCTTAAGGTGGTTGTGTACGTCAATGGACTGTTACAGAATGTCAAAACTAAAGCTTGTTTGCAATTCAATTCCAAAAATAATGCCAAGTGATAGTAGTGTAAAGTGACAAACACACATCCCTCCCCCTCTGATTATACTTCTCTATAAACATGTAACCCGCTAGTGCTCTGTAATAGGGGCTTGGCCTTTCACTTCCCAATAATAACAGTAAAATATCAGCACCTGGGCAGATAATGTGACAACTTCAATATATCAAGTTGTTGCTCCTTGTACAATAAGGGACGGAGGCCTGAGCTCTATGATGTGCTTGGGGCATCATAGAATGATAGAATCCAACAGTGCAGAAGGAGGCTCTTCGGCCCATCATATTTGACTGACCACAAGCCCACCTAAGCTCTATCCCCGTAAATTTACCCTAGCCAGACTGCTCGACACTAAGGAGCAATTTAGCATGGCCAATCCTCCTAATCCACAAATCTTTGGATTGTGGGAGGAAACTGGAGCATCCGGAGGAAACCCATACAGATATGAAGACAATGCGCAAACTCACACAGACAATGACCCAAGCTGGGAATTGAGTCCAGGTCCATGGCATGGTGAGGCAGCAGTGCTAACCACTGTGCCACCATGCCTTTCCAAAGAGCACCCCAATGCAGGTGGTGAGTAAAGTAGCCTGCCCTAGGTTGGTTCACTCAGAACTTTGATGTTGGGCAGCACAATGGCATAGAGTTGGCACTACTGCCTCACAGAGCCTTGAACTCGGGTTTGGGTCACCGTCTATATGGAGTTTGTATGTTCTCTTCGTGTCTGCATGGGTTTCCTCTGCGTGCTTTAGTTTCCTCTCACAGTCCAAAAATGTGCAGGTTAGGGGGAATTGGCCATGTTAAACTGCCCCTTACTGTCAAGGCGATGAATAGAGTTACAGGGATAGGGCCTGGGTGGTACTGTTGCTGCTATGCGCTAGATGGGCTGAATTGCCTCCTTCTGCACTGTGGGGATTCAATGATACATTAACCAGTGTTCTATAATGTGCTAGAATGCTTGGGCACTGCTTCAGTTGGATAGCATCCAGTTTGTATGGGCACTGAAGGAACACTAGTGAAGGGAAATAAGTGGATTCCTGTCTGCATCCCATTGACCTGATTGTGTCCCTGTCCCATGCAGCAAAATTGTCTGCTGCATCACAGACACCCAACAGCCCTGCGCTGTCGTGCTGCTACTAGATTGAACAATCTAAGTGCGTCATGAGCAGCCAGCAGCATTATAAATGTACACATTTCCTCATCTGCTCTATTAACTGAGGCGTCAAGATTGCCAACATTATTTCATCAGCTAAAGCAAGAAAGAGAGAGGGACAGAGATATACATAGAAAAATGGGGAAAAAAACTGAGAGGCAAATAGAATAGGAAATAAGCATGAATGAAAAAAAAACATAGTGGGAGAAATGTGTATAAAAGAGCATCACAGGGATGGAGAGACTTGCAGAAAGAAGATGTGAATAGGCGAAAAGGTTATAGTTAAGTAAATAGTAATATGCATCAGATGTATATTTCTGTTTTCAGTTCTAATGAAGGTCAACACCCATAATGTTAATCTCTCTTTTTTCTTTGCAGATGCTGATCTGTATTTCCAACGTTTTCTGTGAATTGATTTTCTTTAATTGTTTTTCCTGACCAAAGCAAATAACTATTAGAAATAAGGCAATCAGGTTTTACGTTCCTCCTATTGCAACTAAGTGAGAGGACAACTGCTTGTTCTGTTTTTGCAGGCTTGGAATCCACTGGAGACTATTCCAAGCTGTAAGCTTATGTGTACTTCATGAAAAGAAAACAATAAAGGAGTTCTCGCACTAAGGCCCGCTTTGCCGTATTAAGTGTGTCGAACATGTTTGTTGACCAAGGATTTGCAGATTGAAACCTGCATTTTCATTCAACCTAGGCTTCCAACACCAGCATAATTATTTACTGCTATTTTATTCGGAATTATTCAAAACAATCAATGGTTAAAGGCACAGTTTGTATTTAAACAATCTAAATTGACAAGTGGGATATGAATCAGATATTCGTGACACACTTGAGCACATTTAACCACTACCCTTGACATTTAAGTATATCATCACAGCTGAATCCCCTACATCTGGAGGTTTATGTTGGCCAGAAAGTTAATTGTGCCCAGTCATATACATCTTGTGGCTACAAAAGCAGGTTAGAGGCTGGAAATTCTGCACAAGTAACTCATCTCCAAACCTCCCAAACCCAGTACAGCACCAACAACACACAAGAAACTCAATATCGTACAGGACAAAGCAGCCCATCCACCATATTTAACATCCACTCTGGCACTTTGTGACAGTAGTGTGTACAATCTCTACAAAATGCACTGCAGCAACTTGCAAAACTTCCAAGTCAATGATTTATATTACCTAAAAGAACAGATACTTGGGAACACCACCACTTGCAGGTTTTCCCCCATAACATACACCATTCTGATAGCACTGTGGGTGTTTTCTTTTCCATCATATGGACTGTAGCATTTCAAGAAAGTGCCTCAATGGCACAGTGGTTAGGATGGCATGATGGTTAGCACTGCTGCCTCACAGCGTCAGGGATTTGGGTTCAATTCCTGTGCTTGGGTCACTTTCTGTGTGGAGTTTGCACATTCTCCCTGTGTCTGCATGAGTTTCCCTCCACAGTCTGAAAGATGTGCTGGTTAGGTGTTTTGACCGAACAGGTGCCAGAGTGTGGCAACTTGGGGAATTTCACAGTAAATTCATTGCAGTGTTAATGTGACCCTTACTTGTGACTAATAAATAAGCTTTAACTACTTTTTTTCCAAGTGACATTGCAGACAAATACTGGTCTTGCCAATGATACTCACATCCCATGAATGAAACAGAAAAAGGTGGGGTACCATTTGAGTGAATGTACTGGGGTTTCTCCTCCTATGGATCCTGATAAAGAAATGAGTAGCCTCTGCTGTGGGCAGTTCACTCTGGTAATACAGCTGAGGTATGCTCTCTTACACTGGCATGAGAATTACAAGTATTCTGCCACGAGAGCTACAAGTACAATGTCAACTCATGGTCCTCCACATCATAGGAACGTTTGCCTTTCTTCCTTCAGAAAAAGCATATGTTGCTGCTTCCAGGCCTGAGATTTCTGAGTTGTCCTTCTCTTACAGAGTCTGGTGATTCTGACTGAAAGAAAAATCACGGAATACTGGCAGGCCTCTGAGATCTACAACTGCATTTTTGGCTTTAGTGATCACCTCCTGACTATCGCTAGTGATTGAAAGCCACAAGGCCTCAATTCAATCTGGAGATCCTTAAACAGGAGAGGGAGAACCATTTACTGAATCTGACTCAAACATGTGGTCTATTAACTTGCTTAGCGGGTAACCTATAGATGCTCAATTTAGTTTTAGTGCAAATCCAAAGGCAGGCCACTGATGATTTCAGGGCCTGCAGGCAAATGGCAAATGAGCAAAATGTAAAAGACAGAAAGTGGAAATACAGTCTCCCATCTTGTTACAATTGCTTTGTCTGACCTGCACCTGATACAGAGACAAACCAAGCTATATTTCCCAGATCATCCCCAGAAATTCCAGGGGTATGTGGCAACTTTGAGATTTCTCCCTACAGTTTGTACCTGGTGAACATTATGAGGAAAATCAACGCTTAATACACCACAGAACACAATGTATGTGTTTTATCCCAACTGAATAGCATCTTTTGTTCCAGTGAATAATAGTTCAGGGAAAATAGACATCCTTCCTATAAAATATTTACTGTTTTTCCCATGTATTTTCCTTAAATTAGACAGTTAAAATTAAAATTAAAAAGATAGAATATGCTGTATTGTTCTATGTTAAAAAGATAGAAGCAAACTGTTCATAATTTTCTTAATGGCTAAAAGAAAGGCAATGAAATAAATTTGAATTAACCTACCTTAACTGAATTTGGACTCAGAATCTGGATGTGAGGTGGCTGTACTCCAGCAGGTCTTGAAGGCCGAGTAGTAATTTCCTTCCAAGCGCTACTGTTTCTTCCTCCATTGATGGTGCTTACTAAGATCCTATATTCATATGTAGTCCATGGGATTAGGCCTGCAGATCTATCCAAGTATCTTAGTGGCTGGCTAGATGCTTGAATCACAAGGGCAAAAATCTCTTCTGTCCCTTTCACCTTTCTCTCTATAACCACATTATCAATAACACCATTGGGATGAGTTGGAGGATTCCACGATATGAGCACTGAGGTTGGAGTGTCTGAATAAAGTTCTGGAATAGAAATATCCTCAGGAGCTGTCGGAAGAGTTTGAGCCACATGCGATGCTGGTGATAAAGAACATCCCGCTGATGTACAGCTTTCTACGTGAAAAACGTACATAGTGTATGGACGTAGACAGGCCACAGAATATCTGGTAGTGTTCTTTGGCGATACGGCCAATTTGGAACCATTCTGATAAATTTGGTAGTGAGTAATGTTACCATTACACTGCGATGGATGTTGCCATGTCAATAATAGGCTTCGAGATTTGACTTGCAGCACGAGAGGTGGATCCATTGACCCAGGTTCTGGAGTTAAAAATAAATAAATAGTGTAAGATTATTTTTGAAACAGAGGACTTAGTTTCCATTATATATTTTGCAATTCCTGTAAATCTTTCCTATTCTAATCCTCTATGGAGATGACTATGGAGATGACTCTCTGTGGACAGAGAGTGATCTGTACTATAACTGGTGACTAGCAGCTCAGCAAGCCGCAGTCTCATAAGTAATTGGCTGGCATGTGATCTGCAGCTCCTCCTGGCTGTACTGGTGAGTGTGTTGTATCATGGAAATACTAGGTGCAGACCTATTTCTTCACACTTAATGACACTGTGTAATAACAAACTGAAATTTCATGGATATATCTAAATAATTTTGGATGGCAACCCCTTATTGAAGATGCTAAAGCAGGTTCTGACAAAAATAAACTCTCAAAATGAATGCACAAGCATATGTTACCCTGGGGTAGTCCATACAGTTAGTTGCAGACCCCTCAGATCTCCAGTTACATCTCTGGCTTTGCCACTCAGGTTTAGATTTGGCAAAATACGTATGCACAAGTCAAACGTATCCAGCGTTCTTATCCTTAAAGTAGACTTAATATTTATTCTCAGTACAGTAGAACTGAAATAAACACTGTTCCTCATGACCAGCATTTTCACCTGTACTGTATGTCAAGAAGTGCGGCAAAGCCAGTCAATTCACCACAGTAAAAAAAACTGAAGCAAAGTCACCTTTGTTCCTCACCTAAACAGCTTATCTTCCAACAGGAGCCTAAATGAACATTGTTTATTGGTGTGACATCACAGCTGAGCCTATTCCTGACCTTTCCAAAAAGTGCTCACTGGCTAGCAGTCAGAAGCAAGCAACATGACTAACATCAGGCACCAGAGACTAAGTGTTGCACCTAAAATCATGATTAACAAAGATTAGTTAACTCAGCATAGACCAGGGATTGGAATCTCTGGTCTTTTGTTAGCTTTGTGCTGCACTGGACAGTGTCTTAATCTGCTAGGCCAATGGGGAAATGATTCAAACTTTTGGTCACACTCTCATTACATAATTATGCAACAATTAAAATGAAATTTATGATATAAGAACACCACATTGTACTCTCAAGGCAGAACATGTTGTGTCATACAACTAATATAAAGTTTGGGCATATGGTTCAAATACAGAGACAAAAAGGATAACTCATTTCTAACAATTGTTTCCGACAATCAATTTGGGTTGCTATCAGAAACTGAAGCTCTACAAGAGTGGCTGAATTAATTCTCTTTCTTCCCTACGATGCTATATCAAATAATATCAGGTTGATTAAATCGGGTGTTTTGTGCCCTATGTTTAATTGATTGTATGATATTTATTTGCTCACTGCATAGTCTGATACACAGAGTATGCTGTGGAAATTGAAGAAAATGAACATCTATGGTGTGAAATTGCATGATGCAATGCTGACATTTTTAAATAGCAAAACAGTTCTAAACACTTTATTTCCTTCACTGAAATGGTAGGGAGGGAAAATTTGAACAAACATTAATGCATTCATATGCTAATATTACACAGCATGAATTCATCTAATAAATCACTGATTGATAATTCATACGATTAAATTACTGCAAGATTCACATCATCTTCGGTTTATTCCAACAATGCTAATCAGAATGAAAAATCTGTATCTTCCTCCATTCACCATAGAAATCATAATTAAATTTAGCAATTTACTGAGCATTTGGCAAAGGGTTAAAGTACAATATGGCTTTTAGGATGACATTCATTTCTAAAATGTTTGATATTACACATATGCAGATTATTTTAGTTTGACCAGCAGGTGAATCACCTTGTGACAGAAGGGCATTCAAACTTGAAGAGGAGGCATAACTGTCCACCTTAATTCATACCTCCTATTGACCAAATGCACAGTAGCATGTAGCAACAGTCACAGAGAAGCTGACAGCTTCGACCGCTTTTCTGACTGAGGAGAGATGCGATATATATGAAAGGAGGTGGGTGGAAAAGAGGTGCGACTAAGGAGCAAAACTATAAATAATAACAAAGTGCATTGTGTCACATTGAGGTTATTACAAAATCCAAGCTATATGTCACAGCATTTGATCATTGTTTCTAGATTTTATTGAGTTGAATGGTGGGCAACCTTGAGACACTTGTGTTACTCAATGTTCTGCTTATTGGGTTAATATAGAATACACCTCATTGTTCAAGTTCAAATTGCCAAGAAGGAATGCCAACATTTCTTAACGCTCCTGTGTTTATCATGCTAATCCTGGTTTTGGAATTCATCTACTCTGTGTTAATATTACAGATGATTTTGCTGGGATTGTGACAGGGGCTGCCGATTTAGCCCCTTGCTCACTGATAAATAAACATTGCA
Source organism: Sphyrna mokarran (assembly GCA_024679065.1). Taxonomy (NCBI): domain Eukaryota; kingdom Metazoa; phylum Chordata; class Chondrichthyes; order Carcharhiniformes; family Carcharhinidae; genus Sphyrna; species Sphyrna mokarran. The sequence continues at coordinate 53,887,340 of JAGIQG010000012.1, forward strand.
CACATCTGACCTTTAGGTTAACAGGTTTTTATGCTTGCTCCACTCAACACTGTTACTGATTCAATTATCAGAAAGGTTCAAGTGCCTTCATGAATACTGAAAGATTCCACCGTATGTCTGCATAGGTGTTATGGAACAGCAAATTTGATGCAACTCTCATGAGAAATTCCATAATTGTAAATAATTTTACCACATGAGACAATCAAGTCACCTTGAGTGCAAACCATGGTCTGCTGAGAAATGTGTTATTTAAGCTTTACTGGTCTGTGTTAAATTCTGCAATTTGAAGGGCTGTTAAGTTTTTCAATTGAAATTTCATTTAAAATGCAGCACTTTTTATTTTATTGATGCTTTACTGCTCTCAAGGTACAAGCAAGAACATGGTGCCATAACACAAGTCCAGCTCAATCAGTGATCAGTAACTACTATAATTTCAGGACATTCGATATACTTATAAAGTATATGTTGCAATCTATAAATTGCCATCCATCCACACAGTAATGATTGCAGAGCTCTATTTCTACCTATTGCAGTTTATGACATTTGTGTCAGACAGACACTTGGTCAAATTTGAAAATGCTTTTTTAACAAGGGGATTTTGAGACATCTGCCCATTATTTGTATTAGACTTGGTAAAAAGAAAAATAAATATGAAATTTTACAATTTACTGTGCTTTGAATTTTTTTTTACTGACCTGAGCTTTCTGCAGTGGCTGGCGTTGTAAAAAATGAAGGATGTTACCACATAGATTCAATGATATGGTCTATTAGTGTGTACGAGGTTCTGGGACCTAAAATATCATTGTATGCATATCTTGTCTGTTTGACGCGTTGAAAAACGTATCATAAAGGCTACACTGAGGGGAAAATGGCATACTGTCCATTCTGCTTGAATATCCAAAATAAATACTATCCTGACCTGAATGGTCCACTGCACAGTACTCTAATTTGTTTGCTGTCCTTATTTGTCAACGATTGAACAACCAAAAAAAATTGTGCTGAGATTATGACGCTCAGACATAAATTTAAGTTGACGATTCATGCAGCGTTTTCTGACATTAACATCTACTTTTTGACTTATTAAATTCAATATTCTTCAAGTATAATTTTAAATTTTATTTCAGGAAAGGAAATTTCGATATAAATTGCTCCAGTTAGGATTGAAGCATAAATGCAAGACTATTTTTTAATTTGTTCATCAGCATTGATTATAAGGATAAGATTCATATGAAATTTAGTTCATGAGTAAAATTTCTCTGAAATCCTTAATTTACATGGCTGTTTTCTTACAGAAGGTTCCTTTGGAGTTGTTCATTTTTCACTTGCTGATGAATCTGCTCAGAAACAGAAACTATCTAAATGCTTTCCATAAACTGAAAAAAGCTGCTATGGGCCATTTGACTTAAATGAACCCTTAAATAATCAATAAAGCAAAAAGCTTTGAGGGCAGCTTGGCTACTCCTTAGCACAAGCAAAGGAAAACTATATACAATTATAGCTAAGAACCTGAATCTCAGTGTGTCAATCAACAGCTTCATCTCTGACTACACTAACTGGGGAAATCTACCATTTCCCAGCTCCGGCTAATGGGGAATTCCAGAAGAACCTCTAACTAGACAGAATCTAAACACTCACCCACATCCCAGTTGCAGCGGGAGCATTTAACTCAATGTTTATAGCACAAAGTCCCTCCAGAATAAAATATTTCTTTGGCTAAAGCTAACAATTACTTCACAGAGGATTCCCTAAACCAGAGAATTCTAAAATGCTCAGCTTCTACTGCTTGTTAAAAGCGTAACCCATTGACAACTGGAAATAAGGCAAGGATCCTCATGCTAACTTAAAGAAAATGATAGCATAAAACCAAATAAATACTGTCTAAGGGCAAAGCTGAACTCCGTAGGGAAAGATAGACACAGCATTAAGGACTAGAGATTTATAAATCCTCTTGGACCAAGCTCCGTGCTTCAGGTGGTCTTTAGGGAAGGAGCTAGAATGAGCCACAATTATTCCCAGAGAATACTGGGAAAGTATCACACTCACAATTTAAAGGAGAAACTGTCTGATCAACTTGGTCACATGGAAATAGTAACTTGATTATGTAAATCCCTTTAATTTGATCAATTTTGGCTGTTAAAGGCTTTTGATTTGACTGTTGGAGAACATCATTTTTCAACACGTCTCTTTCAATTCTATTTAGAATTTCAAAACTCTTGATTCTAAATAACTTAAGGTGAAAGAGCACAGTCTCTTTGAGATTTGCTGGGGAAAAAAAACAACTGGGAAATTGAAAATATTGATCACTTAAGAATAATTTCATAGGTGATCATGATTTTACTGTGAGTAAACTTGTATTTCTGAATATTAACTCAGGTTGCAGATTTCTGTGAAAATCATGCTCCAAGGGGAAGCTATTACAATTCAAGAAGTAAGAATTCAGGTATGAAATAGCATTACACGATGGTCATAAAGTATTAATGGAATTGTAAAAGCAAAAACCAACCATTTAGTTCAATTTAAAAAATCACTATACATCAAAAATGCTCCACTAGCTGCAAAATCAATGGGAAAGATAACATGGTGAATGCAGTTAACACTGAAAAAGTCCCTTTACTAAAATATCAAAAAGAAATCAATAGTACTGCATTTATCATTCCCTAAAATAATAGAACAGCAATAAAAATGTTACAGAATAAAATATAATTTACTAAATACTTGTTTCACTTTAATTCTTTGGATGTAATAATCAGAGATGAATTAATTACTGCAAGGCTGAAAAACATCTACATCATTGATAGAAAAATCAGAATTTCCAGTACTTGTTTCAGGTTTCCAGGATTCAGTTTTGCAATTGAACTCATGACTATTTTCATAACAGATAGCTATTTATTTAATCTATCACCTCTGTCCGAAATCCACATTCTCTTGTGCTTTGTTGGTGTTTGTGGATGAGGCAGAAAAATAAAACAATCCCAACCCACAGTGGAGGGTTTTTTATTATGCCTGCTCATCTCTTATTACCCACAGGAAGCAACTGACAGATTGACAAAGTTCAAGAAGCGATATTTACTGAGTTTCTGAGAAACAAGGATTTGAAGACAAACGTGTTTAGCAGGGGGCTAAAATACCTAAATATTAAAACAAAGCTGTAATAATAGCAAAAAAAAAAGAGACCAACAAAACTGACAACACACACCATTTTCATCTTACATCAGAATTTCCACCGCTCATAAAAAAGAAACCCAGTTTTAGTAATTTTCTAGCATAACTTTGTTTTCTTGATAAAAGTGGATTCCAAGTGAATACAAAGCAGGTTTTCGATGCACAGCTTCCAATCAGATACATGACAGCAAGGAAGCCACCGCTGAGATTTTCAGAATAGAAGCTGGAATCTGAATTCCCAGGTAACTAAAGGCAGCAGGGAAGCTTATCTGATTGTAAAGATGATTAGGTATTTTGGATGTGTGTTTGATTAAAATGTCAGGCTTACAGATTGGTCTGAGTTTGTACAATGATGTTCAAAAACAAGTAGGGATTTTAATGTTGTGTAATTAAATTGATAAGACAAGCAGGCAAATTAAAGACGAATGCATTTAAAAAAAAAACTTTCCTTCCTTCCTTCAGAAAACCACCAGTTATGATGCACAGACAAAAAGTGCCACAGCTTTCAGATTAAAATTGGAGCTGACCATTGACGGGCAATGTCAGGAAGTGCTTTATCACGTATAATGGAAATGTGGAACTCTCTCCTGCAAAAAGCTTTTGAGACTTGTTCATCTGACAATTTCACATTTAACTGCAGATCAAGAGGCCCCTGGTTCAAATCCAAGTGTTCCATTTGAAGAGCTTCTGGTCGGCACGTAACACAGTGGTTAGCACTGCTGTTTCACAGCATCAGGGACTCATGTTCGATTCCCAACTTGGGTCACTTTCTGTGTGAAGCTTGCACGCTCTCCCTATGTCTATGTGGGTTTCCTCTGCCTGCTCTGGTTTCCTCCCACATTCTGAAAGACAGACTGGTTAGGTGCATTGACACAAATAAATGCCGGATTGTGGTGACTTACAGGAATTTCACACGTACTTCATTGCAGTGTTAATGCAAACATTACTTGTAACTAATAAACTTTATTTCTTAACTTCAAAACAGAGACTGAGAGCTGTTAGTTAGGAAAAGGTTTTATGGAATTAAAGTCGATAAATTTAGGATGGCAAAATGGCACTGTGGTTAGCACTGCTGCTTCACAGCAACCCTGGTTCAATTCTGGCTTTGGGTGACTGTGTTTCTACGTTGTCCCTGTGTTTGTGTTGATTTCCTTTGGGTGTTCTGGTTTCCTCCCATGGTCCAAAAGATGTGCAGGTTAAGTGTGTTGGCCGTGCTAGATTGCCCCTTTCTGTCAGTGGGATCTATAGTATAAATACATGGAATTACAGGATAGAGCCTGAGTGGGATTGTTGTCAATGCAGGCTCAATGGGCTAAATGGCCTCTTACTGCACTGCAGGGATTCTATGATTCAATGATTCTACGAAATAGGCTAGGAATTCTTTTCTCTGGGGCATGAAACAGAGTGATGTGGAGATGCCAGTGTTGTTACTCACCTAACGAAGGGGCAGTGTTCTGAAAGCTAGTGGCTTTTGCTACCAAATAAACCTGTTGGACTTTAACCTGATGTTGTGAGGCTTTTTACTGGGTGAAACAGAGGCTAGGACTCATTCTGGGCATAAAATCTGGGGAGAAATAATTGTTTGTAGTGATTTCCATGCAGCTACTCCCTTAATTAGCATGGGGGACAGGATTACTGTTCGATGAGGAATGGCAGGTAGTATCAGAGACTCCTCTGATAGTTCCTCGAAAGATCCGCAAGCAATGATGCAAGGTAATTAAGAGAGAGGGCATTTCAAAATGCTCTTCTCCATAGCCTTTCAGATTATTAACTTAATGTTTTTTTTGAGCTGCTGTGTCATCATTGTCAGCCCCCTACAGAGCCCTCTGTGGCTGTTGCTGCATATAGACTGGTGAAAAAAGGGCCTTCAGGCCTGCCCTCATGTGAGCTGGCCCTCACATCTGCCACTGGAAGACCACATTCAGGCACCTAAACTGAACTTGCTGCTTGAAGGAATCTGGAGCCTGACTGGAAGATTTGTTGACCTTTTGGAATTGGCATTAAATGGATCTTCATAAGTGGTAACAATACCCTGCCATCCACTGATCCCACATCCACAAAAAAATGCCTGGAAGCAGGAGAACGAGCACATCAGCTCGTGGTGCTATTTTTAGCCCCCATCTGTCTCCAATGTTGGTCTTAACATTAACCATGGAGTTAAAATGCAGGTCATTCATGAAATAATTGAATGGCAGAACAAGCTTGAGGGGCTGAATGGTCTGCTCCTGTTCTTCTGTTTCTAACTACACAAAATAAATTGAGTAAAGGGTGTCTGATTTTCAATTTTTTGTCATCAAACAGATTAAATGTGTTATGATCATCGAGCTGTTCCAGTACAGCTACAATGCTGGCATCTACATAGCAATGTGGACAATTGGTCAGAAATTATACACAAAAAGCAAGTCAAATTCAACCTGCCAATCAATCCCCTCTTGATCATCAATAAAGTGATAGAAGGGGTCATTAACATTGCTATTAAACAGCAACACTTACTTAGCAAAATACTGTGGATGCTGAAATCAGAAACAAAAACAGAAAATGCTGGAAGAACTCAGCAGGTCTGACAACATCTGTGGAGAGAGATTAGATCCAACGTTTTGAGTCTGCTGACAAAGGGTCATCCAGACTCGAAACATTGACTGTGATTCTCCCTAAAGTGCTGAATTGGTAGAAAACTGTTCTAAATCCCGACTATTCTGTCAGTTCACTCTGGGGAGTCAAGAAGTGTGTTACTGACACATTCCTATCCTCTGACCTGCTCTTAGAGCCACAGTATTTATGAGACTAATCCAGTTCAGTTCCTGGTCAATAGTGATCCCCAGGATCTTGATGGTGAGATATTGAGCAATGAAGTCAAGAGGCAATTCTCTACTGAGAAGATCACTGCCTGGCGGTTTGAATATTAGTTGCCACTTCTCAGCACTTCTCACTTGAATCTCTGCACTCTGTGCACTGAAGAGGTCCCAGTCGGAAATCTCATTAAAAACCCAGAGGGGAAGGACCTATTGACACCAGAATTTAACCGTTCTGGAGCTCTGTGCATGTGGAGTGGCCCCAAAATGTCAACCTCCCATTTGCTGGCCAGCTTGATTACTGGCCATCCTGGGGTTACTGCAGTGTTGCTCCTCCCAACCCCACACCCCCCCATGGTTCAATCACGGCTCCCACAGCAGTTCCCAGGCAGCCCTGACACCACCACCACTCCCCCCCCCCCCACCCCCCCCCCCCCCCCGCCCCCCCATCCCACCTCCCACCCCCACCCCTCCCACCACCCCTGTCCTGGAATGTCCTCATATCTGGGTCCCATCCCGCAGCAGTGGCAATCTCCCCATCCTCCTCACCCCAACACCCCAGAGTCAGACCCCCACTGGAGGCAGGCCCCCTCCCATAGACCACCTGCTCCCCTCCCCCTACCTGACCCGCCCCAATTGCTGACCTCCCTCCATTTCAGGCTGATTCTGTCTGCAGAGTGGTAGTGAGACCCTGCACTTCCACCAAGGAAGCCCTGCTTACAGAAGGCCCCTCCCTCTGGCTCTGCCCAATTCCCACAGGACAGTGCTCTAGGCATAGGTACTTTGCCCTTTGATCAGTGCCAGGGGGCACAAGCTGGCACCGCCAGGGTGCCCATGCCCAGGAAGCACCACCTCCAAAACACCCGATCTGCTGGGAGGCTCCAATTGCCCCCCCTTCATTCCAGTGATGTTTCCCGCTAGTTCCCCGAACGTGGGGTAAGTATTCCTAGTGGGTGGGAGATGGTCCCGATAATGAACAAATATACTTATTTAAAATACATGCAGAAAAGATTTAAATGACTTACTTGCCTTCTCGTCTGTTTCCATTGTGGTTTGGTCAGCATCTGTTTGCCAGCTCTGTAAGATGCACATGCATTTGTGGTGCATGTGCAAATCTCTGTTCAATTCTCCCACCGCGACCTGCTAGAAAAGTCTTGAGTCACAATAGGAGAATTGCGGCCAGTGGCTCTATCCTCTCTCCACAGATGCTGTCAGGCCTGTTAGTTTCTCTAGTATTTTCTGTTTTTGTTTGTGACCTGCCTGTTTCTGCTCACTATGGGTTTTGCCAGGGTTACTCAGCTCTGATCTCATTACAGCCTTTGTTCATATATGGACAAGAGCTGAATTCCAGAGGGGAGGGGAGAATGACTGCCTTTGATATTAAGGCAGCATTTGACTTGTTTTTGACAGTTTCGATCTATCAAAACTGGAGTTAATTGGAATCAGAAAAATATCTCTGCCAATTGGAGTCATACCTAGCACAATGGAAGATGACTGTTGTTGTTGGAAGTCAACCATCTCAGTTTCAAGAGATCCTCAGGTAGTGTCCTCGGCCTAATTATTTTCAGCTGCTTCATCAATCACCTTCCTTCAATCATAAGATCAGAAGATCATTGCGCAATGATTTGTCATTCCTAAGATACTGAGACAGTCCACGTTCAAAAGCAGCAAGACCTCGACAATATCCAGGCTTGGGCTGAGAAGTGGCAGCTAATATTCAAACCGCCAGGCAGTGATCTTCTCAGTAGAGAATTGCCTCTTGACTTCATTGCTCAATATCTCACCATCAAGATCCTGGGGATCACTATTGACCAGGAACTGAACTGGATTAGTCTCATAAATACTGTGGCTCTAAGAGCAGGTCAGAGGATAGGAATGTGTGAGTAGCACACTTCTTGACTCCCCAGATCTGTCCATCATCTGTAATTCACAATTCAGGAGTATGATGAAATACTTGCCTGGATGAGTGCAGCTCCAACAACATACAAAAAGTTCAACATCATCCAGGGCAAAGCAGCCCTCTTGATTGCCACCCAATCCACGAACATTAATTCCTTCTACCACCGATAAGTGTGACCATCTACAAGATGCACTGCAGGATCTCACCAAAGCACCTTAGACAGCACCTTCCAAACCCCTCAAACACTTAGAATCCGTTCTGGTAGGGACTAGTGAGGTCAACCCCTTGCCTGAGCTCCCACAACATCTTTCAGGGACGTTTTCTCTGCAGACTGGCAGTAGCAGAGAGGCAAATGACCACTAGGCTGACCTCCTTGAGCTCCCATGGGGCCTAAGGCATCAGGTCAGGATGTCAGTATCAGGATGCAAGTGACACTGCACCTGCCAAGGTGCACATCCTTAAGGGAGGCTGAGTGGGAGTTCTGAGGGGGGAGGGGCCCTGAGTGGGGAATTTAAGGGGGAGGGGGACTGAATGGGGGTAGGTCTGAGGGGAGGAAAGGATCTGAGTGGGGGTAAGGGGGGCAGGCATTACCCTTATACCTGTGTGTTTGGAGGTGGGGCGTGACTCGTTTCTTGTGGTTGGGGGGAGACTGCCCTTCAATGGTTTGGTGAAGGGTTGTTGATGCTCTCCTGGTCAGTGTTGGGGCCTCCATTTACTTTTTTGTGAGAGGGCGACCTGTCTCCAAGCACAGAGATTGGATCACCCTTTAAAAATGGCTGCTAGGACTTGGAACTACAGGGCCTGCTGGGGGTTGCCTGATATGAATAAATTAGCATCTGATAGGCGCTGCTAACGCTAGGGGGCATGGGCATTTAGGCCCCTCTGTTCAGGGGAGGCTCACTATAGTGGAGAAGGGAGGAGGCCAGCAATACCCAGGGTGGGAGCAGGAAACCCAACTTAAATGTTTAAAGGGCAGGAAGGCAATGGGGCCCTTTTGCAGCCCCTGAAGAGTGAGCTACTGCCCCCATTACCAGCATGCTCTCGGTTGAAGTACCCTTCCTCGTTCCCCATTCCCTTCCTTAAACCAACACCTTCTCCATTTGACATAGGAGCAGAATTAAGCCACTCAGCCCATCAAGTCTGCTCCACCAATCATGGCTGATATGTTTTTCAAAGCAGCCGGCATAATTAAGGACCCTATGCACCCCAGGTATTCTCTCTTCCACCTTCTTCTGCTGGGAAAAAGATGCAAAAATCTGAGGTCACATACCAACCAACTCAAGAACAGCTTCTTCCCTGCTGCTGTCAGACTTTTGAATGAACCTTTCTTGTAGTAAGTTGATCTTTTGCTCCAGCCTAGCTGTGGCTGTACATTCTGTACTCTCTCTTTTCCTTCTCTATGAACGGTATGCTCTGTCCGTTAGTGCACAAGAAACAATACTTTTCACTGTATGTTTATACATGTGATAATAATAAATCAAATCAAATCAAATCACTCTCCTCTTCCTAACCTACCCCAAATCCCTGTGGTTCACAATCTTGGACTTAACTGCTGGGGGAATCCTTGACATATTAATGCTTTGTGTAGATTGCAGAATAACTTGTGCAGTTCCAGATTTATTGGCAGAAAGGAAAGGGAACCTGATCTTTTAACTCCATTCTGTTGCAGAAGCAGAATATGTATTTTCTGTCCCCCATTTGATTGTTCCTACGCCTCCTCTCATGATGTAACAGTATTCCCTCCCACTGGGAGTAGCAGGGAGGCAAATGACCACAAAGACTGCCTCCTTGAACTCATCCTGCTGCCGGCATAACCTCGTGTCAGTGGGTTTACAATAGGTTTAAAAGATTGGGAATGGACAAACAGGATTTGCAGGGACTCCGAGGTGGGTTTCCATTTGGAAAGTTAGGGATGAGGGATGATGGCTGGGCGGGAGGTGGGGGTCGGGAGGAGGGGTGATGTTTCTATGAACATTGATGTGATCCTTTATTAAAATTATTAGATCTCTGTGAGCCCTTTATTTTTCAAGAACCAAGATGGGGCACTTTCATTCAGAGTCTACCTGACCAGCGCTGATGTCGTGGGATACACTTCTTCACTCTTTTCCTCCCAAGGTGTTTAAAAATATGCAGGATATTTGGCAAGGCTGCCCTCTGTTTCACCCACCAGAGACAACACTTTGAAAGAAAATCAGAAAACTTCTCCCATGATTTAATCCTGTTTTTGAATATTCCAACAGGAGTGATCTATAAAGAAAATTAGCCAAAATGCAAAAGTCTTCAACATTGTGAATGCACTAAACATATATTTCTTGCGTTTTCTGATTATTAGAAATTTCTGGCTTGTAATCTGCTCGTAATAAATGAAAACGATGTGGAGGGAGCTTTACCTCCTGAGCATTAAGCATCACATGGAATGCAGAAAGTATAGTGTGAAGGATTACAGGCAGGGAACAGAACGCCTCTTTTTCCCCTTTGTCGAAATGATTTGATTTGATTTGGTTAATTATTGTCACATGTATTAACATGCAGTGAAAAGTATTGTTGCTTGTGCACTACACAGACAAAGCATACCATTCATAGGAAGGAAGGAAAGGACAGGGTCCAGAATATTACAGTCATAGCTAGAGTGTAGGGAAAGATCAACTTAATATCAGGTTTGGGAGGTAGATTGCTCTTTTCTGCTCATGGTGTGCAAATCTCCCCACCAAGTTTTCCTATTTGCACTTTGTCCTGGTGATGCTTAAAGCCCAAGTGATAAAGTTGGAAACCTACCTTGTTGTTTATTTCAAAATTGAGATGAGGGGATGTTAATTACATTTTCAAAATAGCAGCTATTTACCATTACCTTTCAAAATAAAGTATTTGTATGTATAACACATTAAATTTTAAAAATGATCAATTCTCCTTTTTTTATTAAAGCAATTTTTTAGCAAGAGTCAAGTATTTTGCCACCGCTATTTGAATTCTTTCCTAAATGTAAAAATGTGAAAGCCTGAACATCAACATTTCACACTGTCTTTTCATATAGAATTCAGAAACAATGCCTGAAAGGATTCCTAAGATTATGCACTGTAAGGCAAACAACAGTAAGGTTTCAATCAGCATCATGGCTCTCACGTACAGTCCCAGTCCAAGTTGCTAGCTTTTGAAAGATTGCTTCCTGGCCATCTTCAATAAGATCCTCAAGATCGACTTAAATTCCAATCAATCACTGAAGTTACACAGCTAATTGCCCCAGTAATTAGACCTCATTGTGATTACTCACAACTACTTCGTGATCTTTCAGATGCTGTTATAAGTAATTTATGGACCTCTGTCAGAACTAAATTGGCATTTTTTTCAAACTGGGTGTGATCTACTTGCAATTGTGTTGAATTGGAGGTCACTCGATTTAAATAGTGTCATGTTGAGTTCTGCTATATATGTTGGTGTATTTAAATGTGGAATGGTTTCTACTGCATCCATTTAAACTGGAGGAGATTTGGTTTGGAGATTTTTAAATTCCACCTTATAATTTAGAGTTATAAAAGTGTGATGGTTTTAAGTGTGAAGGCTTTTGCTAACTAAACCTTCCTATTTGAATGTAGGATACCATGTTATGTAAATTAATATCAGAAATAACTGTAAGGGCACAGCAAGTAGGTTAGCAGCTGAAAGAGAAAGATTGGATTCATACATGGCAGGGAAAATATAGAGCTGCATCTATAATGTTGAGTTAGACGTGCTGTTCATTTACTGATCTGTTTGATGCATTGCTTGCTGCTCTTTGTCTTTTTGATCTTGTCCCATGCATTTTGTACAATGACATTTATTAATCATTAAACACCATCACTTAATTTGCTAAAACCGGTATTACTTACAAAATTATGCACCCAAGTGTCATAGTTTCTGTGTTAATACAAACCACGTCTTAGTGTAAAATGGCACAGCAAGCATTTGGCACTTTGGCAGAAGATAGAGGGAGCTGGAACACTACAAGTGCAGCACAATCATATCCAAGGCTCTATCACCAAATTGTTCAGGTTAAATTTTTAACAAATGTAGTTATGTTTCTATGAGATTAATAAACACGTGTTTTAGAACATGAAATGGTGATAGTGGGAAATTAGTTCAATATCTGAGTAGATCAGAAAAGTAGTCTAATTAACATACTTAGTATATCATAAAGCAGTGATCATTTTAGCAGAAAATCTCAATTAGTGTTACAAATACAGACAAAGCAGAACTCTTTGTCATCTCAAGTGATAATGAACTGATAATTATACCAAAATGTATTAGCAAATTTGAACAAACCCTTTCTATTTGTTAATTAGGCTTGCGTGACCATTTCTGACCATTTAAAGCTGTATCAGCCGCTCTTCAGTAATACTCGTGAAAAAAGTGGATGCGAGTTGAAAAAGTGTCATGCTGACAGAAGGCGCTAATTGACTATTTGTCACACTTAGCATTTCTTTGAAGATTCCCTCTCACTCCAAAATGTCTTCAGGAACATTAGCGAAGTGTCAGAATAAAGCCTATTTCTGCTTGTTAAGGCCTTGTTAAATACCAATCATTAGAAATTAAGCAGCTGGGAAAGGTAACTGAAAAATGAGCATTTTGAGATTGAAAAGCCAGGCCTGTCGCCAGTCAGCTTATTGAACAGAAGATTTTGAAGAATCACTGTGCGATGTCAGAAGTTTGCAGCTTGAGAAGATGAGTACTTCGGTTAATGACAGATATCGAATAGTGTAGCAGCCGGAGAATAGACTGGTCTGAGAATGCAACTCACAGCAAGTACTACCCCATGCAGTGGGTCTACTGCAACTGGGTCAGCTGTCTGGCCATGACGAACAGCATGCGTAGCCTCAGGCTCAGCAGGGAGGCTATCACTGAGATGTGTCATATGGTCTAATGAAACCTGCAGGGACAGACTGCCATCTGTACTCGAGTAACCAATTTCTATTGATCCTTGACCCTCTTGGTCAGGGCACACACACTGCCTCTGCAGTCGGAGCCCAAAAATAGGCCTAGATTATTCTTTATCCTTTCTGTCTTTTCCTAATATCTGCTTCTGACTGGCTGATCTTCTCCCAAATTACGTATTCGGTGACTCATGATTGCAAGGTTGGCGTTTGGCAAGCAGCGCACCTCATTCCTGCTAGAGTCTCTTTGCTCCTTCAGGAAAGCAGATGGAAATTAAGAGAGTCAAAGCACAATTGTTGTTTGCAATCTTGTCATTACATGCTCTATTATGCATTTGAGCTGTGTAGTGTGTGCAGTTCAAAGAATGGAGGTAATTTGTGAAATTACCACAAAGCAGGAATTCCTATTGGAGTGGCATTGTTGCACAATGGTTAGCACTGTTGCCACACAGCAGCAGGGACCCAGGTTCGATTCCCAGCTTCGGTCACTGTCTGTGCGGAGTCTGCACATTCTGCTTGTTTCTGCATGGGTTTCCTCTGGGTGGTTCAGTTTCCTCCCACAGTCCGAAAGACGTGCTGGTAAGGCACATTGGCTTTGCTAACTTCTCCCTCAGTATACCCAAACAGGCACCAGAGTATGGCAGCTAGGGGATTGCCACAGTAACTTCATTGCCTTGTTAACATAAACCTATCTGTGACACTAATAAAACTTTTAAAAAAAGCTGACCCTGATCCAAATCCTGAGATTGGGGTCACCTGAATATTATTAGGGAATTTCTGCAACGTAGACATCCAATACAAAGAGTCTTTGGGATTTTGAAAGGGGCGGGGCAGGGCAGATTAGCAGCAGCAGAGGAGACACAGAGTTAAAAATGCAAGCCGAGCTGTTCCTCTTTTGCTGCTGTTAACAGCATCTTGTTGCTCTTGGACTGAACGTTGGATGCAATGGGTGGGGATACCAGAATCTTCAGCTTTGCCTCTAGAATCATATAAACCCTACAGTGCAACAGAATGCCACATGGCCCAATGATCCCACACCAACAATGATTCCATCCAGACCCTGTCCACGTAACCCCGCATATTTACCCTGCTAATCCCCCTGACACTAAGGGGCAACTTAGCCTGGCCAATCAACTTAATCCACACATGTTTGGACTGTGGGAGGAAACCACAGCATCCAAAAGAAACTCACACAGACATGAGGAGAATGTGCAAACTCCACACAGACAGTAACCCGAGGCCAGAATTGAACCCGGGTCCCTAGCGCTGTGAGGCTGCAATGCTGACCACTCTGATACCAAGAAACAATGTCACAACAGGGACGTGCTGGCAAAATATTACCCGGATTTTTGAATAACCACACAGAAACTTGGAAGAAATTAGTTCAAACTCCCCCATTCCCTCAAAATTATGCCTTTGTCTAAGATCAAGCTAATTCTGGACTACAAGATGCCTTGTTCTTTTAAAAGCTTAGCTTAATTATAGTCACTTGGTTGTTACAGAACTTGGGTATTGCTGAAGATAAATTTGCTGCTGAAGCATTTTGTCTTGCACTCATCAAGAACAGATGCAAGAATGCCAGTGGTTTCTAGAAATAGTACTTATGCAGAGTAACACAAGTGGTATTTTCCACTTGCAGGATGCTGCCATCAAGTCAAAAAGACATTCTGCCTATCACACAAATGAGTAATACGGTATATGTATTTCAATGCTGGTGTGATGCCAGGTACGTGAGCCACATGTCCCACTGATTGATAGATTGTATCAGACAGTAGGTCACTTCAGCTGTTTGCAATAGGCAGAGTACTGACCATACTCAAACAGCCCTTGCTTGCAAAACTCAGAACATAATGTATAACGTTAGATGTGATACTACAATTGGAAGCACTTGCCCAACAATGCTGAGGTTGCTAAGAATTACACTGACAACCAATTTAAGATTATCAATCTGGTTCACAATGTGGCTCACTTATGCTTGTTAGAATATATAGATATGTTCCATCTGTCTACAGGGACTTGTCCACTGTAGGCAGAAGGAACAAACCCAGGCATTTTGCCTTTTTTTCCAATTGAACAAAAGTATGTGGGAACAATAATTCTCTGCTGCATATTCCATGACAACCAATCAGCATTGACTTGGTAACCAATTAGATCCCTTTTCTCCTGTCATTTAAATTGTTGTTCACTTTGAAATTTGGTGTTTTTGCATCTGTCCTGATGTGTGCAAGAGAAAAGCTATGACAACATTGGGTGGGATTTAACGGCTTCGCTTGATGAGACTAGAAATTCCCACCCAAGGCCAATGAAGATTTTTGTTGTCCGCCCTTTGCTCTCTCCTATTCCCTGGCAGATGAGGCGATGGAATTTCTGTGCATGTCTCTTTGTCAGCAACACTTGATTATATTCTAACATTTCTCTGTGGGAGTACTATTATTTTTAACAAATTTTGAACTAATGCGGTATTTTATAATTGGGAGGGGAAATGCTGGCATTGAACTGAGTGGACACAGCAAGAAATCTCACTGATTAAAGTCCAACAGGTTTATCAACAATTATGAGCTTTCACTAACTCACCTGATGAAACTCATGATTCCAAATAAACCTGTTGGACTTTAACATGGTGTTGTGAGGTTTTACAATCAGGAACAGTCCTGTTCAGTCATTCTAACATTACATATTTGCTTTATATTACAAAACATATTTCAGACTTTTCACAAGGCTTTCTGTGAAAAGTCTGAAGTACGTTTTGTGATATAAAGGAAATATATAATGCTTTATATCACAAAACGTAGTTCACACTCACTGTCGAGCATTTCCATCCAAATGGTATTTGGGCTCAGTCTTATGACACCAAAACTGCCACTGAGGTTCACTTTAACACAAGGCCTTTGCTGTGTTTTCAGTCTATTGAAGTCAAAGGACTCAAGTTATGTTGATTCTGGGCTTCATACATATCAAACGACAGTGAACCAATTGGGAAAGTTGAGGAATATGACTCCTACAAAGAGTGAGCTAACAATCCAGGCTGGGAACAAATGGATAGAATGCTGGATGTTCGGGCCATGCGTGAGAAGAAAATAGCTATGGATTTCTAGGCTAATCACCAGCTTTAATCACTGTGCACAGTAATTAGCACTGCTGCCTCACAGTGCTAGGGACCCGGGTTTGATTCCTGGCTTGGGTCATTGTCTGAGTGGAGTTTGCACACATCACCCCTATCTACGTGCATTTCATCTGGATGCTCCAGTTTTCTCCCACAGTCCAAAGATATGCGGGTTAGGTTAATTGGCCATGCTAAATTGTCCCTTAGTACCAGGTGGACTAGTTGGGGAAAATGTATGGGGTTAAGAGGATAGGGCCTCGTAGGGGATTGTGGCCGGTGAAGACTCGATGGGCTGAATGGCCCCCTTCCTGCACTGTAGAATTCTATTAAGGATCATGAAGCTACTCAAGGGAGTTATAAAATGAACTGGGCATATGCTGCATATACCTTGCCTATTTGAATTTGAAAAGTGCAATTTATTTGCATATTATAAATGGTTTCCAGCCTAACAATAGTAGCTACAATGGTCACATGGCTAAAGGCCAAGCTATGCACAGCAGTGGCTGGAGAATAAGCACAAAATAAGACAGCATCCTTGAGCTGCTGCCACACCAGCGATACAGTTAAAATCAACCTCACTGATTTTCTCTAGAGTTCAAAGCTGGTGGCTAAATTTGAATTTGCTCTATATTTGTGAGCCATTTTTGAGAATTTTACACACACCACAGCTACCCTAACAAACTTTTCAACATCTATATTGGTTAAGTGGCTCATTGCCTTCTTTATAAACAATGAAGGATCATTACTATAGTCATAATTAGCTACTGTTTCTCATTAAAAATACTTTAATTTATGTTAGACCTTTCACATAATGAAGCATTACAAAGTGATTTACAGGATGAATGGTGGACACAGGCTTGGAAAGGGAGGAAACGCTGAGTAGGTGACTGAAAGAACTGTCAAAGGAGTAAGTTTGGAAGAGGCCGCTGAAGTTACAGAGGAAGATGGCAAGGCAAAAATGTTTAGGTTAAGATTTTGAAATATAGGAGCAATGTGACTAAAAGCTGTGCCATCAGCAATGAAGTGGAGAAAGAGTCACATAGTATATCAAAGATTGAAGGGCAGAGGGTGCCTGCCAGGAGAGTATTACAAGATGGGGTGCAGTGAGGCTGGAGAGGGACTTGAAGATGAGGGTGAGGATAACAAAGTCAACATGCTGTGAGAAAAATAAAATTCAGGGAGGCTCAGGAAGATGGAGCTGATGGGAATATGAAATACTGTGCAGTTCTGAATATGTTTTGCAAAGTCCTGGATGAACTGGGATTTGTGCAGCTTGAGAATAGAGAGACTCAGCAAAGGAAGTTTAGAGAAATTGAGGTACATTTTCTGAATAGATCTCCTAATAAATTTAGTTTATTGGTGTGGTATTGCAAATATTGCAGTAGTGGGGTGATACAAATTACTTCAGCTTTGCAGAGGAAGAAACAGTCAGACTTTTTGATGTTGGTGCAAAGATCGAGAACACAGGACACCAATTTAAGGTGATTAGCAAAATAAATACAGTAGGAGCAGCAGTAGACCATATGACCCATTAAGCCTGTTCCACTAATCAATACAATCATGGCTGATCTGAGGCTTCAATTCCATTTTCCCTCAAATCCCTGAGACACATCTGTTCATCCCAGCTTTAAATATATGCAATGATGGAGCACCCACAAGCTTTTAGGGGTCAAGACTTCCCAAGATTCACAAACCTTTGAGTGAAGTAATTTCTCCTCATCCCAATCCTAAATGATTATGCACTTATTCTGAGACAGTGCCCCTTTGTTCTGGACTCACCACCTAGCAGAAACAAACTCCCAGCATCTACCCGACTAAAGCCCCTCAGAATTTTGTGAGTTTCAATGAGGCAACCTGTCATCTTTCTGAACTCCAGAGAATATATATAGCCAATTTACTTAAAATATTTTCATTCAACAATCCCCTAATCACAGGAGCCAATCCAGTGAATCCTGGCTTGTATTGCTTTCAACGCAAATATATCTTTTCTTAAAAGTTGAGACCAAAAGTACATACAGTGGGTGGAATTTTACGAGAATTACTCAAGTGTCCAACCAACATGAAAATGGGAGTGTTGTAGATCTTTTTCTTGGTGAGCTTTCACACCCAATCTTGTGCGCATAGTCTAGACCATTTTTCCATGTACTATTTCTAGCTGCTACAGGCAGTGGGTAGGCTTAATTTGTCAGCCAGTTTGAGGAGAGAGCTATTGCACATGTACAGACGCCTGATTCTGTACATGTGCAATGGCACCAGCAGAGGTCTGACAGATAGAGAGAGAAAGAGAGAACTGTCAGGCCTCTTCTGCTGCAACAGGCAGCCTCAACAAATTTCTTCTCCCATCTGCAATTGCGGGGGCCTGCAGCTGATCGGAAGCACCACATTGCCTGAAATACAGCCTTTGCTGACGTCCTCCCCACCTTCCCTGCCCTGCCACCCAACAATTGCAGAATAAGCCCCCCCTCCTTCTCCCATATTGATCACCAGCAGAGTGGCAGTGGGCCCCCCTCATAACCCCCACACCAATCACCTGCAGAGTGGCTGTGGGCCCCCCTTCCTTTCTGATTGGGCTGCCTCTTCAGAACCTGCTTACATAGGCCCCGCCCAGTTGGTATCACTGAGATGCCAGGCTGGCCTGCCTTGCCCTCAGTATTCCTGGGAGCGTCAATGGTCTTCAGTTCTACTGACGAAGTCAACACAACTATTCCCTGTTCATGGAAAGCAAGTGCTTTCCTCAATGGAGAGAATTTCTTCCAGCGATGCCATAAAGAGGAGCAAGCCCAGACAATTCAGCACTGAGTTTGCTAAAGCCATGTAAATAAATTAACAACAGAATATATTTAAATAACTTATTCAGCCTCTTGCCCATTTCTGGCATTTGCGTGGCATGTATCCATGCTAAGATACTACCCACGACTCCATGAGCCTTTATTTTGCCTATTAACCTTTTATGTGACATCTTATTAGATGTGTTTTTGGAAATCCAGGTACATAACATCTTCCAGTTCCCCTTTATCCATCCTCTTAGTTACATTCTTAATAACACTAATATATTTGTCAAACAGGATTTCCCTTTAGCAAAACCATATTAATTTGTTCTAATTGTTCTATGTTTTTGTAAGCACATTGTTAAAACTTCGAACATTTTTCAATAACTGATGTAAGGGCACCTGGCCTCTAGTTCAGTTTTCTCTTTCCCTCCTTTCCTGAAAAGTGATGTAACACTTGTCAACCTGTAATTGAATGGGACCGTTCACAAATACAAGAAATTTTGGAAAATTATAGCCGATACATCCATTTCTGGAGCTAAATCTGCCAGAATTCTTGGGCCATCAGTCCTGGCAATTTGTCATGTTTTCATCCCTCAAATCTCTCAAATACTTTTTCTCTGCTGGTTTCAATTTCCTTACTCTTTTAATTCCCAATGTTACCATCTATATCTGGAAGGAAAGTTGTGAGTTCTACTGTGAAGACAGACACAAAAGGGGTGATTTTACCAAAAATATTTTAAGTGCTGAACAAGTGTGAAAATGGGTGAGAGCCACACCAGTTCTTTTGGGTGAGTTAAAAATCCAATCTTACTGGCATCTTATAGCAGAGAGATCTGTCACTGCCTCCCTCAACTATCGCTGGCATCCGTGGCTGATCAGCCACCCGCGCACGGGCTAGTCGATCACATCCCTATCCCACCTGGGCTGACTGATCACTGCACACCCAAGATACCCATTGCAGACTGTGCAGCATCCCACTCGCCTTCCCTTAGCCACTGCTGCCTACATGTTTGACCCCCTCCTGGTAGGCCCGTAAGGCCCAATCCCCTTGCCACTATTCGGTGCCCAGTAGGCACTACAAGTGTTCCAGGCTAGCACTGCCAAAGTAAACACCATGCCTTGTCCCTGTCCTCCCACAGATCCTCGATGGTCTCTTGTCCTACAGGGAGGACTTCACAACAGGTTTCCATTGATGGGGACTATAAGTGATCGATCTTCGCTAGTCAGGACTTTCACTGGCGAGGTTGCTAAGGTAAGTGTGCACAGAAAATTGAGTCCTGGACTTCCTGTAATACATTTCAACAAAATTTAAATATTGAAATCAACCTCACACTCTTTTTGGGAGTGAGGCTGACCTCGCTGGATAACTGGTGCCGGTAAGATTGTAAGAGGCAAGAAATTGGATGTGAGCCGATGAACTGGCAGAATGAGTAGGTAAGATTGACCCCAAAATATTTGTCCAATAGTGCTGCTATTTTCTGATTCCCTATGATAATTACTCCAGTTTTTGTTTCTAATGAACCAATATTTATTTTAGCTACTCTTTTCCACTTTAAGAACAAAGAAAAATACAGTACAAGCTTGTGTTGATGTTCTAACTAAACTGAAAAAACCCTTCTGTCCTTACTTGATTCATACCCTTCTACTCTCTTCCTATTCATGTATCCATCCAGATGCCTCTTAAATATTGCTAATGTGTCTGCTTCCACCATCTACTCTGGCACCATGCTCCAGACATCATCACTCTCTGCATGAGAAACCTCCCCTGCACATCTCCCTTAAACTTTCCCCCTCTCACTTTGAACCTGTGGCCTCTTGTAATTGACACTTCCATCCTAGGTAAAGGCTTTAACTATTCACCCTGTCTATGCCTCTCATAATTTTGCAGACCTCTATCAGATCTCCCTTCAGTCTTTGTCTTTCCAGTTAAAACAATCCTAGTTTATTCAACCTCCTCTTATAGTCAGCACACTCGAGACCTGGCAATGTCCTAATGAACCTCCCTTGCACTCTCTCCAAAGTTTCCACATTCTTCTGGTCGTGTGGTGACCAGAATAGCATGCAATACTGCAAATGTGGCCTAACCAAGGTTTTATATAGCTGCAACATAATTTCCCAACTCTTGTACACAATGGCCCAGCTATCCTTATAAAAGGTCTTAAAATCTGCTTTCTATTCCTGGCTAATTTACTCTCACATCCTATTTTTTGCCTTTTATCAACTTTTTGGTGGCTTTCTGCTTGTTTTTAAAACACTCCCAAATCTCAGACCCACTGTTGTTTTAAATTTTCAAGTTATTTATTGACATCATCGTTATGGGTTAGATTTCAAACAATGATGGGATGGAGTACAAAAAAGAAATAGAGAAATGGTGAACTAGTGCAATGACAATAACCTCTCCCTACATGTCAAAAAATGAAGGAAATCGTCATTGATTCCAGGAACCATTGTGGAGAATATGCCCTTGTCTATATCAATAGGGACAAAGTGAAAATGGTCAAGGGCTTCAGCTTCTGGATGTTCAGTTCATCGATAACCTGTCCTGGTCCCTCCATGCCAACGCTATAGTTAAGACAGCACACTAATGCCTCTGCTTTCTCAGGAGGCTAGGGAAATTTGGCATGTCTGCTACAACCCTCACCAACTTTTATAGATGCGCCATAGCAGGCATTCTTTCTGGTTGTATCATAGCTTGTTATCACTCCTACTTTGCAAGACTGCAAAGGGTCATGAACAAAGCCCACTCCATCATTCAAACCAGCCTCCCATCCACTGACTCTGAGTACACTTCCTGCTGCTTCAGAAAAGCAGCCAGCATAATCAAGGACCCCACCATCCTGGGCATTCTCTCTTCCACTTTGTCTATCAGGAAAAGATACCAAAGCCTGAGGTCATGTACCAACTAACTCTCGAATAGCTTCCTCCCTGCTGCCATCAAACATTTGAATTGACCTATCTCATATTAAGTTGATTTTGCTCTACACCCTAGCTATGACTGTAACAGTAGGTTCTGCACTCTCTCCTTTCCTTCTTCAAGTATGGTTTGCTTTGTTTGTCTGGCCCGCAAGAAACAATATTTTTCACTGTATACTAATACATGTGACAATAATAAATCAAATCAAATTGACTCAAAAACCTCTCTGCTTTTACCCAAAGCCTCTGATGCCTCATTAGGTGAAAGCTTGCAATGTGATTTGAGGAAAAACCTTTTTATGCAGTGAATGGTTAGGATCAGAAATGCACTGCCTGAGATTGTGGTAGAGGCAGATTTCTTTGAGGCTTTCAAAAGAGAATTGATAATTATCCAAAGAGAAGTGAAAATACAAGGCTATGGGGGAAAAATCAGGAGAGTGCAACTAGTTGAGTACCTCTTGCAAAGAGCAGCGAGAAACACCACGAACCAAATGGTTTCCTTCAGTGTAAGCATCATATAATTCTACTCAGTGACTCCCATTTGGAAGAATCTGCAAAACTATGGTGACCCAAGATAGAATTGGGTTCAGCTGTGATGTCCCCCTGGTAGAATAAATTGCCAACATTTGGCATTTTACATGACCTGTACAGAATGATTTCTTGGACAAACTTTCAAAACCCATGCACTCATATATCAGCAAAAGTCACTGCATTGCAGTAATTTGACAGTAATATTAACACACGTTGATATCACAAAGTGATTTCCAGCTAGCGGATCTGTCATAAACAAATGTGTTTAAATATAATCAAAGGAGGAATTATTTTGAATTCACAATGTCCATTAACAACAGTCTTCTTTCAATTGATGGTAAGTTATTGTGCCAGTTTTAAAGAATTCTTTTTCTGTTAGTTCTGTTCCGCTTTTATTATTTTCAGATTGCTGGGCAGACAGAATCTCATCTGCTAAAAAGGGATCTGAACCCCATTTTAAAAATGGTAAAAGTTCAATAGTTTAATCGTAAATATAAATCTTTGTCAGGGGTTCGGGACTATTGTTACTGTGTGGCAAAGAAATCCTTTTTGTGACATTACAAGGAACAAGCAGTGAGATAGGCCATAGCACTTACTCCTTTGACCATTTTGGAAAGGTCCACAGATTACTTTTCAAATTTTTGCCTGATTGCAGTTCTGCAAATCCAACCATTATCTTTGAGCATCTGCTGAATGCTGCAACAGTTTAGGGGGACTATCTCCTCGGAAAATATGAAGGAATTATATTACATATTGTTTGGTGTAATTTTCAGGATCTGGACATTAAATCATTCATCATTTTTCATTATGCTATTGAAGCATTTTTGCAAAAATCAAACAACAAAGTCAAAGTCAAACAGGCTCTTTGCAAAGTCATATTAATTTATATGGGAATAACCAGGAACTGCAAATAGTTCTGCATTCTGCAGGGAGAGGAAATCAGAATGAAGCTTTCACACTGGAAACCCAATTAACCACCATATTGGAGGTGAGTAGCATTCCTCTCAGTTCTCCTGCTCACAAGATCAGATAATCTATTAGTTCATGTGCATGCTCAAAGCTCCCTCGCACATTTGCCCATGACTAAAGGTGCCAGACCTGAAATAACCAGCCAAAAATGTTCCCTGATGACTGGCATTGCCCTCTAATTACAGAGGTCAGTGCTAAAAACAGCATGGGCTCATTTCCAACAATCCTGTTGGCAGCTTCTGCTGAAATGTGAGTAGCTAAACTACACCTTTAAAATCAATTTCTGCAGCAATTCATTAAAACACTTACCAGTTGGGTTATGTTGTTAAACAGAAACTTTTGGGAAACGCATTTCTGCTGCGGTGACTGAAGCAAGCACGAGCCTAATTTCAGCAAGTCCATTAAAACAAGCAGGTATTAAAAACTTGTAATTAAAGGCAGCAGCTTTGCACCACCAACTTCAACAAAGACCACAATGAGACTTCTGGAGGTAAGCAAATGCTGCTCTTTGCAATTATGTCAGTAACTGGTGAGCTAAAACATAAGAAAGAAAGACTACACAGAATCACAGAATTGCTATGACACATTCTGAGACCATTCAGCCCATTGTGTCTACACCAGCCTTTAAATGAGCACTCTATCTTAATGCCTTTTTCCTGTCTTTTCCCCATAACATTGACATTGTTTCTATTCAAATAATCATCTAGTGCCCTCTTGAATATTTCAATTGGACCTGTCTTCCAGGCAGTGCATTTTACACCCAACTCACTTGCTACGTGAAAGTGTTTTTGTCTCACATCACATTTGCTTCTTTTGCAAATGACTTTATATCAGTGCCCTTTTCATTCTCAATTTTTTGTGAGCATAAACAATTTCTTCATATTTACTCTATCCAGCCCCCTCATGAGTTTGAACAGCTGTAGCAAATTTCCTCTTTTATTGTCTCCTCTTCAAGGAAGGCAGTCCCAATTTTTCCAATTTACCTTCATAACTGAAGTTTCTCATCCCTGGAACCATTCATGTAAACCTATTCTGCATTCTCTCCAATGCCATTATCTGGTACCAAGAGTTGTACACAATATTCCAGCTGAAATCTGACTAGTGTCTTAATTAAGTTTAGCATAACCTCCTTGTTTTTGTATTCTATGTCTCTATTAATAAATAATTATACTATATTCTTTATTAACTTCTCTCTCCACTTGCACTGCAATCTTCAATGATAGATGCACATATACATCCATGTCCTTCATCTCCTGCACCCCCTCAAGAATTTTGCCCCTTATTTTATGTTGCCTAAAACAACATAAAATGTGTTCTTTCTACTAAAATGCAACATCTCACACTTCTCCCCTTTGTACTTCATTTGCTGCCTTGCTCTTTTGAAGTTTTATTTTGACCTCCTTCCAGTTCACAATGCTTTCATAGTTTGTATCATCAGGAAAAGCAAGTGTCCCAATACCAACCCCTGAGAATTCTATTAGAAACCTTCCTCCAACCCAAAAAAAAATCCATTGACCATGACTCTCTGTTTTTTATTACTCAGCCAATTTTATATCCATATTGCTAATGTCCTTATTATTCCATGAGCAATAACTTTTCTCACAAATCTGTTGTGTAGCACTATATCAAATGCCTTTGAGAATTGATGTACAATCAACAGCATTACCTTTATTAACTTTCTCTGTTCTGCTCTTGAGGCAAGTGTGCAGAACTAAGAAATTTTCTGGCTCACTAAAACTGCCTCAGGAAAAGTGCACCGATTGGTGGAATCTTCATTTTCAGTGGGGGAAGGATGGTGGAGCTGTGCCTCTCCCGGACATAGATTGGAGGCAGTTCCTGGGGCTGCCATATACCAAGAAAGCCTGGTTAAATCTCAGATCTTTGGGACTTTGTCCCAGATGTCTTTGTAAGTATAAAGAACCTTTCATCCTCATCCCTCACACTTCCTCACCCCATTCACTCCCCAATCCCCAGCTATGCCAAGTCATGCTCTGCACCCACCTCCAATTGCCCCTCATATCCATTCAACCCCATAGCTTCTTGTAGCCACCAGCCAATGTAGTGCAAACTCATGAACCTCATTGTCCCTTACAGACCTTGTAGCTAATTAATACCAGCGTTTGCCAACCCCAGGACACCCTGATCACAACCATTTACTCTTGCACTCTCTATGCCAACTCACGCAGCATTCACAAAGAGCAGACCTCAGGGCTTTTTGCTGAGAACCCAGATATACATCAGAGTACTGAAACACTGAGCCCCAGAAAAAAAAACAGTGCTTGATTGATTGCTCTGGCTTTCTGATCTCTTCTATCACTTGAACAGAATAAAGAGGACTCAAGATCTTACAGTTTCAGCTATTGATACTTTAAAGCATTTGGATAATTTACATTTTTATTGGCCTGCAGTAAAAAGTTTTTTTTTAAAATAAGAAAGTGGAGAGTTATCAATAAATGACTGTTTTGTAAAATTTTCTTTTGCACATATTATTTGCACTATTGGTTTTACTACTTCTATACAATGTATTGTGGTAATAGGCATGGTTGGGAATGGGGGAATCAGAGAGATCATTGGGCATGGGTGAGGGGTATACATTGACATGAGAGGCACAAAGGACCATGAGATGGCATGAATGGGGAATGGGAAGTATGTGGAGAATGACTGGATGAGGGTTAGAGAGCCTTACCTTTTCCGTTACAACTGGACCAAAGGCCCACAGTACCAAGGCAGCACTTCTAAACAATCCATCTTGGCATCCTGCAGTCTCCCAATTCTTTCCCTTATCAGTTTCTGCAACTGCAGACCACATCTGTCCCTCCAACAATGAAACTTCCATGTTTCCCAGCACTTCTTGCCCCAGATGGGCAAGAAAAGTCATGAATTTTCCAAGCTCTTGCTACTGTTCTTGAGGATGTAAGTCTAGCCTGCTAATTGGCTGAAATCAATTAAGTAGCAGGAAGCCATAATCATTGTAAAATCATAAAACATTAATCTTGATGGCAGGAGCAGAAAATAGAAGTGAGTGAAGAAATACTGGTAGCCCTGCGTTCACTCCCATTATTCAGAGATAAATCCAAAATGAAGGTGCAGGTCAGAAAATATACACGTATTTGTCCTAGCTTTAAATTTTCAAATACTCTGTAGCTTGAAAAAAACACTAACAGCTTGAAAATTTCTGTCTATTATCTTCAATGAACAGCATGAGCTTAAACATTTGCAATTGATATTCCTGGTAGCCACTAACTGACGCATTAGAATTTTAACCCAACATGCTGAGGAAAATTGCCTGTTTAAAAATCACATATACTCGCCACTTTTGTTAGAGGTTCATAGTGTCAACGAGAAAGGAACATTTAATGCATTTTTTTTCAAAATAAGAAGGAAATAAAATCTATAGCACTTACATAGTTGGTTCATCTTAGGAAATACGAATTTCGAAAAGCTCTCATATCACAAGTATTGCAGGATAGAGCTTATGATCACTGAAATGCTAAAGGGCTTAAACTACATTTCTGCATGTGTTGTATCTAACAAGATAAAAAGCTATTTATTATAAAAGGTAAACACTTTGATAAAAAGAATTTACACAGAAATGGAATATGATTGCGTTAAATAGCCATATGTGAACTTTGCTGGCCAGAAATTGTACACTCTCCAGGGAAAGTACTGCTCATAATCCTTTCTGGATGTGTCTTCTGAGTTATGTCAGGAATATAATATCCAATCCCAGGGTTAAACTTATAAATAACTTTTTTTTCCAAACAATTGCCAAGTTTTCTTCACAGGAGTAGATTGTTCTTGTGCGTAAACTATTAACATTTAGCATTCTTAACCAGAGTCAAACTATTCCGAAAGCAAGAGAGATATTTTAAAAATTCAGATATGACAGTGTTCATGGAATCAATCATAGGATCCCTACAATACAGATGTAGCTATTCGGCCTATCAAGTCTGCACATTTTACCCAGACTCCCCAACCCTGCCCTAATCCTGTAACTCTGCACATTTACCATGGCTAATCCACCTAACCTACACAGCTTTGGGCACCGAGGAGCAATTTAGCATGACCAATTGTGATAACCCCCCATGATCTGCATGGGGAAACACAAATTGGTATCCCAATTGGGAAGAATGCACTACCTGGGAGAGTGGTGAAGGCAGGATGCCTCACATCTTTTAAAAAATATCTGGATGAATACATGAATACATGCCATAACATTCATAGTGATGGGGCAAATGCTGGTAAGTGGGATTAAGTGGGCATGCGTCGGTGCAGACTAGACAGGCCAAACGGCTTCTTTGGCACTGTAGTATTCTGTGATTCTGCAACTCTGAGTTGGGTTCATTGAATATGATCTCCCTGAGGATTGGTAATTTGCCAACCAAGTGGAGCTCATATACCGAGCTCTGTATAAAGCAAGACCTGGAGAGGGCCCATTAATCTTTTAGTCCCAGTTGCATCTTCTTGTGTTCACCACAAGCTCGTGGTTATTGTTTCTTTTGTGCAATAAAGCATGGTTCCTTCACAGCCAGTCCTGGAATTAATATACCAATCCATCTAACCTGCACATCTTTGGACTTAATAATTCATTCTGAATCATCAATTAATACCTTTTTTAGACTTACTACTTAATTTTGGTAAATTGTTTTGTACATTTATCAGGGCTAAAGGAGGGGTTAGGTTCTTACTCTATTATTTTATGCAGATATACAATTTGTTGTGTACACTATTCATACTGAATTGGTAAATGCATTTCATATGTTCAATTGACAATATAGTAAAAATAGTGTATAACGGAAACCTTCTCTTAACATTTGTAAATGTGGATGTGTACAGGGTTGAAGTGAGTGGCACAATTACATTGACAGGTCACTGAGTCTGCCACTGGAAGTTTAACATTTTTCAGTTGAAGTGTATGATAATGTAGGAATCACATTGTACACAGCAGGCATTATATCTGCCACTCAACAAACTTCTACTGGTGTCAGATAGGGGCTCTAACAAGATTTTTTTTAAGGAGTCCATTGCCAGTTGTTTCTCCCCTGCCTGAGCTGATGAGATTCTGTTGAAAAGAACAATTGCATAATGTTAAGTCAATCTAAAATCATAATGGAATATAAGGTAACCTAAAGAACTAAAGTTTGATGGTTCTACTAGTTAAGTATGTTTACTTTTTACTGACTCCAACAATTAATTAAATGTTCAAATTCATGAACTGAAAGCAAAGTGAAGTCCTCGATAATTGGAATTTTGGAATGTATGAAACATATAAATGTTGATGTCCAGACAGATTTGAGTATACTTGTAACAAGGAACACAGAAAGTTAGCATGCAGGCACAGCAAACAATTAGGAAGGTAAATGACATGTTGGCCTATATTGGAATGAACTGGAATACAAGAAGAAGGACGTTTTCTGATAACTATGCAGGGATCTGGTAAGACCACACCCAGAGTATGTTGTACAGTTTCGGTCTGTATATTTAAGGAAAGATATCCTTGCATGGAGGTAGTACAGTACACAAGATTGTTTCCTGGGATGTAAGAGTTCTCCTATAATCTGAATAAGACAGTGACCCAAGACTGGATTCAAATCAGATCCCTGGCTCTGTGAGGCAGCAGTGCTAACCACTGTGCCACCATGCTGCCCAATCAATCAGGACTCCTATTCTTAATTGCTATCGAATAATTCCTGATGGAATATGTGCATGTGGAGATATCAGCCAAGGGCTAGACATGATTTAATTGTGATGCTTGCTCTCCTAAGTTAGCTTGCTGGCACACATTGCGGAGACTCAGACAAGAAACATGATCTTTTTGATAAAAAGCTGGTAATATCCCCAATATGAGACAGTGCTACAATGGAGCATGGGACAAATGAGGTAAAAAAATGGAAATAACAAATAATATAAAGCCAAGATGCAATCCATGTTTTTCTCTCAACATAATTCTTGTTCCTTTTTCTCAAGTTGTTGCTTGCTAGATATGATTTCATGGGTGCTAGTTGCTCTCTAATACTGCATTCATCTGTAGGCCTTAACAACATGCGTTGACAAGCTCTTCTTTTGTGGAGGAACTGTAGCTAAGTCCACCCTGAACATACCTCACATCCACTGAAATGCAGTAGGGGGTCACTTGACATTTATCAGGAGCAGTAACTTCAGCTGATTTTCTCATCTCAAGTGCATTTAACCCATTAGATTCCCTACCAGAGATTAAATAACTTAGCCAAGACCCATGACCAAAGCTGAAAATTCCTGTGGTCTCAAAAATAAATCAGCAATTTATTGGATAAAGTTATTGAAATGTAACAATAATAGATTCAACTGCCTTTATTCTCATTTAAGTAATTGGTATTATTCAAACTTCCACACACACATTGTTCCTTGAATATAGACATTTACTCTGTATTCAGTGCAGATGCTGCTTTAAAAATTTTCTGAAGAATAAATATGTGCAAGAGATAATTGATTTTTAGTGCAGAAGTATTTTTTAATGGCAAATCAATCAGAGAAACAGCAGTTAATATGGGCTACACTTTTTATTATTGTATTTCAACTCTGCTCTTAAAAATTAATAAGAGTGAAGCCCTGAAAGACAAGTTGTTATTTTAATATGTTTTTTAAGACATGCTGTGATATTGGGCAGACCTGCAGGGACCACAATAAAAGTGATTAATTAATTAGTCAATAGGAAATTCAAGTGCAAATGCTATTCTCACTGGACAGCCTTGCATCCTCATAGGATTTCTATGGAAGCTAGGAAATAAACGCTTAAGAAATGGGATGGGGGGGATGGTAATGGTGGGATGGTGTGAGGTGGGGAGTGGTGAACCACAGGATGCAAGCAACAAGTTCTTTCATGGCTGACCCTTGTGCAAGAACTAAAGGAACAATCCTAATATATAGGGAGCTGCCAAAGGAATAAAATACTATTTCGTCTAAAAAATAATTCCATGTAATACGTGCAGGTGAAGTTTGAGCCTATCGTGTAGAAAGTGAAAGAGAAATTGTATGATATTGTATATTGTATGGGCAACACGACAGCTCAGTGACTATCGCTGTGCTGTACAGATACATGGATTTGGGCCTGTGTCTGTGGGAGTTTGCGCATTCTCCCCGTGCTAGCGTGGGTTTTCTCTGGGTGCTCCGGTTTCCTCCCACATCCCAAAAATGTGCTCTTAGGCTAATTGGCAAAACAAATTCTCCCTAAATTGTCTCAAATTTGGTTTTTAATCCATAGATCTATAAACATAGACAGGGATCACAGGTAGAGGTGGGAACATAGGGGCGGCGGCACGGGCTTGTTGGGCCGAAGGGCCTGTTTCCCGTGCTGTTTTGTTCTTTGTTCTTTGTTATTATCTCATTTGGGTCATTGTTGGAGTAAGGTCAAGAGAATCATAGAATAGAACCATAGAATCCCTACAATGTAGAAGGAGCCATTTGGCCCATCAGGTCTGTACTGACTCTCTAATAGAGTATCTTACCCAACTGCTGTTCCCTGCCTTATCCCCACAACCCACACATTTCCCCTAGGCAATCCATCTAACCTACACATCTTGGGACATTAAGGGACAATTTAGCATGCCACTCCATCTCACCTACACATCTTTGGAAAGCAGTCAACTGTAAAAATGGGGTGAAAGATTTAAACATAGAATGGATCAATTCAGTGGTTACTCACAGTTAGAAATGTTGAACAGGATTTTATGACCTCGCTCGGGAGAGATAGGAAATTTCTGCCCGAAGCTAATGGAGATTTCAGTTGTCGGACACTCCCCTGTGTTGATTCCATGGTGGATGAAGTGGTAGGGTTCTAACCATTTTCAATAATAATCATCAAATATATCTACACTGTAGGATCTTAAAAATTGGGTCTATAAACAGCCAATGATTACTTTAAAAATTGTTGCATTTTAAAATATTGGTATAGTTTCCAGCATATTTCATAGGAATATCAATCCCAATATTATCCATTCTAATCTTCAGATATTAAGTTAGTCAATGGTTTAGTTATATTTTCACAGTGCACCGCATACTCACTATCTTCTGAGGTAATCATCCGTGTCCAGTCACTAAAGGTACTACCATATCCATTGGAAGCAACCAATCTGAACTCGTAGGCTGTATATGGTTGAAGGCCTGTTGCTAAATAGCTAAATTCTGTTGTTTGATTGGGCAGCAAGCTGTAATGAATAGACATTTTAAGTCAGCTATCTATTCCATACATTCCAGAAAACATGCATACATTTGTAACAATCATCTGCTTGTTTCAATGTGGTATAAAATAATATTTTCTAACTGGTATTTATTTGCAATTATAATGAAATTCGGTAATGTAACACCTTTCAAAACTGATCTTACACCATCTGTTTTGTGCAAGATCATTCTTAAATTATGCCATTTAGTGTGTACCAATAAAGAGTAGAAAGCAGAACAATATGATGTAACCTATATAATCAGCTTGTCACTGGTATACCTAAACAGATACATTACACATAATTTAAATTAAAAAGTCATAACAGCTCCATCAAAACTAGGTCCCTATGTTATCAAACTTTCAATCATTAAATTAAAATTGGCACACGTTGTTTAATTTAAGTGCACTACTTTAATGTAAATAAGATAGTAATATTAGACCATCGTTACCCAGATTGCTGCCACTGTCCTATATCCAATCTCTCCTCTTTAGTTCACAAAGAAATATAGTCCATTGCAAATTCAGTTCTTAGAAACAATACTCTATACAATCCACAGAGAAATGCTTCCTCCTCCAACATTCCCACTATATGTTGGTACTCCTCTGTTATGATGGCCATTGCAATCATCAATCGATCTCCCTGTGAACCTCATCTAATATGAGCTCCCCAATTAGCAAATGGAGGCTTGTGGTTTATACAGTCCGGCAATCAATAGATTTGGGATCAATCTGCACTCTCTAATGTTTGAAAGGTATTCAGATATCACTGTAAATGAAAGGGTAATTCGTGATGGAAGACAGATTTTGGTAAGACTATTGCCTCTTCCTTTCTTGACCTGAACATCCTTAATCCTCCTAACGCTCTCTCAGCCTCACCTATCCAGATGCTTTCATCCTCCCGGGTTCACCCCCTCCACCCCACTCTCCACCCCCCAAGATGTTTTCTCTCTCCACCTTGAGACCTTCCTCACCTGCCCATGCATCTGCTCCCTACAGCCCTTTGCTGCATACCTGCAATTAATGAGGAAACTAAATTTCCCAAGCAAATCAGAGAAATTTGCAAAGAATATGGAAAATGCTGGGGACGCAGTGGTTCTGAAGCCATGCTGGAGGCAGAACTGCTACATGGGGATCTCCCACCTTCCACAAGCTGCTTCGTGCCATATGCACAAAGGTCCATCCACCATTTGCTGAGATGTCTTCCTCTAGGGCCCAATAGCTGCAGAACGCCAGCATCATCCTCTCCTTGAATATCTCTGATCTGAGGAGGGTCCTATAAAGGTAGACCTCGATATCTATACATCACTTTGTCCCAGGCTTGCTATCCTTTTGGTTTAAAGAAGAATGTGGTACGTGGAGGAGAGAAGATTCTGGTCAGCCCTTCATCTACCACCTTATGTGGGAGATCATGAAGAGTGAGTTTCCTGGTCCATCATGATGGGAACCAATAAGAGATCTAGTGGGAAATCCATGCCAGTGTAAAACTGATTCTAGGTCTATCCGCAGAATATTTGCTGTTGACATTCTCAGTCACTTCAATCCACACCTGCCTAGTTGTTGAGGTTTTCCCTCCTGCCCCCTTTCCTTGGGAGAACTCAGCTCATTGCAATCCCTGAGATGCCTCAGTACAACTTTCAGGTAAGGCTGAGAGACTTGGGGCATACTTTCTCAGGTCTTCTCTCTAATCCTGCAGTTGTTGCAGCTTCAAAAATCCAAGTACTAGTGCATCCTTGAGACACATTAAATTGTCTATTTAATCGGAAAGCTTTTTTTTTTGGTAGAGTGGATAGGTCATCCCTCCTGAACCCCCTAATTGGTTAGGGAATCTGGAGGTGAAGTGCTGTGGCTCTGGGATAGTCCTTTGATGAAGTCAGTTCCAGCTGTAAAACAATTCCCGACCCACAAATGATTTTGCTGTTCCCAACAGGGACTAAGTGCAAATGGCCATGGTCTGTGTACTCATATCATAAGGCGAAACTTCCCGGTGCCAGTCTGGCACTCTGCTGCGTTTCCCAATAAATTACATTTTGAACTCATTACCCGAGTAGAAACTCAAAGCAACTGAGCTCAAGTACCTAAATAAAGTACCACAATTTAAAGGACAAAATTGGTCAGAATGTTAATCTATTTAATAAGTTACTTGATAAGCAAGTCAATACTATTTGAAGTAATTGACTGCAATATTATTTAAAATTCAGCAAGTCTGCCCTGGGAACCATTTAACTGGCCAACCTGTTCCACAAATAGACAAGCAGGAAGGTGTCATTTTCCTTACCAATCATGCCAGGAACATTTATATTATGGTGCATTTATCCAACATATACTTACAAATCATCAGAAATTAAAATGAATCATTTAAATTTATAACTTTTTAAGCAGGACTGTTACACATTAAATTCAACTTTTTCTGATGTCCATATGAAACTAAAGGTGCATCAAATATTTTTAGAAAGTTTTAAAGTTTATAAATTATTTATTAGCATCACAAGTAGGCTTACATTAACACTGCAATGAAGTAACTGTGAAAATGCCCCAAGTCGCCGCACTCTGGCACCTGTTCGGGTACACTGAGGAAGAATTTAGCATAGCCAATGAATGTGACTAGCAAGTCTTTCAGACTGTGGGAGGAAACTGGAGCACCTGGAGAAAACCCACACAGACATGGGGGGAACAAGCAGACACCGCACAGGCAGTGACCCAAGCTGAGAATCGAACCTGGGTCCCTGGCGCTGTGAAGTAGCAACGCTAACCGATAAATTAATGGCAACTATTTTTTTCATTAAACAAAATAAAACCACATTAGGACGTGAATCATCAAAAATTATAATTCGGTAATTGAAAAAAGAACCATCAGCTAAAACAGGTCTTCACACTACATACTCTGAAATATCACCAGTGGAATGCAGGAGCTTTGTCTGAAGCTGGTAGCTGGGCAAGCCTGGAGCGTTGTTACGAGCTGGTGCAAACCATGCAACCTGAAGACTGGTCGGAGTGGCAGATGAGAGCCTTGGAGGCAGCACACCAGCTGGAGCTGTCGAAAAGCATGGAAGAATTAGAGCAGAGAAAACTGCGCAGAACATATGCTGAATGGATTCAAAATACTCCTCAAACCCAAAAAAAAAATCCTGGGGATCACCAGCAACGGTGTTCTGTCAGAAACATTCCAAGACCTTCGCTGCTAGATGGCTTGTATGCAAATTCTGTAACAGGACTGTTAAAATGATAAGATTACAAGAAAGGAGAATATTACGCATGTTAAAAATAACACTTCATTCACTATAAAGATTTTTTTGATTATAATGAACATTTATTCGTAATTCTGCCCTAAATGTATTGAATATTGTTATATTTCATGCTTTCTGATATAAAAATAGGTTTTACTTTTTTATCTAAAATATAGTTATTGACAGTTTAAATTATGGGGGCTGGCTAACACTGTTTGTTAGTTGGATAGCATTTGGTTCAGAATAACAGCAACAGTGCAGGTTCAATTCCCATTCGAATGAAGGTAGTCTCGGGACTTGCTTCTTCACTCTGTCCCTCCCTTTGCAACTGGATCCTAGATTTCCTAACTCAAAGACCTTAGTCAATAAGGATAGGCACCAATACCTCTTCTGTGATCATCCTTGACACTGGGGCTCACAAGGCTGTGTCCTCAGCACCCTACCATACTCTTTATACACCTATGATTTTGTGGCCAAAAGCTGTCCAATTTAATTTTCAAGTTTGCTGATAACACCATCATTGCGGGTTGGATATCAAACAATGATGAGACAGAATACAGGAAGGAGATAGATGATCTATTGAACTGGTGTAAAGACAATAATCTCTCCCTCAATGTCAGCAAAACGAAGATAGTCACCGACTTCTGAAAGCATAGTAGAGACCATACCGCTGTCTATGTCAATGGTGATGAAGTAAAAATGGTCAAGACCTTCAAATTTTTAGTTGTCCAAATCACCAACAACCTATCCTTATTCCGCCATGCGGCTGCTATAGTTAAGAAAGCTCACTAATGCCTCTACTTTTTCAGGAGACAAAGGAAATTTTGCATGTCTACTACAGCTTTTATCAACTTCTATAGATACACCATAGAAAGCATTCTTTCTAGTTGTATCATGGCTTGGTATGGCTCCTACTCTGTCCAACAATAAACTACAAAGAGTCATGAACAAAGTAAAGTCCATCACTAAACCAGCCTCCCATCCATTGACATTGTCTACATTCCCCACTGCCTCGGAAAAACTGCCAGCATAATCAAGGATCCCACTGACCTCTGACACACTCTCTTCCATTCTTCCATCAGGAAAAGGATACAAAAGTCTGAGGACACATACCAACCCACTCAAAACAGCTTCTTTCCTACTGCCATCAGACCTTTGAATGGACCTACCTTGCATTAAGTTGATCTTCCTCTACACCCGAGTTATGACTGTAACACTACATTCTGTAGCTTCTATTTTCTTTCCCATGTATGGTATGCTTTGCATAGCTGCATGAAACAATACTTTTCAGTGTAAACTAATACATGTGACAGTAATAAATCAATTCAAATCACTTGATGTGGAGAGGTGCCCCTCAAGCTATGTGACCAACTGTGTCTCCCTAACAAAGAAAGATGTCAATTGTGCCTTATGAAATATGGCTACCTAGCTTTAGTTGTGCTTGTCAATATATTATATACATATATATACACATTTATATTATATTTTTGAATAAAATTCTGAAGGAGTAAGCTCTGCTGTGACATAAACTGCGATATATGCAATGGCATTATTCATCTTACATCTTCTTCAGAAGAATTCTGAGTTGATTTTGATCAATTGGAGTGGTTACTCACTGTCTGAGGATAAAGTTCAATAGGTCCCTCACAGCTGGAAAGATGAAGACACATCTTTGTTTTTACTGTTAGTTTCAGGACACCATTAAGCACTATGTTCTCTTGCCCTGAGACTCTATTTGAGACAGTTCCTAGGATTGATGTCTGAAAATTAAAACTACATGATCAGTCACTAGGATCACTAGGCAAGAGTCGAATGTCCTTAATACCTTGTACAAGGCAAACGATCATATGGAAGACAAATGATCGTACTGAAGACACCACCATGAAATATAGTTATGTATGCCTAATCCAAATGCTTTAGAGGTTTTTAATTCTTGTAGTCTTCAAATGGAATTTTAAATTGCAATTCAGTGAGGGGGAAAAAAAACACTGGTAAACATTTAGAGGTTTGCAAATCAGACAAACGTTAGATAACTACAACTCAAAAGTCAGCTTGAAAGGCTAAGGCTCTCAAAAGAGTAAGTTGTCTTACTTTGCTATAGAATTGGAGACATGACATCTGCAGTTAATTATTTAAAAGAGACAAGTTATTCATGTGGTTTCCCAGAATTAAGGAAAGCTTTGGAACCAACAGATAGACAATTTACACTTCTACTTGGGAACAGGCCATGAGTTTCTCTTTGCCATGGAAATGGGTAGAGCTTAGTAATATTCTTTGTTTTGAGTTTATCTGTGAATTCACTTAGGGCATGGGCAAGACTGGTTGATAGTTAGAAAAATGGCTGAGAGACTGAGTTAGTTTTTGGGTCTTCTGTAACTTGTAGCCTTCTGGAAGTTGAGAGATAAAACCAGACCTACACCTGAAATTGGATTGATGCTAGATCTATTATCAAAGACGCAATCTGAAATTGCGAGCTGGTATTCACTATAAGACAAAGTTGGTAAGAGGTAAAGTGATTGGAGGGTTTGTTTAGCTGGAAGATAAAGGAAGAAGTCTACAGTAACTCTCCGTGAAAGACTGTTTACTGCAATTGGACTTCTGAAAATAATTAGTTTGAAACCATTGGCAAAGATTTGCTGGAAACCAAGGATATTTTCTGATCTTTTAAGAGAGATTTTCTAATCTTTGCTGCAGAATCCAGTGTCATGAGTTGATAGCATAAGTTTTCTTAAATTGTAACATTGAGTTAATTGTATTTGATTTGTTTAATCTTTCTTTTTAGCAAAAATAAACTTTATTATTATATAAAGTATGAACTCTTGTGGTGTTGTTCTGTCATTTTCTGATTGACTGTTCAGATTCCTTTAAATCCCTAACAGGATATACAACATTCAGACTTAGGTATCAGCATGATGACACAGTGGTTACCATTGCTCTCTCACACCGCCAGGGACCTGAATACAATTCCCAGCTTGGATCACTGTGTGGAGTCTGTACAATCTCCCCATGTCTGCATGAGTTTCCTCCAGGTGCTCCAGTTTTTTGCCACAGTCCAAAGATGTGCGTGTTACGTTGATTGCCCCTTCATATCAGGGGGATTAGCGTGTAAATATTGAGGTTATAGGAGAGGGGCCTCTGGGATTGTAGTTGGTGCAGGCTTGATGGGCCAAATGGCCTCCTTTGCACTGTAGGGATTCTATGTTATTTATTTCACCTGAGTTTCCAATCAGTGAGCAACGTCTTGGCTCAAATTACTTCTCCAGGTGGCTATTTCTTAATATGGATAAACCTGCACTTAATGACATATTTTGAATTTTAAAGTTAATGACATCTTTTCCAGTTTGTTATGATGTTCACAGTTTTTGAAATATATTTTTGCAATAATCATATTTTCCATTGCCCTTGTCTTTCTACCTTTTCTGTGCATGTCTTTAACTATCAAGTTGTCAACTTGTAAGAATGGTGTGCCAATCACAATAGTCCCACCGTTCATACAATCAGCAAGGGAAGAATTCATAGAATCACCACAATGCAGAAGGAGGCCATTCGGCCCATCAAGTCTACATGGAACACAATGCCATCCAGGCTCTACTTCCGTAACCCCACATATTTACCCTGCCAAACCTCTGATGCTAGGATCAATTTAGCATGGCCAATCAATCTAACCTACACATCTTTGAATGGTGGGAGAAAATTGGAGCACTCGGAGAATGCACAAACTCCACACAGACATTGACCTGAGGCTGCAATTGAACCCAGGTTACTGGCATTGTGAGGCAACAGTATGAACCATTGTGCCACAATGCCACCAGTAGTTTTAATTTTCTAGCAATACTATTGTGGCAAAACAAAAATATGGTACTGAGCAGCATAGGAAAACATGGAAAGCATTATCAAGGGTATTTAATTTGAACAATTCTGTAAGGTTTCCTGAGGAGTTTAATGGTAATTAAAAAACAAAATCATTAAAAGCAATGTTAAGCTACCTTTATTATTGGTTAATGGCCAATTAAGACACAATTTGGAGTTTCCTGCATAAAGTTGATCAGTGATAACAGCACTTTTCAATTCAAACTGAGATAAATGTTAGTGCTGACCTTTAAACATGATCTTGCCAGTGCAATATCACAAGTGTCCACTACAGAGGAAGTTACTCTGATAATTTATTTATCTGCGTTTTGTCAATCATTTTAAATCCATGGGTGGGATTTTATGGCGTCGCTCATCCCAAAAATGCCACCCAAGGTCAATGGATCTTTCCATTGTCCTTCTCTCACCTGTTCCAATTCCTATGGCGGGCAGAACAATAAAATTATGGTCCATGTCTGTTTGTTATTGTCTCAGCATTCCAGTAGAAACACTTTATCCTCATTTGTTCTGTTAGAGCACCTCATAATTTCAAAATATCTAATCTCCCCATCACCTTCTTTACTCTATGATTAACAATCTCAATTATTCTAGTGCTTGTACATAATTGAAGAACCTCACCACTGATATGATGGTAAACCTAGGGCTTGATTCTCCCAAAAGTGCTAAATTGGTGAGAAAATTTTTTTAGATCACTGCTTTTTCAGTGCAGTGCACACTCGAATCTCCCAACTCTGTGCAATGCAGCCCCAGTCATGAATATCATTAAAAACCCAAGGGTGAGAGTGGGATGGGGGCTATTCATGCCAAAGTGCAGTGGTCCTGATCTGTAAGTCTCCCTGTATGCTGGCCAGTTTGATTGCTGACCACCACTGTACTGCCCCTTCAGTACTAACCCACGGCCCGATTGCAGCCCCCACAACAATTCCCAGTCCAGGCCTGATACCTCTCCCCCCGGGGTGCTCCGGAAAAAGACCGACAACACACATCTGCCAGCCTGACCTGCTAGAAAAGTTGCAGATCACAATGGGAGAATCGCCCTCTTAATGTGCAGCCACTCCAAGGTTTTGATATTTCTCGTAATTTGTGCTGCCCGTATCGGAGCCTGTACTCTGGCTGAGGTCTAACCAATGATTTGCAAAACTGGAGTGTAACTTCCAAGTTTTTGTAGTCTATGCCTTGAAGCCAAAGATTCCATATGCTTTATTAACAGTTCCATCAGCTTGTACTGAAACCTTCAAAGCGTATGAATCCCTAGGTCTCCGTTCCTGCACTTCCTTTAAAATTATACAGTTTAATTTATATTGCTTCTCCTCATCCTTCCTCCCAGAATACATCACTCTAAATTTCATTGCATTAAATTTAATAAATCCATTTCACCAGTCTCCCTATATACTTTTCTTTCTCAATTATTTTTAGATTTTCCTAATTTCTTTTTATCCTTCATCTTCTATGAACCAGGACTGGTGCTAATTTCTGCAATGCGGCCCACCAAAGTTTAGCTTTACTATTTTTAACGATCGTACTAAAGAGGGACATGTTCCATCTCATTGAAGAATCAAGCAGTCATTTGTCTTTTTATAACATTTTTATCTTGCCCGTGGGAAAAGCCACTATATTTTATTGTGCCACACGGTGATGATTACAGTTAGCCAGAGCACTATAGCTAAGTTTGCAATAGCAACCAGTGGGGATGATAACTTCCTTTTGTTTATGTCACCATTTAAGTATCTCTTTACCTGAAGTGATAAATGTTTGTTATGACAGGTATAGCTTGATTGGTCAGTTTCTCAGTGTTGATGCAAATGATTTAAATAAGAATACTCTTGCAGTGAAAAAAGCCTGCTGCCATATTAATTATATCAAATTACTATTTGCTTGTCATCAAGGAAGTGAATCGTACTTTGCTTCTTTATATATTCATTCACTTGCATTGCTGGCCAACATTTATTGCACATCCCTAATTACCTCTTTGAAGATGGTGATGAGCCATTTTAAAAAAAGTTTATTTATTAACCGCAAGTAAGGCTTACATTAACACTACAATGAAGTTACTGTGAAATTTCCCTAGTCGCCATACTCTAGCACCTTTTCAGGTCAATGCACCTAACCAGCATGTCTTTCAAACTATGGGAGGAAACCCACACAGACACAGGGAGAACATGCAAACTCCACACAGACAGTGAGCCAAGCCAGAAATCAAACGCGGTTCCCTGGTGCTGGGAGGCAGCAGTGCTACCCATTGTGCCATTATGCTGCCTTCATGAATACAACTGAATGGCTTGCAAAGCCATTTCAGAGGACAGTTAAGAGTCACATATAGGTCAGGCTGGGGAAGGCCGACAGATTTCCTTCCATAAAGAACATGGTGAAATGGCTGCTTTGTGGTGACCATTTCTTTTTATTCCAGATGCACTTCAATCAATTTAAATTATTCAGTTGCTGTGATAGAATTTGAACTTGTGTCTCTGGATCGCTAATCTAATAACCCTTACATACATGAGTAGCCACAATGGAGCCTTTGTAAAATAGTGCCTTGTGAAGATATTGCTTGCTGTGTTTGAATTCTATCTGTGTAATGGTGGGAATAATGACTTTTTTGGTCATAATTTAAGTAGCCCCTTACCCCAAGTAATAAATGTTTGTTATGATAGGTATTGCATAATTGGTCAGTTAAAAGAAACACACTCAAATTCCCAAATATACTGTAAAACTCATTGGATGCAAAATTTGATAATGCCCAAATATGACTTGGGGATTGCAGTGCATCATTTATCAATAATTGTTGCTACTGATGCAAGCAGCATACAACATATTTTAGAATCATAGAATCCTTATGTTGCAGAATAAGGTCATTGAGCCCATCAAATCTGTAATAATTCCTTCTGATAGACTACCTTACCCAGGCTCTTTTCTCCACCCTGTCCCCATTTTGGCTGGAGCAAACATTGGATGTCATTCCAGTATTTGTGTTTTCCCTGAGAAAACAACAAGAATGGCATGGAACAAGAGAGAGAAAGCTCCAAGGTTCTCAGATGAAGTTCTGGAAGCCTCAGTTGAGGACATGGACAGGAGGAGAGATGTCCAGAACGTTATACAGATGTTGTGAAGACTTTGAGGGTAGTTACCCCTCCTAGTTTTCACCAGCAATCTTACCTCAAGGACCAGGGTGCAGTGCCTTAAGAACTTCAACACCTTTACACCAGTGGTCAAGATAATTGAATGAATTTTTAAATGCTACATTGGTGCAACTGAGCCATCAGCTTCGGACATTACACAACTCTAACTCTGCCACCATCCCTCAGCCCTGCCATCCCAGTGACTGACCAACAATCTCTCTCAATCATGACTCATATTCACCGAATCTTCACACACTTAATGCTGCTGTAAGCCTCAGATCCATATCTTGCAGGTATTGCCACTTACTCCATCAGCACAGACACATCAGTTAAATACTTTGCATTGTATTTACTAAGAGACTTCTATCCCTCGTCAAGGACAAAGTGGCATAGGCAAGAGGACAGGTCAGGAAGCACGTCTTCATTCTGATGGAGGAGAATGCTCTTACCGTTATTGGACATGACATAGCAATGTGGATAATAGATGGGTTGAAAGCACTGAAGATGATATACTTAATCTTCTGTCTCACATTCCATATCACTCCTCATCCCATAATCTCTTTGAAAAATTAAGCTGCAGGTGGCATAAGCATGTATCTCTTGGTTGCCCTTCACCCTCCACACCACGTCCACTCTTACCATGACCCTATCACTATACCTTTCTCCATTCAGATATCAAAGGACAGCAACTATGCAATAGAAAGGTAGAGGAGCAAAGTGTAAAATACAGGTGAAAGATTAGTGAGGGTAGGTAGGAATGTGGGGTTGATGTTATAATTAGATAAGCCATGACCTTACTGAATAGCAGAGTAGGCCTGAAGTGCCGAGAGGACTACTATGCTTCTAATCTGGATGTTTGCATGATTGAGAAATCCAATCACTTGTTCTCAACTAACAGCCACCAGCTCAGATTTTGACATCACATATAAAGGCTAGTTTCGAGGTGGGATCAGAAAATGGTGAAATATTGACATGAGTGGTTTGCAAGTAGGCCAGAGAGAGAGAGAAAGAGAGAGGCAGAGTAGCACAAGTGCCAGTTTACCAGAGGACTCAGACGAGTTCTGCAGCAGAGGACTCAAGTGAAAACTTCAATGGAGCAACATACAGAAAAAGGCTGTAGTGTACGTATACAGAAACATCTGATGCATTTAGGAGGCCTGTAGAAGGTCTGTAATTATGGTAAATGAGCTTGGAGGAGTCCAGCACCAATACTGCATGTGAAATTGACTAGAAATTTGAGTCCATAGTAGCAGAAGCTCCTCAACATCTGGAAACTGTAGTTGAAGCTCAAACTGAAGTCATGCAAGGTCAGCACATTGCCATAAACGCTGAGACTGCTACCATCACGTCTGCTGACAGTAGTATTCAAAGCGGGTTGCAACAATTCTGATGAAGGGTCAAAGAAATCATCATAGAATCATAGTATCCAACAATGTAGAAAGAGGCCCTTTGGCCCATCGAGACTGCACCAAACACAATTCCACCCAGGCACTACCCCCATATCCCTACATATTTTACCCACTAATTCCTCTAACCTACACATCTCAGAACACTAAGGAGTAATTTTTTTAGCATGGTCAATCAACCTAACCCGCACATCTTTGGACTGTGGGAGGAAACCAGAGTACCTGGAGGAAACCCATGCAGACACGAGGAGAATGGATAAACTCCACACAGACAGTGACCCAAGCCAGGAATCAAACCACTGTGCTATCGTGCCACCCATGGGTCATGGTGCTGAAATGCTAAACCTGTTTCTCTCCATAGATATTGACTGACTTGCTGAGTATTTCCAGCATTTCTTGTTTTTATAATAATTAGGAAGACATAAGCTGATAATAGTATGGATTGGTTAAAAAGCAAGTCATGTTCAATGAACTAATTATTTTGTTGAAATCAACAAGGCTATTAAGCGAATAAAAGAAATGTGAGCTTATTCACTTTGGAAGCAAAAACAAGAAGGCAGATTGTTAGGATAACCAATGACAACTTTGTACTGGATGTAATGTGATCAATGGGAAAAAGGTGTAAGGATCAGCTGAACTAGTAAACCAGGGAACCAAATACAGAGTAGTGTAATAGTCAGCTGACTAGCTGATTCACTATGAATTAGAACTTGCGTAGAACTGTGGAGAGCTTGGAGTGGCCTAGAGTGAGGCCACAAGTTTGGAATAATGATGTTTCTTTATTAAACCCTTTCTTTGATTTATAAGTTGGAGTAAGTTTTGTTCTATATTCAGTGTCAGAATTTGAAGAATGAGCATTGACACAATGGGCTGAATATCTTCCTTCTGTGTTGTAACAATTATATAATTCTGTGGTATTATTACCTGACATATATTTTTGATCTTTTCTACTTGTTTTCTCCCTTTTAAAGATCTATTTAACAAATGTGTGTACCGGGAGCATGTATTTATAAAATCTACCCATACTTCCACAGATCTCACTCATTGTACTCTGTTAAAAGTCTACCTTAATGTTGACTTCTTCCACCATTCTGTTTCTGCCTTTGCTCTTACTTGTATTTTTGCCTTTTACTTCATTCAAAATTACTTTCATTCACAATTTGAAACACATAAGTTTTGGAACCCTGAAAAATCTTCAGTCATCCTTCTTCCACTTGCAGATAAAAATTGTTCTAGAATTGTAGGAGGTGTCCCAATACCAAATAAGCAGCCACATCACCTCCTCCCTGCTCATTTTTCCTTTCCAGATAACAATCTAATTCTCTCTTGAATGCTTTGACCAAACAAGTCTTCCCACTTTCAGGCAGTACATACTCTAGATGTTAACTATAAACAGAGTGAAAAGGTTTCTCCTCATGTCTTCATTGCTTCTTTTGCCAATTTTCTTAAATCCGTGCTCTCACATTCTTGATCCTTCCGACAGTGGGATATTTTTCTTCCTTACCACTCTGCCTGGGCCCCTCGTGATTTTGA
The DNA here is from genome assembly GCA_024679065.1 of Sphyrna mokarran. NCBI lineage: Eukaryota > Metazoa > Chordata > Chondrichthyes > Carcharhiniformes > Carcharhinidae > Sphyrna > Sphyrna mokarran. The sequence continues at coordinate 53,931,731 of JAGIQG010000012.1, forward strand.
AACCTTGATCAAACTTCCTGTCAACCTTCTCTTTCACAAGGAAAACAGTATCAACGTCTCCAATCTATCTACGTAACTGAAGTTCCTCATTCCTGGGACTATTCTTGTGAATCTTTTCCACACTCTAAAGTGTGACGCCCAGAACTGGATCCAATACTCCAGCTGAGACTGAACACATTTTTTTAACAAGTTTAACATGACCAACTTGTTCTTGTACTCTGTGCTACAAGGAATAACTGGGCTCTCAACTTATCTTACCACATTCAATGATCAATGCGCATATGTTCTTCCTACCAAAATGAAATGCTTCACACTTCTCCACATTGATCTTCATCTGCCTGTCCCAGCAAATTATCTATCAAATCTCCTTTTAAAGGGTGTGGGCCTTGGTAAGATGCTGTTCCACAGAATGGCCTCCCTCTGGATTGTAGGGATTCTGTCATTCAATGGATATACTTGCAATCCATAAGTATTTAAACGTTTGCATATTCTGTCCATAATAAACGTGATCAGACAGATTTTCTTGATCTTTTAAAAGTGACGATAGATTTTTTTTTTAACTTAACACAGTCTAAGTAAAATAAAAATGCTTTGACTTTCACATGTACATATATACATTCAAAGTCCACACATAGACACAAATAGTTGAGACAATAGATGGATAGACTGAGTCATTTATAGCCCAGTGTGGATTAAAAGGGGAAATGGTTCTTTGAGATTGGTGAGTTGGCTGGCTTCTGGATGAACCTGGTGACGCTGGTGCTTTTAGAACCGAGGTAGTTTAAAGCTGTAGTTGGACGATTTACCTGATGCTCTGGAGACAGCAGGAGATTGAGCTATTTTTAAAAATCGCTGTCTGCAGCTCTTAAATCATCAAAATCATGAGACAGTGTTCAAAACTTGGCAATTGGATAGAAAGAAAGGCAAGGAACTCACTCAGTTCCTTCTGTGTCAAGAAAATAAAAACTTAGCTCATTTCGGAGTGGAAGTCAAATATTACAAATCCCAGAGTTTTTGACCATGTGTGAATCAGGAGAGGGTTTGGTGTTGTGAGATCTTTGAATCAGACAAGTGCTCATAACATCTGTGGAAAGGAAAGATGCAAAAACCTGACCATAGGACCAGAAGTAAGTACCATAATACAGAGGAGACTTGAAACAGGGAGAAGCCACAGAGGGTTAAACGGAACATGAGTAGAAAGGTCAGGGAGGCTTCCCAGAGAGATAGAGGAGCCAAGGGATGGAGTCACCAGGAGTAGACTACTGGGAGGAAGAGGTGACTGATAGGAACCAACAGATGGAGAATCCATTGGGAAGAGGAGAAAGAAAGAGGCTCCAAATGGTGTGATTGACAGGCTTCAAGTAGTGAAGGCTCAGGAGAAGCCCTGGAGATCTGGTGCCAATGTGTTGGGGGCTGTTGGACCAAAGGTAAGCCTTTAGAGCGGTGTTCTGCTCAATGTGGTTAAAGAGCTGTGAGTTAATGCTGGAATGTAAACTTGGGAATCCAAAGGAACATAATCTTGGGAGATTAGATTGAAACTCTAGGAGGTAAGTAGTTGTTGAGACAGTCTGAGTTTGAGTGACTTTGTGAGAATTCAGAGTTTACCTGTCATCAAAAAACAAAAGACCCTTCATACCGAAGAAAACATAGACCTAGTTAAAGAAAAGTTAAATCTTTTTAAGGGGTCATTCAGTTTTAAAAATAGTAAACAAAATCAAAGCTGGATTATCATTTAAAAACCTTGAAAAATCAAGCTGTGTACATAACTTTTTACTGAGGTAAGTGCTTCTGTACCTTTCTAAACCAAATATTCGTAATGGGCTTATCTGTAAAACTAAATACTTGTGACTACAGACAATGGATCTCCCATTGAAACTGGTAAACACATAAGCAGAACTTTACGAGATGTTTATCTAAATGTCCAGTGCGTGTGAAAATGGGAGAGTTCCTGATACGTCTTTCGGGTGAGTTTTCACACACAATTATATGCACTCAGCCTTTGAAAATCTGGATTAGACCATTTCTAGCCACTCAAGGCAGTGGATGGGGTCTAATTCGCCAGACAGCTAGCAGCTCAGATTGGAACTACTAACTGTGCATACGTAGGAAAAGTAAAAAAGAAATAGCTCTGCTGACAGAAACCCACTGGGCCAGATAGAGCCTCCCCCTACCCCGACAAACACTGGAGACTACCACCACACCACCCAACCGTACCCTATTGCACACATCCCCCTCATCACCCTTCCTTGGCCCCTGATAGCATTATTCTCTCTCTCCCCTGACTCACAGAGGCACAAATCCATCTCTTTCCCATATCCTTCCCATCTCCCCACCAACTCTAACAGCACATCTGCAAGTGCTGACTGAGATTCCCTTCCATGGTAACAAGGTAAACTTAAACTCACTGGAATACTCTAATGGGCGCATGACTCACCAAAACTGCCTGCAGCTAATCTGCCTGAACAAGACAGCTCCATAAAAACCCCAAGGATGGAGACAGGCAGACAAGCAGGCAGTGTGGGAAGAAATGGTTTCGAGGAAGGCAGTCCCTCAAATTTCCGATGCTGATCTTGCCAGGTGGCTGGAGACAAGGCAGGACACCCTTTTCCCTTCAGCAGGACACCATCCCAGAGGAAGGAATAGAAACATAGCCTGCCAAGCGATGACAGCACGAGTGAGGATGAGGGCACTGGCCAGGAAAACTGAGAAGCAGTGCCGCAAGCAACTGAATGACTTCATCCAGTCAACAAGGGTCGGTGTCTTACCTCATCTAGCATCATCCCCCCTAAGTGATCCCCAGATTCCCCACCTCTATATACCTGCATGCTTTCAGCCCCTGACCCCAAAGCACCTCCCTTCTCACCCAAGAGTATCAAGAGTATGGTTGAGAGGTTTGAGAGTTTGCAGGAGACCCACTGGGACAGCGTCAAGACACAGCGAGCTATGGCAGCAGCCTTTGAGAACGTGACCCAGTCACAGAGAGTCATGGCTGTGGGGTTGCAGAGTATAGCCCAGTCTCAGAGCACACTTGCTGCTGCTATTGACAGGTACCATTGCAGAGGGCTTGACCACCATGGGCAGGGCCCAAGTGGTCCTCCATGACTGGCAGGGCCAGGTTATACTGGAGCTTCTGGAGTTCAGTATAGAAAAACCGCCATCCCACTGAGTGACCCAGAGGCCCACAGGAACTCGGAGGGAGGAGCAAAGACTTGAGCCTGTGCTGAGGCCTTCCACCTCAGAGGCTGCAGCTATGGCTGCACTTTCTGCTCCCCACTTCCTGACATCGGGGCAGTAGGATGAAGAAAGTGCCATGGATACATTCCAGATACCTGACCACCTCAGCCTCTGATATACATCGTGGGCAGACACCAAGATGTAGTGGTAAGCTATGTAAGGTTAAAAAAAAATTGTAGAGGCACTAAGATGGCATGAATGAAGGGCAAAACTAGGTAGATAGAATATTTAGGCACTTTAAAGTCTTGCATTCACATGTTTTTATATTATCACTTATTCTGATTGTTGGCAGTATTGTTGGCAACAATAAATGTTTTTTCACCTAACTTGACTCTAGTTAGCCTTTAACAGGGGTGTACTTACCCCGATAGTGGCTGGAGGGATGCTACACTTTAATATTAGGTGAGACCCCTCAACGCACTCAGTTCACTGGGTACAATGAGTGACGGGACATTGGCAGTGACTTACAGCATCTGCCATGGTATCTGCAGAACCTATGAGAGATTTGCTCCCCAACCACCATCCCATCGTCTCTAAGGACCTGCATGCAGACATTCGCCCAGGTGCCAGTGTGCATGTGGACCTCATGTAGAAGTTAGACTAGTTTTCAGCAGGGCATCATCACAATAGTGCTTAGTAAGTCATCATCACCTCTTGCCTGCCCCAGAAACTCATTAACACAGAATACCCAGCCCCACCACTCTACTGCTACAACATTGCAGGAGATTGTAGGACGCCAAGGGGGATGAAATGGAACCCCTGTGCGGCAACACAGAGACCAAAACACATGGTGATCAGGCCTCCCTCGCTGCCCTTGCTTGTCTGACCCCTGCTGCTGCCAGCCCGCCAGCACCTGGTATACAACGTGTGGAACTACTGGGGTCTTGTTCCCTCCAGAGAGAATGGCGGTTACGTCCTGCCTCCAGTGGCCGTCTCTCGCTACCCCTATTGAGTGGTAAGGCTTGGGCCTCTTATGCCCGCAAGTCATTTTCCTGCTCCTCCTCCTCAGCTCTAGCAACAGCCAAAAGAACAGCAAGATCAATGGACTGCATCGCAAAGCCATATCGTCACTTCGAAGGGAGGGGGAGGATAGACAGATGGAGAGATTAAAGAACTCTGCTCATCCCCCACCCAATAATACACATTCCCCATATCCCCGACATACGTCCAGCAACACTCACTTCCCATATCCCCGGCAGACGCCCAGCAACACACACTCCCCATATCCCCGACAGACGCCCAGCAACACACATTCCCCATATCCCCGACAGACGCCCAGCAACACACATTCCCCATATCCCCGACAGACGCCCAGCAACACACATTCCCCATATCCCCGACAGACGCCCAGCAACACACACTCCCCATATCCTCGACAGACGCCCAGCAACACACACTCCCCATATCCCCAACAGACACCCTGCAAGGTGACGCTGGAGCTTCTGGATTTCACTACAGAAGAACCACCATCCCATGGAGTGATCCAGGACCCACAGGAACTCCGAGGGACAAGGAAGGACTTTAACCTGTGCTGAGGCCTTCCACCTAAGAGGCTGTAACTATGACTGCACCTTCTGACTCACCACTTCCTGACGTCCTCCTTATCCCCCACAGATGCCCAGCAACACATATATCCTTCACAGACCCCGAGCAACACATACTCACTATATGCCCCCACAGATCCCAGAATGACCCCCATTTCCCCCTTATTCACAGACACACACTCAGAATCCATGCAGTAGTGGCCACAGGCACTGTTGCTTGACAAGTCCTGAGTCTGCAGCACTGCCACTTCAGAGAGTTTCCAGGCCATCCCCCGTCTGCTTACTGCTGCCAGCACTAGGACCCAGAGTCAGCACTAAGCCCTGAGTTCAGAGCAATGACCCGGGTCTATACTGGGTCCCTTGAGCAACAATAGCCCACATCCCCCACACACCCATAGGCCACACCCCCACCCCTGCCATAACAGGAAATGCAACACGGCCATCATGTAACAAACTCCTCTGAGCAGCACAAAGTAATTTGAACACAGAACCTTACCTCCTCACCCTCACTGCTCAATTGCCTGAAACTGTCTTATATACAAAGTGTTTTCCTGGCCAATTCGGCTGCAATGACCAACATCGTTAACACTGGTAAGCTGGGATGATTGGGAGTGAAGCTCATTAATTACATTGTAATGAATGCAAATCGATATTTTGCCCATTTTGGATGGACTTCTGATTGCATCAATCTTTTTCCTCAGTAAAATGGGAATGGATGCAAAAACAGGGACCGTTCCTGCTTGTTGCATCATGTCCAATTGTACGACATTTTCCGGCAAAATGGGCGTGATGAGGGAGCCAGGAAATATAAATTTTTTCTATGGCTGTTAGTAGCAATCCCTATGTCGGAGGACATATGTTCAGATGCAACGTTATGAACTGACTGTCTTCCTGCCTATAAAGAGATTATGTGGCTGACTTTTATTTAGGAATTTTAAACTTCATTAACAAAATGAAGTTTTGGTCATTCTCGACTCAGTTCTTTGTTAGAAGGACACAAGGTTCTGCCCCTCCTATGAGTTTCCATACCTTTTCCCTGATACATTGCTGAGACTTCACAAGGCATAATGTCCTGTTGTGTTCTCCCTGAGATACTGCCAAGTGCCGAGTTTGCAGTTTTCCTTATGGCCCAGATGCAATGCTGACTTCTCCTTGACTCTGTGACACATCTCCTCTTTTCCAAATCTATTGTGCTGTCTCCTGCTAACCTTGCATTCCATAGTGCATCAGCTGGATTGTCACTGAATGACAGCGATAGGTCCCTTCTGAATCCTGGATCTTTTGTAGGATAAAGTCCCCTCAGTACTCTTCTTTTTAGCAATAAATCATAGACTCTTACAATCTTTACAGTGCAGAAGGAGGCCATTCAGCCCATTGAGCCTGCATTGACAACAATCCCACCCAGACCCTATTTCCATAGCCCTATGCATCTATCCTGCTAATCCCCCAGTACCAATGGTCAGTTTAGCATGGCATCAAGCTAACCTGCACATCTTTAAAGCATGGGAGGAAAGCAGAGCAACTGGAGGAAACCCACAAAGACATGGGGAGAATGTGCAAATTCCATGCAGACAGTTACCCGAGGCCAGAATTGAATCCTGGTCCCTACCACTGTGAGACAGCAGTGTTAACCGCTGTGCCACCGTACCACCCATAAAAATGTGAAGAAATTGTGTGCAGGAAATAGGTGTCTAAATTCTCTGTGACGAGAAGGTATTTTGAAATTAAATACAAAATATTTGAAAAATAAGCTCTATTATTCAAATCAATACACACTCCAATTCCTGTGAAGTGTTACAATCTTTGATGCCACCGATTGATGGACTGGCGTTGGGGCAAAGATCAGCATGCTGGACAGAGGCAGGATATAGCCAAAAGAAAGATCAGAGAGCTGAGAGGGAATTACGTTAGAAAATCAAACTGTAGCGGGGTGGGGTGTGGGGGGGCGAGGTGGTGGGGAATTGATGGGGAAGAAGTGTTGGAGATTTGAAACAGCTGGAAGAAAGAGATCAGAGAGCTTGGACAGAATGAGATACAGTCAGGACAGAGATTGGACAGTTAGTACAGACTTCAGTAACAGAAGACAATAAAATAATGAATAACAATAAGACAGAAAATACTCCAAGGCACTTTATGGATGGGTAATGTTAGGTAGGGGTTGGGGAGAGGGTAGAAAGTGCTATGATGGGGGTGAAAATTAAGTTAGAAGAAATAACTGAAGGGATGTCAGGTCATTTAATGGTGACAGAAAGATGGAGTTGCAAAGGGTTTTCAGAAAGAATCACATGGTATGCAGTCAACAGAACTGAAGGGTTTTCCTCTGGGAAACAGAAAATGAAGTCCTGAAAAACATAACTGGGTGAAGGTGGATGAAAAGTAAAAGGGTGGGGGGGGGTGTAGTTTGCAGGAGAAAGCTGTAGGTTTTTGGGGAACTGCAACAACCCACTGATACAGTTAACCGTGCTTCACTGTCCAAACTTGCTACAAAATTCCGAGGCCCAGAAGTGTCCTGAGTAAAATGGCTACCACACTGAATTTGTCATGGAGATTTAGGGTAGACACATTTCAGCACTCAGTCGGTGATGCACTGCCTCACATATATTCAGGGCCTACATTTGGTATGCACACACAAATCAGGAGTGGCACAAATTGAATTTTCTGACCCCAGTTCTCTAATCCAGGCTTGCATTAATTGAGTCTGCAGTAGAAGTTGGCCCAAGTGCCGAAAGGAGGAGTGCTACAATGAAACCTGCGGCATGGGTGTTTCATTAAGTCTGCCAACATTACACAGTTGCAGGAAAAGAGGCAACAGCAGCAGCTGGAAGCTAAGCAGGTTCAAAAAAAAGGAAAAAGGTAACTTAAAGGATTCATTTTATCCTACACAGTAATCTCTCACTGCCTGCATTTTACAGGCATTCGATAGTTCCAAATCACAGTCTGTGTTAATGGATAAAAATTGGTATGGGTCTCAGGTCAGATCTGGAACTCCATTCCAGCGTAATAATAATTTAAATACTTTTCCAGCTTAAAGATGAGAATGCAGAGTTGTCAATTTGAGCAATGTGTAAAGATGGTTTGTGAACAATCATTCTCAACTGCCTCTCTAGCCTGTGGTTATACTACAGATGTTTCCTTATTATCTCGCTGTGCTCCACTTATAGCAAGGTGCTGATGAAATTCAGCTCAACAATAATCTTGTGTGTAAGTATTCGGAAAAATTTGCCTGGCATCTGCAGCCTCTTTCGCCATGCTTTTCAAACAATGCAGCAAAATTGGCAGTCATACCTAAATATCACAATATAAAATAATTGATGGCCAGTCCAAAGATATGCAGTTTAGATGGATTAGCTATGCTAAATTGCCCCTTAGTGTCCCAATATGTGTAGGTTAGGGAGATTAGCAGGGTAAATTAGTGGGGTTATGGAGACAGGGCAGGAGTGGACTGGGGTAAAATACTCTGTTGGAGAGTTGGTGCAGACTAAATGGACTGAATGGCCTGCTTCTGGACTGTTGGAATTCTATAATTCTATAGGATTCTATGATATCTATTTTTTGCTATGAGATTATTGATCGTGACATTCATTGCTTACCTTAGAACTTTCTTATATGTTAAAGGACTCCTTGTGCACATTTATCCGGACGAAAGAAGTTGTAGAAAACTACATTTTGCTGCCACACGATTGACTCTGCTACCTGTTGGACCCTTAGTTTATCAGTAGGTCATCTTTCTGGTCTATAGAGGGCATTTCCCTGTTCCTTCATGTTATTCACAACAGTTGAAGGGCTTCATCAGTAAAGCAGGTCTTTCTATGTCTTACTCTTTCCATTATCACTTCAATTTGTGCAAATGACAGCTGTACTGATGTACTGAGTATTATTTATAGCGCGTATATGCCTATGATGGAAGTTAATGGGTGATTCAGCACCATTATTGAAGGTTTTCTACTGACAGGCCACTCAATTTTGTCATATTTGTGACACATTCTAATACATCTAGACTTTAAGAATGCACAATAGGGGAAATTTTTTGACTTCACATTCCCATTGAAGAACCTTGACCACCGACACCGCATTGTGGAAAATTGGACCTGCACCGCTTGCTTTCTTTCCGACTACTTAAAGCAATAGTTAGAAAATGGTGTGGAGCATGTGTGCATATTTCTGATAAGCCCTGCCAGTAAGTAAGGCCTCTCACCAGGAGTGCAAAATCAAAAAAACATACTTGTTATGATCAAACTGTGTGCTTCTGAAAATATGCTAAAGCAATCGATCCATTAAAAAATAAACTGTTGTTTACTAAAACCAATGCACAAATAGAGATTAAATCTTCAGCATCCTTAGCTAAACCACCATTTTAGAGGTTAATGCCATCTTTTCCAAACAGTTAAATATTCCTCAAATGAATGATGATACACTATCACTTGTTCCTTATATGCAGCATTGCAGTTTTCTTTCCCATCATCTCACAAGATAATCAAATGCTTCCTTAAATGTTTTGAAGCATGGATACATATTAAAATTCTAGTGTGAATTAAGTATTAAGTTAACCACTGTAATTTAAACATTTACGAGAAAGATGCCAGGCAGCGAACAAACTAAAAGGAAAATCTCGCCTTTAAGGAAAGTGAATAATATCCCCAAGGTGGGGGAGAGGTTTATTCAATAAATTTTGATTGTTGCATTCGAAGATCAGCACAATTATCAATCACTATTTACTTCACATGAACTAAATTCTAAACAATTATCTCATCCATAAGCAAAATAAATTAACCTCAAATTGAAATAGGAGGTGGGATTTTTCATGCAACCCACTGCATATTTCGTCGTAGCGGATGTAGTCCACCGTTGGCCAGCAGAGGGATCTTCTGGTCCTGCTATTGTCAATGGGGCTTCCTGCTAAATGCACCACTCACCACAAGGAAAGCTACAGCAGGGATGCAGCATCAGCAGGTCTGGAAAATCCCATTGGCATGAACAGAAGGAAAATTCTGGCCAATAACTATAAAAATGACTATTAGTAACTAACTAAGAATTACAGCCACTTTAAATATACAAATTGTATATTTGTAAGTGACAAATGAATTTCATATAGCATGTTTAATAAATTCATTAGACAAAACTAACATACAGAATCAAATTATTTGTGCAACAGAAATGATTATATGGCAAAGAATGAATTATTAACATGTATTGCTGGCACTGCTACATTTCATTCCTATTTAAAGAAAACCTTGATAATGACATAGATATATATATCTATATCATAATAAAGTCTACAGCACTTGTATGCAAAGGAAATTAGTGATCAAACAAAATATAAAAACAAGAACTATTTTCCCATTATAAAAGTACATACGACAAGTGAGATTTTCCATCCATCTCCCCCCTTCCCTGGTGTGTTTTATTGATGTGGAGGTGGCAGGCCAATGACTAAAGGTGTGTCCCACCGCTGTCAACAGGACCCCCGTAGTTCACACCTTCTGCTACTGGGGATTCCGCTGGTGGGGCCATCATTGGTGGGACTGGAAGACCCTGCTGGCAGGAACAGTCAGAAAGCTTTGGCCAATGTCTGTCAATACCGACAGCAACAGCCTACATTTTGAACATGAGAAGCAACTCTTTTTAGTTCCATTGCAATAAAAATAGAGGTTGGGACAATCATTCAGTCCTTCTAATTTTTTTTTCAATAATTGCAAGTTTTCGCTTGCACTGCTCTATCCAAGAGCCTATTCAACATGTTGATCATACTGTTTTTAAAGAAAAACACTCTGGGCGGAATATTATGGCCTCCCCTGTGGTGTGTTTGGTGGCAAAAGGAATTTAACTGGGTGGGTGGGGATCCTCCTTCACTCAGTTTAGGAACGGCTCTAAATAACAAATTAAGGGCATTGTTCTGCCTTTACTAATATTAATTAGTCTGCTTGACTAATCTGTGAGACAGCATTCCCATTTCCAGCACAAGCCCCCAGACTTTAGTAAGGAAATGTTAGTAAACTGGCATTGTTGTTTGTGGTGTTTAGGTTGATGCCTAATGGTACGTCCGGTTTCATTCTTTTGAGTTTTCTTTCTAGTGGTTGGATATAACTTATTAGCCTGCTAGGTTGTTATAGAGACCATTTAAGAGTCAACCACATTTTTGTGGGCCTAGTGTTGAATGTATGACAGACCAGATAAGGACAGTAGACATTAGTGAACTAGTTGGGATTTTACAATAATGGTTTCATGGTCATCAGTAGACTTTTCATTCTAGATGTTTTATTGACTTTAAATTCAATGATGGGATTCAAACCCGTTTGGCAGAGGATTAACTTGGGTCTCTGGATTACTAGTCCAACAACAAAACCACTGCACTAATGCATTGCCTTGGAATGTGTAATCCCTAAGTATCTGATTCTGCTCCTACATCATTAATTACAGAGATAATTTTTTTTCTCTCTTGTTTTATTAAGAGGATCTCACAACACGAGTTGGATTTTATAAGATCAGTGCAAGAGGTGAACCAGAAGCTACATCAATTGAACAATATAATTATGTCACGAACAGGCACAATGCTATAGTAAATTCAGATTTTAGCAGGAAATGATATTTTAGTGTTGAATTTCATCACCATTTTGCCATGCCCCTCAGCAAGTAAGTGGTGACGCAGTTGAAACGGAGCTCAGGATGTGTCCACTTTGTTCCCACTATGATTTAGCTCACAGTAATTTTAAATTGGAGGCACCTGAATTTTATGGGATATTCACTAAACTATGGGCCTGCTCATTCCCTCCTTGAGTTTCCTCAATCCTCTGACTGCAATCTGGCTTCCCAAGCCCTTGCAGCTTTTCTCCTTTGAAGGCTCTTTATTTGTCAATGCCCAGTCACAGCCTCTGAGCCCTTCCATTCTAATTGGACTATTTATTGGCCTTTGTGATCAAAAACAGGTTACAAGGTTTTGATGTTAAAATAGTCCAAGGCTTGCTGCTGCTACACTGAGTAGACTAGTTGCTAGTATAGCAGGATCCCAGCCAAGGATCAAAAATCAAATCCATTCAGTGCAAGGGGTTATTACTGTAATAAATGCAATAACCATAAGATGTAGGTGTTGGCCATTTGGCTCACTGAGTCTATTCTGCCATTCAATGAGACTATTACTGACCTGATGTGCTAATTGTCAACTCCACTTTCCCATCTTATCCCACTCAGATCCTTTGATTCTCTTACTGGTTAAAAATCTGTTTATCTCAGCCTTGAACATAATGATCCTCTATAATAGCCTTTTATTCATCCGATAGCAAAAAGTGTATGCATTATAAAGACAATCCTGTAAAACTTAATCCAAGCTACAACCCCAAGGTTCTTTTGAGGTAGAACCCAACAATGTATTTTTAGGGAATTGATGTTTTTGGATTTTGTATGTTCCCATGTTGCAGTGGACTGTTTTTGCACTAAAATTTTTGAAAAATGCGTAATATGTCGTACAAGGATCAATGTATGTGATATCTAATGCAACCACCTTACATGACCAGTTGTGTGTTCTCAAAATCCTCAAAGCTATCCTGAAGAAGAGCTGTTAATAGTGGATTTCAGAACTTGAATTGCTCCAGTGATGCTACTGGAACAGATAATTGGAGTCTTTTAGGATTTGTGAGTCATCATGTAGTCAGAACTAATGGCAGAGAGCTAAATGTTGGAAGATTTTATGCTGTTTGTTCAGTATACCAATCATGAAAGCAAGTGAGGAAGAAATGTCCTGGTCTTGGGGAGGTTGCCAAGGTAAATACTACTCTCTCACAAGCAAAAATACTGCAGAGTTGAGAAAGCTAACCTAAAAACTGGAGCTACTGGGTGGCATAGTTACAAGCGCAGCATGGTGGTGCAATGGTTAGCACTGCTGCCTCACAGAGCCAGGAACCCAGGATCAATTCCAGTCTCAGGCTACTGTGTGGAGTTTGCACATTCTCCCCAAGGATTTCCTCCAGGTGCTCTGGTTTCCTCCCATACTCCAATGATGTGTGGGTTAGTTTGATTGGCCATGCCAAATTGTATCAGGGGGATTTGTAGGTTAAATATGTGGGGTGACGTAGATGGAGCCTGGGTGGGATTGTTGTCGGTGCAGGCTCTATAGTCTGAATGGCCTTCTTATGCACTGTAGGAATTCTATGATTCTATCTGGCAGTATCCATATAGAGGGAGAGAAAAAGAAAAGCAAGAGAGTTTACGCAGGACTTCCCTGTGAACTTTGGGATCTAGTGGAGGTCCCGCTTCCACATCTGTCAGCAGCAAGTGATGAAGCAATCTTCTTATCTGTGAAGTGGCAGTGGGGGAGGGGGAAGGGAGGGGGGAGTTAGAATTATCATTGGTTGCCTCCAAGTTTACCAGGGCAGAAAAAATGGCAGTATGCACGTGAAGAGGAAAAGAATGGTATTTGTGCTGAGTTGGGGGAAGAGAAAGAAACATGATTATAATATGAAAGAAAAACAGAAAATTCTGGAAAATCTCAGCAGGTCTGACAGTATCTGCAGAGAGAGAAATAGACCTAACATTCTGAGTCTGGATGACGCTTCATAGATGCTGTCAGGCCTGTTGAGATTTTCCAGCATTTTCTGTTTTAATTTTAGATTCCAGTATCCTGTTGTATTTTGCTTTTGTCCAAATATAAACTTGTGTTTTTATTTTCAGAAAAGCTGTTTCCCTTTCTCGGTAAAGTTGAGAACATTTGTTGAACCACCCTAATTAATTGATTTTGGCCATAATTACAACAAGGTGCAACCTCAAGACTAAGCATTGAGTGTTACTAGAAGTGTTTTGTGGAAAATCTATGTTGCAGAACTTGGATCCATTTGAATTAGCAACAAATTTAATTTGTTTACACTATGAACTGATTTAAATTTTGAAAGAAGATACAATTTTATACAGTAGCAATTCACATAGATCTTTTAAAATCTTCCTGGCTATAAACTAGTCTGTAAAGAAAAGGTGGTAAGTTCTTAAATAAAATTGAGAGTTTTTCTTTTGGGCAAATTAAGTTTTAAGAACAAAATGAAACAAGCTGCTACATGTAACATTCTTTGCAGAAGTGCAAGAAGCGGCCATTTGGTTCTTCGAGTCGGCACTGATCATAATCCCACCCAGGCCCTATCCCCATAACTCCATGCATTTACCCTAGGTAATCCCCCTGACACGAAGGGGCAATTCAGCATGGCTGATCCGTCTAACCCACACATCTTTGGACTATGGGAAAAAACTGGGGCACCTGGAGGGAACCCATGCAGATATGGGGAGAATATGCAAACTCTACACAGACAGGGACCCAAGCTGGGAATCAAACCCATGTCCCTGGCACCATGAAGCAGCAGTGCTAACCACTGTGCCACCCCTTTATGCATGTATCGTGTAGTGCCAGGCTTTTTTATCAGCGTTTCATTTAGATCAAACCAACAGACCATGAAAGAAATAGTTTAAATTATAAAATGTTATAATAGCTAATATTACAATGCATTCAAATGGTTCTACTCAAATCCTATTTGAAGTTGGATGGGATTTTGCTAAGTGATCCACTTACACAATTAAAGCGGACTGAAGGAAAAGTTTATGCGTGGGATTCTACCCTCCCAATAATCCACAGTGTGTTTTGACCCTCCATGATCCTGCTGCCATTAACAGGTCTTCCGTTATTCGCATACTTTGCAACCGGGGGCCCATTGGTGGGACCAGGAGATCTCACCAGTGGAAATAGCCAGAACATCCCAGCTATGTTGGTCCGCTGAGAGCATGGAAGATGGCATTTTCAGAATTGGCATGATTCAGAATTGTAGTCACAGAACTCAAATTGCGTTTGAATCAGAACATGTTTGGGGTGTAGCACACACAGCACGTGCCTGAAGAAGCCAATAGCAGGAGCATGGCAAATTAATCCATTGGCCTAATTTGTTTATTACTAACGAAATGTGGACACCAAATCATGGCCAGTTATAGGACAGCAATAATATAAGCCAGCTGGGCAGCTCTTGAAGTGAATTATAAGCCTGACCTCATGTGGGGCTATTCCAGACAACCAAGATAAAATAGTCACTCCCTGCATACATTTGTTTTCAGTCTAAACAAGTGAACTACTTCTCCCTCAAGAAAGATATTCATCAAGAGATATTTGTCCAGACAGCCTTTTTAAATATTAATCAGCTAGGTTATAATTACTTGGATGTTATAAGAGTCTGGGATCTCTGTTCAATAAGATGATTTCCCCACTTTGGCGTATACATTTCCGGTGGCTGTTCAGGTACACTGAGGGAGAATGTAGCATGGCCAATGCACATAACTAGCACGTCTTTCAAACTGAGAGAGGAAAGCAGAGTACCTGGAGGAAACCCACAGAGACACAGGGAGAACGTGCAGACTCCACACAGTGACCCAACTCCGGAATTGAACCCATGTCCCTGGCACTGTGAGATATCAGTGCTAACCACTAAAACTTTAAAATTAAAAACATGCAAGGAGGTTCTTAAAGTTGTGTATAGAATTCTACATGAGTATATTTTACTAATTTATTTACAAATTTATTAAAGAACTATAACATACAATATGCTTTATGTGCAGACGGATACTGCAATTTTAAAGGCTATGAACATAAAGATCTAATATAGAATCTGCTATTTAAAAATCTCTTTCTCTGCTGCAGACTAAGATATCTTAGAATATCCATCAAATATTTAAAGCAAAATGTTGCCTTAAATTTGCAAGTACTTTCTCTGTCTGATGATCTGGACAACAAACTTCTCAATTGATGTATCTAGAAAACCATCTATTTTTTTTCCCTAAATGCATTCAGTGACCTGACTTCAGCAGCTTTCTGTGGTGCAAAATTTCATAAGTTCACCACCCTCTGAATGAAGAATTGTCACCTAATCTCAGTTCTAAATGGCCAGCTGTATTTCCTGAGATTTGTTCCAGAATTCTCAGCAACATTAGCCAATCAGCAATGCCCATGTCCCACAAATGGATTAAAAAACATTAAAAAATTACTAACATATATGTTCATCTGAGGGAATGAAATGCTACATTTATAAAATTATTTTTCAGCTGTTGAGATTGTTTAGTAGTAAACATTGCTTTCTGCAGCAATAAAAACTCAATTATTCCTGCATACTATAGCTGTTTATAGTATTGAATCAGTGGATATGTACTTCAAATCACCCTGTTGCGGTCATTACAATGTCCTATTAATCAGGACTGGAATAACACAGTCTGTGGAGGAGAAAGTTATCACTGACTGCAGAAACCAGAAGTTGCTGTCAGACTTACCCTGTAATAGCAGCAAGTGCAATAGCCTCACAGTTGCCACCACAGCTAAAGGTAGTCCAATATGTTTCAAAAGGAAACACTGATTAGTACAGATAGAATTGTTAATCAGAAAAATGAGAATTTATCATGCAATTCTTGTTTGGAATGTAGATTTTAAATCATTTTTGTTTGTTCCAGAATTCAAACATAAGTTATATTAATAAACTCATAATAATATTTTCTCATTGGGCATATACTGGTTTTAATAATTTTTACAATAATGCCGAAGATACATCTGCTACTGTTGTAAAACAAAAATATTTACCATCTCAGGTCTTTAGTTGAACTTAATGAATATGATAACACTTTGTAGCATACCTTAACTAGCTTCTATATTTTTAAATAGGTAAATGCATTCTTGGAAGTGGAATGAATATCTTTTCTGAGATAGCCTCTAACACTCCAGCTTTAAATAAAATTGGTTTGCTCTATATGAAATTGAGAACAATTGCTTCTGACTGTCTTTATAATTGCATACAACATCATAGATTAATGCATAGCAAAGGGCAGTGGAAGATGGAGATGGGAGGCAATAAGGAGAAGCCTGGCATAACTGAATGAATGGAAGTGAAGTGTCTGGATGTGTAGAGGTTATTAGTTTGTTCCTATTGGCCTATAGA
The DNA here is from genome assembly GCA_024679065.1 of Sphyrna mokarran. NCBI lineage: Eukaryota > Metazoa > Chordata > Chondrichthyes > Carcharhiniformes > Carcharhinidae > Sphyrna > Sphyrna mokarran. The sequence goes on from JAGIQG010000012.1 coordinate 53,948,448, forward strand.
TAAGCCATTTGAGATCAATGCATAATATTCTTCCCTGGTGAAAAATGATAACGCTATTTTGTGTGAAAGACCTGCCTAGATTTAGATCTTGTATTTCTTTCATAACCTGAAAACCACTTGGAGGGAAGGGAGGGCAATGGAATAATTGTGTCAAGCCTAGTCAAGACCTTATTTTGTCTAACTCTTCTTGAACTGAGGTGAGTTGCACTTCATCTGAGATTTCAACAGCCACTTAATCTTTATGGAAAATCTAATAGCTTCACAGGAACATCTGGGGCCCTACTTATTGTATTGAGTGAAACAACCAGTGACAGGCAGGATTCCTTCCTTTTTTGTGAATCTGTGATATTTATACACAGGGAAAACATTGAAATGTCCAATGCATTGTCTATATTTGTTCAATATTAGGATGGGTTAATATGAGGTTGGGTACTGTACCACTCACACAGTGATGTAAGATAACACATGACCTGCACCTGTAGGGGTGAGGGGGCGGAGGGGGTTGTCACAAATCTAAAATACAATAGTGTTTTTTTTCTGCAGAGAAATATTTTCATGAATGTAGAAAGAAAAAAAATAAGAATCCTACCGAGTCCCAAAAACATACACTGAGGTTGAGGCTCAAAGCAAAAAAACTGTGAAACACTTTTCACACCAAAAATTGATGTGATCTATAAACACTTACTTGGGAGCTGGTACACTGAAGAGATGTAGACATTGTGAGCTTTGTGCATGTGATAGACTGTGAAGGTCACTTGCTGAGTGACAGACAGAATGTTCTTCACCTTAATTAAAATCCATATGTATATAAACAACAGGAAAAATAAGCTCCAACTAAAGGAATAAAAAAATTAAATCTCTTTTTATACCAGAATTGTACAATTTTAATCACTTGAAACTTGCCCAATATCAACTAAAAATATAGCTCTACATATTCTGCAGGCTTTCACAAATGTGCTTTAATTAGAAATGTTTTCAGGACAAACTGCTTATGGTCATGTTTCCAATGATTTAAAACATAACATACACTCAATTCATGAGGCATATTTAACTCAGCACTTGACAAACTGGTGGTTCTCAGGTACTGCTAAAAGTGACTAACATGAATACAATATTTTGACAATAAGATGGGCTTCCTGAAAGGAACATACTTTTCCAAGTCCCCAGCGACTGACTGTGGACATTTAGCTAACAGTGAAACAAGCTGTCTGTAATGCCAAACGTTCAGACAGCTTGCCTCTGTGGCAGGGTGTTTGTAATGCATAAGCACATGTCTTTCTATCAACAGCCTATGACTCATCCATTTTCTACTGTAGTTCACTCGCCAACATTCAACTGGCATTCCGGCAGTCTGTCTAGAGAGGATTAAGCAATTATCCTGAGGTTGAATCTTCAAAATATTCATAAGACACGAGAGGGTGAAAACTGTAACATTTTATAAGTAATACTTTAGTGATTTGTGGTTGATCTTGGCACAACTAATCTTGAAGATTGTATCATACACAGTTAGAGAAAATCTGTCAGCATGAATGGCCATTGTCTGTTTTAATTATCTAACTCAAGCTTTATGTTAAAACTATTAAACTCGTGGGAATGATAGCACTGCAGTAATGCACGTGTACTAGTAATCCAGAGGTCAGGGTCAATGCTTCAGAAACCTGAGTTTAAATCTCAATATGGGTGCTGAGGAAGTTTAAATTCAATTCAACAGATTTGAAATAAAAAGTTAGTTTTGGTAATGATGACCATGGAACTATCAAATCTTATTTCGTTCACTAATAGCCTTTATGGAAGGAAATTTCCCTTCCTTGCCTATCTGACCCAGATGTGAATACAGATTCACAGCAATTTGATTGACTCTTGTCTACTCTTTGAGATTAGCCACAGAGGTGAATTGGGGCTGATTGATACCAAGGTAGCACTGGAATGAGTATGGTATCAAGGAATCATAGTAATGTTGAAGTCAATAGAAATCATGGAAAAAAATTTCCACTGGCTGGGGTCATACCTGGCATGAGTTGACCTAACAGTCAAATCAGTCTTGGAAAACTGCTGCAGGCCTTCCTCAGTAAGAATTTTCACAACACCAAATTAAAATCCAACACTCTTATTTGGGTAGCACAAGCTTTCGGAACACTGCTTCTTCATCAGGTGAGTGAAGAGCTGTGTTCACAAACAGGGCATAAATAGACACAATTCAATTTACAAATAATGGTTGGAATGCGAGTCTTTACAGGTAATCAAGTCTTAAAAGTACGGACAATGTGAGTGGAAAGACAGTTAAGCACAGGTTAAAGAGATGTGTATTGTCTCCAGCCAGGATAGTTACTGAGATTTTGTAAGTCAAGGCGAGTCGTGGGGGTTACAGATAGTGTGATATGAACCCAAGATCCCGGTTGAGGCCATCCTCATGTGTGCGAATCTTGGTTATCATTTCCTGCTCAGCAATTCTGCATTGTCGTGTGTGATGAAGGCCATCCTCCCCAGAGCGGAGGAGCTATGACATCTTCTCCAAGCTTTCAACATACTATCGATGAAGATAAATATCTCACCAACTTCTTGCCTTCAAACAACCTCACAACATCAAACAGATCATTGTCTGCACCAAATTACCCTGACCATTACATCACACACGCCCGCCTCAGCAAGATGTGCTGGATCATCGACACGGATGCCATCATCTCATGTGAGAACACCATCCACCTGATACACAGTACATATTCTTGCGACTCGGCCAATGTTGTCTATTTGATATTCTGCAGGAAAGAACGTCCCGAAGCAATGTACATTGGGAAGACCATGCAGATGCTACAACAATGGATGAATGAACATTGCTCGACAATCACCAGGCAGGAGTGTTCTCTTTCTGTTGGGGAACACTTCAGCAATCATGGGCATTCAGCCTCTGAACTTTGACTAAGCATCCTCCAAGGCGGCCTTCACAACACACGATAACAAAAATCACTGAGCATAGACTAATAGTCAAATTCTGTACACATCAGGATGGCCTCAACCAGGATCTTGAGTTCATGTCACATTATCTGTAACCCCCACAACTTGCCTGGGCTTGCAAAATCTCACTAAATTGTTCTGGCTGGAGACAATACACACCTCTTTAACCTGTGATTAACTCTCTCTTCTCTCACATTGTCTGTACCTTTAAGACTTGATTACCTGTAAAGACTTGGATTCTAACCAAATTTTTATAAATGAATCTGTGTCTATAAATGCCCTGTTTGTGAACATAACTCCTCACTTACCTGATGAAGGAGCAGCATTCCGAAAGCTTGTGCTACAAGTTAAATCTGTTGGACATTAACCTGGTGCTGTGAGACTTCTTACTATACTTATCCCAGTCCAATGCTGGCATCTCCACATCAGGTCTTCCTCAGGCTTGACCATCTTCAGTTGCTTCATCAATGATTTTCTCCCTCATTATCAACCAGAAATGGAGATGTGTGCTGATGAAGAAGTCAAACATTAACTCTGTTTCTCTCTTCACAGATGCTGCCAGATCCATTGAGTTTTTCCAATGTTTTCTGTTTCTATTTCAGGTTTCCAACACCTGTAGTATTTTCCTTTTATGTTCACCAACGATTGAATCCCCATTCTGTTCTGAGCCTTTTATACGTTCCACTGAAGCTGAACCTAAGTTTGGGGAACGGCACTTCATATTTTGATTAGACATTTTGATTCAACCACGACTTTATAACATAACTCCTGCTCCTTTTTTGTTTTGCTTTTCTTTTTGAGTGGCAGTTGTTGATAATAGTTCTGCTTTCTCAATTACACCTGAACTAGGCACATTTTCTATTTCTTAACTTGCCCTAGTATTTCCGCCCATACCTCGCACCTTCACTCTTTTTGCCATTTGATCTCTCCTGTCTTCTACCTATCACAGATTTTCTCTTTTATAATATCTTCTCCTCCCCTTCGCTGTCTTAAACCTTGCTTAAAACATTTCAAATCACTGTCTTCTTCTAATTCTGAGGAAAGGTAATCAATTTAAGACGTTAAAATTATTTTTCATTCTCCACAATTATTGCCAGGACTACTGGTATTCCCAGCATTTTTCACCTTCATTTCAAGTTTTCAGTATTTGAAGAATCATAGAATCTTTACAATGCAGAAGGAGGCCATTTGGCTCATGAGACTTGCACCGTCAACAATTCCACTCAGGCCCTATCCTGTAATTTCATATATTTATCTTACTATTTCCCCAACACTAAGATGGAATTTACCATGGTCAATCAACCTAACCTACACATCTTTGGACGGAAACTGGTGTACCTGGTGGAAATCCAAACGCAGACACAAGGAGAATGTGCAAACCTAATAAAGACAGTCACCCAAGGCCAGAATTGAACCCAGGTTCCTGGTGCTGTGAGGCAGCAGTGCTAACCACTGTACCTGACGAATTTTGGCTTTTGGATTGCAGTTGTGTTTTTTAGTTAAGAAGTTCCTGATGTCCAACATTGCTTAAGAATGAGAAAATATAATGTGCGATATATTTTCCTATGTTAAAATATACTATCACTTTTTGTGTTGGTTGTGTTAATAGCAATGGTGAAAGGAACATCCTTGTTCGCCCAGGGCATCCAATAATAACTGCAAGTCCTGAGCACAAGAATAAAGTCAATGATTATTTAATGGGGAGTGATAGGAAAATGAGAATTCAGATAGGTAGGAGACTGTTGAACCTAAGGAAGTTCCAAACATGAGAGGCACGAACACTTTCAAGAAAAATTTGGATGATGGTAAGCATCTGAGAGGATGGAGATAGGGAACAGGAGTGCATGGGGAGCCATGCGATGAGAAGGAGTGAGATTAAATGGGGGTCAGTTACTGCAATACCTGTGGGAACAAAAGTGAAGTGGCAGTGGAGATTCGATGGCTGCATCACCACAGAGAATGTGACCACTGGGTTGAAAGCAGCAGTTGGATTTGCAGTAGTTTGGGACCAAGATATGAAATTATAAATGCTGAATGTACCAAACATGCTGGGTATTAGTTGATGACGTATGATAAGCCTCTTCAGTACAGTGCCTGCCCATGATAGTTTGCTACTCTGATGGCCCCACTGTTTCTATTGTCGCTAAAGAGGCAGAAATCTTTGCCCATTTGCCCTCAACTTGCATGGATTTTGCAGGCAATAGTCAAGGAGCCAGCCCTCCATACAGCTGTCCCTATTTGCAAATAAACAGATGGTTGCTAATTGTGAATATAAATGTTTTTCATGATTCCTCATTGTAATAATCTTACTGAGGTCAGTCTTCTGTCACCATCACCCTTTATTTACAACATGCTCTAAGTGCCACTCGAAGGCCGCAGGATACAGGTCAGCCACAAAGTTTTTCGACTGACGGCCTGAGTGGAGCCAGCTGGTTTCAAACCCCCTGATATTGCTTCTTTATTCGACAAGTCTCTATTCACCTAATAAGGAAGCCTGTACTCTATGAGGCCTACATAGGGATATATTGATGATCTCTTTTGTTGTTATAACACTCATGTATCTCTGCTTCTCTATTTATCCCCCAACCCTGTACTTGCTCCCTCTCCAGCTCCTTCCCCTCCCCTGGTACCATTGCTTCCTCTCCTCTACAGTGTATCCACTGGCACCTAGAGCCGTCCCAAAACCCCCTCCTCTCCCCAGCACCTCTTCGCCATTCACCCCTCATTATAGCAACAGTGGGTCTCTGTTGCTTCTGCAGCACTCTAGCCTGCAGTCTCCTTCCCTGGCTCCCCAAATACCACTCATCAACCTCACTCTTTGGCTACTCTTCCCTCCCTTTTCCTTGACCTGATTCTGCCAATATCATTAACAGCTCTGCATGGAGGGGAGGAATCCATTTTCCCACCATCAAATGGTGCTTCAGGCATCGGCAGGGCTGAGGAACCAGGAGCTGAAGCAATGGAACAGGGTTCGGTGCTGGGATGAGGGCAGAGCTAAAGATATGAGTTGATTGGAGAGAGGTGAGGTTCGGTGAGAAGCGCATGGGAATTGCCAGAGATGCTGGGGGTCTGGGGAGAAGCTGTTGATGGGAGAGAGGAATGAGGAAGGGCAGGATCTAGTGGTGCTGAGGGGAATGTGCTAGTGAATGAGGGAAGGAGGGGAGAGAAGAACCTATAATGCCAACCTGGGTTGGGAAGTAGAGGAACCAGTAGTACCAGTGATGAGGAGGTGGAGAGAAAACAAGGACCATTCTGCCCAATGGTCATTCCTCACAAAACTTTGAAAAACTGTTACAGAAGTGTTCAGAGTATTTAAAAGTTTATAACAGTTCTAAAAAAGAGTCATAACTGTTATAAAACATTGAACATCAAAATAAAAAAATATACTGTCTTGTGCTTTCAGCTTGTGTTGGTCTAAAGGGACATGGCCCCTTGCTGCCTGTCCTGACGCTAGGCCTTGCTGCAGGAAGAAGTACCTTGTGGACAAGATAAATATAGATTTACTCCAGCAGTCAATGGTTTACACCATATAGGGATGGTGTAGTGGCATTGTCACCGGACTACTAATCTTGAGATCTGGGATAATCCTCTGGAGACCTGAGTTTGAATCCCAATATGATAGGTGGTGAAATTTGAATTCAATAAAAATATGGATTTAAAAATCTAGGCCAGAATTGTCCCATCACACTGGAATTTTAGCAGACAGGTTGCAGGGAATGTGAAATGCCATTGATGGTCGGGCGAGAATTTCTGACTTTTAGACCAGAGTGGCTGAAGAATTCCACCCTCATTGTCAATTATTATAAAAACTCATCTGGCTCACTAATGGTCTTTAGGGAGGAAATCTAGCATCCTTATCCATACTGGCCTACCTACGACACAGCAATCTGGTTGACTCTTAAATGCCCTCTGAGAATGGATTCAGTCCAAGGGTGATTAGGGATGGGAATTAATGCAGGCCCAGCCAGTGATGTCACCCTCCAATAAATTAGTAAAGAAAACACTGATGCTTTGTCACTGAGAAGAAAATCTGGGCTGACACCTCATTATTTTTGTTAATCTCTTGTAGTTTTGAAATTCCCAAATCAAAATCAAATCAATCTTATGACACTTAGAAAAAAAGAGGCAAAGCATGATTCTTGCCAGTAGCAGGAGTGGATAGAATCTATTCACGCTGTGAAGCTCGCTGCTGACTACTAGGCAGCACTATTGCACATGCGCCCTGATCTCCTACTACGCTATGTACAAGAATACATAGTGAATTGAGAGATGTCATCCCCCCTCAACTCCCCTAGATTGTCCCGCTCCACCTCCACACATTGTTGTTCTGCACAATCTGGGCCATACCTGACTGACCTTTTAAGTCCCCTTCTTTGCTTCTCCCATTCATCCCTCTCTCTATAGCCTTTTGCCACCCCCATACACTCCCACCTGCTCTGAGTGGCTGCTCCTGTTCACCCTACTTTGGTCGATTGCACACTGGAGATCCCCAATTATAGAGTATGCCACCCCCATGTACTGCCTGTCCTTCATACACCACCCCACTCCTTAGGCCCTTTTCCTTAGCACTGCTCAGTGAGCATTGCTACGTTGACAGATTGACAGTACCAGGGTAATGATGAGCAGTGCCAGCATGAAAGGCTGGCACTACCAGGGTCTCAATGGGCCTGAATGGCCTCCATTCCCAGCAGCAAGGCCATCACATCTGGTCCCCATTGGCGGGGGACCATTTGTAATCTTTACCGGTGAGAATGTCCACCAACAAGGCCATTATGGCAAGTGAGCCCAAACAATTGTATCCCAGGCTGAGTAATCTTTCAAATTAAATTTATGAATATTAAAATCAACCTTATGTATTTCCTGGGTATGAGGTTGATTAGCTTGCTTAACAAGGGCAGTGATATCATGAGAGGCGAGAAAAGGGACACAAATACAATTTTCCGCTTCTCTTACAATCTTATCAGCTTGCCATGCCGATCAACTGGCTTGAGGAGCCAGTAAGATTGCCCCTTAAGTCTTTATATGGCTGGTCTAGTTCAGTTTCTGGTCATTGGTAACCCACAATTTGTTGACATTGGTGCACAAATCCCAAAAGCAATTTTTTTATGGGTGAAAAATGAATCTTTTTGTCACAGGAGTCATGAATTCAGATCTGTCTACACTGAGTTCCATGGTGTCAAGTAACACACAAAGTTCATACATCCTTCTCAGCTGAATGATCAGCGCCAGCTACTCGTTGGCTGAGTGCTCAACCAAAAGTCCAGCAGAGTGCAAAGCTAGTCCATGTCTCACCTAATCTCCAACTCTTCAACAAGGAATGTCCCTGTTAAACTGCAGCTGCATTCATATTATAAGAATGCTGTTGTTGACTGTCAGTTCTGCAATAAGAAACAAAGGATATTGAACTTTAGTGCAGAGAGAGAGGACTCCTGGGGTTTACCAATGCAGCATCGACGTCCTTAGTCATGGAGATTGGACCACTTCCTTATTGAGTCTGACTCAGATATTGGCGTGTGACATATCTCTGAAAACATGTGTGAAGAACTTTGCTCTTTCTACTCCCTCTTCACAGAGCTTCCCTCCTGCATTCTCTGCTACAACTCTTGGTCCTGCTCAGCATTCACAGGCACTGACGTGACACATCCTATACTTGTTGGGATTTGGGGCTATATTTTATGCTCACATAAGATCCAGATGATGGCCATTGAGGCAAGTGAGCCCAGATGATTGTGAACCAGGCTGTCAGGAGTGACCCCACCTTGGCCATTGGCAGGATCCCAGTTGCATTTTATGTCGGGAAGTGGGGAAGAGAAGGGTGTCAGGCAATTAAATAATTGTTGGAGGGCTGACATGCTTTTAAAGGATGCCTGCTCATCCTCAGGAGCTGCTGGTCAATCAGGGCCAGCAGTTTAATAACATCAGCTGTACCAATGGAAGTGCTGACCATTGCTTTAGGCATGTGGGCACTGGGGTCAGTCAGGGAGGTAATGGCGGTGGAGAAGCTGGTGAGGAGAAATGTTGTCGCCACAGGAAAAATTATGGAAACAGGAAGAAGAAACTGTTTGAGAAGGGGAAAAACAGAAACAGAAGGGGAAAGAAGAAAAAGATAAAGGGGGGGGTGTGTGGGAGGGGGCGGCATGGGGGCTTTCTGGCCATGCTCACTCGAAGGCCAGAAGCTCCTACCCAAGGTCAACAGACCTTTCCATGGTCCACCCCTCACCGGCTATGATTCCTGTGGCAGGAAGAATGGGAAAATTCACCCCGCAGTGCATAAATTCATCAATATTAATAAATTCACTTCAAATCCTATCTACTTGCAAACTGTTTGGTAGGTTGTACATTTTGCTGTAATATAACCAAGCAAGCCAGCGATCTTTTAAATCTCACATCCCCACAAACTGTTGCCATAACGCACTGCATGTGAAAACAAAATGGCTGCTAAACAAACAAAATGGCTGCTTGACTTGGAATAAATATTACAACTCACAGAAGATTTGTAATATTTGTCTGTACCTGCCTCACTGTGAATTTTTTATGATATCTAGATAAGGAAAAAGATTTATTTGTCACTCCCCAACGTGTCCACAGGGTGTCCCAAGCAAAGGGCTATTAGGCAAAATATAAATATCTGTTAAAATATTTCCCTAACTCCACTCATTCCAAATATATTCATAATAAGATAAGACAGAGGTCAGTACGCACATGCTGATTTCAAATTCTGATCCTACCTCACGACTGTCAGAAACAAAAAAAAGAGAAAATCTTTGAAAAGCACATTGCACGTTCCTAAAAATCCACTTCAATTGGCAAATGTGAGAGCATCTTCATTTTCTTTAACTAAGCAGTTATCATTAACTTCTACCAAGGCTTCAGTGGAATAAAATCTGTGGGATACTGCAGCTTTATACACAAAGTGAAAATACTCGCAAGGAATGAAAACTGTTTCAAAGATAACAGTTTAAAATACCGCAGTGGAGGAAGCTTCCTGTTAATATTAAAAGAATGGGTGCTGTGAAATGTTTTCTTTCTACCTCAGGTATATCAATACTGTCACTAATCAGTTTAAACTATGCCCTTTTATGTTCCTTCATTCCCTTTTAGCTTTTTATACAATTCTTTGATGTAACAAGAGCAGGTTTGACCAGACTTCACTATAACTGGAAAACACTTGAAGAACTGAAGCCCATTCTGTATATTTAAAATTCATATGCTTATATATGCCTTTCTTCTGCACTTGAACATTTTACAATCTTCCTCTCTGCTGTCTACACCAACATACATCAAGACCATTTGTCCAAACCTTTCTTGCTCATAAATATACAAAGGTGCCTTAAACTTACTACTACCACAGTTCAGTCTATTCAGAGCCGTGGCTTCATTTTTTGATCAATCTGTAATTTATAAAAGATTGAACGATAAAAGGAAAGCAACTCTTCCACTACACTGTGTACAGATTATTTTGTATAAGCTGCGACTGTGTGTCCAAAAGGTTTTACCTTCACTTAGGGCACCTATTTTGCTCGTGTAAAGTTAAAGAACAATAATTTTACTCAACTGTTAACATACAGCCTTCAAGCTTAGTGGGAAGATATGTTTAATTTTGTTCAGAGAAATATATACCCTTAGTATGCTTAAAAATCATACCATTTGCAATGCTCAATAACTTTTCTTCAATTTAAATTATCCTACCGAAACCTGAATTATGCTGACGATACTTTTAAATGCAGAAAATGATACTATTATAGTTGAATGTGCATTAACATAAAATGGACTGGGATGCAATTATTTAAAGCTCCCAGTTTGCTCACATTTATATCGGCTCATTTATTAATCATTTTGTTATGGATTGTGAAAAAGGTAAGGTAAGTGATTTTCTTTATAGAGTATGTTATATCTCCCAGTGCTAATTTAACTCCCCCTAAACACACATATTCAGCCATATGGCATATGCCTTTTTGATACAATTTTATGTGTTAATCTGTATTACTATATTTTCAGTTCATTAACCGAAAGGATGCATGAACCAAAACCTATTTAGCCAATGAGTTGTTGCAGCTTAAACTACCAAAGAGGTCACACAAAGGGTACTTCAATGCTGTACGATACACAATTAAGGTAAGATATTGAAAGGAAAAGAAGGAACACGTTGAAGGAAAGCATCAGTGAAAGACTTCTGTTATCAAAGTTAAGAACATCATGAATTTGGGTGAATTATTTGAGTACTTTTAATTTTAGAGCCATTTTGTCGCAGATGGGGATGCCTGTTATGAGAAAAAAAGCTTCCGATTTTTTTTTTGTTCTCAGCAGCAGCATGGAATACTCCAAGGTCAGCCCTAGTGTAGGTTAGAGGATAGTAACGTTCCTGCTGTACTAGTTCAGCAATATGCTTCCATGTTATTCTGTGAATTTATTTTCATTGGGAGCTTGTTAAGATTACGTAAACCTATTTTACTTCAAATTCTTAGAGACATAGAAAGAGGAAGTTTTTGTCCCATTAGTCCTAGACTGAAGTTAAGCCTCATGCTGAGAAGCAAAGGCATAACGTTTGTTATTCCACCCAATCCCACTACTATTTTACTGAATATGGTCTAGGGTGGTGTGAACAATCAGTCAAGGTAAAATACACAAAATTTGAAGTGAAGATATCCTAGTGGGTATATCATTCTATTTGATTTGATTTGTTATTGTCATATATATGAGTATACAGTGAAAAGTATTGCTTCTTGTATGCTATACAGACAAAGCATACCATCCATAGAAAAGGAAATGAGAGAATGCAGAAAGTAGTGATACAGTCAAAGCTGGAGTGTAGAGAAAGATCAACTTAATATGAGGTAGTTCCATTCAAAAGTCTCACAGAGCAAGAAAGAAGCTGTTGTTGAGTCAGTTGGTACGTGACCTCAGAGTTTTGTTCCTTTCTCCTGACAGAAAAAGGTGGAAGAGAGAATGTCCAGGATGAGTGGGGTCCTTAATTATGCTGGCTGCTCACCGAGGCAGCAGGAAGTGTAGACAGTCAATGGATGGGAGGTTGGTTTGTATGATGGATTGGGCTACATTCACTACCTTTTGTAACTCCTGCAGTCTTTGACGGAGCAGGAGACATTCCAAGCTGGGATGTAACCAGAAAGAATGTTTTCTATGGTGCATTTGTAAAAGTTGGTGAAAGTCATAGCTGGTATGCGAAATTTCCTTAGTCTTCTGAAGGTTCCTGAAGAAATAGAGGAGGATCAGACAAGTGCACAAAGTAAAAGTGTTTTGTATCATATTCAAGGGGATCACATGGTGGCTCAATAGTTTGCATTACTGCCTCACAGCACCAGGAACCCTGCTTCAATTCCAGCCTTTGGTAGAGTTTGCATGTTGTCCCTGTGTCTGCGTGGGTTTCTTCTGGTTTTCCCCCCACAGTCCAAAGATGTGGAGATTAGATTGATTGGCTAGGCTAAATTGCCATTTGGTGTCAAAAGATGGTTAGGATAGGTGGATGTCATAGTGAAGATGGAACCACCTTTAAACTGTCCACAGGTCAGGGCAATCATACCTGGACATGCCTGGGCAGATCGACATCTGGAGGCCATATGATTCATGAGGGAATCTGCAACAGTCTCTACAGTCATAAATTGAAAGCACTTTGAGGACAGGGAGGGCTCTGTCAAGGCTGTGAAGTTGACTGCTATCTTGAATTTTTGCCAGCACTTTTTTTCTGAAGAATAGCATGAGATATCTGTCAAATCGCACAAACTGTACATTGGCATTACAGAAATGATAGATGCACTGTTTTCTCCAATCAGGAATGTCATTAATTTCTCGTTGGAAGACAGATAACAAATGCAAAGCCGGAATGTTGGATGTAGATAGTGTGCCCCAAAGAAAAGCAATCTCATTACCTTTGTGACAAATCTATGTAAATGCCTTCAATATAAGAGTAACAAATAAATTGTGACAAAATTCTTATTATTCTATTGCACTGCTCATTGATTACCTGTAAAGACTCACATTTTAATCATTATTTTGTAAATTGAGTTTGTGTCTTTATATGCTCTGTTTGTGAATAGAACTTCCACTCACCTGACAAAAGGGCAGCGCTCTGAAAGCTTATGGCTTTTGCTATCAAATAAACCTGTTGGACTTCAACCTGGTGTTGTGAGACTTTTTACTGTGTTTACCCCAGTCCAACGCCGGCATCTCCACATCATAACTGCTCATTTCACCAGTGTTTCCCTGGATTCCAACATCTCACATTGCTGCATAACTTGTCATCTCAGGGAGCATGCTACTTTAGACTGGCTATTATAACTTCACTGATCCATAAGGGTCATAGCATAAGACTAGAGGCTGACATACCAAATGGATGAGCTGTGCTGGCCGCCAGAATGTCAAATTCGACTTCACTGGGTGGTGGTGGTGCGGGGGGGAGGGGGGTTCTGGTTTAATGGTCAGGACCACATCAGCAATGTTTGCCTGACTTATCTGTTGGTGCTGCCCCTCTTCCTTTTATACCCAAGAAAATGTTTAAGGCAAAACTTGTAAGCATTGATCATTGAATTACATGGAAAAAGGTGATCCAAAAAGAATGATAATAAAATTAACAGGAACAATAGTGAAGGGTTTTATAGAGCCTTCAGGATTGGGAAATATGGTGTGCAGGATGACTGAATGAGGCAGGATGTGAGATTTTGATTTTCCAAGGGTAGGTTGAGATGTAATGATCAAGTCCGTAGCATACTTGAGGTGTTTTAGGCTTCACACCATCGTGTGGAGGTTTCCCAATTGTTATATATTTGCATGTCATGAATACTCTGTAGAACATAAAAAAAATTTTAAAAGTTCCATCCTACCTTCAAGATAAAATCAGCAACATGTAAGAATCCTGTGGCACTCAGCTGGCAGTCGTTTAAAGATCATATTTAACAGCTTGCTTTGGGAATTGTCTCAGAGATCAGCAGTTTTTCTTGTTGAATCCTGTAGCCTAAGGGAAGGGAGCAGGAGAATGGCAGCTTGCATGGAGGATTGGCAAGGGTGGGTCAGTAGTGAGCAGAAGTGTGGCTTGAGGTCAGAAGCTTGGGGGAGTGAAAGATGCATTCAATATAGGACTGAAGATGAGGTCGGGAGCATGGAGGAATGGAAGAGGGAAAGACCTGATGTGCTGGGTATGGTGAGGTGCAGTGGGAAGAGTCAGTCGAAGTCAGGTATGTAGGTCCATCTATATTCGAAACATATAAGATGATTAGAGGTTTAGATAGGGTGGACAGTGATAGCCTTTCTCCTAGGATGGAAAAAGCTAGCATGAGGGGACACAGCTTTAAATTAAGGGGTGATAGTTATAGGACGGATATCAGAGGTAGGTTCTTTACCCAAAGGGTGGTTCGGGAGTGGAATGCCCTGCCTGCAGCAGTTGTAGATGCGCCAAGTTTGGTGGCGTTTAAGAGGTTAGTTGATAAGTATATGGAAGAGAAGGGAATGGTTTAGTTTGGAGGGGCATTGCTTTTTATATTGGTCGGCGCAACATCGAAGGCCGAAGGGCCTGTTCTGTGCTGTAATGTTCTATGTTCTATGTTCTATAAGAGTTGGCTGAAAAAATTGGCTGACTTTGAGTTTACTAATCACCTTTCAGTTATCCCTGCTGAAACTTATCTTGAACAATATCCTTTACAGTGCATAGAAAGGAAGGCCAGCTGAGCCATGGCCCACAGAGTGGCAAGTACAATACTAGATACTAACATGAATATTCAATAAAGAGTGAACTCAAGGATGTGTGGGTCCAGAACTTCTGATTTCTGGATGGTGGTGCCCCAGGGGTATCCTCCAAGATGTACTATGGGACCCCTTGGAAGTCCCGGCACATTGATCACATGGGAATTGCCCTGGAAACTTGGGGGCTTCCAATGGGCAATTCCCTCTGTGGCTGGAATCCTCTGAAAATGTCTCTAATTCTGAGTTAGAGTCAAAGACTTTGGATGATATCAACTTAGTTGCTCAGCAAAAGTCAGAAGGATTCAAACGCAAGATTAGGGCAGAAGGGCACTCCGTCCATCTGCAGGGCCTATACCAGTAACAAGCACAATAAGCTGCAGAGTACATGAAACTTAGTTGTTGCATGAAGTCAGAGGCATCAGATGCAAAGATTCTGCAACAATTGGACAGCTTTGCATAAAATCTCTGGGTTCCTGGAGCCCAGGAGAATTGACAGCTGTGGTGGTGTGTTGAGTGAAGCTCGCAAGGAGAATTCTGTCATTATGAGGATTTATTTGATCGTGTTTCCACAGGAAGGATTTGGGAAAGAAAGAGTTACTTTAACTGTTTTGTTACAAAGCTAGGCGTATTCAATTAGTTTTAAAAAGGCATTCAGATGAAAGGTAGTGACAATCCTTAAAATAAAACAATTTGATAGATTATCTTGGTAATCAAAAAAAACAGCTACCTCCCATGATTTTGGGAAGTATCTGGGTTCCAGATGCTTGGCCAGGGGTTTTTGGCAGGTCTAACCTTCTGGCTGTGAATCCAAGGAGATAAAAATAGAGACAGATTTTGAACAAGAGCCACAGGAGCAAGCTTTGGTCAAGATCAGATAGAAATGCTTTTTTATAGCATCTTTCGCATTCTCGAGACATCCCGAAGCACGTCACATCAAATGAAATGTTTTTGAAGTGTAGATGCTGTGTGTAGGCCAATGTAGCATACAATTCACAAACAGCAAGGTCCTACAAATGGCAACAAAATAAATCAGATAATCTATTTTGGTGCTGTTAGTTAAAGAAGAGGGGAATTCTTTCAATTGTGAAAGGAACTCTTCTCTATCTACCAATCCTAGCTAAAACATCTCATCTGAAAAGTCAGCACATTCAATGCTGTAGCACTGACTCACTGTTACATTGAAGTGTCAGCTTAGATTACATGCTCAAATTTTTTTTCAAATGGGTCTTGAACCTACATCCTTCTAACTCACAGGCGAGAGTGCTGCAACTGAGCTAAGACAGACACCTAGAAGGGAAATGGCAGAAGGGTAGTTTGGAGCTTTTTTGTTTAAAATCAATCAAAGCAGCGATGTAAGAAAGAAAAGCACATTCCCCTTTATTCTGCATTACGTTGGGCTAACTGAATGAACTGACTTCAAAATAACTGTTCTGTGCCCATTTCCTGTGAGGTAAAGTATTTTAACTGTTCGTGTCAGCTGGTTACACCAGGTGTTTTTAAAAGGTTTGGAGCAGAAATTTAAAGCAAGAGCCTAAGCAGGTAACAGTGATTTAAAATTACTATATCTATACGTGGGCATCATGTTTTTCATCAATGTCCTTCAATGGTTGCTGAGGTTTTCTCAGTGAAGTTTATATTATGTGCTACATTTCATTTCAAATTGATTTATTGTATTCCAGAAGCAAGCACAATTGATACAAGGGAAATGTTGCAATTTTACAAGCAGCTTGAAAAAAATGCATTTTTACAATTACTTACCCCCAGGAGGCATCCTTATTGCTGTAAGATCACTTGTTATATATCCTTGACTATTAGAGGCATTCACTTGTATGGTGTAGTTGGAATAGGGAAGTAGTCTTCTAATGGTTACCCATACATCAGCTTCTGAACCCTTGTATAATCTTTGGGTTAGGCGCCTGATGGAATATCTATATTTATCTATAAAAGAGGTAAATGATGTAGTCAGGTCTTTTTCATAGTGGAAAGTTTTGTCTTTCAACAATGAATATGTAGTGTGTTAAGGTATCCATAAAGGCCAGTAACTTTCAAAAGAAAGGAATTCTCACAAAACCAATGGAAAGAAAATTGACAGACAAATGTTGACTTTAACTGTAACAAACCAACTGAAATCAATATAATGCAAACATTGATTAATAGTTGAAGGATATTGCAAATAAAAAGGTAGGTTTTACTTTAAGTAGTTGATTCAACAAAGACATACTTGAAATAGCTACAAACACTTATTACTTATTGCACAAATGTGCATCATGAGCAATTTCAGTCTTTCAAACTTGCCTCTGTTCTATGAGATCACCTACTTCCCACTCAATTGTTATGACCCTCAATAGCAGCAGTACTCCATCTAAAATCACTGGATATAGTTAATACTGGATAAGGCACATGTTGTAGATCCTCTCTCACATAGGTCATGACAGTCTCAATAGTATAGATTCCCCAGAGGCTCCCTTATGCAATTTCCTTCAGACTTTTAAATGGTTTGGTGGGCTCTGACAACACTAAAACAGCAGATGTCCATTCCAAAAATCCCTCGCCCTTTCTGTCTTAAGCTCTCTGTCTTTTCTAACTGCATAACACCCCAGCTGCAGGACCAGAAAACTTGGAGAGCAGCCAAAAGTCCATTCACTTTGGGCAAAAGATCTGAGCCACAGTCTCTGCTGTATTCCCAGAACCTGGCTTCAATGCCAGGATTTACCCTAAACTGCCAAACAGAAAATTGACCCATTTGTGGAGAGCCTTGCTTGTTTGCATTCACACCAATTCTGTATGCTCTGCCACAGACAGGCTGGAGTCCCACCACTGCAATTTCCTTACTATTTACCTTTTTGTTTCTTAGTTTTTCATCCCCATGGCAACCTCAGGTCACAAGGGTGTTTTCTGGCTGATGTAATAACCAGGAAACCAATGATCCCCCTTTCACTTTGGTCTTAAAGAGATATCGCATAAGAAAATATACTTTCCCAGAGAACATTGTCTTGTTACAGAAATGTAATTGGAGATTAACTTACTTTTTAATAAACAAAAAAGAAAATATTCACAATACTTTGTAGGTCTGGCAGCATATATGGAGACAGAAACATAGTAAATATTTATTTTTAAAGTTGTTTCTCCATCCACAGGTGCTGCAAGTTTAATATTTCAGGTAGTTCAGGGTGGCACAGTGGCTCAAGTGATTAGCATTGCTGCCTCAAAACACTAAGGACCTGAGTTCAATTCCTGGCTTGAATTACTGACTGTGTGAAGTCTGCATATTCTCCCCATGTCTGTGTGGGTTTCCTCTGGATGCTCTGGTTTTCTCCCACAGTCTGAAAGACATGCTGATTCGGTGCATTGGTCATGCCAAATTCTCCCCCAGTGTACCAGGCGCCAGAGTGTGGTGATAGGGGATTTTCAAAGTAACTCCATTGTAGTATTAATGTAGGCCTACATGTGACTAATAAATAAGCTTTTTTTTATTTTTAGAGTGATCCACTATTCTGCACATTTAGATTGAAGAGAACAAAGAAGAAAAAAAAACTAAGGAACAGGAACAGGGCCTTTGGCCCTCCAACCCTGCACCGACCATGCTGAACTAAAACCCCAAAGAACAAAAACTGTACAGCACAGGAACAGGTTAGTTAAAATATTGATCCAGCTTTCTCTATTTATTTATTAGTATCACAAATAGCTTACATTAACACTGCAATGCAGTTACTGTGAAAATGCCTTTGTCGCCACATTTTGGTACCTGTTCAAGTAACTGAGGGAGAATTTAGCTCAGCCAATGCACCTAACCAGTACATCTTTCGGACTATGAGAGGAAACCAGAACACACGGATGAAACCCATGCAGGCATAGAGAGAATATGCAGATTCTGCAAAGACAGTAATGGGAATCGAATCCGGATCCCTGGTGTGTGAGGTAGCGGTGTTAACCGCTTTATAGCTGAAACAATATTGTACTCTTGCCAACAACAGAAAGAACAAGTAGCATATTACTTAAATATGATAATATATCATAATCACATTTTTGATATTGTCACAGACTGAGTGTATTCCAAAACTTGCAAGTATGTTGTAAGGCAGGATCTGGCGGAAAAAAGATTCCAAATTAGCTTCAGTTTTAGGTTCAGAAATTTGGTTATCCTGGCAGTGATGCAGGAAGTAATCACCAAAGAGATAAGCCGAAAGCGCAACAAATTTTTGATTTCCAGGTCACATTTAAATGACACTGGCAAATTGTGAAAACCAGTTAGGTATAACCAGGGACACGTCAAAGCAGCAATTCAAACAGGGGGGAGGCAATCATGAGGTAGCAAGCAGTGGCTGGTAGTAATTCGCAGATAGAGAGATTGGTTCAGCATGAGCCTCTCCATCTTTAATAATGGTGATAAATACATTGCTAATCAACTTGGGGAACATGACTTGCACAGCACACATTTTTTTTCTCGGTTAACACGTATAAAATTAAATCCGAATCCAAGATACATGAAACACTTCTCAGATTTAGTTGATGCTAGTACACATAAAATTATGAGCCTGTCATGTACATTGCAAATGTACAATTTTGTGGGCCAAATAATTGCAAACTTTGTGAGGAATTTGTTAATGCAACAAAATATTATGTAATTCCATATTGTTTAATTGTCTTCTGATTCTTGTTGTGCGTTGCCCACTTATTGCCAGTGCAAAATTTATGAGATCTTAACCTAACCACGTGTTTCTTCACATTCTACCCTCGTTGCAAGAATGCATGAAGTTGTCGGCTGCTTTATTAGTAAAGGAGTTCTTTGGCTGTCATCTTGTGGCAGCCAAATCCCAAGTTGGACCAGCTGCAAGCTTGCGCAGAACCATGAGTAATCTTGCCTTGCATCCCTCTGGCCACATGTACAGATGTCAGCCAGGGTAAGCTGGAGGGTATGCATGTATTGCTATCCTGAGAGATGGCATGCATATCTGAGTGCATTCCAGACACGTCCCATGGCTGGGCATGACTCTGCTAACCACTGAGCTCGAAAGGGATAAAGTGACTGATGACTCTGAAGTGCTGGCAGAGCCAGATGCATTGGCTGTGCCCAATCTTCCCCTTACATGGCAAGATGAAGAACAGCAGATCGATCAAACGAGCAGCATGTAAGTTTAATGACATAATTAACTATCAAATGACAGAAGATGCAATAAAATGAAAAGCAGAATCCCATGATAATCTGACCTGTTGGCTGGCAGACTTCATTGACGTAAATGTTTGTTTGGTGGACTTGGCTGTCAGTAAAGGGTGTCATGAGCATGGATGTATTATCAGTGTTAAAGATAACTATAAATAAAACAGTACTGACTCCATCCATATCATTTCATAATGCAACATGTGGACAAAAACTGTCTGATTTTACAGAAATAATTTTGGAGGTCCTTCAGAAAACAAAGGCTTTCTTTAGGAAGTCAGGGCCACCATCTTGCCATTAAAAACAGTATTAGGTGAAATGAATTCTGTTTTGCCTGTGACTTGAATATGAGAACAGATTAAGAAAAGTTTGCTCAGTGTCAGGCATGCTAAATGCATGTCAGATTCATAACTTTAAACATGGACTGCATTCTGGGACAACATTTTCTTTCAGGATTGGACATTAAAATGGCTACTGAGGGTAAGGAAGGTTTGAAATTTCTATATAGACTCGAGACTCTGGATTCCTAATTGAATGAGCATGGGTGGGGTGCCCCCTTTAATGGACATACCACAACAAAATCATTTGTGGAATTCACACCTCATGTTGTTTGTGGGTTAACCCAAATTTAAAATCAATGGGTCCCCAATTCACAAAAAAAAAATTCACTAAGGGGGTGATCTTTCCAAAAAAGTTCTAAGTGGCAAACAAGCATGAAAATGGGGGAGAATTGTGCCTCTCTTTTGGGCGAGCTCCCAGATGCAATAATGTGCGCTTTGGAAAAAAAATGAGGTGCCATTCTTGCCAGTAAGGGGAGTGACTAGCACCTATTCAAGCAGAGAAGCCAGCTGTTAAGCTGTAGAGGTGTCATAGCACAGGCACCATTTTCCCAGTGCTCTGCGTACCAGCATACAAGAGTGGGAGCATGCTGGGAGGTGGGACAATCGCATGCCAAAATTGTTAATGAGATCAAAATCAAATCAATCTCATGTTAATCAGCATTGTGCCCTTTCTGGGCCAGATCCGGTTTGTATCAGCAGAAAGGGACAGGGAAGATTGCAAACCGTTTAGCTTCAGACGTGAAACCCATCTTTGGAACCCCATGCAATTTTCTCAGATTACTGCCAGGCGTATCACAGATTGAAATTTGCAGCACTAGGCTTACTGCCTCTGTGCTTGAAATGTAACAAAGAAACCTGTGGAGACTAAAATTCATCAGCCATGGGTATGAAAGCTGCCATCCATCCTCCATTAATTATGTAGCAAAAGCTTTGGCCTTCAAATTCACCAAAGCAGCCCCTGAGAGGTGTCAGGTGTAACAAATCAGACCATGGCCCGAGCAGCAGAAATTGTCCCTGGCATCAGTACCATCCTATGCATAGTACTGAGTGATAAAGCTCACTGAGTTTTATCCCCCAAGGAACAGTGTCCCCATTCTCATCTAAAGAAATAGACAAGTCTATCATACTGTTCAGGGATATAGGGACAACTCATTCTCATTGTTGGAAAAAGACTTGACACTTTCTCCAGAAATCTCTGCGACTGCAAAGGCACTAATCAATGGGATTGAAAGGGGATGTGTGTCCATTCCCTTTTTGTGGGTCCATTTACAACGTGACCTAACCTCTGAGCCAGTTACTGTGGAGATTGCCCCTAAGCTGCTCATGGATCTTTCCTGACTGTGTTGTGGCGCTTCCCCAAGTTCAGCAGGTAAATTTAATTAATGAACAGCATAAGTTCAGTTAGATGAGGCAGAGACCTGATTGGCTGAAATATTCTTTGGAAATCTCAATGAAGGTGTGGAGGCACTCAGCCGAGCCTTCATAATTAACATAAGTAGACAGATTCTGACTTAAAGGATGCCTTCTCTCAAACAAAGGCCTGGTTCTAAGATGCTTTTACTTGAGAAAAATGTTAGTTATACCAAAATGGAAAACTTCCAAGGGCATATTCAGGAAAGGAGTGAACAGTATTTTAATAGAATGTAGTCCCCTCAGCATACTGCAAGGAAATCCTGTGAATGACCATTCCAATTCCTGAACACGTGGGTGGCGCAAAATCCAATCCTGAACAACAAGCATTTTGGCAGGCCTTAGCTGAATTTTGCAAGAAATGTCAGGTTGTGGGAAAGCTGCAATCCATAATTAAACCTTTCCCACTCAAACCCTTACTGCCTTTTGGTGAACCTTATAACAGAACTCTGATGGACAGCCAGGACCTATACCCCCTCATTATAATGGACTTGGACACCTAATTCCATGAGGCTCTCAGCCCAAGCTATGATTGAGGGGTTGACACAGCTCATTACCCAGTATGGCTTGGCATAAGAGATCCAATTGGAACAGGGAATGAATTTCATGTCTCGTGAGATCCATGATATTGTACACATCCTAAGTGTAGAACAGTTGAAATCCATAGCCACAGGGAGCATTAGAGTAGTATCAGCAGACTCTCAAAACCGTGATCTGAACATATTAGGCCGGAATTTCTAGCTGCACTCAACCCAAGACCAGAAAATCCCTCCCAAGGTCAATGGACATTTGTGTGGTCTGTGTGCTGCCTGCTATGATTCCTGTGGCAAGTGGGACAGGGGAAAATTCTACCCATAGTCTCAATTGGGATGAGGGATCAGGTTTCTTGCTGTTCACCAAGAAAGGTTGATGAAATAAATCCACAAGCTTCAGCCCATTCACATTAATTCATGGGCACGAGGTATGGAGCCCACTTAAGCTAGTAAAAGGGAAATTTCTGGATTCAAGGAGGAAACCTAATTACTGGAGTATGTGTCACATTAACACCTATGCTGTGGCCAAAGAGCACTTAAAAGTCGTGTAGCAAATTAAGAAGTACGCAGACTCGAACTCTCCAGGCAGATCTAGTCATTGTTGCCACTACCAAACAGCTCCTTTATAGCAAAATTTTGTGGTCCTTACAACTTAAAGGTTTAAATTTATTTATTAGTGCCACAAGTCAGCTTAGATTAAACTGCAATGAAGTTACTTTGCAAATATCCTAGTCACCACACTCCAGCGCCTGTTTGATACACAGAGGGAGAATTTTGCATAGCCAAAGCACCTCATCAGCATGTTTTTTGGATTGTGGGAGGAAACCAGAGCACCCAGAGGAAACCCATGCAGATATGAGGAGAATGTACAAACTCCACACAAACAGTGACCTAAGCCGGGAATCGAACCCAGGACCCTGGAGCTGTGAAGCAGCAGTGCTCAGCACTGCGCTACTGTGCCATCCTATGTAAATGTAAATTATTTAACTCACACCCTCAAAGGAATAATAGTAAAGCCACCTTAACATACTAAAAAGAATCGTAGTCCAGAACTCAGCCAATCAGTAAATGTTTGCTCGAAAACAGGGATTTAAGAGGACAGCAGGGTCAACAAGGAAGATCTAGATGAGGAAGAAGGAATGGAAAACTCACAGGCCGAACCTCTGACTGGAAAACACAGAGGTTCTGGAGGATTTAAATACTGTGCTGACCCTTCTAACTGGTGAGCAGAGGAAAGACACCTTGTTGACAGAGTTTAAAGAAGTATGTGGGGACCAAGTAGGATGTGGCTCACTGACCAGTCATGATGTGATGTAGGAGAACACCTCAACCCATTAATTCAAACCCTTATAATCTGAGCCCTGACAAGTTGTCTCAGGTCTGCCAAGAAATCCAGTAGAAGCTCCCCCATTGTACTAGTTCCAAATCCAGATGGTTCTAAGAGTTCTGCATTGACTATTGGAAAGTAAATGCAGTGACTTTAGGCCATTTATACAATGCCTTGCATTGAGATCTGCATTGACCAAGAAGACAACTACATTTGAATCAGCAAAATTGATCTTTTGAATGGTTATTGATAAATACGTCTCAGCAGCCTTCTGAAAAATAAGATTGTGGGTGGATTAAACAACTGGATAACCTGCAGGTTTACAGCAATACTTGGAAAGACCACTTAGACTACTTGGAAGCAGTGTTGAAGGGCTTAAGGGGAGCTAAATTAGTAGTGAGCTTAGTCAAGAGTAAATTTGCAAAAGCAAAAATAGCCTATTTAGAACATGTGCTAAACAGGATTTAGTAGTGCAAAGTATATGCTCTGGTTGATTTCCCCTTTCCCAAAACAAAGGAGAGATTAATATAATTTATGGGAGTGTATGGATTCTATCAGAAATTTGTCCCGAACTTCAGCACCCTAAACACTTCAGCAATAAGGAAAGGCACAGGAGTTTCAGCTCTTTCATCCCCGTCCATAACATGGGACTTATATGGATGACAAGATATGGGTCTTAACATTGTCATGCTCTTTAACTCTGCTGTTGGATCAGGATTTTTCATGGACTACAATTACTCTGGATTGCCCTTCATTATCTGAACAGTTCAGGTTTTTTTTCCATTTTTAGCCTTCACATCTTTCTTGAAGCACTTTAATGATTTTCAACTATCTTACCAAAATCTTTAATTTTGCTGCTTTTTTTTTTTAGATCAGATCTGCACATTTCTTAAAAGTTGGTTTTTAGAGATTTTGGGGTACTCTAGTGCTGCCATCATGTTGTATGTTGGTTGTGACTAATTAAAGGAACAGTTAAGGAGGCACAGATGTGTCCAACAATGATTGTTTATTGTGTGAACTTGACTAATTAAAGATGAGCAAGACTGCAGGCATTATTCAATCTATGCGATGAGTATTCTCCTTCTAGATTTCTAGTCATTTTACTCTTTCTTATGTCATCATGTTATTGACCTCTCTAGTTTTATACATTAATCCTTTCAACAATGAACACCCTAATAACCACAAGAATCACTTACCAAAAAATTTCTATCACCTCTTGCAGCCCAAATGCACCTTTCCCTCAAGAGGGGCAGGCTGTCATTTCAGGGACATTCTAACTTTGAGACACTCAGTTATAATCCAACAGATGGTAATTTCATAACGTTGAATCTTCAGCCAAGAAAATAAATCTCACGTCTGAACCTACAGTTCTCTTGTGTTGAGCAGGGTTACTAATGCAATAGTACAATCATCAGGAAGTTAACATCCACCTGTCTTATGGTAGTCTTAAGTAGAGCTTTAAGCTTTAGAGCATGATATCAAGCACTCTGCTGATGCACGTAGCCAATGAACAGGGTACACAGAGCACGTTGCATGAAGAAATCATTTAAAACAGCAGGCAACACAAACCTAACATCCTGCCAGCAATGCAATGAATGGGCAAAGGTTAATTCCACACTGTAATGCTTGTTTTTTGAAGATTAGCCAATTTAACCACTTTCATCTTTTTAAATAGAAATACAGGCTCATGTTGTTCCACAACACTGTGAGATGTTCCACTTCCAAGCGTTGATGGTCTGGTCAGTTCAAAGATACAAGCTATAAGCAGCAAGTTACACTCACAGCATGGAAAACCCAAAAGCTGCATTTATATTCTCATAGAAGGCATTTAATGGTTGCAGAGGCCCATGTATCCCTTGGTCTTCTTTTCAACGGTTGTGTTATTAATGTTTACAGAAGAACATTGAAAATAGCAAGAGCTTGTATGCACAGGCAGGTGAGGCATCATTAAATACTAATGAGTATACAGCGATGGGGATTCTGGATACAGACATTTTAGTGGGGGCTGCTGACAGCCTCACGAATGTGGCCACATGAATGCAGCCAACATCCAAGGAGAAACATTTTTATGCAGAGGTTGTGAGGCTATGGAATGTAGTACCAGAATACACAGAAGAAGCTGTGTCAGTTTTAAAGTGCATTATCTAAATGGTTGGAAGAACAGGGATTAAATGGAACAGGAGAGGTATAAGAATTTAGGACAGAAGCTTGCACGGGGCATAAATGAACTGGTTGGACTGAATGGCCTATTTCTATACTGTGTTTCAATGCTGCATTGACAAGTGATGGCAGTCAGCAAGAATTTAGGAGGAATTGTTGAGGAACGAATCAGAAAGGAAATAGTTGAATGTTACTGTGTAGATCTGGAGCTAGAATCTGCAATAAAAAAAAGGACTGATTAGACCACTTGCACTCTTATTGATTTCAACTTGGAAAAGCTGACCCAAGAACAATCAAAGCATGTTATAAAGCTGATTTATATGAATGCAATAAATTGTTTTGTTCAATGTAATGAATTGGCATAGTTTAACCCCTTGCATTAACGGCACTATTGCTATTTTATTTATTCTCCTAGAATGCTGTAACAGGCCAGAGCAAATCATGCACAACAAAGTCCATGTTGTCAAATGTTATTGCACTGTAAAATGCAATGTTTCAGTGCAAATGTATCTGTAAACCTATTGGAATAAGTTATTTGACATGTGAATGTATTTTGGGGCTTTTATTGCTGGAGGTGTATGTGTTGTTTCAAATGATGGCGATGCAAAGTGTTGTGTGGAATCACTCAACGTAAAAACAACCCAAATTCGTTAATGGCCATTCACTGAGTGCAGAAGGGTTCATGCAAAAATAAAAGGACTGAATCAGAAATAATTAATGACAACATTTGTATAATGTATTCAAGGCATACTTTTACTTCCCAGCACCTATATAAATAAAAAGAAACAGTCATCCTGTGATTATGTTATAAACAGCCAAACATTACCAAACCATCAAGGCATTTGCAATGCCAATGTTTTAAATGAAAACAAAATGCTTTCTTTATTTCCACTATCACATAAATGAATGGTTTTCCATGCTGAAGAATATATAATGGTTAAAAAGTCACTTTTTTCCTCAAGCTCTACATAAATCACAGAAGTAGTCAATATTTAATAATGCTTGCCTTGGTCTGGAGTCCCTTGATCACCCCTGTCATGTGTAATAGCTCCCTCTCCGATATCTTTGACATAAAAGCCCAGCTTTACTGCAATACTAACATGTAGAGGGTCATTACAGATCGACATTTACCTTAATCTGTGACTGCCAACCATGAACCGATAAATTCCAGCCGATTCCACTGGGAGAAATCAGTAAACTTCTCAGTGGAAAGAAGTGAAAGAAAATTCTGTAGAGAACAGAATCCATTTTCTACAAGCACTGCTCTATAAATGGGTTCTGACTTCTGAAAGTTCTTTTGCTGCTCAGCTTATAACATTTAATACTATTTTGATGATGTGAGGGACGTACTGACAACTGAAGATGACATGAATTACAGTCAAGCAAAAATCTGCTGTGCAAAAACAATGCAAGATTAAACACAAGAGTACATGGCTCCTGCATTATTCACCTTCCTACCTTGGCTGAATCTGCTGTTCTGTCATGGGCTCGGCCGAAACGTTGCTACTTTTTAAATTGATCATCACTCTTACACCTCATAATCTTACAAGTGCCTCACAGCATAATATTTCAAAGTGCAGCGTGCAAGTAAAAGGGACATGCCAGCCTTTATCAAGGATCAGCCCGGTTTGCAAACAAATAAAAATTAGACTCAGGAATGTTTATGCTGCCTCCTTAAAGGTATCAAAAAATGGGACATTTCACTTTTTAAAAGGTGCACCTTCTCAATATCTGAGATTTTACAGTTGAATTCTAACTTAGCAATTCTCTGCAAACATCTGAAAATAATCCAAATTAAAAAATTACTGATCATTAAAAACAACAATGATAATTGTAATACTGTGGGAATTGCAGATGGGGAGCTGCAGCTATGTGTTCCAGCCCTACTTTATTCTCTGGACAGTATGTGGTTAAGGTTGCAGAAGCAATCTTTGTCTTCGTATTTGAATATAGCAAAGAAAGAAAATAACAGAGTCGTTTGAAAAAAACAGCTTATAGGCAAAATACTTTGTTATTTTGTTTTATCATGCTTTTTTCAATTCTCCCCAGTTTATATACCATTCCCCTATTAAGAGATCTGGAGAATGACCGACAAATCTTGCTTTCCTTGAGGCAGCCAATTGAAATCAGGTAACAGCTTTGGTGGGGAACTACATTCTATGTCTATCCAATGAGTAGCAGAATACTGGTATAAATCTACCTATTACCAGTCAGTTTTTTTTTATTTATTCATGGAACATGGGCATTGCTGGCTGGCCAGCATTTATTGCCCATCTCTAGTTGCCCAAGGGCATTACTGTGGCTCTGGAGTCACATGTAGGCCAGACCAGGTAAGGACAGCAGATTTCCTTCCCTAAAGGACATTAGTGAGACCAGATGGGTTTTTCCAACAATTGACAAAAGTTCCCTAGTCATAAGGAGATTCTTATCCCAGATTCTTTTATTGAATTCAAATTCCACCATCTGCCATGGCTGGATTCGAACCTGGGTCTCCAGGGCATTAGCTGAGTTTCTGAATTAATAATCTAGCGATAATACCACTAGGCCATCACCTCCCCTTGCTTGCACTCTCCCATTTTCTTTTAAAATGACAAACGATTTGGTCAAGATAAGGATGCCGAACAGACTTAAATAAATATTTAACAATATTTCCGACTGTTACAAGCTAACGTCTCCAAAACAGTCATAGCAATATAGGACAATTAGTAGTGTTTAGATAAGATGTAGATCAGGCAAGGTGAGGCTGAATTTGCCAAGGAATTGATTGAAAATTATTATGATGCTTTGTGCAATGTCTTTTATGTAACCCTAAGGGGAATAGTGTACTAGGTTAGAATACTATTGTTTGACTTCTAAAATCTGGAAATATAGGAAGGAAGTCTCCTTTTTAAAGACTTTTAAAGATACTAATTGAAATGAGTGTCAGGCACATCAATCTGGCTCCCAGCAGACATAAATCCACAGCACAAAACTACCTATGATTTGGTGCTAATTAGACAATCTCACTCAGAGAGCTTATAAAGAGAGTAGTGTGGGAACCTGAAATGTCACACTGGTAGAGAAGAATACATCAAATTACCTACTACAATTAAAGAGATGCACCAGCTTTTTTGTAAAGGTCAATTCTGAGAAAAATTCTTCTCAATTACAGTTAAGGCACAATTCTGTGTCTTTGTAGCTGGAACATTGTACTACCTGTAGCCGTAACGGCCGTTGATGAATGTGTATTATCAGCTAGGCTCATTTGGCCGTGCCTTTTGCCTCTGAGTTGGAAAGTTATGGGTTTAAATCCATTCCAGGATGTTGGGGCATAGGCAATTTATTTTGGAGGGAATAATACATCACAGAAGAATAGGGAAAGATATTTTAACAATGAGAATAGTGCAGAAAGAACCTCGCATTTGAGCTTTAATGTTAGAACTTCTGAGTTATTGGGCATTTCAGCCTTTCATGGAGATATGTGAGAGCTGACAAAATAGTAAATAGTGTGGAACATTTTAAGTTCATGCATAAAATTAACTCAAATTATGTAATTAGGATGAGGGGTCATGGTTCAAAACTCATAAAAACAGATCTAAATTTTATTTGATATCAGAATGTTCTGCACATAAACAGTGATCAACATGTGGATGGATTACCAGATAGAGTACCGGAGGCAGAAACCCTGGAATAATTAAAGATGCAATTAGATAGTACACTGGGGAGCCTTCACAGCCACTTTGGATGGATATTCTAGATATGGACACATTCCTTTTCCTTCCCTTCCTTACTGATGTTATCATCTTGTGTAACTGGAGGACATATAGCTAAATTAATGGAGAATTGCTAAAATAGATATAAGGAAGGCCTTAACTCACAGGGATAAGATGTTTTAGGAACAAACTGAGATGGCGTGATAGAGATAAAATAGACAGATTGAAATAAAGGCTGCATGACATAAAAGGAGAGTTAGCATAATAAAGGAAAGGCTTCTACTTGTCTTTGACTTTTTCATGGTATGTTTAAATATTGCAAATTTATAGAGTCACCTTGTGGATTCCATTATTGTTGGACTATCACAAGATAAATTCCAGGCTGGATTTTTTATACAGTCTATCACAGAATAAAACAATATAACTTTAGAAATAGCTTTTGATTCACTAATGAGAGGTTCCTAAACAATATTCTTGGATTTTTTTGAGGATTGAAAATAGTGACTTAATATAATGCTGGTTCCTATAGGTCTACAAAACAAGGGTGCAGTGTGGCTGTTAGGGGAAGCAGCTTTTATTTCTGAAGATAAGGTACAAATGGAAAATAATATTGAAATTATCTTTTTATCCAAAGAGCTTGGGAAGTGCTACATGAGTGCAGATGTTGCATCTATCACAGTACTAGTTACATGCAGATTAAGAGCCTCCAGTGAGTTTACCATTGGAAGGCATCATCCTGATTTAATTCCTGGGATCGTTCCCAGCAGGTTTTCAGCGCATAATGCATCATTTTCATTTCACTATGATTGAAGGCAAAATAAAAGCAATAAAGTTCCTAAATCCCTTGGCCCTTCCAATAGCGTTAGTATGCCACAGAATCCTTGACCACTCTTATTGACAGGATGCACAGCAGCAGCGAAATACCAACATTATTGTCAAATCTATGTTTTCCAGTCAAATCACCAATAGATGTGTTGATACTTTAAATGTTGTATTGATTGTTTTATTCAACCAAGCGTAACATCAAAAATAAAGGTTATCATCGCACAAGCTAACCTATAAAATTCTGTAAAGCAATTTTGAGTTACTTTATAACCATTACTTTTTCTGTGTGCTGCAAGTGAAGATGATATTGTAGTCATTTTGATCTTTATCAGATTATATACTCAACTTCAAAAGGAAAGAAGCGTCTCATCTTGAGAACTTGTCCATAAAACTTGGCAAAGGTCATTGTAGGCATTCTCAAAATGTTTACGCTTCTGCTTTGTTTTGTCCGAGATGATACTATCAGCTTATTTTTATCATATAAAATCCATCTCACAAGTTGGCCTAGAATCTTCTGATGTGATACAATCTGTGACTTATACAATAGATTATGCCATTCCTTGATCCAATCTAACCTTTACAAACTTACTCAAAATTGCCTGGATAGATAATTTGAATATACCACAGTGAGCATAATGATGAATCATAGGTCTCCAAGGTGGTGCAGTCACAGGCTTTTCCCTGACAACTAATTAAGTGGATGACCTGAGTCACAGAATTCAAAATTTCAAATCCTTTCATTACTCTGCACTTGCTTACTTGTAGAAATTTGTCTGAATTCTGAACACATTCAGTAGTTATATTCAGCTTTCAGATAAATTCAAAGCATGTTTTTTTAAAAACTATTTATTTAGAAGTTGACATAGTCATTTAAACCACCTGACAATATCTCAGAATGAAGAGGGTCAAATTAGGCCTTTTCTCACCTATTTTTTGGCAATGAAATAGGAACAAAATGTCCAACTGCACTGAGCTATGTTTCAAAATCTAAATAGGTCTGAATCATGTCCATTAGAATATCACAGGATCATAAAAGGTTTACAGCACTTGGTCCATTGTATTTGTGCCAGTCAACAATGAGTCACCCAGCCTAATCCCACTTTTCAGGACTTGGCCCACGGACAATATCAGCTCAGATGTTCTTGGTATCCATCTTAAACATTCATAAGAACCTTGTGTGTGCAATGAGGAGTCCAACGCTTGATTAAGGACACCTATCCAAAAACGGTCAGAGGTGTATCAATATTTGGTGATGCTGAATGACCCACTTCAGTGTTGTAATTTCTATGTAATTCTTTGCAATGATAGTTATTTGCCATACTGATTACTAATAGTCAAAACGTTGATGAAGAAACATTAGAATGTGCCCAAGATAACCAGCCATCATTTATGTATTGAGATAGATGAACAGCAAAGTGTGGTGCATTTATCCTTTATGATAGTGCAGTAAGTTGACAGTGAAGTAAAATTGTACTGTGAACCAACGTTGCAAAATTAAACTATTTCCATGCACACTTAATTTGTTTCGGTTGTTTAGTCCAGCAAGTATCCTCCTCAGAATTAACAGCACTCCCTCTACTGCATCCATTCATGATTCATAATGAATGGGGAACATTGGGTTGGCAGTGCACAATTTGAAGATTATGAAACATTCTTTAGCCTTTCATAATTTATAGGTTAAATTGTTCAATTATTTGTGTTGCACATTGAAAAATCACTGCTCCTGGGTGATACATTTAAATTTGAGAAATTGGACTTTTCTCAAAGCTCTGTTGGTTAAGTTGGCATGAGGCTCGTCTTACAGACCTGGAAAATTCAAGGTTTAATTGCCAATCCATTTTAATTTATCTCATCCAGGGCAACATTTGAAGCCATTAATTAGCTATGCACCCTGGGATTAAAAAGGGAAAAATCAGTATGGGCCTTTGCTCATCCTTTTTATGCATCAACCCTAATTGAAAAGGCACATGTGTGCATGTCAAATGAGTTTAGATTAATTTGTTTCCAAAATTCCCCCAAAGTTGAATAGCCTTTGATACTCATTCAGTAAGCGCAGTGTTAAGAATTGCAACTTGGCTGAGATACAGAAAGATTCCAATTTTAGTATATGTGTTGCTGACAGAAAGGTAAGCAGCATCTTTTAAACCATACATGCAACTAAGATGCAATGTTTTCAGATTAAAAGGAAGAGGAAATTAAAAATCTAATATTTAATAGATAGATACCTGTAAATGCAACACCTCAGTTATGTGCATAATATTTATTCATATTTTAACTTGAACACTGTCAAAAAGAGAGATATGATGCTAAGGTTTTACTAGCACTCTTCCAAACAAATCCAAGAATGCCAACTTTGAAACAATCACAGCAATTCATTCTACAGGAGAAAAGGATGCTGATTAATTGGAAAATTGACTCTGATTGGCTGAGGCATTGCCAGGCAGAAAGTAACAGGAAATTTTAGGCTATATAAATCCTCAGGTAATTCAGAAAAGACCCAAAGCTTGAATGGATTCTTTTTGTTTGCAGAGTATGTATGAACATATGATATTTCTAGCAAGCGTTAAATGAGCCATGTTATGAGTTTGAATGGTCATCTTAAATTGGTTGCTAGTGTACCTATTAGGGCACTTAGGATTATTCACTAATTGTTGCCCAAACACAGTAAACACATCAAACAGTAGATATTTTGTTTTGGGTTTTGCAAGAGCAGGTTGGTTGAGTATGGTCTATACCCTGCCTATTGACCGAAGGAGCATGCTGTTTGATTTGATCAGCTAATCACTGGGATGTATAGTCCTACTAAATCCAGCACTGCATAACCATTAAAATATATACATGTCATTGTTCAAATGTATAGTAGTTGGAACAACTTTTTGGATTAACATCATATAAGAGTTTCAATACAATGCCAGGTACATAAGCTGCATATCTCAGTGACTGGCTGATCAAATCAAACAGCATATTCATTCAGTTGATCATTTTAGGCTGATGTGGCTTATTTACTCTTGCTCAAAGCTGTTGTAATGTTTTTTAAGGGATAGCAGAACAACATCACTAGAAGGGAAGTATGTTACGTGTTCCAGTATTTTATTCATTCATTGGATATGGATGTTTTTGGTGTGCCAACATTTATTGCCTATCCTTCATTGTCCTTGAACGAAGGAGCCTACTAGGCCATTTCAGAGAGCATTTAAGAGTCAAACACATTGCTGTGGATCTGATGTCACGTGTAGGGCAAGACACGATAAAGATGGCAGAATTCCTTCTCCAAAAGACAATTGTGAACCCAATGGGTTTTATTTTAACAGCAATTGATAATGTTTTGTGGTGATTATTACACTTTCAATTCCAGATTTTTTTAACGAATTCAATTTTCTCCATCTGCTATAGCAGGATTCAAATCGAGTTCTCCAGAGCATTGCTAGTCCACTGACAATACTGCGATGCCACTGTCTTCCCACATTGCACCATCGCTTCCTCACATTATGCTACTGCCTCCCTACACTACACCATTGCCTCCCCATTTCTGCATTCGTGCACAAACATACAAGTCTGCTGTTGATGACTCCAAGCTTTCGACCTCTGTATAAAATCTTCTCATCTGTCCCATCTCAACTAATGAACCCACAATATTTTCATCTTACCATTTATGAGTGATTGATGCTTATATCATTATGAAAACATGACATAAGCAACATACATTTAGATATGGAGACCCATTCTTTCAAATAATAGAAACGTGTTTTGCGCCTTGCACCTTCATTGCACACCAATTTTAATGGCAATTGATAATGGGGATGGCATGATGGTGCAGTGGTTAGTATTGCTGTCTTACAGCACCAGGGATCTGGGTTTGATTCCAGTCTTGGTCACTATCTGTGTGGAATCTGCACTTTCTCCCCATGTCTGCATGAGTTTCCTTCGGGTGCTCCGGTTTCCTTGCAAGTCTAAAGATATGCAGGTTAGATGAATTGGCCATGCTAAATTGACCCTAGGTTCTGGGGATTGGTGGGGTAAATATGTGGGATTGCAGGAATAGGGCCTTGGTGGGATTGTGTTCGGCGCAGATTCGATTGGCCAAATGGCCTCCTTCTGCACTATAGGATTCTATGGTCCATGGCCTCCACTTTCTCAGAAAAGTTGGCATGTCAGGTACCACTTTACAAATGGACCATAGAATGCATTCTTTCTGGTTGTATCAGAGCTCAGTGTGGCTTTTGCTCTGCCCAAGACTGCAATCCATCAAACCAGCCTTCCATTCATTGACTCTGTCTACAGTTCCCTCTGCTAAGCAGCCAGCATAATCAAGGACACCATGTACCCCGGACATTCTCTCCTCCACCTTCTTCCGTCGGGAAAAAGACACAAAAGTCTGAGGTCGCATACCAACTGACTCAAGAACAGCTTCTTCCCTGTTGCCATCAGACTTTTGAATGGACTTATCTTGCATTAGGTTGATCTTTCTCTATACCCTAGCTATGACTGAAACACTACATTCTCATTTCCTTCCTTATGTACAGTATGCTTTGTTAGAATAGCATGCAAGAAACATTACTTTTCACTGTATACTAATACATGTGACAGTAGTAAATCAATTTAAACGAATTTTTTTTGGATTATGCAGGAGCATTGGGACCCTTTATTTCCCTGTTGCTTTCTCCACTGCAATGTTTCAGTTGATCGGGATTGACTTGCCAACCAGTCAGCAATTAGCAATGGTTTCTGTTGTAGCATTGTTAGAACCCCACATGTTGTTAATTGTAGACAAGTCAGATTCCAGAGTGAAACTGATTTGATAGATCCTAATCTATTTTTAGAAACTGCAGAAGATACTTATTGAACAAATTCACATGGGTTTGTTAATGAACTTTTAACACAAAGAATAAAATATTTATGATACCAAGAAAAAAAATAACTATATTACACCAGACAAAAAGATTGGAAAAATCTCAACACAAACAGAAGAGGAGGTTTCAATTTTCCAATATTCCTTTAATCAACAAATAATCTTTACAGCCATCTAAACTAGTGAAGAATTAGTATAAGCTTGATACAAAGGCTTCCTGTTTGGGACTAGCACATGTAAAATGGTTTACGCCTGGTGTATTTTTGAGCATTCACTTGATGCTTCTCACCCAACTCATATCTCTTCACTTGACACCCAAAATAACTGTACTTTAAAATTATTGTTTGAGTAGCAACACCACTAAACCGATCATTTTTCTATGGGCGGCACAGTGACACAATGGTTAGCACTGCTGCCTCACAGCACCAGTAAACTGCGTTTGATTCTCAGTTTGGGTCACTGTCTGTGTGAAGTCTGCATGTTCTTCCCGTGTCTGCATGGGTTTCCTCCGGGTGCTCTGGTTTCCTCCCACAGTCTGAAAGGCATGTGATTAGGTACATTGACCCAACAGGCACTGGAGTGTGATGACTAGAGGAAATTCACAGTAACTTTATTGCAGTGTTAATATAAGTCTTACTTGTGCCTAATAAGTAAACTTTAACTTTTATTTCAAAGAGCTGAGAAACCCTGTTTTTCCCTCACCGAATATCCTCATAGCTCATGTCTTTCTCTGTGTCTCTCGACCACTGTTGCTAGGCAACAGTAAGACTTTTCCACTTTGCTTTTGAGTCCCTGAACACTCAACTGCCTCAATCTAACTCTTCAACCTCAGGGTTCTAAATGTCATTGAAAATGTACATATATAAACAAGACCAAAAGACTGACCTTTCAGCCACAAGTCCATCCAGACTTTGAGGCATCAAGACTCATAACCCAAACCTGCATGAAACTGAAGTACTCCACCTTCCTTGACAGAATAATACACATATATATTAATGAGTGAGAAAACATAAAAACATAGAAAATAAAAACAGGAGTAGGCCATTCGGCCCTTAAGCTTACTCCAACATTCATTAAGAACTTCATCAAATTCAATATCCTGATCCCCTCAACCCCATTCCCTTTGATCCCTTTAACCCCAAGAGTTATATCAAACTTATTCTGGAAATCATGCAAAGTTTTGACATCAACTACTTCTTCTGGTAGTGAGTTCCACACATTCACCACCCTCTGGATAAAGAAATTTCTCCTCAACCGAGTTCTAAAAGATTTACCCTTTATCCTCAAACTATGACTCCTAGAACTCACCCACCATTGGGAACATTCTATCTGAATCTGTCTTGTCTAATCCTGTCAGAATTTTATAAGTTTCTAAGTGCTCCCCTATCATTCTTCTAAACTCCAAGTAATACAATCCTAACAACTTAGTCTCTCCTTTTATGGCAGTACTGTCAGTCCAAGAATGAAATGTGTAAATCTTCGCTGCACTCCCTCTATAGTAAGAGCATCCTTCTTTAGATAAGGACACTAAAACTGTACATATTACTCCAGGTATGGCCTGACCAATGCCCTGTACAGTTGAAGTGAAACATCCCCATTCCTATATTCAAATCCTCTCACTATAAAGGTCAACATATTAGTTGCCATCTTTATTGCCTGCCATACCTGCATACTTACTTTCAGTGGCTGATTCACAAAGACATCAAGGTTTGCTGAGTATCAACATCTCTCAATTTACCCCCATTCAAATAATAATCTGCCTTCCTATTTTTATACTGAAGTGGATACAGGATTGGCTCAATTCTAATGTCAACTTTGGGCAAATAAGTAAGCAACATACCACGTCAAAGCGTTAAAGAATAATCACCTAGGAGATGCATCAGAGGGCACTTAATGCCCAGAGAAACAAGCTCAGGAAAGATTCAATTCCCTCAGAAGAGCAGGAAGGAGGGGAAAAGAAAACTGACAGAACAAAGTAGAGGAACAGCCATTTAATATTTAATCTAGATTTGAATATGGTGGTACAGTGGTTAGCTGCTTCACAGCGCAAGGACCCAGGTTCAATTCAGGCCTCGGATGACAATCTGTGTGGAGTTTGTCTGTTTTACCCACTGTCTGCGTGGGTTTCCTCCGGGCACTCCGGTTCCCCACAGTCTAAAGTTGTGCAGGTTAAGTGATCTGGGCATGTGAAATTGCTCCTCGGTATCAGAGGGATTAACAGAGTAAATATGTAGGGTAAGGGGAAGGGTGGGATTGTTGTCGGTGCAGGCTCAATGGGCCAAATAGCCTCTTTCTGCAGTGTAGAGATTCTATGTTTATTTCTGGACAAGGCATGTCAACTTTCAAAGAAAATTCTTCAGCCACGAAATTTATATCCCCATCGCAATGGGAACTTGGAGAGGAAAATACGGCTGGCAATTTGCTGCCAACAGTCTCCATTGCACTGTGCAGATCACTGGGTGGGGGAAACGGTTGTAGCACATGATTACAATGGAAACTTACAACATGGGTGGATATGGCATCAATTTGCACTGACTGTCAATTTGGCACACAGTTTGCATTTTGCTCCACATAGGTCCTGCTAATGCACATATTTAAGCCTCTTAAACACACACAGAAGAACATGTGTTCAGTTGCACAAGGGACCCACCCTGCCATCTACAGGACTATTTAAAGATATCACCGTGCAACTTTTCGGTGAGGTACTTTGATTTGCTTTTGTTACAAAGGGAAGAACTGTGTACCATGTAATTGGAGCAAATTCTTTCAGGCTGAAGGGAATGCTGATAGATCTTTGGAATGAGTGGCATGGATATTAAAGACCTCCAAGCAGAAACCCGCTCTCAGGCATGGGGGCTATATTTGCAGTTCCTCTTGGGCTGCAGGATGACATGCACTTGGACCAGAGACAGCAAAGTGAAGAGGAGGAGAGCTTGCAACACAAGGTCAGATTCAGTCCTTCTCCTACCTTCACTTTAACAGTATCTGAAGCAGCTATGCTTCAGCAAGGAAACGGCCCCAGAACTATGCCACCCTCAAATTGAACCTGCAGCTTCGAAGCAGGATAATGACTGCTAAATGGCAGCCAGCAGCATCATGATTCTCAATTTCCACACCAGCAAATCCTTCCAGCCTGAAGCTTGGTGGCATCTCCAACATTTCTCAGTTGGTCATACATTGCTGCATGCAGGAGGGCACCAAGGCCCCGCACACAAGAGACTTCATTGTCTTCTGTGTGTGCAGAAGACATGGGCATGTGACTTTGCCAGGATAATGAGTTTTCTGTGGTGCACAGAGCTGCCAGTTGTATGCAGGTGATTTTGCAGTGGGCAAATTGCACCACGATTACAAAGGGCACTGTTCTCTAAGTGTGCAGTCGCCATGTCACTATGCAGAGATTATCATGTTGGTAAATTCTTGCTACCTTGGCAGCAACATTTATCGCTCAATCAACATCACAAAAACAAATTATCTAGTCATTCTCGCATTGCTATTTGTAAAAGCATGCTGTGTGCAAATTGGCTGCCGTGTTCCTACGCACAGCATTGACTGCACTTCAAAGATACTTCACTAACTAGAAAGACCATTGGGATTTCCTGTAGTTATGGAAGGTACATTGTAAATGCAAGCTTTTCATTTTCTCTCTCTCTCTTTCTGGTCTGTTGCTCTGTTGTTCTCGTCTCTCTGCTGAGAAAGTTCTCTCATTCATTTCCAGCACCTACTACATCCAGAGTACATTCCCCTTGAAGAAGTGTAGGTTGGCTTTCATTGGTGCTAGCTGCACAAAGGGCTCCTTGTTGAATGCATAGCTACTCAGCCCCTTTAGGACTGGGCTGCACTCCACAATCATGAAGGTCAGCAGTAGTATGCATGCTGTCTGTATCATATTCATTGATGCATGATAATCAAGCATCTGGGAAAAAAAATTGAAAATAAGAAATTTGGCTTTGTAGAGCCCATTATTAGAGTGCTACCGAGACCTTTTGTTTTTGCCAAAGTGTTGCCACAGTCATGGCTGCTTCAGTGGTAGATGGCCATCTCTTCCATAAGTTGCAATCCTCCCTGTTCCCCATCTATTTAGTTTTGCTCCCTCTGGTTTTGGACCACTATGATAATCCCCAGGACCTGCATGGAGAATTGACCTCCCTATAGGACTTGTTGAATAGGAGCTCCTTTGGCATTGGCAATTAATTAACCAGATGAAGCATACCGCGCCCTGTGTAAAGCAAGCCTCTGAGAGTGTCCATTATTCCATTATCCTGGTTGGAACCTGTTGTGTTCGCCACAGGCTGTGTTTATACTTTATTTTGTACAATAAAGCACTATTCCTTTCGAGCCAACTCCTGGAGTTATTATATCCACCATGACCTGCAAATAGAGAGGGAAGTATATCAGTGAATGTGGTACGTTCTTTTTGGAGACTGCCCATTATAATTGAATAGCTAGCTATGTCTGCTAGCTGAGAATATGATGGGACATTCACCATAGGTAAGTCTATGAGGGTGAATATGAAATAGAGAATGTTGACAGTTGAGTGAAAAGGATGTGTTGAATGGTAACATGTTGAGGCTAGTGATCCATTGTTAAGTACAGTAAACATTGGGTAGAATTCTCCCATCTAGGACTAAGTGCCACGTTGAAGATGCTTGGTATTTCCAGTTGCAGAGCTCGGCAGCAAACTACACCATATCTTCTGGCCTTGACATCATTAATTATGAAGATTTAGTGAACATTCCGTGGCATAGCAGGTGTCTCGCCATCGTATCTGGATGCCATATTTAAAAAGCTTATGACATCACTGCCCCACTATTGAAGAAAGAAATGGATCTCCTAAAGAAGGTGAATCTCCAGGACCACATGAAGCCTGGAATATGGATCTCCTTGAAGGCACTGAAGCTGGATGACCCACCTGATACCAGCTCTCCCCATCCATTCTCTGGTGTTCCGGTGTTCAGGGTAGCTGGAGGTCTCCACCAGGAGCAACCCCAGGCATCTTTTTTTTAGGTGAATCCTGACTTCTGCATGCCATGTTGGTCCGCATGTGTTCTGGACCAGTATGTTCTCTTGCTAGTATCATGGAGAATCAGGCATGGAGGGAAATTTTGGCCATGCCTCCACAGCACCCCATTATCAGCATGCAAATCAATTTCATGCCAGCCTCTAGAAGATCATCCAATCCACCAGTGGGAGACACCACAGAAAGTGAATGCCAATTTCTGGACCTCCTGTTCACACTAACCCTCTGGAGGGGGCAATGGCTGAATTGCACCCTTGGTATTATCAAGCACTCTACCAACCAGAGTTCTCTATTAACCTGAATTTCTGCCAGCATGGTTTTTTTTTTAAAGCCAATCACTTTTGGTGTTTAGATAATGTATTCTTTAAAAGAACAGTAAATTGTAAATCTGCAGAAGTTGTTCTTAGGCTCTACAATGAGATTATGAAATCGTTAAGTCAATTTTAGTTATTGTGTTTGAATAAAGATATACAATTTGGAGGAATGGTTAGCAAAATTGGCAGTTCAAGTATGTTTTTGCAGTCTGAAGGCTGTGGAGCCTGTTTGGTCTTAAGTTGTGGTATTCTTATTGCACTGTCCCTCTGTGCTGTGGGCCCTTAACTGCCCAGTTGCATCTCCTCTCTCCTCAACCCCTCAAGGACAGAGCATACCTTGTCTTGTGTCTATAGTAATGTAGCTCACTGTTAACCAGCATGTTGGTGAACTTTCATCACCCATTTCCTGAGCATACCAAATCACATTTTGCTGCACAAAATATTTGAAAATGCATTCACTGATCTTAATCACTCATGTGAGGACATTGCACTTCTTTTAGCAGTGTAGCCAAGTCCCCAGGAATACACTCCTAGCATTGACAGTGTCATACTGATTACTTAGTCTTCTGAATTTGTCTGGGAGTCTTTCACATGCTCTGCGGATACCTCCTCCCGACTATCCACTGCACCAAGGCCTCCTGAGAATTTATGGATAACATTGGAATAGTTTAGGTAGAGGGACATTAGATTGGTTCCACTGGTCGGCTCAACATCGAGGGCTGAAGGGCCTGTGCAGTGCAGTAATGTTCTAATTACCTGAGAATCTTGCTCTCTAACCTGCCATGACATTTCAACATTTCTTCTAGATTGGAAAAGTTGGGACTGATTTCCTTGGGAAGAGAGCTTGAGAGATTTGAAATCATGAGGACAGAGTGGACAGGGGAAAAAAAGTTCCCATTGGTGGAAGGATCGAGAACAAGAGGGCACAGATTTAAGTAGATTGGCAAAAGAAGCAAAGATAACATGAAGAAAAACCTTTTCATGCAGCAAGAGGATCTGGAGTGCACTGCCTGAGAGTGTGATAGAGGCAAATTCAATAGAAATTGGATTGTTATCTGTAACAGAAGAATGTGCTGGGCTATGAGAAGGCAATGGTGTATGAGATAAATTACTCTGACAGAGAGCCAGCACAGATATGATAAGTTTAATGGCCTCCTTCCGTGCTGTAACTTTCCTTTGATTCTTACTCAGAGACTTCTGTCTCCAGTTCCAATACCTCCAGCAGCAGAAATGCCCCTGGTCTGTAAGCATTGGTATATAGAACATTACAGCACAGAACAGGCCCTTCGGCCTTCAATGTTGTGCCGACCAAAATAAAAAGCAATGCCCCTCCAAACTAAACCATTCCCTTCTCTTCCATATACTTAGCAATTAACCTCTTAAACGCCACCAAACTTGGCGCATCTACAACAGCTGCAGGCAGGGCATTCCACTCCCTAATCACTCTTTGAGTAAAGAACCTACCTCTGATATCCGTCCTATAACTCATACCCCTTAATTTAAAGCTATGTCCCCTCGTGCTAGCAAATCCTCACATTAACTTAAGACTCCCCATTAGGGCATGCAGATTCTTTTACTACATTTAGTGTTGGCTTGCATATGACTGTTATTGAAATTAGCAGCCAGCATACAGTTCATGTCTTGCTTGTATCAAAAGGAATGGCCACAGCTTAATCATGCATCACAATCCCTCTGCTTGTTTTCAGACCTTATTTCATTTTTAATCCATCCTATTGAACTGGCCACTAACTACCATGGGAGTTTAAGCAAATATGGGGCAAAACAAAAACTATTTAAAAGTGCTCCTTCCATAGTCTTACACAGTCTACTTTGTGGCAGACTATAATCATTCTATTCAGTTTCTCCAGACAGTGTTGTGTAAAATTTCGCCCTAACACTTAAAGGCAATCAAGTGAGGATCCTGAATATCTAATCGTTCCTGATTTCCTCTAACCAACCTCGGCTGATTGATTTCCATGAACAAAATTTCCTCAATCTTAACAGCACAGAAACAATGGTGTTTTATCTTCCATGCTGTGTGTGATTATGGAGAACTGGAGTCATTCCAGCCAAGTGCAAGCAGAGTTAAACGGTAGTCGCATGAATGTTACATGGATTTCAACGGAACAAATATCAAACATAATTGAGAAAGGTCAATGATGGTGTTGTCCATTCATTTTTATGGTTCTAGTAAGCTCTCTTATCTTCAGCTGTTTGATTTGGTATCTATGGCTGATCCAAGCTTGGACAAACACATGCTGAAAGCAAGGGTCATCTGGTGTAAGAGTAGACGCTCTTTGGAAAACTTAGCCATAATTGTCACCGAAGGCAATTTTAATGTCTTGCAAAGTCTATATCTGCGCAGATTGGTAAGTAAGAATAAAAATTTACATCTTACCTCTACATTCTTAGAATTCAAAGATATGTTGATAATAAATTTATGCAAGGGCAACTTAACAAATTCTTGAGTGTAATCATGAAAAAAATAGAAATGTAGTTGGATTGTTAGTCCGGAGTATGACAAAGAAAGTACTACAAAAGTTGTTAGTTCTTGGCTTTGTTCTCCATCTTCATGCCAAAGATGGAAACGATCCAATAAATTTACATCAACTTGATACATCAATCTAAAATTTCTTATTTTTAACACAAGTAAAGAAACTACAGAAACAATTTCTCCGGGTTCTGGACACATATCAGCCGCAACGCTTGGAATTGATTTCTTGAATACAAAGTTCAAATACATTTAAAAAAATCTATTTTATGGTGTGCAGGTATCATTAGCTAGACCAGCACTTATTGCCTATTGCTAATTGCTCTCGAGAAGATGGTGATCAGTCACTATTCCAAATATTGAGTGGGTGCACCCAAAGTTAACCACTTCTAATCATTCCATATCTAACACAATGTCACAAAAATCATATTCTGAGGGAAGCACCAAGACAATGAAGAGATTTTTAGTGTGAAGGATAAATTGTGCAGGCAGTGTCTGAGATCTGCAGAGGAATCTGCAGAACACATGAGGCCTTTTATTTTGTGCTGACTCTAAATGATGTCAATGTACTCCCAGCTCATGGCCAAATTCAGAAATTTTTGCCTGTTTCTTCCATGCATCCATGAATATTCTGTCATGCTTCTAGCCATCCATTCAACCTGAGGGAAATTGTAGCACAAATAACAATTGAATTTTCATGGTTATCAATCTGAAAAATATTCACCTATCCTCTCGTCTTTCCTATTCAATATGGTCTGTTGCTCTTCACAGTTGCAGTTTCTTAACACAAACAATACATGAGACATTAGAGGAAACAAGGTTTGAATGGGAAGTAAAAATGTTTTTAGTGTGAAATCTGGCCTCAGTTTTTTTTTATTGAAGACAGATAGTGGAGGAGCGGGCACCTATTCCAGTTTCAGGAGGTGGTTAGATCAATAAAAGTTTTTATGGCACCTCCATTTTGACAGAAGTTTTATTTTGAATACACAGATCTCGGGTTCCCTAGGACTGGGAAATCGGATCAAGTGAAAGGAGATTCAGGGACCTGAAGATTTGATACATTAGCTCTGTTTCTCTCTCCAGAAGCTGCTAGACAGTAAGACAATAAGTTCATTAATTGCATGATGTGTAAGCTAGGAATAGAAATGTTTTCTCCAGAGTCAACAAACTTACCTCGAACAACAATACCTATAAACAGGAAGAAGTCCTGCTTTAAATATGCAGATGTTGATGTCTTTATGGGCTGATTTGCAGTATTCACTGGAGATAAGTAATTGTGGAGAAAATTGCAGGGAGT
Source organism: Sphyrna mokarran (assembly GCA_024679065.1). Lineage (NCBI taxonomy): Eukaryota > Metazoa > Chordata > Chondrichthyes > Carcharhiniformes > Carcharhinidae > Sphyrna > Sphyrna mokarran. The sequence goes on from JAGIQG010000012.1 coordinate 53,992,505, forward strand.
TCAAAAGCAATATTGACACTCCTTCTGGTAAAACTTAATTGCCAGATGATAGATCTTAAGCCAGAAAAGATCCAGATGGTAAGCTCAAAGATTATGGTTTAGGTTTTCTTTGGCCCAGGAAGGGAATAACTGCTTATTTAGGCTTGACAAGAAAACCTTGGGCCTCACTTGAATCAGGCTACTCTTAAACCATGGACAAAACCCTCCTCCAATCCAGACAGCTGTTCCCATACATATCCCACATCTCGCTATCTGCTCTGACTTCAATTTCCTGATTCCTCAGGGTCTCAATCCCCTCCTGGTTCTGACTGTCAGGGACTGTCCTTATTGGACCCTAGCTGGCTGACTTCTGCCATTAATATTCCCATTGGCTCACCAATTAAACTAGCTATTTGATTAGCTACTGGAAGGAAGGTGACAATGGAGCCCAGAAATTAAGATCTGCAAGATCTCAATGTTACAGGCCTTGCCAAGTATTTCAACAGCGTGCTCCTAGCTTCCTCCCCATTTATCAGATTTGTAGAATTATATACACTACAGAAGAAAGCAAAGTGGTGCTTTTAAAATTTACACTTATGAATTAGTGATGAATTGTTTGTTGCCCAATTTGTGTAACAAACTCACAAGGAGATACATTTTGTCCAGTTTGTTGACCTTACCTTGCTCTGTATAAAATAACCCAGTGAAAATAACTGAATATGTCAAAAGTCCACTTGGTGCACTTGGAGCTGTCCATTTCACTTGGACTGTCCTGGAGTCTTCAATAATCACAGCAAGTGAAACATTTCCCATTGGTGTAGATTCCAGTGTTCGAGCTTTTACCTAAAAGAAAAACTTGAATTTATACAATATATTCCAAAACATTGCCACTCTCAACAAACTTCTTCTTGCCATTGTTGCACAATTCCTGTCTCGCCCAACTTCAGCTGGATGAGACGTGAGCTGTGCAGCATGCCCCGGCAACATCAGAGCAAAGCAATTGGGGAGGTGGCTTGGCAGGGGAGAAGAGGTCTCAAGTGATGGGGGATCTGGTCCAAAGTCGGAGAGGACGGGGCCAGGGTTGGATCATTAGGTGGATCGAGCCAGGAAGGGTGCGGTTGAAGCTGGAAGAGGAAGTGTTCAGACAGGGAGAGGAGTCTAAGCTGGAGGAGGGGAAGAAGTGATATGGTATGTTCCCTGTGAGGTTGGGTCTGGATGCTTAGCTAGTTATTCTGGAGTTGGAAGGGATTTCTTTTCCCTCTAACTCTTTCAGAGTAATTATCAGGTTAAAATTGGCAGATTCATCCAAAGTTAGTGATTAACATCACTTCTGTCAGATGGTCCCCAGCTCAGTGAAATTGTCCAGATAAGTTAAAAATTTATGGGCAACTGTCAGGTAAACTCTTACTTGGGAACTTCCAAGAAGAATTCCCCAGTGCATCATTGGGGTTCTCCCCAATTGTGACACTGGAGAACCCAGTAGTTATGGATCTTGAATATGGCAAATGCAACAGTGTTGCAAACAAATGATGATTGGTCACATTCATATTTCAGAAATATCTCAAAAGAGAAAGTACATTCCTATCCTAAGTGCTGTATTTATGTTGCTTAAATGGTTTGGTTTGTTTTTAATATTCCAATTTTTTTAGAGAGGTTTAGGTTAGTTTAATTAAATTTAACTATAATGAGGTAAAGAAAGAGCTTACATTTATGCATCTGCTTTCACAACTTCAGGACATCATAAAGCACTTTTCAATTAAATTTTTTGAAGTGTAGCCACAGTTGAAATGTAGGAAATGAAGCAGTAAATTTACACACAGTAAGGTCTCTAAAACAGCAATCGCTGACAAAAACAGAAAATGCTGGAAGAACTCAGCAGGTTTGGCAGCATTTGTGGAGAAAAAAAAATCAGAGTTAATGGCTGCAATTTTACCGGCATGCCTGCCCCATTTCTGGGGTGGGCAAGGCTCGGAGATCAGAATTCTCCATCGGCCTTGGCATGGTATGAAACTCGGGCTGATGTGCCGGTAAAATTCTGCCCAATGTTTCAAGTCCAATATGGTTTCTTTCAAAGAAGAGTCATACGGACTCAAAATGTTAACACTGTTTTTCTCTTTCTTCAGCTGCTGCCAGGCCTGTTGGTTTTTCCAGAACTCTTTTTATTTCAATTTTCTACAATATTGGATAAATGCCAGTACTGCAGCTGTACTGCAACAGGTTAGCTAGGGGCATGTCAGATTCTGGAATACATGTCTTGAATACTACATCCAAGATATCTTTGGGATCCTTAACCTTTGCTGTATCCAATGTCTTCAGTTATCACTTGATATCACATAGGATGAATCAAATTTTCTAAAGACTGGCTTCTGTTATGGTGGGGACCTCAGGAGTTGGCCAAGATGGATTATCCACTTAGCTTTTCTGGCTGAAGTTGGTTACAAATGTCCCAAACTTGTGTTTTGCACTAATATACTGTATTCTCCATCACTAAGAATAAGAATCTTTCGAGAGCCTCTTCTTTGATTGGTTGTTCAGTTGTCCACCTCCATTCACAACACATCAGAAGGGAAATAACTGGAAGTCCTTCAGACTTGCCTCTGATGTTGCATCAGAGGCTCTGGATGGATAGCAGGAAGGAGATTTTGTTTTGTTCCAAGGGTTAACAAGTGGCATGTAGGTGGCAGTGGAGATACTTCTGTCGCCAGTCAAAAAAGGGTTAGAAGTTAATGCTTGGAAGCTTCCCTCGCAACTGAAAACTTAATTGAGTTTGTTTGTTGAGATAAGAGTTCCAACTCTTTCAGTCTCCACTCACATCTCCATCGCTATTGATTTCATTCAGAGAACTGTACAAGTTTTATGACACATAAACTTCTAATCTCCCACACTCTACTTCAACCTTATGATGCAATGCACAAGGCACTGAGCGGACCCAAAAGAATTTTGGCGTTGCTTTGGGATTCAGATAGATTTTGACTTTAGCCCCTTTGATTCATACCATTCTCTTTTGAAAACCTTCAGGCTATTTGCACAGTAACTCTTGAAAACCTTCATCACCTAGGTTTAATATTTCAACCAATCTAGTTTTACCTTCTTCAGCCAATCCTGGCCCATTTTGCAAGGTCCTGAATTATAGAATAGATAACTGAGCTGTTTGGTCTCTGTACAGTACGGTAACTATTGCTCACTCTATGTCTTCAGTAACTCTCATCATGGCTTTTGACTCAATCGTTCTCAATGATCGAAGACCTTTTCGAAGGTAACAGGATACTTCTCCCCTGTGATTGTTCCGGGGTTCCTGTGTTGACTTCCATGTTAAGAGATCTGCTGCTTACCTTCAAGGCTATCTCCACAGCAGGCACATTACTGAGTTGGGCCTAGTTTAGGGTAAATGACTCAGGTCCCTTGTTGAGCTCCTCAACCAGTTTCTTTAATCAAGTTTAACTAAACATTTGTTGTGTCCTGACAGCTTCACTTTGCACCATGCTTGCAAATTACCCTTCCTTTTATATTGGTAACACGCATCATTTCTGCACCGGCAACTTTCTTGGGATCCCCCACATCAGAAACAAGCTTCCACCCTCAGTGCTATATTTCCCTTCTTGAGATCTCTTACGATCACATCATCTGTAGAATGTACAAAATGCTGGATTTAAAATGACCCCAACTGCAGCCACCAACATCAGTTGCACCAATAACCTCATCTGCCGTCTCAGGAAGACAGAAAAGGTTTTGTTACTATTTTAAAAATAGGAGAGTTCTTTTTACCCCAATATTTATCTCTAAATCATCAATAAAACAAACTCTCTAATTATTGTTATATTGCTATTAGTGGGATGTTGCTGTGCACAAATTTGAAAGAAGCAACTCTTTCCTTGGTTCTTTGCATCTTCCCAGGTGTTTTCTCATCTTCTTTAATCTACTTTGCTTCTTCTCAAACTGAATTAATTACTGCAAAAGAATAGCTGATCACAAATACCATTTTGCATTGTTCTGCATATTTCCAATTTGGCTTTATTGCACTAAGCCTGTGTAAGCTAGCTAACTGTCTAGAATCTCCACATTTACTGCTGTTTTCACTTTTATTATCAATGTGTTTTATCAACATAAAATGAAGTTACTTGCTTACAACAAACAGAAAATCAGGTGACATAAACAGCCAGGCAGAGTTTTGCAAATCCCTGCTGATGGGTTTGTAAGTAGACGTGCCCATAAAATTCCCTAGGTAACCTTCCTGCCACCATCCCAACTGCCCCCGACCTGTTCACAATTTTACATTGGGACAAGACCTTGTTTGCCCTTGTTTGAGACTGGTGGAAGGAATGCAGGGGAGCTGCTTAGGCCTCAGATGCCTCTCTTTCCACACTGAGGTCTTTCCACACTGAGTGTCCCCCATTTCAATGCCTGCCCCTCCCCCAAGATGCTCCTTTCCCCCCCCAGGAAAGCGACCCCACAGCAGTCCACCACCCCCCACCGAGTGTGCTCTGATTGCTGACCTCCCATCAGCCCCAACCGATCTTCATGCAGAATGGCAGTGGGACCCCCCACTCCCACTGATTGCCCTCAGGCCCTGCCCCCTAGCCTCCTTGGCTCACCTCTTTGGCACTGCACTCTAGGCCCTGTCCCCTTGGACTTGCCTCATGCCAAATGGGCAGTGCGAAGGTGATCTCTGGCAATGGGTACTTTGCCTCTTGAGCAGGACCATGGGTACAGGCTGGCACTATCAGGTGAAGCATGCCCAGGAGAGGATCACCTGAACTCCGGGGGGCCCTAATAGCTCCCCCTTTCACTCCAGCAGGATCCTTGAGCTATTTCCGAAAGTGAGGAGCTAATTTGAACCCCACAAGGTGAAATTGTGCTAACAGAGTGAGAGATACTAGCAGGGCCCGGAGATTTCAGTCCCAGGCAAAATAATCACCTTCAAACATAATTAAAAATATATTATCTGCTGTTCCTGTGGTTTCCAACGTGGCCCTGACTGTGCCGGACATCTTGTTACCAGAAGATGCGCAGGTGTCAGGAACATGTGTGAATCCCACAAATTGATTGACAGGTGATTCTCCCAGCCTGATATGCTATTTTTTTAGCGTGGCAGAATGGGAGAATCGCGTCCCCTTGTTTCCAGCCAATTATGCTCCTGAGCGCTGCTGTGAAGGCAAGGCTGCTAAGAACGGCAGTGGTGCATTCCAGCAGAATCTTCAGCTGACAGAGTGGGAAAACCCATCATCTGAAAAATCCTGCCATTGAAACTGCTTCCATGATGCCTGTCATGGTGGTAAAAAGAAGCTGGTGTCATCAAACCTCCCCACTCGGCTAAGGAAATGCATAGCAGAGGAAGACATAAGAGGAGAAGAGGAACTTTTTTTTATATTAGATTAGTTTTATAGATATTACGAGGTGATATATTTATATTTAAAATTATATATACAGAGAAATAAAGAGACATAAAACTAGCAAGAGCAATTAGGAATTAAATTATCTTTCTTTTCCAGCCAATTGTATTCATAAAAGATTGTGGGTTTCTGTGGAAATTACTGATAAAGTGCTTTTGGAACAGTGACCAGGTACTAAGTACAATCTAACAACTCTTTAATGAGCAGTGAATGGCATTTGATAAAATGTCACGCACTGCCAGATGGTTTGTATTGACCAATATGAATCATTATATTTCAGATATCCACTGCCATCTGACATTCCTTATGCTGGGCGAATTTAAATCGAGGTACTCACCAGGGGACTTAGTGCGCAGCCTTCAGCCGTACAAGCTTGAACTCTAAAGTTATGGAGACTCCATGGTGTTAGATCACCAACGTAACAGCCAAGTGAGGAAGTGTTTTCCAGTAACACTCCATTCATGAATAGCCCATAATTTATGACAATACCTTTGGTCAAGGAAAAAGTAATAAAGGTTAGCCATTTAAAGTACATACAAAAAAAATATAGACACTGGAAGTAGGGGCAACACTGTGGCACAGCAGCTAGCACTGCTGCCTCACAGCACTAGATATCTGGGTTCGATTCCTGGCTTCGGTCACTATCTGTGTGGAGTTTGCACATTTTCCCAGTGTCTTCATAGATTTCCTCCGAGTGCTCCGTTTCCTCCCACACTTCAAAGTTGGGTTGATTGGCCATGCAAAATTACTCCTTAGTGTCAAGGGATCAGTAGGGAAATAAGTAGGATTATGGGGTTAGGGCCCAGGTGGGATTGTGATCGGTGCAGACTTGATGGGCCAAAGGGCCTCTATCTGCACTGTAGGGATTTTATGAGTAGGGCAGAAAATCATAGAATCATACAATGCAGAAGTTGGCCATTCAGCCCATTGAGTCTGCACTGACCACAATCCCACTGAGGCCACAACCTCATGCATTTACCCTAGCTAGTCTTCCTGACACTAAGAGACAATTTAGCATGGCCAATCCACTTAATCTACATATCTTTGGACAGAAGTAGGAGTAGGCGCTTAGTGTCTGCTCCACCACTCATTTTGATCATCAAATTCAATATCCTGATCCTGATCTTGCCCCCACCTACCCATACATACATTCGTGAGTGCATGTGGTGGACATATCTTCTGGAAGTCATAAAGTGAGAAAGGCAACATACTTCAACTAACCAAGGCATCTTAATGCATTTAGTTATTCTTATTGCAAACAAAATAAAGAACAAAATGAAATAAATATAGCACTCCTATTAACTGCATGGTATATTGTCAGTACATAACAGGTAGACACTACAATGAATACCCAAGTTCATCTCAGAGTCAAATAAGAGAAACTTTCCAAAATTTGAAATTAGGCTTAATGAAAATTTCATCTGCCCAAAATGAAATGATTTATTGTGGAGCATCCAATGCTGTCTAATTAACAGTTAATAAATTAAATGGTTACATTTTCTAATTATATTTATGGGATTATTCTTTTTTTGACAATATAAATACAATGAGAGGATAGTCAAATATGAATCTTATATTGAATATTTAAAGTCGGAAGCTTAGAAAATTGTAGGAAACATCAATGCTGACCTGTGAGGGAGAACAGAAGTGGCTATCTTTTTTAGAGATGTGAGATCTTATGTTTATGTGCATTTTGTACAATGATAAACCATGAATCTTTTACAGCAATAAATAAAACATCTGAATAAAAAGCTATGCATCAATAAACCATAAATACATGCTCACATTCAAATGTTATTTGTTTGCATCCAAATAATTGACCGTTCTGGAAGACTGGTGTGGCACAAATGTTAAAGTACTTTTTACTGCAGTTGAAGTTAACCATCTGCAGCTTTACAGCTGACAAAAACGTGCTGCATGTAATTCTTGCAAAGTTCACATATAGTTCTGCTGTAAGTTCTAATTTCAGTATTTACTAAGCATGTTGACAACTTATTTTTGCCATGCACTCAGAATTTCTTTCACATGCTCCATTTGAATTGCAGGTGAAGAAACATTGTTAGCGTAAGGGATTAGTCCTGCTGACTCACAGTGCCAGGGACCCCAGGTTCAATTCCTGCCTTGGGTCACTGTCCATGTGGAGTTTGCATATTCTCCCCGTGTCTGCTTGGGTTTCCTCCAGGAGCACCAGTTTTCTCCCACAGTCCAAAGATGTGCAGACTAGGTTTATTGGCCATACTAAATTGCCCCTTAGCGTCAGGGTGTTTAGCAGGATAAATATGTGAGGTTATGGGAATGGGACCTGGGTGGGATTGTTGTCAGAGCAGGCTCAATGGGCCAAGTGGCCTTCTTCTGTACTGTAGATTCGATGATTCCATGATAATTGGAAATTCTAATCAGTATCAGACAGACATTCATGATGCCTATTCCAAAATTGTGCCACTTGTCTCAATGTGTATACTGTGTGCACAAAGGATTAAAACTCAGCTCTCTCTGTGCTTTGGGAAAGAATTGTGATCTATTTTCACCTATTGCCATGGAAGTAGGCATCATTTGACTTTCACATTATTTGCCAATGGGAGCTGGCTGTGGATTGCCTGAGGATCTACAAAGGGGTTAAACTACATTCGTTCACCTTGCGTGGTGCAGCCACTCTGCTCCATTTAAAGGAATTTTGCCCCACCTGAAGGGGAGATGCACAGTGGAAATTTCTGCTGGCAACTTAATGTAAGAGTTGAAGAAATATAGCACCAAAGAAGAGTGAAGCCACCTGGGTTCACAGATGGGGAACTGGATGGAGTGAATGGGAGGAGAGGTGCCACGTTTCTGGATGGGGTCCGGAGGCCCTGAAGGCAAACCTTCAGAAGGAATTGGGAGCAGTCGGCCAGGGAGTTCAATTCCTGGGGCCTGATTCCTACATCCCTGGCAATAGTGCCACTAGAAATCTAAATGACTTTCCAGGGATGGTCAAGGTCAGAGAATGTATCTTCTTATGACATGTGCAGCATGAAGGCATAAGGATTAGCACTACTGTCTCACAAGGACATGATTTTGATTCCGCCCTTGGTTGATTGTCTATAGAGCTTGCACGTTCTCTCTATGTCTCTGTATATTTCCTCTGGTTGATCCAGGTTCCTCCCACAGTGCAAAGATGTGTAGGTTAGATGGGTTAGGCATGATATATAGAGGTTTAGATAGGGTGGACAGTGATAGCCTTTTTCCTAGGATGGAGAAAGCTAGCACGAGGGGACACAGCTTTAAATTAAGGGGTATGAGTTATAGGACGGATATCAGAGGTAGGTTCTTTACTCAAAGAGTGATTAGGGAGTGGAATGCCCTGCCTGCAGCTGTTGTAGATGCGCCAAGTTTGGTGGCGTTTAAGAGGTTAATTGCTAAGTATATGGAAGAGAAGGGAATGGTTTAGTTTGGAGGAGCATTGCTTTTTATTTTGGTCGGCACAACATCGAAGGCTGAAAGGCCTGTTCTGTGCTGTCATGTTCTATGTTCTATGTTCTATATGTATAGGGTTATAGGGACGCGGATTGGGGGGGGGGGTGCTGAGAAGGGTGACAAGGTGCTCTTGTATCTGCTTCTATATCCCTGTCAGTGTGAAGGAGAACGGAGGGGCCCCCCCTCTAATTTGGCAGAGGCATTGGGCAGACCTTTCTCTCTCCACAGCCTCTTCTCCATCTCCCTGTCATGTTACAGACACAGAGGCATTGCAACTGCATCTTCTTTACTCTTTGTAGTTTTTGGCTGGCATTTTCCTGTCTCACCACACAAGGTTTTCTAGTGGCAAGGTGTCTTGCCATTGGCTGCCAACAAGATCTTCTGGTTTTGCTGAAGTCAATACACATTTCTATTGGTCCCCAGCTGTACCACAAGGGAACTTACCCAGTGGTTTGCTTATGGCAGGACCAGAAAATCCTACCAGGAGGGCTGGAAAATCCCACCCTTTGTGTGGGTAAGTCACCAAGTCCTCTGTCCTCCCTGTAAGGATGCAGGGGCATTTTTTGCCAAATCCAGGAGCTCACTATGTCAGTCCAAAACCATACCACAGTACTTATAGAGTTGCTGCAATAGCAGAATTTACCTTAAATTACCCTGCCTGGAGGTTAGGTGCCTGTCTCTTTAAATAATGCTCATGATTGGCCCCTTGGGCATCTGAATGTATTTCCTTATAAGGGAATATAATGGATGAACTTACCCAATCACAGTAAGTTAAGTCAGCCTGAAAAAAAGATTGAACTGGCCTGAATTTGTAAGAATTTGTTCTATTCTGGTCAGCTATTCAAGAGCTGAGGGCTGGATTTTATTGGAGACAACTGAATGAAACAAACCTACTTGTGTTGGAGTAATCCCCCCCTTTAGCCCCCTTTGCTTGAAACAATCTGCCTACCTCACACCACATTCACCTAGCTTGGAGTAATTGTCCCAACTTCAGGCCTTGCCGTTTGCTGTCATGACAGTATCAGTTGTAAGGTTTCCAGCACATGTAACAGATGTCCATGCAAATGCCCTTTCTGGTCTATGGCACCGAGTGGGTGCTGCTGGAAGAATCTGGTGGTGTTTGATGCCCCATCAGAAGGACTTCCAGCTTTCTTAGCATTATGTACAGTATATCTACTGATGCAAATCTCTTGCCAATGGGTTCAATTTTCCTGGCTCCATGATGTTAAATTTTGAAGTGATGTGTCCGGCAGGGGGAACCAATTTTCCGAATGCATTGCTGCCCATGTGGCTGTTTCCCATGGATATGGGGGAACATGGATTGGTTGCCCGCACCACAAAGGCAGGTAGTCAAATAAGCTGCTTACCGACCCTGACTTGGTGTGATTTTGCAGATGCACTGGGATTTTTTTGCCATAGAATTGGTCCAACGGAGGTTGCCATCTCAATGGAGGTAACCTTTCTGCATCAAACTGAGTCAAAGGCTCTATGGCCCAAAGAGGGAGGGGCCTGATCACATCCGTGGCCAGAGCAATGCACCTGAATTTCCAATTGTAGTTTCATCCCTAATAATGTTATCTTTAAAGATATGCCTCTGAGGACGTTCAATATTGAGGTAGCTGCCCCAGCAATGCACACCCCTCCCAATGCAGGTTCTGTAGCTCCAGAGTGCTGGTCCCCTGATGTGATCAGGGGTATCAAAAACCCGCACGCCACCTCAGCAGAACAGAGAGCAAACAGGCCGTCAGTTAGGAGCTTGCCTTCAATTGTGTCATCAGGTGTGAGAATCAGGACTTCCATTTGGTACTGATGTCAGGCTCCCGAGACCACTGGGAAAATCCAACCCAATGTTTTTGCCAAAATGCAATTCAGTGCTTCAGTTCATCAATTTCACACCACAGTCCCAGGGCAGAAAAAAGCTAGGATGCTTTTAGGTGATGAAAGAATTGATTGTTCCATTCTCACATTTGCACTGGTAAGTCAGGGTGCTGTGGATATGTCTGCTATAAAGCTATTGCAATTGTCCCAGGAGCATGGAATCTCTACGATTTTACAATTGATTTTCCTGATATCGACACAATTGCCTGACAGACAGAGTAGGTTTTAAATTGTATTGAACTATATTGGAAAATGTAAGTCCCATATTCTCCAGCAAACAAAAAGCATGGGGTGAATTTTACATTTTGGGGTAGGGCATGGGAGGTTTAAGCAGAAGTGCGCTGCCAGCCATCTTCTGCCCCTACCCTTTATACACACTGAATAAACATGTTGCTGCCAAATTGCTCTGTCAGGCTGGAAGTCAATGAACTAGGTGAAGGAAGGCTGGACAATGTGTCCAATTGGACTCCTCAGCAGGAACCAGCATCCAATGGGGCAGGTGGTGGGGGCGCATGTCAGGCTCTGAACCAAAAGTCGGTCTCAACTACCCATTCAAGGGTTGGGATCTTGACTCTGGTCATGTTGTCTGCATGAACATGCATGTGTATGAGCATGGATGCACGTAAGTATGTGTGCACGCGAGTGTGTGTGTGCGAGTGCGCGCGCGCGTGTGTGTGCGTGTGCATGGTATTGGATCTCTGAAGTTGGCTCAAATGAGGGTGGTGACCTCTGTAATCCTATGATCTTTGCTTGTTTTGGGTAAAATGCCAGCATCTGCAGCCACCAGCTCTGAGGGCAGATCAGTATTAATTTCTGAGGGAGAGGAGAAAGCCTCAGAGGGTGCACCATCACATCTTGTGCAGCACCTGCATGGCAGATCTATCAACCTCAGTGGGTACGCATGATATGGCAGAAAGGGATCCACACACACCTTGGAACCTTTATCTACATCTCTAGACCACAACAGCAACTTAGACACCTTTGTTGGGAGAATCAAACTTTCCTATTTGTCTCTCAAGCTGGCAGACATAGTGGAAAATAATGGGGCAGAAACTAGCCAGGCAGTTACAATCGCCTGAGGGATTCATCCACTGAATCTCTTCCCTCTCCCTCTGCCAAGCCTTACAGTTTGCAAATTTAATGATGCAGCCCTTCCTTAATATGCAAATTGGGCTTCAACCATGTTACTGAGGCTTGGATACTATATTAAATATATATGCGAGTATCAGTGATTTTCCTGCTACAGAGAAGGAGAATCAAAATTAGAAGTAGTCCAAAAAAGTTGTTATTAAAAAAAGCTTTGCTCATGGGGCCATTCGGAATAGAGGTGCTATCTGAGTCCATAAAAAAAGTTAAAAGTTGTTCAGCACAGTGGTTAGCACTGCTGCCTCACTGCTCTAGGGCTCTCGGTTTAATTTCGGCCTTCGATCACTGTCTGTGTGGAGTTTGCACATTCCCCCCGACTCTACAAGGGTTTCCTCTGGTTTCTTTCCACAGTCCAAAGATGTACAGGTTCGGTTGATTGGCCATGCCAAATTGACTCTGAGGCCAGAATTTTACCGCCTCACCCGCCATAGGAATCGGAGCAGGCACGGGATGGATAAGAGAAATCAGTTGATCTCAGGTGGAACTTTACTGTTTCGGGATGAATGAGCTGTAAAATCCTACCCTTAGGGTGGGCCGGAGCAGATTGTTGCCAGTGCAGGTTACTAGGTCAAATGGCCCCTTCCTGCATCGTTGGGATTCTAGTGTAAAGTGAGCAACTATGTACCATTCAGTAAGATTGTGTTGCAATGATTTTATTTGTGAAGACCTTGCCTTTAAAGGAGCGAGTTACCATGCTTGTTTTTAGTTTCAACTTGAATGTATGCCCTGCTGCAATATTCATGATAAGCACTGAAAGAGCTGTAATGATATGCGAGAATTTGGCATGGATTAGTGTAACAATGCTGCAGGTCGGTCACTGGTGTGGGCAGCATGGTAACATAGTTAAGAGCTGTTCAGGACAATGGCACAGTGGTTAACACGCTGCCTCAGAGAGCCTGGTTTGATTCCTGGCTCAGGTCCCAGCCTGTGTGGAGTTTGCACATTCTCTTCATGTCTGCATGGGTTTCCTCTGTTTACTCCAGTTTCCCACCACAGTCTGAAAGATGTGCTGGTTAGGTGCACTGGCCAATTGCAATTCTCCCTTAGTGTACCCGGAGCAGATTGTTGCCAGTGCAAGTGCCGGAGGGTGGTGACTAGAGGACTTTCACAGTAATTTCACGTAAGCCTACTTGTAACATTAATAAATAAACTTTAAACTGATGCTCAGTTTGGGTTCCACCAGGATCATTCAGCTCCTGATCTCATTACAACCTTGGTCCAAAGATGGGCAAAAAAAGGTTAATTCAAGAGGTAAGGTGAGAATGACTGCCATTAACATCAAGGGAGCATTTGGCTGAGTGAGGCATCAAGGAGTCCGAATAAAACTGAAGTAAATGCGAATCCGGAAATGAAGGATGGTTTTCATTTTTGGAAATAATTCAACTCAGTCCCAGGACTGTAAGAGCTTTTCATGGTAGGGTCCTAAGTCCAACCATTCTTTCAGTGTTTCATAAATGATATTCCCTCTATCATGTGTTATGAATGGGGATGTTCATGAATGATTGCACAATGTTTAGCAATATTTACAACTCCTCAGGTACTAAAGCAGGTCAAGTCCAAATGCAGAAAGACTTTGACAATATTCAGGCTTGGGCTGATAAATGGCAAGCAACATTTGAGCCATGTAAGTGTCAGACAATAACGATTTCCAAAGAGGGAATCTGATCATCTCTCTTTGACATTCAATGGCATCACCATCACTGAATACCCCGCTGTAAGTTACCATTGACCAGAAACTGAACTGGACTAACCATATAAATACCATGGCTACAAAAGCAGGTTTAAAGCTGGGGATTCTGTAGGGAGTAACTCACGTTCTGATTTCTCAAAGCCTATCCATTATTTCCAAGGCACAAGTCAGGAGTGCAATGGAAGACTCTCCATTTGCCTGGATGAGTGCAGCTCCAGCAACACTTAAGAAACTCAGTACCATTAGATACAAAACAGTCATCTTAACTGACACTGCACCCACCAGCTCAACATTCATTCCCTCCACCATTGGCACACAGTATCAGCATTGTATACTATCTACAAGATGCACTGTAGCAATTCAGCAAAATTCCTTTGATAGCATCTTCCAAACATCCAACCTTCTAGAAGGCTTAGGACAGCAGATACATGGGAATATCGCCACTTGCAAGCTCCCCTCCAAGCCAAACACCAACCTGACATGAATGATACTGCCGTTCCTTCTCTGTTGCTGGGACTCCAATTCCAATAGCACTGTGGGTGTACCGAAACCACACGGACTACAGTGGTTCAAGAAGGTAGTTTACACTACCCTCTCAAGGGCAATTAGACATGAGCAATATATGCAAGTATAGCCAGCAATACCTGCATCCCACAAATAAATAAGAAAAGGTTGGCAATACAACCTTTGCATTACTTGCCACACATATTTTGATCATTTATCTGATAAACAGTTCTGTTGGGTAGTCTTTTCCTTCCAGTTTCACATTTATCAATCATTTTTATATGCATCTGGACAGAAGCTTAAAGGTGCATTAGTATTGAGACTGAAACACATTTCACCCTGCCAGGCAATTTTGAATGCTGTTCCTTGGAGAAAGTAATCTGGAATGCCAAACAGGGCGACCCTGGACAATCATCTTAATGTAAGAATATAACAACATAAGAACTAGGAGCAGTAGTGGCCATCTGGCCTCTCGAGCCTGCTCTGCCATTCAATAAGATCATGGCTGATCTTTTTGTGGACTCAGCTCCACTTACCCACCCGTTCACCATAACCCTTAATTACTTTACTGTTCAAAAATTTATCTACCCTTGCCTTAAAAACATTCAGTTACTTCGTCTCAACTGCTTCATTGGGCAGGGATTCCACAGATTCACAACCCGTTGTGTGAAGAAGTTCCTCCTCAACTCCTATCCTAAATCTACTTCTGCTCATTTGAGACCATGCCCCTAGTTCTAATTTCACCTACCAGTGGAAACAACTTCTTTGTTTCTATGTTATCCATTCCCTTCATAATGTTATATGTTTCTATAAGATCTTCCTTCATTCTTCTGAATTCCAATGAGTATAGTCCAGTCTACTTAGTTTCTCCTCATAAGCCAACCCCTCAACTCCGAAATCAAGCTAGTGAATCTCCTCTGCACCCTCTCCGGTGCCAGTATATCATCATCTGCTGCTATGCCATTTGGTCACCAACTCCTGCTCTTTATTCTTTATGCTTACTTCTCCTTCCCTTGGGTTTTGCTAATCGTTGCTTTGATCTCTGCCAACTTTTGGAAAGGCTGAAATCTCAATGGAAATACCTCTCAGCCTTTCAAAGGGATAAAACTATTTCCTCCAATGCAACTAAATCTGTCAGAAATCTCTCTGCTTTGTTTCAAAGGCTGCTCATATGCATGATCTTCTGCCCTTAATATCAGCTGCTATCTCAGTGGCTTCATTAAATAATTGGGACTGACCTCAGTAATACCATGCAGTCAGCTTAACACGATGCCAATGAATGTGAAAGCTCACTGATCTTTTGATTTGCACCTACGTTGAAAAATCCATCTTATGGTAAGAAGAGACAAAAAATACAACACTCAGGGTTAAAATGTATGATGAGCTCATTACCACAATCATTATTTGTGTATTAAAAAAAACTCACTAATTATTCAATGAAACTTTGACTTGTGATTTTAAATAAACAAGCATGTCCTCTCTGGGCACAACACAGGCAGGCAGAGCAGAAGTCTGTATGCAATCAAGAAGCTGGCAGGCACATACGTCTTGCAGATGTAGTACTTAATAACAGCCAAAAGGGAGCACTTTTGAGCCATTTAAATACGGCACTCTAAATGACTGCAATTTCTGAGCTATATAAAATGATGCTATCTCAGGAGTTTTTTATGTGTTAAAATGGTCATTAAAAATTAAGTGCCACATATAAGTTGTCATCTAGAATATTAATTTACCTTTGCTAATCATGTTTTTAACTTCAGGCAAAAAAAAATCACCCACCATTTGGTAACTCTGGTTCTGTCCACGAGATGTTAAAGGAACTAGATGTATATGAATGGACAACTGGAGCAGGGATCTTTTCTGGGGTACTCTTTTCAGTTTCAGCAGCATTAGCTGGACTTATTGTACATCCTCCTCCAGTGCATGCCTGAGAGAGAAAAAAAAATCAATAAATACATTTCAATCAAATTTTATTCTTGAAGTTACGCAAGGTAACGGTTTCCTTAATATGTTGTGTACAATAATCTCAAGTGATTAATTTTCTTGTTAATTGTGAGGACAATTAAGAGTATTTATTTTATTGAATTGGAGACAAATTTTAAATCATCCACTGGATAGAGATAAAAATTCCATGAATCCTGTGAATCTGCAGCGTGGAATCATGTCAAGTCAGTCTTCGTCTTGTTACCTGAATGGAAGGAAAGAAAAATGAGACAAAGGATAAATTGATTGAAGTAAAATCCAGAATAGCTCTGATGTAGATTGAGGCAATGCTGCTGATTGGAAACATTGGGAGGTTATGTGAAGCATCACATACTAGCCAGGACAAAGGGTTTGAAACAAAACATTGGTCCATCTTTCTTCTCCAGATGCTGAATGACTACTGTGTGAATATCTAGCATTTTCTCTATTTCATTTCAGGTACTCTGTTAAAATCAGTTAGTTACCAATCCCTTGCCTGCCTTACCCTTTCTGAGGCATATATCACATACACTGTGGTACTCAACTTTGCAGGCGAAAGTCATATGTGTATTCTGCTGAAAAAGGGGGTGGAAATTTCCATGAGAATTTTCCTGAAAATTCCCTCAGAAACCTGATTGTTTCACTTCCAAGGCTGCTCTCATGCAGGATTTTCTCACCACTGCCCCCACACCTCCTTATGGACTTCTATCTCCTGGTCCAATGTGTGCTAATTATTACTCTCACTGTAATTTTGGCAGATGATCAGCAGAAACTCTGGAGAAACAGTATTATCAGCCATATATGATTTCTGCTGATCTCCCGCGAAACTTATTGTGCGGGAACCTCCGGGGAAATTCCAGGCACAAGCACTTTTTAGCACACACTGTGCACCTCCACTTTCTGTTTAATTGTAAAATATTTAGCTTCAAAGGATTTGTGGATGCTCTCCAAATCATTTACTGATGTACTCATCAATCATGGCCAAAAGTAGGTTGAGTGAAAGAGAAAAGGGTATATTATAACCACAGCAGATCTAAATATAGTGCAGAAAATCAAATCATATGGATGTCATTGGCAGCCCCAGAAACATCAATAATGGTCAGGAATAAACAAGCATGCTTTCCATTACAAATTGTTCTATTTAAAACAAAACATTTAAAAGCCTTTTTTGTGAAGTGAAATGTTTTAATTTTGACTGTTTACTTGTATTCTTTCATCATTCAGTCCCACCTTAACAAATTCAAATAAAAGTTTTTTTTAATTAGTCACAAGTAAAGCTTACATTAACACTGCAATGTTATGCAATGTGAAACTCCCCCATCGCCACACTTCAGTGCCTGTTCGGGTCAATGCACCTAACCAGCACGTCTTTCAGACCATGGGAAGAAACCAAAATACCTGGAGGAAACCCAAGCAGACATGGAGAAAATGTACAAACTCCACCGAGGCAGCGATCCAAGCCAGGAATTGAACCTGGGTCCCTGACACTGTGCTACTGTGCCACTCATGGTGCACAGAATAAGTATAAAATAAGATTTCAACTTGCACATAAGATGGAGCTGCAATGTTGTGCTTCTTATGGATATTGGAAATTGGATAATCTAGAATATCAGATTTTGGTGTGGAGGTAATGTAAATAACAAATCAAAATGTGTAAATATGTTTTAGATAAGACATTAAAGTCTGCCTATTCGGAGGAATGTAAAACATTCCACTGCAATATTTAAACACTTCCAATGTCTTGGCTGGAGTTTCTCCATCAACCAAAAGGATAAAGAACAAATCAACTGACCAACTGTGACAACTGGTGTTCTGTTTACCTTCATAAGAACAATTAATGCATTTCTTCATTAGACATGAAGTGCTATGTGAAATCCTGATGAGGATTTCATTCTTTTCTCCAAATCATGTTCTAGTTATGATCACTATGGTCAACAATTTGGTCAAGCATTTGGAAGTGCACCACATCTCACATTGGTTAAAGTGTATTTGCCCATGGTACCTGCCTGAAATGGGAATTCAGCTCATTACCTCTTATTAATAGGGGTCTGAAAACCCTGTCAGTTCCCTTTGTCAAACTGGACGAAGACTGAGCTGGCGGACAAATGAAAATTACAGCAGGTCAGCTCCCAGTGCCTCGAGGGCAAGTAAGTAAGCTGGGAAATCCACCCACTTTACATCAAGTGAATAGGGTTAAATTGGTTCTATTAGACATAACCAAAAGACACCCTCTCTCTAGAGACTTGTTTCCACTGGGCTAGAAAGCTATTGCAGTTTCCCCATTCAAACTCTAAGTTAAAGCTGCACTGGAGTAAATGGGAATCTGCACATATTTTGAGGCTCTCTCTCTGAGTTGTTCATTCGCAGATTCCTCTGGGATAATGTTGGAACTTGTCAAAATCTGAGAGCGGGTAAAGAATCTGATTTTTTTTTGAACTGGCATCTGCCCCCAGTGGGTAAGGTTAAAATTGAAAATGCTGGCAAATCTCAGCAGGTCTGACAGAATCTGTGGTGAGATCATTCAAATTTGAAACATTGGCTCTGTTCTCTCTCCACAGACGCTGTCAGTCCTGCTGAAATTTTCCAGCATTTTCAGTATTGGTTTCAGATTCCAGCATCCACAATATTTTGCCTTTATTCAGATTAAAATTGATCCTAGTTCTTGAATTGGCCATGTAGTCTATTCCAAAATATCATCTTCACAAACAACAATCTGGCTGTCAGAAAAGTTTAAGTGCAACACATACAATACTTAATGCAATGTAGATTTCATGGAAACATTAAATTTCTTCCCCTTTCCTACTTTGTCTTCTGAAATAACTAGCTCATACTTTCATATGTGCTGAAAGCCTCAATATCACACTTAAATGATCATTGCTTATTTAGCTACCAAAATAGCAAAATTCAGCAAGTTGGTGATCATCAAAATCAAGTTTAAATCTGCCCCATGGACTTGACACTTCCTTTCATAGCCAATAGTGCCATGTGATTGTTTAAATCCACTTAAAAAAAGGCCAATAAGGTTTTATGGTCTCATCTGAGGCCCTGAAATGTATAGGAGAACAGGAAGTGAGTAATACGACAACCAGGAAGCCTGAAAATATGGGTTTCCCAAAGGTCTGTCAGAACTTAACAGCAGATTAGTTTTTACTCCATTTCTAGCTTCATGTCAACAAGAAAATGGGGAAGAGGCTAAAGAGGAATTTATACCTCTTGTATTGAAATGAATCCAGCTCTACAATATCCCAACATCTCTGCACTCCCCTAAAGTTTGCCTCTTACACAAGTGACAATTTTAATTGCTCCATCATTGCAGTCATGACTTGCATTGACTTGCCCATGCCCTAAGTTCTGGAACCCTTTTCCTAAATTGCCCTAGGCTGGAATCTTGCAATTCTGCGTGTAGTGGGAATCTTGGTGAGCAAAGGGAACTTAATTGGGCAGGAGGCCAAAAATCAGTTTCTCAATGGCTGGATGAACTTTTGCAATTAACTTCTCAGGATTTCAAAGGTAGATCCAAGTTTAGGAAAATCCAATTGCATGAGTTTTCACTGAAGGCCAGCTCACCGAAGTTAAGCTCCCTTTTCCAAATTAAGTGCCCCTCTAGCAAGAAATTAAGATGTCACATTTATGATGGCATGTAAGAGGCATGAACCAGATGAGGTAGACCTCTTCCATGATTAACAGTTAATTGTCGCTGCAATTCCATTTATGGGTCATCTGTAAATGCCAGCCCAGGCTTGTGGCCGAGTCATGACAATGTAAGTTGCTGCAGGGAGGTTGACCAAGGGAGGGAGGAAGAGAGGCAGACCTAACAGGAAAGGGTGAAGCTATGACCTGGCAATGCTAGAAGGGTTGGTTTAGGCTGTCTGGGGAGTGATAGTCCAAGCTGTCTGTTTGGTTTAAGTTTATTTATTAGTGTCTCAAATGAGTTTACCTTAACTCTGCAATGAAGTTACTGTAAAAATCTCCTAGTTGACATACTCTAGCACCTATTTGGATGCACTGAGGGAAAATTTAGCATGGCCAAAGCACCTAATCAACATTCTTTTGGACTATGAGAGGAGACCGGAGCACCGTGAGGAAACGCACACAGACACGGGGAGAACATGCAGACTCTGCAGAGACAATGACCCAAGACGGGAAGACATAACACCTGTCCCTGGTGCTATGAGGCAGCAGTGCTAACCACTTTGCCATTATGATCTGAGAAGGGATAGTGCAGGTTGTCTGGAGCAGGATAATGCAGGCCAAGAGTGGCAGGTATTGGTCATGATTTAGGCTGGGGAGGGACTATCTGGCTAGTTATAGTGTAAGAGGAATGTGACTAAAAGGTGGGGATGTTGAGGTTTCAGTCTTGAGATTTAAGAATACAGTACTGGAAAGCAGAGGTCATAGCAGGTTGGGGAAGATAGATCCAGCAGCATGGCAGTGGCAAGATCATGGTTGTGTACTGTAAGATTTAACGGATTGTAAAAGTTAGCTTAATGGTGACCTCAAGGATAGGAGGGATCAGTTTCGATGGGGTGCAGAGTGAGGATTAGACCAATGCTACAGCCTTCCAATTGGCTGAACTGATTAGAGATGGGGTAAAACTTTCAAACAATGCAATGACTACATAGGTCACTGCAACGTGATCAAAGAGCACCTCAGGCATTCCCCACAATGGTTGGCCAAGCTTGCCATTTTGTTAGCCATGGTGTAACTGAAGAGGGACCTCCTTAGGGTCGATAGCACCTGCTAGATGGCCAGATTCAAAGCAAGATCTCAACATCCAAGAATGCCTCCTGCATAGTTCAAGATCCTTATATCTTCCACAATAATTAATGTAACATAATAATTAGTCATTGAATAGGCCCATAGCACCCATGGGTACATGGGAATTAAATGCAATTCCCATGCAGCGATCATTTTAACAACAATCACTATAATGAGAATGATCATGACTTGAAATGTTGGCTTTACTCTCCATGGATACGGTCAGATCTGCATTTTCTGTTTTTGTGCCCTTTCCCCATAAGTACCTCGCCACTGCTATTCTATACTGCATTTACTGATTTAATTCATCCTTCCCCGACATTGGGATGTCGCCTATGAGCCCTTGTTGTGCAAATCTCTACTGCAATCTCCATACAGGCTGCTGTGGTCAGATTCCCTCATTAGAATAATGTCTCACTCTGACAACTGCAGTTGGAGTTATCCTCACGGGATTCCTGGCTTGCCTTCAGTGTAGGCTTGATCCTGCTCCTTCCTGGCTATGCCTGTGGCCTCCTCCTTGATGGCAGTTAAAATTCTAATATCAGAAATACCATTGCAGGTCTTGGCTCACTCCTCCTGTTGTAGATGTACTTGTCCTGCGGACAGACAGAAGGATTAACTATCATCTCAATGGGGGCATGAGTAATACAGGAACATGTACGCCTATGCCAGCTCCTGCACTCTCCCCAGTAAGTGATTAACAAGCAGGATGTCTGCAATGAATTGAGCATTGAGACCATGTAATGGCTGGCACACATTTGGTGCATATGCCCCACCTGCTGCTGATTCCTGCAACCATAACATATCTTTCACTCATACATTTATACTGCCTGACACCCTCATGAGAGTCAGTTTGCAATGAATAGACAATGGCAGAGCAAAGCAGAACTTTCATCTTTTCCCGACACTCCTGTGGGGCCTCTCATGTGCTACCTACACTGCAACCTCCATCCAGGCTGCTGCAGTCAGACAAGGGAGAGTTGGGAAATAGCAAAGAGGCTTCGTTGAACTGTAGGGCCATCCATCATCTTCTCTGGGATGTGCAGTGATCTGCAGAATCTGGACATCCTGCCTTGCAGAAAATGAATGGCTGTTGAGTACCCTTTAAACGTGATGCCCAATCATTCAATCCTATGACAGCACGCACATTGGCTTTCTCTGTGCCCTGCCATAAGATTCACCAAGTAATGAGCTGAACAGCACAAGATTGTGAGTGACCAGCTTCTCATTCCCTGGCATCCCAGCAGAAATCACTCTCACATCTGCTCTCACCACTCAACTTATTCTCCAAAATGGAAGAATCAACTTCTACTCTATTATCTTATAGGACCTTCCTTAAATCCTGCCAACATCGGATCTAATACATCCTTACGCAAGTTGAAGGAAATGTTGTTTGATAATATCACTTGCAACATTGTATTCTGTTCAAGGCCTTGTCAAAATGCAAGTTATTGTTTTTATTGCTACTTATATTTTTAAAGAGCTTATCAATATGCCTGAAGACCATCAGTCAATCGTTGTTTATCAAATGGAAAATGAAATTATCAGCTTTAAATTTGGTTGTATAAATATTCCATGCAATTCCTTTTCCTTTCATGTAACTTTACAGTACAATGCAGCCTTTATTATAAACCAAAATAGGGTGGCTCAGTGGCACAGTGATTAGCGCTGCTGCTTCTCAGCACCAGGGACCAGGTTCGATTCCCAGCTTGGGTCACTGCCAGTATGTCCTCCCCTTGTCTGTGTAGGTTTCCTCCAGTTTTCTTCCACAGCCTGAAAGACAAGCTGGTTAGGTGAATTGGCCATATTAACTTCTCCCTTGACGTACCTAAACAGATGGGAGTGTGGTGACCAGGGAATTTTCACAGTAACTTCATTGCAGTGTTAATGTATGCTTACTTGTGACGCTAATAAATAAACTTAAAAAAAAAAAATTGGAGCCATTCTCCATTCTGGAAGATAAAGAAGGGTCCCCACTTCTGTCTTGTTGTACTTCAGGAACGACAGAAGTGCATGTAACAAAGGAATCATATTTCTTGGGCTGTGGTCTTGATTTATATCTGACACGGGGTAATTAGTATTGCTACTCTATGCAGTGGAGTGACATCTGAATACAAAGCTTTTGTCTGTGAAATTTTTGGTGGATAATTAGAGTATGTAGAATAGAAATTTTACTGTAGTTGAATTTATACACTATCAGTACATTGTTTCCCAAAATAAATTTTCTGCATTGCATTCTATTTTCTGAATATTATAAACACTTGTTCCTCAGCTATGAGAACAGAATGGGAAGTTACATTGGTGAATAAACTAACGTTTTATACATTACTCATCACTAGATTCATTGAGAATCAATTTCACTGGGATTGTCAAACACCAATTATGTTTTAAAAGGAAACTGAGCATGGCATTATACACTTATTTTTAATACATATATTGATTCTGAAGTAATTTATTTCACATTGCTAAAATATCTTAACTTGGAACCTCAGAAATTATGTACTGCAGTTCAATTAATCACACTGAATTGAAGGATATTTTGTCTAATATGTACAAACTGTGGCAGAGATAATTTAATGCAATCAAGTCAAAGTATACATCCTTTATTTGCAATAAAAAATCTCTTCAATGCACCAAACACTCATAGCAGTGTCAGTATAAATGTTCAGTAATTGGCTTAAACAAAACTACAAGATTCAACTCCTTTTACAATTCTATTTGTCTACATATGCATTTTCCTCTCTTTGGGATCAATGAGAATTTGTGTTTAAATCCATAAATACCTGTTTTGACATGGTGACATGTATTTTCCACAAGAAGATAGATGTTAAATTCCTTATTCTTCAAATTATTTTCCATTTATTGTAAGGAAACAGGGAAAAACTGCTAATAGAATTCCCAATCTTAATGATTAACTGACTTGAACTAAAGGGCTTGTCATTCTTCTTTCTCAAGAATCTTGGAAGAAAAGCCCATCTTTCTTTGATATTAATGAACCATTAATGAAATTGTGAGATTGCACAGCTTTGAAATGTGCAATTTCATTGGCGGCAGCAATAAAAAAAAAATGCTTTAACATTTTCAAACAGGTAAGGAGCCACATTACTGGTATAAATGTCAAAATGTTCAACAATCCAGTTGTGCAGTGAATGATGCTAACTGAAAGTGGTCCAAAGCCAACTTAGAAAATTCTGACTTACTGGTCAGGACTAGTAAGAGCTGGTCACCTCTGTATTGGGATGGCATAGATATTTTGGTGAGGAAGTACCTCCAGGAATGCAGAAATAAAAATTGCTTTACTACTGAAATCTGTCTCCCCACAATGTGCTTGGCTGTTCAAGAGCATTTCGTTAACATCCCACCAGGGCCATTGTCTCTTTTGCACATTTTACCTTTGACTGTATCTCAATTCATTGCTCTAAATACATGGATCTCAATTAGAGTCTCACAACATTTACTTCTTATTTCAAGCTTCTTGCTTTGGATGCTCTGATTATTGCCTTTGAGATTTTAAATGACGCACAATGGCACAATGATTAACACTGCTGCCTCACAGCACCAGGAACCCTATTCCAGCCTTTAGGTGACTGTCTGTTTGGAGTTTGCATGTTTTCCCCATGTCTGCATGTGTTTCTTATGGGTGCTCTGGTTTCCTCTCATTGTCCAAAGATGTGCAGATTAGATGATTGGCCATGCTAAATTGCTCTTTAGTGTCAGAGAGTTTAGCAGCGTAAATACATGGGGTTACAGCGATAGGACCTGGGTGGGATTGTTGTTGGTGCAGGCTCAATGGACCCAACTGCCTTTTTCTGCACTATAGGATTTCTATGATTCTACAGCCATAATTTTACTGACTTGCTCACCACAGCAATCAGAGTGGGTGAGGGGTGGGGAACAATAGGAAGGTCTGTTGATCTTGGATGGGATTTTACAGTTTTGGGATGCCATAAAATCCACTGCCACCACCCACTCCCCCACCCCCCACCCCCATGCTGACCACCTGGTTTGTGACTCAGGTGCATAACCAACGCACGCATGGGCAGCATGCATAGAATGAGAGTTGTAACACGAAATATCATTGTGCCCACCATTGGAATGCTTAGGCAGATGCATTTGCTGCCAGAAATGGCCTGAAGAAGTTTTGCTGCAGTTACCAGAGCCACGTTCTATATGGCGATGGCTCAAGATACACAACTGCTTTCCATTGATAGCAGCTCCATTACAACAAAATTGATGATACCTCCAGATGGATCAGTCTGGGGTTGCTCTGTGAATAATTCCAGCTAGAGTCTCAAGGTTTATAATGGTCTGTCATATACTATGGAACTTTGCTTTGGTCTCCTCATGGAGGCCTGGAAAGATGAAGAGAAAAGGTACTTAAACAATCCAGGCAGATGAGTAGGTGCACTGAAGAAGATGCGGAAGAAGACGCAGAATACAACATCTTGCTAGCTGATAGACGAAACCATTTCCTGATTTAAGCCCACTGTTATAATAGTCTTGTCTATCCCTCGTGTTAGAATGATGAACTAATAACTAGACATATACATTCCTTGCCAAAAATAATGTTGAAACAGACAATAATTTTAGTGCTATCAATAACTTTATTAGTTCCATCAGACTTCCCTTGTATGACTTTGTTCATTATCAAAACTAAGCCTCTGTTTCTCCTAAATGCTCCCAAAGCTGCAAGAATTTAATTATTTGCCATGGTTTGCTGCAGTCTAGACAACTTCGCCATCATAAGGGTTCAGCCTTTAATACCAGATATATGGTTAGCAACTGAGGAGGAAGCAGAAGAACTGGAAGCTTTTTCCTGTTCCAGTGCTCTTATGCAGTGCTATTGCAGCATTGCTAGTGGAAGAGCGCTGAATTTTAATGTGATAGATGGTATGATCTAATAGGACAAGCTCCAGCAACTCTGGACTCCAGACTGTAGCACCTCGGCAATAGAGTAAGTTGATTCTGGGTTGATTGGTTGATAAGCACCAGGTTCATAAGCACCATTGAAGGCTCTAGCAGAAGCATACACCCAGAGAGTGAGCTGTAGGAAGAGAGGTACAGCCACAGCAAATGCAGGGCCAGCGAAAAGTGCAACATGGAAGGGCCTGCAGAAGATGCCATTACCTTGCAGGCAGAGTTAACAGACAATGTTCTAGTTACCTCGACAAATCTGAGGTTTGGTGCCCAAGGAGTTCTCTTCTCTAGGGACAATGATACCTCCATATTCCAAATGTTAGGCCTACTGATCACCTCACACTGTGTAGATAATCACCTGTGCCAATGGCCTTTAAGAAACACAGAATTATAAAATCCTACAGTGCAGAAAGAGGCCATTTGGCCCACTGAGTCTGCACTGACCACAATCCCATCCAGGTCCTATCCCCATAACTTCATGCATTTACCTTAGTTAGTCCCTCTGACACTAAGGGGCAATTTAGCATGGCCAATTCACCCAAACCGCATGTCTTTGGACTTAAGGTTACAGTGGCCCAGAAGATTACGCCTCCTTTTTAGGGGTCAATGTGAGATCAATATGGTGTTTCCCAACCTGTGCCCACAGCTACATCAAGCTGCTTACTGATGCTCTGTTCAGATGGATCAGACTGATCTCCATTCATTTCCAGACCAATGATGCCAGCCAAGCTTAGCAAACTGGAGGCTTCTCCACAATTGCTGGGTTCTTGCATCCAGGGAACAATGGACTGCATGCACATGGCCATCAAGATGTTTTTGACAAGCCACATACCTTCATCAACAGAAAGGGTTTCCACTCGATGAATTTCAAGGCACAGATTTTTCAGGTCTGTGCCATGTACCCTGACAGCTGCCATGATGTGTACACTGCAACATACCCAAGTGCCACGGCTGTTTCTTGCTTCAGCTCAGTTGGATGGTTAGCTCCTGTGCAACAAAGGCCATCTCCTGAAAAAGTGGCTTGGGTTGCCATTCCAATACCCAAGAACAATGAGAGGAACACTGAGCTACACAAGATGAAGTTCTGTTGCCTGGGCCAATTTGAGAGCACTGCAGTTTCCTCTTGCTCTTATTACATCTTATTGCTGTTCCCTGCACAATCTGACCCTATTCTCTTATTGGAGGATGAATTCAGTAAGATTGCTGCAAAGGATGACTCAGCTGCCTTAAACTGACATGATTCAGGAGTTTTGTTGCCTCTAAATTGGTAACATTAAGCATTACTGACCGATTGCCTATTCTGTAGTTTTTTGTTTTGTTGGTTGTTGAAATTGTTTCCTGCTTCACAGTTGCTTCAGCAGTTTGGCACCATGGCTGGCTGCAGATTCGTGCTTTAGCTGGTGAATGATGCCATTGTACACACTCTGCAACTTTTACACATCTTTTTCAGCACTTTCTATGGCCAGTGCTCGTTTAATATTCATGCCAATCTCTGCAAGCAAACTGTGTTGAATAAAGTTGTTGTTTACACCACAGATTAATCTATTATGTGACACATCATTTAGAGTAGCTTCAAAATCACAATACCTGGTAATTGTTTCAGTTTAGCAATGTAAATCATGATCAATTCACAACTCCAGAGGCTCGTCATCTGCTTTGGACTTCAGCAGTCCTTTGACTGCTGGAACTGTGGACACTCTCTGCCTCTGCCAACTAGCTCAGCTTGATGTCTGTGTCGATATGCGATCACACTCTAATCAGTATTCTATAAATTGTGTGTACCTTTATATGCCCTCTTTGTGGTCAGAACTCCCCACTCATCTGACGAAGGAACAGTCTTCAGCTAGTGGTGTTTACTACAAATAAACCTGTAGGGCTTTAACCTGGTGTTGAGACTTCTTACTGTGGTTACTAGCTCAGCTGTCAGCCTCAAACATTGTATGATGATTGGGTCTGTAAGTATCTCAGGAATTGACCATCATTTCCACACTGGAAAAGAAGACGGAGGTCCAAGTTCTGGGCAAAGTCCTTTGTATAGTTATAGAATCCATAGGGTCCCTATAAGTTCAGAAGGAAGTCATTTGGCCCATCGAGACTGCATCGACACAATCCCATCTGGTCCTACCCCCATAATCCCACATATTTATCCTACTAATCCTCCTGACACTAAAGGGCAATTTAGCGTGGCCAATCCCCCTATGGTGCACATAGAGTCATAAAGGTTTACAGCTTGGAAACAGGTCCTTCGGCCCTACTTATCCATGCCACCTTTTTCTTTTAAACATCTAAGCTAATTCCAATTGCCTGCATTTGGACCATATCCCTCAATATCCATTTTACCCATGTAACTATCTAAATGCTTATTAAAAGACAAAATTGTACCCACGTCTACTACTACTTCTAGCAGCTTGTTCCAGACAATCACCACCCTCTGTGTGAAAACAATTGCTCCTCTGGACAGTTTGATATCCCTCTCCCTTTACTTTAAATCTATGCCCTCTAGTTTTAAACTCCCCTACCTTTGGGAAAAGATATTGACTATCCAGCTGATCTGTGCCCCTCGTAATTTTATAGACCTCTATAAGATCACCCCTTAGCCTCCTATCTCCAGAGGAAAAATGTCCCAGTCTATCCAGTCTCTCCTTATAACTCAAATCATCATGGCCCGGTAGCATCCCCGTAAATCTTTTCTACATTCTTTCTATCTTAATAATATCCTTTCTATAATAGGGTGACCAGAATTGCACACTGTATTCCAAGTGTGGCCTTACTAATGTCTTGTACAGCTTCAACAAGACGTCCCAAATCATGTATTCAAATTCTGATTGATGAAACCAAACATACCGAATGCCTTCTTCACCACTCTGTCCATCTGTGACTCCACTTTCAAGAAGCTATGAACATGTACCCCCCCATCTCTTTGTTCTGTAACTCTCCCCAGTGTCCTACCATTAACTGAGTAAGTCCTGCATTAGTTCAATCTACCAAAATGCACCACCTCACATTTATCTCAATTAAACTCCATCTGCCACTCGTCAGCCCATTGGCCCAACTGATCAAGGTCCCATTGCAATTGAAGATAACTTTCTTTACTGTCCGCTATGCCACCAATCTTAGTGTCATTTGCAGACTTACCAAATATGCCTTCTATATTCTCATCCAAATCATTAATATACATGACAAATAACAGTGGACCTTGCACTGATGCCTGAGGAATACCACTAGTCGTAGGCCTCTAGTTTGAAAAACAACTCTTTACAACCACACTCTGCTTCTGGCAAGAAGCCAATTTTGTATCAATTTAAAAACCTCACCCTGGATCCCATGAGATGTAACCTTATGCAACCACCTACAATGTGATACTTGTCAGAGGTCTTGCTGAAGTTCATGTAGACAACTTCAACTGCACTGCCCTCGTTTACATTCTTGGTTATCCCTTCAAAAAGCTCAATCAAATTTGTGAGACATGATTTTCCACTCACAAAGCCATGCACACTGTCCCTAATTAGTTCTTGCATTTCTAAATGTCTGTAGATTCTGTCTCTCAAAATACCTTCCAACAACTTACCGACCACAGGTGTGAGGCTCACTGGCCTGTAGTTCCCAGGCTTTTCCTGCAGTTCTTTTTAAACAAAGGCACAACATTTGCCACTTTCCAATCTTCAGGCACCTCTCCCGTGACTATCGATCATTCAAATATCTTGGCTAGGGGACCAGCAATTTCCTCCCTAGCCTCCCACAACGTCTTTGGATGCACTTCATCAGGTCCCGGGGATTTATCTATCTTGATGTGTTTTAAACATCTTTGCACTGTGGGAAGAAATTGGAGCACACAGAAGAAACCCATACTGAACAGCAAGAATGTGCAAACTCCATACAGTCACCTGAGGCCGGAATCGAACCCAAGTCCCTAGCACTATGAGGCAGTGCTAAGCACTG
This sequence comes from Sphyrna mokarran, assembly GCA_024679065.1. Taxonomy (NCBI): domain Eukaryota; kingdom Metazoa; phylum Chordata; class Chondrichthyes; order Carcharhiniformes; family Carcharhinidae; genus Sphyrna; species Sphyrna mokarran. Next base: position 54,022,118 of record JAGIQG010000012.1, read on the forward strand.
TGCCACCATATCAACCTTTAATATTGAACTCCTCCATGCTCCTTAATAATGACTAGTTTACTGGCAGATATGCCAACGCACCGAGCATTTCATTACAGTGCAGATGGAGACCACTCGGCCTACTGAGTCTGCACCAATCCTTCAAAATGGCATCTTATCCACACTTACCAATCCCCGCCCCCACTGTATCCCCATAACCATGTGCATTCACTATGGCTAATCTACCTAACCATCTTTGGATCGTGGGAGGAAACCGCATCACCTAGAGGAAATCCACATAGGAGGAGGAAAATGTACAGCTCCACAGTCACCCAAAGCCGGAGTTGAACTCAAGTCTCTGCACTGTGAGGCAGCAGTGCTAACCACTCTGCCAACATGCCATTTGCTAAATATATCCAGCAATTTTTGTTGTTAATTCAAATTTCCAGCAAGCACAGTGATTTGTTTTATCCCAGTGTTGTAAGCATTCAATATGGTCCTGTTTCACTAACAGCCTCTACAGAATCAATTAAAATTCCCTGAATCCTTCAATGGATCAGGAATAAATCCACCGTTGTTTGCTCATATGGCATCATTAGCTTCCAGTTCTAGGTGCACTATCTGTTCTACACCATCTGCTCTGCTATTATCATAAGATACTTGCAGGTAGAAATGCCTCCTTTGTGCAATTTTATTTCACCTGTCCATAAAGTTCCTAAAACCATTGCCCACCACCACTTTCCTCCATCCTTTGCGGTATCAAGTTACTACTCGGAAATATTTCTTTTGAAAGAAAGAACAATGGATATTAAAATGATATTATCTGCCCCTTGAAAATTCCTCTCTGCAGTGTATTAGCTCCCCAGTCATGGCATCTCCAACTCCAAGTTGTTGATTTCTTGATATGTAAGTTGGAGTGACAGCCTCTTTGGTTCACCATGAGCTGTGTTGGTGATTTAATCATTCTGTCTTTTTAGATTTAACTTTCAACTTATGATTTTATTCATCCAGTTTTAAACTGAGGTGCATTGGAAGGCACTGGCTATGACTTTTTGTCCTATGGGAAGATCCCTATTTTGAAGCTGTGAATAATGACATATCAGAGAGTTCCGGCAAACAGCAAATGCTAAAACGCAAAACAAACTTCATAATTTGCAAAACTTGGCTTTTTGTCCAATTTCCTAAATTGAGATGAAAACAAACCAGGTGGCTGATGGGGAATAACTAAAGCAAACCAGGTATAGATATTTAATATGTTGAAAAATTATCAAGAGTGCATAGAAAGAAAATGTGAAAAGGAAAATATAATTGAGGTATTTCTCCTGTGAGACCCTTGACGTAATTATGGAATGAGAATGGTACTAAATAGAAAATTTTTGTATATATTTGAACTGCATAATGGTATTTTGTCCTTTTAATCTTCTGCTTGCTTTCTACAAATATAAACATAGGAACAATGATGGACAGGGAAACCTTCTGGTCAATACAACCTTTCTCTCACAATTGTAGCACTTTGCGTATGCATATTACGCACATCTACCATCTCAGCAAAAACCACATGAATTCCTCGGACAATCAAGACACCAGATACAAATCCCAAGTCAATTGGGAACAAAAATTTAGGGAATTCATCTCTGACCTCACCAGGCAATTGAAATTTTATGCAGTACCTATCTTGTATAAGAGCTTACTTTTTGCCCAGCCAGAAACAGGTCTGGCTGTTTGAAATGATTTAGTGATTCACCATCTCCTATTCAAGCCAGCCGTCTGTACCAGAGATCAGTTATTGTCCGGAAAAAGAACCACCTCCTAACATCTAACCTAGATCTCATCTTGTCCATCTTGTAAGTAAGTCCTCCCTAACTTACTTAATTGGAACAAACAGTCAACCTAAACGTAACCCTTCATAAGGTAGCTTCCCAAATTGTGGGTGATACCCTGCTAATCCCCTAACCCACATATCTTGGAACTCAAAGGGGCAATTTAGCATGGCCAATTCACCTAACCTGCCCATTTTTGAAGTGGAGGAGGAAACGGGAGTGCCTAGAGGAAACTCACACAGACCCATGTGCGAACTCCACATAGATAGTCACCCAAGACTGGAATCGAACCCAGGTTCCTAGTGCTGTGAGGGAGCAGTGCTAACCACTGTGCCACCATACAACATTCAAAGTCTCAAAGGCAATAATCAGTGCATCCAAAGTAAGAACTTGAAATAAGAAGCAACATGTAGTGAGACTCTAAATGACGTCCATATATTGAAGGCAATGAGTTAAGGTATGATCGAAGGTAAAATGTGGAAAAGAGACAACAGACCTGGTAGAATGCAAATGAAAAGCTCTTGAAACAACTCAGCACATCCCGAGTTCCTGGTCCTGTGAGGCAGCAGTGCTAACCCACCCATCACAACCTTGAGATCTCTTTCTGTCTCCATCTGCTTCAATTATTTTTCATAAAAGTGTATGCATATTTAGCTTTAACCTTACACACATGCATAACACTGCACTTTTCCAAGTTAAATTATCATTTGTCAGTCACAAGCATAATCCTCCAATACATCAAGATCTACCTGAAGCAGGCAAGCATTGGCTACAGTTCTGGCACTCGCACAAATCTTAATATCACCTGCAAACTTGCAGATCACATGCCAGCACCTACATTTATCATCATTAATAAAAATAATAAAAAGCAACAATCCCAACACTGATCCCTGCAGGATACCACTGATAATCGCTGTCCAAACACATCCAAATCCATATATAATTATATTCTGCATACAGTTTTCTAGTCAGTTCTCAATCCAGCTCAATATGTTGCCACTGATAACAAAGGCTTTGATCTTGTAGATAAGCTTCTTGTGTGATACCTTGTCAAAAGCTTGTTGGAAGACTAAGTAGACAATTCCTGCTGGGTTACTCATCCAACATTTTAGTGACTTTTCAAAAAATGCAATCAACTTTGTAAGAAACAACCTTACTTTGAAGTATGTTGGGATGCTCGATATGTCTATCCCTAACTAAGAAATCAAATTTATAAGCTGAATGATTCACTCAAGCAGAGACAGATTTACAGTTTGTTGTGCTCTATGCTCAGCTTCAGCCCCACTCCTGCACAACCCCAGGATCTGAAGACTGAAACCCATCCCTCACACACATTCTCTCTTAACCTACCTCTTGGCAAACATTCTCTTCCCCCCACTCCAAGCACACCCTGTTTCTACCCCCACTCCTCTCAGACATTTTCTTCCCTGCCTCCCACCTCTTGCACACTTTCTCTATTCCCCCTGGCCTTCATAGACTCTCTCTTTTATCCCCAAGCTTTGCACACTCTCTCTCTCTTTCTCCTATCCCTCACACACATTCTTTTTCTTCTTCCACCCCTCACACACACACTCTTCTCCCCAACCCCTCACACACACCCACTTTTCTCCAACTCTTCACACCCACTCTTTCTTCCCTCTATCCCTCACACACACACACTCTCTCTCTTCCCCCACCCCTTACACACATAGACCACCATAAGACATAGGAGCAGAATTAGGCCAATTTGCCCATCAAGTTTGCCCCACTTGATTGCCATTCAATCATGGCTGATATTTTTCTTATTCTCATTCTCCTGTCTTTTCCCCAAAACCCCTGATTCCCTTATTAATCAAGAATCTATCTATCTCTGTCTTAAAGATAGTCAATGGCCTTACCCCCTCTTATCTGCACTCTTCTCACATTTCTCTCTTCCTCCACATTTTACACAATCTCTCTCTTACCCTCACCCCTCACACACAATTTCTTTTCCCTCTACCCTTCGCATATACTCTTTCTCGCAAACACTGTCTCTCTTACCCTCCACCTCATACATACACTCTCTCTCTGACCAACAGCCCTTGCACACACTTCCTCAACCCCCACCGCTCATACACTCTCATTCACCCATGCCTGCCACACTGGCTCTCCACTCCCACCCCCCTCCACCACCGCCACCGCCAGCGAAGCAGTAGAAAGTTTTGTGGTGCAGGACTCTGAAGAAAATGCATTGGCCATATAATTTCTCAATATTCTATTATGTTGTTTTGATATGTATTATTCATTTGAATCCGTAAACATCAGTAAAATTATGCATTAAGTGAAAAATATTAATGCCATTTTGAATTTTATTTTGAATCATGAATCAAGGAAAGGAGAGCAAATAACAATGCAGCACAGAAACAGGCCCTTTGGTCCGCCAAGATTATGCCAATACAGATGCCTCTTTAATGTAATGTAATATTTTCTTGTCCCTACATGGTTTATATCTGTCTATTCACTGCCTACGCATGCCCAGGTGCCTCTCAAACATTGTTATAGAATTAGGCATTCACAAATCTCTGTGTGAAAAACTTGCCCCTTAAGTCTTTTTTAAACTCTCTTCCTCTCACTCCCAACTGGCACCCCTGACTAATTGACTTTTTTTGGTAAAATGGGCAGGAAAAGTGGAGGGTTGCCCATTGGCCACACCGCAGCTTTTCCCGTTGTATTTTTAAACACTTTACCAAAAGTCCCTCAATGTCATGCTGGCAGGGCGGGCTCATCTGCCAACAACTTTGGATTTGGGCAACTCTATTAAGGAATGAAAGTGTGTTTACTGTATAAATACTATTTTAAATGGAGATTGGGTGAAAATGCACTCAATTTCATTGAGGAAAAACAAAACAAACTTTATTTACAGAACAGAGAGTTGGAGGAGCAGGAGAATTGAAGTGAAATAATGTTACATAGAGGCTTTTTATCTTTTTTGATTTTATTATGCATGACAACAAAAAAGCCATTTTGGGGCTCCTACTTGATTCTTCACCCCCTTCTCCCTTCCCACCCGTTGCCACCTCCCATCCAAAAAAAAGGAGCTGAAAATCCCTCCCCATTGTTCTTTCTGAGGGAATGCAGGCTTAAAATGGACTGGTTTGGTCTCGTCACAATGCTAGGGTGAGGGGTTTACCTGCAGAATGTGCTTCTGTCAATCAGTGAGGGGTTATCGCTATCATTCCAGTCCACATCTTACTGCAAGGCAGCTATACCATGAACACCTACAGTAGCCAACTACAGCATGATGCTAAGAGGTATCTCCCAGGTGGAGGTTGCTGACAGGATTGGCTCACTGATATGGACACACACACTGGACATATCGGATGTGGATGGATATAGACACACACACACACATCCGATATATCAGACATAGATGGACATGGATACACACCCCAGAAATATCAGATACAATTGGACATGGATGCACACACCAGATATATCGGACACGGATGGATATGGACACACACCAGAAATATCAGATACAGATGGACATGGATATACACACAGCGGATATATCGGATATGGATACACACACACACCATTCTTGACCCCACATATTGTGCTTTCATACTGGGAAATGGAGGGGGGGGAGGTGAGGGTTAGAGAATGGGGTGGTGGGAGAATGGATTGATGGGGGTGTGAAGGAGGGAGCCGGGAGTGAGGGATGGGAACTGCAGAGGGGAGAATGGAATAGAGCAGATTAAACGTCAAATTATTTCCTGCCATCTGGGTCTGGCACTTCCAATTCCAGCCATGTTCAGGCTCACCGTCTCTCAGATTTGAACTCTTGAGTATTGACTGCCATTCAATGCTGCAAACAATAGAACTTCAATCCCTATCAAGCACCATGGGCTGGTTCTTCTCAGGTTCCATACATCTAGTTCTCATTGTGCAGGCACACACAGCCAGAAGCTGTTTCAGTAATGGAGTTCTGGCCATTGATTGTGTCAGAAAGAATTGTCCCCTTCTCTGTGATTGGCTCAGCAGAGTGATTGACATGGAAATTCTGGAAGGGATTTCAAAGCAGTCTGACGCTACTTGGTTGCAAGAGACCTGCTAATAATTTTGGAGCTGCCTGTGGTTTTGAGAACCTGTGTCTAGACAAAATATGCTCCATTGTAAATCCACCCCTGCCCTAAAACATCATCTCTATTACTGATCTCAACCTAATGGCCCTATAGTTACTCAGGGAAATTGTGCACATTTTTTTTTAAGATGAAGCATTATTTAGCCTAATTTTAGTCAATGGGAATTGTCAGGGAGACCTGCGGGCTACTGCACAACAAAAAATCTCAGTTGAGATCCAGCTGATCCACAAAACCACTAATGTGACATGGCACCAAGTTACATTTTCAATCTCAGTTTTAGTTTTGCAAATCTAAACATGGCGATCAAGCACAATTTTCCATTGGTTCCTGCCCACTTGCAGCTAAATTAAGTTTCCAAAGTATCAATTTTTTTTTAAAATAACTATCAGAGTTGGGCCATTTTAGCCAGCTGTATCTGGATTAATTCGATTTGTCATTCAAAGAGATGAAAAACACTAAGCCATCTAAAATGAATTGTTTTAGGTAACTGTTTAAACAATCAAAGAAATTGATTTTGACTTGAATATGTCCGATTTTAGATCCGATTATTTAACAGTATTGTGAGAAAGCATTTCATCATTTTATTCTCTCAGAATCAGATTTTGCCTGCCTCTTCCACTCACCCCGTGGCCCCACTGCCCCCCACCCACGTGATGTATGTTTGCCTTTTGTCAGAATGACAAAATCCAGCCCCTTGTCTGCCACATCTTTTAAGGTGGAAATGAAATATACCATGGCACTGAATCATAGAAACCATAGAAAACCTAAAGTGCAGAAGGAGGCCACTCAGCCCATCAAGTTTGTACTGACAACAACAACATCCCAGGCCCTTTCCTCACAACCTCACACATTTACCCCACTAATCCCTCTCATCTACACATCCTGGGATGCTCAGAAGCAATTTAGTATGGCCAATGCTAATCTAACCCATGCATCTTTGGACTGTGGGAGGAAAATAGAGCATCCAGAGGAAGAACATGCAGACTCGGGGAAAATGTGCAAATTCCTCACAGACGGTGACCCAAGCCTCGAATTGATCCCTGGAGCTGTGAGGCAGCAGTGCTAACCACTGTGCCACCCATTCCTGACACAATCAGCAGTTGGCATTGCTTGACGATTATCCCATTACTAGTACAGGACTTTGCTGTGTCCACATTGGCTGCTGCATTTCCCTAAACTACCTCCATGATTGCACTTCTGAAGAATACTTTGATGTGGAGATGCCAGCGTTGGAGTGGGGTGGGCACAGCAAGAAGTCTCACAACACCAGGTTAAAGTCCAACAGATTTATTTGATATCACAAACTTTCGGAGCACTGGTCCTTCATTAGATGAGTGATGAAGGAGCCTGATGAAGGAACAGCACTCCGAAAGCTCGTGATACAAAATAAACCTGTTGAATTTTAACCTGGTGTTGTGGAAAATACTTTGTGAACTATAATGCACAGGGATCTCCTGACATTTTGAGGACACTATTTAAAAACAAATTTTTCCTTTTTATAATAAATGAACCAACATGTTTGCAAAAATAGTAATCAGATGAACTTTAATTATATTAAGCATACAAATGCTTTTATAGCACAATTTCAATATTGATATGCAAATCAAAGATTTTAGGAATAAGAAAAGGTCTGTCAACTCAATAAGCCCGTTCTTTTTGATATGTTGAATTTTCACCTGTCTTCTTGCCAGAACACTTAATTATTTCTTTTGCCAGAAATATATTTAATTTCATCTTATGCAAGGTATAAGAAAATTTATAAAAGTAACTGTCTAAATTTTTTTCTTACTGTCAGATCCCTAACATTGGTTTACTTCCTCAGATATTTGATTTCTTCATTACATCAAATAAATAAATTGAAAATGTATGTGAAAATAGCGAACTACAAATTTATATAAAGCTGGCAGTAGAATTCATTAGAAAGTAGTTGATAATCAAGCAAGAATTTGTTTGTGTCAAGCGATTTTGCACATATATCTGTAAGTAAAATTGAGAATTTACTTAGCATTGAAATAGATGAATGATACTAGCAGAAAATCCCAGTTGTATTCTGCATGACTGAATACTTCTGTAGGCAACATTTTTAATAATACTTTATTGAACAAGATAGCAAGTGTATCTCCTAACACAAGAAACACTTGCATTAAATATTTCTGTGTTTCTGCAAAACAGTGTTGCATACAATTGTTCACATTCCACCACCAACCCTCTGTTCCCACAACATCACCTGCATTTTTAAAGTACCTTAAGGTGCTTTCCTATATTAAGAATGACACCAATAACTTAAGAAAATAGCAACTGCCAACACATTCAGAAAATGTAACTGCCTCCACTTCCATCCAATCCTGAGCTTTATCATCAGGGAAGGATTTATCAGTCATGAACAAATGAACAGAATAGCAAGGAATCAGGTTTTTACCCCTCTGATTATCAAAGACTAGATTTTTGTCGCAAAAGAGAAACTCTCTGTCATGCACAAAGAGTGGAAATGACAGAAAACATGAAGTTCTTATTGAGCTCAGTACCAATTCAGTGACTCGCAGGTCTACACTTATGTCCAGCATTTCCTGAATGTGCTGTTGGTTGTGGTTCCCCAATCACAACACGTTGTTGTGATCCACTTCATTAAATATTTACCATCAGTGGTGATGGTGTCATATTTGAGCTGGCTTCCATATCCACATGATAATGATAAGAGGAACAAGCTCATGGTTGCTTTCAATGGACTTCAGTGACCCAGTGGAAGAGAGAGCTTTAAGTTAATGTGAGTGTCTCGCCAAGTGGAGACTTTGGCTGAAACAAGGTCTCTCGTTATTGCGTGTGGCAAAGGTGTTTTAGCGAATCACTTCACGATCAAGGACTGCTTCATGTCCCAGGCAACAACTCTTTGCTGCCTTTCGTGGTGGAACATATTATTCTCTCATCCTAATGTTCTTCTTCTGAGTCATCCTTTGATTCTCATTTGAGGAGGTTTGAGAATGTAAGCTGGCCTCATCCAATTTGGCAGAGCCAAATTATGCAGCATGCAGCAATGATCAGAGAGCCTTACCGCCACATACTGTAGAGAGTTAGCAGATCAATCCAAGCATCGTCACCTCATTCTTAGGAGTATGATAGTTCTCAGTAACTACTTTGGTAGAATCATGGCTCATTGTATTCTTGTATTGATCCTCTGCATGAGTCCCCTTCTTAATAGATGACCCTTATTTCCAAGTAGCTAATCTTACAGTTAAATGGCCAGGATAAAGAACTGAGTAACCTGGGACACCTAAGGATAGAAGCATTATGGTTACTCTCAGGCTATTGTGTACTGATTTGTAGAACCCTCAGATGGATCTGCACATTAAGGGAGTGAAAGGGGTTTACAAGTAGCCCTGGTTATCCCATGGGTGTCTTTTTGGATACATAATGCAACTATTCTCCCCCAGCATATTATGGAATCTTGCGATGGTCTTAAATCATTCTGATCTCTCAGCTCGGCTGACCCTCCAGTGATGAATTTGACTACCCTAATGAACAATGAAAGTATCAGTAATAGTCTGGGTCTATTGCCAGGCTGCTGATTGGGAAATACTATGGAAAGATATAGCTGATCCTTGAATGGATCCCAAGGAACAGAAATTCAATACAGCCTCATTTTCAGTGCCATAGGAACTGGATAACCATCCACATCATTGCAGATCATTTCCCCTCCAAGCATGTCATAAATTGTTATGACTTCCTCCCTGGAGAGCCACAGCCACATAAGATATGGGCACCCATATATGTGGAGATGACTTGAATGTGCTTGTACACATTCAAGGGTAAACCCTTCTCCAGGCAGAGCTATCTGCAGGCACCTCTGCATCCTTCTAGCCCTTCAGCATCACCGAGGCACTCAATTAGTTCACCAGAAAGATGCCACTGTCCCTCAGCAACCTTTCTCCCCTCTTTTTTTTACCCTTGCTTAAGGAGCTCCACCTGAGTGAACTATCGCCATGGCGCCTACTCCCTGTGAATCCTTCCCGTCAGTATTTCCTGTAAAGGTGCTCTGTGACTATAGTGCCCCTACTAAATCACTCCCCTCAAGATGAATGCTTAAGAATTGAACTCAGGTCAATTCCCTCCTCTTGTAATTTCAATGGCAACCTCCAACTCTACACTTCAGCTGAATATCCTAACTTTGTTCTGCTGTGATTATCTCTTCCCTGTGTAAATTGTCCAACCAACATAAAATTACATGGGTATTGTCAGACAGTGAAAAATTGTGGGCAATTGGTAGTTAATTGACTCTAACATGATCTAATGCCATAGCTATTATAGTTTTTATGTGGAGATATAGCGGAGGAACAGCCATCCAGACAGTGAACATAAAATTATTCCCTGTAACCAAACTCCCAATCAGGCTAATACTTACTTTTAATTAATGGGTTTTTAATTTTAATAAGTCTCTTATGTGGAACCTCACTGAATGCTTTCTGGAAGTCCATATAAGCTCCATCCTTAGACATGCCCCCATGTACCACATCAGTTACTTACTCAAAAATATTCAATTAAATCCATTAGACATGACCTCCGCTTCACAAATCCATACTGACTGTCTCTAATCAGCTCAAATTTCTCTAAGTGCTCAGTCACTCTGTCCTTAATTATAGATTCCATTAACTAGATTCCATTAACTTCCCCAGAACAGATGTTATACTAACGAGTCTATAATTTCTTTCTCAGGAAAAAATGCAAAAATCATGGGATTTGGGAAAAACCACACTTGCTTGTTTTTTTTTAAGAAAGAATAGATATTACAAGAATGTGCTTTGTCTGTAAAATTTAATAAGGGTGTGGCTCAGTAACATCATGCCACTTAAGTACCAGGTGGAAACCATCTCTCAATTCTCTCCCTTTGGACTTCAACAGCACAACCCTAGTTGGATTCCCTACCATGAACAACTGGGGGTCGGAGTGGGTTTCAGGGGGAGGGCGGGGAGGGTGGGAGGGATGTTGTTGTTGTAGCCATTGTACAGATGAAGGGTCAGATACACAAAATATTAACTCTATTACCTTCAGCACAGATCCTGTCAGACCCATTGGGTATCTCAAGTCTTTTCTGTTTGTATTTGGAAAAATCCATCAGGTCATCTTTGGCCAGAAACATAATTAGATCATCCATCTAATTAGAGTGGGTACCCAAGCAGGCTGGATGCTAGGTAAACTTAGCAAGAGATTCACTTGCTGACTTGCTTTTCCAACATCTATGGGACACAAGTCATGAATGTAATGGAATGCTCTCCAATTGTCTGAATAAGTGCAAATCCAACACCATCCAAGAAGCTCAATGTCATTCAGGATAAACAGTTTACTGGCACTTCATTCACCACCTTAAATATTCATTCCCTCCACCACCAGCAGACTACAGCTACAAATGCACTACAGCAATGTTCCTAGTCTTTTTCGACAGGTGGTGTCAAACTTAGAGGCATAAAGACAGCAAGTGCATGTGAACATCACCAACAATGAGCTCTCCTCTAAGTCACACACCATCCTGCCTAGCTCATACATTATATTATTTTATTATAACTGGTCAAAGTTTTGAACTCTTAATGAGTATCTTGTATCTTTTTGTTTAAGTGCTTGGACCCTTTAAAAACTTTGTCATTTCTGCATACATGTAGTGACTTAAAGGGGCTGACTCGTGTGCAACATACACAGGAATTTATTTTTGTGCAGCCACAAAGCTTCTAGGGAACATTTTTCCCCAACTTATAGCACTGCGAGTACTTTCACCACACAGACTGCTGCAGTTTATGAATGAGGCTCACCACTTTTCCAAAGCAATTAGGAATCAACAATAAAGCCTAGCCAATGACGATGCATGAATAATAAGACAAACATCTTTCGATAATGGAGTTACATTTGTAACATGTTCTAATATAGAGAGATGATTTTTGAATCAAGAGATTTTTGCAAGATTATGGCAAAAAAGTGCAAAGCCTTCACTTGCTTTCTTTAAAACTTTGGGGTAGAAGCTTTAAGATACTGGGGATTTATCAGTCTTTCCTGCATTTTTTCTAATATTATTCTCCTATTTGTGTTAATTTTAGTAAGCTCCAATCCTTGATACCTTATTAGTTTCTTTGGAAAGTCAGGTATATTATCCTCTGCCTTCATAGTGAAGACTGACATAAAGTAATTATTCAACATGCTTGCAATATCAGCTGAACTGTTTCTAAAGAACTCACTTTACCCTTTTCTTCCAACATAATCATAAAAAAACTTTTGTGATAATCTTGATACCCCTTGCAAATTTGAGTTCATATTCCTTCTTCTAGCTATTATTTTCTCTTTTGTCTTCCTTTGCAGTTCTTTATAATTCTCCCAACAATCTTTGGTACTGCTCTACACACTTTACAGCTTCATTAATTCCTCTCTCTTTAGGCATCTCCTCACATCTTCATTTGCACAGCAAATACCTACACTTTTTTGCCATCCCATGCCTCACAATCATCCTCCATAAATATTTACCTTCTCTTCTTCCTGTGCAATCCAGTTCTCAGGCTCATCATTCACTGTTTTCTCTCTTTACTGGAGAAGCATGCATCTTTGAGGAAAGGAAGATTTTCAGGGCAGTGCTGGGACTGGCCTTCCCATGATAGCCACTTTGGCAGCCATGTGCATGTAATCTCATCCAATAGGAGGGAGGTTTTTTCACGATGAGGCTGAAGATGTCGGCAGGCTTTTGTGTGAAAACCTGAGCCTCATGAGACACTAATGTTCACACATGACGAGGCAGCTGATGTTCTGCCTGTAGACCCTCCATTGGGAGTTTCACCTCCTTCGAGCGGGATCCATGTGTCCATCCCCTCTGCACTGTGGAATGACATATGGCTGGGGAGAAAGCAGCTGGTGCTGCTGCAGGTGTTGCTCCTACTGCTCCTTGTATTAATCCCGTCGCTCCTTCTCATCAGAGGTCCAAGGTAGAGCTGCATAAGTAGCTCCTGTGCTGCAGTGAAGGCTGACAACAGGGAAGTGCTGAAATTCAAGAACCGACTTCCAAAAAAATAAAGAATCACCTGTTACGCAGTGAGAGCAGATATTCAGAACAAGTGCTGTATCAGCCTCCCACCTAGACATGCCTGGAGCTCTTTAGTTTCACTGTTCAGAGGCTTCTCCACCTGAGAAACACTTTTCACTGTGCTCTCACCTCGTTGACCCTGACGAGTTGCAGACTGCTCAAAAAATAAGTGCGCTGACTGCTAAAGAGAGAATGCTTAGATAAAACTTCACTTAATTACTTTATTATGTATCACAATTACTTACCCGATAGCAACACTTGTCTGCAAATCTAGAATCTGGATGGTATCAGGATGCCAATCCAACATCATTTCTGGGGGGTTTAACATCCTGTACATAACTGAACCTGCATTCCCTTGGCATTTCTTTTTGTCACACACAGTACTCTTATTTAATTAGACAGGAATCCAAAATTCAAAGTGGCTTGATAAGGCAAGCATCGTCAAATGAGCACAAAACATACAAAACAAATCCTTTAATGGTTTACAAACTTAGTTACGTTATTTTGGTTACCTTTCAGAATTTGCCTGAGTTCTATATTTAATCACATCTCAATATGGTTCTCAGAACATGAATTTGTGCCAACATCAGTTACTGGCCAGAACAATGGAAGTAAAAACCACAAGCAGCATGTTGACTATATCTCAGTACCAGTTTTTGGTCTGAACAATGGAACAATTCAAGCAGTATCACTTAAACATTTGACATTGTCCAGGTCATCCTGTTCCTAGGATGCTTCATAGTACCATCAAGGCAGCCATTACGTCAATCTTGAGGTTGAGCAAAGAGGAACTCACTTCACTATGCATTATGGGTATCAGGTGATATGAAGTCACAAAGGAAGACTACGCAAAATATCAAGGAACGGGTCAGAAATCACAGTAAAGCCAGAGGGACAACATCTACAGAGACCAAATTTCATTATGTCAGATTTGCAAGAAATCAGGTAATCAAGAAATACAACCATAATAGTTCACATATTATTGGTGTTTGATTAATTAACATGCATTTGGACAACACAAAAGGAATCACGAGGAATTATCTAACTTTGCTTAAAACAATTCCTACCACATACGAATACTTTCCAGAAAAAGCTCACACAGTAGTAGAAAATCATTTCTATGCAAAACGTTGCAAGCTTATTAAAAATCTCTCACCATATTTACAAACATGTTTAATTTTAATAAAACATGGGTACTTACAGACAGTCTTATGAAATATTTCGTCCCAGGTTCAAGTTGTCTCAGAGTGAAATCCACAAACAGCTCAGAGCTATTATAAACCACTTCGCTGTGGTTCAAATTGTCTTTGCTGGTCGAAACATATAGCAAGTAGCGTTCTAGTTGCCCATTAATCTTTGGAGGTTCTCGACATCTAAATTTGTCAGAAAAATATAATTTACTGAGGCTCTAAATAGCCTCAATTAATTTATGGCTGGTCTGACGTGATTAGCTCATGCATAGAATTCTAAAGAGTTTAGTCAACTTATTTATATTTAATAATTGAATATTTTAGGATAATTTAGGGTTAATTTTCACCTTACTACCAACTCATCCTTAAATGTGAATGGCTCATTGATATGATCCCTGCTGATGTCACTACTGGACAGTCAGGTCCTGGAATGTAACCCTAGCTCAATAGCCGTAGCGTTTCTTCCAATTAGAGATATGAATGAACAGAGTCACAGGACTCTGTCTCAGGATGACCAATTAACTTTTAATAAGAGATTGTTAACATGAACAAAAACATGAAAAGATTGACTTTGACACAAGCCACCCCACTTATATCTTCATGGATGTGCACAGATTTATGAAGATAACACAAGTTACAAAATATATCTTCCACTACAATGTTCTTGGTAAGTACACTGTCCATGTGAATTAACAGGCTAACTGTGGTCAGACACACCATGGTCTGAAACAAAGTGACAAATGTATATAAAACAATTGTGGGTTTCTTATCAAATTCCTCCAGGTGCTTATTATATTGTGAGCTAAACAATCTCATTGGAATTCTGGCTTCCACACACCACTCTCGAAAACATGATTGAAAATCTTTTTCCAAACAGTTTTCTTTTAGATGCCTTCACCAGGATCCACTTCCAGGTTTACAATCTTTTCTTTCAGTATTCCGCTGCCTTGTGTTTCCATTTGTATTCAAGCTTCCACACTTATCTCTCAATTACACAGCCATGACAACAGAACATTACTGTTTCACAGGCTTTGTTAATATGTTACCAAACTTTTGATTTACTTCAGATATCTGGCTTCTCACTTTAAATTTGATTCCTGCAGTTGTCTCTTTGATTCAGAGCATTTTCCCGCTTTTTATTTTAATTTCACCCAAGAGCTTGTTCAACTTGTTTAACTTCTTGATCTTTGTTCCTTTAGTTTAATTGTCTTCCTGTGACATAATTTGTGTCCCAACTTCCTGGTTTCTGGACTTTCTTGTGTTCTTTCAGTAAGTCTGCATTTTACAGCTCCTGCCCAGCTCCTTCTGGATCCAGCTTAAACTGAACTCAAAAGTTCTTTCTAACCTAGGGTGAACCCTGCTTGCTAAGCAACAACTTAGTCTTTCATTAAACTCTGCAAGTTTTCATGTTGTAAATGCTTTAAATACCATACTGGCACAGTTTGAAATTAAACCAAGACCCATAGATGTGCAGGCACCTTTGTTCAACACAAACTAAGTAAGATTTAATCCTTTCTTATGCAGAAACAGAAAATAGACTTGTTTAAAGCTATATCTCATTGCTAATACCCACAAATACAAATATAGATCACTGAAATCTATTTTTGTTTCTGACAGTCGTAAAGGGTTAAAAATTAAATATTTAAAATCACAACGTGTTCATTAGAGTGTCAGTGGTTCTGATTTTCAGATGGACCTTGGTTTAAAGGCCAGCATATTCACCAACAACAGTCGAAGGACTCATTAATGTGTTTAATTAAAGGTCAGATGAACATTTGGACCCCAATATAATTTCAGATCAAGAGGAAACAAAGGCTGCCATAGCTGATTTTACCAATCTTCCACAAACCATGAAAACTGAAAGGCAGCTATTTATAGCACTATTTTTCATTCAGAACAAATGCCAATCACTAATATTGTAATGGACAGGATCATTTTCCATACTTGTGTTAATTCTGGAAGAAATTTTACATTCTAAAAACAATGGAAGATGGTGGAAACAAATGTCAGAAGTCATTTACTGAGAAGTATCATGGAATTTGATGCAAGTCCAAACTCCATGAGCTAGGAATAGCTACAAGAAAGATAAATGGGCTCACATATATTGCCACTCACTCATCATCACTGGATCAAAATCCTGGAACACCTATTTAACAACACTTTACATCAAGAACTACAGCAGTTGAAGAAGGTGGCTCATGAGCACCTTCTCAAAGACAACTAAGATGAGCCCATATTCTATGAATCAATACATTACAAACAACACATCAAGATAGGTTGTCTTATCTTAAAAGTCAAATTGATACTGTTAAAATGTCATTAAAAAACCCAAGATACCTGGAAAAAAAGAATCTAAACAAGCTTGCTGACGAATTTCTATAATCAATAAGTTAACTTCTGTTTTGTTTGGGTTGCTAAGAGAATCTGATCCAAAATGGGTCAATGAGAATAAGAGAATTAGGACAATGTAGAACTAGCCTTCACAGACAGCAGAATTAATGAAGCACATCTAAATTTCCAAAACACAAATTACATTTTTCAGATTCCAATGATAAAGAAATGAACAGAGCATTACTACCATGATGTTTGCCAATTTCCTGAAGGGCTGAACATCCAATATGTTTTAGCAGCAATGAATCAAGCCATGTTTCTGACCAAGCTTAGATGGGGAATTAGCTAGTCTGTAGGTGCACTTACTGCCAAGTGATCACATATTTACTGTAAAAACGTATTTCAAATTTGTGAAAAAAGTGACAGTTTAAAAAAGATAAAGGAAGGAGGAAATAGTCAAACATTGCACAACCTAGCCTAGAAATTCTATTTGTCCTTGCATAGGTACTGTGCTCCAAAGGTTACGACTTCCGCTCTTTGATTCCATCCAGCACTGGCTTTGTTATGAGTGGAAGAATCTGTTTTTTTTACATTCATTGGTTGTACAGTTTTGTAACTCCCATGGAGCACAGAAGTAGTGCATTAGGGAAGCTTGTAAATTTGGGATGCAGCTCTTAAAAATCCATAGAATGATTGAAGATTGCAGTGGTAGAGTGGGGGAGCAGCAGGTCTATTGCAAAGTGCTTGTCTCAGTTTGCTGACTGTCAGGTAGCTGTAATGGATGGCTCGTGTGCAATTCTCTGTCACTTTTAAAGTATGTCGTCTTCAACTCAAGTCACGCAATGAAGAGTGTAAGATATTAAAACAATAGAGAGAAAAAGCCCACAATTTCAATGAAACTGGCCTTCAGTGGTTCCTGGATGAAAATGGACAAAGGAGGAAAAAAGTGATGGATAATCTTTTTTTGGATTTGGTTTGATTTATTATTTTCACGAGCATTAGTATACAGTGAAAAGTATTGCTTCTCACATGCTATACAGACAAAGCATACTGTTCATAGAGAATGAGACAAGCAAGTCAGAATGTAGTGTTATTGACATAGCCAGCGTGTAGACAAAAATCACGTTAATGCAGGGTAGGTCCATTGAAAAGTCTGATGGCAGCATGGAAGAAGCTGTTCTTGAATCAGTTGGTACATGAGGTCAGACTTTTGTATTGTTTTCCCGATGGAAGAAAGTGGTAGATTATGTTATAATAATTAATTGGAATTAATTAACAATAAACAGCAAGTATCATGGGAATTGTGACCATATTATGATTTCATTTGATATTAAGGTCTGAATTTTTGCTCCTGAGATTAGAATATAAGTCAGGAAATTCTCAGCTTATGTGCCTGTTTTCAGAGAAACTCTCTCACTGAGTGGTTCCTTCTGTCTGGGGATTGAGAAGTGTGAGATAGAGTCAGCTCATTTTCCCCACACAATTTGAGAGTTTTCACCAGTTTCTTTTTAATTTTAGGTCCTCTAGACCTTGTCCCTCATACGTCATCCCACCTACTCCACATGCCATCTCCATGCCTCAATATTACATTCATGACAATTCATACCAAAACATGCACCTACTCATTCCCTTGGCCTCTGATACTTCTATTCCAACTTAATGCAAACTTATGAAAAACTAAGCCAACTTAATACTACTTATGTTAACCAATGCCATCTATCCACACCACCCACAAATCCTGGCCGTATGCCCTGCATGCAAACTCACCAATCGCCCATGGGCAGACCTCAGGAATTATGCTGACATGTAATAAAACAAAGGTCTAAATATCTATTACAGACTTTGCTATATTAAAAAAATCCTATTCATGAAACTTTTAAATCCCTTGAAGTGTGTAATCCCAAAAGAAACAAATATATTTCTAGTTATAACCCAGATTAAACTCAGTTAATCTTTCAATAACCTTGTTGAACTGTCAATTAAATAGTAGATTTAGCAATTTCCTGTTGAGATGATTATAATTTATGGAAGCTGCCAAGTATTCACAATGACATTCTGATAGTACTTGGGGCTATATCAACAAGCAACTGTTGTAATTGTTAGAACATAATTTTTCAACTCTTACTGATAAACAGGCTGTTTATTTGTATTTGTAAAGATCTGGGGATTTTAAATAACTTCACACCATTGCATTTCTACAGACGTAATGCCCCTTCAAGAGCATTTCTGTCTACTCAAAAAAAAATGACTCTGGGACAAGTCAAGGAGCTTGCTACAGTGAAAGCGGGGTCTGTTGAAACTGGGCACTCATGGTGCTCATATCCTCATGCCATTCTTTGCTACTCCACCCATATAATGAGCTCCATGGCACCACACATCTCTATGATCGTTTATTGCTTCTATGCCAATTTAGTGATAACATATGCCAATTCATAATTTACATCAACAACCCTTTTCCCTTAGCCCTTCCATACCATATAACATAGTATCCACCTTAGGAGACATATAACAAAGAACAAAACAGCATGGGAAACAGGCCCTTCGGCCCAATGAGCCCGCGCCGCCACCTCGATGTTCCCACTTCGACCCACGATCCCTGTCCATGTTTATAGATCTATGGATTAAAAACCAAATTTGAGACAATTTAGGGAGAATTTGTTTTGCCAATTAGCCTAAGAGCATATCTTTGGGATGTGGGAGGAAACCGGAGCTCCTGGAGAAAACCCACGCAAGCATGGGGAGAATGCGCAAACTTCCACAGACACAGACCCAAATCCATGTATCTGCACAGTACAGCGATAGTCACTGAGCTCTTGTGTTGCCCATCAGATGGTCCAGGTCAAGCGTACACTAACGATGTGAAGCAGTAGGATACTCTCGAAAAAGGTCCAAGAGCAGTCCTCTCACGACCCATCGCGTGTATGCCCCTCGTTAGACAACAAGTTGGACCAAAGCACCTGTAGGATAAAAACAAGTACATCAATATCATCATCTATTTACACACTTCCCAGGGATCCCAAGGCTCATGATCCCTATTTTAAATCAGTTTTCTATACCCCTCCATTCCCATTCTGTTCATGTGCCATCTAAGTATTTCTTAAATAACTCCAGAGTGCCTGCCTCCACCACTTTACTTGGCAGCGCATTCCATACCCCCACCACCCTCTGTGTGAAAAAACTCCCTCTAGCATCCAAATTATACCTTACCCCCCTCACCCTAAGTCCATGACCCCTCGTGCTATTCAAGTCCATCCTAGGAAAAAGCTTAACCCTGTTTACTCTATCTATACCCCTCATAATCTTGTATACCTCTATTAGATCTCCTCTAAGTCTATGTCTTTCTAAGGAAAACAGTCTCAATTTGCCTAATCTCTCCTCGTAACTCAGACCTTCCATACCAGGCAGCATCCTGGTAAACCTCCTCTGCACTCTTTCCAGAGTCTCCACGTCCTTCCGGTAGTAAGGCGACCAGAACTGGACAGAGTATTCCAAATGAGGTCTAACCAGCGTTTTATACAACTGCAACATTAAAGGCCAGCTCTTGTACTCTATACCCCTTCCTATAAAGGCTAGCATACTTTTTGCTTTCTTCACAACCTTCTCCACTTGCTCTGCCACCTTCAGAGACTTGTTCACCTGCACCCCCAGGTCCCTCTGCGTTTCTATACTCTTAATAGGTCTACCCTTTATCGTATACCTCCCCCCTACATTCTTTCTCCCGAAATGCATCACCTCACATATATCAGGATTGAATTCCATCTGCCATCTGTTTGCCCAAGCTACCAGCCTATGTCCTGCTACATTGCCTGACAATGCTCCTCACTATCCGCAAGTCCAGCCATCTTTGTATTGTCTGCAAACAATACGTGAGAGAGAGAGAGTGGGCGCATGAGAGAGAGAGTGCGCGCATGAGAGAGAGTGCGCACGTAAGAGAGAGAGAGTGCGCGCGTGAGAGTGAGAGAGTGCGCACGTGAGAGAGAGAGTGGGCGCATGACAGAGAGAGTGTGCGCGCGTGAGAGGGAGAGTGCGCACATGAGAGAGAGTGCACACGTGAGAGAGAGAGAGTGCGCGCGTGAGAGAGAGAGAGTGCGCGCGTGAGAGAGAGAGAGTGCACGCGTGAGAGAGAGAGAGTGCGCACGTGAAAGAGAGTGCGCGTGTGTGAGAGTTTACTGAGGAAGAGGATGCTAGCAAAACATCAGAGGCAGCAGAGAAGATGGAGGTAATGGGGACTGATAGACCATATGTATTGCAAGGGCTATCTAAAATTAGTGTGGATAAGTCAGCTAGTCTGTTGGCGTACATCCCAAGTTGTTCAGGACTTTGAACATGGAGGTTCAATAGGCAGAAGAAGGGCTAGCCATTGTCTTCTAGATCCCTCAAGATATGTTGAAGGTGCCAGAGGACAGAAAAGTAGCAAATCATAGAATCATAAAATCATAAAAACCGTACAATGCGGGAAGAGGCCATTTGGCCCATCAAGTCTGCACTAACAACAATCCCACCCAGGCCCTGTCCTGTCACCCCATGTATTTATCCACTGTTCCCTCCATTCACACCAAGACACTAAAGGACAATTTAGTATGATCAATCACCCTAACCCATACATCTTTGGAGTGTGGGAGGAAACCAGGGCACACAGACATGGGCAGAATGTGCAGGCTCCATACAAATAGTGACCCAAGCTGGGAATCAAACCCAAGTCCCTGAAGCTGTGAGGTAGCAGTGTGCCATAAAAAGCAAATGTGATACCCTTATTCAAGAAAGTGTGCAAACACTTTCCTAGTAACAACAGATCGGTCAGTTTAACGTGAGTGGTGGACAAGGATTTGGAAACAACAGTGGGAAGAAAAGAAGTGAACAGGCATTTGGAGAACTTGAATGATTTAAAAAGAGCCAACACAGCTTTTAAAAAGGCAGAAAGTTGATGAATGGATTGCATTGGAGGTTGTTGTTATGGATTTTAGGCAAATGTTTGACAAAGCATCAGATAAAAGGCTGATGAAGAGTATTGAGGTTCATGGCATAGAAGAGTTAGTTTCAGTTTGAATAAAAATTGGCTTAAATAACCAAGACTTGTTTTTTTAGACTAGAAGATATGGACATATTTATAAATTATTTGGATACTGGAATGCAGAGCAAAATTGTAAAATTTGCTGATGACATCAAGCATGCAAATTTGGCAAATAGCAAAGGTGATACCAATTGACTGACTAGGAATTTGCTGCTTATGAGGCGTATGGAAGCAGGGGTAAAGAATGATTTCAAAGGAAAGCTGACAAAAATAAATTGCAGAGTTGTGAAGAAAAATGGCACTGGCTAGATTGCTCTACAGTGGGCCAACATGGCTACACCCTTCCATGCTGTACACGTTCAATAGGTTGGATTTTGGAAGAGCTGTGGCCACTGGCAATTTGTGAAAGGGCTCTCATCTGCAATGATAGTCTGACAGCTGTGTTCTTTTTAATTTTACTTTTTAAAAAAATCTTCAGATGCTTTTATCTTGAGGAACACTCAAGATAAAGCAGTGTTTTTAGACTGCAAGATATGTCCATATCTTCCAGTCTAAAAAACAAGTCTTGCAGTTATTTAAGCCAATTTACCATAGGGCAGCACAGTAGCATAGTGGTCAGCGTTGCTGCTTCACAGCTCTAGGGTCCTGGGTTCGATTCCCGGCTCGGGTCACTGTCTGAGTGGAGTTTGCACATTCTCCTCATGTCAGCATGGGTTTCCTCTGGGTGCTCCGGTTTCTTTCCACAGTCCAAAGATGTGCAGATTAGGTTGATTGGCCATGCTAAGAAATTGCCCCTTAGCGTCTCGGGATGCATAGGTTAGAGGGATTAGTGTGTATAATATATAGGAGTACAGCGTGGGTGGGATTGAGTTCAGTACAGCCTTGCTGGGCTGAAGGGCCTCTTTTTGCATGTATGATTCTATGATTCTATAACACTCTGCTTCTCCTATCTATCTCAACAGCTTCCACCTTTGAAGGTGGGGCTGCCAACCTTCCAATGCCATTGGCCGTCCATCCTTGGGGGGCATGCCTACAGATCTTAATTGGATTGGGCCCCTGGAGGCAGACATTCAGTTGGCCACCTCCTCAAAAATCATTTCCAGGGTCCCACCGTTAGCAGTTCAGGTTCACAGCTTTGAATTCAACCCATGTGGGGATTAGGACCTTACACCATGACCCTGTGACACTATGTGTTATTAATAAACCTAATAAAGGACTTAGAAGAAACATAATTATTCAGAAATTTGTGTGAATGTGTAACTCAGTACCACATAAAGTAGCTGAGAAACCTGCATCCATGTCAAAGAATTGGGGCTGAAACAAACAACAGCCTGTGCACAACAGGGCCTTGGGTGCATAAAAACCTTTCCTTAAAAATAGCCCAATGTAAATCTAAGGCCTGTCTGCCTAATTCACCAACATGGTGCCATTATTTACAGCAATATATAGATTTGTTATTCAATTAATAAAAATATGAACAATTCTGTTGCCTTAAAATCTCACATAATTTACAGGATGTACCATACCATCCTATTAAATCCTATTATCCATTGTAAAAATCCTAAATAATTTATAGCTTCTGCTATAGAATTCCATTAAATCCTATAATCCATAATAAAAATCCTATATGGTTTTCAGATAGCTTTTTATTAGCCTACAGATTTATGACAAGTATATCACTGGGATATATTTGGACAAGCTTAGTGATCGACTCCTTTGACTTTACAATTTCAAATGTTAGTTAACTGCAGGCTTTAGCCATCCTGTGTCATCGTAAAACAAAAACTCTGCAGTAAATAAATAGATTTTTATTTAAATCCTGAAACAGGTATATTTCTTTCCCTTAAAATATGATGTTACTTAATCATTTCAGGGGAAATGGAAGAATGTTCCTTCTTAAATTTCAAAGGTATCGTAAACATCCCTTCAAAATGTAGGTAGCCAACTTGGCTGCTTAAATCCAGTACTGATATTATACTGGCTTTTGAACAGCAAATGATAATCAATAGTTCAATCTATTGTTAAACTAATCGCTTTGATGCTTTTAATCATATAAAATTAAATTTTCTGTCAAAACTCCATCCTGATTGAATCCTCCAGAAAATTTTATATAATGCAGTAAATAAATATCCTGTACCAAAGGCTACTTACTGCACATATATGCTTCTCGAGTCTAGAACAGTCAGGACCGGTGCATCAACGTAAGAAGGTGGCAGTTGTGCTGTGAACAAGGTGATCCGGGAACTGTTTGTACAGCCAATGATAGTGCATGCTTCAAGCACAAACTGATATGCGGAGTAGGCTGCTAAACCTGTATGAAGATATTATCCATTAGTAAATTACCATTTGCAATTGAGTACACTAAAACAATTACGGATAGCTTTCAATACTACCATATTGCAATGAGGTTTCATTCCTCATTCTTTATGTCAAATATATTCTCTGAGGAGCCACAATCATCATTGGAACATAGGAATTTGGAGCAGAATTAGGTAATTCAACCCTTCAAGCCAGCTCGGCCATTCAGTCAGATCATGGCTGATCTCTTTCGTGTCTCAAATCCATCTCCCTCCCTGCTTCCCATGTCCTTTTAACTCATTTTTATCAGAAGTACATCTGTCTCCAATTATCATCGAATTGTCAGTCCAATCCTATGTTATTGGACTAATATGGAACTCTGCAGTTATGGATGGAACTTCCAAACCGAGAATCGTCAGAAATGCCTGTTCTCTCAGTACTTCTCCATAGTGCAGGATTACTGGGGGAAGCCAACCCATGTTACCTTTTAATGGAACCATTTGCCGTAATTTTGTAAATCTGTGTTCACTAACACAGTGAAAAGCTTTATTAAATAACTTTTCAGTGTGTTAGTGAATGAGTGCGAATAAGATACGTGGGTGGGGATAATAGGGTGGCAGAGTGGGTTGGGTAGCAACTGGGGAAGGTGGGTAGCCTAACAGGATGCATAGGCAGTAAGTGGCAGGATGGATAGAGTTTTATGTGAGGGTACCAGCTGGATAGATTGGAAGGGTGGTTGGTAGTAGGGTAAGTTGGGTGGCAGGATAGTTGGTGGCATGGTGATAGAGTGAGTAGATACCTGTTGAGTAGGATAGTAGGTGGGTGGTCAGATCATATCAGATAAGGGGAATGGGGAGGTGGGGAATGTCAGATAGTCGAGTAAGGAGTCAGACTTATGGGGAGCCACAGGGCCATGTGGTTGGATGGTCAAGGGGCTACTGATGATAAAGTGTGATGTAGCATGTCTGACAGCATTTGTGCAGAGTAAAACAGAGTTAGTGGGTGGAATTTTAGAAGATTTTTTCCTAAGCATTCTGCTAGTGTGGATACGGGAGAGTTCCTGATCTGTTTTTTTGGCAAGTTTTCACACACAATCTTATGAACTTAGAAATTGAAAGTATAGATTAAATAATTTCTAGACACTAAAAGCAGTGGGTAGGGCTTAACTCAGCCTGCAGCTCAGATCAGAGCCACAAACTGCGCCTGCACAGAAAGCTAAAAACAGTGCTTCTCCTGACAGAACACTCCCCATAGGCCAGATACAGCTCCCCACTACCCAGATGGAAACTGGAGGTTCCTCCCAAGATTATTGACCTCCTTACACCCCTCCTCCAACAGGGCCTCCTTCCACAAGGCCCTCTCATCACCTCCCCTCCCAACTTCACTCCCAGCTCCAATGGCTGCTTGACATGTCCTTCCCTCTCCCCTGCCTCTTGTCATCACATCCCACCACTGCCCCTCCCTCGTCCCTTAAAAAGCAGACCTGAAAGTGCTGGCTTTCCCCCCCAGCGGTAACAAGGCAAACTGCCTTAAGCTCGCTGAATGCTCCAATGGGTTTCTGACTCATCTAAATTGCCTACAGCTGATCTGCCTGTTGCAGGTGGGGTCCCATTCATGCTAATTTTTTTTGATAGGACGGGAATGGGCAGCATTTCCGTTGGTCGACTCAATCCCAATTTTACCACATTTTTGTGGCAAAAAATACATCTGATGAGGCTGTAAAATTCCACCCAGTGTTTCGAGGTTGTATTCTTCTTTAGATTCCGTCTATTCCTGACCTTCTATCCCCTCTCCAACTACGTAACCCATCATGTTACTACTCCTCTTCAGCTCAGTCATTCAGACTTGAAATGTTAACTCTGTTTATCTCCCCACAAATGTTGCCAGATCTGCAGTATTTATCCAGCATTTTCTCTTTCATTCCTTGGAGATAGGTCAAAGTGCAAACAATTATGGTCAACCTTACATTTTTGTTGCATTTTCTGTCTACTTGTGCGGAATTTTTGGAAACTATATCTTCGCTGAAAGAAAGGGCGTTAATGACAAAATTGAAGGAAATAGCTGAGAGTTGTACCCATGCCCTGGGGACACCTTGGGACTGCCTATTGGGCATGGGGCAAGGGGGTGGGCCTATAGGGGTGGGAACTATAGAGCAGGTTCTGTTCAGAGCAGGGTCTGTTCAGAGCAGGGTCTACGGGGTGATAGCAGGGGTGGGGGATCCCGCTGCCACTTTGCTTTGGGATCCAGCTGGGGCTGAAGAGAGGCCAGCGATTGGGCGGGCTTGGAGGGAGGATCTGCCAGGGCTGGTCTGCCTGTGGAGGGGAGGGGGGAATCGTCACTCCAGAGGACAGATGGGTTGGTATGCTGGATATCAGGGCGGGCCAAGATGTGGGAGGTTGAGGGAAGGCCTGTGATTGGACAAAGGGCCGCAATCAGGTTGTGTGTGTGTGTGTGTGTGTGTGTGTGTGTGTGGGGGGGGGGGGGGGGGGGGGGGGGTGCAGCAATGCAGGAGTCTCTAGGATTGGCCAGCAATTGAGCTGGCCAGCAAATTGTAGGCTGACCATGCGGGCCACTGGGAATGTATGGAGACTCACTTATTTGAGCCTCCCCTGCATGAATAAGCCCTGCCTTTTGAAATTTAATAATACTCGTTGCCAGTTTCTGGATTGTAGTGTGGGACATTCTTCTCTAAATTCCCATTATTAAAAATAAAGCATGAATTACTCCAGCATTCCCACAAATATGACACTTAGAATTTTTTGAGAGAACCGTCCTCTATAAACCGTCCTCATTTAAATCAATGACAAAATTCAAGAAAATAGCTCAGAGTTGTTGTGGAACATGAAAGACCTGTGAAATATAATTAGTGTACGTAATAAAAATAACATAACTGCTGACTCCAGATTGATCGCTATAATTCTGGCTACAATAGCTCCAATCCGGCCCCTTTCTCCAGTTGCATTCACAGTTGCATTCACAGATTATTCATGTAAAATATTTTGGAAAGAAAGAAAATACTAAAGGAAATTTTTTAAACTCATGTTTATAGGGAGTACAGATGGAGAAACTTGTGGTTTAATGATAAATTAAACAGACTTTGCTGAATTCAGACAGGTTCATGAAATCTAAGCCCCATTCTTGGATTTAAGCATATAGTTTAGATTAACATTTCAATGCACCACTATGAAGAGATCACCAAATTATTGGAGTGACCATCTTTTGAAAGAGACATCAAAATATGTCTATTTGCTGTTGAGGTAGATGGTAAAGGTTCAATATCAACTCTTGAAAAACAGAGGCGACTTTTGCTTTCTTTCACTCTTGACTTTATGTAAAGATGTTGTGTGTCATAGTTAACTTACTTCCCTCAACCAACAGCAGTAAAAGCTGATTTCGTCATCGCATGCGGACGCTGCATTTGTTGACATTATATGGAGATGCTGGCGTTGGACTGAGGTAAGCACAATGAGAAGTCTCTCAAACCTAGGTTAAAGTCCAACAGGTTTACCTGGTAACACAAGCTTTTGGAGCATTACTTCTTCTTCAGCTGAAGAATGAGAATGTTCTGAAAGCTTGTGCTACCAAATAAACCTGTTGGACTTTAGCCTGGTGTCATGAGACTGCTTACTCTGTCTACATTACAGAGGGATTGCACAGCAATAAGCAGGATTGGAAGATTAGTTGCATCAAACACAGAGATTCATAAAATTGGGTCACTGTTTTTCACGCAAGTATGAACTAGTAGCCCAGCACAATTAAATAAACCAAAATACAATAATGAAATTAGAAACATCATTTTGTACAACATGGCAAAACATGTATTAATGATGTGAAAGAAGGAAGATTATAACAACGCTGCATCAACTATTGCAATACAAATATCATCAGTTTTGGCATTGTGGCACATTGGTTAACATTCATCCCTCACAGCGCGAGGGACCTGGACTCAATTCTGGCCTCAGTCACTGTCTGTACGGAATTTGCACATTCTTACATGTCTGTGTGGGTTTCCTTCTGTGCTCCGGTTTCCTCATGCAGTCCAAAGATGTGCTAAATTGCCCCTTAGTGATAGAGGAATATATGTGGTTACAGGGATGGCACCTGGCTGAGATTGTTGATGGTGCAGGCTTGATGGGCCAAATGGCCTCCTTCTGCACTGTACGGATTTGATGATTAGCAGGTTACCGGATGAATTAAGGTAACAATAAACAAATTTTACCACACAAATATTAAAACATATCTGTAATGTATTTATAAACTAAATAGTCAGTACATAATTATTAAACAAGAATTTTTCACTTATTTCTCATTATATCTGATGCAGAAAAATCTTTAATTGGTTAAACAGCTTATACACATTTGTTAGCTAAATTATGGTTCTCCACACATAGAATAATCTGTAAATTATATGTTTACATCATGCTTACTTTTCTATCATTGACATTATTTGAAGATGAAAGTTCTACAGAACTAAAGGCATAAATAAAGAGGGTGCCTTGGTTTTTGTATCAGTGAGGCAATTGTATTGTATATTAGTCCAAAAGAAATGGTTTAGCAAAAGACATTATAAGAAGGAATAACTAAAGTATTTTTACAGAAACTTCAAATATGAAAGGAAAAGTAAGCTAACATTGGCTGGCTAGTTTCACACTAAATCAAAACTGTAGCAATAATCTGGTAAAATTACTTTGCATTCAAAATGTTTTAAAATAACAATAATGCTCATATTAGATGTTCAAAATTATTATTTCTTTCAGAGGGACTATTCAATATTTGAGTAAGCGGATGTTATTAGGTATAGGCATTAGATGAATCTTACTCACTTGATTTTGTTAAGAGCTAGAAAAATAGGCACAGCTTTTCATTGGTGAGCATACTTCAGGCACTTATGACAGCGTGGTAGATGAGATAAAAGGTTCAATAATACATTTACAACATGACAATGTTGCATTGTAATGCTGACACTGCCCTTAACAGGATCACATCATTCTTAAAAAAAAAGAAATGAAAGTAGCTTTCTCAATACTCCTAAATCTAATTCAATCTGTCAGAATTAAAAAGACAAGGACTATTAGATCAAAAGCTTTTTGAGATATTAAATAAAACGTGGTGGACTTTTATTAACCAATATTAAAGAAAACAGAAGTGAGGGAAATTGCCAAAGAAATTAAATGTATTTGATATGTTTGAGAATTGGGGTTTGGGGATATGTGCAGCTTCTATGGTTTCCAAAGTTACATGCTAATCAGAATTTAACTACATCGGTTTTCTTCCAACACTAAGTATTTCAAGAATTGATTTTTGCTAATGTCTTATTTGAAACCCTGAAAACATCAAATGGAACATAGGGAGCAATTTTCTGGTCTTGTCACGTCTGACGCAGCTACTGGAGAAGAGCATGTGAGCCTAAAAACCGGTTTTGTGCCTCGTGCTAAATAGTTTGCAATCATCTTGTTCTCTTTCTACTAGCACAGGCCAGATTGTCTCCCTATGCATAACTCCTTCAACACTGGATTCTCCCAACTTCCAGAATGTTCTGACCCTCGAACGCAGTGCGAGACTGTCGAGAATCATTACTCAGGTGTGACAGCCATACCAGAGGGTTCAGAGACAATTGAAGCTCCTGGATGGTTGAGGACATGGCTGGGCAGTGCATAACCAGCACCCTAACAGTGCCAAACTGCTACGCTAACAATACTAAATGGGCTTTGTCAGTGTGCTGGGGCAGTGGCAAGGGGCTGGGCCTGAGCAGCAGGTATGATTGGGGTGGGGGGTGCTAGATGGGTGGAGGGCCGTGAAGTGGGGATCATGAAGGGGGAGTCATGAAGAGGTGGGGCAAGAAAGGGGGGCTAGTTTGGGATCATGAAGACAGAATCCCAATGCCTCAGTGCTGACAATCCACGTCAGGGAAAGTGTGTGGAAACATACCATCTGCTGATGTGGGAAGGAGGAGTAGGGAGAAGAGATGCGAGGGAAAGGGTCTCCCAGAGCACTGTGAGACCAGGATGCCCTTTCAAAACAGTACCAATTGCTTTGCAGCTCGATTCATTGGTGTGTTTAGCACCCCACTGCCCCAGAAGCGACACACCACCCACCACCCTCTCAAAAGCGACTGAGTGTGGGGCAATTGCAATCTGGATCGCACTACTCTGCTTTTCTTGCTGATTTGAGAAAATGCCATCCTTTATCAATTTTTGAGACTATTGCAGCTGCAGTCTAGTTCCAAATTTTGTAAACTGGCACTGTGCATGCCTGAGACACTCATCTGCCACTCATGCTGACAGCAAGGAATAATGTATTGACCAAATTTGTGAAGTCAACTCGTTTGAATAGAATTCTAACCCATGGAACATGGACAAAGGAAGCATGGACTGGAAGGAATTGATTATGGACTGGAAAATCCATGATGTAGAGATGCCGGCATTGGACTGGGTTAAACACAGTAAGAAGTCTCACAACAGGTTAGAGTCCAATCAGTTTATTTGTAATAGTAATCTTACAAGCTTTCAGAAACAGTGTTCCTTCATCAGGTGTGTGGAAGATTCTGATCAGAGAAGGGCATTTAGAGTAAAATTACTTTTTAATTGAGGTTGAAAGGAAGGAATGTTTCAGAACTTCATCTTTTATTGGTGATATTTTCCATGGGTAACGAAGGACAACTTCCATCACAGCTAGGAGCAAATTAGGAAGATTTTTTTCTGCGAAGAGTGGACTGCCAAGTATATAACCGCTACACATATTAACTTAAGGTCACAGCAGTAATGAAAATTGTGAGCTGCAACATTCTCAGGAAGGTAGCATGCAAAGTGGCAACTTTTCTACATTCCTCACAAGGACTGAATCTAATGGCACGAAAAGACAGCAGCAACCCTGCCATGACCATTTCAAGCAATCACAACATGGTCAAATGTCAATCAAGCAATCTTAATTAGCCTCTGGGCAGAAAGGCTGTTTTCCTTCTTTCCCACCACTGGCTTCATCTGCTGAGGTGATGAGTTGGGAAGGTTATTGGGTCTCCATCCTGTGCCTTCCTGCACAATTAAATGTCCCTCCAAGAAAGACGAAAACTCTCATACTGTAAGGCAGGAGCACTGAAGAACTCTGGGCAGCATGGTGGAAATGAATAGCACTGCTATCTGACAGCACTGGGGCCCGAATTCAATTCCAGCCTTGGGTCACTGTCTGTGTGTTTTTTTTTGGGTTTCCTCCCACAGTCCAAAGATGTGTGGGTCAGGTGAATCGGCCATGTTAAATTTACCCCTTCATGTTAGGGAGACTAGCTAGGGTAAGTGCATGGAGTTATAGGGATAGGCCTGGGTGTGATTGTGGTCAGTGCAGATCCAATGGGCTGAATGGCCATTTTCTGCACTGTAGGATTCTATGATTCTAACTGTGCCATAAACCAACAGTGCCAACAGAATCGAGATGTAATCTGGACTAACTGAGGAGGAACCATCCAGAAAGATAGCTATCTGCTCTTTACATTTCTAACATGCCTTGTTGTGCATTTCTAGGGGAAAGCTGCTTCAAATGTACGTAATGAGGCTGAGGAAAAATAATTGTTCTTTTTAAGATTCAAAAGAGACTGGAGAATGTATAAGATAACACACTGGGTGGAATTATCCTCCCATTCCAGCATGTGTTTTGCGGTGATGGGACTCAGTTCATTGCCTACTGGTCGTGGAATCTTATGGTCCTACCATTGTTAATGGAGTTTCCCATTGAATGGGCCCCTTCCTGCCAGGAAACCCACAGCACGTACACATTGTTGGTAGGACTGAATGATCCTGCCAGGGTGAATGGCAACAAGATTTTGGTGACTATTTCACCTTGTGTAGAACAGCAGAATTACACAGCATGACTTACACTTTAAGTATGGCTAAGCTCAAAGCTAATTTGTATCCATTGTAGTCCTTTACTTGGGATATGTGTGAACTTTCTGGCAGTAAGTCTGCACAATATATGTCAAAGACTGCTGATTTATTTCCCAACTCAATTTCAAATCTGTGTTTCAAAATGTATTACCCTGGGGTAAAATCAGATTACGTCCATTTTGAAGCACAGGGGGTCATGATTTAACTTTACTCTGTGCAAGATTCAGTTGAGACAGAGGGCACACAAACTCTTTGCTACCTTCTTCATTCCACAATTTCAGTATGTAGTGCAGTGTCAAACATGCAGTTGACCGGCTACAAGCTCAATAGGGGGCCGGGCCATCAGCCTGTGTGCCTAGTATATATATGTCACTTAACCTACACATTTCAAAGGAGGTTTGCACTTCTGGGAAGTTGCACTCACTACACCAAAGCTAATACTAATTGTCTTTGTAGGAATTGAATGAAATTTAAAGCATCCCAAAAACAGTAACAGGGAAGATGGCTTTCAGCTTTCAGATCTTGCACTGAAGTCCTCAGCGATCGATAGAAGGTGAAATGTCATGCTTCCAAAAAAGGACTGGAGACTCTGGGCAAACTCTGAGAAGGGTTCGGGATTAGGTATCATGGAGGTGTCTGGCTCTGAGCACCTAGCAGCTGTGCTACAAGAAATTCAATAATCTCAAATGAACCGCTAAGGTTATTGAATGCATCTTCATATGACATGGTCTACCCTCTGCACCATCAACCTCTCACAATGTTCAAAGCACACCACGTTGCTTCCTACCTCCCTCTCTGCATTACTCATCTATCAGTGATCTCTGGCAATCAGGTTCAGGGGTACCATTGAAATACTCCACATTATCCTCTGTCACACATCACAATGGTGCCAATGTCACAGCAACCTCTTGCTGGCTGCATTTCCAAACCTTCAGCTATTCAGATTTGGCAGGCAAATTATCCAAATGCAATCACTGACATTCCTTCTTCTCTTGCATAATAAGATGACCCTTAAGAAAATAGTTCTTATTTCAGAATTTTAATCAAAAAGTCACTGCAATGGAACACAGTAGATGGATTGAAAGGTGAAGAATTGTGAAGCAACTGTGATGATTACATAATATCCTAGGGGAATTAGAATCTCAGTACCTGTTCATGGACAGCCCAAAGGCTCCTTTCTGCTTCTTCTTCCTCCTGATTTGTCTTCCAAATAGTTCTTCTCTGGTGGCCCAACGACAGTGGGAATGTCTGACTGCATCAGGACAAAGGCACTGTGACTGCTTCCCCGTGACCCAGAATTAACTGAGGTGATGTACTGTGCACAATCGCATACCAAGCGGATTGAAGAAATGGTAACTCTTATGGTTCCTGTATCTCTTTCCATTTACACATATGTGAAGTTGACAGCTTCCTACACCATCAGGAATCCTGAGCACCCAGCGGCTGTGCTACAAGAGGTTCAATGATCTCAAATGAACAGCCAAGGTTAGTGAATCTTGGTGAAGCCATGTGCCTGCTTCCTCTGTTTCTCTCTGGTAAGATGGAAGATGATGAACTCCTCTCTCCTGACATACAGAGCTTCTAATGCCCTCACAAACGTCATGGTGGATGGCAAATTGTTGGCTATGTTGCCTGTCCCTGCCTGGAAGGACCTGCTTCCATGAGTGTTGAGGGTGGTGGTGTCTTTCCAACAGCCTTTGAAACTTTCTGCACGCAGGGCAGAAAACTCCTCTGGCTCTCTGTCAGGATGCAACGACAATCTCTTCAAAGGTCACCAAACCTCCTCTTCCAAAAACACACCTTGGCACTTGCACAAGCAGTGTATGAGAGAATATAATTTAAACAAACTTCAGCTGCAAGTTGGGTGGTTAGTCCTTTAAATAACATTTAAGAAGAGTATCCATGGTGCAGCTGAGTTGCATGTTCAGCTGAGAGTGATTAGGAGGCAGCATTACCTTGATCTAAGTGATTGTTTGATATCACATGGTGAAAGTCTCCAGAGCAGGCATGGCACACATACTCACGCCCTTACCAGCATGATGTGGAACAAAATCATGGCACAAATGGCTAGAAATGGTTTACTCACCATTTTCTGTGATAGCTGTCTTGATAGACTCAACTTTAGTGCTGCGAGGTGGTTAGAATTTTCCTCTCATGGTGTTTTCCTCTAGCCTCGATAAAACTGTGTTTATTTTTTATTAATTGATCTTGTGCTTTCTTCAAGCATTAACTCAGTGGGGAGCAGTACGTTTGATGACACTCACTCATAGTGAGAGGTTCTTAACAAAACTGTAATCAATCACTACAGTACAGAAAGAGGCCATTTGGGCCATCGAGTCTATACTGATCACAATCCCATCCATGACCACAAACATTTACCCTACTAATCCTCCTGACACTAAGAGGCAATTTAACATGGCAAATCAACCTAACCTGCATATCTTTGGACTGTGGGAAGAAACCAGAGCACCTAGAGAGAACCCACGCAGACACGGGGAGAATGTGAAAACTCCACACAGACCTGAGGCCTGAATTGAACCTGGGTCCTTGGCACTGTGAGGCAGAAGTGCTAACCACTATACCACCCGATGCACCTCCTTGTACTAAGCTACAAAACTGTCCTGCAATTACTGGCTGCCTTGTGGCCCCTGAAGAAAATGAGGTGCAATTATGAAGGATGAAGTTAAAAACACTTCCTTTAAAGCCTGGGATCAGGTACTGAAACTGGGGTCTTTTGGATCATTAGCTCATGCACCCACTTGCCAGGTGGATGAGCTGGTAGACTAGCTTCATCTTGGATAACATCAATTGCAAGTGTGGCAAAAGCCTAGAAAATCTACAAAATTATGAGAGGTATAGACGAGGTAGATAGTCAGAGGCTTTCTCTTAGAGTAGAAGTGTCAATTACAAAGGGGGAAAATTTAAGAGAAATGTGCGGGGGAAGTTTTTCACACAGAGTGGTACATGTTTGAAACGCACTGCTATGGAAGGTGGTGGAAGCAGCACGAGTAACATTTAAGAGGCACCTAGACAGATACATAAATAGGGAGGGAATAGAAAGATACAAATTGAGTAAGGACAGAAGGTGTTTTCTTGTTTAGTTGGGGCATCATGGTCGGTGCAGGCTTGGGGAAGGTTGAAGGGCCTGTTTTGTTTGTTCTTTGTAACTCCTGTGCACTTGAACTGTGCGAAAGGATCTCTTGGGACTTTGACACACATAGGATTCACAATTGATCAAGGAAATTTATGGTTAGTGCAGTATCGTAGCACTCAAATGTACTTAAAGGCAGATTTCCTCAATTTTTCAGTATAAGAAAAACATTGTACATTGTTACATGTGTTGAAGACAACAAAACATCTAGGGCTGTAGACCATGAAAGTATGCCCTGGGACATTAACAAATAAATCCTTTGTGGCTTTTTCTTTGACTGTGGTTTTTAATGTGTAAGTTAGGAAGAAAGAATTGCATTTATACTGTGCTTTTCATGAGCTCCTGATGTTTCAAAATGCTCCAGAGCCAATTAAGTGTTTTTGATGCTTCAGTGGTTGCAGTTCAGTGCCAATCTGCCCACAGCAAGGTCCCACAAAACAGCAATGGGATAATGACCAGGTAAACTGTTTTAGTGATACTGGTTCTGAGATAAATATATTGGCCAGGGGACTGGGGAGGCCTCTCTTGCTCTTCTTCAAATAATGGAATCCTTACGTCCACCTGAGAGGAAAAACGGTGTCTCAGTTTCAGTGTCTCATCCGAAACAAATTACCTGAAACAAGTTAATACCTTTTCTCAAACAGTAAAGAGAGGAGTTTCAGAAGAATGTCTTAAATGGTTGTGAACTGGTATCCTGCGGTGAAATTGCAGGGCAGTGGTAAATCACATAAAGGTAAAATATATGAATCTGTCCTCCTGGCTTAGGGATTCATACATCAGGAGCAAATATCTGGGATTTAAATATGGAAGCAGCAGATCCTGGAAAGTGCTAATAGATTCTGCACTATTTCTTTTAAAGTCACCAGTTAGAAACATATTTTCTGTAATCTAATCTTGTGTTTTGTTATTTCCTTGGTGCAACTTTCTTACTTAAACCTAGTTGGATTGGCAGGACTGCACTAAAATTGGTGACTCTAAAAAATGACATAAAAAGATCTGATTAAACACCATAAAGCCACGAGCTCCATGCAAAGGAATGTTGAGGAAAAATGACAAGGATAACTCCTGAAAGTCCAAGTTAAACAAACAGCCACTGTTGAAACTGTGAAAATTAACTGGTAGTTTTTTTTTTATTTAAGGGAGCTAACATGTGTATTGATTGCTCGAGAGAAGATGACAAGTGAAGAGCTTTCCAATTAATAATCAACAATTCTGGACATTCCGAAGTATCTAAAAACCTTAGAAGAATGAAAAGGCCACCAGGGAAAGGAGACCACTTTAATAAATCAGTGTTATCTTAACTTTTAAGTGTCATTGGTCTATAATGGATTAAAATAGATGGAAGAGAAATCATTAGACAACAAAGAATGGAGATTTCTGATTAAGCCAGTGCTATAGTGAAATTCTCTGTTTGTCAACTTGTGAAACATATGAATTAGTCCAACAGTTTGTAATTGAAGAAACATTACATATCAATACTTTAATAAAGGAAAATTCTCTCTATTTCATCTTCTGATCTGGGATCCTTATTCTAAACTTTTATAAATAGCTGCTCAATGCTGAATGAGAAGTTGCAAATTATGTTTGGTTGAATTAGTTAAGGATTGTCATTATCTTGTGTAGCACTTATTCCGCTACTTATATAAGTTGGAGAACAGTGATAAATCTGTTTAATGGTTGAAAAAGTTCTTAGTAGTTTTTAAAAATTTTCTTCATTTTTTTTCTTTTGATGGAGTCGTCATTTAAATCCTCCCCACTTGCCTGGAGGGGTGCAGCTCCAACAACACTCAAGAAGGTTAACACTATCCAGGACAAAGCAGTCCACTTGATTGGCATCACATCTACAAACATTCAATCTTTCCACCATCGACGTTCAGTAGCAGCAGTGTGTACTGTATACATGATGCACTGCAGCAATTCACCAAAGATCTTTAAACAGCATCTTCCAAACCCACACCCATCTCCATCTGGAGGGACAAGGGCAGCAGGAACATAGGAACACCTACCACTTGCAAACTCCCCTCCAAGGCACTTCACAGTTGCTGGGTCAAAATCCTGGAATTCCCTCCCTAACAGCATTGTGGGTCAACCCACAGAACATGGACTGAGCAATTCAAGGAGGCAGCTCACCATCACCTTCTCAAAGGCAACTAGGGATGGCCAATAAATGTTGGCCAGTCTGCAACGCCCATGTCCCTCGAATGAATAAAAAAAAGGAAACACATTAAAAATAGTGGAACCGACATCAGTGTTGTATTCTTACTATCTGATTCTTCCAAAAACAAACAAATTGTTTTCCTTGCCCAATATTAAATGATAGTTCTTAGGATTTTGCAAAGTGACATATTAGCTTGATGTCTTCCTAAAAGAAGGTTTGTAACAATCTATTCCCATTCTATTGTGGTGACAAGGCAATATTGCACATTCCAAAGGATACATGATTTGCATAAGACTAAGCATCCAGGACAAGAAAACAGATCACTGTGAATGCATTAGGAATGGATCAACAAATTTTATCTGAAAGTGTGTTACAAGAAATTACATCTGTTGTGTGGCAGCCTACCCGATTACTGTCAAACAAGCTATAACTTACAATAAAGGCTATAAATGATGCACTATTTTCCAATTGATTTCCTGCTATTGTTGGCAAATTTCATTGATCTTATTTTATGAAATAAATAGGCGAACACTAAAAGATTAGAATGATACATAATTTACAGCCAGTTAAGGATCTGTTTTTCAATTATTTACCTGTAAACCATAATTCATTTTACCAGGCACACAACACGCTGCAACCAATTCTTTGTCATAATTAAGAAAATGTTTTGCATAAAAGATAATTGGAACTAACTTCTGGCTACTGGGGAATATCAAATTATAGACATATATTACATTATGGGTTATCGAACAATGCTAAATTCATTTCTGAAAATTATGAGGGGAAAAAAGTCATTTGATGTCTTAGAGGGTGGTCATCCTTATCCTTTTGAAAATCAATCCAGGGTGCCATGCCATGGCCACTAGCAGAATCAATGTATTTTGGGTGGGCATGTTGGGAAAGCAAGAATCTTGAGGGACAATGCTTACATGTGGAGGGTCC
This sequence comes from Sphyrna mokarran, assembly GCA_024679065.1. Taxonomy (NCBI): domain Eukaryota; kingdom Metazoa; phylum Chordata; class Chondrichthyes; order Carcharhiniformes; family Carcharhinidae; genus Sphyrna; species Sphyrna mokarran. The sequence goes on from JAGIQG010000012.1 coordinate 54,060,023, forward strand.
TTCAGGAAGAAGACCCTCATTTCCTTGAAGCACACATGCGGAAGGCAATGGGAAACTGCGCCATGTATCCTTTACTCTAGTTATATTCCACATTACTCAATGAAATCGAAGATGGGAAACTTTACCGAGCAACGGAAGAGGCAAGCACAAGACCAGGAAGTGTAGAGAAATGAGCAGGGAACCTGCCCTTGGGACAGATCGCCACCATTGTTTGATGGACATTTGTGTCAAATAAATGGAGACAGTGGAGTAAGTCATCCACTGTGATGAATGCTTGTAAGTACACTGTATAAAAAAGTAGACTGCATTGGGATACTTTTGAACATATAATGTTTGAAATGATACTTCAAGCTTGTACATCTGGTATGTTAAGAGTAATTTTACCAAAGGTAAATTTTAAATACTATGTACTTAATGGAAGAAAAGGTGCACATGCTGTTTTAAAGATCAATGGCTTGAATTTCCAAGGCGATTGTCCTGATCCTCGATCATATGTTTGAAATAAAATCCATGGAAATTCTGGAGAAATGGTGCAAGACAGCATTTCTCTGGGTTTTCCATGGATCTTGCATCAAATTGCAATGGACAGTTGAAAGAGTCCCTCTGGAATTTCAACTCCAAGGGTTCAATTCTAATCAGTTACAGTCATCGTAGAAAAACATATTAAAAAAAATTTATCATAAATGAGATACAAATGGAGCGATTTTCCCTTGTCCTGCCTGGCACAGATTGTGCTAATCCAGGAAAATTGTATGTAGTCTAAACATGGGTTTTACACATGTGCTGAACAGATTGCAATTGACCAGTGCATTAGTACTGGTGCAAACCAAATCTCACCCAGAAGGAGTGCAAGGCTGATTAGCATATTTGAATTAGTATTTGGCGCAGGATTCTCCCAGCTTCCGGGATCTTCTGACCCTCAGGCACTAGTGGAGACCACGTCTGGGGGCTCGAAGGCCATTAAAGCCCATGAATGGCCAGACACATAGATGGACAGTGTCCATCTAGCAGAGACCCAACTGAATATGCCCCATAGCATGCAAGCCTTCTCTGATGGCCATCTGAGACTGGGCCAAGCTCTGGGGCACCTCAGCAATACTGCTCTGTGACTGAACCAAATTCTGGAGCCCCTCAGCGTTAGTCCTCTGAGACTAGTCCAAACTCTTGAGATCTGCAGGCAGGGTCAGCTGTGTCTCCAGAATGCCTCCACGATCCATAGCTATTGATCAATGTCTCCAGAATGCCAGCAACATCCTCAGTCATGGTCTGCTGTGTCTTGCCATGGCCCACTGTGTCTCCAGAATGCCCTGCATCCTATCAGCATAGTGACCGTTTCTTGCCACAGGTTTTCCACTGCCACCTTTGCAGTTTTGACCTGGGTACCATGAAATACCAGTATCAGCTCCTGTGACAGAAGTTTATTGGACTCTTCCAAATAGCCTCACAGTTGCTGCAGAGACCCTGACAACCCTTCCTGCATTCCTGACTCTGTTGATGAATCTCCTGCAGACCTCTCTGTGCCCAAGGCCTCGGATATTTCCGCCTCCACTCAATGTGCACCTACAACTGTGTTGTGCACACCAGTAAGTAATTCAGAAGCCTCACTTCTAAATTGTCCCATGTGGTAACTATATTTGTGCTGGTGGATTGTGAGTGGAGGTCTGTGTCAAATGAATTGTGCTGGCCTCAGAGGATTCCTTGGGCCCTTTCTCCGCGGTTTTCTCTAAGCTGTCATGGGGCATCATAGCGGGAGCAGCAGGAAGTATGGAGACTCGGATGGGCCTGGTGCATCAGGGTCATTTCCTGCAACAAAGGACACAAGGTGCAATGCAAAGAAGGGACAAGTGTCTGGGCAGCACGCCAATAACTTGAGATATGTGAAAAGAGTGTAAGCATTGTAGATACTCACTTCCATGTTGCAAGCTGACCTGGTTGATGTTAACGTTTCATTTCTTGCTCTCCCCCACTAGCTCCAGTGCAAAGACTATGAGGAGGCACACAGTTAGAGATCTCACCTCCAGTTTTCTCCCACTTATCCTGCGGGGATAGAAGGAGGATTGCAAGTCTGATGGTTGGATGGGCCAGTGGTGTTGGAGGAGTTGGAACTGATGTCAGTTGAGTAGGGTTTGTTAGAACATTACCTTGGCAGGCAGAGGTTTTAATGGGGGTCGCCAGAGAGTTTGAAGTAAGGTGCTGGGGGGTCACTGCTGCAAGGCTGGGGCATCAGGGGGTGGATCGACATTGCAGGTGCAACAGACAGGACTGATGTCAGGATGGGATGGACATTCACCCTTCCATCCTGCAGGAGGCCATTCATCTTCTTCCAATTCTGGTCATTGGTTATTCATGCGAGTGCACGGGCACTGATAGCGGCAATCATGGTCTCCCAGGCCGCATTGCTACATTGATCGGTATCCATCTGGTGAAAAGAATATTGCCAGCCTCTTCTCTACAGCAACCAGCAGACAGTGCAGCTCTTCCTCAGTGAATCATGGGGCACTTCTTTTGGGTGCCAGTTTCTTGGTGTGATTGCCTGTGTGTCCATACAGCGCTTACATGCATCCCTCCCTTGTTAGCAGTGGACCATTGCAGCCATGTTGGTTGGGTCTCAGGCCCAGAGGGTCTGTTCTGGCGAGAACTGGCGGCTCTTTCATTATACTAAGTGTTAAAACAGTGCAGTCCCTAGCTCACTGAAAAAACCAGCACAAATAACTCACGCGCACTTGCTCTTCAACACTTATTTGTTTGGAAAGATCGCGCCCTTAGTAATTTTTTTGGAAAAATTCCGCCCAATCATAGAATCCCTACAGTGCAGAAGGAGGCCATTCGGCCCATCAAAGCTGCATCAACCAAATCCTACACAGGCACTATCCCCACAGTCCCACGCATTTACCTTAGCTAGTCCCCCTGACGCTAAGGGACAATTTGAGTATGGCCAACGAACCTAACCTACACATCTTTGGACTGTGGGATGAAACTGCAGCACCCTGAGGAAACGTACACAGATGCAGGGAGAATGTGCAAATGCCACACAGACAGTGACCCGAGGTCGGAATTGAGTGCAGGTCCCTGGCACTGTGAGTCAGCAGTGCTAACCACTGTGTCACCATACCACCTCTGAAGCTTGGTCAGAATCGAGTGTTAAATGAGGTTTAAGTAGCACAGCCCATTTATAACACTTCCTTTCTATCACATGAGTTTAAGTTCTCTCCTTCTCAGGCTGTCTCCTCAACACCTTTAGCAATAGTTATCTGCCCTCTTAGAACCCCAGTTCAAAGTCTCAGTGACAGGCCCTGATGTCCAGTTGGCAAAATGAAAAAAAACTGTGAGCTACTCCTAATAAAATTCCATCCAAGGTCACAGTTACAAGTGGGGCCTTTTAACATACACAATGTGGCATGCAAAGCAATTTCCTTGTTTTCATCCTTCATGCTGAGTGGGAAGTTAGAGAATGATACGGAGGGAGATTTACTTATTAACTGGCACAGGGTAAAATTCAAAAGTGAGCATCGTGCATCCCAAATAGAATCTGTCTGATTTTCCTTCCATTTTTATCAAACATCCTTCCTTTGTACTCCATCCAAGTAATGCCTAAGTGGTAAATACAAAATTCCACCTCATGGTTTTCCAGATACTCTTTTAGATTACTTGGGCAGTCTGTGTAATTATTGTGATTTCATTATCATTTGATCACAATCTTTTTAACTCTGGCATCGCAAAAGAACATCTACTGCTCTGACATTTCAGCATTAAAGCTAAAGAAACTGATTACATGGCACAGTGAGCTGATGCTTAAATACTATGAAGTGGGTAGTTGCTAGTCATGTAAGCAATTTATCACGTTGCAAATTCCCATTCAACCATGCCTCAGTCTTCAGACAGTTCTCAGTAGAGAGGAGGAAAAAATAGAAAGGAAGATCCATTCAGTTTTCAAACATCTTATAGAATTACTTAAGGAGGGTGAAAAATTGTGTGCTATGAAGTACCCATTGGAACCTATAGCATTGACCCCTCCAGGATTAAGGGGAGTTTCCCTCACTATCTTACTAAAATCAGATGCTATGATGTTAAGGAGATGCCCAGGTTCTTTGTGGAAAGACAACAAAGATGTTGTTCTGTACTTTTGTAAGGGTGTCTATAAAATACATTGAAACATATTAATTTTTACCTTCCAGCTTTAGACTAAGACAGAGGCCTGGACTTCCATGGGGTAGGGCCCTACATACTTTTTTTTTATATAGGTACCTTTCAGTACTTCTAACCAAAAAAGCCAATTCAAATTAAGTCCAATCATGCTCCCCACATGAGGAACAATGTGGAACCAGATCCAAGCTGACAAGACATTGCATCCTATCTTGGGCTCAATCAAACAAGATCCAAGCTGACAGGATGAGGTATTGCATTCCATCCTGGGCTTGATCTGACATTTATTTCACCTTAGCCGAAAGGCCGAGATGGCTTTGAAAAATTGCATCAAGTAAAGCCTCGCTTTAACTTCACTGATTATCCTGATTCTTTACTCTACCCTAGCTAAGGCAAACAGTAATCACAGGATTCAACATATCCCCAGAGCAATGAGCTAGCCTTGTTCCTGCCTAATCATGACTTGACCCTGGCCAGGTAAATACGATGGCCTGGAATCATTAACATGTTCTGAGAGGTGATTGAGAAACTGACAATGTTGAAACTTTGAACATGGGATTCCTGTCTCTGACCATGTCCTATTGACCATGCTTGCAGTGGGCTGAGGTTCTAAACCTGAAATGACCCTAATGAATCTCTACTGCATGGGTGAACCTGGAATATCCAGGTCCTGGCCTAATCTATTGTCCTGCTGAAGTACACCCACCTGAGTGATAGTGAAAATACACCAGAAAGGCTGTGCTTTTTCAGCTGCAAGCTTTCCTTTGCCACCTGTCTCTAGCTGAGCCGATGATTGATGAGTGACTAGAGAAATCTCAAATAGACTTGAAAATAAAATTAATTGAAAATGTGTAGAAAAATTGAACATCATGATTCTTGTGATGCAGGCTATTAGTTTTCTATGATTTATATTTTCCTGCATTACAACAGGAAAATTGACCCAAATTTTCTAGTCACTGAGTAGCGCATCAGAAGCCTGTACAAATCCCGATATGTCGACTTACAGATTTACCTCACCCAGCTCACCATCCAACCCATTCATTCACAAATATTAATTTGGTAACATTCAAACTGGATTTTTAAGCTTACATTACAGCTGCTAGTGCTGTAAAAGGGCACATCATGTCTTCATCTGATGTTACTCAGCTGCAGTGGAGTTCTCCGAGGGAAACTAAACTCTATATTTCTGGGCTTGAAAGATGCAGCAAGAAATGCAGAGCTGCATCGAAGCGGAGGTGTGGGGGGAGTGGGGGGCACAGTGGCACAGTTAGGACTGCTGCCTCTCAATGGCAGGGACCTAGGTTTAATTCTGGTCTCAGGTCACTGTGTGGAGTCTGCACATTTTCCCCATGCCTGTCTGGGTTTCCTGTGGGTGCTCCAGTTTCCTCCACAGTTCAAAGATGTGTGCGTTAGGTTGATTGGCCATGTTAAATTGACCGTAATGTCAGGGGGATTAGCAGGGTTAATGTGTGGTGTTATGGGAATTGGGCCTGGGTGGGATTGTGGTTGGTCAGTACAGGCTCAATGAACCAAATGATCTCCTTCTGTACTGTAGGGATTCTATGTCTATGTTGATTAGAGCTGGCGATGGTTGCTACTCTTTGGAAGATCTAGACCTTTGAGATGTCCTGAACTTATGACAGAGACTAATAAATTGTAAGCTTTTCTTTCTTGAAATTATTGATCCTGATTAATTACTGAGGAAGCAAAGGGTGAGTTGTTTTTAAAACAGTTATTCTAGCTACTTGCTTTTCAATTGTGCCTTTATCATAGAAACCTTACAGAAGCCATTTGGCCCCTTGAACCTGCACCAACAACAATCCCACCAAGTCCCATCCCCAAATGCACTTTCACATGCTAAAGCACATGGGCAGCATAGTGGCATAGTCGTTAGTACTGCTGCCTTATAGTATCAGAGTCCCAGGTTCAATTCCAGCCTCGGGTCACTGTCTGTACGTAGTTTGCATATTCTCCCTGTGTCGGTGTAGGTTTCTTCTGAGTGCTCCAGTTTCCTCCACAGTCCAAAGATGTGCGGGTTAGATTGATTGGCCATGCTAAACTGATCCTAGTGTCAGGACAATTGGTAAAATAAACATGTGGGGATACGGGAATAGAGCTAGGATGGGATTACGGTCAGTACAGACTTGATGGGCCAATGGCCTCCTTCTGTACTGTAGGGATTCTTCTTACACAAGTGAGTCATCAAAGAAACTCTGACATTGAAGCATCTTTGGAGATATTAGACCAGGTGACCAAAAGCATTGTCAAAGAGGTAGATTTGAAGCAGTATTTTAAATGAGGGAACAAGTAAAGAAGCAGAAAGATTATTCCAGAGTTCAGGAAGCCAAAGGCATAGCCATTAAGGGCTTGCATTCCCGGTCACTTTCCCAAAACCTCTGTTTGAGTGGAGAAAATGGTCTTCAGTGAGCTCAGAATCAGACTGAATGTTGATGCTTGATAGAGTACACATAAAGAATGGCAACGTGGGCAAGGCATGAGAGGCCAACTTGCCAGCAGTGGAATTATAGTCAAGAACTGCCAAGGAAAGGCAGGGTTGACAGAGTAAAATGGAAATATTGGCAACAAGTCAGTCCAATAGAAACAAAATAGCACACTGAAAAAGAAGTTGACACAAAGCAACGGAATTGACAGAATGCTTGATTCCTGCCTGAAGTTAAGATTGAGAGAGAGATGCTGTCCTTTCTCACCAGCAAGATGGAAAAGTTAGAGATAGAGGAAATCAGAATTGCTTTCACTAACAACCAGCCAGACAGTTGTGAAGTAGTCTAGTCAGCAGAGATTGGGTTTGTAATTGCCCTCTTAGTTGGACAAACTGTAAAGAGAATAAAAGAATAGCTACAAATCAAGTAGTAGTTCTTTATTAACAGCTTTTATAGTGCCACAATAACATCTGTGTTGGTGAATCACTCGTGTTATAGATCATGGAGATTAAGTTAGGATAATATGAAGGATGCAACTGCGTGAGTAAATTAAAAGTGAAAAAAAAGACAACAATAGAAAATGATAGAAAAGGAGAAAGGCCGAAGTCTTCCGGCCCTTCCCAATGGCAGAATCTTCCAGTCCCTCTAGTGGCGGCCCCCACCCCATTTCCCCATACATTACACCACAACACCACCCCTACCCCCGCAAGGAATGGTCCATGCAAAACTCTCAAGATTTTGGTAGATTCAATGCTGCTGGAAAATACGGCCTCCAGGGAGGATGATGGAAAATCCTACCCAAGGATTGAAATTGTATTGTTTCAGCCAACAGGAAAAGGGCATATACAGCTGTTTATAAAAATTGAATGGAAAAAGGGAAAGTTCTAACATTGGAAGCCTGCAGGGATAGAGGCCATAGTTATTGAGAACTGAAAAAACGGAGGAGTAGAGAAAGAAAGGATTTGGATATGAAAAATTTCTTTAGGAAAACTAAAAAGTTCCCATAAATATATGGATAAATAACTGTTAAAAGAGCATCACAGAGAGATGTGCAATATAAATATTACAAATAGCAACTAAGATGGAATGTTGTATGTTCCCCTCTCATGGCAAGTTTGGTGGGGAAGGGGAAAGGAGACACAAGGGGCTGCAATTAATCAAGCGGGAGGGTGGTGAGTGGGCAATCTCTCAGCTCCATCTCAATTAAGGCCGTGGCATGAAGGTCCATGGACAGCTTTCATGCTCTATCACCAATTGAGGCCCTCAAATGGGCAGTTAAAACCCACTGAAGGGCCTCATCCTGCCACCAGGTGGCAGTGGTAGGCGAGGACAGACCAGGGAGGGAGCATGACAACCAAACTTGAGTTGAGTTGCTTACAAGCTCGTGCAGGGTGGGTTCCTTCTTTATAGGCTTTCATGCGTGATTAAGGACCATGCATCGGAAAACAAAGGGTCTGTTGAAAGACATACACAATGGCCTTGCTGCCGAGCAATAACTACTCAAACCCTCGAGCTCCCCCATTCCCCTCCTCCACCTTATGACTGACATTCCACAACCTCTCTCCTGCTACCATTTGCCTCTTGCTTAAAATATAACAACAATACTAGGCTTCAGGTGGATGTTATACTGGCAGTAGCCACTTTGGCAGTGCTGCTATTCAAAAGAGCTGCTAGCCAATTAGAGGCCAGCAGCTCTCAGCCAACAGGACCTCCACCTCCTTGGCAACTTGGATCTCATGCCCACTGCTGGCCTATTAGGTGGAACAGGGTGTGGAAGGCCTTCTGAAAAGACACTCTCAAGCCAGCAGCCAAATATCCTGTTGCTTAAGATTCCACCCTAAATGGGCCACAAAAACAAGTATATAATAGCCCTTCACAACTCATTTATTATTTAACTGACTTTTAAATGAACAAAAATGAGGAACATGCATCTCATCATGTCAGTTTATTTTAATAAGGGATTTGGTGGTGAGCTCAACTTCAATTGAATCTTGTATTGATTCTGGGTGCATGTGAAATTAGAATCAAGAATAATAATGCAACTACATCCTTTCTCAAATAAGGGAACCAAAACTCTGCAAAATACTCCAGGTGCAGGCTTGTACAATTGAAATAATATTTCCTATTTTTATACTCTATTCTTCTAGCAATTAATGGCAAAATTTCATTTGCCTTCCTTATACCAAATGTAATTACACACTAGTTTTCTGAGATTCATGCACAAGGACACACAGATCCCTTCGTACAAAAGCACTCTAAAGTTTCTCTTCATTTAGATAATAAGTTGCCTTTCTATTTTTCTAATGGATAACTTCACACTGATTCACATTAAAACCATCTGCCACATTTTGGCCCCTCACCTAACCTACCGATATACATTTGTAAACTATTTATATTTTTATTATACTTAATATCCTTAATATTTTAGTATACACTACAAATTTGTCTATAGTACCAATAATCTCTGTACCCAAAGTCATTAATTTTGATTAATGAATTGGGGCCCAAGGATCAAATCCTGTGGTATCTCATTATTTACATCCTGCGAACCAAAAAAAGACCCATATATCCTGACTCTTCTCTTTCTGTTGGTTAACCAGCCCTCTATCCAAACTAATAAATTCCTCTTAATCCTTTGTGATCTGACCTTGTGTATCTTTTGTGTGGCACGTTAGCAAATGTTTTCTACAGATATACTACATCGACAGGATCCCCATTATCCACCTTACTTGTTACATCTTTAAAAAACTCTAGCAAATTAGTCAAACACAATTTACCCTTACAGATTGCATTTTGATCTTCCAAGTATTATTATTTCCTTTTATTATTTCCTGATTAATGGATTCTAACAATTTCTGAACAACTTATGTTAAACTAACTGGTCTATAGTTTCCTACTTTCTGCTTTCTTCCCTTTTTGAATAAGAGCTCTTGTTCACATTTTTCCATTCCATTGGAGTCTTTCCTCCTTCAGGGAATTTTGGAATGGGTCCACTATTGCTGCTTCCACTCCATTTAATACCCCATGGTGTAAGCCATACATCTGCCTTCAATCCCAATAATTTGCTTTGCATTTCTTTCCTATGATGATGATTGTTCTAAGATCCTCCTTTCTACTAGCTCTGCATTAGCTGTTACTACTGGGATGGTATTAGTGTCCTCCATCGTGAAAACTGAGGCAAAATACTGATTTAATCTCTCTGCTATTTCTCAGTTCCTAACTACTAATTGCCCAGTCTCACCCTCCAAAGGACAAAATTTCACTTCAGCTTTTCTCTTCCCTTTTATATATTTATAGAAAGTTTTGCTATCCTTTATTTGTTTTGTACTAGTTTTCTTTCATAATTTACGTTTGCTCTTTGTGTTACTTTCTTAGTAATCCTTTGTTGATCTTGCAAAGTTTCCCAATCTTCCAGCCTGCATAACATAACAGGCAATAACATATTGCAATAAGGTAATAACATATTGCCTTTGCAATATGTTATCCCTTAGCTTTTGTCTTGGTGTTATCTTTAACTTCCTTGCTTGTCCATGGATGTTTCCCCACTTCTTATAATCTTTCTTTCTGTCTGGAATATATTTTATTTGGGAGAAGTTGACTTTCTCCTGAAACATCTGTCACTGCTTGTCAACTATCCTTCCTTTTAGTCTTCCTGCCCAGTCCATGAGGGCCAAATTTGTCCCTACGCCTATGAAATTATTTTTGTTTAACTCTGGACTGAATATTAATACAAAATGCAAACTTACCGGTCACATTGTATGTTTGCTCATTGCCAGTGTAGATAAGCTTGCCATCTTTGAACATTGTATAATTGGTGATTATACCATTTGGTTGCTTTGGTAAAGGCCATGATACCAGTAATGATGTAGGAAAAGACACAGCAGTTGGAGCCTGAACATCTTTTGGAGCTAAAACGAAATAACAATGTTAAGGTTAAGCAAATAGGCTAAAGAATTCCATAAAGCCCAAAAATTAAGCATGGCAATCATATTTCATGATTAACTTGTGTCTATTACTTCCAATACACTTCATACTGCTTGCTAAGTTAAATTACTGCAGTGTAGACAGTGTCAAATGCACTATTGAGAGGCTGCATGCCTCAGCAGGAAGGTGAGAGTGTGGCACAAGTTACAGTTAGTCTGTATTTCTTAAAGCCAATCTGCATCTTTTAAAAAAGAGCATTTCATCAGAAGCATGTCCTGGAAGTCATCCCATAACAAATTTTGGCCTGAGAAAGATGCAAGAATAGCAGAGAGCAAATTCCACAATTCTTGATTTTCTGATCTCACATTGGAGCCCTTGGGTGTAGGCAGGGAGGGGTAGAGATGTCATTTGTTCACAGCATGGAAATAGATAGCTCGAAGAATGGAAGGTAAGTGATGAATGGAATTTAATGTAGAGAAGTGTGAGGTGATAGGTTTCTCCAAAACGGATAGGAAAAGACAATATAGATTTAATGGCATAATTCCAAAGAGTCTGCAGGAACAGAGGAATCTTGGGTTGCTTGTGTATCAATCATTGAAAGTGGCAGGATATATTGAGAGTGTGGTCAGCAAAATATATTGGATCTTAGTCTTCATAAGTAGAGACACCAAATACCAAAGCAGGGAACGTATGCTGAACCTTTTATAAAGCTCTGGTTAGGCCCAAGCTAGAATATTGCATTCAGTTGTGGTCATCACCCTTTAGGAAGGGTGTGAAGGTTCTTGAGAAGGCGCTGATGAATGCCTCCAGGAATGGGGGACTGTAGTTATTAAGAGAGATTGTAAGTCTGAATTATTGTCCTTGGAACAAAGGGCATTGAGAAGAGATTTGATAGTGGTATATAAAGATATGACAGGATTAAATAATGTAGACAAATAAATTCCCATTAGCTGATTGAAAGAATGGCAGAGGCTCAACATTGGGAAGTGGAGAACAATTCTGCCTTTGTTGATCCCTCCTACATCTCTTCTCAATGAGCTCACTCTGCAGACCCTTCACTTCCACATTACTTACCTGTAGCTTGGCTGGCCCTGCAATCCTCAACTCTAACTGATACTTTTCTTGCAGTAGCAACTACCTCCACTGTGGCGCTGCTGGCTCTAATTGGCCAGCAACTCTTGGTCGGCAAGACATAGAACATAGAACAATACAGCACAGAACAGGCCCTTCGGCCTTCGATGTTGTGCCGACCAAAATAAAAAGCAATGCCCCTCCTAACTAAACCATTCCCTTCTCATCCATATACTTATCAACTAACCTCTTAAACGCCACCAAACTTGGCGCATCCACAACAGCTGCAGGCAGGGCATTCCACTCCCTAATCACTCTTTGAGTAAAGAACCTACCTCTGATATCCGTCCTATAACTCATACCCCTTAATTTAAAGTTGTGTCCCCTCGTGCTAGCTTTCTCCATCCTAGGAAAAAGGCTATCACTGTCCACCCTATCCAAACCAAGACTTTGCGCTTGGAGTCTTAAATCAAGGGAAAGATCTATCAGTGCCCTTGCCACTGCTAGATTGGCATGATTGGTTTACCAGATGTCAGAATGCAACTGGTGATAACATTGGATCTGTTATAATGTGACCAATAGTCACAAGCTGTCAGGGTCAGCTAACCCAATAAACCATGTATCCAGTGACAGAATGATGTGATGATCAGCTGACCAGCTGACTTAGTATAAATTAGAATACGTTGAGCACTGTGGGTAGCTTGGAATGTCCCAGGGTGAGGCTTCAAGTTTGGAGTACTGAAGTTTCTTTATTAAACCATTCCTTTGATTTGTAAATTGGAGTAAATTTTATTGCATTTTTATTGTCTGCATGGAAGAGTTCCTTTTGGATTAACACCTGAAAAGAAGCAATGCGGGTCTCCTGCCACTCTCCAGCTAACGGTCATGACTCCCAGTGCCTTACCACGATTCCACCCACTATGTGAATTTGTGTATCTTCACCACTTGGCTGTGTGGGTGCAAAATTATCTTCCATACCCTTCATAGGAGAAATGAGACTATTGTTTCCACAACTCATCACTAAATCCAGAATGAATGGCAGTTAAGATTGGGAAATAGCTGGTACTAGTGCAAATTGTGCTTGTATATTCTTAAAATGAAACTCTAAGGTGGATGATGACCAGTTATTTGCCAGTTTTAATAGTCTTTCCTTGCCATCTATACCTTGCCATTGACTTAGTGAAAAGAATGAAATTCAAGTAATTACACTATCAATCTCACTTGTTATAGCCCAGAGATTGAATAGCCTTTTGTGCTTTCATTATCAAACTTACAAATGAAAGATCTTGTACTGAGATAAGAGTTTAATTTTCAGACAGATCAACATCTCAGAAAAGCGTCAATGAAAAAATCTCCCTCTGACAGCTTATTTCGTTTTAGGTGGTACTTTTTGATGCAAACAAAACTTTTATATTCAACTCAGGGGGAAGACAGTTTCATTAAAGATGATCAATTTTAGCATCAATCACTTTTTGCTTTTTTTTTAAATCGGATAATGAAGATTCAAGAACTGCAACTGGTGCTGGCTTGCCATGTTAGCTCAAGAACTTGGAAAAGAGGTAAATTAATTCATTAATGATTTTCACAAAATCATTGGCTATAACTTCTGAATTCAGGACATCATAACTGAGGTATACCCCAAAAATGGGGTGAGGAATTTCGAACTTCTGAAGGACAAGTGACCTGCAAGGGGAACCATCCTGGAATATGATATAAATTGCACACTTCATATGGTTTTGACTGCTTTCTAGTAATAGCTATCTAGTAAAGTTTGAAGAATCAAAATCGCTTCTAAATTCTGGGTTACTAGTCCTCTCACTGAGCCTTCCCAAACCACCACAAGACCTCCTGTGTACCCCATTGACCTTTCCAAGGCACTCCCTCAATTCCCCGATCCTCCACTTGATCCCAATTACCCTATAAACCTAAAGGACTGCCCCTACACCACCAAGCTCAAAATTGTATTCCCTGACAACTTTCCCCTTCTCCTGATTGCTCTCCTCATTCCCCACCCTATCTACCCCCACATTGGCCATCCTCCCTTCCCTAACCATTTCTACCTGTCATCACCCTGATCTCACCCACAACTATACTCATCCAATTACCTTATAAATCCCTCTGCTCCCTAGCTTTTTTAAATGGCTGGACTTCTAAACTTACCTGCTTTCTGGCAGCTAATGTCGTAACAAAGAGCATGGTTTCCTTCCTTCCTACTTTCCTGCCCTCGACACAAGGCCTCAGGAACCCACCACACTACACTGTCCTTGCTCAGCCTGAGTCACAAAGATGGGTGAGAATGGGGCAGCTTCACTTCCAGTCAAGTAAATAGGAGCCGAATGGCAATCTGACTCTGATTGCCATTCCATGGAAGACACAGGGCCAATTATCTTTTGATAGATGTCAATTTGGAGGCCTTGACAGGACTCTGCAGTGGTCAGCCCTGTTGCATAACAAAGTAGTAGATAAAATGTAGTCTTGAAAGATTTTGATTCAGTGATCCGACATTCCCTACACCAGCAACTTTGTTCAATTTCATGAAAAATGAAAATAACATTAATAGTGGGTTATCTTCAAACTTGGACACAATTATTCTTGGGTTTGAACTGTTCTTTAAAAAGTTATTTTATCTGACCAATGTAAAATATTTTAACAAATTCAGTAATTTGAATTTTCTGTTTTCAGGACACAAAATTATACATCACAGATTTAAGTGCAAAATGTAACAAATGGCATGCCTTAATGTTACTTTTGACGAAAGAGTAACAGCACTGCTATTTCATATATTGCATCCATTGCACAGTTCAGTAACTTTATAATAAAGATATATTAAAGCAAAATAACTGCATCTTCAAACCTGGTTATTACAGTATGAACACACAATATCAGTCTCAGTTCCACAACATCTGCATGGGATTGAACTGCATCAATCTTGAATATAAATATGAAGAGGTGTCAGCACATTTTTCAGCTTGGAAGTTTCTTCATGATGAATACTCTACATGCTCTAGGTCAAAATTTAGTTACCCAAGGCAAGACCAAATGTCAATACCAGACTCTGCATATCACACTATCCCAGCACTTCATGAAAAAAAATCAATAGGCTCTGCTGTAGGTGAACTGTTAGCATGCAGTTTGTATTACTTCATGGTCCTATTAACGTCAATCTTTGGGATAAGCTTTCAAACAAGTGGCGCAGTTCAAGCAAATATTTTTGAGATATGAAAATTTGAATATTAAAATAAATGCATAAATTAGGAATGCAATGGAAAATATAATTACTTCCTGGATTTGACCTCATCTACAGCGGCTTTGAAAATAAATCACATTATCTTATAAATTATGAGGCTTAAACTTTAATTCTTGTTGACAGCAATATTACGAAAGGTTGTAATTGCAGTGTGCATGTAATTGTGTCTTGTTGATCTACATGCAGTGCTGCATTCAAAGAAAGCATTGCTGTATGGATTGGAACACCAAGGGGTAAATTCTCATTTTTATTGCATGGACAAATTAACTAGCAGAATAGATCAACTGTCCATTGTTGAATCCAGCCGATTTATGATCCATTGATTTCAATGGAATGAGAATCAGACATGTTCTACAAGGAACGCATAGTTGATTCCACTACCACTGCCCAGATAATCAAAATGAAAATGCAGCTCAAAATTTTTATTATAAATAAATAAAGCATCCGGTTTGTTCACTACAAAATAGAACAAGCTTGGACATCTAAGCACTTGGATCAATGCGATATTTAGGAAAACACATATTGACACTGCTGAGTTTGAGTTAGGCAGAATAATATCTTGAGAAGCCCACTGGACAGGATAGATATTCCTAAATTAAAGATTCATGTTAATATGAATGGCACATTCAACAAGCAACTGAATGAAACTCTGATAAATCATCAAATACGTGTATTTGCTAATTCTCGTCCACTTGTGAGTCTGAGCTCTAACTATATGCTGAACCTTCGACTATAAAGCCAATTAATTAGCTATATCTACATGTTATTTTTTAATCTGTGATTGTTTCCTTTAATATCTATTCCAATTTTTGGTTTCCATTTTTGCAATGTTATTGCAGTTTCTGATAGATTTTGGACCTTTCCATTTTTGTCACTGTCTAAATTTAAAATGTTTTTTTTGTCTCTGAATAAAGAATCAAAAGATATTGGTAATGCCAGGGGATAGATAGTCAAGGTGATGTTTGGAGGGCTAAAGAGAGATGTGTCTTTGTATGGTGCATCTCTATGAAAGACAGGAGTGAAGATAGGTGGTAGAATTGTTAGTTATAATGTGGAGATGCCAGCATTGAACTGGGGTAGGCACAATAAGAAGTCTTACAACATCAGATTAAAGTCCAACAAGTTTATCTGGTACCATGAGCTTTCAGACTCTTGTTACTAAATAAACCTATTTGACTTTAACCTGGTGTTGTAGAGTTGTTAGTTATCAGCAGCAAATGTTGTGATTATTTAATCTCAAAAGAATGTTAATATAAAAACGAGAAGGGTGAGTTTTTAATCAGCAAAGGAAGCACTCAGTATTGAAATGGAAGTGCTATTGATCAGTGTTGTGAAAAATGCAATAATTTACTGGAAGATTATAAGTCGTGGGATCAGAAGCAGGCTGTTCAGCCCATCAAGGAGATCATGACGGATCTGAAGTGATAACCTCAATCCCATAACCCTCGATTCCTTTACTGATTAAAGATTTGTGATGCAAATTGCCCAAAGTATACAGCATTGGAACATGAAATGATTACATTTTTGTAATCAGTAATAATGCTTTCTTTTCGTGGTATTTATTTCACCAAAATAATTTCAGAATTCACACTTACTATTGCTTTAATCAATGTTGAATTTTTTAATTATAAATAGTTGGCTAGTGATGTGAAGGTGTACATTTTCTGTGATGAATGCCAGGGATTGCACTTTGAGGCTGATGAGTGATCGGCACTCACCAGCCTGAGAGTCAGTGCTTTACGTATAGCGGCTGACATGCAAAATCCCACTGCTATTTAACGCTCACTTGAATGTTCATTGGCAGTGGTTGGGGGGTGGAGGGGGAGGAGAGGAGAGGAGAAGGAAGGAAGCCCCATCAGTTAATCAGATTAGCCAACAGTTCTTCAACCGGGCCAGCAGTACATTGCAGTGGCCAGAAGCAACACTTGGCCTGGGACTAAGTCCTAGGACTTTTGAAAAGATAAATCCCAGGGTGAGAGGTTAGAGAACATCTGGAGTTGAGAGGAGGTGTGGAGGTGATGGTCAGGAGGGGTTGATCACAGCATTATAGGATAAGCCAGGAGTGAGGGGATCCCTAAATTCCTGCACCTGGGGTGGAGGACACCCCAACTCTGAGGGGGCCTTCAGAGTAAGGCGCCCCACACTCTGGCTGATGGGGAAAGTTCAAGTGTCACTTTACCACCCTACACCAACCACACCCCCCACTCCCCCCCACATACACACACCCACTCCTACCAGCTTAAAAATTAAGGTTGGGCGGGATTAGGCCCTTAAGTGGCTATTAGCGTGAAGTAACCATTAGGTGGTCAGATAAAGGCCTTAATAGACAAATGAGCAGGTTTTCCACCCAAGGCACTACCCAGCCAAGTGTGAAATTGCATTTGGATTTTGGATGGGAGCTTACTGTGCCCCCAACAACTCAGAACGTGCCTTGGAGGTTCCGTAAAATTCAACTCTAGATCTTTTAAATGTATTAAGTTAAAGCAAAATGAACTGTTATAAAAACCTCTAATTAGGACAATAGCCATAAAAATGATTGTTGGTATTATTAGTGGACAATGTTTTTTTTGTCTGATATTTTAATACTGTGGGTGAGATTTTTCCACTTTCCAGCCACGTGTTTCCTGGTGAAGGAAAGCAGTGTGCTGTTCGCTAGAGGTGGAATTCTCTGGACCTGCTGCTGTCAATAAGATTTCCCATTGTCGTCACCTCACGCCATCATGAAACCCACTTTCAGGGATGAGCTTCTGGTAGGACTGGAAAATACTGCTGGCAGAAATGGCCGGATAATTCTGGCTCATTAAACCAACAGACCAAAGGAATATCATACAAGCAATAGTCTCTGGAATCCTACTGCCTCGCCCCCCACGGAATCAGAGCAGACGAGGGGCAGACAATGGAAACGTCCGTTGACCTCGAGCGGGAATTTCTGGACTCAGTTGAGCGAGGTTGCAAAATATCACTCAGTAAGTGTAGCTAACAGTAATTTTGAGGGAATTGTGACTATACATAGTTCAGTACAGAAGCAAAGTGTGTTCGATTTGTTCTTCAGCAGTGAATGGAAATAATTTCAGTTTGGAAATTAAACTTGAATTGAAATTCAAGAGGCAAAATACTGCTGATGTTGAAACTCTGAAAGTTAAACAGAAAATGCTGAAAATACTGAGAACGTCAATCAGTATCTGTAGCGAAGAAATCAGAACCTGACAATGATCTGTTCCAGTGATTCAAAGCACCAAACAAAATTTTCCACATACCGTGGTGCTGAATAACAAGGACATCTATTAAAAGCAATGTTCAATGCATGATAAAGAACTCTCTTCCAACAAATAAATAAATGTCTCTGCACAACAGTTGATGGGGTGAGGTAAGAGTGACTGCTATTGACATCAGAAAGCATTTGACTGAATGTGAGTCAAGGGAACACCTGCAAAATTGAAGTAAATGGGATTCAGGGCAATTTCTACACTGGCTTTAGTCAGACAAAGCACAAAGGGAGGTGGTTTTGTTGTTAGAGACTGACCATCTCGGTCCAAGATATCTTTGCAGGAATTCCTCAAAGTAGTGTCCTAGGCTCAAGCATCTTGAATGTCTTCTGTTATGGAATGTGGCATTAAAAATCCAGCACATATTGTCCACCCCTAATTGCCCTTGGACTGAATGGCTTACTGGGTCTTTTCAGAGACCAGTGAAGAATCAACCGTATTAGTGTGGGTCCAGAGCCACATGTAGCCCAGGGAGGGTAAGAATCTAGATTTTCTTCTCTAAAGTACATTCGTGAACCAGATGAGTTTTTACAACAATGATGGTTGTTACAGTTACTGAGATTAATTTTGTATTCCAGATTTATTTGTTGAATTTAATTTCCATCAGATGATGTAGCGATTTGAATCTGTGTCTTCTGGATGAGTAGTGACATTACTACACTGCTACCATTGCCCCTGCTGAACTTCAGTCCAATATAAAGTCAGAGTGGGGAATTTCACTAACGTTTACATAGTACTCAGTCCATTCACGATTCCTTAGATGCACACATGCAGCAAGACTTGGAAAATATTTGAGTTTGGGCTGATGTATAGTAAGTAACATTCATGCCACGCAAAAACCAGGCAATGATCAGTTGTAACAATAGATATTTAACCACCTTCCCTTGACATTCAATGACGTTACCAGCAGAGAACCACCCCCGTCCCCCACCATTAACATGCTGGGGTTTGCTATTGACCAGAAATTTAACTGGACCAGTTATACAATACTGTGGCTGCAAGAGTAAGTCAGAATCTTGAAATTTTTTGGCAAGTGATTCACCTCTCGACTCACCAAACATTGTCCACGATCCACAAGTCACAAGTCAAGAGTGTGATAGAATACCCTCCATGTGCCTGGATGAATGCAGTTCCAACAACTCTCAAGAAGCTCAGCACTATCCAAGAAAAAATAACCCATTTGACAGAAACTTCAAACACTACCCTAAGCATCCACTTGTACAAAGGCAGCAGTGTCTACCATCTCACAGAGGCAGAGAAGCAACCTGCTAAAGCTTCTTCAACAACACCCTCTAAACCCATAACATCCATCACCCAGCAAAACAAGGTCAGAAGATTCATGGAAACACTACCACCTGAAAGTTCCCCTCCAAGTTCACACATCATTCTGATATGGAACTATATAGCTGTTACTTCACTGTTACTGAGTCAACAAAACCTGGAACTCATTTCCCAAGAGCCCTGTGGGTGTACATATCTCACACGGACTACAGCCATTCAAGAAGATAGATCACCGTTAACTTTTCAAGGGCAATTAGGGATGGACAATAAATGCTGGCCTTGCCAGTGACACTCACGTTCCACAAAGAAATAAAAAAAATTATATATTGATTCCATCTTTGTAGTTGTTTCATGGCATGAGTAGTTTGATTAAAGAAGATAAGGAGCAAGAATTGACTATAAATTATAACAGACTGGATCAAAAGTAATTGATTTTAAAAAAGCTGCTTACTCTTCACACGAGTGTATTCAATAATAATATAAACTATAATACGTGTCTTATTTCTCACCAATGTTATTTCTTGAAAAAATGTAACACCTGATCACTGATTTAATTGATTTAAAAATGATTTTGGTGCATTTAAAGTCAAGTTGATTCCTATGTGTTATTTTTATTCTGGGTTTAATTTCTTGTTAAAGTCACTCCATGGTTCCACTTAGGTATTCAAGGAACAGTAGCCAAATTAGATTAAAAATGGTAATTACTCTATCACAGCACTGCAAAGTAAATCTATTATATGTTTCTATAGAAGAATCTGTTCCTTGGCACTAAAACTTCGAAGTCATTTGCAGTTTTGAATGAAATTTATATGGCGAGGGTTGTGGTCGGCACTGTCTTCGGGGATATGCAGCATATTCAAGGCTATGTTTAGACATCATGGCAAAATCGAAACCTATCCCAGTAAGCAGCAGAAGCAGTACAAATAATGAACTTGAAGGTTAAATAAAATGGCTTAAATAATGCGGTAAACTTGAATGTACTAAGAAGGCTTAGCAAAAAAAAATACTTTGTCAGTTTAAGAAGCTCATGGAAATCAAGCATTTGATTTCCAATTTCATACTTTGCCATACAATCAATTCTTTTTAGTCAGACTGTCTCTAGATTTACTTCTCTGCTGTAGTAAAATGAAGAAGCTTTCATTAATCTTTCAGATGCCTCATATTAACGACGAGGCTCTTGCATGAACAATGTAACAGCAATTAAAAAGCCCATTAATCTGCATTACAGCTATTAAAGATGCATGTCATTAAACGGTATCGAGTTTGATTCATTTTCTCACCAAAAATGGAACAATTATGGTCTGGCAATGTACTTTGTCATCAAATTAGGTTGGAGTTTTCCAGCAAATGGCTTTGCAATTCTTTAGTTATTCACCTATTTTATTATTCATCACAGAAATGTGGAAGCTAAAACCTTCAAAATGCTCTACCTTCTTCTGGTGTTGCAAGTTTCCATGTGCCTGCGCTTTCTGTACAGCCAGCCATAGTGCAGACAGTCAATGTTATGCTATAATTTGTAAAAGGAATCAGGCCAGTCAAGTTTCCTATAAAGGGAACAAACAAGAATTGGCAAGTGTAAATTACCTTATTATGCAGAAATAACAGTTTAAAACAACCAAATTAAAATATTAAGTACGCAGCCTGCATAAATGTGTTAGCAACACACTTCTATATTTTGTGTAGCCTCATCAGAGTGTGTTTGGCCAGCATCTACTATAATCTGTTCCTCTTCATTATGTTAATCTGTGGGCGGAATGATTCTTGTCATCTTCATGTAGCCCCATACAGCAACAGTAAACACCTTATCCTGTCCTTAATTGGACAGGTGTCTGTATCTGTGTCACCCAGCCTTTAATTCAATTAAGGCACAGTCTGCATTACACTCATTACACAATCATTTTCCTGGTTATTTTCATCAGTCTGCGGAGTTTACCTGCCAGGGAACGGGTGTCAGTAAAGTTGGCCCTGATGAGGGGCGTGCTGGGACTGTCCTCATTGTATGCTTTGAAAATGTACTTCTCAATTACACCTCTGACCTCAGCAGGCTCGTCCCAGCTCACCTCAACTCTGTAACCATTTATACTGCGAATCCTTGAGGGAGTCGGCACATTTTGTGGAACTGGAAGGAAAGAAAATAGAGTTGGATAAAGACCAGAAGTCCACATGAAGCACCGCACATCTGTCAGCATTAGAGGCTGCAGTAAATTGAATGCAAAAATTACCATAATTATTATAATTTACAAGTTGCAACTTTCTGACAGTTGAAAACAGAGAACACAGGTTTATTTTCCAGACTTTCACACCAAGCTATGTCTGTTTAAATCTTTAAATGTGTCATTATGAATTCATAAAAATGCTATGTAGATTTTCAGTAGTACTACTATAATCCTACCTTAAAACACTATTTTGTAAAATAATACACTGGGTTTACAACTGGGACTGACTTGTCATATTTCATAATCTGTATCGAACAATGAAGATCAGAACAATCACTGCTCACTGCTACACTTCAAAATCTATCTGGCAGAAGACAGGTAGAGTAATGGTTAAGGTAGTCCCTTCAGACTGTTGTGGTCACAGTTTCAAATTTCAGTGGTATTTCTCCATTATAACGCTTGCTTCTCCCTGGAGTCCCATGATGGATTTAATCAGCTGCAAGCCAGGCCTCCAGGTGAGATGCCTTCCTAAAGTGGTTTCTCCCCTCAAAGAAAACTTTATACACATCTTACATCAAGTATGTCTGATGCTAAATGCACTGAGCAGCAAAAACACTGGAAGCCTTGTAAATGTACAAAATCTTTCTTCTTGCTTTCTGAATGCAGCAACGCGTTGTGAAGAGAAATGGAAGGGACGGGGATGAGGAAATTGAACCAAATTAAAATCGCGAAATACATTTTTCAATGTTGCAGGGAAAAAATAAACAAATTCAACTCTGAATGTAACTGATGGACATTTGCAATTAGACAAGATATAGGATCACATTTACAAACATGGCAGCTGTTGTCCACCATGGTATATGTAAAAAGTGAACCAATGACAAAAAATCCACAATAAAGGCTGCCTAATAATTTGTAATCATTCATATAAACTGCTCACTTTCTTGGTGAAAGACCATCCACATATGCTTATGATCATTCTGATTTACTCTACTTTCAGCCTTACGAATTCAGCAACTGCATTAATAAATATTATTTTTAATTTAATCTATTCTTTAAGAATCAGGATCAATTATTCTTTTTGTAATTGCTCTACAGAGCAGCCAGCAGCAATGGAGAACCCAGTAAAACAAATAATTTGCGGGAATAATATTGCTGAGAATTAAGCAAAAACCAAAAAGACTAGCTTGATTTAAGCAGAGCTTGAAAATGCACATGGGACCATTGTGCACTTAAACATACTTGGTTTATATTAAAGCCAACAATAAATAGTATTGAAAAATCAGTGATATTTTATTCATTTGAACAAAAATTATTTTGCTCTCAAATGTAACTAATTAATAGTTACAGGAATACCAGATGGTTATTATTTTATTACAAATGACTACACAAGGGACACAGTGGCAACACCCAAGAAGCTTTATGGCAGGATGATGGATGATTAGCCCAGCAGAAATGTATGTGGACTCACAAGTCACTCCATGGAAACAGTATAGTTTCCCTCACTTCAAAAGCCATTCTCCTCTCACACATACTTTATTCAGGTAACTAAATAAAATAAACTGCATATATTTTCCATGGATTATAAATCCTTTTGAAAACGTAACAAATGTCCACGTGTGTTACTTTATTCCCATAAGTGGAGACTTTTAAACAGTTGATGGTTATTACCATCTAACAGCATGAAACTATCTTAACATTTTTGACAGAAGGCATGCCTTGCTTCTCGCACATCCTATTTCTTGCTGAAAACCTGGTTGCATGAAATTATTACACAATCTACATTGACGCCCAATTACAAAATGTAAAAAAAACACGAAGACAGAAAAATACCCTCTGGTCCATCCATCCTGTCCCACATAAAAGTGATGTATGTGTTTTACAAATCATACACGCCCCACTCCATTCTGTCTAGGAACTAGATAGTCTAGAAAAGATGAAAAACCAACTAAAAGACACAGCCAATTAGAGGACAAAATCTGGAAAGTTCCTCTCCGCTTCCCTTAGGTAATTAAAACTAGTCCGGAGATCAATCTGGTCCTGATTAATGTTATGCGTTACTACCTTCTTATATGAGATGATCTCTGCCCCAGTCAGAAATAGGTCCAACTCTTGCTTGAAGGAATTCAGCAAAAATATAATATAATTCTGTTTTATAATCAGATCATCATAAAATTTCACTTCCATTTGCTTTACAGAATTATGGGGTGAAATTTAACATAATTGACATGAATCCAGTCGACTGGTTGGAGAAGCCACTTGTAGGAGAGCCCCATTGTTCCTGAGCGAAAAGCCCAGCCAAATAGGTGTCTGTCAGGCACATAACTGACTAGGTTTGTACTTTATCTGGAATTTAAATCTTGCTTCCCCATTCCTCTCTGTCGTTCCCCCTATTCCAGAACTGCCAGTAGTGCCCCCAGGGTCAGTGGCTGCTGCTGGTAATGCTTCAGGCTCTTCCCCAAAAATCTTCAAGTAAGCACAGGAAGATGGAGAAGTGAGGAAAGAGAGGGTTGGTGGAAGGGGGTCAGTTTGGAGGCAAGGATAGCAGTTGTTCTGCTCTCCCACTGACCCATCTGTCTTTAGCTTCTAACATTGTATTAATGAGGATCAATGTAAGGAAAAACATTTCATCTTTTGATAAAGCCATTATAGCCTTCCAGCCTCTACAATTCAACAATGTCAGATTACAAGCAGTTCCTCTATGTTTCAAACAGCAGTTGCTAGCAGTGTTTCTGCAGTTGCCATTTACATCTCCTCTAAACTCATTTAAGCTTCTTTGCTCATTTCATTATCGTTCCCTTTTTGACTATATCAGCTTCCACTTTATTTTTTAATTCCCCCCCCCCTTCCACCCTATCGCAAATCTTTCATTTTGTTCTTTTCCTTCTTTCCCTCTTTTCTCTGGGGAATTGGTCTAGCTCATTGGCTACTGGTTAGTAATGGAGAGTGATGCTAACAGCGTGGGTTCAATTCCCATACCAACAGCGATTATTCATGAAGGCCCTGCCTTGTCTCTCTTGCTCACCGCCTGAAGTATGGTGATCCTCAGGTCAAAATTACCACCAGTCAACTCCTCTTCTCAAAACAGAGAGTGGTCTATGGTATCTGGGACTAGGGTGATTTTACCTGTGACTACTTGCTTGAAACCTCTTAATGCTCTAGCTTTTTCCAATCCTGGTGAAATTCTGGTCAATTTTGTTTCTCGCCAGGTGCGGCCTGATTTGTGGAGTATTCACAGATGTGTATTAGCTTTATAATTATTTTTAATCAGGCCAACTCTCATTTTCTTGATGTTGGGATAGAACAGAAATGAAAAGGAAAGCTTTATTTATTTTTGTCCATTTTGTGTTGTGAATGCTCTCTTAAACACATAAGAACTACCACAGTTAATAATTTGATTTGATTTACGTATACTTCAAACTGTTCACCAGTGGAAAAAAGACAGAGATAGGATGACTACACAGAAGACCTTGCAGTCATTCTCCAGTTCACCTCATTTAACTTCCAGGTATTGGGATATTTTCCATTAGGCAAAATGATGTTATCATATTTCAGTCTGATACCAAATTTATTGCCTAAGGTGATAACATTGTGACCAGATATACTCCACTCTTCCCAATCCTGCAATAAATCTGCCATAGTCAGATACTTTATGCTGGGTTGCCTGCTACACTAAATGGAAATAGCAAAAGCAGGCTTTCTTTCTGTGGATCAATTGACAGAATATTTGAAAATATTTATATACATATATAATATATATGTAAATATACATTCTCCTTCAATCAAGTCATAGAACTAAATATTCATAGTGGCTCTCTGATTCAGTGATGAAAGAAGCAGTAATTGGGGTCAGAGCAGTCTTTGAACTCAATACTTCATATCCACTTTGGGATTTTTAAAAATGGTTGTCAGAGTCGTGCCCAGAGAGGTTAAAAGCACTCATGTGATACAACAAAACGTCTTAAAGCACTCTTATGTGCACACAATAATCCTCAATATTACCACATTTTTCCAGAAAGTGGCTTTAAATTTTAAAATACACACACTCCTGAGTTAATTGCAAAATTCAGCTCTATGGCAGTTGGCAACATAGAAACCAAAGGTCCTTAAAATGGTTTGCACCATGCTTCCAGCCTCTTCCCAGCCATGCAGGAAATAGAGTTAGTATACAGACGTGCCTTCCATACACCAGAACGTTTCACAGTGGGCAGATCACAATCACAAACAGCCTGTTAAGCTGATTGGATCTGCAAAATTTAGACCTTGAAAGTCCAGTGAATGGCTGTGCCAACAATTATCAGTTGCATGAGGGATACCCACGAGTGCTATTTAAAAAGCCTGTTTTTCAACTTGCATGGGAGATCTTTTGACTTACTGTTGCACACGTGTTTTGGAGAAATCTGGAGTATTTGCTGGATAAGAGAAGGAGTGTTGCTTCATCCATAAGGGAAGGACAGAGCAAGTTTGTGACCTGTCTGTATAGTTTTGGGGATCTACGTGCTGGGCCTATAAGTCTGCAATATATCAGGGAAATGAAGCTGAGTGGAAGCTGTGTGCAGAAGGAGAAAGTTGGGGGGGAGGGTGTTGTCTTTACAGAGGACCCTACTAACTAAAGGTTTTACACAAAGGTTCCACCTCAGAAAGAACAAATGTATGAAATGGCTAAGACTCAGCAAAACTATGCCTCCTCCTTTAAGAGGATCTGCAACTCGCAGAAAAGGACAGTGTTGCCAGTGGCTATCAAGATCACTGTAATCCAAAACTTCTACATGACTGGATCCTTCTAAGTGGGAGTGTGTGATATTGCAAACAAATCCCAGTTCACTGTCACTGTCATTGTTTTCTCTCCAATCCAGAGGGAAGTAAGATAAACAGCCAAGATAATAGGATTCCCTCAACTATGTCAATATCGTTCATCAAACCTCACTTGTCAACAAGAAAACATAGTAAAACTGTATCAGGGTAATGTCTATTATTGTACAGTTGGAGGTGTCACCATGGCAAAACCATCATGTGGTTGAATGGCTGTTAGCCTGGCAGCCATGAAGCCTTCATCCTGAGGCAATCTGCCATCCCCACTGTTTTCAGGTCTCCTTGAAGAACCAGAAGCCGCGTGCTTGGAGATTGACTGATAACCCCCCCCATCACTTAATTGTATGAAGAAAATGAGAGCCACCAGAAACATTGTGAAACAGACCATTTGGTTAAGCAATGGTTTTCTGGCTGAACCATTTAGACTAACTGTTAAATAATCGCCAACATGCTTCCCCATCCATGCTGTGTCCCCCACAACATTGTTAACATAAGGACTCAGCTATTGCCTAAGGTTATCTCAGGAATAGGAAGAAGTGGAAGCTGCAGGAAGGAAGCATCTAAGACTTTTCACTCTAAGTTCTTGAGCACATAATAAAATTCTGATTCCCTCTGGACATCAGCTTGTCACGCTCATTGCTCTATAATTCCCATGTTCCCATCCATCAGTGACATCTCATCACTGACTCCTGTTGGACAAAATCCTGCAATAAAAATCACCAGCAACAAGCATTTCTATAACTTTATCCAACAATGTACTTAAAAATACAAAGAAAAAATAACTATACACTTTCATGCATTCACTTAATGCCTGTCCTGTGCCTGGTCCAGAGTTGCAATGTAGTGCAAACCTATGATTGAACATGACTGGTGGAAGGCAGTTGACGTTCACTGGTGGAGATTGCAGATAGACTGTTATAATATTATCGTGTACTTCTGGGCCGTGAGGGCCTGGCTTCAGGCTGCACCACTTTGGCATGGACAGCAGCAAATAAACCAGCTCACTTTGAGGCAACAACAAGGGCACTCATAGTGTAGCAGTGCTTGGAGCATAAATTCTGTCACAAAAGTTTCACATACCACAGATTCACTGTAATTCCCCAGATACTTGCTTTGGGAATTATGGTCATCTTTGAAAGACAAATTGCTGGGCTGCTGTTGCAATGCCCCTTTGAGTACTGAGGGCTGTAATCATGATGGCAGCGGTCCAAGCCTGCCAATCAGCAAGCACGGATTTCAGCAGCTCCACCTGAGGGTCTACTGCAGCCTTGACAAATTTAGAAGGATTTTACGGTGTTGCTCCTCGCCTGTTCCGATTCCGTGGTGGGTGACTGGTAGAATTCCAGCGATTGGGTTGCTGCTATCCACATTGCCTTAGAAGCTGAGATGTTGGCCACCAGAAATTGAACCATGGTTAGTTCTGGAAGTGCTGACATGGAGTTGATTACTAGTAAATGTGGACTCCTGGATGCTCCTTGGTAGTGACAAAAAGTTATCTATCAGGCATTATGGTGAGCATTTTAATCCATGTGCTCCTATACACCACCCCATTGAAGCCCTTATTTGAGTTGCCTGTAATTAAACGTACTATAATCTCAGCTTCCGGGGAATTTGTAGACAAGATGTCCATTGGAACGGCATGGTGGCACAGTGGTTAGCACTGCTGTTTCACAGTGCCAGAAACCTGGGTTTAATCCTAGCCTCTGAGCACTGTCTGTATGGAGTTTGCACATTCTCCCCGTATCTATGTGGGTTTCCTATGGATGCTCCAATTTCCTCCCACAGCCCAAAGATGTGCAGGTTAGGTTGGATTGGCCATGCTAAATTGATCCTAGTGTCAGAGAGATTATCATAAATATGTGGGATTACAGGAGTAGGGCCTGGGTGGGATTGTGGTCGTTGCAGACTCAATGGACCGAATGGCTCATTCTGCATGGAAAGGATTCTAAAATTTTAAGTTCTACTCCACTGGCCTGACTACAACTCAATATTTCCAGTAATTCACTATGTTCTGATCCAAATGTTACACTCATACCCAAGTTTGTGGAGTGCTAGTTTCTAAACTGATGGTTGAAAGTATCAGATGAAATGACAGTGCTTCTTTATTAGAGCTGTACTGTTGCATTCGCGCTTTCTCTCCAGTTTGCACTGGTTCGCAAGGCAGCAGTTTTGAGTATCTGAAAGTAAAGATAAGAAAAGAATGGATGGACTGAGGGAAGAGTTATGCTAAGGTGGGATTTGAGAAGAGCAGTAAGGCAAGAAAAGACTGCCACCTGCACTATTGTTCCTAGTAGTACTGGATACAATGGCCTCTGCATCATCACTCCATGATGCAGGAAAGATTCCTCCAGTGAACTTTGATTCTGACCTGTTTTCCTTGGTTAGGCATATCTCTTTTTTCACGGCTGTGTTGCACAATGTTTGGGTGATGTGGCTATCATAGCAGAATAGCTGGAGATGTGTGTTAGTCTTGAGAAATTGTTGCAATTATAAACTAGAAGATTAATATCAGAAGCATAAATTATGCTGATGTAATAATGATGTCTGATTACATGATGGGGAAAAAAGAGAGATCTGGAAATTTGTGATATTCTAACATCATGCAGAGGTCCAAATGTGTAAATACTAATGTAAGTAAGAGTAATGGTTTTGAGAACTGCAGATACAAGTAGCATATTTTGGGAGAATAGACAATCCCTAAAACTGTTGCTCAACTCCTCAACAATGAAACATGGTAGCAGTGAGCAAAAGATCCAGCAAACATTTTAAAAAAAGATAAAGGGCTGGCAAGTAAAAGAGTGAAGGAAGAACAAAAAGAAAAAAAAAGCTAGATGCAGCAAAACATTGGAACATTGCAAGAGCAGCAGTTATATGCTGAGATACAAATGCAGAGACCAGATAGCAATGAGTACAGGTCCAAGGCAGCAAGTAGTAACAGAGAAGCAGGAACAATTCCAGGGCTTGGCCAAAGAAAAGCATCCACACTACAACTCCCAAAGCTATTTCAGAATACAGAAGATTCACAGCAGGGACAGGACTGGGACAACTAAAGAGAAAGTTTCACAGCAACAGAACTGCTTCAAGATTACACAACAAAAGATCAGAAAGACCAGAAAGATCTTTATGTAGTAGGATCTATTGCTGATGATATGACAGAAAGGCAGGGACACTCCTTTATGCAGTAGGATCTGTTGCTGATAGTGTGACAGAAAGGCAGAGGTGAATGAGTCTCCAAATTCTTATGAAGAAGTCCTGCAAGCTTCTGACTCTTATTTCAGCATCCTTTGGAATGTGATAATCAAACTAAATTTAATTTTTAAAAAAACAAAGACCAGACAATTGTTCATCAACATTCTTTTTTGGTTGGCAGGGAACTGTGTTCATGGAATCCTAAAGCATGAGCTGATTGACAAAAGGATCCAAAATGAAGCATTTTCAGATCCCTTACAAATAAGAGAGGATTTAGAACTGGTAAAAGTAGCAAGTTAAACAGAACTCAAGAGCAGAATTAGGTATTTGATCATGCTATATATTGTTGATGGAGAATGGTGGAGTGGATCAAAGCATTCATCCTTCTTTGGCACTGCAGTGCTGTCCATTTTTTGTGACTCTGGGCAAAAGGGATCGAGGTTCATAGAATCTTCCTGATGACCTTCTCCCAGGCCAGGTTGGTGAACCTTCTGCTCCCATCCTGGACAGAAGGAACTTCCTAACTTCCCTTGATGGCCAGGAGTGTTTCAGAAAGGCATTGCTGAACTGTGAAGCAGTAGGTATATTTCTTTTGGGCATCACCCTAATTTAACATTTAGCCCATAGTGGGACTTCTGTGAGAGAATGTGAGTGTATGGGCCATTTAAATATGGCACAGGACATTTGCCCCCACAATTTAATGGCAGGATAGGTCAATCTCTGCCTGCCTGACCATGACACTTGATGAGATCCTCACTGATACATAATGAAAAGTAGAAGTTTTGTGTGAAAATTCATCTCCCATTCAATGAGAATCATGTTCACTTACTCACCTACCACTGCATTTAATCTTCAATCAGAGATTTCCATCCCACATCTTGAGTACCGTGCATAATTTTGGTCTCCATATTTTGGAAAGGATCTTACTGCATTAGAAACAGTTCAGAGAAGGTTCGCTCAACTGAACTTGGGATGGAGGCGCTATCTTATAAAAGAAGGTAGGTTAGGCTGTGCCTGTGATCATTGGATTTCATTAAGACTTTGAGATTATCTTAATGAAACATGTAAAATAGTGAGGGGATTTGATTGGATTTGTGTATTTCTATTTGTGAGGAAAAGAGGACACTGCCACATGGGAAGATTGCCCACTCAAAGCTGGCAGCTTCCCTTTGGGCCCCAGTGGGGATGGGGGTATCTCCTTTTTGGGTATTCCAGCAACCACAGAGGTGAAATGACTGCCTCTTCCATGACAACACCACCACCATCTGGCCCTGGAATCCTATCATTCCAGGGCCAGATAGGAATGTCCCCTATCTGGCCTTGGCATTCCTCCAATCCCACTTGCCCCTTTTCAAGGGCCCCTCAATCATTGAGACATCATCTCCCTTAAGAATCAGCCAGTCCATGGGCCACCACTACAGTCCACCATTTTTAATTAAAATGGGACCCTGGTGGTAGTCACATAATTGGCTGGGGGTGTGTGTGTGTGTGTGTGGTGTGGTGGAGGGTGTGTACATCCTGCTTTCAGCCTCATGATACCTGTGTTTCCATAGAATTCCAACCATGGTTTCTTTCATGAAAACATCTATATATGTACAGCTTTATCAAACATATTGTTTAATCTGATCATTTGTCTTTTACTTAACTATAGTACAAACTAGTCATTACTTTACCTATATGCTGCATGCTAAAAGCATGTTTATACCTACAATAACATTACCACATAGTATGTACAATAAATATTCAGTATTGTTCTATCTGTTAATTACAAAGATCAAACATTCCATTCTGCAAAATAGTTATATCTCCCAGCATTATTACCAGTTTGGTGAATGAATATAATCAGTAAAAGAACTGGGCAGTGTCTATATTTGTTTTTTGTTAAGCCCTGTACCAGCTAAGCAGATCGTTTTAAATATAGCGTAATTGTCATTTCCAACTCCAAGATAGCTTTGCAAGTCATTCAGTTCAGGGGTAATTAGGGATGGGTAACAAATGATCCCTAAAACCCATGAATGAATAAATAACAAAAAATGAGAAGGTTGTGCTTTCAAATCCCAGTTCAAAGGCGTAAGTACATTATCAAAACTGGCATTTCAATGCAGTACTGGGGGAAGTTCTGAACAATTAGAGTATTCCCATTTTGCAAATGAGGTGTTATACTAGGGACTTCCCGCTATTTCAGGTGAACATAAAACATCCTACATTACTATTTGAAGAAGGGTAGGAGCCTGGCCAGTATTTACTACCCACCCCCCCACAAACCCTAGCTACACCACCCCCCAACACTAACACCACACACAAAATAAAATCTGTTCCTTTATTCCATTACAGTTTCTGGGACCTTGCTGTGTGCAGATTTTTAAATTCATTCTTGGGATATAACTGCCACTAACAAAATCAGAATTCACTGCCCATTCCCAGTTGCCCTGTAAAAGATGGTGGCTTGTTTTGTTGTTGAATCACTGTAGACCATCTGGTGAAGATACAGTAAGGTCAGAATTTTGACGGCCCATTGCTGTGATGGCAAGGCCATAAAATGTGACGAGCTATTCACGAGTCCACTGACTTTGCTAGAAATGGAAAATCTGCTGGCCAGGGGGACTGTAAAATTCTGCCCGAGATTGTGAGTTCCAGGATTTTGACCCAATGAAAATGAAGGAATGGGTGATATACATTCAAGTCAAGATCATATATAACATGGAAGCATGATGATGGTGATTTTCCCAGACATCTGTTTCCTTTATCCTTTTGCATTGCCAATGCAAGTCAAGAGATGTTGTTGAAGGTAGTGAATTGTTCTAGTGCAATTGGCTGCTCATTTTCCAAATTAGGTTAAAATTCAACAGGTTTATTTGGTATCACAAGCATTCAGAACACTGCTCCTTCATCAGCGAGTGGCGATTTGCCATGTTGGTGGTAGTCATAAGGTGGAGGTGCCAGTGTTGGACTGGTGTAGGCACAGTAAGAAGTCTCATAACAGCTGGTGAAAGTCTAACGGGTGTATTTGTTATCACAAGCTTTCGGAACACTGCTCTTTCATCAGATAAGTCTACCTATTGAAGAAGCAGCGCTCCAAAATCTTGTGGTACGAAATAAACCTGATGTTTTGAGACTTCTTACTATACCCATTCCAGTCCAATGCCTGCATCTCTATATTTTTTCTAAATTACAACAATAACTAAACTTTAAAAGTACTTCATTGGTTATATATTGCTTTGGGACATACTGAGGTTATAAAAGGTAATGCAAGTTCTTACTTTTTTTAATGTAACCTTATTTTGAAAAGCAACACAGTCATAGATTTTGGACCACCAGGGAGATTTTCATTGTGAGATGTGAAATGTTGACTCCAACATTGGCATAATAAGTAAGTACCAACAAAAGAGATTTGTAGTCAACTCAGACTAAGCATGCACAAATGTCAAGAAAGACTGGCTGGTCCACCAAGCCTGCTCCACATTCATGGTGCCTGAAGAATCAGTGAATTGACACTTCTGGGCCCCAGCAGCTTTGTAATCTTTAGGCCAAGGAAAAACAAAAGAAAATAAACCAGAACAAAAAGAGAATAAAAATGTGAAAAGTTCCCCTCTAGCCCCTTTGGCAGTGCAGGAGATCAAATTGACTATGCTTACAAAAACAGCCACAAATCCAGTTCACTTTAAATGGTGTGCAGAGAGTCATGACACTCTTGCACAAGCCAACATTTTTTCCCAAAGTATTCCATAATGTTATACCACATTACTTATATTTACAAAATATCATTAACACTTCTATTGCAAATACCTCTATGTATATTGGGAAAATTTTCACCCCTGGAACCAAACTTTTTCCAATGTACTTTCTCATAAATTTTCAATTATTTTTAACATCTTTTAAAGTGGTGCAAAAATGTTAATACTAAAATAAAAGCAAAATGCTGCAGAATCTGTAAATCTGGAATAAAAGGAAAATGCTAGAAAGACCCAGCAAGTCTGGCGGCATCTGTGAAGAGAGACTCAGAGCTAGCATTTGGAGTCCATAGCTGGTATGTTATGACCTCGCTCAGGTGAGGCTTTTAAGCCCTGCCTGGCCCAAAATCAGCCCATATGACTCTTTTTCAGAGCTGAAAGGGACATGATGGATCATGTAGTTGGAGAGGAAGGTGGATAAAGTAGAGCAGAATAGAAGGTCAGGGATAGGTAGGTGTTCAAGAGGGATTTAAAAAGATGTCATGGATGGAAGACAAGGCTATATTATTGATAGTGTTAAAGACTAAAATTGGTGCTAGTAATAGCATGAAGATAAGGAAAGAAAATATGTTAATAGTAGGACATGGTTCAGCACTCTGTGAAAGCAAAATTATATTACAGATGTTCCTGTGGTGGGAGGGGTTTGAGGGAAATATCAAAATGGAGGAGAGGATTCATGGTCTGAAGTTGTTCAACTCAGTGTTGAAGTCTGTAAAATGCCTAATAGGGAGATCAGATGTTATTCCTCTGGTTTATGTTAGGCTTTACTGGAACATCACAGTATGTCAAGAAGGGAAAAGTGGCCATGAGAGCAAGACGGTGAGATAAAATGACAAGCAACAAGAAGGTCAGGGTTATGCTTGTGGACTGAACAAAGACTTTTCTCCCCGATGCCCCTCCGCCAAGAGGCAGCAGTGACTTATTTTGGTTTCACAGGGTGATCCTTTTTCTGCTATAAACACATTTTGTTAATTCATCTTTATGCCACTATTAGCGCCTTCTTCAGTCTTTAACACTGCCATTAACACTCCCTTCATCTCGAATCCATGACAGCTTGGTCAGTCACTCCTGAGCTCTCATCTGCCCATGACCTTCTATTCTGCTCCACATTCTCCACCCCCCCTCAAACTATAATAAGTCATCTCATTTCTGCTGCTCTTCAATTCCGAAGAAAAGTCATATGGACTCAAAACGGTTGATGAAGGGAGAAGCGTTGATGTCATCTATATGGATTTCAGTAAGGCGTTTGATAAAATCCTCATGGGAGATTAGTTGAGAAGGTCAAGGCTCATGGGATACAAGGACAAGTAGCTAGACGGATAAGTAACTGGCTTAGTAATAGGAGACAGAGGGTAATAGTGGAAGAATGTCTTTCTAGCTGGAGGTCCGTCACTAGTGGTGTGCTGCAGGGCTCGGTACTGGGACCTCTTCTATTTGTAATATATATAAATGACTTGGAAGAGGGAGTAAGTGGAGTGATCAGCAAGTTTGCAGATGATACAAAGATTGCTGGACTTGCGGATAGTGAGGAGCATTGTCAGGCGATGCAGCAGGACATAGATAGGCTGGTAGCTTGGGCAGATAGATGGCAGATGGAATTCAATCCTGATAAATGTGAGGTGATGCATTTCGGGAGAAAGAATGTAGGGGGGAGGTATATGATAAAGGGTAGACCTATTAAGAGTATAGAAACGCAGAGGGACCTGGGGGTGCAGGTGAACAAGTCTCTGAAGGTGGCAGAGCAAGTGGAGAAGGTTGTGAAGAAAGCATATAGTATGCTAGCCTTTATAGGAAGGGGTATAGAGTACAAGAGCTGGCCTTTAATGTTGCAGTTGTATAAAACGCTGGTTAGACCTCATTTGGAATACTGTGTCCAGTTCTGGTCGCCTTACTACCGGAAGGACGTGGAGACTCTGGAGAGAGTGCAGAGGAGGTTTACCAGGATGCTGCCTGGTATGGAAGGTCTGAGTTACAGGGAGAGGTTAGGCAAATTGGGACTGTTTTCCTTAGAAAGACGTAGACTTAGAGGAGATCTGATAGAGGTGTACAAAATTACGAGGGGTATAGATAGAGTAAACAGGGTCGTGGGCTTAGGTATAATTTAGAACATAGAACATAGAACATTACAGCACAGAACAGGCCCTTCAGCCTTCGATGTTGCGCCGACCAATATAAAAAGCAATGCCCCTCCAAACTAAACCATCCCTTCTCTTCCATATACTTATCAACTAACCTCTTAAACGCCACCAAACTTGGCGCATCTACAACTGCGCAGGCAGGGCATTCCACTCCCGAACCACCCTCTGGGTAAAGAACCTACCTCTGATATCCGTCCTATAACTATCATCCCTTAATTTAAAGCTGTGTCCCCTCGTGCTAGCTTTTTCCATCCTAGGAAAAAGGCTATCACTGTCCACCCTATCTAAACCTCTAATCATCTTATATGTTTCGATTAGGTCCCCTCTTAGCCGCCTCCTTTCTAACGAAAACAACCTCAAATCCCTCAGGCCTCTCTTCATAAGACCTGCCCTCCATACCAGGCAACATCCTGGTAAACCTCCTCTGTACCCTCTCCAATGCCTCCACATCTTTCTTATAATGTGGGGACCAGAACTGCACACAAACTCCAAGTGTGGCCGCACTAGAGTTTTGTACAGTTGCAACATGACGTTGCGGCTCTGAAATTCAATCCCCCTACCAAATAAAAGCCAAGACTCCATATGCCATAATTTGAGAATGCTAGAGGGAGTTTTTTCACAAAGAGGGTGGTGGGGGTATGGAATGCGCTGCCAAGTAAAGTGGTGGAGGCAGGTACTCTGGAGTTATTTAAGAAATACTTAGATGGGCACATGAACAGAATAGGAACGGAGGGGTATAGAAAACTGATTTAAAATGGGGATCATGAACCTTGGGAGTCCCTGGGAAATATGTCAACAGATTGATGTACTTGTTTTTATCCTACAGATGCTTTGGTCCACCTTGTTGTCTAACGAGGGGCATACATGCGATGGGTCGTGAGAGGGCTGCTCTTGGATTTTTTTTCAAGAGTATCCTAGTGCTTCACGTCGTTAGTGTACGCTTGACCTGGACCATTTGATGGGCAACACGACAGCTCAGTGACTATCGCTGTGCTGTGCAGATACATGGATTTGGGCCTGTGTCTGTGGGAGTTTGCGCATTTCCCCGTGCTTGCGTGGGTTTTCTCTGGGTGCTCTGGTTTCCTCCCACATCCCAAAGATGTGCTCTTAGGCTAATTGGCAAAACAAATTCTCCCTAAATTGTCTCAAATTTGGTTTTTAATCCATAGATCTAAAAACATAGACAGAGATCAAGGGTAGAGGTGGGAACATCAGGGTGGCGGCGTGGGCTCGTTGGGCCAAAGGGCCTGTTTCCCATGCTGTTTTGTTTTTTGTTCTTTGTTCTTTGAAACTTTAATTCTGTTTTTTGTCTCTGCCAGAGCTTGAGTCTTTCCAGCATTTTCTGTTTTATTTCAAAAATGTTTACATCCTTTGAAGAGATGTTGATCTTTGATTGAGTAACGGCCTACATTTAGCATTTAGTTGTCAAAACATTCAACATCTCAAGAAAAGCATTTTCTTTTTTAACTGAAATAGGAACAGTAGGCTACGAAATGATAAACAAATCACGTGTTACCTCCTTCTCTGGTGCACCCTCGCTCCCAAGGACTAAACACCGACCCTTCTTGATTTGATGCAATGACTCTGTATAAATATTCTTCAGAAGGTAAATAAGAATGACATATTTAATATCACTGGTGAAAATAAATGCTGAAAAAATTTATAGGAAAAGTTTTGGTAAAATATTTTACCTGTAAATGGATCCAATTCACCATCGTATACAATGTGTTCCTTGCCAGTGTACACAACAACGGAATCTTTTCCTTCACAGTTACCAGTACCGTCCAACGGCAAGCATCCATCCAGATTTACTCTGACAGCATTAGTGGAGGCAGTCACCAAGTTTACAATAGCACCTTTCGTAAATCTAAGATCTTTTATGCACCCACCGAAACCTGGCAAATAATGAGTCATAAACAGGGAAACTGTATCCATGATTTCTACTTTAACCAGAGTTCTTCAGCCTCTTTTCTTACAATGTATCAGACATATGTTCAAAAGAAAAGCCATTATTGTTCAACTTAGGGGAAAAAAAGTAACATTGCTATAATCATCCTTGGCAGCAACTAAGAAATAAAGTTATCAATTTTGCATTGCCTGGTTTGTTTAGATGGACCAATGTAATAAAATGTTGGTGAATTATAAAACAAAATTCAGAGGCAACTGGTGGTTTAAAAAAGCAAAGGGGAAAATATAATATACATGTGCACTAAAACATTGGTGGAATCAATTAAGAAGTGAAAAAATACTATTAGCACTTTTTAACTACTCCCCAAA
This sequence comes from Sphyrna mokarran, assembly GCA_024679065.1. Taxonomy (NCBI): domain Eukaryota; kingdom Metazoa; phylum Chordata; class Chondrichthyes; order Carcharhiniformes; family Carcharhinidae; genus Sphyrna; species Sphyrna mokarran. The sequence goes on from JAGIQG010000012.1 coordinate 54,097,699, forward strand.
TATTAATTCTTCCAAAGTGAGTTTTGATTTTACAAAATGCTTTTTCAAAATACGTGAATTTGAAATCATGAAGATTCAATGCATGTGTATTTATATCCAATATACTAAAAAAAGTCTAATTTTATAAAGAATACGATCTATGTAAACAAAGGGAACGAAGAAGAAGGAGAAGACATTTAGCTCTGTATCAGAATTTGAAATCCCAGCAATGCTGTCATTTGGAACAAGGTTAAACGCTTAGTCCTATCAGATGTAGGTGAAAGATCCCATTACATTATTTGAAGAAAGGCAAGGATCGTGTTCAATGTTCTGGCCAATGTGCAATCTTTAAGTAAAAAGTAAGTTTACTGGTTATTTTTCTTATTTAGTATTTGTGTAAACTTGCCTAAACTATAATAATGAACTGGAAAAGAGACATAATGAGAATATAAAAGTCACCACATGAAGTTATTTCTCATTTAAGATTTCCTGTGTTAAGTGGATCAGTTCTTCCTAACCAACCACTATTTTTATTGGATTTGACAGACGGTTTTACTGCTGGATGTCCTTCTTTTCACCAACTTTCCCCCACTTATCCAGGCTGGAAACTGGCACCAATACATGCTGGCTTGCCTGTGGTACTGTTTGGGCTCTTTCTCAGCTGACAAGTCCTTGGGCCAAAGCTTTCCTGTTCAGAAGTAGAATAGCCATCTGTTGAACCACCACAACTCCTATATAACTTAAAAAATATTTCTGCATTAAAATGAATATCTTTGAATTTAACAGAAATAGTCTTATTTAAAGATTTAGTTTTCTTTTTACTGCCAGGAACTTCCCCAAAACATTACTGTTTTTTAAGGTAAAAGGCAGAATGGGTGGGATTTTACGGCTTTGTTCGGGCAAGACCGGAAATTCCCACCCAAGATCAACAGGGATTTCTGTTGTCGGACCCTCACCTGCACCATTCTGTGGGAGGTGAGGTGATAGATTTCCAGCCAATAAATTTGGAAAGCAATGGGCCATAGCTTCCAACTAGCACCAGAAAGCAATTGCCTGCTGGAATTACAATACATTAACGTTGTTTGAAATTGGGGGAGATTTGTTGTGGAACATTGGGATAGGGCAACTGGAGTTTAGGTGGAGGTGGGAGATCAAGGTAGGATGGAGGTTATGGGGAGTGGAGGTGTTGGAGGATGGGAGTATTCAGAAGTCAGCAGGCAGGGGAGGATCAGAGGTCAGGGGTTGGGGGAATAGGTTTGATTAGGAAGAGTTGGGTCAGGAACAGGGATGTGTTGGTGCGGAGTTTGCAGGAGGGACAGGATGAGTCGGGTCAGTGACGAGAATGAGCCCACAGATAGACAGGGTTGGGGCAGGACAGGGGAGTGTAGCATGGATGGGGATCACACTATGGTCAGAATCCCGCAGGGAAGTTTGAGGGTGGGGAACATTGTATGGTGGTGATTAATCGGGGTAGAGAGGATGTCCTGGAGGGTCACAGGCATAGGGTGTCATGTGTGGAGATCAATAATGATATCTAAAATAATCACTCAGAAGTTAGAGGTAGATTTCTTTCCTTCTGATTTTTTCTGAGTAATATTAGCATAACCCTGCTAACCATCCAGTTAGCAATTTAACTTGCTTTGTTGGATGGGTCTCAACGCAACTGTCCAGGGGGAGTTAGGCTTTCTGATTAATTGCCACGATAACTTTTATCTGGGAATTTCCCTGAGAGATTCCCCAGCACATCTTTAGGGTACCCTGAAATCTGATGCTGGGGCTGCTTAGATAATAAAAACAGACATTGTTATAGAACATGTTTTGGGTCCCATTACCACCAGACCTTTCTTTTAGGAGAAGAGCAAGAAGTCAAGCTGAAGAAAAAGAAGGCAGCTTTTCTGACTTAAAAAGTGAACTGCCCAGGAGCATAAAAATCCTTGAACACAAATGCAGTTAGCCATGAACATTTATTGTGTTATACATGAATTTGAGTTTGCCAAGCAGCATAGGGCCTACAGTACTGAGTTTCTCAGATGCTCTTGTTAAAATTATTTATGGATTACCTTAACCTTCAGTATTCTGGAGAATATGTGTAAGCTTTATAAAATTACTTAAGATTTTTGACTTTCACCTCAATTTTAAATAGGTCGCCATAGTAGTTTTAGACAGACATAAGTCTGAGGCTAGCTCAATGGTCTTGATTTTAAGGCTTTGTTAGATCAGAGGTGAACGGGTGCTAATAATGGCCCTGTTAACCAGCATACTGGTTCGTCAGCATCACCCCAACATTAGGGTGTAATGCATTCATGCATTTCAGTCATGTAGTATGATATTCTTGCATGTATAGTATGCAAAAACAGAGAAAGTTTACTCTTGTGAACTGGCTATACTTCATGTCAATCTTCTTCACTGGTGTCATGCTGCTTTGTTCTGCAGTTAGCTGGCTTAAAATCAATGAGCCAAATGACCGTGTGAAACAACAATTTATTTGTACTTCTTTCAATTTGGTGTACTATATTTGCTGCTTGCAATGTGGTCACTTCTACAATGGGGAGATTAAACACAAATAAGGTGACCACTTTGTGGCACACCTTCATTCAGTCTGCAAGCACGACCCCAGTTTTGGTGGCCAGTCATTTTAATTCTTCCGCTTGTTCCCTTGCTAAACAGTTTGTCCTTGGCCTGCTACAGCATTCCTGTGAAGCTCAACATAAACTTGATAAACAGCACCTTATCTTTCAACTGAGGGTGCTGCAGCCTTCCGGAGTCAACACTGAGTCCAACAACTTCAGATCATAGCCTCTGCCTCCATTTTGTTCCATGTGCTTCGCTTTCTTCTTTTTAATTTTGTTGAGTCTGTCTTGTCTTGTTTCATTCTTTATTCATCTTACATTCAGATGGTCTGGATGTGGTAATTCATGTCTCATTTGGACTCAACCTTTGTTTCTTTATGATATCCATTACTATTCTCTTTAGCTGTTTTGTCATGAATCATAAAGTTCCTACAGAGCAGATGGAGGCCATTTGGCCCATTGAGCCTGCACCAAAAACAATCCCAACCAGGCCCCATCCCTGCAATCCACATATTTACTTTGTTAACCCCCCCCCGCCTCCCCCTACATTAAGGTAAATTTAGCATGGCTAATCCATCTAAACTGCACATCTCTGGACTGAAGGAGGAAACTGGTGCACCTGAAAGAAACCAACACAGACATGGGGAGAATATACATACTCCACACAGACAATGACCCAAGGCCAGAATCGAACCCAGGTCCCTGGTGCTGTGAGGCAACAGTGCTAACCACTGTGCCACCTTGCCGCTCATCATGAAATCTTTTATTATTTAATCTACGATATTGCTGATCAATCCAGTTTCTTCCTGCTGCCTTCCCCATTCTAAAAGCTTAAAAACTCTTACTTTTCGACCATTCTTCAGTTGTGATGAAAAGCCAATAACTTGAAACATTTTCTCTGTTTCTCTTCCTGTATGCTTCCTGACTTGTTGAGAATTTCCAGCATTTTTTGGTTCCTATGGCATAAAACTTTCTGCTTTCCATTTCTAAGATAAAGGTATTGTAGGCAAGCTTCTCTCTGGCTGTGAGTTGTTCATAAAACAATACCTTATTCTTTGAAAACATGTCTTTTAAACGTGTAATGTTTTACAATCTTTATGGATGTGTATACTAGGCACAAATATAACTGTATTTTTCTCCTTAAATTACATCTCCAATTCAAGATTGGTAACTAGTTTGCAAGGTCTTCCTGATCTTTTATGTTGAGCCAGGTTTAGGGCTGCTTGATTTCGGTTCAGTACTGAAAGGTGATTCCATTTTCTTCTCAGCCAATCAGTTGCTCCATTTGATGATTCATGAGATTTTGGAATGGAGGAGAAGAAAATTACAATTGGATATCTGAGACAAGTGCCCCGAGTAAATCAGGCCAAATTGAAATTGAAATGGTCATCTGTTGTGGAGAGAAAGAGAGAGAAAAAAAGAGACAGCAATTCATTTTTATTCATTCAATAATGGTGCTTTGATTCATTTGTATTACTTCAATCCACCTAGAGTGGCTCTCAATGAATACCAAGAGACTGGCATTTCCTTTTCCTCAGAGGTCTATATGTACTCTTTGTAATGGTCTTTGCAAAGATGTTTTGGCAGTTTATTACTACAGTTTTAGCATACAGTACATTTCCTAACCAATGATTCTAGGTACAAGTAAAGGGCAGCACAGTGAGACTGTGGTTAGCACTGCTGCTTCAAAGCATCAGGGACCCAGATTTGATTCCTGACTTGAGTCACTGTTTGTGCAGAATCTGCGCCTTTTCCCATGCCTATGTGGGTTCCCTCCATTTACTCCAATTTCCTTGGAAAGATGTGCCGAATAAGTGCATTGGCTATGCTGAATTCTCCCTCAGTGTACCCGAACAGACACCGGAGTATGAGGGATTTTCATCGTAACTTCATTGCAGTTTTAATGTAAGCCAATTTGTGACACTAATAAATAAACTTTTAAAAAGGTGTAAAGATTATGGTTGAAGACTTGGAGAATGTGAATAGTTTCGAGTATCTTGGCTTAGTGGTGGGAGTAGACAGCATTATAAACATGGAAAATAAGTGATGGATTAACTCTGGTTTCAGCACTTTGGAGAAGTGCAGTGGAGTGTTTGCTATGTCATGGAAAAGTATTGCTGAAACTGAGTTAAAGAAACTACAAACACTCGTGAAGCCAGCCTTGATTTGAAACTTGGACGACATCAATAAGGGAGGAAGAATGTGCTTTGGATGTGTGTAGTATTGAGAAAGTTTTATATCAGGAAGATTGGCAGAGCATTGAGAAAAGTAGCCAAGGAAAAATTGAAATTGAAATGATTATCTGTTGCAGAGAGAGCGAGAGGACATGTGCTGAAGTGAGTGATGTAGATAGGACTGCCAGGAAGGAAAAGAAGAAGGCTAAAACCAGAAGGAAAGATACAATGGTAAAATTAAACACTGTCAAATTTAAAGAGGAATGTGTGACTGACAGGACACGATGGAGAAGGGTGATCAACTATCGTTGTGGTGATCCCAAGGGAGAGGGCAAGAATAGAACTTATTTCTAGCTCATTGGTTAGGTCAAAAAAGGAAAGCTGTCATTATGGACATCATGTTGACTACTGTAGCACAGTGGCTACACAGTGATTAGCACTGCTGTCTCACAGCTCTAGGGACCCAGATTCAAGTCCGACCTTAAGTCACTGTCAATGTGGAGTTTGCACGTTCACCCCATGTCTGCATCGATTTCCTCTTAAGGTGCTCCCACAATCTAAAAATGTGCAGGTTAGGTTGATTGGCTATGCTAAATTGTCCCTTAATATCAGGCATATTAGCAGAGTTAATATGTGGAATTACAGGGATAGGGCCTGAGTGGGATTGTTGTCAGTGCAAGGCTCAGTGGGTTGAATGGCATTCTTCAGTACTGCAAGGATTCAATGATACTATTTCTGTGCGTTCTGTATTGATTTCAGCCAGAATCTTGTCTCTTAAAGAACTAAGTATCACGCAATTTTGACCCCACTTCATGCAGCACTGCTAATGTGATACCTCATTATGATGATTGTGGGATGGTTTCAGTTCCTCAGTTATACGCCAGTTGATTTCTTATCCTTTCTGTTTGTAGACTCTTTTCGTGCAGCGAGTCGTTCAGAGCTTTGCTGCAATTACAGTTGCAGTGATAGAAAAGTCATCATCCACTATCTCTACAGTGAAGATTACCCCTTTATAGCCTGCAAGTCTTCTTGTAACGAACTGATCGTACCTCAGTAATAGCATTCCCTTCCAAACTGCAATATTCAATGTTGTAGTACTGTGACCCTTCCATCATCGAAGATTTTGATTCTAGATTAAGTATTATGGGTTTTGTGATCTGTTATTAAGTTATTATCCAAGATAAACTGGTGAAAATCTTTGATTGTGAAGATGATTCCAAGCATTTCCTTTCTGCCTGAGCTTAGTTTCATTCACTCTTGGTGGGAGTATGAGACTGAAAGCTATAGGTTTCTCCTGCTCAACATCCATACATCACTTCTCCAGCTCTATCGTTTAAATTGTTACATGGTAGCTTCAGGTCATCATGAACAAGAAGTGAGTCACTGATCAAGCTTTTCTTGCATGCATCATAAACATTTTGTTGTGAGCTCGATCATTCCCATTTCACATCTTTCTTCAACAGCTCGTAATGGAGCTAATATAGTTGCAGACAGAAACTGCAAGAAGTATTGAACCATATCTAGAAAAGATCTAAGCTCAGACACATCTTTTGTTTTGGAGGATTATTGATTATAGGCTCTATCTTCTCTTAAACAGACTGTAGCCCCTTTTCATGGATTATTAGGCCGAGTTACAAGAACACTATTGTTACTTTACAACTTCATATTGTGATCATTGAGCCTTTTTAACACTTTATCCAATACTTGAAGATTCTCTTCCTGTGCCGTGGTTTTAATCAACATACTGCCCAGATCACACAGGCTATACAGCTCTCCATGCTGAATCTACTCATTGTAGCTTGGAAAATCTTTGGAGAAGATTTCTTGCAATAGGGAAGCTTTATGAAAGAATGTAACCATACTTATCATGAGAAACTTTTAATTCCCTTGATCCACATTGAGCTAGGTTCAGTTTACTCTCACACAATCATTTCTTTCAAGATGCTTTAGCTCCTCTCCAACATAGGTAATGAGAGCATAGGACAACAGCATAGCCTTACAATGTGCAATGTATCAAGTCTAATTCATACCAATTATGTCTTTATAGTTGTCCTTAAAATGTTGCTATAGCTGTTCAATAGCAAATCAAACATTTTGGTTGTCACAACTTGGAAGACATAATACCTTCAGTTTGTGAAACCTATCTTTAATTATTTACATTGGCTTGTCGACATCTCTCACCATAATGATGAGCAATTCAAGGGACTTGACCTTATGTTGTATATTGAACTCAATTTACCCACACTTTTCTAGCTCTTCATCAGAATAGATTTTGAACTGAAACCTTCTCTCAGTTAGAAATATATCACTGTATTTACTTTTGTGCATGTCACTTCTCATAATGGAACAATCTGTAGCCATATTGATGCACAAGTTGATGTAGTGTTAATTTCACAACACTGTTGCACAGGAATCTCTATCATTAGAGTAATTGTTAGCAGCAGAAGTGCTGCAGAGTCCGAGCTTCTCTTCACTTAGGCTCTGGATTCACTTCAAGATTTTGAATTCCACCCTTGTGACATCACTGTCTTCCATTGCCACTGGAATGCGTTCTCTTTCTTGTTTCAGCCTTCACTCACAATATGGCCTTTTGCTTTTAGCAATGAAAACACTTGGCACTTCTGTACTCATGTGTCTATGCCATGTGGTTAACCTACTGAAGGGATAACAAATCACTATCACCAGCATTCTTCTGACTAGATCCCCACTTGAGGCTTGGTGCAAACTTTCTGGCAGTGGACAGAAGCTACACTTGCATAAGGCAAAATTCCCTTGCATTCTATGTTGCCATCTTCATTGAAACAGCAGTCATACACACCTGTTCAAATATGAGGTTTTGTACATTCAATAATTTGATTATATTCTATCATCCACCAATCCACACACACATCTGCCTTATATTGTAGGTCTAAGAACATGCCAAAGTTGCAAAGTAGTGAAAAATGTCTTCACAATGCACTCACCAATAGTTTAATTACTTCTATCATTTCTGTTTTCAAGTTACTAGCTGGCATAGGGTGAAATGTTCTTCCAGTTCGGTGCTGATTGTTTCACCTTGCTAAGGCAAGATGATTTTTTTTACATCCCATATATTTTGGGGCTAATTTCTGTTCACAAAATTCCTTTCTTGTTCTTTGAAATTGTGTAATTTTGAGTCTTGACTTCTTCACTTTCACCTTAAGTTCAGGAAGCATAGTGGAGAATATGGCTCTATATACATCAGTGGGAATGAAGTAAAAATGGTCGAGAGCTTCAAGTTTTTTTGTGTTCAGATCACCAACAACCTATCCTGGTCCCTCCATGCCGACGTATAGTTAAGAAAGCCCATCAATGTTTCTCCTTTCTCAGAAGGCCAAGGAAGTTTGGCATGTCCACTACAACTCTCACCAACTTCTACAAATGCACCATAGAAAACATTCTTTCTGCTGTATCACAGCTTGGTATGGTTCCTGCTCTGTCCAAAGCCACAAGAAACTACAAAGGCTCGTGAACAGAGCCCAATTCATCACTCAAACCAACCTCCCATCCATTGACATTGTCCATATTCCTGCTGCCTTGAAAAAGCAGCCAGCATAATCAAGGGTCCCATGCACCTTGGACATGCTCTCTTCCAATTTTCTCCATCAGGAAAAAGATACACAACAGTCTGAGATCACATACCAACTGACTCAAAAACAGTTTGTTCCCAGCTGCCATTAGACTTTTGAATGGACCTACCTCGCATTAAGTTGATCTTTCGCTACACTCTAGCTATGACTAACACTAGATTCTGCACTCTCTCCTTTCCTTCTCTATGAACAGTATGCTTTATCTGTATAACGTGCAAGAAACAATACTTTTCACTGTATATAAATACATGTGACAATAATAAATTAAATCAATTCAAATAAGTTTTTTGCACTAGAATGGCTTATGCAAGCACAAACATCATATCACATTAACATATTGGATAATACATTTTTACAGAGATGGGATGGGAGACGATGAAAGATAGCCAGCTTCACCCATTAAATATATATTAAGGTCAATTGAAGAGGACTGACTGAAATTTTCCAATTGGCCTCTAGGGAAACCTGAAACAATTCCCAGGGAAATTGGCCACAGGCAACTGCCACCTTCCCTTAACAGAGATTTCCCCACTTCCTAAGTGGTGGCCTGGATCCATTTTTTACATTTTTAATTGAAAACAGTTGGAAAGAAGGAGCCTCCATTTTGAAGTGCCCTTTCCCTTACCTACTTTTCGATGCTCTCCGCTATGCCTTTCAAATGGGAAGGCCTCAGCTTGATCCTCCAGCCTTCTGGCCATTAATTGGCGGACTCTTTGAAAATCAGAGCTGTGACTGCCCTCCACCACCAACCAATCCTGAGGGCATGTTCAGGAGCTAGAAATAGTCATGACCTCTAGTTCCTGCACCTGGAAGGAAAGTCTAACCCAATGGCTCCAGCAGCAAAGCACATGATTCTCATTCAACAAGTTGTGAGTTTGAGTCCGATGGCTGCCATCATTCAAGGCACTTTACTAAATTTGAATAATTCACAAGCAGGTTATTTTATAAATTGCCATTGTTGTATCTCAAGGGACTAACAACTAAAATTATTAAGTTCTCCCACTACAAGTTCTTCTCCTTGCTGACCAATCATTAGGCAGAATTGATGACAGTCATTAAGAAATTTGAGTATCATCTTATCCTTCAAATTAGAGAGTGTAATAAAAGTAACATATAAAATAAAGCACTTATAATTTTCATGACTTCAAGATGTCACAAAGTTTCAGTCCTACCAATAATCACCAAGAACCTGTCTTAAACCAGAGAACCGAAGGGGATTTCATTGGAAAAATGTTATCTGAGAACTTGAAAAGCAGGTCCAAATCAAGTGCGTAAATCATCACAAACCTTGCTTTAGTTCACATCCTCTGCAAAAGCTTTCTGCTTCAGTTGAGATCCCACCGAGATAAATCGGAGAGTTTATTTGCAGCTCTTCTTCCTTAGTAGCCAGTTCTTCCTTCATTTGCCCATTTACATTCACTGATGCCACTGCACCTTCCTTCTTAAGTGTAATGTTTTTCCATTTTCCATCACAATAAGAAAGCCCCAACAAGAGATCAACTTGGGTTGCGCTTGAGCTTGTGTTGAGCAAGAAGCTCAAAGTTCCATTGTGTAACTCAGCCTACAGGATTGCAATCCAAATTAGGAAAAGAGAGTGAAGAATTTTTTCCATTCAATTAATACCATACTTATGATCTTATAAACCAATGGAGCACTTGAATTGCATGATGAAAGTTGTTCATGTTTTTTAATTTGCACAGATTGAAAATGACTAGATATAGCAATTAGCAATAAAATCATAGACACTGATGCATCCTTGAATTTGCAATAAAACAGTGGAGGCTGCTCCATACTTAAACTGGCAAAACACAACTTAATTAATAAAACCTCTCACTTTCCTTCAAATGAATATGGATACACTAATTAATACGAATGTTAAATGTTTAAAAATTAACAGTCTTTACTTACACAAAAACAGTTAATGGCAAGTTGAGGACTGAAAACCATTACTCACTCAATTATTGTGCTAACTGCTCCAGAGGTATACTTAACTTTTACTGAAAATTGAACACAGCAGCTGGGATCTCCCCAAATAAATTTGAAGTTCCCAATCTGCAGGAAAATTTGAGTATTTCCCATCGTTTTTGTTTTAGTGTACTTACCAGAGCAAATCTCTAACATGCTGAGCTCTGCAAAGTGACTCAGTAGGATACACTCTGGAAAGTATTCCTGCGTGAGCTGCTGGCAGCATAGAACGGGTCACTGGGCATGTGCCGATCTGTCAGAGCACCCCACACCGCCACCCCCTCCTCCCTGCATCACCATTGCTGGCTCCCCAGTTGCTGACCAGTCTGCAGTCCCCCTGATCGCTGGCCTTCTGACCCCTCCACCTTCTGGTCGCTGGCTACCCAGACCTCCTCGGGACAACCTCTACATGTCCCCACGCAACCAACCATACCCTCCCTCCGTCTGGCCAATCCCAATCCCCCTGAGTCTCTCCACCATGGTCTCGACCCACCCCCGAACCTGATGACCATCCTCTATGACCAAGCCAACAATTGATCAGTTGTGAAATCCCACTCTGACAGTCCCAGTCCCTATCTCCCACCCCCTCTTAGGTAAACAGCTCCAACCCCATTCCCCCACTGGCAATCCTGACCACTCCCCCCCACCTCCACCAGCCAATGGCCAACCCTGATGGCCCTCATTCCCTCCATTCTCAAACAATCATTTTTACAGTAGCAGAAGGCCCCACCACACCGATTGCCCCACAGTAGGCCCTTTCTCCTCTGATCCCATGGTGATTCTCATTCAACAAGTTGAGTGTTTTATGTTGCTGTGTGCCAGTTGGCTCCTTGGCCAGGGTGCCACATTGGCATTGTCAAAAGGAACCTCCCTTACCCAAACTCCTGGCTGTCTTAATCACCTCTGTTCTCTCCTATGGAGTCAGGCACTTGTTCCCCGTTAGTGGGGGAGCAGTCATAAAAATGCCATTGGAAGGAACCACTCCCAGGGAGGCAAAAAGGAGAAGATACTAGCAGACTTGGAGACTTCCATCCCAGGCCTAATAATCAATTTTCATGATATTTCCATATAATAATCAATAATCCCACATGATATTTATATATTATCCCCCTTACCAATTTCTGGCATGGAGCTAGCAAATACTTATCTTGGGAGATGCACAGAGGCTGTGACACCAGGCCGAATCCCATGAAATGGCCGCTACTGATGTTTCCTGGCCCACTGCATGACTAGAGCAATGCAACAGGCCAGGAGAATCACCCCCCCCCCACCGTATATTTCAATCTACTAAAACGCATGTAACAAAAGTGCCACAATAATCATGGGTTGCTTTAGGTTGAATGAAACAAATTAGTAATAAAACTGAGGCAGATTAATTCCTAGTGTGTGTTTGTGATTATTTTAGATCAGTATGTTTAGGTACTAATTGGAGAACATGGGGGGAGGGGCATGATCATTTTGGTTGTTCACACACACTCCTGCTGCAGCAAGTTCAGAGAATTTTTCACCCAGCTAAACCTACATTCATTGCAGAGTGATGGGAAAGCCTCAATGGTGGTAACATTTCAGCTGCTATTTTTGAGGGAATGTTAAGTAATAATCATGTTGGGGTCCTTTAGGCAACAGTGATCATAACATCACAGAATTCTTCATTAGATTGTAAACTGAAAAGATCTTATCTGAAACTAGGGTCCTAAATCTAAACAAAGGAAACTATGAATGTATGAAGTGTGAGTTGGCTAAGATAGATTGGGGAACTTCAGTCTATCTTAGTCAACTTGGGGACTTGACTAAGGGAGCAAGGATGTCTTACTTCAGTAATACAGTCTTGGTGAGACCACACCTGGAGTAGCATGTGCAATTTTAGTCTCACTACCTCATGGGAACTTAATCAGCTGGAGGCCTGATGCTACCTAGGTAAATGCCTAATTATTTTGGAATAGCATTGGATCACCCAGAGAAAAGTGATGCAGGTTCTCATCTCTTCTCCAACCAGTGGACACGACCCCCTGTCACCACATCAAATCAGTTTCTGAATATGAACATTAAAAATGAAGTAAAACAATTGTGCATATATTTACGCAACCCTATTGAAAATATTTATTGCATTTATTAATCCTGTTGGCAAAACTGATAGCAATACTATTCAATCAAAAGGGGAAAAGCAAACTAAATTGATGTACTTCACATCTGTATCAACATTCTCACAGAGGCTGCTTGACAAATATTTGAAATCAAAACCAGATTAATATTAGCTCAGGTTGGAGTCAACTCTTCATATTGAGTTGCAAAATGTGAATTTAATAAGATTAAATCAGCAAAATGCGTCTTGCTCTCTTGTGTACCGTACATGCCTCCAATGTGTTTTATGTTCTAATAGACTCATGTAAAAGCATGGAAAACTAATCTACCAGGAAGTGCCTGCATCAGCTCATGCCTCTATTGCCAACCACTTTCTTTTACTGTCCTGTTCATATGGCTTATCACCAGCTGAAAAATACATATGCAGCACCTCACAAAATGAGTAATTTTTAAGAACTGCTCAAGTGAAACTCTGTAAGGCATGTTGACAGGAGATATAAGTTATGAGTGAAAGTTTGCCTTGGTGATACATTAGAAAAGCAGTTAAGTGAGAACTTGCAACTGCTGGAAATCTTGAATAAAGGATGAAATTGCTAGAAATATACAACAAGCCAGTAAGAAATTGAAAGGAGAAAGGATAGGTCAGCACTTTGAATCAAATTATAGGCTAAGGTTTATTTCTTGTCTGTTTACACTTCTGCAAAGTACAATGGAGTGCTTTCCTATACGGAAAACACAATGGTTAGATATTCCAGCCCCACCTGCCACTGGAAAATTCCGGTGTGCTAAGAAAGTCAGGGTGCTTTGGGCTGGCCTGCTGTATCCTGCTACAGTAGGACCAAAAGATCTGCTTGATGTAAGTGAAAGTTGTTTGTGCTAGTGATTAAAACTAGATTGCTTATGGATGCCTTTGCTGAAATACTTCGTTGGATTTAAGACTTCAATTTTGGAAGCAAAGATATCGGCTCTAGCGTATCAATTAGGAAACCTCTGAGATCGTTTATTGCATCTCACAGTATCTAATTGGACCTCAATTGACAGTTTTAGACTGATATAAGCCTAAGGGCAACCCAGTAGCTTATGCAAATTTAGAGGTACAAAACTAAAAGGCAAAAAAAAACACTAGCAGCAATGAAAAACTCAGATACCACCTTCAAAAGGAAATTAAGTTGGAACCACAGGCCATTTTTTCCATGAAGCAAATGCATATAAAAATTAACTATGATTAATACAGACAGTTGACTGACCTTCCTGTGGACAGGATAACGATCAATACAATAATTCTTTCTGACAAAAGGTCCAAATTACAGAAAATAATGGGCTCAAAAGACCAATATACTAACTATGATTTCACGTTATGAATAAGGACTTTAAAGAAGGACTGGAGTCTGTTCAAAATTTTGAAGCAGGAAACATTGCTAATCCACAAATTAGCAATGGATTAGGTCTGATTCTAATGGAAAGATGGCTCTCAGGTTTCTCAAAAGATATCTCTGAAAACGAGGGTTGTTGCTCAGTTTAAAATTAGCATTGTAGATTATGTATCATAATGTCATAATGTGAAATCCTGAAATAAGACATGAAAGGGAACTCATGCTTAACAAACACACTGGATTTTTCTGAGGATGTAACTAATAGAATAGATAAGAGAAAACCAATAGATATGGTGTATCTGAATTTTCAGAAAACTTTTGATAAAATCTCACATAAAAGATTACTGTGCAATATTAAAGCACAAGGGATTGAGGGTAATACAGTGGGCATGGATTGAATACTGGCTAGCCAACAAGAAAGAGTGGGTAAGAACAAATGGGTCTTTTTCAGAATGGTAGGAGGTGTTTGGTGGGGTCCCGTAAGAATCAGTGCTTAGGTTCCAACTGTTCACAATATACATCAATGATTTTGATAAGGGATCAAATGTAATATTTCCAAATTTGCTGAATATACAGAACTAGGGGAAAATTTGAGTGGTGAGGGGGAAAGAAAGAGAGTACAAGGTAATTTAGGCAAGTTGAATGAGTGGGCAAATACATGGCAGATGCAGTATAACATGGATGATTTGATTTGTTTTATTATTGTCACATGTATTAGCAGACAGTGAAAAGTATTGTATCTTGCTCACTATAAAGACAAAACATAACGTTCATACAGAAGTTTTGCACTTAACTTGGAAAATGGAACAGCAGAATATTATTCAAATGGTATTATGTTTGGAAAGTTGGACATAAAGGGGCCTGGGTATCCTTGTATGCCAGTCATTGATAGTGAGCACATTGGTGCAGCAAACAGTTAGGAAGGCAAATGATATGCTGGTCTTCATTCCAAAAAAATTTGAGGACAGGAGCAAGGATGGTTTCCTGCAGCTGAACAGGACCTTGGTGAGACCGCATCTTGTGTATGGTCTCCGTCCCTAAGAAAATATATACTTGTCAAAGTGGGAGCACAGCATAGATATAAGCCAGACATATTCCTGGGATGGCAAGTTGAATGAAGGCTGACTGGGCTGACTAAGCCTGGAGTTTAGAAGAATGAGAGGGGAATTCATTGAAATATATAAAATTCTGACAGGGCTGGACATACTGGATGAAATGATGATAGCCCACTTGGCTGGGAAGCGTAGAGGAAGACATCACAGTCTCACAACACAGGGGAGGCCATTTAGGATTGAGAGATGTCTTCACCTAGAGGTTAGCAAACCTGTGGAATTCTCTGCCACACGAAGCTGTGGAGGCCAAATTACTGGATGTATTTATGAAAAAAATAGATTTCTAGACATTAGAAGCGTCAAGGGACATGAGTGGAGAGCAGGTGTACGGTATTGAAATAGAGGATTAGCCATAATCGCATTAAATTGCAAAGCAGGCCCAATGAGCTGAATGGTGAGCTCCTACTTCTATTGTCTATATTTCTGTGATTAATTGCACAAGTCACAAACAGGACTGAACTGATGCAGTCTTCTAGGTTAGATTAACCACAGCTAAAGCTTTTACAAAGTTTCATTTACTACAATAAAGACAAAATTTTCACAGTTCTGCCAGAGCGAAACAAAAGATAGAATGCCAAATATCAGAGAAAACCTATCAATCCATTTCCTCTTCCCATCCTGAAAGAGACCTATTGTTGGATGACCAAAGTACTCATCTGTTTTATAGGGTTATTTTGAGGCCGTGTTAACTGTCAGTAAGAACAATGCGTGGACAGGAAATCCAACAAGGATCGGAAAATGTGATTTTCTCCAGTGAGATTATGATTTCCGATATTCCGATACTTCATGCCTCGCAGGCGGCATGATGAGAAAGCCACTGCGGAAAGTCAGGAACTTACATTATAATATCATTAGGAAGTCCTCTCTCCGGGACTTCCCTCCTCAAGATAGCAAAGTTTACAACAGATTAGGAAAATATTGAATCAGTCAAGGTGAGTCTTCCCAGGGAGTAAAACTAATTATCAGCCCCAGGGGAAGAGGGAGACCAGTTACCTGTGCTGGGGTGAACATACTAGGGAGCACCATTGGGGGCAAGGTTTGCATTAGGTTTGTTAGGGGAAAGGGGCCTCTTACTTATGGTAGGGAGGGTACCCCCCCCACTGATTGATGATGGTGGACAGGCAAATAGAGGGATGAGAGTCCTGAGACTGAACCTTGCGAGTTTGGATTTGGGGAGGTGGGGGTGGCTTCTTTCTGTGCCGATCTTTATCAAATTATGGAATGTTGGAACTCCTTTTGGCTCATTGATTCTGCACTGACTCTCTAAAAGAGAGGTCCGCTCTATCCCCATAACCCTGCACAAGTACCATGGCCAATCCACTTAATGTATGCACCTTGGGACACTAAGGGACCAATTAGCATTGCCAATTCACCTTACCTGCACATCCTTGGAATGTAGGAGGTAACTAGAGCAACCAGAGGAAACCCATGCAGACATGTGAGTGTGAAGCCCATACTGAGAGCCACCAAATGCTGGAATTGAGCCTGGACCCCTGGCGCAGTGTTAACCACTGTGCCACTATGCTACTATGTAAGTAAGACTTGTTACAGAACATTCCCAGTCGACCAAAATAAAGATTTTATAACTGTAATGAAACAAAGCATTTAATTTGGACATCAAAAAAGCCATTTTGACACTGAAGTTCCAAATAAGTTGCAACAATACTAGCCAGGCCCAGGTGCAATTTTACAAAATTGGAAAAGCGTTAATGAAACTTCTGCCACTGAGCTAATGAAGTAGGGATATTCGATGTTAACTATCTTACTTAGCTTTGTTTATCAGAACAACAGATTTGCATGTTATCTGAAAAGAAATTTGCATATTTTAACAATTACATGTTTTGTCTGATATAGATGAGTTGATTTATGAGTTTTGGTCGGGAAAATTCAAACAACTGTCTCCCAGTGACTTTTTAAAAAAATTATTAGTACTACAATAAGCCTACGTTAAAACTACAATGAAATTAAAGTGAAAGGTTATGAGTATAATCAGTATGTCATGAATGTGCAGATTTTTAGCGAAGAGTTGTTTTCCAGATCAAAAAATTTGGAACACAATTATGTCTTAGAAAACGTAAACCCTTTTCTAGTTCGTAAATATTATTGACCATAGAATAGGGCAGTAGTAACAGTGCATACTGCACTTATTTCATTTTTTTTATCCAAACCTCATAAATTCCGCTGTAGCTGCAACTCAGCTTGAATTATCATTCACTGTATATACACTACTCATGTGCCTGTTGCTGTTACTTTCACACTTTCTAATCACAGTAACAGTAAAATGATTTTATATGAGTTTGCATCATTCACAGTTCTTACCATGGCCTGTCCTTCCAAGCAGGTCACTGCCGCTATTAATGAAATGTTCTGCAACTAAAATATTAATCCCTGCAACCTAAACAAAGCATTTCGCACATCAAAATATAAACTTTTAGTGCCTACATAAAAAAGATAATAAAAACCGTATTAAAACCTTGGGATGGAAATGCCCTCTTTGCTGCTGAGTAAAGTGAATACAAACCCTTCAGTCTTCAGAATTGTGGGCTACCAGTGTGCACTTAGCACATTTATTCTTCTCACCGCTATTTTATCTGCAGAATTAACCTTTTTATTTCAAATGAGTTAACACAGATACTGAAAATAATAGAAAAATTTCATACACACATATTTAGTGTTCCCATGCTGGTAGAGATAGAATGTATTTTGAGGCCAATGTTTTTGTAAATTTAAACAGGCAATATAATATTGCTCCAGCAGAAATGCTTCATCGTTTTTTTTTCACCTCTCTATGAATCTACTACATTTATTAAATAAACCAGAAAAGCATTCCCAATTATGCTTTATGTGTTACCTGATGTCCAAATACACAACCCGTATGCATGATAACACGGTGGTTAGCACTCCTGCCTCACAGTGCAAAGGGTGCCGGCTCAATTTGCAACTTGGGTCACTGTGTTTGTGTGGAGTCTGCATGTGCTCCTCATGTTTGTGTGGGTTTCTTCTGTGTGCTCCAGTCTTCTTCCACACTTCAAAAGATGTGGCCATGCTAAATTCTCCCTCAGCATACCCAAACAAGTGACAGAGTGTGGTGACCAGGGGATTTTCACAGTAACTTTATTGCCGTGTTAATGTAAGCCTACTTGAGACACTAATAAATAAACTTAAAGTTATAGAGTCACGGAGATTTACAGCATGGAAACAGGCCCTTCGGCCCAACTTGTCCACGCTGCCCTTTTTTTTAAACTCCTAAGCTAATCCCAATTGCCTACATTTAGAACATAGAACATAGAACATTACAGCGCAGTACAGGCCCTTCTGCCCTCGATGTTGCACCGGCCAGTGGACCCTCTAACCTAAACTATTCCAATATTATCCATATGCCTATCCACCGAACATTTGAATGCCCCCAAAGTAGGTGAGTCCACAACTGCTGCAGGCAGGGCATTCCACGCCCATATTTGGCCCATATCCCTCTATACTCATCGCACCCATGTAACTATCTAAATGCTTTTAAAAGACAAAATTGTACTCATCTCTACTACTACCTCTGGCAACTTGTTCTAGACACTCACCACTCTCTTTGTGAAAATAGTGCTGTTCTGGATAATTTTGTATCTCTCCTCTCTCACCTTAAACCTATGCCCTCTAGTTATAATCTCCCCTACCTTTGGGAAAAGATATTGACTATCCCTCAATATTTTATATACCTTTATAAGGTTACCCCTGAGCTCCCCATGCTCCAGGGAAAAAGTCCCAGTCTACTCAGCCTCTTCTTATAAGTCAATCCATCATGTCCTGGTGGCATTCCAGTAAATCTTTTCTGCACTCTCTCAAGTTTAATAACATCCTTTCTATAATAGGATAACCAGAATTGCACACAGTATTCCAAGTGTGGTCTTACCAATGTCTTGTACAACTTCAACAAGACATTCCAACTCCTGTATTCAGTGTTCTGACTGATGAAACCAAGCATGCTGAATGCCTTCTTCACCACTCTATCCACCTGTGACTCCACTTTCAAGGAACTATGGACACGAAGCTCTAGATTTCTTTATTCTGTAACTCTCCCCAACACCCTACATTAATTGAGTAAGTCCTGCCCTGGTTCAATCTACCAAAGTGCATCACCTTGTATTTGTCTAAATTAAATTTCATCTCCATTCATCAGCTTGCTGACCCAATTGATCAAGATCCCGTTGCAACTGGAGATAATTTTCTTCACTGTCCACTATGCCACCAATCTTAGTGTCATCTGCAAACTTATTAACTGTGCCCCCTATATTCTCATCCAAATCATTAATATAAATGACAAATTTGTTTATCAAATTATCTTGGTAAACAAATAAACATACATATGGACATGTAAATAAAGGAATATGCAAGATTGGAATTTCATATATATATAGAAAGACACATGTACAAATATAGAGATAGAGAAATAGAGAGAGATGAAAAGTGAGTGCTACACAGTTATACACAATTCTAGCAAAACTTCATTCAAACTTACTTGTTCCTGTAAGATGTGGTGTGATTTTACTTAATAATTGATGAAGTAAATATGAAAAACTTACAGAAAGGTATGTCTTCATTTCTTTGTTATAAGCAAAGAAAAGGAAACCATTCGGCTTGTCGGTCTTTAGTTGAAACGAAACCTCAAATTGCATCCCACCAGAAAAAGTACTTGAATGTAGCTCCAAGTATCCTGAAAAACATGGAATAAAGAACCTAATACAAATAATGTATTTCAAATTGTTATGGATAATGAATGCATGCGCATATAGCTGAGTATTTTGGATGTGATCTACATAGAGCGATGTCCATGGAGAATTATAGGAGCTGGCATTTATTGATAATCTAGTGCTTTGAATAAAATGAAAGCACATCACCATTGGCAACCAAATTTTGATGCAATGGAAGAAAGAGATGCAGCTCTGAGCTATTTGTGCAAAACATTTCATCATTGATGATCTTAATAATTTTGAATACAAATTTCACCCCTCTAAGTCAGAGCCTGCCCAGTATAATCACACACAAGGCACTAAGTTTATCTTTATAGCTCAGTATATCAAGATTGAGGTTCATTCAATTGGACTTGGAATTTCTCAGAAACTATAATGTCCTTCTTGGGAAGGGCCCAAAAAGGTGTGCAACTCCTTAAATCCTTATGTCACAGTTTTTATATTGAATAGTTTAGTAATAAAGCTAGGGGCAAATCTCAAAGCTTTGACGAAGGAATGTCTGGACTCAAAACATCAGTTCTTTTCTCTCCTTACAGATGCTGCCAGACCTGCTGAGATTTTCCAGCTTTTTCTCTTTTGGTCTAGAATCTGGTCTAATAAACATGATATATAGCAGTATGACTCATTTTTTGATCTGGTCATGAAAATGATTTGGAATTTATAATGAGAATGAAAGTAATAGCACCTGTGAGTGAGAACAATTATAATATTCTCTAAGTTTGATATGGGAGAGCACTAATAGACAACATTTTTAACAAGTTTAGGGTCTCTCTTTGACATGTTCTATGCTAATGGGGGGTAAAGAGGTGCTCAGAATTAAGAATAGCTATAGAGGTCAAATACAACAGCAAGGAAATCCTTTTAATTCTTTAACAGCAAGAGAATTATCAAAGAAGAAGTGAGATTGCTTAATGATGCAAATAAAGTTGAAAGAAAGGATGAACTAAAAATAGTTGACATACTAAATAATTACTTCCTGGAAGTATTCTTAGAAAAGACACTGGAGGCATGCAACCTATAATAGGAGGTTCCATAGTTAAATTTAATGACTCTGAAATCACTTGTGAGGTGGTCGTGGGTCATTTTGTCTTTTTATTTCTAATCCATATACATGTCACACACTTTCTCATGGTAGCTTCCAAAGCACTACATTTGTTCTGACTCTTTTTTCCATTTATTCTAGCTGTAAGTCTTTCCTTCTCTCAATCTTTCTTCTGTATATTTTCCAATAAGAATCCCATATATTCCTTTATTGTTATATTCAGTTTCACCCACGTATCTTTGTTAAAGTTCACAAAAGTAACAAGATAAGAATTATGTACTGGATTGCGTAAGAACAGACTATCCAGAAGCAAGTGCAATGTACGTCATTTGAATGAGCAGAGGTGTTAGGAGTTTGAAGGACCATAGGCATCTCTCTCCATTAGATGGAGACAATTGGTTATTTAGCTAGAGGAGCACCACTCCACATCAAGCCTGGGCAAGGGAAAAAGACAGGTTTCCATGA
Source organism: Sphyrna mokarran (assembly GCA_024679065.1). NCBI lineage: Eukaryota > Metazoa > Chordata > Chondrichthyes > Carcharhiniformes > Carcharhinidae > Sphyrna > Sphyrna mokarran. The sequence continues at coordinate 54,118,808 of JAGIQG010000012.1, forward strand.
TCTATCAGAGCGGTGCAACTGACCACAGGAGAGAATGGCACAAGAGGTACTGAGGCCTGGTAAACCTCTATGAATCTATGGGAATGAAGCATTTACAGTGCTACATAAGTTCCTATTAAAACTAAAGATGTTTCTTGACACTCAAGCTATAACTGTAACACTACATTCTGCACTCTCTCCTTTCTTTTTTATGAACGGTATGTTTTGTCTGTATAGCGTGTAAGAAACAATACTTTTCACTGTAGGTTAATACATGCGACAATAATAAATGAAATGAAATCAAAAATTTAGCAGAAGAGTTTCACTATTGCTTTGGATTCAGAAAATGTTTGACCTTTGTAGATTGGAAGCATGAAAATGTGCACACGTGCAAACATGATATTCACTTACTCAATTTAATAGACACTTTCAACCTGTGTTTTCAGCATTACTTGAAAGAGTTTGTGCCACTGTTCTGCAAGAAACATACCGAGAAACCACAGAATGAAGTACTGAATGAAATGAGATTGAGGGAACATATCTGAATGATTTTTCACTGTTTTGTTTTCCAGATGCAAAGCAGAAGGAAAAAGGGCAGTGATATAGCCTCTGCCAATTTTGCATGCATTCTCGGGGTATCAGAGCAAAGTGACATGCTTCTTTTAAATAATATGCAACTACAGCAGCAATGAGTTTGTGAACTTCCCATATTGTTTTCCTGGTTTTGTACCTGGCTCGTATCCAGGAATCAGCTCACCTATTGAAAGTGGACTGATAGAAATGACTGCAACCCTGGAGAATTGGAGAATCTGTCTGAGAACTAACATTTCTGTTAAGATTAGCAAATACAAGAATATGAAGCTCTTGTTTTATATAACCATTATGTATTTCACCAATTTTCCAAGCTATAAAATCTGAGTAATTTGCAACATGCGTTTCTAATTTTTTTCCACATTTGTTGACTTCTTGATATACTTGATTTACCACCTTATCCTTTCCTTTCTGTCTTTATTGGCTGAGATTGATGTAGTTTTGCTGTTGAGTCTTTTGGATGATTTCGTTAGCTCTACAATTAATTACCACAGGTCTCTTTATTAATTTGCCCCAACAGATAAATCCAGTTTCAAACAACTTAAATCTCCAGGAAATTCTGCTTCATTTTCACTTTGCCACGATTGGGATCATTTAGCACTGTTTCCAAATTAACATGCGCTATAAAGATCTTCTTCCTGTCTTCCGCGCTAGGTAATGTCTTTAGAGGCAGTTATTAAGTTGAGAGGGTTTCACGCAGTTTGGTCTGAGGAAATTTTCATCGGTGCGTGCGATTTCCCCTTGCACATTTCACATCACAGACTTCGTAAAACTAACATGAGGGTTAATAAACTCGTCTGAAATTTAACCAATGATACTAAGTCTCTGGCGAATCGGCTTTCAAAAATGCATATAAATAGATCTGGTGCCCAGAGTTCAGGGAATTAATAATTAATTAAGTTCTGTTTATTTACTCACTGTGCACTCTGATGCCTGAAGCAGTGCTATTCTCAGTTAAAGGAAATCTCAGATTTCATCTTGAGTTCACAAGAGCTTTTAGTAGAGTGTTAGTATATCTCACCAAAGACCTTGAGATCTTGAGACTTGACACCAATGCTTTAAAAAAAAAACTTTTAACATTATCTTGAACCTCACACAGTCTCAAACTTCCAATTGCTGGATTAAAATTTAACTTAAAGCAGCTACATGTATTCTATGGCCACCTCTGTCTTAGAATACATAGATGTGTGAGCCAGGTGTTATGCTCCCAGCTAAGAGGATACTGGAAAAACCTGGTAGCTGTTAAGATAAAAGCAAATTACTTAGATGCTGGAATCTGAAACCAAAAGAGAAAATGCTGGAAAATCTCAGCAGGGCTAGCAGCATCTGTAAGGAGAGAAAAGAGCTAGCACTTCATTTGATAAAAGGTCATCTGGACTCGAAATGTCTGCTCTTTTCTCCCTTTATGGACGCTGCTAGCTCTGTTGAGATTTTTCAGAATTTTATCTTTTGTCACCTGTTAAGATCTGGCTTCATAGATCATCATCATTTACATAATATAACACATGGCACAACAAAGCAGCAAGACTGCAAAAGTAAATCGAAACACCAAGAGAATCTTTACCATTCAAAATTGAACAAAATAACATAAGCAGCAAAGACTAATTAGATATATTGAGCAATAAGATACTTATTCTCAACAACATGAGCTCCCAACCAACTCAATGCAACAGATTTAACTCATCTTAATCTTTTACTGTAGCTTTCACACTAATAGGTTTTGGTACATAAACTGTGGAACTGTCATTTTTCTCTGGGTCTGGTTGCACAGGTCACAGCTCAGGACTACAGTATGTTCCTACCAATACAATCTCTTGATCCAAGTATACTCATTGCTGATGGTCACATACCATGACCCACCAAACACATATTAACACTTCCTTGGCATCAGTTCTGCAGTTAAATATCTCCTTTCATTAAAGAGCCATTTTGTCCTACCCAATTCCACGGAACTCCATATTTTCCTCTCTAAACATACAGAACTGGATTCTCTGATTAAGCACAGCAGACTGGATGCCTGCAGCTCCCAGGTCAGTTTTGCTTACACTTTTTTTTTCCTACAAAGAATAAAACGTATCTGTTTTTCTTGTAGAACATAGCTTTACTCTTAGCTGTACTTTTCCATAATAATCTCAGGACTTTCTTGCTTCTAACAACCTCTCAAAAGTTCAGGCACTATTTGTAAACACACTCAGGCACACTAAACAAAACTAAAAGTACAAAACCGTATTCACCTCAAACTGAAACTAAAATGCTACATTCATTACCCTTAATACAATCCACAATACAAAGAAGTATAAACAAAGTTTACATGCATATGTTGAACACCTTTCTCAACAGTTACTCAAATACATAAACTGTGCAAATGATAACGACTGCTTTGTTTAAATAGTTAAAATTAATTTTATTCTAGATCTAAAAAGCATCCAAAAAGTCCAATGCTTTGATATTTCATGATATGGAGATGCTGACATTGGACTGTGGTGGGCACAGTAAGAAGTTTCACAATACCAGGTTGAAATCTACCAGGTTTAATGGAATCACGAGCTTTTGGAGTGCGTATTTCAGGTCATGACAGTTAATTGGATCTCTTGCTTTCAAGGATTTCAGAATGCTTCTCCAATAATAAAACATTTAATTTATATAGTGCCTTTAATGTGGCAAAAAAATCTCAAAGCACTTCACAAAATTATGATCAATCAAATTGCTGAGAGACAAGTTGACTCTGGATTTATATTACAATTATAAGTGCAAACTGCTCCAATCCTCAGTTGCAGGGTAAATGCTACACTGAACCAAATACACAAAATTCATCTCATCACTTCAAAGCCATTTTAGTATCAGAATGATGTCTGCACCACTATAAAAACAAATTATAATAGCCTTTACAGGTATAAAAGTGCAAGAGAGTAGCTAAAATAAACACTGCTGAACACAAAATGAATATACATTCAACAGCAGGAAGGGCCCAACAGCTATGCTATTTAAAGGGCTAACCGTCAACTTGTAGATTACTTGTTAATTACTTTCTTCTGACTCTGTTTTCACCTGCGAAAATGTTTGGTGTTTTGAGGAATTGGTTACAGTCAGTGAAATCTATGGGGAGTGGAGTTGCAAGTGTCTGTAAGGGCACTGAACACACTACTTGCTCTCAGTCAAAGGGGTTTTGGTAATAATCTCCATGGGTTGCAACATGAGAAGGGCAGATTCAGCAAATATGCTGAATTATACAAAAGCACCAACCAGGAGAACTAGGTTTTTTTAAAAAAATCAGAGTATTTGAGAGAGTGGTGGCACAGGATAGTGAAGGGGAAGTTGACTGTCATTTTGTGATTCACTGGGGCAGGAAACATAAACAAAAATATGCAACACAGAGTAAATCAAAAATTGTAAACATCTGTAAAAAAAGCTAAATTTTTTTTCTATCTGAATGTACAAAGCATTTGCAACAAGGTAGATGAGTTGATAGCACAGATTACAACATATGAGTATGATATGTTAGCTATTACAGAAATATGGTTGCAGTGACCGGGACTGGGTGCTCAACACTCCAGGGTATAAAATGTTCCAAAAGAATAAGCCAAAGGAGAAAGGAGGTGAGGTTGTTAATCAAGGAAGTTTCAGAGCAGTGCTGAATTGTGATATAAAGGCAATGAATAGGGATGTATAATCGGTTTGGGTTGAAATCATGAGTAACAGGGGAAGGAAGACAAAGGGAGGAATAGTCTATATACTCCTCAATGTGACGTCTTATTTGAAGGGAACTTCAATTTGCGTGGAAGGTTTTAAACTGCATATTGATTGAACAAACCAAACCAGCAAGGGTAGCATAGAAGAATAATGTGTAGAATGCATCAGAGATTGCTTTTTAGAGCAGCAGTTGTGGAAGCTACCCAGAAATGAGTTACTTTAGATTTGGTTTTGTGCAATGAAAAAGAATTAATAAGACATCTTGCGTTTTGATTTATTCATTTGTGGTACATGAGTGTCGCTGGCTGGTCAGCATTTATTGTCCATTTCTAGTTGCCCTTGGAAGACAGTTGAGAGTCTGTGGTTCCAGAGTCACATGTCGGCCAGACCAGGTAAGGATGGCAGATTTCCTTCTCTACAGGACATTAGTGAACCAGCTGGGTTTTTTTTTTCCAACAATCCACAATGGTTTTGTGGTTATCGGCAGATTCTTAATTTCAGATTTTTTTTAATTGAATTCAAATTCCACCATCTGTTGTGGCGGGATTCAAACCCGGGTTCTCAGAACATTTGCTGAGTTTCTGAATTAATAGACTAGCGATAATACCACTAGACCATTGCCTCACTGGGGGATAATGACTACAGCCTAATAGAGTTCCAGATGCAGTTTGAGGATGAATGCTATAGGTCCATAGCCACTGACCTCAACTTAAATAAGGACAATTATAATGGTATGACGGAAGAGCTGTCTTAGGTGAACTGAGTAAACAAGCCAAAATATAGATCAATACATGAATAGTGGCAGATAGATCCAAAATGCTCAGCAGAAGTTTATCCCAATCAAAAAGAGGGATTCCTGAGAAAGAGGCAAAACCCATGGTTAACAAAGGAGGTCAAAGATAATATTAAATTGAAAAGCAGGATATACAGTATGGCAAGGGTTAGTGATAGACCAAAGAACGAGGAGGTTTTTATGATCTAGCAGCAAAAGACTAAGAAGCTCATTAGAAGGGAGAAAATGAATTTTCAAAGAAAACTTGCATGCTGCATAAATACAAACAGTAAGCGTTTCTATGGATATATAAATAGGAAGTGGTTAAGGTAAATGCTGGACTGGAAGAATTGATAATAGCAAACAAAAGAATTGCGAATATGCTAAATAAATTTTATGCATCAGTTTTCACAGTGAAAGACATTACAAATACCCCTAAGATATCAGATGAGCTCATTTTAAATAACATGGTTGAACTTACAAAAATCCCAATCACAAAGGGCAAAAAGCAGACAAGTCACTAGGACCCACTAAACTGCACACCGGGGTTTAGTGAAAGGATAAGGTCTATGCCAAGCTGGAGCTAGACTCTTTCATGCTCCTTGGCATTGACCTCAGGCTTTTTAGTTGATCTACTAATACACTGGACATTACTGTGTGCAGTAATTTGTCCTGTTTTCCTATATGCCACCTATCCTAATCCTCATCTGGTATCCTGGTATCTAAGAAAAACTAAACAGTGTTACTAATGACTATTGGCATGTAGCTCTGACATCTATCGTTGTGAAGTGCTTCGAAATGTAGTCATAGAACATAAAACATAGAACACAGACCAGTACAGCACAGTACAGGCCCTTCAGCCTTCAATGTTGTGTCAAGCTATGCTCAAGCCCAAGATCAAGCTATCCCATTCCCTAGCATTCTGGTGTGCTCCATGTGCCTACCTAATAACAGCTTGAAATTCCTAAAATATCCGACTCCACTATCACAACAGGTAATGCATTCCACACCCCAACAACTCTCTGAGTAAAGAATCTACCTTGGACATTCCTCATATATCTCCCACCATGATCCTTATAGTTACACCCCATAGTAACAGCTACATCCAACCGAAGAAATAATCTCTGCACATCCACTCTTTCAATCCTCTTATCATCTTACAAATCTCTATTAAGTCACTTCTCATCCTCCTCTGCTCTAAGAAGAAAGGTCCTAATTCCCTCAACCTTTCCTCATAAGACCTATCCTCCAAAACCAGGCAGCATCCCGATAAATCTCCTCTGCACTCCCTCTGATGCTTCCACATCCTTCTTATACTGAGATGACCAGAACTGCACATAGTATTCCAAATGCGGTCTCACCAAAGTCCTGTATAGTTGCACCATAACCCCATGCTCTTAAACTCAAACCCCCTGTTAATAAATGCTAACATACAATAAGCCTTCTTCATGGTTCAATCTTTCATGGCACAAGTCAATTCCAGCCTCCTGGACTACCTGAATCCACTACAATTTGCCTACTGCCACAACAAGTCTATAGCAGATGCCATCTCCCTGGCATTGCACTCAACCTGGAAAACCTACATAACAAGGAAACCTATGTCAGACTCCTATTTATTGACTATAGGTCAGTCTTCAACACCATTATTCCCATAAAATTCATCTCCAAAATCCATGGCCTGGGTTTCGGCACCTCCTCTGCGACTGGATCCTGAACTCCCTAATTCACAGACCACAATCAGTAAGGATAGGCAACAACGCCTCCACCATGATCATCCTCAACACCAGTGCCCCACAAGGCTGTATTCTCAGCCCCCTACTATACACCTTATATACCTATGACTCTGCAGCCAAATTCCACTCCAATTTGATTTTCAAGTTTATTGACGACACCACAGTAGTAGATCTGATCTCAAAACAATGACGAGACAGAGTACACGAATGAGATCAAGGGTTTGGTGAATTGGTGCGGCAACAATAATCTCTTCCTCAATATCAACAAAATGATGGAAATCGTCATCAACTTCAGGAAGCGTAAAGAAGAACATGCTGCTGTCTACATAAATGGGGATGAAGTAGAAGGTGTCGAGAGCTTCAAGTTTTTAGATGTCCAGATCACCTGTCCTGGTCTCCCCATGCTGACACTATATTAAGAAAGCTCACCAAGGACTCAATTTCTCAGAAGATTAAGGAAATTTGGCATGTCAGCTATGAAACTTACCAACTTTTATAGATGCACTATACAAAGCATTCTTTCTCATTGTATCGTAACTTGGTATAGCTCCTGTTCTGCTCAAGACTGCAAGGGATTACAGGAGGTCATGAATATAGCCCAATCCATCAAGCAAACCAGCCTCACATCCATTGATTCTGTATACGCTTCCTGTTGCCTCGGCAAAGCAACCAGCATAATTAAGAACACCACATACCCAGGACATTCTCTCTTCCACCTTCTTCTTTAGGGAAAAAGATACAAAAGTCTGAGATTTCATACCAACCGACTCAAGAACAGCTTCTTCCCTGCTGCTTTTAGACTTCTGAATGAATTTACCTTGCATTAAGTTGATCTTAGCAATGACTATAACACTACATTCTGCACTCTCTCATTTCCTTTCTATGAATGGTATGTTTTGTTTGTATAGCGTGCAAAAAATAATATTTTTCACTGTATGTTCATACATGTGACAATAATAAATCAAATCAAATCAAAATCTGAGTTCTCAGTGGAACCCCTATGGGACCTCACCCTCTGGAGAACTGGCACCAGAACCACCCTGGTTCCCTGATTTCCTGCAGATCATTTGTGTCTGGTGATTTGCCAATGCAGTTCCTGCCTCTCAACTACCCTCCAGGTCATGCCATACCAGTATCTGAGCTGGTGGCTGCAAATGTGAGATCAAGTGAAGGCATTTCTTCTTCATTAGTCTCTTCATCTACTGCCTGGCCAAGTGGGGTTGAGGTGATATAGTGGGGGGAAAACAAGAAGTTTATGGTTACAATGTCTGCAGTTGTAAATCAGAAAGGATTGTGTTGTCATGATGAACTGAAATATGAAAAAGTAGATTAGGTTAGAATATACTATCGTTCTCAGTGGTTTCTGCTATTATACTAACCATTTCCTCTCCTCTCTGACAGTGAGGCCGGGCAAGCATGCCAACCCTCCGCTGGTTAGGAGCTGCTGCTTCTAGTTTTGGGTCACCAGCAAAGCTGTGGGACAGGTGTTAGTAAGTGTGGGGCAATGTGTTTGGGTAATGTGCCTGTCACAGTCAAATAGTCGCCAGTGTGTGTGTGAGTTGTGAGATGTAAGTGTGTGGCTTGCAGAAATATAAGTGTGTGAGGGTGAAGAATTGATAGAGCTTATTGGTGAATGAGAGGGTGTGGTAATGGAGCTGTGTATGAAGTTAGTAGCCTATTTGTTAGGAAATGACATTTCAAGTGGATTCACTGACCTTGATGACACGTGTGAGGTAATTAAACATCTTGCAGTACTTCACGCAAGTGCACGGAGCTGACTGCTGGCATTGATTATGACAGCTACCTTCTCCAACTGTCTTCTTGTTATCTGCCTAAAAGGCTTCTTGATGGAAGAGGAGCTCTCCTCCTCCACCACCAAGGCCTCTAATGCTGCATTGGAAATCATGGGCCATGTTCTCCAGCTTACTGCACCATTTTCCAGTGTTCTTCCAGCTCATTAACCTCCTCCTTTGCCCGGATTGGACTCAGCTTTAAAGGGTGTAGACTGGCTTTTGGTGTTGTGGGCTAGTTTAAGTGGTGCTAGCCTTTGCACAAATGTGTACTCCCACCCATGCAAGCAACCATTTGACAGAGTGTTCAGGATTGAACTACACACCACTATCATAATTAGCAAACAGCAGGAAATTTGCACGCTGCCTGAATTATATTGAACTGCTGTGTATTAATTGCAAATCACAAACCCCATCTCGATTTTTGTGGAGTACCCAATTTTGCCACCACTATTTTTTATTTCAATGTTAAGAGGATTAAGGTGTCCACAACCAAGACCTTTTACTTTTACCTTCCTTTGGAGAAAAGATGGGCATGATAGCTCAATGCACGATTCAATAAATAATAGTTTAATATAGTTAAAAATATATATATATTGGCCATTTATTATTTTGCAGCATCACTTAAAAATGTTGAGAATTTGTTTAAAAATCATGGTATTGTAAAATTTTTGTGCCCGTTAAGTTGCTATCAAAAACCAATCATGATCAATATGTGTTGAAGTTCTACGTATAAATTTTAAGCTCCAGGTCAAAGTGAGTATTAGTAAGTAGATATCTGAATACTTTAAAAATAAAAGTAATAGGACTGAGTGAATTTAATTTCATGCTATCCAAACTGAGCTGAGGTGAAATTTATAAATGGCATTTCCCTACATAGATTTGAATACAGCCTGATTTATGAGCTATGGCTATTGCCAGGTTGTGAACATCCTTACAGCACAGCAATAAAATTGCAGGCTCAGTGGGCTGAAGAGCCTTTTCTGCACTGTATGACTCTTTGACAACTGCTTTGAATCTGAGAATCTGCAATGATAGGGCACTTCTTCGAGATTTTCTGATTGTTGCACTCAAAAACAAACAGTAAGTTGCACTCTTATCGAGCCTTATTGTTAGCTTTAAAAAATAAACTTACCTATATGGGGACAAAAAGATGTTTCTAACAACTTATTCCAAGATCTTCTAAGCTGAGGGGGCTTTCTATATCCTTGCAGACATTTTTAAAATGTCAGTTGTTTTCTAGACTTATCCCAGGCTGAAATTCAAAAAATTGAAATGGGAACATTCTGAATGTATTTCCTACTGTATTTGCATTCATTTGAATGGCTTGCACAGACTCCAGGTGAGAGCTATCCACTCTGTGTGGTTACCTTTGCGCATGCCTACTAGTAAGAGAGAAAGAGCCTAGTCTCAGTGTAATAGGGTCACTTGAGATGATTCAGCCTGTGAACGACATGATGGCACAGTGCTTAGCACAGCTGCCTTATATTGCCAGGAGCCCAGGTTTGATTCCACCCTTGGCTACTGTCTATGTGGAGTTTGTACACTCTTTCTGCATCTGCATGGGTTTCTTCTGGGTACTCCCGATTACTCCCACACTCCAAAGCTGTGCATGCTAAATTGCCCCTTACAGTCCCAAGATGTGTAGGTTAGATGGATTAGTCATGGTGAACGTGTGGGATTACAGGGGTTGGGTGAGATATAGAGCTTAGGTAGGGTACTCAGAGAGTTGATGCAGATTAAATGGGCTGAATGGTCTCCATCTGCACTGTAGGGATTCAATGATTGTTCAAACTTCACAGAAGTGGTGTAGATCTAAACATGGATTATGAAACATTCCTTCTATCTGTTAAGTGGCTAATTAGTTCAATTGTACAAAATGATCCATTGAAAATATCTGCAGTTTTGGTAGGTCATAAAACCGATAGAATAAATTTTATTACCAAAAGAAAGCATTAAGTTACTGCATAATTAAACAAAGTTCTTCATGTCACAGCTGGTGATCCAAACCTAAAGTTTACAATGCTGACATTAGAAAAGGAAAACTCCAGATTGCTATGCTTCATTAACTTGAAAAAAGGATTTTTAAAGAAAACTATTGCTTTGATCACTATAAGTCTCAAGTTATTTTTAATCTTGTTCCAATTTCCATTTGGGAAGGAATAATTTCATGTAGAAATTGACTGGGTTTCTGATAAGGTGCTAATCTTAATTTATGCTGCTGCAAAAATAGGAACATTATAAGTTCAAGAATGCCAGGTATTTGAGGCATTAAGTATTTTGCATGATCAAAATTACAGCAAGAATCATAGTTGGTATGTGTAGTTAAACTACGTTACACTCTTCCAAGTCTTTCTTTCAATTACTTTAACCAGACTGAAGAAGAAAACTTGGTTCCCATTTCAATGAATCATATAATAAAGGATTCAACAATAGACTTCGTACCTGTAAAAATATTGTCCGGAATTTCCTAGCTGTTGACACCAGTGGAATTCTCTGCCTCTGCTAGTGGTGCGCCGCCTGTTGCAGGTTTTCAGGGGAATGTGGGATGTCCTCTGTGGGAACTCCCCGGACAGTGGAGGGACCAGAAGATCCCGCCATCAGTGAACAGCATACCGCCTCCTGCCACCAAGAAAAATACTGAGGGACCCAAAAGTAGCCAATCCAGAGAATCTAGCCCATTGTTCGCAAATGGCAAAAAAATTTAGAAAAAAAATCAATAGTAGGATACAAATTATAAGACTAAAAGGAAAGAGCAAGGGAGTGGGAGTAATTGCATTTCTCTGTCAAAGAGTGGAGTTTGCACATTTGCCTTGTGCCTGCATGGGTTTTCTCTGGGTGCTCCAGTTTCCTTCCACATTCCAAAGGTGTGTGGGTTAGGTGGATTGGCTATGCTAAATTGTCCTTAGTGTCCTGAGATGTGTAGGTTAGAGGGATTAGCGGGGTGAATGTGTGGGGATAGGGGCAGGAGTGGGATTATTATTGGTGCAGACTTGATGGGCCAAATGGCCTTCTTCCGCATTGTAGGGATTCTATGGTTCTATGAAGAGTTAACACAAATGCAAAGGGGCTGAATAGCCTCTTTCTGTATTTTATCAGCAAAATTAATGATGGCCTGTTTTTAGATATATAACTGACAGCACAATTCAAGTATGCATACAAAGTTCCCTTGGATAATTGGGGTGAGCTGCTGACATGTGTCAGGCTTCTAGAAGCAGCTCATCTATATGGCTGGTGAAACTTGGACTGTTTGCCTCCGTGGTCCCTGCTGAAGTAAATGACAATTTATGATGGGAGGCATGCTGTGGCAAGGATATAAAATCCACAAGCTTGGGCCACCAAAAGCCCAGAGTTGGACAGTGTAGCTGGTAGGAGCAACTCTGTTCCTCCTATTCCACATTAATGATAAAAATATATATATTTACAGACAGCTGGATTGGCTACTTTTGGGCCAAGTATTGGCACATCTGTGCTTTTTCTAATTCCAACGAACAAACTGCAATGATGATTCTAAAACGGATGCAGGACCTTCACTTACATACTAGCTACATGCAGATATTGGTCAGCTGCAGGTCTTTCCACTACTAAATTAGTCATTGTTGTATCCATTTTAAATATGCAAGTTATGGGAGAAAATTCAATAGTTCCCAGTCTATTCATGTGGCTATCTAGGTAAGTCTTAAATGATCCTAGTGCTTCTGCCTCAACCACCTTGCATTCCAGGCCTGCACCATTCTTTGTATAAAATTCATCCCCTGCATATTTGTATTGAACCTTGCCCCTCCCACCCCCCTCCCTTACCTTGAACTTGTGATCAATCCCTTGTGTTTGTCATTTCTGTTTTCCAAGAGAAATAGCAATTTACCTGTCTTTCTTTCTACTTAGTACAATGTAGTTCCTGTTCACAGTGAAGGTCACTCTATATTAGAGAGATCAAATGCAGATTTGAAGGCCTCTTTTGCAAAGCATCTCCATTCAGTGCACAAGCTTCTGATTGTGTGTCATTTTAATTCTCCAACTTGTTTTCACTCGGATCTCTTTGTTCTCAACCTCCTTTGTAGTGTTCCAATGAAACTTAATGTAAGGGACAGTATCTCATCTTTCAATGAGGCAACTTTCAGCCTCCAGACTCAACACTGAGCTCAACAATTTCAAACTAAATATCTGACCTGATTTTATTTACTTTTTTTGCTGCTTTTTATGTTTTCCCTTTTTTATTGTTCTTGAATGATGACTGTTTTTGATCCTGCCATTCCCACTTTCCCCAGACATCTTTTACTTCTTGTCCGATTTTCATTCGCTTTGATTTGATTTGACTTGATTTACTATTGTCACAAGTATTAATATACAGTGAAAAGTATTGCAACTTTGAACTTTGGCCTTGCACAATTAATTCTTTTGTCATTTAATCTGTCCTGCCTTCTAAACCATTACAAACTTTCCCTGTGTTCCCTTTCCAGCATTCTTCCTTTCACTAGCTGAAACCTATTACATTTCTAATGTTGCCCAGTCCTAGTGAAAGGTCACTGACTTGAAAGGTTAACTATTCCTCCCTCCACAGATACTGCTTGGGACGCTGCATTTTCTAATGCCACCATAATCGCAGGGGACCACAGGCTGCTGTTCTCTTCTGAGAGGAGGGTCACCTAAGCAAGGCACAAGGTTGTGAAGGCGGGTCTTCATGAATAACTTCAACAGGTACGGGGGATTGAACCCACATTGCTTCACATCACAAACCAGCTACCCAGTCAATTGAGCTAACAAATGTGATTGGAGCAGCTATGTACATATACAGAGACTTTGGTCAGGATTTTCTGCACCTCCCAGCAAGTGTTTTGCAGCTGCCTGCCATCGGCCAGTGGTGGAATCTTCTAGTCTCATTGTTGTCAATGGAGTTTCCTGTTGAATGCACTCTGCTGCCGGGAAACCAGTAGCGAGGATGTACCATCAGCAGGACCGGAAGATCCTACTGGCATGAACAGTCAAAATATTCTGACCATATATTTGTTCGAAGAAAGCAGGATGTTATCTTTCATAATGATTTAGGAATTATACTCATGTCCAAATACACAAATGCAAAATATCACACCATTTATTACGGCACTACAGTCAGAATACCAAACAACTATGTATCAGACTTCAGGCGAGATCTAAGAAATATGTTTGCTGAAGCCCCATCCAACATTTGAAACTAAAATATGTGATTATTCCAGACTTGCAGAGACTACAAGGTTAACAGCCATCTCTATCGTTGCAGGTAGACAAAGATCCCCTTCGCTAATCTATCTCAATTTCTTCTCTCATTGTAAAATCAATTGCATATAAGATACGTTGAGAAAATAGAGAGAAACCCTTGTTTTGAGTAAGTGAAATACTGTGGGGAAAACAACACCCAAACATGTGAGAAGCCAGGTTCCCAAATCACAGCAACACACCGTGCACGTGAACATCCTTATGCAAAACAGCAATAATCACACATTCAGGATATCACTTGATCATTTCACTATCAAATTAAGACTAGGAGCTAAATGCTGTTCTTATTTGCATCCACAGATATGCTGCATTGCAAGTATTTATGTAGCAAAACATTTTGCACCTGTATTAGAGTAGCTTTTTCATATCCTATTGCCCTTAAGAGAATGTACTGAGAAAAAGTATATCTGCATAGTTAGTTTAACCTCTATGCAGTACTAAAAAGAGTATTTTCCTGTTCAGTAGTTTTCTGGTTATGGTACTGGACTAACAAATGAGATATTTTCTGCTGAGATGGAAGGCTCTTCTTTAGTTCTCTGCGTGAAAGCCTGTCTGACTCATGGCACCCTGAAGTCCACCATGGGTAGATCATGGAGGCAGAGGAAGATGCTGGCCTTGTGATATTATGCCTAGACTATTAATCTAGAAACTCAATTACTGTTCTGGGGACCTGAGTTCAAATACTGCAATGGCAGCTGATGAAATTTGAATACAATAAAAAAAATCTGAAATTAGGAATCTACTGCTGACCATGAAACCATTGTCAATTGTTGGAAAAGCTCCATCTGGTCCACTAATGTCCTTTAGGGAAGGAAATCTGCTGTCCTTACCCGATTGGGATTAGCCTATGTGTGACTCCAGAGCTACAGCAATGTGGTTGACTCTGAACTGCCATTAGGCAATGAAGGATGGGAAATAAATATTGGCCAGTCAGTGATGCCCATGCCCCATTAAAAAAAAGTCCTAAGTCCACAACAGTAGCAATGGGGATCAAACCCCACATTGTTGGCACCAATCTGACATACTAAGGAGTCTTGGCGTAAAAGATTTGGTGCTGACATTATGGGGTTCAATCCTAAAGAGTCTGAATTGCTGTAGCATTGTGCACTTCTACATGTATACTGGAGTTACAAATAGCAATTGTGAAGCCTATTTTCTTTCCATCACTTCCTGGAATCTGCCTCACCTTTACCAAATGAAACCAGCTTTACCAGACGGTTAGATTCCCTCTTATTGGAGATGGTGGTTACTTGGCACTCATGTGGCACAGATATTACTTGCCATTTATCAGCCCAAGCCTGAATGTTGTCCATTTGGACATGGGCTGCTTCAGTATCTGAGGAGTCATGAATGGTTGAGAAAATTATGAAATCGTCAGCAAACATCCCCTCTTCTAACTTTCTGATGGAAGGAAGGTAATTGCTGAAGCAGATGAAAATGGAACTCCTGCAATGATTAACCTCCAACAACCACAACCATCTTTCTTTGTGCCAGTTACGACCCTGAACTGTGGTCAGTTTCCTCCCTTATTCCTACTGACTTCAGTTTTGCTAGTTCTCCTTGCTATCACATTCAATCAAACTGTGCCTTGACATCAAGTGCAGTCACTTTCACATCACTAGTTGAGGTTATTCCAGATGGATAGACATATCTGATGTTTGTAATACGTGGTGGAATGAATAGATCTTCAATGCCACTAATTTCCACCCAGCTACTTATTCTCTCATGTTGGAAGAGTCCCTTTAAATTATCCAAAGGTAATTTGTTAAGGTTTGCCTGCCATGAACTAAAAATGCAGTTTTAGTTTTGAAGTCAATTAAAAAGAAATTAAGTTCAGTTGTTGAATTGAATACTCAGAAAAGTGTAAAGCCAATACAAATGAAGCAAATTTAAATCATCAGCCAGACTCTTAACCGTGGATATTTTTAGACATTTTGTTCATAAAAATCTTCTATGCTAAAGACCGTAAAGTAATTGAAGCCATAAGAGATGCAAAGTAATGACCACTGGAAAAGCTGTGGGCTTAATTTTTCAGAACCATTGGAGACTTTTTTTTTCAGCAATACTCAAGTTTCATACTACTAAACAACTATCCACTTAGCAATGTTAAAACAAACACAAAAGGTAGAAAAGCTGTGCTGTTGCCAAGAGATGAGAGAAAAGGTCCACACAGAGACAAGAAAAGTAGTTTCAGTTGGTATGGATATACCAGAGAATGAAGTCTAAGATTCTCTTTGGCTGAAAATGATGCCAGGCTTTTGAAAAATTGTGTTTAAGAGACTCACATGCATTGTTCAAAATTGAAAGCACTAATAAATTTAGATTGAGTTGTCTGCATCTCAAGGGAGATACCAATTGTGAAAAAACTCCTCATGAATGGTCAGAAATCTACTGGAAAATAAACCTCTTTGTAACTGAACTGAAATAATTGGGTGTGGGTGGGAATTCTCCCAGAAGGGCCATATTACAGGGAAACAGTTCTAAGTCCTGGCTGTTCTGTCAGTTCAGCTTCTTACCTGAATCTCCACATTCTTTGCACTGAAGAATTCCTAAGTCGGGAATCTCATTAAAAATCTGGGGGACGAGAGGGGAGGGGATGGGGGGCTATTCGCACTAGATTTTGATAGTTCTAGAACTCTGCACATACGCAGTGGCCCCAGATTGTCAACCTCTCATTTGCTAACCAGCCCAATCGCTGGCCACTATGGGACCACTGCAGTGCTGTCCCTCCAACCCGCACCCTACCCCCCATGGCTCGATCGTGGCCACCACAACAATTCCCAGGCTCCACCACCCCACAGTGCCCTGATATCCAGGCCCCACCAGTCAGCAGTGGTGATCCATGCACCCCCTCACCCCAGCAGAACCCCCACCCTCTCCTGCTGACCCCCCCCTGAAGGCAGGCACTTTCCCCCCCAGCCATCCAAATTGCTGTCCTCCCTCCATCCCAGGCTGATCCCCATGCAGAGTGGCAGCGGGACCCCCACACTCATCTCCCCAGTTGCCTCTACGTCCCACCCACAGTAGGCCTCAGCCCTTGGCACTGCCTGATGCCTACTAGGTATTGGCACTTTGTCCCTTGGGCAATGTCAAGGGGCACAGGTTGTCATTGCCAGAGTGCCCATATCCAGGGTGCATCACCCCTCACCACCTGACTCCCGGGTGGTGGTGGGGGGGGGTTGGGGGGAGGGGCCCAATTGCCCCCCCTCCCCCACTTCATTCTGCATGATCTCCCGTCAGTTCCTCGAATGTGGGGAGCTACTCTGAATTTCATCAGAATTAATAATTCCTGGCGGGGTGGGAGATTCAATCTTGACCTGAAAGATGCCCAAAATGAACAAATATATGTATTTAAAATACGTGCAGAAAAGATTTAAATGACTTAGCTGCCTTCCCGCTGGTTTCCAGCATATCTTGCCCTGTCACTGTTTGCTGCCTCTGGGAGATGTGCCAGATGAGTTCCTGGTGTATGTGCAAATCCCTCTTCGAAACCGCAGATGCGCGTCTCCCACCCCAACCCAACTGAAAAGTTGCAGGTCACAATGGGAGAATCATGGCCAATGTTACCTCTTCACTGGAGTGCTGGGACTGTAAAGTATTCTGGGTTGAAAGAGATAGCCTCATTTTGAATCGTTGGCCAGGATTCTGCAGAGCCGCTAGCCCCAGTTGGGAATCCCAATTGCCTGTTGTTTTGGGTGAGAGGGTCATCTAGGGATTCCTGTTGGATATCCCATTCCCAGTCTCCCAATCTGCTGCTGAAAGAAGAAAAATGTGTAGTTTCATTCGAGAAAAAGGAGGTGGGTGGAACTCATTGGATAACTCAAGGAGCCAGTACCGTATGATGGGCTGAATGGCCAATTTCTGTGCTGTATTGCTATATGATTCTGTGATTCAATATACTTAATACAGCCTTGAGTAGAGCACTAACTGGAATCTAAAGGTATTGTATCTCCTCACCTGTGTGACAAAGTTCTCAATATCTCAACTTGCAAGATTGAAACAGAAAGGGTGATGAAAATCTTAGGCATAAGGGTCAGGATTTTCCAGCCATGCTCACTCAAAAACTGTAAAGTCCTGCTCAAGGTCAACAGACATTTGCATGGCCTGTCCCCCATGGTGGGTGAGACAGGGAAATTCCTCCTAATGCCTTGATAGGCTTGAAAAATTAACAATTGTCCTTTCCACAGATTCCGCCAGGCCTCCTGAATATTTTCAGCATTTTCTGTTTTTAAAAAATCCCAAAACTATGTCTTGCTGGAGGAAAAGCCATGCTTATGACAGTTACACAATCCCATTTATTAATTTATAGGTGGAAGAGGAGAGATGATCAAATCCTTCTGGCACATGTCATCCAATTCGCTAAGAGATAGCAGGGAATTTTCCCTTTGAAATTAAAATATAAAATAAAGAGCTATTATACTTCTCCAGACATACACAGTGGACATCCTATAAGAATGATTTTCTAAAGGGATGAATCTGTCTCTCTTTGTCTTTATAGAAGGAGCAGTCTCACTGTTAATGTACTTATTCTTGCTTTGTCCTATAGGACCGTTCGGTAGACACTGACTGTTGCTATTACAGGGATAATGTATCAGCACGAGAAGTAAAATATCCAGTTGGCTTGTCAGGCTGTAATTGCCAATGCCAGATAGATAAAATCCCACACTGACAGAGATCACCAAAAGATGAGAGTCAAATCAGCTCAAATGTCATTGCTTGTGTGTAAAGTGGGTTCAATAGATCTGCAGATCCAAACAGACCAGATGCCCCCACAGCCAATTTTTGCACACATTGGTTAGGTATTCCAACAGCCAATTCTGAATTTCAGGCAAAGGAGAAGGTTGACTCAATCATGTTTTAAATAACGATGAAGTCTTGCTAACAATCAGGAGATAGACAATAATCTACTTATTAAACTGGCTCACAAGATTTGAACTTGTTAGTTAAGACCTTAATGAGGATACAACAAGCAGGATGGATAACTAGGAAGTAGTAGAATTTGAAAAAGCATCTGACAAGGTGCTACATTAAAAAGTTACTATACATGTCAAGAGCTCACGATTGTGTGGTGATATATTGACATGAATAGATGATTGACAAATTAACAGGAAATACAGTGTTGGGGGTAATTCGGTCATTTTCAGGTTGGCAAATTGTAATGAACGATCAGTGGTGGGCCTCAACTATTTACAACCTATGTTGTGGCTTGGCTAAAGGGACTGCATGTATTGTAGCCATTTTTACTGATGATACAAAGGTAAGAGGGAAAGCAAGTTGGGAGAAGAATGCAAAGAATCTGCAAAAGGACACAGAATGATTAAGGGAGTTGGCAAAAATCTGAGATTGGCAGCTGGAGCATAATATGGGAAAGTATGAGATTGTCCACTTAGACGGGAAAAAAAAGTAGAATATTATTTGAATGATGAGGAATCTTGGTGTTCTTGTACATTAATCACAAAAGGTTAGCATGCAAGTATAGCATTAGAAAAGTAATAGAATGTTGGTTCTTATTGCAAAGGAGATGGAGTATAAAAATAGGGAATTCTTCTACAATTAAATAGGGATTTGACAAAACCACACCTCAACTGACGTATGTAATCTTGGCCTCCGTATGAAGGAAAGATATATTTGCATTATAGGCAACCCAGCAGAAGTTCAATAGGTTGATTCCTGGGATTATCTTAGTAAATGTTAGAGAAGATTACAGAGACCAGATGATCAACTATTGTTCCTATCTCTTATGTTAGCTCTAAAATAGGTTCTCAGTTTCTGATTATTGCCATAATTCCATCAGTACTGATTTACATTGAATTGTTTGCCTAAACTACTCTATTATAAAACATGCCTGTTAATGACTTATGGTTTTCACACTGCTCAGCAACTCTGTCCACATCTTTTCACACATTTTAAGTGTTCTTATAATCACATTTAACCTTAAGTTCTGATTTTGAACTCAATAAAGAATCTTATGATGCATTGACCAGTAATTTGACATTTCACTTGATGATTTGGCAAGAAAAAGTTAATTTATTCATTTAGTAGCTTATAGATACCCTCATCAAAAGGTGAACTAAAAATTGAATTAAAACCAACTGGTTAACATTTTTGAAAGCTAATCCAACTACGACCTGCTCTGAGGCCAATAATGAGAGGCAAACTTCAAATGTTTTCCAGTGAGTGCATTAAGAATCCACCTGTTATACAACCAGCCAGCAGCATGATACAGTTGTTCAAGTTAGCAGGCAATTCAAAGTTTGTGAGCTGCTTGCATTGCAACAAATGGATGGAGGTTAATCATGCATTGCAATCCCCACATCCCTTTTTGGAACTTATCCAATTTTCCCTGAAGTATATCGACATGCAAAAATATGCTGAATGCAATGTACATTGCACTTCAACATAATACAACATGTTAAAATTCCATTAATGTAAAGTACATTATTTTGCAATCTATTATAGATCATTATTATTCTTGTAATAAAGATATTTGGCCTAGTGCAGAGCTCACCGACTTTCTTGTCCTGGTGGACAGACCACATATGATTCCTTAAAATTCAAGTTATTTTTAATGATTCATGTCTGCCACTTGATAATGAGAATTTATTGGATAATAAAAATACCTTGTTTTGTTATACATAAACCTGTGTGAATTGGACAGTTCACCTTCATCATATTAGAACGTGAATTCATGATGTTGTACGTCTGTTGATCATTAGCTCACAAACATGAATTGCTAATGCAATGCATTTATCCTGTGCAATAGTACAACATTTGACACTACATTACTTCTTTGTTCCAACCCAGTGGGAACAGATGTTTAATTACCATTACCTTGTCCTAGGAAATGTGCTCCACCCACAAGAACACTAGGACAGCCTTCCCAGCTGTGATATGTTCCAACTTTTTCTTCAGCACTATTCCAATCCAATGGTTCCCAATCCTCTGTTGGAGTCAATCTCTTAATCTGCACATCACTGAGACATCCCACAAATCCCTTCTCAATCACTTTTGCATCACCTTAGTAAATTAAGAAAATAAGCATTAACACCATATTCAGCACACACAGTACAATGCACTTTTTACAATTAGAAAACACTACAATTTTCCTTCAGCCTTTTTTCTATTACCTGCACTATACTTACCAGCTTTGAGTGCAAAATTTTAAATATGTATTCAGAGCTAGCGGCTTAATTTCACAATGCATTCCTTCGTAATTTGATACAATAAACAATATGCTGAATAAATTTCACAAGAACAATATACAGGCAGTTAACATTTTTAATTAATAGCTCAGGATTTTAAACTTTCTCCCTATGTATTTAATTTTGCATTTTGTTTACAGGAAACATTCTGTGAAAAGTAAAACATACCAGACTTATGCCTGGGGTAGGGACTTTATTTTAGATTTAAGAATTCATATCATTAGTCAAAACTGTCTGAACATATCTGCATAATATTCTTTTCCTCTGACTGGTCCTGTTCTCTGTTCAAACTCTCTCCTAATTATATTTTCCATCTTCTGATTTTTTTTCAATTCCCTGCTCTCCTCTCTGTATTTTGTGGGACATTTATTTCGATCTTTGCATCTGCCAAAAGAAAACATCCATGTCCATAATTCTACAGTCCACTATTTTCACTTAGGGTGCATTTGTACTGGCACTGACTGTAGACAAGTGCAGTCAGACCAAAATTAGACTATCCCTTGCACGTTGCACTGGGCGAATGGCAAAGTAATTCTGCATATATGTTCAATTGCCTGCTAGAATATTTAAAATGGATGGGGAATGTGAATCTTAGCATTAATAAACATTAAAAGTGAACACTTGTAAACTTTCTAAAGTTAGCTGCCAAATCTGCAGTGATGTTATTTACAGTACAAAGACTAGGTAATCAGAATCTTACACATCTTGTCTTCGGTATCATTTAACTCTCACACTACACAATAGTTGTCACATCAATCTGCATTTGCAACTGATTCACATTAATGCGAGAGCCTTGGAATAATGATACAGTCATACTTATTATTTCTTCGTTTACTTCACTGGCTTCGTTAGCACCATTCAAATGGTGAGGAGAATCACTTTCCTTTTGCTAAGGCCATCAGTTCATTTACCTTCTACGAGAACCCATTAAATTAGAGTAAATCCTGACAGCCACAAGATGAGCTAATATAAATGGATTTTTGTTAGTGTCAGAAGAGGAGAAATGTTGATGTACTATGGGTCAACTGAGAGTTTGCACTTCAAATTGTTACTTGGAGTACTTCTAGTCAACGAATTAAAACTCAAGGCGGCTTTCAATTAATAAAACAAGACTTGCATTGTTCATTTAATAGTCTCAATTAATAAATATGCATGTATAATAAACATACATATATCCTCATCTGACACAACATTGAATAGTTTTAACTTGAGCACAATTTGAACTGTATTGCATTGAAAAATCAGACCTGAGAAATGCCTTGAAATGTTTACAGTACAGATTGTGTGGCAATTCAGGTTATCCTGGGAAATATCTGGCTTGTTTCTTATTGTCAATTTCTATTTTGTTTGTGTTCTTATGTCCAAAGAATATGAAATTTGTTTTGCCAGCTTTGAAAAATGATCCAAGTGTGCTGGTAGATTCTGCTTTGAGTGGGATATTTTCATCTCTATCCGTATAGTTCATTTCAGATTGATGAATAATGTACAAACATAACAAATTAAGTGAAATGTAACAGCCAGAATTATGCAAATTTTTGCTGCTCACAGAATGAGATTTTGATATTTTGCAGTGTGCTTTGTTGTTGGAGACTCTGTCGCTCAAGCATCCTCAGTACTCCACTTACAAATGGAAGTTGTGTGTTTCAAGTCTCACTACCTCTTTGTAACTTGAACGCACTTATCATAGGGAATTTCATCAGTTCACAACAAGGCAGCCATGAAGTCTATTGGGAAGAGGAGGGAACTGACATAATCTTTTAATAATTACATCTCATATCAACCATTAACAGTGATCATAGGGAATTCAATATTGCACTGGACCATAACTTCTATCAAAAGTTGAAATGGCATTCGATAAGTGAGATGAGAAAAATGGGAAATGCTGAAAAAAATATATGACCATGCTAGAAAAGGGATGGGAAAATCCTAATTATTGTTTAGAAGAGATGGCAAATTAAAGGGGCAATTGTTCTGTGTTAGCCTGAGACCTGAGCCAAATTCAACACTGGGTCATATGTTTTATTTATTTATTAGCGTCACAAGTAGACTTGCATTAACACTGCAAACAAGTGACCGTGAAAATCCCCCAGTCACTACACTGTTCGGGCAAACTGAGGGAGAATTTAGCACAGCCAATGCTTCTAACCAGCACATTTTTTGCACTGTGGGAGGAAAGTGGAGAACCCGGAGGAAACCACACTGACACGGGGAGAACGTGCAGATTCCAGACAGGCAGTGACCCAAGCTATGAATCAAACCCAGATCCCTGGCACTGTGAGGCAACAGTGCTAACGACTGTGTATGTGAATGGTTGCTGTAAAATGCAATAACCAAACAGGTACTTAGATGCAGCTCAACAAATTCTGGTATACGGTGCACCTACTTGTTCTCGACTTCTGCACTAGATCCTACAATCAGCATGGCATTCCAATTTACATGAGTAAAGTAGACACATCCGTTTCAACAAGCAGGCTGTTTGCCCTTTTACAGGCCACCGGGACATACCATCAGGCAAGCCTTGGGCATAAATTCAAATCCTTGGGTGAAAGAGCCCTCCTGATTCTAAACTCCTGGCCAACCATTTTTCAGGAGCAATAAAGGATGTCTAATGCTTTTAATTGGAAGAAAGTGCTGAAATAGAACTTGTGACAATTTCAAGCAACTTAATATAAACATTTAGGATAAACATAATCAACAAAATTCTTTGGAAGCAAAGAAAAAAATAATACACTTAGTAATGCAAGTTCTCAAAGTTTTCTAAGTGAATTAAATAATACATCAGGACTAGATTTTATTACCTGTATCCTTTCTGGTAATGGTAAATTTTGGTGGAAGTCCTCCTATAAATACTCCTGTATTATCTCCAATAATAGTGTTACCACTTTGTGCAAATGCTGAACCTGAAGAACAATACCAATTAATGTGAATCAAGTAGTATAATAGAATATACAAGTTGTTTACAGAACAGTTATGTCAAAAGAAAATTTTATTCTGGGACATAAAAGTTGCTAGATATAAAATAACTAAGGTTCATTTAGGTTGCCTTCCATCTTGCATGGTTGTATAAGGAAGTAATGGATGGAGATGAGGAACTTGAATTTATTCACTTAGGCAGAAAGAATGGAGAAATAGAATATGTTTTAAATGGTAAGAAGCTAGTCAAACTGGCTTGGTATGGCTCCAGCTCTGACCAAGACCTTAAAAAACTACAAACAACATAGCTTAATCCATCACGCAAACCAGCCTCCCATCCATTGACTCCTTCTACACTTTGCACTGCCCCTGAAAAGTAGCCAGCATAATCAAGGACCCCACTCACCCCAGACACACTCTCTTCCATCTTCTTCCATTGGGAAAAATATAGAAAGTTCTGAGAACACGTACCAACTGATTCAAGAACAGCTTCTTCCCTACTGCATCAGACTTTTGAATGGACATATCATAGATTTAGCTGATCTTTCTCTTCACCCTATCTATAACCTCAACATCATATTTTGCAACATCTCCTTTCCTTCTCCCCTGTATACTCTATGAATGGTATGTTTGTCTGTATAGCATGCAAGAAACAATACTTTTCTCTGTACCACAAAAAATGTGACATTAAAAAATCAAATTGAATCAAATCAATGTGAGTATTCATAACTAGCCAACTACAGCCAAACTGTTCTAGTAAAATGTTGACCATGTGGATAATTACCCAAATGTCAACAAAAAGGAGGACAATTCCAACCCCATCTTTTTATAAAATTTATTCATTTGATGAGCCTGTAACTGGCTAAGCCAGAATTTCAGAGGGCAATTAAGTGTCAACTACATTGCTGTGGGTCTGGAGTCACATGTAAACCAGACTAGGTAAGAACATTAGTAAACCGGACAGATTTTTACAACAATTGACAACAGTCACCAATAGCTTTTAATTCCAGATTTTTATTGAATTCAAATATCAGCACTTGCTATGGGAACCCTGATTCCCCGAGCATTACCCTGGGTCTCTGGAGCATTTGTCTAGTGATACCACTTATTTTAATACCTCATCAGTCTACGCTCAATCATCAGCAAAATGATGGAAGGTGTCATCACCAGTGCTATCAAGTGTCACTTGCTCACTGATGTTCAGTTTGAGTCCCATCTTGGCCTCTCAGCTCCTAACTACATTACAGTCTTGGTCCAAATATGGACAAAAAAGTTGATGTGAGGCGAGAGTGATTGCACTTGACAACAAACAGCACTTGACCAAGATTGGCATCAAGGAGCCTTGTAAAACTCAAAAACTCTAAAGCTCTCAAAAAACAGTAAAACTGGAGTCACTGGAAATTGAGGGAAAACTCTCCATTGGTAGAACAAAATAAAATGGTTGTAGTTGTTGCAAGTTAAATATCTCAGCATCAAGTTATCACTGCAGAAGTTCCTCAGCATAGTGTATTGGACTCAACTATCTTCAACTTATTTATCAATGGCTTTAACTCCATCATCAGGTCAGAAGTGTGGATGTTCACTGATGATTGTGTAATGTTCAGCACCAATTGTGATTCCTCAGAGACTGAAGCAGTCCATGCGAAGATGCAGTAAATTCTGGACAACATTCAGACTTGGTCTGATAAATGGCAAGTAACATACATGCCACATAAGTGTCAGGCAATGACCATCTTCAATAAGAGAGAATCCATTTGTCTCCCCTTGACACCCATTGGCATTAACATCACTGAATCCCTCATTACCAACATCCTTGGGATTGCCATTTATCAGATATTGAACTGAACTGGTAGATTTAAATGTTGTGGTTATAAATTGAATGGGAATTCTGCGCTGAGTAGCTCACCTACTGACTGCCCAAGGCCTGTCCACCATTTGCAAGGCGCAAATCTACGATTCTGATTACACATTTTGCAACAATCTATGTAGGTAGGTATGCCTACAGAACTGTTAGGAAGGGTGTTCCACAATTTTGACCTAACAATAGTGAAAGAATGGTGATACAGTTTGAAGTCAGAGCTGCGTGGGGTTGGACAAGAACTTGCAGGTGGTGATGGTATTTATAAGATGCACTGCAGCAACTCACCAAGGCTCCTTCAACAGTAGCTTCCAAACCAGTCGCCCCTACCACGAAGAAGGAGAAGGGCAGCTGATGCATGGGAACACCACCACATGCAGTTTCCTGTCAAAGCCACATACACAAGTCATGGTTTACAATTAAATCAGTTATGATCTTATTGAATGGTGGAGCAAGCTCAAGGGACTGAGTGGCCTACTCTTGCTCCTGGTTTGTATATTCCTAGATACCACAGCATAAGCTAACTTTCATTAGATGTTATGGAATTTACTGAAAAAATAATGAAGTAATGCTTTTCTGTATTTTATCCAATGCAATGTGGATAAGGATGCTGCATTAATCAATGCTTTGTAAACAGGAGTTTCTATTTTCTTCAGAATAGACTGACACCATTGCTTGACCATCACGGATCATCTGAATGTTCAGGTGAGAGAAATAATGAAGTTTTAATCTTGAACAGATGCACGGATGAATTTTTGGTTCTCGGAGTTGTCTGGTTAATATCAGGGTTCAGATGGTGTCACATCCCCACGATAAAGCTTTGGCAATTTATGTACATCCTCAGATTAGATTCATGGCCTTTTATTCACTTTCTGTTATCCATTATTTTTATTATACTATGGTCTCAATAAACTGAACACAATGTAATGACAGTTAAAAATAGAACTGAAATTACATTGATTGAAAATTGAGAGGGGCAATTGTGATGTCGTTCACTGTTGCAAAATAATACTGTCAAGTAATTCATTGGAAGTTACAATAAGGATATTGTTCCGCAGTCTGGATATTAAATGATATTGTGAATGAAATGTGCAATACATCGTGCACTGACTTATTAATTGCTGATCATCAAAACACTGAAATAAACTTGGAATTTTATTCCCTGTGGTTTAAAATGTACAGCGGTGAACTAACTTGGATGTTTAAAATAATAAAGGTATTTGGTAAGGAAGATACAGAGGAATTATTGTAGGGAATCTAGATCAATCTTAAAATGAGAGCTGGACATTTTAGAAGTACAGTTAGAAAAAGTATCTTTGAACAAAGGGTAATGGAAATCTACAGCTCAACTCAAGAAAGCTTAGACAATGTCTATTGAAATGTTTCAGTTTGAGACTGATAGACTTTGGCTGGGTGAGAATATAGGAGAAAGGAATGGAAGTACAGATTTTTAAAACCACTAAGCTAATCCCAATTGCCTGCATTTGGCCCGTATTTCTCTATACCCATCATACCCATGTGTCTTTTTAAATGCTTTTTAAAAGATAAAATTGTACCCACCTCTACTACTACTTCTGGCAGCTTATTCCAGACACTCACCATCCTCTGTGAAAAAATTGCCCCTCTGGACACTTCTGTATCTCTCCCCTCTCACCTTAAATATATGCTCTCTAGTTTTAGACTCCTCTATCGTTGGGAAAAAGATATTGACTATATACCTTGTCTATGCATCTAATTGTTTTATAGACCTTTATAAGGTCACCCCTCAGCCTCCTACACTTCAGAGAAAAAAGTCCTAGTTTATTCAGCCTTTCCTTATAACTCAATCCATCAAATCCCGGTAGCCTCCTAGTAAACTTTTCCGGAACTCTTTCTAGTTTAATAATATCAAAGAACAAAGAACAAAACAGCATGGGAAACAGGCCCTTCGGCCCAACGAGCCTGCGCCGCCACCCCGATGTTCCCACCTCTACCCGCGATCCCTCTCCATGTTTAGAGATCTATGGATTAAAAACCAAATTTGAGACAATTTAGGGAGAATTTGTTTTGCCAATTAGCCTAAGAGCACATCTTTGGGATGTGGGAAGAAACCGGAGTGCCCGGAGAAAACCCACGCAAGCACAGGGAGAATGCGCAAACTCCCACAGACACAGGCCCAAATCCATGTATCTGCACAGCACAGCTATAGTCACTGCACTGTCGTGTTGCCCATCAGATGGTCCAGATCAAGCATACACTAACGACGTGAAGCAGTAGGATACTCTCAAAAAAGATCCAAGAGCCGTCCTCTCATGACCCATCACGTGTATGCCCCTCGTTAGACAACAAGGTGGACCAAAGCACCTGTAAGATAAAAACAAGTACATCAATATCATCATCTATTTACACACTTCCCAGGGACTCCCAAGACTCATGATCCTTATTTTAAATCAGTTTTCTATACCCTTTCATCCTTTCTATAATAGGTTGACCAGAATTCCAAGTGTGGCCTTATCAATGTATTGTACAATTTTAACAGAACATTCTAACTCCTGTATTCAATGTTCTGGCTGATGAAGCTGAGCATGTTGAATGCCTTCTTCATCACTCTGGTCACCTGTGACTCCACTTTCAAGGAGCTATGAACATGTACCCCTAGATCTCTTTGTTCTGCAACTCTCCCCAATGCCCTACCATTAACAGAGTAAGTCCTACCTGATTCACTCTACCAAAATGCATCACCTCGCATTTGTCTAAATTAAACTCCAGGTGCCATTCGTCAGCCCATTGGCCCAATTGATCAAGATCCCGTTGCAATTGGAGATAAATTTTTTCACTGTCCACTATGCCACCAATCTTGGTGTCATCTGCAAACTTACTAACCATGTCCCCTATATTCTTATTCAAATCATTAATATAAATGACAAATAACAGTTGGCCCATCTCTGACCCCTGAGTCATACCACTGGTCACAGGCTTCCTGTTTGAAAAACAACTCTTTACAACCACCTTCTGGCTTCTGTCAATCTTGTATGCATTTAGATACCTGACTATGGATCCCGTGAGATTTAACTTTATGCAACAACCTACTACACTGTACCTTGTCAAAAGCTTTGCTAAAGTCCATGTAGACAACATCAATTGCACTGCAATAATCTGCCTTCTCGGTTACCCCTTCAAAAAACTCAATTAAATTTGTGAGACATGATTTTCCATTCAAAAAGCCATGCTCACTGTCCCTAATCAGTCCTTGCATCTCTAAATGCCTGTAGATCCTATCTCTCAAAATGCCTTCCAACAATTTATTCACGACAGATGTGAGCCTCACTGGCCTGTAGTTCCCAGGTTTTTCCCTTTTTTTAAAACAAAGGCACAACATTTGCCATTCTCCAATCTTCAGGCATCTCACCATAACTATCGATGATTCAAATATCTCAGCTAGGGGACCTGCAATTTTCTTCCTAGCCTCCCACAACGTCCTGGGATATACCTCATCAGGTCCTGCAGATTTATCTACGTTGATGCACTTTAAGACTTCCAGCACCACCTTCTCTATAATATGTACACTCCTCAAGACATCACTATTTATTTCCCCAGATTCCCTAACATACATGATTTTCTCAACAGTTGATACTGATGAGAAATAATCATTTAGGATCGCATACATCTCTTGTTTTTGGCCTTTGGGGTAGATTCCTCATTACGCTGCTGGCAGGGAGTCTGGAAAATTGGAAATTGCAACTTGTCGGAGAGAATCAAGTTTTATGATTCTCAATAAATTTAGCAACCATGTTGCTGTCTTTGATGGCTAACGCAGGCTAAAGTCACACCCATTATCTCACTGAACACTGAACGGACATTAGAGGCCGAATGGCCTACTTAAGTTCTAATGTTTCTAAAAGGCTGTGCAAAATTGGTTTAAGCAAATGTGGTTGGGCTTCATTTGTAGAAATATGCTATCAGCAAGATTGATGTTTCATGGGAAAATTGATGGAATTATAGAATGTGATCACCAGCAGTGTAAAAAACAAAATCTGACAGTACAAACTCTCTATAGACAACTGACGCTCATTACAATCAGGCAGAAAATGAAAGAGGGGATTTTCCATCTCTCTGCCATGGTGTGTTGTATGGTGATGGAGACAGCTCACGATTGGCTGCTGATGGAACATTGCAGACCCACCACTGTCATCAGAGCTTCTCATGGTTCGAATCCTCCCCCACTTCTGTTGGGAACTGGTGACAATCGGAAGGGTCTCTGTCAGCAGCTCGAGAAGATCCTACTGGCAGGAATGGCTGAAAAATTCCAAATCTCCAAAACACTGATAAAATCCCCAAATACCATTTATGTAACAGGACTAGAATTGAACTGATTGGTCCGAATTTTACTGGTGGCAGATCTCTCCTCAAACTGGGTGAAGACTCCTAGCTGCAGATTATGCTACGATCGTTATTAGGTTTCTTGAATAAATTTGAATTAAATTTTCATACTTGGCTCTCACTTAGATTAGGGGTTTCATTTTGGAGTCCAGTTCTGGGGAAGAAAAACCGATGTCAATCTTGCCATAGCAAAACATTGTTAGCAATGCCATCTGAGAAAAATAACCATAATTTCTTAAATAATTATTTAACAACATTTCCAATTACTCTACAATGGATTGTACCAGATATCTGGATTAATTGGTTCAGTGAATGGACAGATGAATGCAACATCCGCCATCACCTCTCATGAAAAGACTTGGTGGTAATGGTCAAGGTTGAAGTAAAATAGTATTTTCTCAAAATTCCTTCTCAGCTCATCCCGAATACTTTTAATAGAAAATTCAGTGCCATCCAGTCACTGTGGGGCAATGGCTTCAATTGTTTATATTTTTTTTATTCATAGAATGGACACGGGCATTGCTGCCAGGTCAGCATTTATTGCCCATCTCTACTTGCTGAGGGCAATTGAAAGTCAACCACATTGCTGCGGCTCTAGAGTCACAGGTAGGCTGGACCAGATAAGAACAGCAGATTTCCTTCCCTGAAGAATTTTAATGAACTGGATTCTTTGCTTCTGTGATGACAATGATACAACTTGAGACAGCCATCATGGGAAAAAAGTAACCATGATGCATACAGTATAATAAAATTAGAAACATTGCTACTTTGGGATTTACAACATTTTACAGCTAATGTGTAGAGAAAATCTTTACCATTATATTATTTTGCATAGATTATTTGAGATGGCTACAAGTAATAGGATTAGAGCAAATATTAGGGCCGATGGAACAGGTTGCTATGGTGTACTAAAACGGATTGAAGGAGGGCAGCAAGGTGGCACAGTAGTTAGCACTGCTGCCTCACAGTTTCAGGGACCCAGATTCAATTCTGACCTTGGGTAACTGTATAGAGTTTACACATTCTCCCATGTCTGTGTGGGTTTCTTCTGGGTGCTCCGGTTTCCTTCCACAGTCTAAAGATGTATAACTTAGGATGATTGGCCTTGCTAAATTAATGCTGGTTGTGTAAATTAGGTGGATCAGCCATGGTAAATGCGTGGGGTTGCAGGGGTAGGAGAGATGGCGAGGGGAGGACCTGAGTAAGATGATCTGTCAGACTCAATGGGTCAAATACCCTCTTCTGCACTATAGGGATTCATGATTCTGTGAGGAGAGTGAAATTTGCATATTCAAAAGGAAAATATTGTGGGTGTTGGAAATCTGAAACAAAAACAGAAAATGCTGGAAATCCTCAGCAAGGCAAGAAGCAGCTGTCAAGTGAGAAGCAGGGTAGAGTTTGTCGCAGATGTACAGAGATTTTCTGAGGCAAGCGTGTCAGCAACTTCACACAGGTGTACAGCACATGGTCCTATCCCACACTATGATTTTTTTTCCAGGACTTGGCTTCTGATGAAGAGCATCCAGAGCAGCAAACTGGAAATTAGAGGAGAAGGTACCTCGCGATCATTTGGGACAACGTTTCAGTTTTCTCAGAGATGGATGGATCCCATGCTGTGTCAGCACCTCTTTCAAGCAAATGACTCTGCTACTCAAGCAGAAAGCCCTTGAATAAAATGGGGGACATTAAATCCTCTGTATAAAACAGCAGATCAGCAAACTGAGGATTATGCGCAGCCACAGAGTTGCCATGGTTTATGCAGACCTCTAGCTGACTGAAAGGATGGATCTTGAAAGAGAGATCATTCGGGGTCACTGGAAGATGCAAGGGAAATTTGGCAACTGACATCCTGGTGATTGAGACTGTCTCTGGACACCTACTCAAAAGATGAGCTGGGGAGGAGAAGCGGCCCCATGGATGAAGGAAGTCACATGGTGCATGGGGATGTAGAGATTTGGATTGAGGGACAAGAAGCTGATACCTCCAACATCAGGTGTACTGACAAAGTATCAGCTCATGAGAATGTTTGAGCAAAAATGTCATTGATAGTGGCATCTACCGAGACAGATGGCAGCTGATCTGGAGGAGGGCTAAAGTCTGCAAGGAATGGATGGACAACCAATGCCAACAGCTCACAAAGTGACAGGCACCTTGAACATTTTTGTGTCTGGTTGTTTCAGTAGGAATTGGCAGGCAACTTGTGTGGGATTTCATAAGCAAACACCCACAGCAATCATGTACAATCTTTGTAAATATTTTCTTTGGTATGCATAAGGTTTTCAGGCAGGTGTTGTGAAGTATCATCCTCAGGCAGTCACAGGTACCACAGCTCTTCATATATGTGACAGCCTTTGCGATACCTCCTGACTGACAGGGATAGCCTTGGAAGAGATGGCTGCTGGAACCTGTGTGCAACCACTGTCATCTCACCACAAGATTCACTGCTGAGCAGACCATAATGCCCTGAAGCAGTCATTCTGGTGTCTTGAAAGCCTGGGAGGCAGTATCCAGTATGCTCCTACAAGGATGTCACACCTCGTGGTGTCTACTGTGCTCCAATCAGCATAAGCTTGCAGAGAAAGGTGAAACTGGAGGAGCAGTATGTGGGAGAGTATCCCACTGCATTGAAGAGAAGATAGTTCAGGACTAGCTTAGAGGCCATCCAGAGTTCATGTTGAGGCAGCATGGAAGCCCATAGTGTCCTGATGCAGGGATCTCCTAATACTTGAAACTTGTGTATTGAGCTCTTGCCGTGCATACATCAGTTCATCTTTATTTTCTGTTATTAATATTCCAAAGCTATACTGACTTCTCTTGATTTGCTTTAGAGTTAGGCGGCATAGTCATTAGCACTGCTGCCTTGCAGCTCCAGGGACCTGGGTTCATTCCCGGTTTGGGTCATTGTCTGTGTGGAGTTTGCACATTCTCTCAGTGACTGTGTGGGTTTCCTCCAGATGATCCAGTTTCCTCCCATTGACCAAATATGTGCAGCCATGCGAAATTGTCCCTTAGTGCCATGGGATGCACAAGTTAGAGGAATTAATGAGGTAAATATGTGGAGTGACACGATGGGGCCTGGGTGGGATTGTTGTCAGTGCAATCTTGATGGGCTGAATGGCCTCCTTTCGTACTCTAGTGACTCTATGAAATTTTATCAAATATCATGCAATATAGTGCCAAAAGTCCCATCCAGTCAGTCTTCTCACCAAGGTATCACCTTGTGCTGCCATTGCTGTGTCCCATAATAAGAAATTATCCATTTCATTACACAAACATACATGCTATCATCGTGTTATAACTTGCACTATAGTGAAGCCTAATGATGCTTTTTTGCTTTGTTGTTAGTGTTTCGAAGGGCTACTTAGCATGTGTCTGAAGCTGATGTGGAGATAAGCTATTCAAATATATGTCTGAGCGGCTTAGACTCCTGTGACACTTAGATACAGCCACAGATTGTCCCAGCTGATCTGTACAGGTGCCACCTCAGTCAGGGGACTTGAGGCGTTGGGTGTGTCTTCTTTGAAGAGGATCAGGCCTTGTCTATGTCATCCTTGTCTTACTTAGACATTACAAGGTGTGCCTGCATGTTCACACTAATTGGGGAATGGGGCAGCATATGGCTGCCTATCCATACATCTGTAGACCACCACTCTAATATTGAGGCCAATGCTATAGAATGTTGCATGCATCGTGTCCATGTCAGTCTGCTACCCTTGCATCTTTTAGGGCAAATCTCCACACTATGTGACATCTTGTTGGAGCAGACTGGAAGGCACCTCCCAACCATTCAATGCATTGCAACTGCAGCTTCATGATGCTGATCCATGTGGTGAAATGGCAGTCGTTGTAATGTTCTTCTATCATAACCGCCAAACACGTCTGCTTAGTCTACTAGCAAGCCGTCCCCTGCTGCTCTGAGAAAACTCAACCTTCCTGTTGGCTGTCATTGCCCCTTTCAGAACTTTCAGCTAAGCATCATTCAATTGTGCAGCTGTCCTTGCACAACTGCCTGTCACTTTGCTGCTCTCCTCTATTGCGCGCTCTGCATTGATACAATCTGCCTGCAGTCAGATTGATGAGTGTCAACTGCCCTTTAAATGGGGTCCACCATATGTGGCTTCCACCTCTTGAATGGGCCAGTTTTTGTTCATTGATCAGCAACCATGTTAAAAAAGTCACAAATTGGTCGCCCATTGCAAAAGGCTGACAGACATGGCACAATGACTTCGAGCAGAGTTGGGTCCTGATATTGTTTTTTTTTTCAGTTAAGCACTTTTCATCAGAACTAGACGAAATAGAGATGTAACAAATGTTATATTGGGAGAGGGGGGGAGAAAAAGGAAAGCTCAGTGATAGGGTTGTGACGAGAGAGTTTAAATGACAAAATGCATAGTTTAAAAATATTAAAATATTATTTTGAAATTCAATGGATTCTTTTTAGCATTAGTTGGAGAAATTTAAGCATCTGAAAATATCAAAAATTTTTTCTGGACCAGAGAAGTTGTTCAGCCACGTTAATAACATTCCCTGCTTTTAAAGAGCTAATTACACCTCAATCAACAAGGCATGCATTTTTATGGCATAAAACGTTGAACTGCATGTCAAACCAGTGATTTCTAATTGATTTTGACCTTCCAAGACTTTCACAATGTACCCTGTGGAGTAGGAAGAAGCAGTGACAGCAACTTTTTGATTTCTGCCTTTAACTATGCTTGTGCAGGCATTGCTGTCAGTTTTGCCATCGTTACCCTGCAATAGCA
Organism: Sphyrna mokarran; assembly: GCA_024679065.1. NCBI lineage: Eukaryota > Metazoa > Chordata > Chondrichthyes > Carcharhiniformes > Carcharhinidae > Sphyrna > Sphyrna mokarran. The sequence continues at coordinate 54,153,708 of JAGIQG010000012.1, forward strand.
TTACTTCGGTGAAACAGAATGTTATCTTTTCATTTATTTGTGTAGTGTCATTCTTCTTTGTACAAATACTTTTAATGAATTCCGATTTACAAACTGGTGGTATCTATTGTTAGAAAGATAATACCATACATCAAAAACCCTTTTGGTTTCTTTTTGCAATATACACATTATATGGCAATAACATTGTACCACAAAGCATGCTGAGTGTAAATATCTTGCATCTCGATATTATGTGTGTGACATTTATTACCTAATGTAATCCACACAACTAGATTCTATCTTTTAAATAAATTACCTGTATATTGGCCATCCACAACAATTGTTCCTTCAGCCTGAGTTCTTGTAGCAGTTATATGGTGCCACTGGTTATCATTATATGTTTGTCCTCTATCATTAGTGGGAGTAACTGCAACAGCAGAACCCTGTCAAAATACAATAGAAGTGTGTTTCTTTAGATAAGGATCAAATATACTGACATACGCTATTGCTTAACCCATTAAGCATACAGCATAAAGATGTGGAGAAAACATTCATAACATTTACCACAGCATGGAATATATTCAATGAAATACCACACTTAAATGATAAATCAACACACAGTTTTCACAAATTGTTTAAACATGGAATATCATGGACCTGTTATTATTTACAAAGGTAGGTAAGTAATTTGGAGGTAGTTGTAGGTGGCTAGAGATGTCACCTTCTATCTCCCAGTGTTTGTTCTGATTTCATCTCAAAGCATTACTTTTACACTTTCATACAGCAAAGTCGGGGGTCTCTGGCAACCTACTTATTATTTAGAAAGTCTATAAGCTTTCTCACTTAACAAAGCAAGAGAACTGGAACCTGTAGTGATAGGATTGAATTGCTGGGAGGATGGTTCTTACAAGGCAGATATCCTGGGTTCAGTGATAAAATAACATCTGAAAAATAAATGCAAAGCATAGCAGAGATAGGTAATATTCATTGTCTCTGATGTGTGCTTCAGTAATATGGCAACTCAAGTTCTCTTGGTGGCTTTTATGCTAGCGATGATTTACTGTGCTCAAAGAGGACACTACAATCTAGACTACATGCAACTGCACGTCCACATCAACACTATAGTTAAGAAAGCCCATCTTTATGTTCTCAGTAAGCTAAGGAAATTCAACATATCCACTACAACTCTCTCTAATTTATACAGATGCACCATAGAAAGCACTCTTTTTGAATGTGTCACAGCTTAGTATAGCTCCTGCTCTACCAAGACCGCAAGAAAGTACAAAAAGTTGTGAATGCAGCCAGTTCATCATGCAAACCAGCCTCCCATCCATTGATTCTATCTGTACTTACCACTGCTTCGGGAAAGCAGCCAGTATAATCAAAGACACCACACACCTAGGATATACTCTCTTCCAGCTTCTTCCATGAGGGAAAAGATACACAAGTTTGAAAACCCGTACCAACTAACTCAAGAACAACTTCTTCCCTGATACCATCAGACTTTTGAATAGTCTTATTACATATTAAGATACTCTTTCTTCTCAGCCTATTGGTAACTGCAACATTGCATTTTGCACCCTTTCCTTTTTTTCTCCCCTATGTACTGTTTGTCTGTGCAGTTGCAAGAAATAATACTTTTCACTGTATCCCAATACATGTGATAATGATAAATAAATCAGAGGGATCTGCACACTGGTTTTGTTTAAGAGATCAGAGGTAGATTGCTACCATAAAAAAAAACTGTCTCTAAAACTTCCAAAAATACTGTGCAATCACTCGCATTAATTCAGTTTAAGAGAACAGCAGAAAACAAACGCTCAAAAACTCCAGTGAAGAATCATGCATGGTTCATCTTGTCTTGTAAAATGTGCAGATTACATGTAAGTGCTGGCCAGTGATAAGGCAATTGAAGTACTGGGACATGACAACTACCAGCACTTCCCACTTTTGTCCTACTCATATCAAATCCCTTGATTGTTTTGTGTGATCCAGTCATACATCTGTGGTTGCCACATTGGCAGATGAAACAGATGATCCCTATATTCACCTGGAAAATGCTGGGAGCAAAATGGTTGAGTGGGCTGGCAGCCTACCAGTCCTGACACTATGATGTAGTTGGATTGTCAATGCCTTTGCAGCAGATAGAATTGACATGCAAGCACTTCCAAACTGACTTGGACTCTGCAGAGCCATTTTTAATGGTAAGTGAGCTGGCATCAGTATATAAAATTGTGTGGAAACATTTGTCCAGGAGTCTAGATTTGGTGGTGAGGGCAGATGTGGAGTAATTCCAATTGTGGTTGTGACAGCTGGCACAGTTCCATCTTTCCTGCCAAGTCCTCCTTCTCCTGTCCAGTCTCTGTTTTACTTTACCCGCCAGATCCTAATTAAATATGCATGTGCGAGGAGCACGATAAATTTCACAGTCCGGCAGGCAGAAAGTCATTATCCCCACTTTACCTCGTGGGATTGAAAGTTCTGGAAATATACTCAAAGGTCACCTGGACAGTCATTCATTCACTGCAAACCAGGAACGTTAGTCGGACTTCATTCCCAGACACCCTCCAACACAGCCCCAATTGTCAATCTTCTTTCCCCTGACAGCTTCCCACACTGAACACAAACCTCCTTCCCCTGCCCAGTCTTCATTCCACCATTCCTGCCACATCATCCCTCTTCTGTCCAGCCTTTTTTATCAAATTTTTATTCCATCCAAAAAAACAAATTCAAATTCCAATTGAATCCAATTGATGGTCCCCACAAGAGAGACAGACAAAATAAAGCTGATCAGTTGAGGCATTGCAATTGAGGGATTGATCTGACATTTGACCTTAGCCAGAAAGCTGAGATGGCTTTGAAAAATTACATCAGGTAGCGCCTCGGTTAAACTTCATCAGCTACCCTGATCATTGTCTCTACCCTAGCATTGGAGGTAACCTACCTGATCATTGACTCTCCCCTCTCTTCCCCATCTAGCATTTGTAGAGCTTGGCCTACTGGCACCTGATTGCAGCCAAGAGGCTGGTTCCAATAAAAGTCAAAGCAATGGCTACTCACTTCAAAGCCATGGAAGTGGTCAACACTGCCAGGTGCCAGGTATACAGTCATATTTGTAAAAACCCTAATTTCTTACTGATAGAGGACTTAATTTGGTTGGGAACTTAATACCGGTGAGATGGCCTGTTAAGGAACATGGATGACAGCGAATGCTTGCAAAAGGGCTTCCCAGCATTGTTCAACCTTCCTTTAAAGTCCCAAGAACATAATGGCAAAAGTTCATCTCGTCATAGAGAAACCGACTGTTGAATTCAATCCAGATTACGTTAACCCACCAGCCAAGCTTCCTGGAAGATTCTGGCCGGTAATACAATGACAAGTACTGACAATGCTGATATTTCTGAGATGTTTCTTCTGTCATCTAGTCACAACTCAAGGATTAAATATCGCAACTGAGGAACTTTCAAAACAAAGCTAGGAATTACCTGATGCAGCATTTCCCAAACTGGGTTCCGCGGAGTGCTAGGGTTCCTGGGACTCATCCCAGGATCCCGAAGCAGATGTGGCCAGTTTAAATTTTAATAAAGCCGCTCTTCCAGCATGACCAATCGAGGACATTTTTCTCACTTTGTTGGCTACCGATAGGCACACTCATCAGCCTATTAGCAGCCAATGCATTGAGAAGATTAACCTTTTCAAGAACGTTTCCGTTCAGTAAAATAGTTGGAAATAATTGGTGAGAAGCATTCTGAAATTGGTGAGAAGCATTCTATTGCTTTTGCGATTATGAAAAGATCCCCACCAAGGTTTGATCCAGAAAGCTTGTGAAAGTGCATAAAATATTAACAGCAAAATCAATCAAATTAATGAACTTAAATTTCCTGTACAATTATTAGTAATAATTTAATGCACTTTAATTTACCTGTACAATTAATTTTCATATATCAAAACACTTTAAATTGGATGCACAATTAAGATATATTAAAAATCCATCAGAGATTGGTTGTTTCTGGGTCTTTAAATTGAGTATTTAAGCCCCTCTCTTTTATGCTGGCTAGAAATCCACTAAACATTGGAAATATCAACAGGCTTGCTAAAGGCCATCATTTGCATCTGCAATGCATAATTAATGAGGCTTTCATTCAAAAGTGTCAGGAGTGAATTACATAGGCATAAAGCACAAATGGAAATAAGCTTGGGTGTATTTTCAGAATGCACTGGACAGAAGTGCTCATCGCTCAATTTCCCAGCCCCCATCACTGAAATTTTAGCAGGAGCAGTGAGTTGCCAATCAGAAAATCTTTAGTGCAATGTTAATATGACTGTTTCTATTTTTTAAAGGTAAGCACATTTCAAACAAGCATGCACTTGTTAAAATATAACACTTATTCAGTATAATTATGTCCCAATTACTATTTGACATGAGACCATTTTGACAAACAGTAGGTATTAAAAGGGAAAAGAAACAATTGTTGAGAGGGTTTGATAGGTGTGACTTAATGTTAAAGCTTGTATTGTAATGACTGAGAATATACCATTGAAATATCAGTTCACAATTTCATAAGATACAGGAACAGAATTAGGACCATCAAATCCGCTCCGCCATTTGATTATAGCTGATATGCTCCTCATCCCCATTTTTCTGCCTTCTCCCCATAACCTTTCAACCCATTACCCATCAAAAATCTAACTCCTCCTTAAATTTGTTCACTGTCCTAACATCCACTGCAACGAACTCCACAGATTCACAATCCTGTGGGAGAAAGTTTCTCCTCAACTCTGTTCTAAATTTGCTACCCCTTATCCAAAGACTATGACCTCTCATCCTAGAATGTCCCACAAGAGAAAGCACCATTCTATGTCTATTTTATCCATGCCTTTTATCATCAAGAATGCATGTTCTAAACAAAACCCAGGAATTAGCACTGTTTGAACTGATCTTCAAGTATGAAAGATCAGTCCATAAAAAATGTTTATCTCTTATATTTTGCAATAAATTTATATTTCTTTACCAATCTGGCCAGTTCAGTCAAGAATAGACATCTAAAATGCACTGCAACGCATGAATGCAAAATTACAAAATAAATTTGGGCAAGGACAATTGATAAGATAGGCTGATCCAATTAAAATAGATAATGTACAGGAGGTCTGAATGTATATTTTCAATTTTGCCAATGCTCAGTGTGTGCAACATTCCTTCTGAGAAGCCCTGACTGCCCCTGACTGCAACAGGTTTACAGCTTCAGCATTAACACATGGGCTGGGTACAAAATTATTCTGATCATAATTTTATCATAACAACATGTGCTTATCCAGTGCCTTATCACACCAAATTATTTCAGAATGTTTCATACAGTGAATTAATTTTGAAATGCTGTGACTTGTCAAATAGATTGATCCAGAAGCCATTTTGCACCATTAGTGTCCAACAAACTGCAATAAATATCTTACTAATTGTCTTTCTCATGTACTTGTTGACAGAATAATTTTGACAGGTTTGCGCATAACTGAAGTGCAACAACTTTAAGCCGAGACATTGTATATTTGTTGGTCCCTCCTTTCATCATAACATGTTCACTAAAATTCTAATTTTACTTAGCACTGCTGGAATAAATTATAAAGCAGACTTGATCTCTGATCGAACTGGACAATTTTCAAGAAAACAGAGTCATATTGGACACTTTTTCTTGTTTCACAGGTTACAGAGTAAGCATGTAACTCTTAAGTGTGATTCCAAGCTATCTCCCGAGAGTCTAACTCATGACTGTTGAGGTATATCATCATCTACATCATAAATTAGCATATCCCATGAAAAGCTGATTCAGAAAAGAAAATGAAACAGATTTGATGTTTGGCCCTTCTGGAACTTGGAGAGGAACTCAGGAAAGCCTCATGAACTTCATGCTTCCTCAAAGGATTCTGGGAAGAAGTTTCAAAAGGGGAATAATGTTCAACTCTTGGGAAGATCATCACAGCTATATAATTGATTGCTATATCAAAGAATGAAGAGGCTTTGAATTTCTGAGATTTCAATTAACTTAAACAATGACAGAAAAATGATTAATTTCCAGTACATCTGCCAGGGAAAGAGAGGAATTCCCAATGATATTCCAGAAGAACGATTTACTCCCTGTAGGCTTCGGTAATCACTCTCTCTGTACAGGGTTGTTTCATTATGGGCAATGGGAAGAACTGCTGGGAATATGGAGAAGTCATCATCATCTTCCCCCTTACAGACCAAATGGCCACATCAGCATCAAAACAGATCAGCGAGAATCACATCTGGGTACAAGAGATGAGCACTGGACAAAAAACACCTGATTCACAACCTCAAGTCATGTGCAAACAGCATTCACCCAGTTATTAGGGTACTGCACTCACCATTACTGCAACTCTGTGCCAAGACTGCTGAGGCAACACTAGCAGGATAACAAATGTGGGTCCATGCCAAGGTTACCCAAGTAAGACCAGTGGGAAAACAAAGGGGCTGGTGCTGGAAAGCAAGAGCTTGAGTTGGATAGGGATTGATGTCTGGACTTTGAGAAGAAGGGTGGACAGACACATGACTAGGAGGGGGAGGACTGTAGAAGATTGCACAGATACATATGACTGGGAAGTTGAGAGAAGGGGGAGGGAGAGATGGGGGGAATTAATCAGGACCAGAAAGCATTGGTTGTCCTGGGCAATAGTGTACCAATCTAGAGCTTCTGTGCTACCCTAACCCTGGCCCAATACTTGGAGAGGAATGGCACGGCGAATCTGTGTTAGTTGAGCCCAACATGGTGTTTAGAGTGTGGTCAATCCCTTACATATGTTGGTCCTGGAGATTCTTGGATTGGTACTGGATTGTAGATCGCAGAGTCGTGATCAAGGAAGACATCTGCAGCCAATCAATGGGGAACAAGTAATAAAGTAGGAAGCATGAAATGGTATCATGAGGGGAGTCTCGAAAGGTTACAGTACATAATAAATCAAAATGGGTGGGGTCAGGTCACCATAGGGCATTGGGACATCAAATGGAGATGGGGGGAGGACAGAATACATACAAGAATCATGATGGGTTGCAGGATTAAAGAGCAAGGAAGCAGAATGAGTCAAAGGAGGGAAACCTGCACATGTGTTCTTCCAGCACAATGGGAGGAACTTTGTCAGTGAGGAGGCAGGAGATTGGGAGATGGTTTCATAATATTACCTTTGTATCAAAATATAGCAAGTAATTTTGAGAAAAGTTGCACAGTGCTTCAAGTGTGCCCACCCTGTTGTCTTGAAAAAGCCTATTTATAATACTTTGGTTCTGTTCAAATAAACATTAGGACAGCAATTGCCACAAAATCTGACAAGACATGAGGAAAAAAAAATAGATTGAAAAAGAGCCTTTTGCTGAGTTTTTATACATTTCTCTATAGGCTCCCCATACATTATTATATAGGGAGCCAATTAACTGAATATAGCAAGAGTCCATCCTCAGCAATAAATAAATGACAAAGATGATTCGATCTAGTGATGCTGATTGAGGAATGAATGATAGGCAGAGCACCAGGAAAGCCCTCTGGCTATTCTTTAAATAGCTTCAAAGGCAGCTTTTCATCTAATGAAAGAGCAACAGGACAACAGTTTATTATCACAAGTACAGTACAGCATTTAACAACACAGTATTCTCTCATCCTAAATTACCAAAGTAATTATGTGTTCAAATCATAGAATCCCTACAGTGCAGAAGGAAGCCATTTGGCCCAGCGAGTCAGGATGAATCTTCAAAAGGACATCTTACCCAGGCTCTATACGTGTAACCCAGCACAGTAAAGCCTTTGTAATGAGGCTCAGATTCGCATTGGGACAGCATGGTGGCAAAGTGGTTAGCACTTTTGTGAACAGAACTCCCACTTATCTGATGAAAGACCAGAGCTCTGAAAGCTTGTGGTTTGTGCCGCCAAATAAACCTGTTGAACTTTAACTTGGTGTTGTTAGGTGTCTTATTGTGCCTCACTTGGACCTGGGTTTGATTCTGGCCTTTGGTGACTGTCTGTGTGGGGTTTGCACATTCCCCCCATGTCTATATAGGTTTCCTCCAGATCCTCCAGTTTCCTCCTACAGTCTGAAAGGTGTGCTGGTTAGGTGAACTAGCCATGCTAAAATGACCCTTAGTGTCAAGGGGACCAACTAGGGTAAATACGTTGGTTTATGGTGATAGGGCCTGAGTGGGATTGTTATCAGTGCGGACCAATGGACTGAATGACCTCCTTCGACACTGCAGAGATTCAATGAAACAAAAGTACCGCTGGAGCAAGGTTGGAACCTTAGGTTTTTGATGGCTGCTTTGGAAATATGAAACAATCCTGAAAGATAACATCCAGCGATCTTGACAGCCACTGGTAATGCAGCTGTTGTGGAACAGCTTAGCTGCAAGTTAATCACATAATCTCTATAAACTATAACTTGTCAAACACTGCTTTTCTGCTGCAGGTGTAGGAAGCAGTTTGGAAGGAAAATGGTAACTTGAACTTTGGTTATAAATAGATTGGAGTATAAAAATAAAGAAGTCTTTCCACAATTTTACAGGACTTTGGTGAGGCCAACCCTGAATTATTATGTAGAATTTTGGTCTCCTTGCCTGAGGAAGGATAAACTGGCCCAGGAGCAAGTTTGACTAGATTAAAATAAAGATTAGTATTGATAAAACACTGTTCATGACCACCTGACATTTCGCAGTGCTTTATAACCAATGTTTGTAGATTCTTGAATGGGAATAGCAAAGAGTTACACAGTTCTTCGAGTACTGTCTGTTCTGTTATTATCTTGAGTAAGCCTATTTGCGGTACTTGTGTTCAAATAAACAGCAGGACAGCAATTGCCACAACAGTACAAGTGACGAAAAAAAATAAGAAAAATGGTTTGAGAAATAATCTTTTTCCTGGGCTTTAATATATTTTTCTATCTACAGCTCAGCATCTAACAAATCTGGACGTCCGGTTTAAATGGAGAAGTAACAGTGCTAACCAGATGCAAATGGAGAACACTCATGCATGCACTGTCATAATGTAATTTGCAATCATGGGCATACACATGGGAAGAGGAGTGAAAATACCTGCACAAAATCAGATATGGTAAAAAAGTAGTCAGAGAGTCAACATTTCTGGTCTCTGCCCCCAAATTTTAATTGCAATCACTGGATTTATTTCCAAACATCGAGTGACCCATATTAGGGAATCTGTCTTATACTTCCCACCACAAAAAATAGTTGATTCATTGCAAATGATTCAGATGGGAGCACACATTTCAGATGGTATGTTAGTAAAAGTCTGGTACATAAAAAATTGTGGTATGAAAACATGTATGGATATAAATTAGGAAATTATAATCTGTTGCTAGCATTTATATTACAAATTTACTACTTTACTATTTGACAAACACCCATTACATTACATTAGTCTAGTCCAGTAATTAAAACCAGAACTAGTGTCATGGCCAATTAATGTCCCCAGGTAGCATGCCCATTAGTTCTCCCATTAGTGAATTCAACAATACTAATGGGATTTCCACCATGGGATGTTAATTGGGCATGACACAGGAATTGGTTCGGTTCTTTGCACACCCTTGCTAATGATGAAATTAATGAGCATTTTATTGAATGCTATCTCATCAAAGTGTATCTAGCCAATTCATAGAACTCACTGCTGTATTATGAACACCATTTTGTATCTGTGAAGTTGTTGCACAAGTGCATCATAGAATTCACTGCGTATCATTAAACTCCCACCTGCAGCCAAACACCAACCTAACTCACTTTCTTCTGAAGCATCACAGTTTATGTTCATAGTTCTATTGAGTGTTCAATTGAAACACAACTTTTTTAAGTTTAAAACAATAGGTGTGCTCGTAAGTCGTCACATTTTCTATTCTGTATTTTAAATTTACCAACTGGACATTTCTTCCTGGCCTCTAAAATGACAATATTGTTCAGTCTTTTGCCTTATTGAGTAAAGAAAACTACATTACCATTTTAATACTATACTACCTTTTAACACCACAATCAGCTGAAAGACATTGAAATTTATAAATTATATACACAACAGATCTTCAGCAGCTTGTCTCAAATTTCTTGCTGGAGAATTATATGTCTAATTATGCTTCTACATTGGAATTTTCATTGGATTAGGCAGCTTGACTTCACTTTACCTGCAAGCTGCACAGAGAAGTGCATTCACGGATCTAGTTTTAAATCTGTTGGCAAAGGAAGATGGTCCTTCAAAATGACAGGGGTAGGAATGGGGTTTGAGAAACATAGCAATTCTCCCAATGGACACAGGGCAGTGCCAAGGGAGCGAGGTCTATGCGGGCGGGGCCAGAGAGGGCAATCAGGAGGAGTGGGAGTTCCTGCTGCCACTTTGCAGGCAGGATCGGTGGGAAAAGGAGCGAGGCCTGCTATGAATTCACACTAGGAAATCATTGGTAGCCCCCCCCATCCCTCCTTCCTTCCCCCATTCCAGTTCATGTAGAGAAATAAGTAAATCAGCAGGGCATTTGTGATTTTCTAATATGTACTCTCAGCAGATAAGGCTTTGTAAGCTTTCAAGCTTAGGGTCATGTGTTTCTAAAATTTATCCTATATTATGGATACATTGAGATTTTAACTCATGTCAATTAGATGCAGTAAACTACCACCAAAGGAAAATGAATGGATATTTTTATATTAAATTTACATAATTAAGTCAACATATCCTTTATGTGGAAATGCAATACACAAAAAAAACATTTCACTCAATACGAGCTATGATAAACAAAAGAATAAGGCACTTAACACTTCTGAACAAATTCATTCTGCATGGGAAATCCAAAAGCTGGGAACTAATGTTGCCAAAACTGGTGGATGATATTCCCATGACATTCCATTGTTCATAATTTCAAAAGGCACCAACCCATTTAAAATAAATGGGTTAATCCCTGTGTTCAGAATAATACCATAGGAATATGTGAACCATTTATCTGTTACCGCTAACTGTAATTTCTAGTCTATACAGTAAGAATAAGAGACCATTTTGTATAACATGTACAAAATAATGGATAAGTGAAATGAGTTTAGAAGGAAATATCAAATCGTAAGACTCAAATAATGTCAGCCCCAACTGCAAAGATTCACACTATTACTTGAACCTTGAGACTGTGTTACATAATTTTTTCTGCCTACTACCTACCCATTAGATTTAACAATAGCCCATGTTTTACTGTGAAAATAATTGTGAAGCTATCAGCAGTCACAATTACTAAAGATTAAATCTAACAACAATGTCTGCTGTGTGCAGTGAAATCAAAAGTTTGCCTTGCTTTGTCACAACAGGTACATTCTAACAAAAGGAGAAAAGTAGGAGAACAAAAACCTGAACTTTCGAATGGCAAAGGAGATAGAAAATATGATGAATCAATAAAAAAGAGGGTGTACCATGAATATCAGGTGAATTCTTTAAGGGAGAACCAAAACCAAGTACAAATAAGTGAGGAATGAAGATGGAAATAAGACTGGCAAAAACAGAATATGAGAATAGAATAGCTGTTAACATAAAAGGTCATCCAAAAATCTTCCATTATCATAAAAATAGTAAATTGGTATCTAGAAGTTGAGCCTTTTTGGATCAAAAAAAAATGGCATTCTTCAAGGTGCAGAGCAAGGCTGGAATATTTAAATAGTACTTTGCATTGTGTTCGCCAAGGAAGAGAATGCTGACAAAATAACAGTCGCAACAAAGATGGCAGAAGTAATCATAGAATCCCTACAGTGCAGAAGAAGGCCATTCAGCCCATTGAGACTACACTAACCACAATCTCACCCAGGTCCTATTCCCATACTCCCGTATATTTACCCTGATAATCCCCCTTACACTAAGGTTAATTTATCACGGCCAATTAATCTAACATGCACATCTTTGAACTGGAGGAAACTGAAGCTCCCAGAGGAAACCCACGCAGACATGGGGAAAATGTACAAACTCTACACAGACACTGAGGCCAGAATTGAACCTGGGTCCCTGGCACTGTGTGGCAACAGTGCTAACCACGGTATTATGTGTTGCCCGAATGGATGGGACGAAAATTTAAAGACAGGATACACTGTGAAGGCCAGCCATGCTGAGAGTGGACCATTTCCCTGGTTTTGATAATTTGCACTCCGAATTGAATACGAGTGGAGATAGCAGAAGGGCTGGCCATAAACTTCCAATCTTTCCTATTTATAGAGGGCATGCTAATGGATTGGAAAATGGCAAATGTGCCACCTAAGTTCAAGAATGGGTATGAGAATATTCCTAGTATTTACAGGCTAGACAGATTAATATTAGTGATGTGTAAGATTTTAGAAACAATAATCAGGGGAAAAAATTACCAGATACTAGGAGAGATGTGAATTATTTAAAGTGAGCCAGTACATGTTTGTAAAAGGCAGACTATGTTTGATGATTTGAATGTTTTGATGCAGTAGCAGAGAAGGTTAAAGAATGGATTGCAAAGATGTTGTAGGGGACTATTTGATTAAAGGCTGGTTAATAAGATTGTCAATGTTAGCTTGGACAAAAACCAATTAGAATACAGAGTAAAATTTCAACATTTGTTGATGACACTAAACTTGGAAGTGTAGCTAAAGGTGACAATGAATTTGATTGCCACAGAAATAGGTCGGCTAGCAGAATGGGCAAACAGATGGCATTTAAGATAAGTGATACATTTTTGTTGAAGAGGTGGTATATTTTCATGGAACAGTTCAAAAAAAATGCACAGGGTAGAGGACTTTAGGAGTTCATATGCATAGATATTTAGGGGTAGCAGGATGTATTACAAGTGTTAGCAAAACATTTGAGATTTTTGGCTTTGTAAATAGCAGCATTGAGTACAAAAATTATGTTGAACCTGGATAAAGCTCTGATTAGGCCACAATGGCAGAGATTGTGTTGTAGTGGTACCATTACTGGACCAGTAATCCAGAAACCCATGCTTATGCTCTTGAAAGCATGCAGGGCAGATTTACTGGAACGATTCCAGAGATAAGGAAGTTTAGGCAGAAGAAATAAAAAAGATCAATTAATTTAGTGAAAAATTAGATAGGTGCCCAAGGGAAAGAAATTTGTAGGACAAGGGAAGGAACGGAGAAGTGGGATTCACTGGATTATTTTATCGAGAGCTGGTGTGAACGTAATGGGCCAAATGGCATCATACTGTGCTGGTAAGTCTATAACAGATAAATAACAATGTTTCCTGGAAAGACTCAGCTTTCACATACATGGAAAAGTGCAATGTTGCAGTACTTAGAGTCCTTGTCATAGAGATTTACAGCATGGAAATAGACCTCCCAGACCAACATGTCCATGCCACACTAAACATAACTGTTAGATATTCATTAAACTGCTGGACTGGCTATTCAGTTGTAAGCATATTGTAATGCCAAACAACCTCTATGCACTGGAGATTTACTTCAAAAGTATGGAGACTTGTTCTTAGAGACTTTTAATATTGTTGGAGATTCTTTAAAAAATATTTTTAATTTCCCCACTTTTATCTTTTTCTCTTAATCCCATTTTTCTGACTCTATATTTTGCTTTCAGTGACATGGTCTGATTTGCACTTCCTCGTACAGATTCTGAGCAGAGAATTAATGCTTACAGACGCAAGTGACTGAGCAAGTCGGTAAGGAGTTAAAAGCGCTGAAACTGGTAGTGACTCAGGAAGCTGGCTTCAACCCACTGACTTCTGCATTTAACTGAACTGCATTAGGCTGCATGCGAGCAACCCCCCTGGGAGAGGCAACTTGTTAATTTCAAGATGTTAATTGCTCATTAAAAGTGATGCTAATATGGGTTTTGGGATTTGATTGTGGGTGCAGAGGCTACCTGGAACTCGTCAATGAAAGCAAAGCAAGAACAGCAGCAACTGAGGGGATGACAAATAAAAGGACAGGCAGAAATTCCTATGGGCACTGAAAATTCTTGTCTAGCTGTGAAATTTTATTTATTTTTCTTTTATTTATTAAGTTTTATTTTACTCTAAGCACATTCACGACTAATAACTTTCACTACTTCAAAAGTTGCTTTCACCGCTAGGGAGGTTTAGTCCATCTGATCTCCACTTTGTATTAGTCATCATCTAGAATCATAAAATCCACATAGTGCAGAAGGAGACGATTCAGCCTATCGGGTTTGCACGACTCTTACCCAGTCTCTGTCCCCGTAACCCCATGTACTTATCCAGCTAAGCTCCCTAGCCTATACATCTGGGGCATTAAGTGACAATTTAGCATGGCCAATTAATCTAACTGCACATTTTTGAAGGAAATGGAAGCACCTGGATGAAACCTACGCAGACACTGGGAGAATGTGCAAACTCCACATAGACAGTCATCCAAGGCCAGAATGGAACTCTAGCAGCATCAGTGACAGCAACTAAAGTAGCAGCAGCAGCAATAGGATGAAAGGCAGCAGAAGCACAAACAGTAGTACCAGCAGCAGCAACCTTTTCATCTCTGATCTGCTATGCTGGAGAACGAGAGAGGTGGGAAGGATGGGGCAGTTCACCACAGCTGATACCTGCAACACAGGATATACAAACAAAGGAATGTCAAAATACCACTGCCTCAGGGGGTTCTGGGTCTCACTTTAGGTGCTGGCAGTCATTTATAGTCTTCTGGAAGAAGACCTGTGGCACAAGTAGGCCCCTGCGGACAGTGGCTGTTAAAATCATACTGCCCTCAACGTCTTTCTCTCTCAGTCTTCCCAGGGATCTACAGAGGATAGATGAGACATCACAAATTCATCTGTCCATAAATGCAGAAACAGATAACTGATGCTGTGTTTGTCAGGGTAGGCAATTATGCATACTTTGCCGCTGGAAATATTGAATATTATGAGTAGGTACTCAGGGTTGAGGCTCTGACTGGTTTTCTACAGATATTAACACGTGGAAATTGCATATTTTACAAATAACCCTCACCCCCCCAGATTAGCTAGAAATGTTCATCAACCAAAGTAGCTTACACTTCATTAATATACAGTTGATATGCATCTTGCACCAAAAAAATGATTTTGCAGGTGTGCGCAAGATTCTTGGGTAACAGCCATTTGCCTTGGACCAGTAGTCCACTCTTCCTGCTCTCTTCATATCTCAAAGCAGACATATCAGCTGGTTGGGTGGAGTCAAGGGAATCTCACTGAAAATCTGGGCAGGCGATCCCAAACAATGAGGTTCAGGAGCTGAAATGGAAGGCCTCTGAATTGGCATGCTGAAGCTGTGCCTGAGGTATCACAAAATCTTCAATATTCACTAGTCATAGTTGCCAAAATTGCCATGATGTGCTGCATTGCATAACATTGCACAGATATGAAATTTAGGCCTTCATGAAGGGCAAATTGCAGAGCACAAAGCCTTGTTAGAGAATAAACAGAAATAGGATAGGGCCAATGTACTATCAGTGCATAGTGGGGCAGTGGTTAGCACTGCTACCTCACAGCACCAGGGACCAGGATTCAATTCCAGCCTCATATCATTGTCTGTGTGGAGTTTACACATTCTCCCTGCATCTGCGTGGATTTCCTCCGGGTGCTTCGGTTTCCTATCATAGTCCAAACATGTGCGGGTTAGGTTGAATGGCCATGTTAACTTGATTGGCAGGGTAAATATGTGGGGTCACGGGCATAGAACCTTGATTGGATTGTGGTCAGTGCACCAAATGGCCTTCTTCTGCACTGTAAGGATTCTACAAGAGTAGCATACATAACTGTACAGCTGGGAATGAGTTCATGATGGGGAAGTTCAGTTTAAGTTCCACTAATTCACCCATCTGGCAGTCACTAAGGTGAGGCACGGACTTTCAATGTAGACTCTATTCTGACAGTTCCTTCTATTGTATTTCCAGCTTCAGAATTATTTTTGCAATGCCTCTTTAAATACTGGAGCTGAAATTGATGAGGGTTCCCATCACACTGCTCAACTTACTCCGTCAGGAAAGCCAGAAGTCAAGTATGGGTGTTGGATTCATAAACTATTGTTGCCGTGGCGCACTGAGTTCCAGATTTCCTGCATACTGTTGGACCTAGCCCACCACCACCGCCGCACTCCCCAACCCCGCCACAATGCCAGCACATTGCCAAGTTAAAACTACCAGCTGTGTGAATAGTAAGGACTCCAAAATCTTGTTGGTTAAGGAAACAGTTATTGTTTGCCCGGCACACAGGTTGCAAATCCCATACAGACAGTGCCAATGCAAACTTAGCTTGCAAATAATAACAAGCCATAACACAAATCCCAAGGGAGTCAACTGTAACAAATAGCCAGCACTATTTATTTGCCACCGGCTACAAAATCTGAGCCTTAACTTACAAGGCTGGGTATCAGGGAAGTTGGAAATAGTTAATAGCTTAATATATTTGCTTTACATTCTGTGACTCAGAGCATGCCACATCACAGTGATGTAACAAATGCACGTTTTATTCATACTATAAAAGTATACTTGCAGTGAGATTTTGAGCTATTCCATTTTTTAAAATCTTTGTTATCAATTTTTATGTAGTTACCTACTCATTTTGTAACATATATTTTATAGTCATATTTAAAATAACGTAATTTAATGAAAAGGAAACACATGCACACAGATTACTTAGTGTACTTAATTTCTTACATTTTAAATCCAGATTTTGCACTGCAGACAAGACACAAGACATGCACACAGAGCAATAATAAGAACAATTCACAAGTTACATCAACACAAAGATATTAAGAGAATATTACTATTATATACATATGAATTAGGGTTCCTTAAAGGCCAATCCATTTTTAAATTCCTTGAAATGTTTTACTAAATGAATTGCATATGTATTCAACTTCTTTGAAAAAAAATTAATTTGTTGATAAATCAAATCCCATTTAGCAGTTGAATTATCTGCACAGTGACTGAACATGACAAACAGCTACAATTGTAAAATTCCAGATCCCAACGCTATGCTGATCGAAAGGTAACAAAATTATCCTAGGGCAGCATTCTGTCATTACTCCATTATTGTTTCACAGCTGTTAAATTATTAAACCGTGCCTTCTCCGATGATTTAACACAGGCAAGAAATCCCTCTGAAGCCTCTGCATAATTATTGACTGACATATACCTGTGGATCGAACAGGAAGAAAGGATGTCCATTTTGTATCTGCAACACAACGTACTCTTCCTGGTTTTCCACAGACACTGCAAGGAGAATCAAGCCATCAGGTTGACTGGTCTTGAAGCTGAGTCTTATACCTGTAATAGAGCAAAATCATTAGTATTATTATTCTTTTATCATTTTGTAAGGAAAGGCAATTAGTAAAGGCCAGCAAAGCAGCATGAATGTCACATGGATCTGAAGAAGTGTTAGTCAGGTTTATTAGTAGGAAGGTAACAATGAACAACTTCATTCAAGAGTAATGTAATCAATTCTGCCACTATTTTGGTGACTTTTTACCCTGACTTGTATAATCCAAATGTCTTAACTATCTCTTGTATTTTCATATGGGGAGGTAATGACCTAGTGGTATTATCACTAGACTATTAATCCAAAAACTCAGTTAATGTTCTGGGGACTTGGGTTTGAATTCTGCCACAACAGATGGTAGAATTTGAATTAAAAAAAAAAATCTGGAATTAAGAATGTACTAGTGACCATGCCAATTGTCTGAAAAATTTATCTGGTTCACTTATGTCTTATAGGGAAGGAAACCTGCCATTCTGACTGACATGTGACTCCAGAGCTACAGCAACATAGTTGACTCTCGACTGCCCTTGGGCCACTAGGGATAGACAATAAGTGGTGACCAGCCAGTAATGCCAATGTTCCACAATTGAATAAAAAAAGTTACTTGCAGCATTATTTTAATATACGCTCCTTGTTTGGTCACACAATACCCTAATTAATACAATTACGCAACTTCTATTGTCTGTGTTCCTATTATCTGTGAGGACATATCCTTGTGCAAGACATTTAAAGCACAGTCTCTTTGCTGTTTGTCTTTCATTTCTTAGTTTACACACACTATTTATCTTGTTATTTGCGAGATATATCATTTTGAGGAGACACAAATGTGAATGTTGCATATGTTATGCCTGTCTCTTTAAGATCGAGGGTCATCTGATTTGAGGGACCAATGAAAACTAAGAGTGAATGCTCGCACCAAAGCGTGGAGTCCTCTCTTTTGGAAACATATAGTAAGCATATAGAAATGGGGCTCTATCCCAGGCATTCTTAATGCTGCTTAAACCTCCTTTACCTAAGTTTTTCTATTCAATAAATACCTTCCTTGTTCCAAACAAAGCCTGAAGCCTCTCTTAATAATTCCAGATGCCGGCCATACATGAGAAATAAACTGCTAGCTTTCATAACCCATTGGAGAGTGGGTAGGTCTCCCCATAATATGAATCATTGTAGTTCCATTGTATTCTACAGTATCCCCATCTGAATCCTTTTAAATTTATCTTGCCTCTGCTGCTATTTCAAACTTTATGTGCAGAATATTTCATACTAATCCATTGATTTAAGCAGTGTAAGTTTACACAAGGTGGATTTTAGGAATTTATGTTGAGAGGTTATCCCACATGGTATAGCTCTCAAGCTATTGTAATTTTAAGCCAGTGAATTTTAATACTTTATACTGCTCACACAAAAGGTCACTGCTGCAAAATTGTTAGGGTGTAGCCACATTTTTAGACTTTTGCAGAATTTTAGCACATAGTTATTCAGTTGTATTAATAATGTATCCCTTTGATAAAAAAAAGCATTATTGATGCATATCAACAACATTGAATCTTGGCATCCAGCCACTGTAGTACTGGAATCAAATCATGGATCAGTGTCAAGCAACTCTTTACTTGTATGGCTGGAATACTTATTTGGATGAAGGAATAAGTAAATGTATATTTGAGTTTGCAGATTATATTAGAATTGCTAGGCCCAGTAAGTGGATTGGAACAAGCCTGGGAGGGAGGTGATTCTCCCTGCTCACCTGCTGCTTTGACAGGAGACTCAAGCGGAGGCCGTTTAGTGGGTCTCCAGCCATCGAATTCACGGGCAGCATCAGCTCCACACCAAAAATTGGCACAGAACTGTATAAATTCCGCAAATGAGAATTACCATCCCATTGGTAGGCCCGGGGCTGAGGTCTCTGTGCTCACTAGCCTCTCTGTCGCTGTCAAGAGTGTTTCACTCCAGCAAGATTTACAACAACTCCCCACGAATTGCAAGCCGGCAGTCCAACGCCGCCAGAGTGATGGGGGGCCATGGACGCCTCTCCAAGAGGTCGGGGGTAAGTGGGTTTTGTCCCTGGGCATTGCCAGTTTGGCTCCCTGGCACTGCCCAAGGAGCAAAGTGACAATGTCCAGGGTGGACCTTGAACATAGTGCTAGAGGGAACAGAACCTATTTGTGGGGAAGGCCTTTGGGATTGGGAGGGCGAGGTGGGTGGAGATCAGTGGGAATATGGGGACCTAGCTGGCAATCTGCCTCAGGGGCAATAGAGGGAGGGAGACCAGCGATCAGGGCTGGGCATCAGGGCAGGGTCAATCTGCTGGGGGGGAGTTGCTGGTGTTGGGGGGGATCGAGGTTGCCAGCTGGAGAAGGTCGAAAATCAAGGTGGGCAGGGTCGAGGCTGGCTTGGACACACCCATGAGGCTAGCGATTTAATTTTAAATGAGATTTATGTTAGTGCAGTCGGCAGCGCACAGAGTACGGGAGATGCATTTTGAAATTCCTGCTGAAAAAGAAGCATGATTTACTCTAGTTTTTTTACGCAAATTCAATACTTAGAATTTTTATGGAAGAATCCCACCCAGAGGTTAAAAAGGACATAGATTGACCATGTGAGTAGGCAAAACTTTGACAGTTGGAGGTCAGTATGACAGAATGTTGAGGCCATCTACTTGCATCTGAGAAAACAAATCCAAAGATCTTCATAATGGTAAAAGTTCAGTCTCTGTGAAGGACAAAGGTCTATAGATGCTCATATACACAAATGAAATAAAGCTAGTGCACACATACAAAAGTCATCAGAAAAGCTGATGGAATTTCTTACAAAGGATGTTGAAATACAAAAGTGGGGAAGTGATATTGCAGCTGTATGGAGCTTTGTTCAGATGTCACTTGGAGTACGATATTCAGTTTTAGGTACTTGTGGAATTAAGTTATTCGGACAGATTGCATAAATTTATCTTGTATTCCCTTGAGTTTAGGAGGTTAAGAGATGACCTAGTTAGGTTATTTAAAATGATAAAGGAATTTGATACAGTAGAGAAAGCCATCTTTTGAATCAGTAATTTAGCATAAGAGGGTACAACCTTAAAACTGAAGGTATGCTATTTAGGAGTGAAATCTGTCATATTTTTATAACGATGTAGTGCCAAGTGCTCATGCTGTGGTTCATTTATCCAGACCAGGCACAGAGAAATATGAACACAGAAGCATAAATGTTGAGTACATCAGCAGCAGAGCTGTGTACTGCTCTCGTACTAAAGTTAAACTGAGACTGGGTCAAAGGACATACTTTCCATCTATTGATGCTATCCCTTAAAAGCATTTTACAACATCCACCTTTTTAAAGATACTTTCCCATTTCCAAAAAAAAATTAACTATTCACCATACATGTTAATGTTTAGTTAACCATGACTTTCAATTTCCAAACCGTGATGGTAATCTGCTAGTTTTCCCATGTCTCATTTTTGTAAACTTGGCCAAGCTTTTCCCGTCCCATTCAAAGTCGATGGATCTTTGGTTGGCCTGCCACATGTTCCTTCCCAGGATTGAAGCATCCCAACCCTCAACAGACTTTTCTGGCCCCATCAAGATGATGGGGTAGAGGTATAAAATGCAGCAAGCCACCCAAAAGGCAATTCACTTTGGCAGGCATGGAAAATTCCTCTAGTTAGAGGTGGTAGTAGGGGGACATAAAATTCCAGCCCTTCAGCATCTTGTCCTGGATGCTATAAGATTCTCCAGTGGTTCAGGAGTTGGATTGGGCCCAATTTGCCCTTGGTTATGCCTCACTGTTGTGTTTTTGTGTGCAATAACTTCATAGGATCTTGGTTCTGAATGAATTCTAGTTACCTTTTCTGGTTTCTATGTACTTTCTGTTGGATTCTAGACGCAAACTGTGAATTTGACAAATCCATGCATACATTCTTATTATGCACATTGGTCGTCTTCTTTTGCAGTTTTAAAAGTTGTTCTCTAATTTCTGAGAGAATCAGAAGGTTTAGTGCATATTGCACAATGGTCTGACAAACATGAGATCTGCTGAAGTTGGAATAGCTGCAATTAAAGGTGTATCTCTCAAAGTAATACCGCAAGCTGTAGATCTTGTTGGTCTGTCCACATTGGAGAGTAATGTATTTCACCACATGAGATATTCATTCAGCTAGGCTGTTAGATCTAGGGTAATGAGATAAATTGTGTAATTGATGTTACACTTTTCATGCATGTCCTGAAATGGCTCACCAATAAATTGCAGACTATTATCTGTAATGATCTCCTTAGGCAACCAAATAAACTATAAAGAAGCACTCAGAGTGAAATAGTTGATGATGACAATAGAATCAGTATCTTGAATGGGAAAGCAGTTGGATGTGATATTGGACAAAAAATGGGTAGCAACTTCATGGGGAATCACTATTCTTTGGGTTGACTTGGCATATACTCTCGACATGTCTTGTGCTTCTTGATGATGATATCAATGTTATTGTTTATCTCTGACTCTTAGACTGCATCACTTATGAGTCTTCTCACCCAATCTATGGCCATATATGAATGATGAAGTTATTGAAGAATATCAGGATACAAAGATTTCAATGTAATGATCTGCCTGTCTTTAAAAATGATTCACCAGGAGAGCCTATTGCATCCTGATAAAGCCAAAATGGTCTCATGCATTCGTGGACATGCTGAATTTAAACAGGTCATCCTTCATTGATGGTTTTCTACTGTTTCTACAACTACAAATCAAAAAGGAAATGCAGCATCTTTCACAAACATTGAAGCCTAGGCCAATTTCAAGACTGACTAGATAGTAGTGATTGCAAGACTTTTACAGTGAGGAACAAACAATTAACATTAATAAAGAAAATTAGGTAGTGTCAAAACTTTTGCTGTTCCTTCTTGTGCTGCTGGCATTTGCATTGTGCAGAATATACCTGATAATTTGATGAACTTGCAATCTCTTGCAAGCATAATATTGAAGCTCCCTTGAAACTCCTAATTTTGTTGTATCATTCTGAATATTTTGATGTTAGTTTGTGAACTGAAATGATCGGAGAAGTTGGTAGACAGTACTGAGGTTGATCTGGCATATGAGATCTGACTGATTCCATAGACTGTCATTCATGAGAGGACACAGTATGCCAACAAACCTACAATCACAGGGCCTTTAGTCTCTGTGATGTGGAAAATCTGTGACGCCCAAGAAAACTGATCAATTTGCTTACCAATGCTATGGATCCTGCACCTAAAATTAGTGAACTGTTTTACTCTGAAAATTGCCTAGCAGTAGGTTTTGCATGACCTTCCCTGTCACTGGATACATGTTTTTTTAGAATTCATAGGCACAAGTGCCAACATAATTCCCTTGCATCAGTTCTGGTCAGCAACAAGCAGTTATCAATGTTATCAGAACAAATCATTTGAATCTTGGTAAGCACTTCAAATGAAGAGATGGAATCGATTATTGCCATGAGTTAATAACGTAAAACATGTGTTCTTCTCTCTTCGTCTCATTGTGCACATCATTGTCATTTTCTGGGTTGTCCAAGTTTCTAATACTGGGCAGTTTTTCTTCCTGTGAGAAGGTACTCACTGCTTATGGTCTGTACATTGCTCTTTGTACCTGCATCAGGCTTTGTTGTAATGCAATGGATCTACCAATAGCCCTTTCAGACAAATGCTTCATAGAATTGATTGAAAGTTAGACATTCCTTTCAAGTATGCAGAAGGCCACCCCTTCCATGTGTCTTGCTGGTTTGTGTATTCAAGCGAGTGTGTCAACAATTGGGGTTGTGTTTAGCACCACTAATCTTCAGCAACCTGTGAGGATCACCTCTTTCTTGCATCTATCTTTGATTAAGTCTTCGATGCTATACAGTTCAGGCGTGTCTAGCAGATCTGCTTCCATGGGAGTGGATACAATCACTAGCTCAACACCTACTAGCTCTGTGTTTAACAAAACACAGTACATAGCCTTTCCTTTGCACCTGATGGCAAAATGGCCTGTGGATTCTGTAGACTATTGTTGAAATGACGTGAACTCTAGTCGATGAATACCGAAGTTCAAGTCAATTCTGCACCGATCTCCCAACGAAGACCTTATCTTTTGGTGATCCTATTGCCCTTTGTTCACCCTGACATATTCAACTTATGTAGACTGTCATTCCCGATTGCGAGGCAAATCTTTCTGGCTTGCTTGTCTGCTTTAAACACTCTTGAACAAGAAAGCATAGTTCTGTATGTAGTTTAAACATACTGAATTTGGATAGTAGGTCAGCTGCATCTCGAACAAGGAAATGTTGTGCCATTCTGACAATATCCCTTTGACCTTTTTCCTGGTTTTATTCAATTTACTGTTCAGCAATATTTGAAGCTGTCTGTTATAATTGCAACTTTCTGTGGCATGATTTTATAACAGTTTTGATTTATTTTCTTGCAATGAACTTTTCCTTGCTTGTTATTGATTAGCCCACAACCCAGTCGCTCAACTCGCCTGTTTGAGCTAACCCAGTGTTGGTCCTCTCAACACACTCCTGGAACTGACAGGTTAATACACTGTAATCTCATCACAAGGGATCCTCCTGGTTGGCAGTTCTTTACTTAAGCATGATCTCAGTCCTGTGTCTTCAAAGCTTTTCTGTGCAGTCACCACGCTGCAATTTCAACACTCTACAATGCTGCAAACTCATTGTAGTCTGTCCAAAATGTCAGTGGTTGCCCCATGCCACATAGTACAATTTATGGCTGTCCAGCACATTTGATCATGTTGCCATCCTTTTTGACCACTGCTGAGCATTATGTTGCATTTCTATAATGATACAAAAGCATCAATTACTCATAAGGAATTGTATAAACACATTGAGGTTCATTTGTCCAGCTGAGACACAGCAACATTCATACAAATGTCTGAATACATCAGCAGCAGAGCTATGTGCTGCCCAATGACCAAAGTGAAACTGAGCTAGATCACACAATACTTTTCCCTTCTCCCGATGGCATGTTGCTGTCCCCTGATGTCACATTACAACAAAATCTCAAAGCACTTTTTCAAACAAAGGATGATGGAAATCTAGAAGTTGTTCCCCAAAAGTACACAGATGCTGTATCGATTGAATTTCTGACGACCGAGATTAATGTATTTTTCAAGAAACTTGCATTTCCATAGCATTTGTTACAACTTTCGGATATTGCAAAGTATTGTATGGCAAATTAAGTAATTCTGAAGTGTAATCACAGTTGTATTATTGGAGCAATGATCATTTTCACAGAACAAACAATGAAATATATAACCAAAACTAAAATGTAATTTGGCAAATAAATATAAGGCAGGACAAATCACAAGCACCTCCATCTTTGCCATCACCAACTCCCACTATTTCACTTCTTTTTGAATAGCTGTTATTAGATCTTTTATTTTCAACTGAGGCAGCACTGCTGCCTCACAGCGCCAGGGACCTGGGTTTGATTCCCAGTTTGGGTCACTGACTGTGCGGAGTCTGCATGTTCTCCCTGTCTTTGCGTGGGTTTCCTCTGGATGCTCCAATTCCCAAAGATGTGCTGATTAGGTGCATTGGCCATTCTAACTTCTCCCTTAGTGTACCCAAACATGCACTGGCATGAAATAATTTCATTGCAATGTTAATGTAAGCCTGCTTGTGACTAATAAATAAATTTTAACTTTATATCAAGGGATATGGAAAAAAGAGAGTTGATAAAGATAAGCTAAATATCAGTGATAATATAATTTTAATGACACATCAAGCTTAAGACTGACTCCCATTTATGTGTGATCTTCTCTCCTCTAAATCTTAAGATTAAAAGAATCAGTTAAAATCAACATCTTTACCAGGATTTTCAGGACTGGAAATTGCAGCCCTAAACCAATGGACCTTTGAAAAAAGCAAATTACTGCGGATGCTGGAATCTGAAACAGAAACAGAGAATGCCAAAAAATCTCAACAGGTCTGACAGCACCTGTGGAGAGAGAATAAAGCCAACATTGAGTTTGGCTGATCCTCCGAAGTCTCGAAACATTGGCTCTACTCTCGCTTCACAGATGTTGTTGTACCTGCGAGATTTTCCAGCATTTTCTGACAACGGACTTTTGGCTGTTCCATCAAATGTTCTGCCCCATCCACAACAATTCCTGTCACAGGCAAGACTAGAAAATCCAGGCCCTATTTTTACTTTGCAATATTTTCTTGTCATAAATAATATATTCACTTAGAACCAGAAAAACACTATTTTATTTCACAGTCAGAGCACAACTTGAAAAACATGTATTTGGTCAGGATACCAGTTGTGAAAGAAATCAAGTCGCTCTTATCCTAAGCGATTATCCTGTAGTTACCACCATTGGTCACTCCAATTTTTGAACAGTTACTCAATAGCGAAATCAACAATTGACCGTGTTTTCACTGTGCTGTATGAACGAAAAGCAACATACTATTATGAAGATGGTCCAGTAAGAACAGGTTTTGTTTTCATCTCAGCAAGCTGCAAAGAGTAGAAGCCTCTTAATGGGAACATCCCCATGGTGAACAGAACATTATCGTTATCCAACTGTTCCTATTAATCAAACATGGCGTGGGGACTGAATTGGGTCTGAGCAAATGCTCACTTCAAATTAAACATTCCCGTTAAGATCTGAATCCATAACTGTTCGACTACAACTGATCACATACTGATTGAAAACAAACCTGTTACACCCGTGCCATGATCATAATGCAGTGCTATATTAGCTTGTTAGCTTCATGCCCCATGCACATCAGTATTAGATCCTCTTGTGTGCATTCCAAAAACAATTTCAACCAACCATTCTGCAGCCGCATTCCCTCTCAGTTTTATATAGCTATTAAATTTCTAATTTGACTCATTTAAAATTTAAATTACAATTATGATATTAGTAATAATTACCATTTTAATATAATAATATGATAATGAAGGTGTCCTTTAGCCACAATTGTTAGTGGGGAATTCTAATGGATTAACAAAATTACTAGACAAACAAGACAAATTTATTTTGAAAATTACTTGTCGATGATTTTAAAAACATGGCTGGGTTTACAAAGGCTTCTGAATAAAAATAAAGTTGAAAGGCTCTACAAGTATTTTTATTTAATTTGAGCCATGGTAATTAATAAAAGAGTAAAATAAAATTCCCTAATATATGTAATTGTTTCCAGCAAGATACAGGAAGTTAAAGGTTAATTAATATGGTTGCCATGGAAACATTTGGGGAGAACACTTAGCAGTGCCAGATGTCTGTAAACTTCATCATGAAATGGCCAAAAATATTTTCACTGCATTTTATTCAATAGGTTGACAATGGGCCAGAATTTACTGTAAAAATAATAGTGACGCTAACGTGGTTCACCACTATTTTTGTGCAATTCCAACAGCAACTTTAGACAAGCAGAGATATGTAGTTAAAAGCATAAATCTATAAGTTCATTCAAAAAGCACCACTCCATCGTGCATTTCATGAAAATGACATCTTGCTCCCCATTCAGATCTTATTTATTTATTTTTATTTATTCATTAGTGTCACAAGTAGACTTACATTGACACTGCGATGAAGTTACTGTGAAAATCCCTAGCTGTACTGAACTGCACGAGGTTTCTATTCTTTCGATAGGTAGGAAGTTTACCACAGAAAATTATGCTTTGCTACTTTCTACATCTTTTCACTGGGGGCAATAAGTCTTAAAGCTGCCAACAGGTTTTCAGGTACTAAAAATTAACAGTTACAACTGTGGAATCTCATTTCTTTACCTTTTCACTATTGCTAGAAATATTTAAAAACATACTTCTTCAATTTCTTTTCCCATTTTCCCATTCTTGTAATTTTATTTTAATCGCTTTCTTTATTTCACATTCTGTATCTAAGTTGACATTGAATTCACTGTTCTGATTTGCAATTTTGTGTTTAGTTCTTAAACTGATCGAACCTCATTCTTTCAATCTGTTTGATTAAGGAGATAGACAGGTTTTTATCCTATTCATTCAGGCTCCAGGTACCCTATACCAGGCATCCGATTATTTCCACTTTGCACCAAGAGTAGCTTATGTGTAAATTATCATGGATATTAAATGGTGAGGGCAAGTTTAACAATGATGGCTTCCATTTGCTTATTGACTACAATAAATTCTAGTCTATTGAATTATTTCTGCCATTCTTCTTTCTTGCTTTGTCCTAAAATTCTCTAAAAAATACCCCCTGGATATTGTACAAACATTTATGAGTAGAATTTCAAAAATTGCAAAAAGCAGAGTGCCTTCAGAAGATTTTCAAAGAAAAATTCTAACCCGATACATGGATAAAACAATTCTTCTTCCCAAATATTAGGTATACTTATCATTCCCAAAGGCAGTATGATTAGCATTTACCAATCACTTATCATGGCAAAGTGAAGTGTGGAACCTGTCCGACAGTCAATACAAAATGAAGGTCACATTAACATTTGGCAACTGTGTAAATCAGACTGATGGCATGTTATACACCTCTCCAGATTCTTGTTTCCATTGACTTCAGTTAGACATGTTTTAGCACACTAGTTTATTAAGACATGTAATACCTCACCAGGAACAATGGAAGCAGAATCTATGGCAGATTTTAAACAGGAAATCAATAAATATTGCTGGGGTGAGAGGGTGTGGGGAGACTAAAGAACTAAGAGGTGAAAATGTGATTACAAAGATAATTCTTTCAGAAAGGCAACATATGATGGGCTGAATAGTCTCCTCCAGAGTTGTAATGTTTTAAGATCCTTCTAAATTGCAATATGATTAGCAATTGCAAAAACAATATGATTAGCAATTGCTTGAAGTTTACAAGAGCAACATTAAAAAAAAACTTGCAAACATCTCAAAATCTCATCTCAGTCTCCTTCAAATTGGATGAAAGATTGATGGGTTATAGACACCTTGTAAACTTCCATCACTAATGCTACTCTCCACATGCAGCAAAACATGAAATGATCTTCATTAAAGGAAAGATTCACTAAGCTGTTTCATGTTCTTTATTAGCTAATGTACTTTTTAAACTGTAAACTACTTCCAAACCAAGCTTGAAGTCTTCCAAAGAACTCATATGTTTCATTGAAACTCTAGTTGACAAGTTCCTTGCCTGAACAATCCTGAGGGACAACTGTGATGATACAATTGTGAAACAAACATCTGAACTGCTAAACTATGGAAGTGGTTTGTGAAAATTTCCTTTCTACAGATATTTTCATGTTTGATGATCGGGAAGAGTTGATTATTAAAATCACTTTTAGAATTCCATACAGTTCTTTTATTAGCATGATAACTAAAACAAACAGGGCATTTTTGTTTTAATCTACTTACTACATAACCCAAATAACTTCAGTCATGTTTGCATTAATGCAGCATTAATCATGTTGTTGTGTATTAATGAGTTTTCAGGCTATGCTAATTACTGTCATAGATTCTGCAGCAGGCCATTAAATATACAAATTGCCGAATTAAAGATCTGGGCCTTTTCATGATTAATCTTAAATGGGTAAAAACTAATGATGTCTATAGAAAGTTTTCCTTTACTTTTAGCTGATTTTGTGGTTATGACTAAATATAATCAATCTAATTTCTTATAAATGATGGACTGCATTTTTTAAAACTAGTTGATCTCCTGTGGGGTCGTTAGCAGGTAAAGTTCTTTTCCTGAGCTTTCTTTCTGTTTTGTCCTTTTCTCTCCATCTCCCTCTCATTCTCTTTTCATTAATATTTTAATGTCTTGTTCGGTCTCTCACATGCCTTCAGTTAATTTTGGTCCTCTATCTATGTTTGTGTCCAACTCTTCTTTATAAAATGAATCAAAATGTTGCTTCAAAGAAAATCATCAGTTCTCAATGGATTAAGTAAATCCTGTTGCTATAAAACAGGCATTTTATTATAAATCCAAATACTGATACGCATATGAAAAATAATGGGCTGGATTTTATTGAAGTGGCAGTGGGCTCATCACAGCCATTTCCAAGAGCCTTAAAGCCATTCAGATACCTACCTGGCAGGCCAATGATCAGCCCTAAGAGTTGGCAGTCAACTGGAGGCCAGCAACTCTTCACTACCAGCAGCACCACCAGAGGCAATAGCCACTGCTGGTGCTGCAATGGGTCCCAGGAAAAGAATCACCATTGGAGCCCCTGAACACACGTAAAAAGGGCAGGCTAGTAAGGGGAAATTATTCAGGCCCTCGTTAATCATGGCAGTGAGTGATGGGGAGAAATGTAGTGACACCTTTGCCACTGATAGGTCCCTCTATTGGGCACAGGGAGCCTGAACAGGAGGGACACCACCAATGCTTCCCCCATCACTGCCCCTCCCCATCGTCTCTGGGCTGCAGGCATACCTGCCAGGTTATTTTGACCATATTATGGACACCTAACTCCCCCACACTGATGTTGGTAGAATATCAACAGCATACCAGACAAAATCTTCCATATTTACATTATTGACGTTACCGTGAAAAAAATTAAAAGATTACATCTTGTTGAAAGAATTATAACTGGATTTTTAACAATGCATTAACCATCATTAGTCAGTTTAAAAAGCTAATTATGTGTCTGCAGAACATTAATTTTCTCAATTATGGTAAAAACTGATTTTTTTAAAGCTTGGTAATCTTTATATTAATTTCCATCTTAATCCAATTTTACTGATCATCAAATTCAAGATCTGAAATCTTAAATTAAATGTGAAAAAGGTTTTGCTACTAACTCTCTGGTTTGCTGTCTGTGAAAATGCTTTACTGTGATTGGCTGCTTACACTGATTTCACTGCTGCTGGAAGTCTGCAGATTCTTCTGTCACAGTACTAAACTGCCAGGATATGCCAGGAAAGGGGAAATGCAAATTATGCAGATCATTGATTGTTAGCAGGATCTCAATTATATTTAGACAAAGTCTATGGGCTATTGCACAGCTCACTCACTGCACCACCAGGGAATCCACCATGAGGGATCAACTTCGGTGGAAGATCTATCAGCTGTAGAGATTGGAAAATATTACCCATGGCTTAGCATTGTAAATCCAGAAAATTTGGGATTGCCATTGACTGCAATGGAATGTGAATAACAAAAAATAAACTTCTATCGACATAGGTGAGAACATCATTGGAGCAATGCAAATATTTCATCACGTTATGTGCTGCTGTAGTAGTGGCGAAATGTGTTACTACATTGGTTATTTCCTGAAACACTGATTTTTAATAATGGTGCATGCCATTACAGCATCATTTCTATTGCACAGATTTCCAGCAGATTCAGGGCCAATACATGAGGTTTCAACCAAAATGAAACTAAAAATCATGTGCGTCAACAGCTTAACTGCAAGGGCAAGATACTAAATTCCCTTATAATTGTTAAAGATGCAAAAGCCACAAGAAAAGCAGAATTGAGATAGATCCATTGGTTTTTGGCATGGGATTTACAAATTTTCATACTCCATCACGCAAACCAGCCTCCCATCCATTGACTCTGTCTACGCTTCCCGCTGCCTCAGCAAAGCAGCCAGCATTATTAAGGACCCCACACACACTGGATATTCTCTTTCACTTTGGGAAAAGATACAAAAGTCGATGGTCAAGTACCAGCTAACTCTAGAACAGTTTCTTCTCTGCTGCTGCCAGGTGTTTGAATGGACCTACCTTGCATTAAGTTGATCTTTCTCTACACCCTAGCAATAACTGTAACACTCTCCTTTCTTTATCTATGAATGGTATACTTTGTCTGAATTTAGCGCAAGAAACAATAATTTTCACTGCGTATTAGTACATGTAACAGTAATAAATCAAATCAAATCCAATTTTTTTTAAGTTTAAATTTATTTATTAGTGCCACATGTAGGCTTACATGAACACAGCAATGACATTACTGTGAAAATCTCCTAGTTTCCACTCTCAGGAACATGTTCAGGTACACTGAGGGAGAATTTAGCATGACCAATGCATAAATCAGCATGTCTTTCAGATTGTGAGATATAGACCAGAATTCTCCGACCTCGCCCACAGCTGGGATTCTCCAGTTCTGATGCAATAAATGGAGAATTGTCTGAGCAACAAATTCTCCATTCTTCTGACAGGAGTGACGGAGAGGGAGTGAGGGGGTTATTATGGCCATTTTATGTTGTGTTGGCACACATTTCCTGAAATTATGAACAGTTATATTTCATTCAATGTTAGGAGGCCACTTACAAAAAAAGTACACTCAAAAATTATAAACTCAGTAGCTTTTTGTTTGACTTGGTAGTTGCTTTATGGCATTGGTGAGATTTGAAAAATAGCACCGCTGTTAACATGACAAAATAATTACCAGTAAAGTACGTGTTGACAGGCAGAGTTGAACTAGGAAATTTGAAGTAGCCATGACCAGGGAAACGAATTCCTTTCTCAGCATGAACAAGGTGGCTAAATAAAGACGTTTCCATCCTTTCCAGCTGGTACACTAGAGGGGGACCATTCATATCCATAGGTGGTTGCCAGTATAGTTTCATCATTGTGCTGTTCACTGCATCCACTCTAGGTGCACTTTGTCCTGATGGAACTGAACAAAAAAAAAACACCTTTTTTAATTAATCCTCTGAACACTGCTCATCATTTGCGAAATCAAGTAAAGATAACAGTATAAAAGTCATCAATATTTTTGTTAATATCCAGTTATATTAGTTTCATCCAATTTGCATTGAAAGCCAATTAAAAATATGAATTGAGAATATTGGGGGCGATTCTCCAAAAAGAATTCAAAGTATCGAATACATATAAATGCTAGAGAAAATCACATGGCTTTTTCAGTGGAGTTTAAAAATGAATCTCCCATACTCTGTGCACTGCAGAGTGCCCCAGCAAAAATCAGGGAGAGGCCGATAGCATAGCGCTGAGTGGACCATTGCGCATGTGCTGATCTCAGCGTTAACAGATCAGCACATGCACAATGGCCCCTGTCTGCTGACTTCCCAATTGCTGGCCAGCGTCATGATCTCCCACATTGCCGGCACTCGCACCCCACCCAGCACCTGACTGCTAGACCTTTTCCGTAACCCTGAACTGCCAGCAGATTGCCCCCTCCCCCTTACCCCAATGGACAGGCCTGATTGCTGGCTTCTTTAGTTCCCAGCCCAATGTGCAGAGTGGCAATCAGTCCCCCATTCTGGTTTTGCCCTGTACTAAGCTCCACCTCCTTGGCATTGCCCCATGGCTGGCGGGCAGTACCAAGGTGTCCCTGGGACATTGACACTTGGCCCCTTAGCAGTGTCCAAGGTGCCAGGCTAACACTGCCAAGGTGGCAATACTCTTCCCTGCAGCTAACCCTTTGAAGAGGGCCTCGATTGCACCCCCCCTTCACTCCAGGGGAGTCAAGCCGCAGCTCCCCATTAATGGGAAGCTGTTGTAAACCCCGTTGGTGTGAAACACTCTTGCCAAGGATAGAGAGGTTGGTGGGCTGAGAGATTTCAGTCCTAGGCCTGCTAATCAGATTTAAACAGTATGTGAATTAACATTTAAATAACTTATGAAGCACCGCGCTGATTTCTGGCGTGGTGTTGACAGCACCGCATATCCCGCATTGGGAGACTCATGGAGGCCATGGCACTCGGTGTGGAGTCCATTAAACAGCCTATGGTAGAGTCTCCTGGCCAGCTGAACTACAAAGGCAACACAACAGAATGCTAGAATTGCCCCCTGTTGTTTGTTAATTCTGTTAGCAAGGAATGGCCTTTACAATTTTCAATTTATGTAACATTGCTATAACTTATGTATAAATTAAACATATAGAGAGATCTATTTCTGTAACTTTCAGGTGTTAAAAGTGAAGACAAACTTCCATATTCAGTATCGACTGTCCTGAGCAGTGACATCAGCACCGTGTACCACAGCTGCTATCAGATAGATAGAGTTATTTTTGCAGCAAGTAACATTACAAACTCTAAAATATGTACCTATTAATAAAAGAGGCTTCTATTGCTAATACACACATACACAGACAATTCACAAAAATACAGAATAATTCTCTGGTGCTTTATGTACCTTGTATTATAACCAGCATTAAATACTTACGGAAATTCTTTTTGCAGTTGCTTTAGATAAAGTCGAGATACAGATGGTGACATTTTTAAATTGGCCTACCCAGTGGAAACAGGGAAATATCAACCCTAAAATAGCTGCGCTGCTTATTTTCACTCGGTCTTTGTCTGCTCCCATAGTTCTTGGTGCCTTACGATGGATAGACCAGTTTCTAGAATCAAGTGATAGCCTCTGGAGCGATTCCTCCATATCAACCCTCAAATTTTCTGACGGGTTGGGTCAGGAGATGAGCATGTCGGCCAATTTACGGGATTCATGCACATGTTCCCAATGCATGTGCGTCTCCCAGAACCAGAGAACAGTCGTGGCCACACTGGAAACCGGCGGGAAGAGAGATAAGTGATTTTAACCTGTTTTAAATGCATTTTAAACCTATTTTAAATGTGACTATCGGGCTCAGCACAGACCTTGCCAGGCCCTAAAATATCTTCCAGCAGCCAGGAATATTTCATTCCAGCAAATTTAGAGTAGCTCCCCATGTTCTGGGAACTAACAGAGACTCCACCGGAATGAGGGGGGGGGTGAAATTGGGGATCCCAAAGAGTTGGGCAGCAGGGTGGTAGTGCCCCTAGGCATGGATACGCTGGTAAAGCCACCTGTGCCCCTGCACTGCCCGGGCAAAATACCCATGCCCAGGGTGCACCTTGACATTGCCCAGCGAGCATTGGGCTGTGCCAAGTGGTGGGGCCTACTGTGGGTGGGGCCTAGGCATCTATCAGTGGGGGTGGACTGATTCCTCTGCAACTCTGTATGAATCAGTCTGGGCTGAAGGAAGGCTACAGTGGGAAGGTCTGTTTCCTGTAAGAGAAGTCTGCCTCTGGGGGGGCGGAAGGGGTGGAAGGTGTTGGTCAGCTATGGCTGGGTCAGTGCGGGGTGGGGGGGGGGGTCTGCTGTGGTGGGGGGGTGGGGAGAAATCACCACTGCTGATGGGCAGGGGCCTGGAGATTGGAGCATTCTAGGCTGGGAGGGTGGGGGGGGACTGTCGGAACTAGCCAGGAAATTGTCATGGGGGCTATGGTGGTGTCAGGAGGGGCAGTACTGTGGGAGTGCCGGGCTGGCCAGCAAACAGGGAGACTGGTAGATTGGGGCCACTGTGCACATGTAGCATTCCAGAACTGTCGAACTCTGGCATGAATAGACCCCAACCCCGAGGTTTTTAACTTTATTCATGATTGGGACCTCTGCATTGCACAGAGTGGGGAGATTTGGGTCTGAAGTTGCACTGAGGAAACAGTTTTGGTCTGGATAGTTTTCTCGCCAATTCAGCATTTTGAGGTAATTGTCTCCCTCATTTTTTAGTTCAATAGGGACCCTTTGGTGCACATAGATCTCAAAATGGATGAGACCTCGTCTGGCAGAAATGGGTAGGCATTCCCTGCATTCCCTATGCCATCCTGCAATTAAAGCTTACTTCCTGACACTCTTAACATTTTAACAGTTAACAAATCTTTTCACTGTGGTGATTGATGAGGTTTTATCTTCATTAAGAGGACGAATGTTCATGCTGGGAAACAGAATTCCTTTCCATTTCAGTGTGAAATTGTCCAGGCCAGACATAGCTGCTGGGTAAAGTTCCTTCTACTCTGCCCCTGCATTGTACTTTAGTCCTTTTTCTGAAACACTCTGCACTGTCCCAGTGTGCCATTTTTACTTTCCATTGGAGCCACCTTTGTGTCATTCCTTGGTGAAACTAAAATGGCTCAAATCCAAATCACCTAAACACAGTGCTGATATTCACCGGAATTCTACTGTCTCACCTGTCTGGCGAGGGGCAGACAACAGGAACGTCCATTGACCTTGGATGGGAATTTCCAATCTCACTCGAGCGAGGCAGTAAAATCCCACCCATTAATTTTTCCTTTGGTGACCAAATTCTGGAAAGTTACATATTTTTAAAGAGAAATAAAG
This sequence comes from Sphyrna mokarran, assembly GCA_024679065.1. Classification (NCBI taxonomy): domain Eukaryota; kingdom Metazoa; phylum Chordata; class Chondrichthyes; order Carcharhiniformes; family Carcharhinidae; genus Sphyrna; species Sphyrna mokarran. The sequence continues at coordinate 54,188,930 of JAGIQG010000012.1, forward strand.
TAAACTTTATTAGTCACAGGTAGGTTGCAATGAAGTTACTGTGAAAATCCCCTAGATGCCACACTTCAGCACTTGTTCAGGTACACTGAGGGAGAATTTAGCATGGCCACTGCACCTAACCAGCATGTCTCCCAAACTGTGGGAGGAAACTGGAGCACTGGAGGAAATCCATGCAGATGGAGGAAGAATGTGCAAACTCCACACAGACGGTGATCCAAACCAAGATTCAAACCCAGGTTCCAGGCATGTGAGGCAGCAGTGCTGACCATCATGTCATCGTGCCACCCTCACTATTAGATGGAAACAAAGACATAGGGCTAACTTATAATTTCCTTTTCAATGGAATGGCATAGAAAACTCTTTGAAATGTTTCTGCTGTGGATACACAACCAGTAGAAACTGGGATTAGACTGCCCGGAACTTATTTTATATTAAAGTATCATTGTTACCTGTTCATCATGGACTGAATTAAAAGCTTAATCACAAACAATAGATAATGTTATTCACACAGTCCTTCTAGGTTAGCATTACTAAGAATTATGTGGGTCCAGCCGTAGCTGGACAAGACAACTTTCTTGACATCACTGTTCTTAGTTTACTTAAAAAAGGAGAAAGCTTTCTTCAAATTTTATTGTGCACTCACAAAGACAACGGTAGAGATTCTCTGACTTCTCTTCAGCGTTTTTCTCAGTAGTGAGAGGCGGCATGCCATTCACAGGTGGTGGGATCCTCTGGTCCTGCCACTATCAATAGGGATTCTCTTTGAAGCCATCCCACGTAGTTGAAAACTCATGGCAGGGGGTGCGCTGCCAATGGGACCAGAGAATCCCACCAGCATAAAGGGCCAGAGAATTCCGTCCAACAGCTTAGAAACATCTCAGCTCTTTATTTGCAGAAGTCATTCATTGTGAACTAAAATCAGTGACCGGAGTTTTACTGACATGCCCACCCCGGTTTCGGTGCAGATAAGGCTCGCAGAATGGAATTCCCTGCTGGCCTTGGGTGGGATTTTACGAGCCTCATCTGAGTGAGGTCATAAAATCCTGGCCAGTATGTCATACTGGTAGTGCTGAAACCATTTTCAATGTGCCTGAAAAATCTTTGCCTCTCTTTGGAAGTTTCTTGATTCATTTTCAGAGAAAAAAACAATGTAATACAGGTGACATCATTCTCAAGGTTTATAGCCATTCATTCTACAGTCCTATCTAAGAATTTGTTAAATGAATACCTGTAACCTGAATATCACATCAGTAAGTATACCCATCCCAGACAATATTGAGATACATGTGGCCATGACAATGCCTGCATCATGTGACACAATCGAAATAGATTCACAACCATGTACCCTCATGTTCTTTTCCAAGTTTTTTTCTATACAAAGTTATCTCAGGTGCTCCTAATGACTTTTTGCAAGTGAATATTGTGTCAATATGTTATTCTCCAGTGCGTGAGGTGGCTTCATTAAAGAGTAGCACCCTACAGAGAAGCCTTCCACTACCAAGTACTGCCAGAACTTGATGATCAGTAGCTGTAAATCTGTGGAGAAAGCCACAAAACATCATTTTAGTACATAAACCATGTTCAATATCTGAGGTATACTGGTGGAATAAAATGATTTGCATTTATTTTAATGAGGTCTATAATGTAATTTAATGCATCAGCTTATTTTGACTTTTATAGAGATTTTACAAAAGTATTTGTAATTTTTTGGATACTATCTATTCCTTTACATTTGTTACTTCGTACTTTAATGAACATAATTATACTGTTATGAAATAAAAATCGTAAAGGTGGAATTCTCTATCCTCCTCGTGGTGTGTCTCGCTGACGGGGACAGTGTGCCATTGGCCACAATCAATGGGATTTCCTGTTGACTCCACCCCATACAGCTGGGAAACCCATCGTGGGGCACGCCATCAGCAGGACCAGAGGATCCCACAGGCGTGAATAGCCAGAAAGTTCCTAAATGCTGGAAAGATCGCTAGATTTGGCAAAGAAAATCAGACTGAACTGCTAGGATTTTATGACCTTTCTCAAGCGAGGTTTGTAAAATCCTTCCCGAGGCCAACAGCAAATTCCATTCTGGAAGTCTTTCCCACCCTGATTCCAGTCAACATTTCAAATTCACATCGCTCTTTTTCAGAGCTATCTTGTCATGAATGTTAGTTTTTAAAGTAAAAAATAAGTTATTTTTCTTACTTAACTCTTCAATGTCTTCACTTTCTTTGAGCTTTTCTTCAATCCCACTTAATTTGCAGACCGTGTTTTACTTGTCTGATCTCCAGAGTATAAACTGTTCTTCAATATTCAGTCTCATACAATATTCTTTTATCCTGTAGATTCTCTTATTTTAAAAGTGTACACACAGGAGACATTTTGACATGTGCTGGATGAAATAGACTTTTTCTTCCAGAATAGTATTGCCCTCACATTAACGCCTAATCCATGCGTTCAGAAGAATGTGTTCAAAGTGCAGCAAGGAACATTTCTTGTGTGCATTCAGTGTGTATCAGTGTGAGTACAATCCATCAGTTTTGTTTCTTGAAGCTTGCAGAATGCAGAGAACTCTGAATCATTGCGAAACTTTGGTGAAAAAATACTTCAATTGTATTAAATTTAGACTTAAGGTCCAGTCTTGAAGTGACTTCAAATCCTAGAATGTGCCAAGTGATATTTACTGAGTTAATTGGGTCTACCTTCATTCCAGGAATCAACAAAATTGATTTCTCCTAATAAAATTATTTACTCTCTTTCCATTTAAAATACATGTCCATTAGAATGAATGAATGTCAAAATGTGCACAACTGTATTAGCAATGTTCCATAGAGGCATTATACTTCTTGGCAGTAAATTGGAATAAAAATTTAAATACATGAGTTATCAGTAGCATTGTCCTTACTTGGAGTGCGCCTCCATGTGCCAATTTCACAATAGATCTCACGCACTGAACATTGTTAATATGGTTATGGTTGATTATAGAGTCATTGAGAAAATATGTATGAACATTGGAGCCTCCCAATTTCTGGGCCACTAAGACCTTTTACCTGCCTAATTGCAACAGATTGGCATTCATCATCCCCTTCATTTCACTCCAAATTTTTTTGAAAAAAACTCTCAGGGACATTAGATTTAGGACATTATCTAGGCACTGCTTTGTGTTACCTGTACCTTATTTGCATTCTTTGCCATCCCATAACTAGAACAGCTGGGCGATAGCTGTAAAATGGTTTTATGGTCTTAATCAAACCAATACAGTTCAAGGGGGATTTTTTGTAAATGTATTCTTGTGGGAATTAATGTTTGCAGATGTGCATGTAGACAATTCTCACTGTTCAAAAATATTCATGCCTGATAAGGCTGGTAATTACTTATATATTGAAGAAATATCCAAAAATATTTTCAACTTATTTTGAAAACAAGCAAATGTATGTGGATGCACTCAGGTATGCATCACAACTGCTTGTTAAACTCTATTTGTACACAATTCATTATTTTAAAATAGCCCCTCAATTTCTTCCTTAGGATTCACAATTGTATTCCAAAAGTACGTTGTTGGCTCCAAGGCCATTTTCAATGCTAAAGACCAGAAAGCATGGGCCATTGCTATCCTAATTTTACTGCCTGTTATTGGAAGGTTTCCCAGTCATTTCTCAATCCCATTCTGGTTAAAATCATTTTCAATAGTAACTAAGAAGAAGCTTAGATTAAAACAACATTGGTCCCACTCTGTGCACTGCAAGTTAGTTCTCCACTGCTGGTGCAAATTCACTAACCCCCAACTCCAGGGACAGCATGGTTAAGCAGTGATTAGCACTGCTGCCTCACAGTGCCAGGGACCCACGTTCGATTCTAAGCTTGGATCACTCTGTACAGAGTCTGCATGTGAGTTTCCTCCAGGTGTTCCGGTTTCCTCCCACAGTCTGAAAGATATGTTGGTTAGGTGCGTTGGCCATGCTAAATTCTCCCCAGTGTACCCGAACTGGCGTCAAGATGTGGCAACTAGGAGATTTTCACAATAACTTCATTAATGTAAGTCTACTTGTACACAAATAAATGTTTTAAAAAATGGCAATCTAGTAATAAAATGGATCTTACCAAGTTTTCTAAAAATTTGAGGAAAAAAGTCTTAAGACACTGAGGTGGCAAATTAAGGCTCAAGGACACAGTGTTTACAGATGTACAGCTGAATACACCAATGATTTTCAGTCCACCATTTCAGGAAGAAAAACTGAGGCAGATGAGAGGAAGCAATTTATCAAGTTTGTTGAAAATCCAATAAAGAATTTTAAATCACTGAGGTTATATATCAGTATTTACAGACCCAGGAATAGGACACATAGACAGCTTCCTGCATGATCATTTTTGGAAGAAACCCAGTATCTGCTTATAGGAGATTCACAGGACACAATAGATATTTTGACAGAGGATCCTCTTATCTCTATAGAATAACATTACAAAGCACTTGTTTTTGTATTCTGAAGTGCCCATAACTGAAGTTGCATGATTGAAAAAACTTAGTTAAAAAAAATTATTTTTACTTAACTGATTTTAGAAACAGTAAATGAATATAAATTGGAGAGATAAATTGATCGATATATTTAATGTTAGTTTTGAATAAGTACTGTTTAAAAAGCTGAAAGTCCAAATAAAGGTTGCGATTTTGAAAGATTGTTTCAACAAAATGAGAAATATGTTGAGTTTTTACTTTCTGATATTAGGAGTGTAATATGAAGATTAAAATTAGATAAAGTGCTTTGAAGACAAGCCACATAACATAAACCCCCTGCAAATAAAATTTGAGTGGTAAAATTGAAATAATTCAGAACTAGGTATCTAATCATATAGTGTAAAGGGAAGTATCGAAATGTCTCCAGGTTTTGAAAATTTATATCAAGATTTCAGATTGCAGATGTCCAACACAATGCCCATTTCTGTTATTTGTTAGAAAATGATGTATTATAGAAAAAATATGTGGTGCAATGATTTCATATAATTATTTGGATGCTTGATACAAGAAAAATTGTAATGTCAAACCCATATATCTATTTAAACTTAATTTTTTGGCTACTGAGTATGTAATCGACTGAGCTTGACGTATCCATTTTGTGGAGAAGAGATGTTTTGGCCATTATTTGGAATCAGCAATAGGATCAACTGATCAAAATATTCCCCTTTCCTTATTTCAGTTCATTGGATATAAATGTCTTTCTGGAATCCATTGCAGATGTCAATGTTATAAGATGAACAGATGGTTATTCAAGCTAATGGAAGCACCACTTTAATAATGTGTTACTGTGTACACAAACAGACATGAAGATTGGAAAGATTTAAAATTCATCACCTCCAGTCAACAGGGTCCTCTCAAATCTGAACCAACAGAATGAGAAAAATGCTCCACATAATATAAAATATGTTATACACAGAGATACAGATATCGGCTGAATTTTTTGACACAAACTTGGCACTATGGTTAGAACAAAATGAAACATAATTTCTTTAACAATCACATTTCGTTGTGCTTTAACCACAATGCCATGTGGGTGTAAAATGATTCTGGAAACCAACAATATACCAAGTGTACTAACCGTTTTAAGATGCAGCATATTGAGCTGACCATATGTTACAGTGCTGTTCAGTGGCTGAGTGATTCATGCCCGTCACATTCTAGTATATCAATTAAACCTCTTTGAATTCTGCATGATTTGTGTCTGTGTTATTAAACCCTGCTAATTCATCCCACTTATATGTATGTTATAAATCTCTAGGAGTGCTGCATGATTCATGAGAATCTGCAAGCATGTTACTGCAAATTTTGTGCTTGTAATTAACAATAAATTGTTTATAATATTGTGCAATTAAATCTTCCAGTCACACTGCAAACAAACTATAAAATGGAGTTTTGTTTTAATATATTTGAAGGTAAAGATTTCAGTCTTTATGATTAATAGATTATCAGCTTATCTTCACAAACATTATTATTTGTTATTGAATTTATTAATAGATACAACCCATCCAGTCTGTAAGTCACCTTGGGACCAATCTTACATTCTCATTACAATGCTACCTAGATTTGAAAATTAATGAACAGTAACATATTCTTTTCATTTTTTATTACATATAGATCATCACTGTATTTGTATTATAATTTTACAGTATTGTACACATCTCCTGCTTTTAACAATTTCTTTAATATATAGATATTGGAGTTTAGAAAATGGCATTCAAGTCACTGCAATGTCCAAAAGCAAGAAGGTCACACAATCATCTCTACAACTTCTTTGTATATTCAAGTTCATTATGATTATATTATGAGCACGTAACTATATTTTCTCAACGCGCAAATATCAGACATAATGCTTCCAAAAAATGTGTGTGTATTTTTGTGTGTGAATTATTTATAAAAAGTAAAGCGCATAATAATGCCAAAACACAATATAATGGAACAGATGAAAAAAAAAGTCTAAAGACTAACTACTTAGCATATAGGAAAAACAAACTAGAACTTATCATGTTCTACAACTGGTCATCATTGTGATGTTTCCTAAGATGTTGACTCTACCCATCAGAAAAGCTGGGGCAAAATCTCTGTGTGAACCTGGAAGAAGTAAAATAGGACTAACAACACCAGATATAATTTAAATTTTTGGACATCAATCCAACTGCGTAAATTCAAAATCATGTGAAATTGCATGGAGGTATACAGTAAAAGCTTAGATCTGCTCTAAGCTATTCTTTGGGAGCAGGTTCATTTCTTGTTTTTTGATGTGCCGCAGAATTTATAATTTTCTGGGAATTTAGTGAAACCAATTGAAGTCCAATTATATTTTAATCCAATTTAACTAGCCAACTTTGAGAAATTTGAAAGATTTTGACCTGACACCCTATTCAGCCCCTCAGCAAATTAAACTCCACCTGTTATTCTTTCACACAGGTATGGAGACAGCGTGGAATTTTTTTTGTGTAGGTCTTGTTAGCTATTGTGTGGACTGCTTTCAGAAAAACGCCTTCTTTAAAGAAACATGCAGACTAATTTTAATTTTGAGAAATGAAATGTTAAAAATCTTTGATGTAACCTATGTAATATAAATAATGCATTTTAAAAATTAAAATGTATGTGACATGCGCAATATATTTAATTTTATTCCTGTGTGGCTAAAAGGAACCATATAATTCACCCATGACTGTATTGCTCAAGGATTATTCTGCTTTCTTTCATCTTAAAATACCTCAGATTATTCTGTACCACTACATCTGAAACAGTGTCCATCTCCTTGAAATAAATGATCATATAATTAACAAGGATGAATCATCAGAGAATTCCAACACTGTTCAAGTGTTCTAGTCAAAGGTGGAACTAATTCATTTCAACTGATTTCCACTGCTTGGTGCACATTTTTGATTTTTTAAATTCCTGGCAACAGCCTTAGATTCATGAGTCCATACATCAAGTCAGTAGTTTAATGCGCAAATGAAATTGAATTCAAAGCAGAAAACTAATTGAAGGAGAGAAACAAAGGTGCTCAGTAATGTGGTTTTATTAATCTGGAATACTGCATTTGCATAATTATTTCTTCTTTTTAGTGCGCCTGCAGAAACTGAATGTTATAATGAAGGGCTTGTTCTTGGCAAGAAGCAACAAAATGCATTCATTGTGTAGGGAAAAAAAGCACACAAGCATTCTAAAAAAGATAGACAACGGTTTGGAAATGGCCACTTTGTTTTGAGATCGCAAAGAGAACAAATTACATGCCTATTTGATTTCAAAAGTTGTAACTATATACTGGTTATGCAAACAAAATCTTTATTACTAATCAATTAGGAAACTCAAGCTAATTATTAGACCAATAATCAATTGTATGCTGGAGAAGTATTACAATGTAGTATTTAGTACACAATTACACAAATGACTTGTTATGTAAGGATGTAATCTTATCACAGCAAAACAGAAACTATAGGAGATTGGTGTGGAAAACGCAAGGCAAATTTTATTTCCTTCAGTAATATCTAGTAGCCTCGTCGTTCCTGAACTATTCCAACTGTATGATGGTTCTCTAACCAATGTTTGCAATGCAAATCTGCAGAGGACATCTTGATTTAAGTGCTGTTACTTTGTTATCTCGGCAGCTGACATGGAATCTTTAAGATACGCTGAAGAACTTAGAAGTTAACCCATGCATATGCTCCAGATCTCTCTGGCTAACGTGCAGTGCTTCTTAGTCAAAACCTTTCTTTTGGCCAAGATGACTTCTGACTAATACACAGTCCTCTTATTTATAGAATTCAGATGAGTTTGAATTGGAATTTTCTTGGTACAGCTTTTCAATCTGAACATTTGTAAAGCTTAAAATATATCCCATTTGTTTTAAACACATACATCGTAAGTAAAATACAGGGCGAGATATTGAGCCCACACTCCAAGTGCGTGAGATCACCAGCAGAGGCTCAAGATACAGCAAAATCCGGAATTTGCAAATCTCACCAATGAGATTGTAATTTGTGATTTTCGCTTCCCCTCTTTGGTGACGTAATTGGGTTCACACCCTCATCCTAATATATTTCAATAAATTGAAATTTAATTATATCCCTGCTCACCAAATTATATACCACCTTATGAGGTTTGTATGGGTCATCATCATTTACAACGGGTTCATCCGTACTGTTGTGGGAATCCCACCAGAGAGCGCAAACATCACTATAGCTCCCAGGGGAGAGGGACTTGGTCAGGCAATACCCTGGAAATGACTCCCTAGGCCCCACCTGGCAATGCTAATTTATTTGTAGTGTTGAGGGGGAGTGGACATGCGAGTGACAGGGATGTCGGCAATGTGAATCTTTCCTTTCATGATTGAGTACATCTCAACCCCCATTGTTCCTAACCACAATGTTTATACAAACAAGGAATTGAAAGTACTTAAGCTGCTTTTGAAATTGCCTGTAGCTGCGACCCCTCTAGCTGAGTTACCCATGGTGTGTGCTGCGAGTGGGGTGGCAGGGATCTGATTATTCTCCATGGTGGATGCGCCTCTGTGATGAGTGGTTGGTGTTGTTCTCCTGGCTCCACGAGGAGGGAAGGGGACAGTTTAACCATTTCCATTGTAGGGGGAGGAAGGCTTGTCGGTCAGCTTGGAGATAAGAATGCCCCAATCTCTGCACGGGCAGGCAGGCAGGGATATTTCCCACTATGCATAAATTTGCATTGATCAGGTGGGAGAAACCCATCTCAAACCCACTGCTAACGCCAGCAGAAAACGCTTCGGTTTCTCTGCTGGCATGGGCACTTAGAGCCAATTCAAACGAAGCACGGCCATGCTCTATCTAAATGCCAATTGTGGTTTTCAGCTGCGCAGGTTTGGAGCCACAGGATAATAATGACAAGACAAACATATATAATTCAGTGCCCATTTATAAATTTTGCATTTTGTTGATTCTTTTTATTTATCACATGTGCGCATGGGACACATGTCTTACACTTCCTATTTCTGAAGGCTGTGATTAGCATTTTTAAAATTAAAGGGATTGCACCTGTACAGAATTGTAAAATCATAGAAAGATAAAAGAAGGTCACTTTGCTCCTTATGTTTCTACTCGCTCTTTGTAGAACTATCCATTTGTCCCATATCTCTGTGGGGCAGTGATCTTCCAAAGCCAGGCGGTCTTCTATTGGCCCTCCAGATTTGGAAGCCCACCTACCGTTGTTACTTTAATGGGCTCCTGGAGGCAGACATTAAGTTGGCCAATTCCTCCAAAATCTCCCTTCTGGTTCTGTATTGGCATTTGTGGATTCCCTTCCTGCTTATCATTCTGACAGCAGAATTAGGAGCTACCCCTTTGTAATGATTTTAATCAGGCCGTTGAAGTTGGCCTACTTCAATATGAACTTCTTGATTGAGGGCTAAATTGATGGTCCAGTCTCAGGACCATGCTCTGCACTTAAACAGGTGTGTCAGTTCCTCTGGCACTCCGATATACACTGCAGATAGAGAGCATTCAGTACAGTGTTGGTGGGTCTTGTAAGTAAAGGAATTGTGATGAAAGGACTTCTGCCTCAGAAGACTTATTATATTCTTAAATCTGTAAACCCTATTTATCAAACCACTGCCAATAGAAAAGGTTTTCTCCTCATTTAGCCTATTAAATCTGTTACTGAAATCGTGTCTGCTCTCAGAAGGAAAACCCCGGCTTCTTCAATCCCTCCACATAACTAGAGTTCCTCATCCCTAGTAATCTAGTAAATCTTACCTCATCCCTAATAATCTTGTAAATCTTACTTGTCTGCCTTCCTAAAGTATGGTGCTCAAGAACTCAACACTATTCCAGTTGATTTCTAGTGTTCTGTAAAGTTTTGGCATAACCTCTTTGCTTTTGTATTCTATCCCACTACTGATAAAGCCAAGAATCACACATTTTTTTAAAGTCTTCTCAAATTGCCCTACACCTTCAAATATTTGTGTTCCCATGTCTCTCTGTCCCTTTCAAATTTGTTTAGATTCTCCTTGATTCTTCCTAATAAAATGCATTAAATTTGATCTTTATAGTGAGAATATATCGTCGTACCTTCCCGTAAATGGCTAAAAGGTTTTCAGTTTTTTTTTAATTTTTCCACTGTAGATGAATGTACTAAAGGGTGAGATTTGGGCAATAAAATAAATGGGTGATAAAGAATAGGCAGCTGCTTTACATTCTACTCAATTGTCTTTGTCATGACTTCAATATGAATCACTACTGCTAGTTTAGTGCTTTCAGACAAGGCGAATTTCACCCCTTGATGTCCAAAATAAAACTTTAAATCAAATAAGAAATTACAAATTGCACAATGACATGATTAAATTTATCCATGGTTGCTACTAATTCAAATGCTTCTTCTTTTTAACTGTCAACATGACAATGATCTGGTGGTATGGTATGATAAGCAGAGCCTTACCGCATTTAAACTGATCTATGTCATCCAGCACTTCTTCCATAACAGGACAAAAATCTGTCTTTGTTCCAAAATTGCAGATTAACATTGTCCTTCCACTTATTTAAAAAAATGATAGCTATGTAAAAAAGCTTTCCCTCATTCCACCGTTGATTCTCAAATAATATCGTCAGGACATTCAACACCATTTAAGATGATGGAATTTGAATTCAATACAAAATATCTGGAATTAAGAATCTACTGATGACCATGAAACCATTGTCAATTGTCAGAAAAACTCATCTGATTCACTAACGTCCTTTAGAGAAGGAAATCTGCCGTCCTACATGTGACACATGCAGACCAGACAAGGTAAAGGCCACTCTTAACTGCCCTCCAAGTTAACTAGGGATGGGCAATAAATGTAGGCCAGCTAGCAATGCCCATGGTCCCACAAATGAATAAAAAAATGCTCAGGGCTTCAAAATTCAACTTGTTTTAAAAGTAATAAAATTACAACAAACAAATCATATTTGGGACAGGCAATTTCCATGTTGCCATCTCCTCGTTGGTACATAAAAAACAGTACAGTAACAGGGCTGTAAGTAGATGGGGAGCAGTAGAAATGATTGTTTGCTCACATATTCTGGTTTCTGGGTGCTCCCTGACTGATGCAGTTGAGTCTCCGCCAGATGCAGGCTGGTCGAAATTCATAAATGCCAAGTCTAATCAAATCACAAAATTGTTATTTCTCAGAAGGAGGCGTTTTGGCCCATGTGTCTGCTCCGGATCTCTGAATGGGCCACTTCCCTGATTCCAGTCTCCAGTCTTCTCCCCGTAACTCTATATATTCTTTGATTTCAGATTCCCTTAATCCCTGTTCAGTGCTTCAGTTGAACCTGCTTCAACCGCACTTAGAGGCCGAACATTCCTGATCCTAATGACTCAATCCTTCGTTCAAAACTGGGTGGCAATATTTGCAGTTGTGATGGTTGAGGAGTTAAAGTGTTGGACTTGAAATCCAATGGGATTTCCTTGTGAAGATTCCAACCCAGCTCGCAGCAAGTGTGATTGAAGTTATTTATTCTCTTTAATCAGTTCCCCAGGGTGATCAGTGACTGGAAAACTGATCAGAATTCCCATTGGTTTTTAATCCTTAGCCATGTGGCTAGTTGGCTGATACGCCTGTCTTAGTAAGCAGGAGATGGGGGGTTCGAATCCCAGCAGAGCCTTACCCTATTTAAACTGATTTGTGTTATTCAGCACTTTTTCCTTAACAGGACAAAAATCTGTCTTTGTTCCAAAACTGCAAATTAACATTGTCCTTCCACTTATTTAAAAAAATGACTAGCTATGTAAAAAAGCTAGTCATTTTTTCATTCCATCATTGATTCTCAAATAATATCATCAAGACATCTAACACCATTTAAGTCTCATCCCACATTATCACTAAGTATTTTACTTCCCCACAAAACACAGACACAATAAGTTGAGTGACTGCTAATATTAACAATATTTAAAGGGATCCTAAGTGATTCTCAGGTTAAGCACTACAAAGTTATGGGAGAAATATTGCATATACATCTAAGTGAACTAGAATGTTGTCCAAACAGCCCATTGATTTTGGACGCTTAAACGACCTTGTAAGTCTTCAAAAAGGCAAGCTGGAAGGATATGTTCATTATGAAGCAGATGTGTACCCCCTGCTATCTTGGTGAAGTCATAAATATTGGAGGGTAGTGCCAACCCTTTAAAAACCCAATCTATGTAAAAATAAGTTGTCTAACAAACCTGCCCGAAAACCATTCTGGATGATTGGCTTGCCCTGAGGCAGTCATGATCAACTGGTTTCAGCAAAATCAAACCTACCTGCGGCCCAACAAATAATCCTTAAAAAAATCGGCTTTTGATGCAGCGAATAACAAGTACATTTTTATAGTATACTTGCCTGCATGTAGAATTAGGACAAAAGCTGGCTGCTGCTGCTCACCTATTGTGCTACATAGAATTCCTACAGTGCAGAAGGAGGCCATTCAGCCCATCGAGTCTGCACCAACCACAATCCCACCCAGGCCCCTATTTCCGTAACTCCACATATTTACCCTGCTAATCCCCTGATACTAGAATCAATTTAGCATGGCCAAATATCCTAACCTGTACATTTTTGGACAGATGGAAGGAAACTGGAGCACCCAGAGGAAATCCATGCAGACATAAGGAGGAAGTGCAAACTCCTCGCAATGAACTGAGGCCAGAATTAAACCTGGGTCCCAGGTGCTGTGAGGCAGCAGTACTAACCTCTGTGCTGCCCCAAATTAGGCTATGCCTAACAAACAGCTACCTTTCCAGCATCCTCCCACCGCCTCCGCCACAGTTACTCCCAGCCCCCGCTATATGCTACTCCAATCAATTTCCCAATTCTCATTCCACACTTACCTGAGGGCAGCTGTCAACCAGTAACCAGATCAAAACATTATGGCATAACTGGTTTATAAAGGCAATTTCTACTTTATACATAGTACAGAAATCTATCATGAGAATATGTGACAAAATAGCATGATGAAAAGATAGGTGATTAAAAGCTAAGGTTCGTAAGCTTCCCAATGAATGCTGTACTCTGAAGACCAAAAGGAGAACCACTGAGTAACAGCAGAGAACACATGGTGCACTGATAGACCTTCAAGTGCAATGATGGGATTACAAAAGAGAGTATTCTACTTCACACATGAATGAACTGATGTTTCAGGACATTGTTTTTCAATAGGTAGGAGTGAGAAAGATGTGGAGGCTTTGGAGAGGGTACAGAGGAGGTTTACCAGGATGTTGCCTGGTATGGAGGGCAGGTCTTATGAAGAGAGGCTGAGGGATTTGAGGTTGTTTTCGTTAGAAAGGAGGCGGCTAAGAGGGGACCTTATCGAAACATATAAGATGATTAGAGGTTTAGATAGGGTGGACAGTGATAGCCTTTTTCCTAGGATGGAGAAAGCTAGCACGAGGGGACACAGCTTTAAATTAAGGGGTGATAGTTATAGGACGGATATCAGAGGTAGGTTCTTTACCCAAAGGGTGGTTCGGGAGTGGAATGCCCTGCCTGCAGCAGTTGTAGATGCGCCAAGTTTGGTGGCGTTTAAGAGGTTAGTTGATAAGTATATGGAAGAGAAGGGAATGGTTTAGTTTGGAGGGGCATTGCTTTTTATATTGGTCAGCACAACATCGAAGGCCGAAGGGCCTGTTCTGTGCTGTAGTGTTCTATGTTCTATGTTCTATGATCAGTTCTCTGGCACATTTTGCGTGGGATTTTCTGGCCTCACTTGCCCTGGTACTGGAAAATCCTGCCCGAGGTTAACGGACCTTTAGATGGTCTGCCCTTGGCCTGCTCCATTTTCCAAAGCAGATGGGTGGCAAAATTCTAGCCCAAATGTTGTAATCCAGTGAGTTGATGCACAGCTTGACCAAGGCCAGGCACACTCTGAATGCCAAAAGGCTGGCGTCTTAAATAGAATGACAGCTAAGTTAACTTCAGCTTTACAGTGCCATACAAATGTGCTCCATAGTGTTATACAGCATGGTGACAATAGATGAGAAATGTAACTAGTCCATGAGAGGGATGATGGCAAAGTAAACATGAAGCACTTCCACTTCTCACCCATTACCTACTTACTTAAATAAGAACATCCCTGATATCAATGTGAGCAACTGGCTCTGCGCTGTCTAATTCACTTTCCTTCTCATCTTTTTCCTCCTCAATCTCAGAATTATTACAGATGATCTCCACTCTGAGCCCTATTTTTCTTGCAGGTTCAAATCTCACTACTGCATAGTACACAATAGTTAAAAAGTCTCACAACACCAGGTTAAAGTCCAACTTCAAACTGGGTTCTGAGACTTCTTACTGTGTTTACCCCAATCCAATGCCGTTGTCTCCACATCATAGTACACAATACTTATACTGGAGGTCCCAGTTATTGCGTACTGAAAAATGAGTCCAGCTCAGTCTAGGCACCGAAACGTAACTTGAACATACCAATGTTCGTTCTATCACATATCTTGCGGTCATATGGCCTTCACTATGGGACTATTGGTCTTCGTTATTCAGTCTTTTTTTAATTCATTCATGGAATAAGGGCATCGCATTTATTGCCCATCCCTAGTTGCCCTTGAAAAGGTGGTGGTGAGCTTTTTGAATCATTGCAGTCCATGGGTGTTCTGTTGGGTGTCATCAAGCAAGTTTGAAATGGTATCCCTTGTCTTATTTCTTAACTGCACTTCTGGGTATCAAAAATGTCAAGGCTTTTTTGACTACCATATATTATAAACATTATAATAGGTCTCAACAAATATTACACAACCTTCGGAAATACCCTCCTGTGATTGCTCATCAGCTGTATATTGATAGAACGGAAGCCCCAGAAATTCGCAGTCTCATGGTCGCTCTAAATGTTCAAGGATTGCCATGCATGTGCAGTCAATGGTGACTTGTGCCTGTGGGAAACCAAGCAAAGGTGCAAAATGAGGTGCCTACTCATTCTGACTTGCATTGCCACAGGTGAAATTCAGATAATTGCTGACCCTGCTTATCATATACCAGTTTTACGTATTTTTGGGCTGCCAACTGGGAAACTCTAAATGTGTGTTCAGCAGAGTCCTCCACTTTGTTACTTTGATGACCTTGTGGAGAAGTATGTGGGACAGGATTTTCCACCTCCCTCCACCCCTTGCAACATTTTCCAGTGGTGGAGGCTGCAGGGCATTGGGCACCAGGGAAATCTTCCTGTTAGGCTGAAAGCAGAAGTATCCTACTGGTGGAAGGATTAAAAAAATCCTTCCCATGCTGTCTTATCAAAAGATTTTGTAAAGACTGGCTATCCAGGGAGCTCTGTGTTTCTGGTGACTTCTTCAAAAAAATACAAATGGAACAATTAGTTGTGAATTGTTCTAAGAGTGGGTTAAGTGGCCCTGTTGTCAGATGTAAACTTAAATGGTTTCATTAGAGATCCCATATTTGTTGAAAATTGAGATACCACATTGGTGCTTCTAGAAGTGTCCTTCTGAGCTTGTTAGATATGCCAAAGGGATATTTTATTTTATATTTATTCCATGCTATGTATGGCATGAAAGATCCGTCATGCCTTAAAATAGTTCAGCACCTAAGTGTTGAAGTCCTAAAACAGAACACAATAGTAATTTCGTTACAGGTAACCCCATACTGCATTATCTAAGGTGATTCTCCTTAACGTTCTTAGTTTTGTCAACATTTTTTACCTTTCACTGGTTTGTTACACGAAACAGAAGGATATTTCCACATAATCAGCTGATGAAGCTGTAATTAACACTACTTTCCTCTTCAAAATCTGAAGCTGCAAATTAAGTGTGAATAGCTTATTTAATTTAATGCAGTCATACTTAAATTTTCTGGATGACTATTCCTAATAACATAAAAATTACATCATTAACTAGTATAATGAGAATTTTGCACTTATCAGAAAGTGCTATATTTTACACAATTGTATGATGACAATATGGCTAAAACATATCAAGACATATAACAATTTCTTTGCATCCATCAAGAAGTCAAAATTCAACTGTGTTTATGTTAACTGCTGTTTGCTCTCTAGATATGTATAATACGGCAGACGATTTAATAGTACCTTCAGCTAATGTTCGGCCTGAGCCTAGTTCACCTGTTATACATCCAATCCGATTACAGGCAGTGATTGTAAAGTTATAAATTCTGTACGGTTTCAGATCTGTCACCAGGTAGAATCGCTCTTTATGAAGCACCTGTATACAAAGTAAATATAGTCAATGATGTGATATTATCCCCCCAAAAATTTACATAAATTTATACTTTGAAGTATAGATAAAAGATGGTAACTTTTTATGTTAATGATAACATTGACACTTCTGATCTTGATATGTTATCCCTAATACAAGAATTTACCATAACAGCTCGCAAAGCAAGGATATTTGTTCTAAATTCAAATAGAAATGCTACGCTTTACTGAAGATATCTTTCTTTTCTGGTTAATCTACTGCAATAATGCTCATAGATAATTTGGGAAGTGGGATATGCTTATGACATTTAACTGTTAAGGTAGAGTCGTGTTTAATTTGGCTTAGCCCCTTAATGTTACTGTTCAGGAAAATGGTCTAAATAGGCATATTTCAAGGGGTCAATCTTCTGTAGATTAGCAGTTTCATATGCCTCCCTGTTTTCTTTTAGCTTCCTGGAGAGAAAGAAGCAAAGTGAATGAGAGTAGATAGTGTGTTGAGGGTTGGGGAGGTAGTGGGGGGAAGGCAGGTTGTGGTAGTGGTGCTAGCGGTGCTAGCAGTGAGAGGAGGATGGAGAGAAAAGCAACATAAAAGGCAAAAGTGAGAGGCGAGAGAAGACAGTGTATGGGGGAAATGGGATTAGGAGGGAAATGTGGAGTTTGACTTAATGCAGTTAATGGGGTGTGTTACAGACAGCGTGAAAGAGATCTACTGAAATATCTATTCCCTTCTGTAGTGCCTGTAATCAGTGAGCTCGTGTAAGGAAGATGTGTCTGTTTCTTAACCTCTGAGTGTGTGGACAATTTGAGTAAACAGCAGCAAGCTTTCCTCGGTCTAAATTAAGAGGAGTGTTTATTTAAACATCCACCCCAAAATGTAACACTTACTTCACTTACACAAAGTTTCACACACACAAACAAACTGAAGTAAAGTGCAGTTCAAGAAAACAATGCACTTTTATGGCTGAAAGGAATAGTTCATAATTTCATATGATCGTTCTGCTCTGGGAAACATATGTTACAGAACTGATGAAAGTGATGTCCAAATTTTAGAAGTATAGTTTATGGGAGTTCAATCACTGGAGTGAAATGCCAAAGTGGTTTTCAGGATTCACTCAAAGAGATGAACTTTCTGCAGGTCTTAGAGTCAACTGCTTGTAATCGCATTGATATGGAGATGCTGGCATTGGACCGGGATAAACACAGTAAGAAGTCTCACAACATCAGGTTAAAGTCCAGTAGGTTTATTAGATAGTAAACACCACTAGCTTTTGGAGCGTTGCTCCTTTGTCAGGTGAGTGGGGAGTTCTGATCACAAATAGGGCATGTAAAGGCACACACGGTTTACAGAATACTGATTAGAATGTGAGTCTTTACACCTAATCAAGTCTTAAAGGTACAGACAATGTGAGTGGAGATAGTATTAAGCATAGGTTAAAGAGATGTGTATTGTTTCCAGACAGCTCAGTCAGTGAGATATTGCAAGCCCAGGAACTCATGGGGACTACAGATAGTGTGACATGAACCCAAGATCCCAGTTGAGACCATCCTCATGTGTGCGGAACTTGGCTGTTTTTGCTCACCGATTCTATGCTGTGATATGTCATGAAGGCTGCCTTGGAGAACGCTTACCTGAAGATCAGAGGCCGAATGCCCGTGACTGCTGAAGTGTTTGCCAACAGGAAGGGGACAGTCTTGCCTGGTGATTGTTGGGTAGTGCTTATTCATCCATTATCACAGTGTTTGCATGGTCTTTCCAGTGTATCATGCCTCGAGTACCATGCTTCCTGTTGGCAAACACTTCAGCGATCACAGGCATTCGGCTTCTGATCTTCAAATAAGTGTCGTCCAAGGCGGCCTTCATGACACAGGACAACGCAGAGTTGTTGAGCAGAGACTGATAGCCATGTTCCATACACATGAGGACAGCTTCACCCAGGATCTTGGGTTCATGTTCACACTATCTGTAACCCCCATGACTTGCAACAGCTCACTTACAGTCCTGTCTGGAGACAATACACGTCTTTAATCTCTGCTTAATGCTATCTCCACTCACATTGTCTGCACCTTTAGACTTGATTAGATGTAAAGGCTCACATTCTAATCAGTATTCTGTAAACTGAGTGTGTGCCTTTACATGCCCTGTTTGTGATCAAAACTCCCCATTCACCTGACAAAGGAGCAACGCTCCGAAAGCTACCAAATAAACCTGTTGGACTTTAATCTGGTGATGTGAGACTTCTCACTGTAGTCACATTACCAGGTCAGTTTTCTATATTGCTGTTTCCAATAAAGAAACAGGCTTGAAGAACTTGTTACGTGATTGTCTCCAGTTCTTAAAACATATTGTTACTAACTTTTCTGTTGCTGCTGTGCATTTCTGCAGGCAATGCTTAAAGACTTAAAAGAGAGATCAACATGGCTGTCCCGCCATAGGACTTCTATTAATTTTGCTTTCCAAACATGGGCCAGGATTCTACCAAACAAATTGGAAGTCCACAATTTGTGAGAAAACAGGAGTAATTTCCGTCAATTTTTTTAGCGTGATTTTCAGAATGAATCTCTGGCACGCTGAGTATTGCAGAGTGTCAGAGCAGGATTCCCTCAGAAAATCAGGGGACGGGGCTTATTTTTGCTGAGTGGGCCACTGTGGATATGCCGATCTCTGCTCTCAGATATCTTTCCACCCCTGAAATTTCACACTTCCTTCGCCCTCCCCCTCTGCTGGTGGGGAGCTAAAGTTCTGGCCCATATTTTAAAAGTTATGAATTTGACAAACTTACTGGGCTTGATAGGAGACATGCTTTAATGAGGAAGCTGGCCTTCGGCTACAAGGTAGTGAGATGTGCGAATTTCAATCATTAAAACAATAGTCAGTGTTTCTGTTTAATTGGAGATAGGGATGTCAGTCTTGGAGATAGAGAAATAGTTCCTTCCATGAACCTCTCTGCCCCCCTTCCTTGCTTTCCACCTGAACACATACCTGTTGACATAGTGTTTTATCATTTGTGCTTCTTGTGGCTCAGTGTCAAATTGTTAAATTGCTCATGTGCCCTTAGAATATTTTACAATGCAAGATGTGTGATTCTAAATTAACATTGTTGCTGTATGCTTTATTGTCAGCTAGTTGAATGTTTGGTCTCAGTATTCAGATTGACATTATTGCTGCTCTACCTAGCTGTCTTTACAAAATTCTCTGACTACTTTGACAGGTATGTCTTTATTTTGATAACTTTCAATCAGGGTTGAAATTAATGTCTGTTGAATTCACAAGTTATTTTACACTTCTGTACACTCATTCTGACAGCTTTTGAAAAGCCACAATCACAATTTTCTTGAAAGGTACATCTGAGGAATATTATGGTTCAGTTCAGAGCTGTCATTTAACATTAGTTGCTGCCTTATTGTTCTTAATTTATTGCTTAATGACATGTTCACAGTGCCAGCTACCTTTGAGATGGTGAGACCCATTTACATTTTTAATGTATACAATTTGAAAACATTTGCTCTCACATGGGGTGGGATTTTCTGGCTGCGCTTGACCCAATGCCGGAAAATCCTGCCTGAGGTCAACAAAGCTTTGCATGCCCCCCCCCTCCCCCCCTTACACATCTGCTACAATTCCTGTGGAAGGCATGCAGGGAAAACTCTTCCCCATGGCTTTGCACATGTGAAATTGAAGGTCAAACATTTTAACATTCAATGTATGTTAAAATTCCCCCAATGAAAACTATTGGTTTCACTTAGATAGTGGCATAACTATGACAAACGAACACTATCAGTAGATCTAAGTGCTAGACCTCATTAAATCCAGACAACTGACTTCTTGCTTGGAACAGGAGTAAACTGAACTAGAAGCAGCTGCTTGCCTGCTTGTGGAAATTTGAATGGTCTTTGGGCAACTATCAACATTCAGAGGACTCAGGGCTTTGGGAAGGTTGCCCTTTAGAGAATTCACAGTGGACTATCTGATCCAGGATGAGTAGCCTAAACACTTCTGCTGTCCCATCCCTTCAAAGGAAATTAAAACACCTAAAACTCTTTTGTTTCTAATCATCTGCCATCAGTGAGAAAGCCACCGCACTTTTCTTAGCCAGGCAGGACATAATTTAACAGTCGGGGCTTAGTGATAGCATCAAGTCCCAACCTATTTCTTCAAACACTGCCCACTGATAGCAGGTGGGATCATGTGCTGCCTGCTTAGATGAGCTGCCTAGTATAACCTCTGGTTAATTTGAATTTTTGAGTTTGAAATGCATGGATAAAGGTGAGATCAAGTTAACAGTGACCTAACCTAGCGAGAAACCGACTGAGTCAGATGTGCCAGGCAATCAAATCAAGTTAATTTTCTGCCAAGTAGGCAGATGGCAACACCTCACTCATAGCCAGAATAAAGGAATAAGGAGCCCACGGCAGGCATATACCTGAACACAAATGAGGCAACAATCAACAAATGGCTGTGGAAAAATCAAGATTAGAAATACTGAGATAGAGAGAGTGGGCAATTCCAAGTCACTTGGCTAGATGATAAACACCAAAATTACATTCAAGACTTGAAGCACTATATATGACAATGACTTAGGTAACTTCTGGGAAGTCCAAAAGTGTCAGCATGAAGCTGGAAAAAAAATCCATTTCAATCATCACTGTGGGGGGTTGTATGCTTTGCTTGCAAGAGTTGGACTCTGAGGAAAGGGGATGCGACCAAATTTTGAAATGTAGGTATTGCAGAGAACATTCTGCATCAACTGCTTGGAAAGAAAGACGAATGAATGGGGCAGATCAAGAGTCAAAGTTCAGGGATCAAAATGGTTGCTAAGTAAGGCTAGTGAAAGAAAAATAACCAAGTATAGACATTGGAAATGAAGATTGAGGGCTTGAATTTAACATCAAGTTGCACCCATCTTTGGGCATGAAAACTTGGTAAAGTCAGATGTGAGGCAAGTGGCGTGATCTTGACCACATCTGTGCAAGTTCCTCCCTTTACCAAGTGTCTAATATGGCTGTGATCAGGACCACACCCAAAACAGGCACGACAGCAATTTAAATGCATTTAAATTGAATTAATGGGTTGCACATCCAACTTTACCAGCACTTCCCTCTTTACTATTGCATTCGCCAATTGGGAATCTGCGCAAATCATACATGCTCAATAGAAGTCCAATTCAGGCACTCCATCAGTAAGGAGATAAGTGTATAGTGTCCGATGACGCTCTGTTACTCGTGGATGTCCTGTTGTTGCATCTATTTTCTCGGGTCGGTGGCGACTCTGCAAATGTATGGGGGATGGGGGGGGCTGTTGCTCTGCAAGGTATCCGCTAAATGACTTGTAGCCCAAACCTGGGTCTCAGCATTGACCGTGGGCCTTGTGGTGCTGCTGGGTCCTAGTGCACTCAGCTCACTTCCAGCTGAAGGATGTGCACAAAGCCCTTGCAAATAGCACTGCAGCAGTGTTTCAACTTTGCGAGGAGCTGTGATTGTGGGGAGCACATGGCTGGGGGAACTGGGGGATGTGTGACTGTGGGGAGCATGTGGCTGGGGGAATTGGGGGGGCATGAACAGTGATTGTTGATGTGTTAGGGGCAAGAAGCTTTCTATAACCTCGACATAATCCTCTCCATCTCCCGCTCCCCACTCCCTCCACTTTCAGAGTGATAATATTGCTTTTTCTATGCAACCAATCGATCTTGCTGTCCTTTTGGTTGGTGCTGGAGCAGGAGGAAGAATTGCAGGCAGAGGGGGCCTGAGCCTTAACACATCCAGGACTAGAGGGAGATGACTGCCAGAGGCAGGAGGTGGCCACCATTCACCCAGAGGAGGGGCGCAGGAGAAGAAGGGAGCAGAGGTGCCATCAGTTCTGTGTGTGAGTGTCCTTCGAGCAGATGTCAGACACTGTATGCCACCGACGTCTCCATCTCTGAAAAGGAGACTGTGCAATGCCTGTGCAAACTGTTGTAGGACCTAGCACCTAGAAGCATTGGCGGGAGGCAGTACCACCCACTCTCAGTGGCTGCAAAATTGACGGCTGCTCTAAACTTTTACGTAACTGGTTCTTTTCAGACTCCAAGCTGGGAATGTCTGTGGGATCTCCCAATCTGCTATGCATACCTGTGTGAGCCAGGTCACTGAAGCCCTGTATGCCTGGCTAACCAGTTCATCAATCTGGATCAGGCGCAGCAGGAAAACGAGCAGCAGGGCTCACAGCCACAATGGGTTGCCTAAAGTGCAGGAGGCGCTTGACTGCATACACATCTCCCTCAAGGAACCCCCCCTACAGAACCTGTGGAGATTTGTAAATAGGAAGGGGTTCCATTCCCTGAACGTTCAGTTAGTGTGTGACCATAACATAACCATCACGCACATCTGTGCCAGACATCCAGGCAGTGTGCATGACAGTTTCATTATCAGGAGTTTGGACATCCCAGAGACATTCCAGAAGGAGCCCAGGCTGTGGGGGGTAGTTCGTGGGTGGTATGGGTTACCTGCTTCAGACATGGTTGATGATGCCTGTGCAGAGGCCTATGACTGAGGTGGAGTCCCACTATAACGAGGCCCATGTAGCCACTCACGCAATAATGGAGAGGTGCACTGGGCTCCTCAAAATGTGATTCCAGTGCCTGGACCGATCTGGCAGGGCTCTCCAATACAGACCAGTGACCTGTTCAAGCATAGCGATTGTGTGCTGTGTCTCGCACAATCAGGCTTTATAGAGAGGTGGCGTCTTGAAGGAGGATGTGGAAGCTGACCAGCTGGTCATCGCTGGGGAGGATGACCAGCAGGAGGAAGAGGAAGAGGAGGAGGAGGAAGATGAGGAAAAGCATGCCGAGGAACACCAATCAGGCACTGGAGGGCTGGCAGCCCAAATGAGATACACGAGGGTAGCAAGTAAGGCCCTGATCAACAGACAGTCTGGGTGGCAGGCAGGTGGGGGAGATAAGAGAGTGAGTAATGTTGGAGCAATGGCTGTGGGGGCCAGGGAAAGGTATTATGCAAGCCGGGTGTGATGTGTAAGGGAGCAGTATTCTATCATTTTTTTGGTGCACGTGCACAGTTGAAGGTGCTGATCAGAGCTGCAGTATTTTGGGCATGATAAGCCTTGCCCACAGGCTTGTTCAGTGCGATTCAGAATCTCTGTTTTTTTTCAGGCAGAGTGCTTATGGGGGCGCCAGAGAATGGGTCTAAAAGTCAGATCTGAAACATTCCTAGATTCAAGTCCACCCAGCACTTAGAATCAAAATGGGAAAATTGGCCTGAAAGTCTTGGTTAGAATTTTAAGGATGGCAAGCAATCAGCAACTGCCATCACAAGAGTTGGCATTGAACAAACAGCTGCCGACTCTCTTAACTCCCAACACCATTTAACGTTCACTTGAGCACTGATTGACAGTGAGTGGGACTTCCATTCATCCTTGGAAGGAAGTCCCGTCTGTGAGAGCTGTCAGCTGATCTATTTGGCCAACAGATCTTCAACCTTCAACTTTCAATCTCCAAGTACAGAAGTTTCCTTGAGGAGCTTGTTGTAAAACTGAGGTGCTTCAGTGCCACCACTGGTAGGAGACTGTATTAGAATGTGATAATTCTCAGTGGGAAGTTTTCACTGTAGGAATTTATATTAGGAATGTAACGGGTGGAGAATTATTTTATACATTAGAATTATCTACATTTACAGTCACAATAACAACAAAGAGTAAGAGGCTAGAACAATTGTTTAAATACGCACCCTTCATGTCTTGAGATGAAATGCATCCCGGATTGACGAGATGTGTCTTTTTTACCTGCCTGCTTTATAAATCCTAAATGAGATGAATCTAGTTCCTAGTGAGCTTGAACTCACAATATATCAAGTGTCATTACCTAGGCACTAAAATTTGGAATTCTGAAGCTCATGGTTCATTTCAAAGGGAGAGAGTCTCACCCTGCAGTAAGCCATGTCAATCACATGTGTAATTACGTCTGATTTTGGAGTGCTTAACGCTGAAATTAAGTACACAAAAATACGTTCAGTTTCACAGTGCCAGCATTCCTTGGTTTGAGCACTCTAAAAATTCAGCAGAAATTATAAGAAAAAAACAAAAGTTAGTTACATTTTATTAACGTGTTCTGTCACTCAAACCTATCAAGTAATTAAGGAAAAACACCTATAAAAAAGACTCTTACTCGTGAAAGTGGCAGCACAAATTGATTAGTCGTCTGCTCATCATCAATGTTGATGATATATCCAATCACTTCTCCTCTTATTGAACTGCTGTTTGGTTGCGTCCACGTAACATTTAAAGCAGATGATGAAAGTGAGAAAACTGATGGTGCAGCCATAAACAAGGGTGCTAAAAGGATTAAAGACATGTCAACTTAAAAGAAGTTTCTGGTACATCAAATGATAAGGCAAAAATATTTGCAGAAAGTATCTGTCTGTGGAAAACACTGAAAAGAAAGGAAAATGTATACATTTGAATTACACCTTGTCATTGTCTGAAAATCTGTTTGACAGTAATGTTAAAGCTGACAGTAACAACATGAGATTTTCCATTTCATTTTCAACAGTACATTCATCCTCTTTGACTTTTACCCAATTTAAAACTAGTTTATATGTAAACTTGTCAATCTAGCAATTTACTCAGGGGAACAAGTGTACTTTACCAAGGATGTTGCAGTTCAGAAACCTGTCAAGAAAAGCCTATAATATACTCCTTTTCATGTTCATTGTTGCTTAAGTAGCATCTATTGGAGATCAATACTATCCATTAAAGAATAATTTTAGCTTTTCAAATTGAACCATATGTATTATTAAAGATGATATAGCTGTATGATTATTGAATTCTCTTACACTCGAACTAAGACGCATATTAAAATATACTAGACATATTGGCCAACACAGAGATAAATAACCGAATTAATTTTCTTAAGCAAAGTATAAACATGTTGGAAAATGAACTATTGTAACTAATTAATTAATTATTGGTTGACTAGAGTGGTATTGCTTGGGTCCAAATAAAAATATTTCTGATCTTAGAACTGATACTGTATTTCTTCCTCCACTAATTATTTTCCTATGTTTTGTACTGTCTTTCAATTTGTCTTATCTCTCCCTCTTTCCTCGTTTCTCTTTATGACTTCAAATACTTTTCTCCCTCTAGTACCTGTTGTCCAGATATTAACAGAGGCAGGTAAATTAAAGTGGAGCAGAGAACGTCAGACAGGAAATTGGGAATTCCCCAAATGCTATGGAGTTTTAATGCCACAGTGTGTCTTTTGTCATTGACAGAATCCTTGTCTGGAAGTCAGCCTGACTGACAGGCTTATCTTCCAATCACACAGGGAGGATTCTGGTGTGGACCACAGGGTTGTCGATAGTGAAATTTTGGTTACCTTTAATCTCCAAAATTATGCTGATATATTACAGTGGTTCATGCTCTGGATCATTGCACTGTTAAGAGGAGTTAAGAAAATGAATTCTACTTCCCATTATGAAATGGATTATGATGGTGAAATTGATCTGCAATAATAGCACAAATTGGGCTCAAAGTGAGTTGGCAGTTGGTTTTACGCCATCTACTAAAAGAGAAATTACTTGTTGAAATGGTCTGAGTTTCTTTGTTTCATTTCAGAAGTGATCCAAATTGAGAAATAACATTTCCGTGATTTTTTTTATCATGGAGAATTTTCCATCTAAAGAAAACCACTGAAAAAAAGTCTGGTAAAATCATACTGTCTGTGTGCTGTGACTATCCTGAGTACATGGGAATGATGTGGCATGGCTGTGTTTTCTTCTTAATTAAAAATACAACTGCCTTTTAAACTTTGAAGACTATAAGATATCAATCAAATAAAATCTTTGACTGAGATGTTATTAAATAAAAGACAAATTACAATTATATTCATATATTATGCAAATCAGGTGATAAAATTTGTTAATACTAACCAGCTTCTGCAGTTCTTCCCGATGCCCACTGTGAGGATGCACTGCCTGCCATATTAATTGTGTGCACTTGAAATTCATACACAGTAAATGGTACCAGATTAGTAACTGTTGTATGAGTCTGTGGTGAAATTAACACAGTTTCGTTTGGTGATCCTAAGGTTGATTGAGGGTTATACCATCCACTGTCTTGAAAAATACACTTTTGAGGAGGATCATGTGACCCATCTGGTTGTAAGAGTCCTCGCATATAGAGTTCATATCGAGTTATTATTCCTGGTAAAAAAATTTAGATTAGAAATTTACCTTTGTATATTTTACCTCTTCCCACTTACTCTTCAACAATAATATCACACTGTACTTTCATGATTACAAATCACAACTGTTAAAATTAATTCAGGATCCTGTTAAATCCAACAGGTCAAACCTGGCTAGCCTAACATATGTAGCCAGATATGCCAATGGACAATATACATCTTTAACCAGATAAAATTTGGCAAATACAGAAAAATGTCAATTATCAACAAATAATTCTATTTGTTCATGTGAATGATGGTTAAATTGAGCAATGTAACCTAACTGAGAAACTGAAGAATGAGAACTAAGAATATAACAACAGAGGATGCTGGAAAAACTCAGGAGATTTGGCAGCATCTGTAGGGAAGGAAACAGTTAATGTTTCAAGTCTGTTTGGTTCCCCACCAGAACCAAAGATAGGGAGAATGTATTGAATATTAAACTGTAGCTGTGAGGGATTGCAACGAGATGTAGCAACCTTAAGAACAAAAGTCAGATGACGAGGTGTTGTGGGTGGAGTGATGGGGTTGGGGTTGTGGTTGGTGCATGGAGGTGGGAGGGAGGGGTTTTGCACTGAAATAGTAGATGTATCAGATTTGTTTTTGAAAGGGATTTGAGATGTAGGAGAAACATCATTGTCTCAAGCTGTTGAACATGACTTTAGAATAAGCTTCAGTCTGCAAACATGACCCCAACATTCCTGTTGTGTGCCATTTTAGTTTAGTTTAATTATTAGTGTCACAATTAGGCTTACATTAACACTGCAATGAAGTTATAGTGAAAATTTCCTAGTTGTCACACTCTGGTGCCTGCTTGGGTGTGCTGAGGAAGAATTTAGCATGGCCAACATCTTGATCTCATGCCCACATGTTCATTGCCTGCTGCAATGCTCCAGTGAAACCCAACATAGCTGGAGGAGCAGTATCTCATCTTCCAATTCGGCACATTACAGCGCTCAGAACTCAACATTGCATTTAACAACTTTAGACTGTGATCTTTCTTAAAGGTCTTAAGAAAAATCTTTTCTTAAGCCCCCTTTAGTTTAAATATCTCATACATTTATTGTCTTAGCGCAAAGACCCTTCTTTCCCCACATTTGTTATTTGTTTTTAAGGTTGCTCCATCTTAGTGTAATGTTTTAATATCTAACGCATTCTCCCTCCCTGAAGCATAACTCTCTGTTTTCTGTCTTTCCAGGTGAAAAGAGTGTTGAATTCATGGGGGAGCCAGAGAACGAGATAGGCAGGGGAGGGGGGCTATCTTGTGACAGTCATCCTGATGGCAACTGGCAATGTGTTCCTTCTTGTCTCACTGATAAGCAGACCTTGCTCCAGAAGGCTGTAGATGTCATTAATGACTTTCCATAAAGACTGAGCCTCAAACAGCACTGGTTCTCACAAACATGGATAAAACTGATCTTCTGCCTGTAGGTCCTGTTAGAAGGTCTTTCCTTTTTAGAGCTGGATCCCTGTGTCCATTGAAATGGCAGATGGATTTTGCTGTCGTCACTCTTGCTGCTGTTAGTATCACTGATGCTGCTCTTCTTGTTCTTCACTAGAGCTACATGAGTGACTTCCACACTGCAATAAAGGCTGACAGCAGGAAAGTGTAGATCAAGGTGAGTGAAGTCCAATGTAGATGAACTAACTTCTAAGAAATTGGAAGTTACTTGCCAAGCAGGGAAATTAACACACCCTCACAAGAAACATTCTGAGCATCAGTCTGCTACCACAGCATGGCTACAACTATTCAGTTTCACTGAAGGCTTCCCAACCTGTCATCATTCTCTGATATGCTCACACTTTGTTAACCCCTGGCAAGTTCCACATGGAAGCCCATGTATTAGTTAATAAAGCCAGAATGGCTACATCTGCAGTTAATTGAGAATTTAATGATTGACATTACTAATCTGGCAGTTCCATAAGGTTTCCCACTCACCTTCAAACCCATCTAAGTTAAATCCAAAGGTGGGTGAGATCTTCTAGAATCATGGAATCCTACAGTGCAGAGGAAGCCATTTGGCCCATCAAGTCTACACCGATTATAATCCCACTCAGGACTCCATAACCTCATGTATTTACCCTAGCTAGTCCCCCTGGGCAGTAAGGTGCAATGTAGCATGGCCACCTAACCTGCGCTTCTTGGAGTGTGGGAGAAAACCAGAGCACCCGGAGGAAATTCATGCAGATATGGAGAGAATGCAAATTTCACACAGACAGTGACCCAAGCCAGGAATCGAACCCGCTTCTCTGGTGCTGTGAAGTAGCAGTGCTAATCACTGTGCCCCCATGTCACCCAATGGCACATTGTCAGGCTGTTAACCAAATGTCCCGAACCTAACCCACCTTCCCCTTGACAATTAAAGTTCTAACCTAGTACACTGTTATGAACTCTTATTTGTCATAAATTATTTCAACAGTAGCCTAGGGAAAGGTAAAAGTATCATGATTATTTTCAACGTATCCAATGTCACTGCAGCCCAATATGTATTTGTCAGTTATTCATTTGCTGGCACATCAGATTTGCAAGTATCAAGCTGCAAGAAAACAAAGTTACAGAAATAAATATGGAAGGTTTAATCATTGAACTTCCTTTGTATATCAGCGGATTTATATATTAATGGATTTACATTCAGAAAAGCAGCCTGGAGGTGCTGATTTATAAATATGAATTACATGCCTTTGCAGTTATATTTCCAAAATAATTTGAATACATATCAGTTGAGTATTGAATGCTATTAAAGGTAGAAATGGTTATAAATTTAGTGAACATGTGAAAACAATATTGATTATTATTCACTCGGTTGCTTCTTTAACAAAAACCCCTTTTGTCACCTGAGCAATACTTCCATCAAACCATGTCAGGATAATATATGTACCTACAGAAGCAATTCTAGCAGTGTAAAAACATTTTTAAAGCCAATGTCAGGCTTGTCCTCTAAGGATACATTTATATTTCTAGCTAAATGATGATATAGACTGAACATTACATTTTACAGAAAGTCAGCCAACAACTCAGGAAGAACTCTTGACAGTTACCCAAAGGATCGTGATTGCATGTCTTATCACTGTAAGTTATTAGCTCAGAGTGTTGAGTTTTGTCTGATTTTAGCGAGGCTATTGGAAAAAGACAACACAGACAGATATGCCACTTCGCTACAGGAGGAGTGAAAGGAAACTTCACTTGAATACGTTCCTCATGCTGACTAATGATAGCAGCATTGACAGTCACCATTGAGATATTTACAGCCGAGGCAATTTTACTTTCTGGCTCTCTTGTTGGAGAAGATATGGAGGAGGTGAGGGGGTAGATGTGATTCTCCCAGCCTGCTGTGCTGCTCTAAAAGCAAAATAGTCCGAGAGACTATTCAGTGGAAGCCATTTCGTGGGCTGCCCATTGGCGCCAAGGCCTCTGCGTGTCTCTGACACCAAGATTTTGAGAGCGATCAGCTCCATGACAATGGGACAAATTGCAATGTTGACATGACATTCATACCTGATTAGCGAGTCCGGGACTGAAGTTTCTGAGCCTGCTAACGAATCATCTGTGCCCCCCCAACCAGGAATTGTTCATTCCAGCGATGCTTACAACTGTTTTCCACTAATAGGTGGGAACCCCGTTGGAATGGAGAGGCCATTGATGCCCTTCCAAAAGGTGGTGGTTAAGGGGGGCAGGGGAGCTGTTTCCTGGGCAGTGCCAGCCTGGCCCCCTGGCATGGCCCAAGGATTAAATTGGCAATGCTCACAGGACACCTTAGTACTGACCACTGGGCATCAGGCAGTGCCAAGGGGCAGCACTGGGAGTGTTATGGGGATAGCCAGTGATCAGGAGACCGCACTGTGGGCCACTGTGCATGTGGGTTGCTCATAATGCATGAATTTGCTTCCATCAGTCAGGGAATCCTCCCTAGTTCAATCAAATGTCAAAATTAAAATTAATGTATCTAGAAGTTGTTAATTAAAGCAAATTTCAAATTTGGTATTTCATATGTTTGTTAAAGTTTAACATGCTAATATATGAATATAATACTTTTGTGAGTTAGAAAATTAAGTCTTACCATTAGGTTTTGCGGGAGCAAACCATTCAATAAAGAGTCCTGTGGAACTGACAGTTCTAATTATTGGAAGACCTTGTTCTTCAGGTGGAGCCTGTTCAGTTATTTCCACAACAGGATTGCTTTCAACACAGCCCCCAATCGTACAAGCCTGGACACTGAAAGTGTATTTTGTGAATGGAGTCAATTCATTCAAAGTCACAAATGTTTGAAGGCCTTGGAAATGCACGTGAGCCACAGGATCAGCCAGAGTAGTAGATTTCAGTATATATCTCTCAAGAGGTCCTGAAGCATTTGACGGAGTTGTCCAGTTTAACGAAACTGATCGTGATCCAACAAATCCAACATGACTCAAATGAAAGAGTCCAGTAGGACAGCCAGTCTTTGTGCGATAGCTACTAATGTTGCTTCTTGTGCTGCCATGAACATTACTTGCCACAATATAATAAGAGTAGATTTTGTAAGGTGTTAAACCAGTATCACTGAAGTTATTGAGACCTTTAAAAGAACAAAGTTATGTACTTATTCATTTAAATAAAGCACTGTGAAAAATATTCAATTTATATTGGAATTGTTGGAAATTATAGCTAATGGGTTTTTGTGATATTTACATTCAAAAGATTTATTTCCTCATGTTCAATCTTAAGAAATAAAAATAAATTGTTACATTCCTACACATCATGTTTAGTTGTGTGATGGTCACAAGGCTGAGAATTATCAAACTACTGTGATAAATTCATGAGCACTCAATAAGCTGTTTGATCCCTCACATTAAATTAATAATGAAATAGAAAGCATTGGTATTATTATTCACCTTAATTTTGCAACACTTGATTTGAAAAGAAATTTACATAAAGAAAGGACAAAACAATTACTTTCTGATCTCAAATTGCCCATTTAGAGTAGTACTCACTTCCACTTAGATTTGTTCTAACTATAAAATGCAGTGTAGAAATTAATTTGGGCGATTTTATTATATGGACACTTAATGCTTGGTAACAAACATTCTACTAACCAAAATGGTATGCTATACAAAATTAATTGGTCAATACTCTGCTAAAATAACAACAAAAAGAATTTGATATGAATGCTTTTGGCATTTGTAAAGTGTTCCCACTTGCATTTTCACTGTAACTTCCAGTGTCTCCTTATTAATTGAATTGGCTAACTTCTTTATACGATGATGTTATTTGAAACACAGGTCGAATTTCTCCGATCTTACGGGCGACGGGAATTACCACTGTGAATGAAGACTTGGCTGAGGGCCAAATTCTCCTGTAGTGGTAGCGAGGTGTGTGAGACTGGAGGATTCTGGCCACAATTTTCAATTTCACAGTCAATTATAATATTTCAAAAACACATTGGGGCTGAAATTGGTCTTTACTGACAACACCAAGCAAGCAATAACAAATTGGCAACTCCTTTTACATCCAATCAATTTTCTTTTCCATTCGAGACAGGTGGGTGTGAAACGGATTGCCAATTTGTTACTGGCAGCTTATTTCCCCACCAAACACCTTCAATCCAAAAGTGGGAACTGCAATAGGATTTTGTCAATTAAATAATCTACCCACCTTGGAAAGAAAGGTATAAAAATCATTGCAAAATTTGGTTTGATGTTCAAGTCAGGCAGCTTGATCAGCAACTAAAAGAACTGTCACCAGGGAGTTTGAGTACTTGCTGGGTAATCAAATGAATGATTTATTTTAATGTACGTGTGACTAATAGGTGTATTGTTAAAGTTTATATCGTAATTTGTGTATTGCTTTGTTCAAGCCTTAAATCGACTTTAGTGTTTAATTTGAGCTTTTAATTCTTTCTCATTATCTCTCAAAATACTCATGCCTGATCAGTAGTGTAATCTGTCAGGGATAGAGGTTTTATTTTACAATTCATATAAAATTATCTTGTCCATCATTTTTGTATACACAATTGGGAAGGAATTGGATTTAGTAGCACCCTTGATTTAGTGCATGAGAATCACTTGGCATGGTAGTACAATGATTAGCACTGCTGCCTCAGAGCACCAGCCACCTGAGTTTGATTCCCAGCTTGGGTCACTGTGTAGAGTTTACACTTTCTCCCCGAGTCCACGTGGATTTCTTTTGGGTGCTCCAGTTTCGTCCCACGTTCTGGGAGACGTACTGGTTAAGTGCACTGACTCACAGATGCCAGAGTGTGGCTACTAGGGGAATTTCACAGTAACATCAATGCAGTGTTAATGTAAGCCTAATTGTGACTCATAAATAAACTTTAACTGGGATTGAAAATGACATGAGCACATGTATGGTTAACACCTGCCAGAACATAGAGAGCAGGTAGTTCATGATGTCAAACAACTTTAACATTGATTTGACACCTTCCCTTCCATAGTGTAGCTCAAAAATTCAGCCCACATTCTTGCTTAAACTTGCACAGCTAAACATATGTTAAGCAAGCTAAAGGACACCATCTCACTCACTGTATACTAAGGGAGCATTATCTACTTGCAAGGTTTCATTACTGGCTGCTTTCTTCAGGCTGTTCTTGCAACCTCAAATATTTTTAATGCTTTCCATTGTGGATTCAAGTTTCAAAAGTTTACAATGATTGATATGGCAGCTGCTGAAGGGCTTTTTGCTATCCTCAAGGCTTCAGAACAACTAACTGTGTTCAGACATAATTGTCCTTGTATGTCTTCTTTTTGAACAAAGCATGGTAGGGAGAATGTTCACAAGCCACATCAAGCTGCTAAAAGAGGGAGAAGGTGGAGCTGGAGAAGGGAAAAGCAAGAAGCCAGGTCTTTAGGGAGCATTCTCCTGTGGACAATTATTGCAATGTCTATGTTTCACCAAGGAACTCCTCACTGGAATCTGCCAACTGCTGCAGCCACAAATGTAACATCTTATCTCATAGAGCTATCTTCTCTTAGTATCTTTTGACCATTCATCTGGAAGGCCTCCAATTCACCTGTGGAGAAAGGGCCCATCTCCTCCTTTCCATCTCCTTCATAACACTGTCAGTGCAGCATTAGAAAACTTGGATGCCTATGTTCTTCCATGTTCAGCCAGTCTTCTTTCTTTGAAAAGTTAAATTCAGCTCACCTTCTCCAACTATGATGCATCACCTCTTTAAGAGGTGTTGCCTATATCTTTAAACAATGGAAGCTTGTTTTAACCTGTGCAGGCTAGTTATAAGTGTTGCTAGCATGTATTCGTTGTGGGCTCCCTACTGGCCCATGCAGCCAATCAACAGCATGGCTGGTACTGGTTATATGCAGATATTAATGCTAATGAAAAGTTAGCATAAAGGTGCCTGAAACACCACATTGCAATTCCTGTGCCAATTTTTGGATCTATCTAATTTAGCCTGATTATATCATTTTGAAGTAAAATTGTTTTAAAATAATAGATAAAGGAATTTCATATGAACATGTCATTTTCCGAGCTCAAACCTCACTGTGCAATTTTAATCCATATGCTTTCTTATATGTTGGGTAGTTACTGTGAGCTAGAACATGAAGTGAGAAACATATCAGTGCTGCTTATTTAGTTTCCCCAGTAATGGCATTGTACATTCGTGTGCCTTTAAGAAATGTATTTTATATCATGTGTTTCATATTTCAACTTTAATAATAGTGCCATTTGTTGACAGCCAGCAGCTCATCTGGTGATACCACAGAAATTTAATTGTTCCTAATTATTGGAGTGATTGGTTTAATCTATGCTAATGCATTATTGTTATTCTTAGAGTTGTCCCCTGGGTTTTTCAGAATAGGGTTTGATTAGTTTGATTGGCAAGAAGAAAATCATGTGTACGTGTGGAACTATGCTTACAGAGAGGGAAAATAGGCAGTTGCAATTTGAATTTGAAAACAACAGTTGCTTTTTTTTGCTTTCTTTCTGAAAATTGAGACCTGCTAGGAAAGAGGATCTTTCTCCAGAGGTCTGCAAAATATGATTTCTCTGCCTCCCTCTCTCCCTCTCTTTCTTACTGGAGTTCTGTTGTGTGAAGACTGCTCTTCCTTTGGAGGCTGTGTTCTGAGAGTCAATGGATAGGTGTCTTCTGTACCTTTGTCTGGAGTGGTAAAAGGCCAGAGAATTAAAAATTCATTTAAGCCTGTGTGTCTTGCTAACTGATTCTAAAGAGGAATTTATGTCTATGAGGATATTGCTTAAATTGGAACTTATAGAAATACTAAGCAGTTAAGAATCATACCTTTTCATGTTTAAATATTTCAATTGATAAAAGCCATGCTAATTATTTTTGTTATATTTAAACTGTATTGTTAATTAAAGTTTATTTTCATGAAAGTTTCCTAGTGGGTTAATAAAATCATATTCGGAGTGGAATGCCTTATGCTCATATGAATGCCAAAATCAAAAAATAGTTAGGCTCTAATTTAACTTCACAAGATGCCTTAGAGTTTTTCATCTGGTCCTTAACAATATGGAGTGCTGAATGTTCATCACTATGGAATCTTATTAGTACTGTGTTCAGGAAAATCACTGTTAACAGTCACGTCACAGAAATGTAGAGAAAAAGCATTTGTCAAATAAGTTTCTTTCCAGCACCAATCCACAAAGAGTCCTCAGTAAAGAACATTCACTCATTCCACCAAGTCTACTAAATTTTTAATTTTGGTTACATCACCTTGAAGAACTTAATAGAGGTGAGCACTGTTCCTACATAGGGAAGGAGTGTCACCTCAAGCCACTCTGACTAGCAGATGGTTCAGAACACATAGATAAAAACTAGTGACAATGATCTGCTTGCCCTTTTGGCCACGTATTAGTATACAAACCAGAAATAGAAATAATATGACAAAAAAGAAACAAAGCAATTCTAGGTCTTCATTTTAAAAATTGCTTCCAGTTATATAAGAACATTAATTGATGGAAGTTACGACAAATTTTAACATTTTTCACGATCTCATTCCCAAATAACCACTTAGAGTATTTAAGGAAAAGAAAACAGCTTACCAAATGGATACTTATCCTGAACAGTATAAATTTCTACTCCATCTCTATACAGTGTATATGTGAGTTCATTAGTGTTTGGTGCATCCGGTGGACTCCATAATAGATGAACAGCAGTAGAACTCAAAACATGGGCTCTTGGTGGAGGTTGCTGAACTGGAGCTATATTAATTAAAATACAACTTGTAACATATTTTAAAATGAAACAACTTGCATTTATATTTCAATTTTCACAACCATGGGATGTTCCAAAGCATTCTACAGACAATTAAGTACTTCAAAGTGTAGTCATATAGGAAATGTAGAAAACAAGGCAGCCAATATGCTATTTTGCACATTAAGGTCCTACAAATTGCAAAGGAAGAAATTGCCAAATCATCTGTTTTAAATGTAGATTGAGAGTTAAATGATGGCTCGGGCACTGGGAAACTGCCATTCCTATTCTTTTGATTGCATTGCAGGATTTTTATTTTTATCTTCACTGGATACGGCAGTCAGGGCCTTGGTTTATTGTTCAGATGAAAGATGGCACCTCCAATGGTGCAGCACTTTCCTCAGGACTGCATGGAAGTGATAATGCTCAAGTCTCTGGAGTGTAACTTGAACCTGCAACCTAAGCTGTGCAAGTGGAACATCCCTGTTTTTTGCGTTGAGAATTCTGAACATAACTATTGACCTGGAATTTGCTGAAGAATGACACATGCGTAAATCAGCTAACCTGTGATGAAATGACATAGCACGTGAATTCCAAATTGCTACTAACACCTGTCCTATTTGTGCCATAGGCTTTGTGAAAATGGACTATCTTCAACTTTGCCATGAGTTTCATAAAATTGCTACATTTACTTATTCATTGACTTATTAAACTTACGACAGAAAGTTAAGTCTAGTAGTTAATGGCACAAGTACGGTTTCAACAATATGCTAATTGTTGATGACTGCCAATCAACCTCTCTGGAGCAAAAGGTGAACACTTAACAGTATGGAGTCTTATATTTTTGAAGTAATGAATTGTTGTTGAATTTAAATTTGAATTATTTTTCTTACATTCCCTTTCTGTTTTAACTTAATCATTCTTTTTCCTTATTGGTCTTCTTAGGTCAGATTTGACCTTTTTATTCAACCTTTGTCTCCAGCTGTTTAATTCTTAATCTTTAAATTTCATTGTTTGAGATGACACTCTATTGATCTCTTTGCACAGTAAGAAGTCTCACAACACCCGGCTAAAGTCCAGTAGGTTTATTTGGTAGCACATGCCACTAGCTTTCGGAATACTGCCCCTTCATCTCTTTGTTCACCAAGTCCCAAATGTCTTCTTCTCCTTACGCATCATTATCACCTTGTATTTCCCAATTGTTTTTTATTGAATAATGCAGAGAAATGTTTAATTAACTAAGCACACCATGG
This sequence comes from Sphyrna mokarran, assembly GCA_024679065.1. Classification (NCBI taxonomy): domain Eukaryota; kingdom Metazoa; phylum Chordata; class Chondrichthyes; order Carcharhiniformes; family Carcharhinidae; genus Sphyrna; species Sphyrna mokarran. The sequence goes on from JAGIQG010000012.1 coordinate 54,226,229, forward strand.
ACTTCCCAATTCCTGCAAATTCCAGACCATTAATGTGTTGTCCTTATTAGTAAGGGCATTTTATGACCAATTGCAGAGTTGCCCTTAACCTTTGGCATCCATCCAACAACAACTTTCATATATACAGCGTTGCTGCTAATGCTGAAAAACATTTCAAATTGCATAGATTAAGGCCTGCATTTAGCCCAATTTGCACAAGCACCATCCATCTGTTTTGGTAATAGTTGATACCTCAAAATGATATATAACGTACAGAATCGATCCATAAAATAAAACATTTTCAAACAGAAACTGATTACACTGTTTGGCATTAGAATGATTATGATGTACTAAAGCTGAGAAAGCAAACCTTGAATTTTCTGCTGTCACCAGTGTTTGGAAGGCAAACCTCTGAAATGGGACTGTCAAACAATACTCAGCTATACCATACTCCAGTGTCAACTTGTAAATACCCGCCATAAATTTGCTTGCAGAAAAATAATTACTTACTTTTACTGCAGCCAAATATGTTGTTCACATCCAAATGGCTCATATTGTGGGCGCATACATCACATTTTAAACCGGTTACAAACTGTTTACAGAAACATGCTCCATTTGTTTGGTGGCAAGTGGCATTAACGCTGCCTGCAGGGTTGCAATTGCATGGATGACAGCTGTAAATACACAGAACAAAGATAGAGTGATTTTTCACCATGTAACGTAGAAAACAGAAGTTGTCCTTTATAGCTTTACTGCAAAATTAAGTTTATGTTTGATAACATGATGGTACTTGGCTAATACTTTAAAAAGATCAGATGAAAATATTCTTCAACTGTTTATCAATTGGGCAAGAACTATTGTTTTAGAAGATAATCAACCCACTGTTCATTTTTGAAATTCCTAACATTACATCAGTTGCACTACATATGAAGGGGTTGGAGAAGGAAAAGCTGGCAAAGTAATGTCCCAAATCTCAAAACATTCACATATCAAAAGCAAATGATGAGGTAGAAAGAGACAGGAATACATCCTTTTTATATTTCTCACCACTCTGAATTAAAAGGTATGCCTTACTCCTTATAGAAAAGTGCACAGCACTCTCAGAAACAAATTTTAAGTTAAAAGATAAACTCAGTCTCTGTTCTATGTTACATGACAAAATGAGATATTTATGTTAAAGTGTTCACAAAACGTGGCATAAACACATGAGAGAAATGTATACAAAGGCAGTCTCAGTTTTATGTTGGGTACCGAACATACAGGGTAGTACTAGTCTGTTACCCATTTGGTGCTTCTCAACAACTAGTGCTTATACCCATAGTCATCAGTCTCACTGACAACCAGTGAAATGTAGATTAAAATGTGATCTGAACAATGTTATAAGTCGCTGTGGCAATGAAGAGTACCTCTGAATTTTGCACGACAAATCAGCTCATTCTATTAGCATACATTGAAAACACACGTCCAACTGTTTAGAAAATATGACAAGAAAGTAGACTTCCTTTAAATTATATCCCCAAATATTATGGTTTTAAAGATTTGCATTTCAAAAGTTTTCTTGTGTAAATTGCTTTTCATTTGTTTGTCCTGGTGAACCTTTTCTAAGACTGATTGTACAGTTCACACTTACTTCTTTGTTGTTACTTCAAAAATGCAAGCACAGAGTTCCACATTTACAGAGTTTACAGCTCTTCCAGCAGCCAATTGGTAAGCAGGGGCTCCAGGTACCAGTGTGCCCCAATACAATTATTAGAGGCAGAGGAGGCTTCAGGCAGATTGTCTGCCCATTGGGCATTTCACCACTTCTGGGATTTAGCCAGCACCAAGAAAAGCTACATTGTATTGTTTCCTGCCCAGCAGTTTTTACTGCATGGATGAATGGCAGGCATGAATAGACCTGGGCCTATTGGAGGATTCCATCCAAAGTCTCTCCTCACTGACTACTCTTTTCTTCTGATCTGTCTACCTCTATCGCCTCCCCCTTCATTGGCTGAGGCCTGCCAGGTGGCCCAGGCAAGAACCTTAGGCTTAAACTCCAGTCTCAGCTCCAGTTCAGCACATCTTCCTGCAACCCTCTCTGCAGTACCATAGTAGCCACTGCTCCCAATGGTGGCACTGCTGCCAATGGCATTGTTGATACCAGACAGCTGCTCTTCGAGGTGAGACTTCCTGCTGCTGAGGGACAATAGTCTCTCCTTGAGTCACTTGATGCCTGTGGGATCCTTTATATGGTTTGCTTTAGTTAGAAGCCTTCATTTTAAGATATTTATGCCCTGTGTCTCTGACTATGCTAAGTTTTAAGAGTTAATTTGACCACATTTTTAAATCTCAGCTGGGAATTCTGGGATGTCATGATGTGGAGCTGCCAGCGTTAGACTGGGGTAAACACAGTAAGAAACCTCACAACACCAGGTTAAAGTCCAACAGGTTTATTTGCTATCAAAATCCATTAGTTTTCAGAGCACTTGCTGCTCCTTCATCAGAACTCACCTGAAGAAGGAGTAGAAAGTGTTCTGAAAGCTAGTGGATTTTGCTACCAAATAAACCTGTTGGACTTTAACCTGGTTTTGTGAGATTTCTTACTGAATTCTGGATGAACATAGAAATTGACTACATTTGAAGATGCAACGTTTGCAGAAATGTTTTTTTTCATAAACAAGCTTTCCATGATCACACAACTGCAAATTGCTTTTGAAAATTACAGATTATCTGTGTCCAATAATTTCATAACTCATATATTGTGGTAATAGTTATGTGTATTCAGCTGAGTTGTGTTGAATCCTATACAAGTTCAAGTTCAAGCTGTTGTTCAGCTTTCTGGCCACCCTCTCCCTCTATCTCTCTCTCTCTCTTCTTCCAATACATCAGTCTCTTTCATTTCTGTTATGTTAATGATGATCAATAAACTTTGGACCAGTTGTGCCTGCATCTATTCTAAAAGAACAGATTCTACAATGCACAACCTGATGGAAGCTCCCCTCCCAACTTTTGCATTTGGAAGTGGGACCAGGTAACTCAGAATAAAATCCAGTGATTTGTTTATTGCAGGAAAAGAAACACAATGTGTTGGGGAACATCCAGCAGATCAGGTTGCACCAGTTCTGTATTTGCCACTGCATCAACTACTCTCCAAGCTATATACTTCAATCAAGGCAATTTCAAATTGTACCTCAATATGTCAAAAGGAAAAGTGTCTGAAAGTCTTGTTTATTTTAGTAGAGAAGATCACAGAATCCTTATGTTATAGAAGGAAGCCATTCAGCCCATCAAGCCTGTACTGACAACAATCTCACCTTATCCCACTCCAGAATGGAGTGCTGTCGTGTTTAAAATCCTGCCAAGTGACTAAGGGACATGGAGATCAAAGTGATCTGGCCACTTTGAAATTTGCACGGCTGACAAGCAAGAATGTAGATGTTGATCATTGGGCTGCCTGAAATCATCATGCCAGGGTGATCCTCAGCTCTGCCAGTGTCACTGTCTCCAGAGTGTCAAGGTCAACCCCTGACACATATTTACCCTCCTAATCACCCAGAAACTAGGATCAATTTATCATGGCCAATCAACCTAAACTGCACATCTTTGGAATGTGGCAGAAAACTGGAGCACCTGGAGAAAACCCACACAGCAACGGGGAGAATGTGCAAACCCCATACAAACAGTCACCCAAGCTGGGAATCGAACCCAGGTCCCTGGTACCCTCAGTCCCTGAGGCAGCGATGCTAACCACTGTGCCACTCCAATGTGCCAGCATTGTGTCACATTTCTAAAATAAAGGGGTTATTACGTCTTCTGCCCACAGATGCCAGGCGTTTGTTGCACTAATTTTCAAAGCCATTCAAATGATCTCTGTCCCTGTGGCCAAATCAACTGCAACGTGACATACTAAAGATGATTTTAACCAAACTCACATGTAGGAATGCAGAGGCCATGCAGTTTAAATCATCTTCAAAAATCTGTTGTCCCATTCCAACACAATTTTTGCCTGCTACCATTTTTAAATGACAATATTTTTAGGTGTCTGAAGTGCTGCCAAAGAAACCTGTGGTAGGTGCGTGCTACATGATTATATGCAAACCAGGAATCTACAATGTCATTAGGATCCAGACATGTCGTTAACTTGAAATATCAGAATCTTGCTCAGCATTAAAGCCACTGATTAATATCTCTTACAATTGTATTTTTAGTGGCAGAGGAGAAATGCGATTTAAAGAGACGATCAGCTCCAGGCAGCTGGATCAGACAGGAATTTGTGTGTGACTGCATTTGTAAATTTCCAAGGAATCCTTGAGCTTAGACCTTGCATGTTACTGACAATTTTCTACATCAGTCAACTTGAATAAGTACTCGCAATTTATCATGCTTGCTTCTTTGTTTCAGTTGGAAGAAGGGGAAAGGTTTTGAGTGGATGGAGGGGCTGTTGCTCATAGAAGGGCTTAGGCAGGGATTGGAATTTTCGCTCTCATTCTCATCAGGTGGGTTTGCAAAGGGAGCAGCAAATGTGGCAAGAAGTATAAAGTCATGTTTTATGTCAGCGTAAACACATGATGCGATTGTCCACTCCCCCCAATAGTTGTGGGATGTGTTTCCTGATGTTGAATGTCAGGAAACTCATTTGAATGTATTACTATGTAATCATCAAGTCCAAAGGCTAGAACCATGCCCCCAACCATCAAAAATCTATCCTTGGCGACTTGACTTTAAAGAGGTCTGCCCATACCTGCAGCTTCTGACAGAGAGGAAGGAAAATCCCTGCTGCAGAATGGAGTGCTGTCATGATATAAAATCCTGCCAAGTGACCGGAGGATATGGAGATTAAAGTGACCTGGCCACTTTGAAATTTGCATGGCTGACAGGCAGGAATGCAAATGTTAATCATTGGGTTGCCTGAAACCATCATGCCAGGTGTGATCCTCAGCTCTGCCAGGGTGAGAAGGGACAGTCCAACCACAAAACTGCCATCTTTCTGGACAGCGGCAAGGTTAACACTGTAGCCCCAAGCCAATCCCAGGACCTTTGAGTGACCCATCCTCCACAGCCGCAGAGGGGCAATCAGCCACTGGACCTTCCTCTTTAAGCTCGCTCAAGTCATCTGGCCATAGTGCCAGTGCCAGGGTGCCAATAGGCAGTGCACTGTTGGCACTGCCATGGCATATGAATTGAAGGGAGGTCTGAGGGGGAAGGGAGTGTGTGTGGGGGTGTGTAATTGGATAAATCTCTTCCCTGCATCGTGCAGGGAAGAAGATGACTCTCACTGCTGAGAGGTTTGTAGTTCTTTCTTGAAACTCAAAGTCCAACATGCCAGGTCCTTGCTTCTGAGGATCTGCCTGAAAGCTGCAGATTCCGCTAATGAGGTGGGTGAATAGAGGGAGATTCTTGAATCAGGCTTCAAGCCAGCTAATTATACTTGAAGTTGTTACTTTGAATATTTATTGGATTCCCTGCCCTTTACGAGTCGGAACTCGATTGGGGCTGGTGGAGTGGGCCAGGAACAATGCGATGGATCTGGTGCCCGATGCCCAATTTTCTGGGCCATCGTAATACCTGCAGGGAGATCGCAGCTGAGGAGTTTCCACACCACCCCCGCCCCCACCCCAACCCATGTATGTATGTAATTCCTTTGTCTTCCCTCAATGGATGCACCAACTGACAAAAACTCCTTCAAAAACAAGTCACACTACTTTCACAAATGTTGCAACAGCAGAAATAAATCAAAGGTACCTTGCCAGGAAGTGCTTGCCTTTCACAAGCCTTTTCTGGCTCATTGGAGGAGTGGCTCTCTCATGCAACTCAACAAACGTTCAGGTGTTCAATGGACCTGCATGGCCTAAGTTTTGAAAAATTGTTTCAAGCCAGCAAGAATGGCTGACTCATGTCATTAGGAGATCTCTCCTGATGTTTTTGGTGCATTTACAGAATGCCCTTACTCAGCCCCATCCCAGCTCGGGATGCCCGCTGGCTGCACTGAAAGTGACCAACAGCATGGAGAATGCTCGCTTCTAGCCTTATGGCTTCCATAGCAGCAGCACTGGTAGTGGCACTATGGAGCCTAAATTTGCAGCAATAGACTTTGAGCTAAATATGCTTTTATCATATTTAAGGAGACAATATTAGCATATATTAAGCAAATCTTGACATCCAAAACATATAACAGAACCTGTCCATTGGGACAGCATAATGGCACAGTGGTTAGTATTGCTTGCTCACAGCACCAAGGAGACAGGTTCAATTCTGGCTATAGGTGTCATAAAGTCATAGAGGTTTACAGCATGGAAACAGGCCATTTAGCCAACTTATCCATGCTGCCCTTTTTCATAAAGCCTTAAGCTAATCCCAATTGCCTGCATTTGGCCAAAGTCCTTCTATACCTAACTTATCCATGTAATTGTCCAAATACTTTTTAAAAAAGAAAAAAATGTATCCACTTCTACTACTATCTCTAGCAGTTTGTTCCAAATACTCACCACCCTCTGTGTGAAAAAATTGCCCTTCTGGACACTTTTGAATCTTGCCCCTCTCACCTTAAACCTATGCCCTCTAGTTTTAAATTCCTTTATCTTTGGGAAAAAATATTGACTATCTAGCTGATCTGTGCCCCTTATTATTTTATAGACCTCTATAAGACCATCCATCAGCCTTCTACACTCCAGGGAAAGAAGCCACACCCTATCAAACCTCTCCTTATAATTCAAACCATCAAGTCCCAATAGCATCCTAGTAAATCTCTTCTGCACTCTTTCTAGTTTCTAATGTTTCATAATAGGATGACCAGAACTGTACACAGTATTCCAAGCGTACAAAGCCTTACCAATGTCTTGTACAATCTCAACAAGACATTCCAACCCTTGTATTCAATGTTCTGGCCAATGAAACCAAGTGTGTTGAATGCCTTCTTCAACACTCTGTCCATCTGTGACTCCACTTTCAAGGATCTATGAACATGTACCCCTAGATCTCTTTGTTCTGTAACTACCCTCGCCCCGCAAGTGCCCTAGAATTAACTGATTAAGTTCTGCCCTAGTTCAATCTACTAAAATGCATCAACTTGCATTTGTCTAAATTAAACTTCATCTGCCATTCATCAGCTTACTTGATCAAGATCCCATTGCAATCAGAGATAACTTTCTTCATTGTCCATTATGCCACCTACATTGGTGTCATCTGCAAATTTACTAACCATGCCTCCTACATTCTCATCCAAATCATTAATATAAATGACAAGTAATAGTGGACCCAACACTGATCTCTGAAGCACACCGCTGGTCACAGGCCTCCAGCTTGAAAAACAACCCTCAACAACCACCCTCTGACTTCTGTCAAGAAGCCAATTTTGTATCCATTTAGATACTACACCTTGGATCGTGTGAGATTTAACCTTAAGCAACAACCTACCATGTGGTACCTTGTCAAAGGTCTTACTGAAGTCCATGTAGATAGCATCAACTGCATTGCCCTCATCTACATCTTGGTTACCCTTTCAAAAAACTCAATCAAATTTGTGAGACATGATTTTCCACTCAGAAAGTCATGCTGTCTATCCCTAATCAGTCCTTGCATCTCTAAATCCAGTAGATTCTGTCTCTCAAAATACCTTCCAATAACTTATCCACCACAAACATGAGGCTCATTGGCCTGTAGTTCCCAGGCTTTTCCTTGCAGCCCTTTTTAAACAAAGGCATAACATTCGCCACTCTCAAATCTTCAGGCACATCACCTATGACTATCGATGATTCAAATATCTCTGCTCGGGAACCCGCAATTTCCTCCTAGCCTCCCACAAAGTCCTGGGTGCCTGTGTGGAGTTTGCATATTTTCCTGTGTCTGCATGGGTTTCTTCCCGATATTCCAGTTTCTCCCCCCACAGTCCAAAAATGTGTGGGTTAAGTTAATTGTCCCTGGTAAATTGCCTCTTAGTGTCAGAGAGATTAGCACGTAAATGTGTGCGGTTATGGGGATAGAGCCTGGATGGAATTGTTGTCAGTGCAGACTTGATGAGTTGAATGGCCTCCTTCTGTACTGTAGGGATTCTATATCTTTTGTTGCCTAAATGATGATATTTGAAATTACAGTGAAACCTGTAGCTAGATAGACATTTATTGTATATGCTAATTTGTTGTAATGTTGCTAATTGATTGCTAAATTATTGGCAGAGTGAAACAGCAGAAAAATGTGAATGATTTTTCTGTGGTTAAAAGGGACCTTCAAACCACTCAACATTGCTTTTGTAATTATTTTTCAAGATAAATGACCTGTAATATTAAAACAAAGAAATCTGATTACATTTACACTCTGGGTGAAGAAAAGCATCCACAGTAATCAGTTTAAAAAGTTCATTTTTCATTCTTATGGGATTGATTCACTTTACAAATGGATGTTATAAACAGTGATCTGTCAAGACTTGAATATATTAGTTATTTGTGAAGTTCTCCACAATTTCATCTCAGCAATCAGTGATTAACATGTTGTTACTGAGAAGCAAGAGGTCTGTAACCAGGCGATTCATTTCAGTGCACAGTTTGACACTGGGTGTAATGTATACTGACCAGGAAAAGAATAAGCATTAAAGTGCCCAATTTGTGTCCCCACATTAAAAAATAGTTGGGATGTCCAGTGGTCTATTCAATAGTCTACTGCCCAAGGCAATGTACTGGACACAATGATGCCCCATTGCTTTAAGTGAGAATTAATTCCTATGTTGAAAAATGCTGCTTCAACAAGAAAATGCTTGAAACAAAAGAGGACCGTTTAAGTGGAAGTATCGATCAAAATTAAAACAGTTTTATAAACTGTTGACTATAAAGCACATTTCAGACGTCCAACTTTCCTGTTTTTCTAGGAAGTTCTTTGAATTTGCAAATCAGATTGGAATCCAATTGTAAGGCTCTGATCACTGTTTTTATGTACAATTTGACAGACAATGTTCCACACAATGCTAGGCCAATTGTATGTAATTTTGAACAGTCTAAGCAGTGATCTCTAAAGGATCATTCTCACTCCCATTAACCGCCCCCCCCCCCCAACCCCTCAACAAACCTGACCTACCAGCTGATCTGTTTCAGAAACCAGATGATTTTCAGCCTATTAAAACTCAGAAAAAAATGCAGGGCTGGATACGTATTCATTTTGAACCAAAGTTAATAATTAGCTGCTTAGAGTTAATCCGCATCAAACCATGGAATCACAACCACAAACTACTATGGATGTTGGAATCTGAAACAAAGACAGAAAAGTGCTGGAAAATCTCAGCAGGTCTGGCAGCATCTGTGGAGAGAGAGTAGAACCAACATTTCAAGTCTTGATAACTCTTCGCCAGAGTTGACAAAGCTCTGACAAAGGGTCACAGAATCACATTGTATGCACAACTGAAAAATATGATTCAAATGAGCAAAAACTTGCCTTCCATTTTCAGGGTTAAAATCAAAATAATTCTCCTTGCACTGATCACAGCGTATCCCAGTCACTGAAAGGTCTCGGCACACACATTGTCTTGTGACACTGTCGCACCTCTGATGCATTGATCCTGTTGGATGGCACTCACATGGCAAACAACCAGTGGAATTAATCGAGGGAAGCATAAAACCTGAAAAATCACCATGTAAATTATTTATGAAGAGTCAGAAATTAGCATATGGATGCAATTGTTGGTAAGGCAGATGATTTTCCAAGAAGTTATAAAAGAATTGATATTGAAGATGTTTCTATAGATCATCAACCTACCTAAATCTATGTATAAAATCTACTTCTATCTTAACATTACTGGATATATGTACCAATAGACTACACCAAAAGAAACCAGGCTGAGCGTCACATACATATGATTCCTCACAGATGCCACTTCTGATAACTTCTAGATTTCAGCCAGGCAAAACTGCTTGGACTAGTCAGAACATCAGTGGCTCATTCATCTCAGTCCATTCTCATGTACTCACCAATTACATAGCAATATTGAGAAAAGCTTGAGAACAATTCTTTTGGCTAATAACACTTTACACACAGGATGCCTCAACAAATGAAATAAATAAATGCAAAAAAAATGGCAGCATCAAATCTTCTGCTTTGAAGTCTGTGTTTCAGAAATGCTTGCAACATTTTATTGAATAATAATAACCAATTTTGAACATTATGGGTGAGATCTTACCGACCATCCACACCATGATCTCGCTGCAGTGAGCTTAGGGAATTTGGCACCCAGCCAAATCTCCGTCTACTGCAACGGGATTGGAGAAATCCCACTGACATGATGGGCGGTAACATTCTGGCCAATGTCTTTCATATGTACAGCATCTAAAGAATGATTAGATGGTTGCTTCAATGAATTAAAAAGCAGCATTACAAGCAAAGGAACAGCAACTTGGTATCTACGTTATCTTCGGTAATATTAGTGGGAAAATGATTAATGCATTTGTGTCGTTATCCCTTCTGCAATTGTAACAAAGATATCATTTTTTTAAATAAAACGTAACTTCTAGTCTTTCTTGTGTTAATATTATACTAACAATATATAATTATATGGATTTTCTTAAAAATATATATTTTGCAACATTACATAATGTTGCATTTTAGATAACAAACATATGGGAACCAGTTTTTCTATATTGGAACTCATAAGCTTTCCACGAATGCACAAAAATATAGCAAAAAAAGTTCTTCTATGATGTGCAATTATTAAACCAGCATCATAAATCATTAAAGGGTGAAATTTGTGTTTTCATAGAAAATGGAAGATGCTTGTCACTTTCTTTAATTAAATCAATAATTAAGTCACATTTATGAAATCCCAACGTTTCCAAACCACACATACCCACAGTTTCCTTATTATTAATTATGTTGTAAAACAGGCACACTCCTGTTTTTGTTACAAAAGAAACATCATACCATATTCATTGTTAACCATAGTCATTGTTCATTATCCAATTTCTCAGTGTAAAATCTGAATTTATAGTTAACTACTGAAATATAATGAAAACTAACCCTTAGTGTGAATGTATATGCATTCTTTGGTTCATTTTTCAGCATTTGTCTTTTGAGTTAAAAAACCTCTAACATTCAGAATTAATGTAGGAGCAATTCAAAAATGATGGAAATAGCTGGGATTCCTTACAAGTGACAGTTATTTGCAAATTAACTGGTTTATTCAGTTAATAGTATTTAGATAAAATATTTGAATAAATGAGAGTCAGAAACGGAGATCAGAAAGTACCTGAAATTACTTAACGGCAAAATACTAAAAATCTGTTTTTACTCCATGATTATATTGACTGAATAAACTGTAAAATAAAACCACAAAATTTTATTCAGAGTCAAGTTGTCATTTATCTTAGCAGGAAAGGACCTAAATTAAATCCCAACTAATTTAACAGTGATAAATACAAACCAATTATTCCTTGGGAATTAAATATCGTCCAGATGAAATTTTAAGGAATAGACAATTAACTACACATTCTGTCAGATCAATAAAATGATCACTTTGTGAAGAACTACTATATTAGTCATTATTGCAGCAATTTTTACTGGTGAGCTATTATTTAACTCTTATCTATATAAATTACATTTTAAATTCAATCATATAAAGCAGAAAATTGTTTTACATATTACCATGGTATCAGACTGCAGATTGTACAAAGGTGATTCCTGCTGCTAGACCATTGCTGCCCATTAAATGCATACTCTTTTCTTTTCAGGAGACTATGACAGCTACAGTGGAATACCATTAATCTGAATGCCACCATGCAGATTAATGCAGATTGCGCAGATTAATAATGCAACTGGGAGTGGTAAATTTGAAATTTTGAAAGAACACTTCCAGGAACTATAAGATTGGTTTTAAATGGGGTGTCATAAATAGGGCCCTAGCTATTTTCTCACCATGCAATCTTCATGCTGAAATAGGGCGCATTGAAGCCATCCCACAGGATAAAGGCCATCCTGATTAGATCATTACTAATTGTACATCACGCCGACTCATGACTGGATTTAAGATTGTCACTTTTGGCCCTGAAAGGTATCCAGATTACCCTGGAAAGGGAAGGTGTCTCAAAAGCAAAAGTTGAAGGGAGCTATTACATGCTGTTACTATGTAGTAGCAAAACGAGTGGTATTCTCCATTAATAGGGCGTTGCCACTAAGCCAGAAAGATGCTCTGTCTGTCACACAAATGAGTAATGCGGTATATGTATGTCAAGGCAGGTGTGATGCCAGGTATGTAGATCATACATTCCAGAAATTAGCAGATCATATCAAACAGCACACCTCTTTGGCACTTCACAACTGATCATACCCAACCAGCCCATGTTTGCAAAACTCAAAATATTATGCACACCATTAGCTGTGAGTTTGTGATTGGACAACATCTGCTAAACAATCCTGACTGTGCTCGGAACTACACTGAAAACCAATTTCAGATTGTCATCCAGGTTTGCAGTGTGGCTCACTAATGTTTGCTAGAAGCCACATATATTCACACAAAGGGCCCTGTCCTTTGTAACAACAGGAACTCCCTTGTTCATTCCTCAGGACAATATGTTGGCCAGTCAGAATCAACAGGTTTGACTTGAACAGAGCTGGACAATCAAAAGTTTTATTCTGCATTTTTGTGAAAATGCCTCCATGAATCAGAATCCACTTGCCAACAAACCAGCATTCTCTTCTCAATTCCTGTTGCCCTATTACCTCAAAAGTTGTGAACAAACAGGGTTCTGACTTGTGCATTTCGCACATTTTTAAAGAGACTTGAGGCCAATGTAATTTCCCGCTGTGTGACGAAAGATTGGAATGTGTGCGGAGATTCTGGTGAACAGATGTTTTAATGAGCATTCCTGAGACACACCACCAGGCAGCAGGATAACCCACCGCTTCAAACTGTTTTTATGCTGGCTGTTCACTGACCTTTGGGTAGATACTTCTTTGCTCCTTCTCGCCATGAAACCTGCTGTGGGCAGCTTGGAAAAATTCTGCCCTTTATTACAGTAACAACCTTCAAATATGAAATCTTGGGCTGAATTTTACGTGCCCCATTCTGAGTTTTTTCAGAAGAGTAGTGCATAAAATAGGGTGGGTGCCAATTCTATCACTTTACTGCCCAACCTCAAGCTCATTCCCATAGTACAAGCGGTGGGCAAGTACTAAAATTGTCAACACAAATATATAATCAAAGCTCAAATGGGCTAATTAACAAGCCAACTGACCCCAATATTACACTGCCCAGGCCTTAATGCAGCTGGAAGCCTTTAGATTTAAAGGGGTTTGGCATCTGGTAAGCTGACAACATCTCCATGTCCTCTTTGCTGGGCTTGTAATGAGTGAAATATTGAGAGGTTTCCCTCCCAGAATGGCAGCAGGAAAGTGATTAGGAGCAGACAAATGCATTGGGGGATACTGTGAAGCTTTTGGGGTGGAATGCTGCAAGAACTGAACATGGGGTCAAATTCTGACAAGGGATGTTTTCCAGCCACATGAGACCTTAAGTCCCTTGTACAGGAGGGAGGATAATCCATCCCCCCCCCCAAACTTAGGCAGCATTGTGAAGCCAGATAGGATGAGTTGTAATGATATCTCAAGGCCACCGGTTATGGAGGCCAGTCTGTCAGTGATTAGCGTCTGGGTGCTCAAGTTGGAAGGCTCATTTCATTGATAGCCCATGAGAGCTGTACGAATGAGGTGCCCTCTGAGGATGAATTTGACATTCCAATTGCAGTCTTCACATAGATCTGACGTGCCACGCCTGCCACAGGGGGAAGCATTGAACTCCAACATACATTCTTATGTGGACAGGACATAGAGGTACATAAGTGTGGCCCCAAATGCAAGGTGTCATGGTGGAGTCACTCATCAGTCACTTTGCTCAAGGGATGATGTGGGATGATGAGGTAGCATCTCATTTCCTTATGAGGATAAAACGCAGGTCCTTTGAATCCACTCAACTGCCCTCACTCCTCACCTTGGGGGGGTAGGGAACATGGGCTGCTGACTCTCAAGGGTCAAAGCACTTCATTCAGCTGGAGTTGAGGGGGGCAATTGAGGGGAATAGCTATTATGTGACTGGAGAGGGAGTGACACTCATTAGAAAAGTGTTCACATAAGGGGGCCAGATTCAGAAAGATCTGAGGGTCAGGTCATTGTCAGGAATCCTCATTACTCACTTTGATTTTTTCTTCCTTTTAGTTTTTTGAGTCCAGAGGATCATGGAGTGAGTAGAGCTGGGGATTCTTTTGATTCCGATCGACCCGCAGCAATGATATTGACATGCAGCTACACGTGGCCAGGAATAGTGGTCTGCAGAGGAGGAGGAGGATGGGTTAATTGCTTTTCTGGGAGCAGGGCCACAGGTAGATGAGTCTCTGAGATATACACTATCGGCCAAACAGATTCCGACATCTGACTTCCTACCCCAGATATCAAAGGTCCAGTGCTGGAGAAGATTGCATCTGTCCCAGAGAACAGTGGGCCATTTGTGCCAGCTGATGAAAGAGTTGGCATTGCATGGTCTGAGAGGTCACTCATTGCTTGCGACCCTGTAAGTTTTTGCTGCTTTGAATATATATGCCCATTTCAGGGCTGTGTGATAAGTGTTGGGAATCCATGCTGGATGGGAGATCACTGGAGGTGTGAAGGGTGTTTGAGGGGGTGCAACTGAAGACATCAGAAAGCAGACTTATTCTGGCTGCGTGACGAAAGTCATTAATCTTTCATGGGCATGATTGCCCCATCCTTTTGTGAAGTGAGCTATCATTCACTATCGTAGCCACTGTCTCCTCAGCATGTTTGGAGATCCTGGATGTCTGTTCTTTCATGGGTCAAGGATGTCTCACCTCTACTCCACACCATCTCAGAGTTTGGTGAGAATTCCTCCGTAAAACATGATGCTATCTTCCTGGCAGCCATCCACAAGATTCATCTTGGAATTAATACAGGGGAATGCTGCGGAGGTGTTTAAAAGGGGTGTCCGACTGATTAGTGAGATTAAGTTTCCCTGGGGGGTGCATGTCAGAGGCAAGCCATCATGAACATTGCCGTGTATTATGTGGGGGGGAGAAGAATGTTGTTAAAGAGGCTGAATATATGATGAACTTTCCCGCCGTCAGGGCCAGCAGGATTCTTCCCAGTTTTCTAACCCGAATTGTCACTGAAAAAATATGGGTAAATTCCGCCCATTGGTTCTGTATGCCAATAGCCTGCACTGCCAATTTTTCTGTGGCAACACTGCTTTCATTGTGAGCATGTTGGGCACTTGTGTATAGTTTGTGCACAGGATTGATTAGCAATGATGTCAACGGGTAGCTCTTGTTACCCAGTAGCCACTCTTTACTTTGCCAATGTGGCTCAAATACAGCTGGCACAGTGGACTGCCATAGAATTAAGCTGTCATGACAGTTCTAATTCTGGATACCAAGGATTGAACTGCATGATTCTGTACATATGGTCACACATTAGCTGGTGTTGAAGGAGTGGAATCTCTTTTGATGGTAGCATCAGGGGACGCCTACACCAGGGGACGCCTGCAATTCAATGAAGCCATATGACCATTTCAACTGTGCACACTGGCAAGAGAAAACGTAGTCAGCTCTTGATGATCAGAGCATTATTGACATTCTTTGTGCACTAATGGATGACGGGCTGAAGGTTGTTCATATTTCCAGCTCCAGCCTGGTTAAAAGTTTATTGTCACCCAAACCTTTGTAACCATTGCTACTCTGGTCCTTGAGTCCACAGGGGTGGTTGTAGCAGGCTGACAAGTTTCAGTGAAGATGTCCATACTGAAGCACAGATATCACATACCTTGTAGTTCACTGAGATTGAAGTAGGTGTATTGTTTTCTGAACACCTTGAATGTATATAGTCCCCAGCTCAGAGCCTCTCCTTCTTCTCTTCCTCTTTCCACTTCCAGCAAGTTGGTCTCAGTTCATTTTTCAAATCATGCTGAGTTCCATGAGTGTACTAATCTTCCCATGTCTGAGAGCAACTGGAGAAGTCTAAAAGTGACAAAAATGCTCTGTGCATCTCATGCAGCTTGTATGGACAAGTATGAGGAGGACAGTAGTGTGAATGAGCAGGCTGACCTGTGCAGTTGACCCCCTTGGTACAGGAGGCTATTCAAGTGGGATGAGTTAAAAGGAATGTCATAGTAGCAGATCTCCTTATAGTTCTTGGCAATCTTAAACAACCACAGAAAGCACCTAAGACTTGTAAAATAGAAGCGACACCATGGAGAACAAACTACCTGTAAATGGTTGATGATCCCTTAGATTGTGTGGGGAAAGGTGAGCTTGGTGGGAGGGGGTCTTTCTATCCTTCCTCTGAGCAGAATATGAACCCCAGGAATTTGGTGAGTGAGGAAGTTTTAAGGGTTAATTTCTCTCAAGTTTAGTCTTTTTTAGAATCATAGAACCCTACAGTGCAGAAAGAGGCCTTTCAGCCCATCGAGTCTATACCAAACACATTTTAATGTAACATTTAGTTAAAAATAAGCTTATTTCAGACTTAAACATGGAAATGCCAGTTTTCTGAAGGCAGCTGTCACTAGTTAATAGCTGTGTGGGTTAATGTTTCCTCTGGGTGCTCCAGTTTCCTCCCACAGTTTAAAGATGTATGGGTTAGGTTGATTGGCCATGCTAAATTGACCCTACTGTCAGGGGATTAGCAGGGTAAATATGTAGGGTTACAGGAATGGAGCCTGTGTGGGATTGTGGTCAGTGCAGACTCGATGGGCTAAATGGCCTGCTACTATAGGGATTCTATGATCACTGTTATTCAGAAAGTATAAACCCAGGAATTTATGAGTGCACTTGAGAACACAGAGGCTGAAACCAGCAGTTTTATGAGTAAGGGAGATCAGTAATAAGGGGAACAGTAAATTAGTTGAGAAAAGTAAAATTAATTAACACAATCAAGATGGCAGAATGGGTGGTGTTTCATGGCTGCAGAATATGGGAACTCCTGGATGCCATTGCAATCCATGGCATCCATATCTGCAGTAAGTGTTCGTGGACTTAGGAAGCTTCAGCTCAGAGTTGATGAACTGGAGGCTGGGAGGAAGACACTTTGTTATAGCAGGCAGTCAAACATCTCCAGGTGGCTTCTTTTGATTTGCTCAGCGCTCGTGGACAGGAAGGTGTGACTGTGTAATATGCATGTAAGAGGACTAAAAAGGTGGCAGTGGAAGAGCCTCACTCTCTTTGCAATTCAACAACAAGTTCAAGGTTCTTGCAGCTTGTATGGACAAGTATGAGGAGGACAGTAGTGTGAATGAGCAGGCTGACTTGTGCGGTTGGCCTCCTTGGTACGGGAAGCCATTCAAGTGGGGTGAGTTAGAATGAATGTTATGGTAGCAGGTCACTGTATAGTCAGGGGGATAGATTCTGTTCCCCTCAGCAGCGAATGAGAATCCAAAAGGTTGTGATGCCTGCCCAGTGCCAAGGTTTGGTTTATGTGCTCAGAGCTCTAAAGGAATGTACAGTGGGAAGGTTCCAGTTGGCATAGCCCATGTTGGTACCAAAGACAGAAGTAAGGCTAGAAAGAAGTTAAAGAGAATGATGAACTAACAAGTAAAGCAGAACCTGAAATTACATCTGTATTACTAAGTGGTCTGCAAAGAGACAGGGAAATCACTTATTCCCTTTGAATAAACCACAGCTGTCAATCAAGCTAAGTAAACATTGGGATTATGGAGCATTGGAAGTACTTGAGATGCATTCAAGAATAAAAGGAAAACCAGTAGTGATTTGTGTGGGCATGATGTCATACCACCGGCAGGAGAGGAGTGAGAGAATTCAATATGGCTAGACACTATGGTGTAAAGGCATTTAATGATTAACATTTATTTAAAATCTTGCAAATTTGGTTCATACCCTGATCATATCACTGGCACGGGGCAGGGAATGTCTCAAATTGAGACCTTGCTGCGAATCTCGTTTTGGTCCTCTTCTGAGATTTAGCCGCCATAATGGGATTTGCAACTGAGATGAACAGCACTAGATCTTGCCCATTAAGTTTGAACATGATGTAGTTCAATCAGAGAACAGGGTCTTATTCTAAACAAAGGAAACTGTGAGGATTGCGAAAAAAGAGGCCAGCCAAAGCTCTGCATCTTGCACTCACGACATTTTACAGTCCAAATGCCATGCCCAATGTAATTGTACATCCATACAGCACAGAAAGTGCCCTCTATGCCCATAATATCTGTGCCAGCTCTTTGATAGGACATTCCAATTGATCTAACTCCCCGTCTCCAAAGTGCTGTCTTTTTTTTCCCCTTCAAGTATTTATCCATTTTGCTTTTGACCGTTACAATTGACTTGTTGCATGGTTACAATTTGCTGTATTAACAAATAATAAACTGTTTATCTGGTAAATGTTTGCAAATCTTTGACGCTCATGTAAGTCAGGTAGAACACTCTAGAATTGCATCTAAACTGAATGCCTTCAAACCCTCCCATATATCTGGATTCAGCTGAAGAGCTAATTAATTGCAATTGGATCTTACTGAAGAAATATTATGTATTTAAACTCCATTGTAAGTTTAACCAAGTCAAAAGCAGTAATTATAAAATGCACTCCAGCATATTCATATTAAGTTATACAAGTTATATTTGTTATATTGCAGCTATCTATAAATTAAAGTTTTGTATTCAGATCCTAAGCAAAGAATAGGAAAGAATATTCAGGAAAGAATATTCTACTATGATATTCTACTATTCTACTATAATCACTTTTTTTTTTACAAATTCTTAATCATAGAACATTCAAGATAATTGTTCTATCCACAGTCTGAAGAACATCAACAAAATCTGTACGAATAGGCATTGAATAGGCTGAGGGACCTGAAGTTATTTTCATTAGAGAGAAGAAGGTTACGCGGTGACCTAATTGAGGCTATAAGATGATCAAGGGATTGGATAGGGTGGATAGTGAGAGCCTTTTTCCTCGGATGGTGATGACCAACACGAGAGGACATAACTTTAAATTAAGAGGTGGTAGTTATAGGACGGATGTCAGAGGCAGGTTCTTTACACAGAGGGTGGTGAGAGCGTGGAATGCCCTGCCTGCAGCAGTTGTGGACTCGCCTACTTTGGGGGCATTCAAATGTTCGGTGGATAGGCATATGGATGATATTGGAATAGTTTAGGTTAGAGGGTCCACTGGCCGGCGCAACATCGAGGGCCGAAGGGCCTGTACTGCGCTGTAATGTTCTATGTTCTATGATTCTTGTCCAATGCCAGTTGAATTAGTAGAATTTCCCACTCACACACTACATCAGGTTTTGGATTCAACGTGCTTACATCTTTATTAGCAAAGAAATTCATCTATCATGCTGCATTCACACTTACCTGGCCTGCATTGATCACACTGTTTTTCCTGACGATTTGGCTGACAAATACACTGACCATTGCTTTGGTTACAAACAGTTCCTTCCACTGTCCCTGCAGGATCACAGTTACACCATTGACAGCCTTCAGGGTTGGACGAGCTGAGGTTGAAAGTATGAGGAACACATTGATCACAATGCAGGCCTGTAATGTTTGTTTTACACAGACACTGCCCCGTGGATTTGTCACAATCCATTGAGCTATTTATTGTGCCTGCTGTGTCACAACTGCAAGGTAAGCAGGCCAAGGAGTTACTCACATGTAGAGCATAATATCCATCCAGGCAAGCGTCACACCTCTGTCCTCCAACATTAAGTTTACAAGCACACTGACCTGTTTCAGGATCGCATATGGTTTCAAGGACTGATCCTGCTGAGTCACACTCACAAGGTTTGCAGCCATCAGCATCCAGTCCATAGAAATTATCCATGCAAGTGTCACATTGAAATCCTGTGATGTTTGCCTTGCAGTTACATTGTCCGCTGTACGGGTTACAGAACTGGTCCTCAGAACCATTGATATTACAGTCACATGATTCACATCCATCGGAATTTGAACTGTTCAATAGTTTGAAGCCAAAGTTGCAGCGTTCGCATTTTATCCCTGAAAGAATTTTAAAAATAAATAAATGAAAGCTATGAGAAAATAAGAACTGAAAATCAATTTTTACTAACACTTGTTCATGTGTGTAATTTGATTATTATGAAAAATGTTAATATTCAAATAATAATTGCAGAGATTATTAGTTTTTAAAAATATAGTTATTGATTTATAAACCTTTCAGGATTAGTTTTAGGAACTAGATCTAAAAAAAGAAATAATAGTAGAATACAGAAGTCCCACATTTTGGCAAGTTTCCTTTATCTCTTGATTAACATTACCTTCAGTTACTGGAGACATCCAACAAGTTAAATATATTTCCATTATCTCAAAAAATGCAAATATCTGTTATACTTGAAAACATGGTCTGTGAAATAATATATTACAGTGGAATAAAAATGCAGTAAAAAGTTCAGCAGAAAGCAACTGCTTGCACTATGATTGATGACTTACCTAAGGCATAACATTTAATTTCAGTAAGAAAAATAAAAGTACTAGCAACACTACAAATTTTAAAGTAACTGTATTGTGAAAAGAGTTATGACTCATTCCAAACTATTAAAATCAGTCTAGGGGGATTCACCTCATCATTTCTAAAAATATACATAGCACTTATTTGAATTTGTCATGCATGTTCATGACAGCTAATCTGTCTCCAGTGTTACTGAGCAAAGCCTACAGGGCATTGCGTCCAGTTTCTTACAGGGTTAACAAGAAAGTAGGGAGAGGTTTCCAGATCCATTAGGCATTTAAGGCACAATCTCTACCTGTCACTTTTTATTCTAGATAAGTGACCTACTTTACAAATTTCTTTGTATTGAATAATTCATTTACAACACAATTGTACAACCATATTAACTGTAGTAAAAATCAACCTCTTGTGCACCACTCTTGTACCACATACTTCAAAATGTAATGATGTTATGAAGCTCCTTTTGTGCATAACAAGGAAACAGCATTGATGATAATAGAGATAAGGCGGATCTAAGGTTCTAAACAGCAATGTATCATCTAGAATACAATTCAGCCATTACTTGCTTTATCATATTCTATTTCTGAAGTTCAGCCTGATAACAAAGATAAAAATATTAATAGCAATAAAGATTTTTCTCCCAGTGTAACAGAAAAGGTTATCAAATATCCTTCAACATCAAAACTGATCACATTACATAAGTCTTTTTCACATCTCTGCTCTGTTGCTTAATGTTGTTCATTACAATCCACATTAGCTTTAATCAGGGTCCATTTTAGAAGCAGCATTTACAGCTAACTGCTATGCAAATGAAATGGTAAATTTTTTTTGATCCATATGTATGGACTGGGACATGTTCTGCTACAATGCAAAGCACACTTTATCAAGAATGCTCCCTGCATAATATTCCCATACATCAAAATTTCAAAGTGCATTATACACACAATGTATTTTGAGCACTTGATAAATTTTGCCCTATGTAGCTGTTAGTACCTTCAAGTAAGTTGCAGGTAACAAATTGCTTTAATCAAATCTAATTTCTGAAAATACCAGTGGGAACTACAAAACATAAAAGCAAATATCACAAAAACGTGATAAATAACAGAGAATATGGTAGTTTGTTATAATCAACTTGGCAGTGAATTGCAAAATTAAAATTATCTGGCCCTTGATAACTAACCACATATATAGATCTTTGAAGTAATGATAAGTCTCTTGCATTTTATAAGAATTGTTCAAAGGCATACAATAACAGAATGAAAAAGGATTTATCATAAAGCAGCTCATTGCATGCAAGCCCTTTGAAGAAATACTTTAAACTGGACTTTAACAGCAACTATTAAGTTGGCTTGTGTGCTCAGAATATATTAGACAATTATAACCTTGCACATGTGTCTGAGATGTTTAGCAAACATTTGTTTAATAACTTCATAAGAATGGCTCGTGACTGACAGACTTCGGGTCAAATTCATAACCAGCAGGTTATGATACACAAAATCTTATATTTCACCTACCGATAACATTTGCTTTGCACTTGCATTGACCTGAATTTTGGTGACAGGTAATATCTCCATTGACTGTCCCAGAGGTATTACAGTTACAAGGACTGCAGCCATCAGGGTCTGAGAAGCGCAGATTATAGAATCCATCCTGGCACTGATTACACTGTCTGCCAGACACGCGTCTCTTGCATTTACACTGGCCTCCAATCTAAAGAGATTAAAAATATGCTGGGATGAGTAGAAGCAGATGATGGCTACAATGATTTGTTTTGTTATATTTCTAACAAAAATGTCAGCCAAAAGGAGAATAGAGAGAAAGTGAAATGAACAATAGGAAGGAAAAAAAACAATGAGAGATGAGGACAACCATGTCTGAAAACAGAAAGAGTTTTCAACAAATGCAAATAGAAACAAGAAAATGGTAAACTATGCAATTGAAGACATAAATATGGAAGGTACATACTGAAAAAATGTAAATCTAAGTAATGAATGAAATATAAGGGCAACTTTTAACTCACATTTCATGCATTGACTATAAGAAATTGATTTGTAGTTTTTCATTATTTGTTATAATGTAATTATATTTTCATTTCACTATTGACTTCATATTGGAGTAGATGATTGAAACCAAGATGTTCCCTATGGTCTGAAAATATTCTGTAGGTTTTTGATAACTTTAATACAATACTTTTGTTACTGCAGTATTAAGGAGGCAACAAAGTATTTACATACTTAATGAAGTAGGTGTTGACTTTGTGTGACAGGATAAAATGGGTAATATCAGGTCAGCAGCCCATTGGCTTCAATCAGAATAAAAATCAAGAGAGATGTCAATATGAAAAATATATTTTTTGATAAGGCATCATAATTTGATGCTGAACAGATTAAGTTCTGTACACATAACATACCGTACCAAATTTTAACAAAGTATAACTGCCGCCATGATGAGAAATTCACAGCGAAAAATGATATCAATACCTTCTCTATATATTTAAGGTCATTTACAGAGCTGGTTAAGTTCTATTGAACAATGTTAACACCATGCCTTCGCCCTTCATTATCAGTGACAATAAAATCATGGTTATTGGCACTGCTTTTATTACTTTGTTATGGTATGAGAAAGGCTTGTGCACTCTGACATGATATCCCTTAATGATGTTCGAGAATAAATTGTTAGAGTTGTTTTCTCTTTCCATCCCAACTTTTAGTTATGTTTTTATTGGTATGATTTGTAAGTTAAACAGAAATTCCATGCTCTTGCAGGAAGAGTCAATTGTTAACCAGGATTAACTGGCTGACTGAATCTATGGAATGGGAATTTTCTTTTTGAAATTCACAGTGAGTTTATCCAGATCATATCCGTTAATGAATGAAGACATTTTCTTACAGTGTCAGAAACTGTATTGGTGGGCAATTAAATCTTCTCTCTGATCAGGATAGTCATTCCCTTACCAAAAGTAACAGGAGTTCATGTTGTACTGTTGGTCACACCCATAGGTCGAAAAATTAGTGGGACATTGCTGCAAGAAATTAGGAAACATTGGAGAGTAGGTAATTCAGTCCTATTGGCTGATCTGCCATTCAATTAGATCACAGTTAATCCATACTCCAGTTCTAGCAACTTTTCTATTACCCTGCAAGCTGTTGACCATTACTGCTTGATTTGATAACAGTGGTCTCGAAAGTGATCATTGCCCAAGTTCAGTTGGCTATATGAGTACAGGAGTATCTTGGTAATGAATTGGAACATAATATCTTTCAGTTCAATAGATATTTAGAATTAAATAAAGGCAGTATTTTACATTCCCCTCAGGGACGGGTTGACAGGCAGTGGAGGATGTAAAATTGGTCATCATGTCAGTAATGCCATGTCCATCACCTACATGCCCACACCTAAGCCAATAATGGTCACTTATAGACCTCCCCTCCTACTAGTATTTTACCCATGGCAGAGAAGGCTGGCATCAAGGGTCCAGGCCGCCATGTAAAACCTGACAGCATGATGGCCAGATGGACTTTAGGAGGTGGGGATGGGATAACCTCCTGTTCGGGAATCCTCATCTGAGATACCTCTCCCCCTCCTCCTCCATCAAGGGCGTTCCTACCACTCTGTTAATCCCAATAAATCCCCCACCATCCTCCTGGCCACAGCCTGCCAACCTGATCCCATTAAGCCTAAGGATTGTCCTGGCAAGGTTGCAACAAGACAGCTGCTGGTTATTTGATTGGTTGGTGTTCTTGGAGGTCCCCCAGTAGGGACAAAAGTCAAAAACACTAAGCCAATTAATAGTGAAAGAAGCATAACATGGCTGCTGTACAGGAAGGTTTGGTTCTGATTTTATGTCAAAGTGGTGAGGCAATTCTACACCACATCCCCTCCCCAACACAACAGTGAGGATAGACCAAATTCTACACTTCTAAAGAGTGCACAGTATCAGACAACATTGACAGAATGGTTTGCTGAGTATATGGGATTTTAGACTTCATAAATGGAGGCAATGAGTACAAAAGCAAGGAGGCATGTTGAACATTTTTAATGCTCTGGTTAGGCCATAGGTGCAGGATTGCAGGCAGTGCTAGTCGTCATCTTTTTGGAAAATGTCTCTCCTTTGGCGAGGTGCAGAAGAGATTTATCAGAACATTTTCAGAACGAGGAGGATTTTACAGGGTTAGGTTGGAATATCTGAGGATATTCCCCTGGAGAATTGATTTGATAGAAGTATTATGACCAGATTTGAATAAAATAGGCAAGGAAAACCTATTCTTATTCCCAGTAACTGACAGTAAAATGGAGAGGAGAAACAGATTTAAGGTTTTGAACAAGAGATGCAGGGGGATTGTGGGAAGAACCTTTTCACACAACGAGTATTGATGATCTAGAACTGTAGACTACAAAGGGATTTGGATGGACATTTGATAGGAGTATGCCTGCACAACAATGAGGATTGGCAGGGGAGTAGGCCTGAATTTACTGCTTTGCGAAGAATTTGCTCTGACTCTATGCAGCATAAATGACTCTATGATGCTAACAAGGTGATACCAAGATAGTGTCCATTTGGAATAGATTTCTCGCTTCAAAAAGCTCTGATACAATAGAAAATATTAAAGCTGCCTGTTTTATATTCCGTCACCGGAAAGGATCCACGATAGGTAACAAAAACAGAAAATGCTGGGAAAAACTCAGCAGGTCTGACAGCATCTGTGCAGAGAGAATAGAGCCAACATTATGAATCTGGATGATCCTTCGTTGTCTCTATTCTTTCTCCACAGATGCTGGCAGACCTGCTGAGATTTTCCCAGCATTTTCTGTTTTTGTTTCAGATCCGCAGTACCTTGGCTTTTTGATAATAAACAATGTACATTTTAAAGACAAGACAATAAGACAGAGGGGATAGTATATGCATGATCAAGATTAACAGCAAAAGGACTAGTTCAGAATGGAATTTGTAAAAAAACGTGAAAATTTAAATCTTAGCAATTTCACAAAAAATGTTGGCAGTTCAATTTCTCATTTCATTTACGCTGAAGTCATATTTGGACCAAAACGGTCCTAAATTCAATCCCTGATTTTTCGTTGTTAGCTGATCTCAGCCAACCATGTAGCATTACAATTCATCTGAAGTCTCTGGTTGTCAGGAGGATTCCCTCTCCTGATTCCAATGTAATGACTCCTGTTGGAAATGGACATGTGTAAACATCAAGAAAAAGCAAAATTGCCTTGTCAATGATGCCGCTTACATTTGAATAGTTTTGCATCACTCTCTGTTCAGACTCCTGCATAAGTAATAGATACTTTGGTTAAGTACTGAAGAATGACTGGCAGCTACTAAATCAATGCTTTCAGAAGAAGAAGAAAGCGCAGAGAACTGAAAAAGGTTGCCGGGGGTGGGGGGGAAGAAAACTTAGAAATTACTGTCCACTTACTTTCATCTGCAATTTTAATCTGTAAACTTGTACAAATAATTCACAGAATCCCTACAGTGTAGAAGAAGGCCATTCAGCCCATCGAGTCTGCACCAGCCACTCAGGCCCTATTCCCATAACCCCACATATTTACCCTGCTAATCCCATCACTAGGGTCAATTTAGCACGGCCAATCAACCTAATCTGCACATCTTTGGACTATGGGGTGCAACCAGAGCACCCGGAGTAAACCCATGCAGACAGAGGGAGAACGTGCAAACTCCACACTGAAAGTGACCTGAGACTGGAATTGTGAGGCAGCAGAAAAAAAGAAATTGGCCTCAAGAATTTATGCAATTGGGACCGTACATTAGTGTTGGGATCCTACATCTACTCATTACAGTCTCCACAAAATACGAAAGCAGATGGTATCACCTGCAGGGAAGGATGAAGAAACCCGAAAGGATCATCAGAAACTTTCTGGGCCATATGGGATAAGTCACAGTGACATCTCCCCCTCTCTCCACCGTCCCACATATTCCCTCCATTTCTCTGTTCTCACGTGACATCCTGAAACTCCTCATTGCCTTTTACCTGGAAACTGATGGGCAGTGATTATTCACCCAGTCTTTGGCAATCTTCAGCCAGTCTGCACCCTCTTGCTAATTGCTGTGTATGTAAAATGGACCAGCACCAGTCAAAACTGCCAGTAGCAGTGGGGAATTTACTCACTGTGGTTATAGATGCTTCACAATTACATGTGATTTATTAGAATAATTGCTTTATAATTTATGTGACTTATTACACAGAAACATATAAAACATTTTCAGATTAATTGAGTTTTTGAACAATATGCTCATTGAAATTGTGATTTATTTTGGAATTAGATGTTTCACTTTGATTTGTTATCCTTTCCCTTGTCTTTTTTTTAATGCAATTTCCACCCAATTCTTGTTACAGCTGTTTACTTTCTGGCTTTATTCCAATTTTTCTCTTTTTGGCACCTTTATATTTTCGCTTGTATAAAACATACATACTAATATTCAAGAAAGTTTTATATATTTTTTGAGTTCAGCCTCGCTTCTCTTTTTTCTCCTCCTGTTCCCCAGGTGCTCACTGACTTGGCTATCATGATGGCCAAGTTGTGCAGTGTGAAAAAAATTGCAATAATACTTGACACCCTCTCTGCCCACTACAGCTGGGCTCATCCTTTGAATCATACAGTGCTAAAGAAGGCCATTTGGCTCATCAAGTCTGCATCAACCACAATCCCACCAGGCCCTATCCCCATAATCTCATGCATTTACCCCAGCTAGTTCCCTTGACACTAAGGGGCAATTTGGCATGCCAATCTATCTAATGCACACATCTTTGGATTGTAGGAGGAAACCAGAACACCTGAACGAAACCCACACAGACACAGGGATAATGTGCAAACTCCACACAGTGACCCAAGCCAGGATTCGAATCTAGGTCTCTGGTGCTGTGAGGCAGCAGTGTTAACCACTGTGCCATCATGTTGCCCACTGTGCCACTATACCACCCTAGAATGGCCCAAGCTATGGAAGAGTAATTTCTACATATGTATGGTTTATTCTCTCATGTTTCACATAGAAGATTGGCTTTCATTGTGTCAGACACTGGACATGTGTCCATGGGTTACACACTGAGTTCATCAGCCAGGTCATCAACAATCAGCACTTGCCATCTGGTTATCACACTTTGCTTTGCCATGGTGCCTCAAATATAGCTGACATATAGGACTGCTACAGAATGAAGGCATAATGACAGCGGCTAAGATAGCAGGCAGGCTTTGGCGATCGAGGTGGGTACACTCTCCAGAAGCTGGAGCTGGGGCCACTGGTGCAATCACTGCCACAGGGAGCCCATCTATGAGCCATGGAGCTGACAGGAAGGAAGACTTCCTGAGAACTCGCTGGGAAGCTGCCATGGTTTACCTGATGCTCAACTCCTTGTAGTGATGGTCCTTCCTGAAGCTGGAAAAATGCCCACCGGTGTGAGAACTGCCTGTAAATTGGCTGTTTAATTGGCTGATTGCTGAGTGGAGGTGGGCAGATGCACACTAATGTTTTCACCTCTGGTAATATTCGGTGACGGTCGAAGGAGATTGGGTTTCTTGTGTAGAAATTAGTTGGCATGTTTTCCCTCACTGCAACACGACGATTGTTCAAAATTTATTTACTTCAAGGACAATGAAACACTTCACAATGTCTCAAGGTTATGGAAGATGCCAAATAAATGCAATGTTTTGTAATTAGGATTTAAATCTGATTTTTCTGCATCAATTTATGGGGCAGAATTTTACAAGATGGATTCTGTGTCCAGCTAGCATGATAATGGGAAAGTTCCTGACCTATTTTTTTGGGTGAGTTTTCACACTCTATCTTACATTCTGAGATGCAATTCTAAGTTCGAAGTGCTGAATTCGCGGCAAAACTAATGTAAATCATGATTTTTTTTTTCAATGAGAGTTCACTACAGAATCTCCCACACTCTGTGCAATACAGAGGACAAAATCGTAAATATAATTAAAAGTTCGGGAGGTAGGACCTATTTATACCAAAGTCTAATGGTTCCAGAAATCTGAGTATGCAGTGCCAGTCAGCTCTATCCTGGTCAGTCCAGGACCCTTTTAGTGTTGCCCTTTCATGCCCCCCATGGCCTGATTGTAGCCCCCCCCATCCATTTGCCAGCCCCAACATTCCCCCTCTCATCCTGGAGTGTCCGATTCTAGACCACCCCCTGCAGTGATGAACCCCTCCAATCCTCCCCCAACTCTGGCAGATGCACCCACAGGAGGCAGATGCCGCTGATAGACCACTCTCCCCAGGCTGCTTCGATCGCTGGCCTCCCCCAAGTCCTGATTGATGCCAATGACAGTCCCCACCAATTGATCCCTCGGCCCTGCTTCCTTGGCTGCCTGATGTCCAGTTGGCAATGTCAAGGTGCCTTGGGCATGGGCACTGCCATGGTGTCCGTGCCCCAGGAGTACCACCCCCTCCACTGCCTGATCCCCTGCAGGGACCCTGATTGCGTCCCCCCCCCACTTTCACTCCAATGGGGTCTGCTGCTACTTCTCCAAAAGCGAGAAGCTACTCTGAACTCTGCCGCAGTGAAATTGTTCTGGCAGGGTGCGAGATACTAGTGGACCCAGAGATTTCAGTCCCGTGCCTGATAATGACATTTAAACAACATTAAAATAAGATTAAAGTAACTTACATGCTCTTTCCACCAGTTTCCAACATGGCCCCTACCACTCTGGATATCCAGCGTCAGAGATGCATGCACGTCAGGAATGCATGCACGAATCCTGCGAATTGGCCCACATGTGATTCTCTCCTCAGCTGCAGGCAGATTCAGCTAAATCTATCCCCCCATCCCCCTACAATCGCTGAGGTCCGCAGCCAATTATGCACTCTTCCACACCTTCCCCCCGAATCTGATTGCAACTGCAGAGTGGCAGCGGCCTCCCCAATTCAGCTATCCTCTTCATATCCCACTCCTGCATGCCCAGCTCCCATTGGCCTCAGTGGGCAATGTCAAGGTGCCCTTTGGATATTGCCCAAATGGCAGGCTGGCAGTACCAAGTGCCAGGATGGCACTGTCAAACTGGTACCACCCAAAGAACATTCCCCCCTTGCCCTTGGTCTATCCAGATTGCATCCACCGGTGATGCCAACACAACTGTTCCTTGTAGATGGGTTGCAAGTGTTTTCCTCGCCAGAAAGAACCTTACCCAGCGAGGCCATAGAGGCAAGCGAGCCCAAACAATTCAATGCCAGACTCACTAATCACATGGTAATCCTCATTACAACATATTTGAATAAATTATTCAGCCTCTCATTCATTTCCAATGAGAGGCTGACACCGCTGGAAATATAGCTGGTGTAAAATTGTGACAACCAAGAAATTGGGCATGATCGAATCCACTGATCTTGCAAGATTTTACCAGCTTGCTCCACCCATCGATGAGTGGAATGAGCCAGTAAAATTCTACCTATAATCTGCAGTCTGCAATGTGCAATGTATGATGGCATCAAGATAAGTTTGCAATATAAAGCTGGGAAATGTGCATCTTCAAAATGAGTATTAGATGCATTTAATTTTATTGACGTATGAAATTTCTTTTTCTTCCTGTTCCAATTGGGATGGTTCTAGGAAAAGGATAATAAACCCCTGATTTCTGCATCAAGAAGAATTAAGGCAGCAAGTACATGCTCCCTTCCAAGCCACACACCATCTTCACTTGGAAGTAAATTGCTCTTCCTTCACCATCAATGGCATCAACATCCTGGAATTTGCTCCCAAACAACTTTGTGAGCACATGTAGATCACGTGGACTGCAGCACGTCAATAATCAGTCTCACCAGTACCATTTCAAAGAAAATTAGGAATGGATGATAAATATTAGCTTTGCCACTGATGACCACATCCCATGAATTAAGGGCATGGCAACAAGGGCAGCATGACGGCACAGTGGTTAGCACTGCTGCTTCACAGCGCTGGCGACCTGGGTCCGATACCCGACTTGGGTCACTATCTGTTTGGAGTCTGCACATTCTTCCCATGGGTTTCCTCCAGGTGCTACAGTTTCTTTCCACAATCTGAAAGCTGTGCTGGTTAGGTGCATTGGCAGTGCTAAATTCTCCCTCAGTGCATCCCAACAAGTACTGGAATGTGGCAACTTGGGAATGTTAATGTTAACCTACGACTAACAAATAAAAAAAGACATTTAAAAGCTTTTTAAAAAAAGTGCACGAGTATCATCTTAAACTCTGTGCAGCTCACCACTTAATTTTTTGCTTTGTCCCATTCCCACCCTAATTTCCCAAAACCAAGTGTCCTGAAACAAAGCATAAAATTAAGATCCAGGTTTCAGCCTGGGAAGTAGGATCACATGGAATATAAACATCTACACTGACCAATGAAGCCAAGTCAATTCTTACAATGCCTATAAAGGCCAATAATGGATAAAAAGAGATTTTAGTTCCCAGCGACTGACTTAAAGGAATCACTCATGGTTTCAAGTTTTAAGACTTCTATTGTTCGAAACAAACTAAAATCAATAATGTCTAAACATTACTTAACAAGCAACAAATACCCTAAATTACAGAAAATGTATGCTTGATAGTTTCTTGATATGACAAATAACACTACTCCATGTTATACGTTATGCTGTGCTTTCCACAGGATTTAGTGTTTACAGGAAATGGACCATATTAACTCAGCTTCCAATGGATTTGTTTCTCTCAGTTTCACTGAACTGCAAGTCAAAAGTCATTTCTCTTAGTCTTCTAAAATCCCTGAACCAACTTTCGGCAGCAAGACCATCTCCACTGATTCATTTGTCCTGCCTCACCATTGTGATCTTACACATCCATTGGTTCAGTCTCTTTGACTAGAGAATGGGCTCCCATTTTGCCTGATAGTTAACAGAGACTGCCTTTTACTTTACAGTCTACAATAACATTTCTCACCTTCTTTTTCTCTCTAACCAGGGTCTTTTAATCAGACTGCCTGAGAGGCTATGGGTGAGATTTTACAGCCTTGCTCATCCCAAATCTGTAAAATCCTGCCCAAGGTCAACAAACCTTCCCATGCTCTGCCCCTTGCCCACTCCAATTCCCACAGCAGGCGGGTCATAAAATTCTGACCTGCAACTCGACTGATGATAAAAACAGTTGTATTTCCTTTGTTTTCAGGTATTAAACCTGGCGTGTCAACTCCAATACTACTTGACCTGGGCCCCCTGATGCCATGGTAACCAGGCCATGCAGGCTTATCATCAGGCAGAATTAGCAGCAGGTCACACGACCCTTTTCATTATTCAACTTTATATTGAATTGGTATTTGAATAAACTCAACAACCCAACAACAGTTGCCTCCCTTAAGGTGCTCTGCAGTTCTCTGGCTTTAACACCAAAATCCAGATGTGAACTACAGTCTCCACATTCTTTCCCTCAGGAATAGCTAGTAATGGGGGTTGGTGTACTGGTCTGTCTTCGATTTGCCCCTCTA
Organism: Sphyrna mokarran; assembly: GCA_024679065.1. Lineage (NCBI taxonomy): Eukaryota > Metazoa > Chordata > Chondrichthyes > Carcharhiniformes > Carcharhinidae > Sphyrna > Sphyrna mokarran. The sequence goes on from JAGIQG010000012.1 coordinate 54,258,085, forward strand.
TATCTGTTAGGTCTGCAGCATTGATCCAGTTTCCTTAAAGCAAACAGAATTTAGACTGGGTTCTCAACTTCTTCTTGCACCTCAAGTGCAATGAAAGGAGCTCATTTTCTTTGACAGCTCCGAATGAGTGTCCTGCCTCTAGCTCAAGAAAAAATTAAGTGGGAAAGCCAGTAATGCGTCTTCCTATGTCATTAACATGGCTTTCCTCCATTTCGGCCTTCTTTATTTTGGCCAATAAAGCTTCAAATTGGGCTGAGTTACTAAACCTACCCAAAAGTGAAGTTCCAGAAAATCCAAGGCAATAAAAAGGGATGAAGGATCACAAATCCAGAGTCCCAATTTCCTTTCTCCAATACAAAGCAGAAGAAACTTAACTCATGTTACTTCAATACAAGTCATTTTTGATTGTGTAGCTGAAGTTACAGAATTCATTCACTGGCAAACTTTGATCGTTTTAGCAACATCTTATTGAAAGTACATAGAATGCTTATAATGCAGTAGGAAGCCATTTGGCACACCAAGTCTGCACTGAGCACAATCCCACCCAGACCATATCCCCATCACCCTACTTATTTACCCAACAGACCTCCGACACTAAGGGGCGATTTAGCATTGCCAATCAACCTAAACTGCACATCTTTGGAGTACATGACACTAATTGGAAATCGTCACCAAAAAATGTATTGGATGAACAAAAATAAAGGGCCAGATGTTCTGCATCCTTGCGCCAAGTTTCAAGGCAGCGGGGACAACTTGCCATTACCCCGCGCAGGATCTTCTATCAGTGATGTTTCCTGTTCTATGTTATCCCCTGCCACTGGGAAACCCACAGCGGGGAATCGCTGTTGACCGGAAAATCCCGAGAGTGAAAAAGGATTGGAAAATTCCAGTCAAAGATGTTTTGATTATTCTAAAGCTACAGCATGGCTAAGTTTCATGGATAAAATAATCTGAAATAGCAGAATGGATCACTTTGTGCATCCAAATATTCCAGCATCACTCATTTTCAGACATTTTATGATACTCCACAAATCATGAAGAGATATATGAAAAAAGTATTTTAATCTGGGATAGTCAGCACGGTTTCTTGAGAGGTAAGTCCTGCCTCACAAATTTGATTAAATTCTTTGAGAAGGTAACTAAGTGTGTGGACAAAGGTAGAGCATTTGATGTCGTATACATGGACTTTACTGAGGCATTTGATAAGGCTCCCCATAGTAGGCTCATGAAGAATCTAAGAATGTGTGCGATAGAAGGAAATTTGGCCGATTGGATAAGTAACTGGCTGTCTCATTGAAGACAGAGGGTGGTGGCGGATGGAAAATTTTCAGACTGGAGGCCAGTTACCAGTGGTGTACCACAGGGGTCAGTGCTGGGTCCTCTGCTATTTGTGATTTTTATCAATGACTTGGAAGAGGGAGCTACAGAGTGGTTTAGTAAATTTGCTGATGACACCAAGGTTAGTGGAGTAGTGGATGAGGTGGAGGGTTCTTATAGACTGCAAAGAGATGTTGCTAGAATGCAGAGTTGGGCCGAAAAGTGGCAAATGAAGTTTAACTCTGATAAAAGTGAGGTGATTCATTTTGGTAGGACGAACTTGAATGCAGATTACAGGGTCAAAGGCAGGGGTCTAAGGAATGTGGAGGAATAGAGAGATCTTAGGGTTCATATTCACAGATCTCTGAAGGTTGACACTCAAGTGGATAAAGCCATGATGAAGATTTATACTGTATTAGTGTTTATTAACAAGGAGTTTGAGATTAAGAGCTGTAGGTTTATGCTGCAACCATACCAGACATTGGTGAGACTACATTTGGAATGTTGTGTTCAGTTCTGGGTACCTCACTACAAGAATGATGTGAAAGCATTGGAGAGAGGGCAGAGGAGATTTACCAGGAAGCTGCCTGATTTGGAGGGTGGATCTTATGAGGAAAGGTTGAGGGAGCTGGGGATTTTCTCTTTGAAGCACGGGAGGATGAGAGGCGACTTAATAATGGCTTATAAGATGATGAGAGGGATTCATAGAGTGGACGTGCAGAGACTATTTCCTCGGGTGAATGTAATTGTTATTAGGGGGCATATCTATAAGCTTCATGGTGCGAGATATAGTAGGGATGTCCTAGGTAGATTCTTCACTCAGAGAGTGATTGGGATGTGGAATAGATTGCTGTTGTGATAGTGGAGTCAAACACTTTAGGAACTTCCAAGCAGTTATTGGATAGGCACATGGAGAACTCCAGAATTATAAGGAGGGATAGCTTGATCTTGGGATTGGACATAGCTTGGCACAACATTGAGGGCCGAAGGGCCTGTACTGTGCTGTAATGTTCTAAGTTCTAAGTTCTAAGTTCTATGTTCTATGTATTTGTAAATTATGCAGAAGGTATGTGCAGCTTCCATGTAACTTAAACGATTGAGACAGTCACAAATTTTAATGATTATTGGCCATCATCACTTTGTTGGCAGAAAAATATTCTCAGTATAAAACTAAACAATGAAACAGAACCCATTACAACATAATTTGTCACAACAGTCTCATCGCACTAGAGATTATCTTGCAGAGAACAGTTATTTAAGCAACCTTGATTAAGCACAAAATTCTATTCCCTGCGTAACTCACTTGCACTGCCATTCAAATGAATTTTTCAAAGCATACTTGTTCTTATTAAAATTACCCACCTGATCACACAGGAGGCTCCCATTTATGACTCCAGATTGTAAGCAATCACAAGGTTTGCACACATCAGTTGCTGAGAGGCTGATACCTACTTCCCGGTAAAAATACTCTTTACACCATTCACAGTTTCGTCCTGCAAGAATTGATTGAACAATATTCACAAATTAATCAGACCTTCAAAGCAAATTTAAGTCAAATATGCTCAAGTGCACAAGGTCTGCAAATACTCAACATGGTTAAAAAATTGCAAACACAAAGCTTGCCTCAAAATATTATAGAGCATAATTCGAGGCAAGAGATAACAGCTCAATTTTCCCAAAGAATTTACTTATATATAAAGGATCTCCCATGGTGGTTTACGAATGCTGTAGGGTAATTTGGGTTGTGCAGTCTGACAGAACCAGATGTGCAGAACGTCGGCAGAGACGGAGTCCAGTGTCATGTTTAAAATGAGATGCGTTGTGGATTGGCATTTGGGGCCTGTCTTTGATCCTGAAACAGGCAACGTGTAAAAAATGTATGCCTCACGGGGTGAGCCAAATTCAGCCTGAGCCTGGGACTCAGGCATCTAATATTATCCAGGGGAATGAAGCAAGCTGGATACAAAATTGGCTCAGCGGCAGGAAACAAAGGGTAATTGTTGATGGATGTTTTCATGACTGAAAGGCTGGTTCCAGTAGGGTTCTGCAGGGCTCAGTACTAGTCCCCTGCTTTTTGAGGTATACATTAATGATTTGGATGTAAAGTGTAGGGGGAACGATCAAGAATTTTGCAGACAGCACAAATAGTGAGGAGAAATGCTGACGACTTCAGGGAGCTATCAATGGACTGATCAGATGGGTGGAAAAGTGGCAAATTGAATTCAACTTACAGAAGTGTGAGGCAATGCACTTGGGAAGGTCAAATAAGGTAAAGGAGGAATTTGAGAGGTATATAGGAATGAATGTCCACAGAACCCTGAAGGTAATAGGATAAATTAATAAAATGGTTATGATGGTATGAGGAATTATTTCATTTATTAACCAAGGCAATGGGTACAACAGGGAGGCAATGCTGGAACTGTATGAAACATTGGTTAAACCATAACTTGAGGCTGTGTGCAATCCTGGTCACGTCACGACAGAAATTTATAACTACATTAAGATAGGGTACAGAGGAGACTAATGTGGATATTGCCGGGACTGGAAAATTGCAATTATGAGGAAAGATTGCATAGGCTGATGTTCTCTGTGGAACAGAGGAGACTGACGAGAGATTTAATTGAGATGTACTGACTTGTGAGGGATTAGAGTGGGTAGGAAGGACTTTATTTTAATCGCGAGGTCAGTGACACAGGGGCACAGATTTCAAGTGATTTGTGGAAAGATTAGAGGGGAGGTGACAAACATTTTTTCACCCAGATGGTTGCAGGGATCTGGAGAGAGAATAGAGCCAATATAACAAGTCTGGATGACTCTTTGTCAGGGTTATTTATTGCTTTTTCTCCAATGCTTTCATATGTTTCCTATAGTTTGGTGCCCAGAACACTTGACAATACTCCAGCTGAGATCTTACAAGTGTTTTGTATAAGTTCAGCATAACCTCATTCTTGTACTCTATACCCCATTAATAAAACCCAGGAACTGCTTTTCCCACCTGTATTGCCACCTTCAATGATCCATGCATTTGTACATTCAGGCTGCTCTGCTCCTGCACCCCATCAAGGATTGTACCCTTTTATGTTATATTGTCCACCCATGTTCTTCCTACCAAAATGCATCACCTGAGACTTCTGCACATTGAATTTCATCTGCTATCTTTTGTCCATTCCCCTGATTTATTTATGCCCTTTAGAAGTTGTACACTGTCCTCATAATGTTTTCAAGTTTTGTATCATGTGCAAATATAGAAATTGTCTCCTACACACCAAGTTTAGTTAATAACTATATATCAGGAAAAGCAAAAGTCTCAATACCAACCTTTGGGGAACTCCAAAACAAATCTTCTCCTAATTTGAATAATATCTATTGACCATTACTCTCTACTTTCTATTATTCAGCCAATTGTATATCCATGAGCTATAACTTTTATTTCATGAGCTACAACTTTTTTCACAAGTCTGTTGTGTGGCACTGTATCAAATGAAAATCTAAGTACACCACAAAACAGCATTACACTCATTGACCCTCTCTGTCAATTTTTCAAACAACTCCAGCAAGTTAGTTAAACATGATCGCCCCTTCATAAATCCGTCTGTCTTTTTTCTAATCAGCCCATGTTTTTCCATCTGATTACTAATTCTATCCTAAATAATAGCTTCTGGAAAATTGCCCACTATTGAAATTAAACTGACTGGTCTGTAATTGCTGGGCTTATCCTTACGACCTTTCTTCAACAAAGGCACAATGCTTGCAATTCTCCACTTCTTTGGCAGCTTCCCTGAATTTAGGGAAGACTAAAAGCTGGATGGGTTGTACCTGAACAGAACTGGTGTTGAATTCTTGGCTGTTGAGGAAGGTTTAAACCAACTTGTTAGTGGTGTGGGAACCATTTGAAAATATTTATAGAGGAATAAAAGTGAGGATACACTGGCAGGTTCAGAGAGTCTTTGTATAAAGGATAGTAAGTTAAAATTTGAAACGTAAGGAAAGGAGAAAGTAATGACATCTAATCAGGATGTACATGCATGGTGTTGGTAAATAAGGTTGGTGAATTACACAAAATGCAATGTGGAAATATTGGGAGCAATTCTCCCAAAAAAATTCTATGTGTTGAATTCACATAAAAATTGGAATAAATCATGTTTTTTTTCAGTGGGAATTTCAGATGAACTTTCCCAATTCAAGTGTAAATCAGTCCATAAATCTGTAGGCCAAGTCTGTTCCTGTTGGAGAAGCTGGCAGCAAAGCACTGAGCGGGCCACTATGCATGTGCTGATCTGTCACCGCTTAGACTGGCCTCTGTCTGCGGCCTCCTGATTGCTGGCCAGTTCAATCACTGGCCAGCCCCACGACCCCCGCATCAACATGAACCCACCACCTCCCCCACCACTCAATCGCTGGTTCCCCAAACATGATGAGGAGATGTGGACGTTGGACTGGGGTAAACACAGAACAAATCTCACAACACCAGATTAAAGTCCAACAGGATTATTTGGTAACAAATGCCACCAACTTTCGGGGCTTTGTCTTCACCTGACGAAGTGGCAAAACTCCAAAAGCTAGTGGTGTTTGCTACTAAATAAACCTGTTGGACTTTTACCTGTCGTTGAGATTTCTTACTATGTTTCCCTAAACGTGCCCAGCCTCCTTCTCTGCAACCCTGATCTTCTGACCCCCGCCCCCCCAATGCGCCTCCCCCTCCAGCAGCAGGCCCGACGCCCAACAGGGTTAACACTCTCCCAAACCCCAATTGCTGGCTTTCCTTCCTCTGTAACTCAGCCCAAATGCAGCAGGACACCCCCCCTCCCCACTATCATTTGCTCCAGTAACCCCATCCCCATTAGGTCCCGTCCCAATTAGCTCTTGTCCCCTTGGCACAGCCTTATGCTCAGTGGACCGTGCCAATGTGCCCACCCAGGCATTGGCACTTTGTCTCTTGGACAGTGCCAGGCTAGCAATGCCACAGTGGCAAAGCCCAGGGGAACCCTACCCACACTCCTCCCCCCTCGCAGATAGGGTTAAATTGCATTTAAATTCATATTGTAATAAATTATGCAGTTCCATTGCATCTTCCCCAAAGCCAATGTCAGTGTACCAGGAATCTAAAGCCCTCCCTCCTGCACCACATTTCCAGTCACACATTCACCTCGCATATCTTCCTGTACTCATTTGCATGCGGCACTGGGGGTAACCTGAAGATTTCTACATCTGACATCCTGCTTTTCTGCTTGCTAATTTTCTGCCTAGTTCCGTAAACTCTGATTATAGGATCTTTCCAATTTAAGTCATTGGTACCATGCAGATACAACAAACAACTAGAAAGGCTAATAGTTTATTAGCTTTTATTATGAAGGGGTTGGAGTTTAAGAGAGAAGAAGTCCTATTGTAATTAATTATATTAATAATTGTAAGGCTTGTGAGAGCATTTCAAAATACTGGTGATGATTTTCCCAAAAAAAAGCTCTAAGTGTCAAATTCACAAAAAAATTGGAGTAAATTCCATTGGCTTTTTCAGAGGGAGTTTTGAAATAAATCTCCTATCAGTCCATAAATCTGTAGGCCAAGCCTATTCCTGTTGGAGAAGCTGGCAGCAAAGCACTAAGTGGGCCACTACACATGTGCTGATCTGTCACCGCCCAAACTGGCCTCTGTCTGCCGGCCTCCTGATTGCTGGCCAGTTCAATCACTGGCCAGCCCCACGACCCCCACATCAGCGTGAACCCACCACATCCCCCACCACTCAATCGCTGGCTCCCCAAACATGATGAGGAGATGTGGATGTTGGACTGGGGTAAACACAGTAAGAAATCTCACAACACTGTGCACAAACATGAATCAGAAGGAGGCCATTCAGCCCATCAAGTCAGCACCGACCACAATCCCACACACCCTATTCCCGCAATCCCAAACATTTACCCTGCTAATGCTCCTAACAATAGAGTCAATTTCATGTGGCCAATCAACCTAACCCATACATCTGTAGACTGTGTGAGAAAACCAGAGCACCCGCAGGAAACCCATGCAGACACGGGGAGAATGTGCAAACCCCACACAGATGGTTACCCGAGGCCGGAATTGAACCTCTAGCACTATGAGGCAGCAGGGCTAACCACTGTGCCACCATGGCACCCTTAGATATTTGTCATGTCTGAGAGTTTTTGAGGAGATAAAACAAAGTTAACATTTCAGGATGATGACCATTCAATCTTTCAAATATCATCAACCTAAAATGTTAACACTGTCTTTTTTCTCTCTCCACAAATGTTGCCAAACCATTTCTGTGTTTCCTGCTTTTTGTTTTCAACATTTTTCAACTTCTTCACCAAGTCAATGACCAACCTGTCTTGGAGTGTGATTGATCATAATCTTGGAATTTTTCCTGTGTCGCTATCATGGAATAGCACAAACACTGCTACATTTCCAAGAGGAATCTCATCAGTACTTATCCAGGCAGCCAAGGGCCATAAATGTGGCTTTTCCAGAATTGACAACGTTGCATTGACTAATTAATTTTTTAGAAAGTGGCCAGAATGTTCCAACTGTTCACGCCAGCGTGATTTTTCCATCTGCTGCAACAAACAGTGATTTGGTTTGTCACTCTGTCTTCACTGCAGCAGAAGCGTGGCGTGAACAGATCGGAACATAAGATCACGCCCAGTAAGTTCAATTCAGATTTTACTTTTACTCAGTGTGATGAGGTGGATTATTTTCCTGTAGAGAATGACTGGGCAGAAAATTGAACTCGGAGAAAAGATTTGCATGACATGATGGGCAAGTAGCGAAAACAGAAAGTAATTGAAGTGACCAACTGGAAAAAGTGACAACACAAAACATTGAAAAGAATTCAACATGAGAAACAGAACTGACAAACAGGTTTGAAAGTCACACCATAAACAATGGAAATGAGAGATTTTAATATACAGGCATTGCTCAAAACTTTCAATTTCAACCAATCTCTAAAAACAAGCAATATTGGTTCACCAAGCTTTTATATATTGCACAAAATGTTCCTTTCATTGAAGTAATGGAAAGAAAAGTAGAATTTATAATCGGTGACCTATTTTTAAATCCCTACTGAATTTGCAATTTCCATTGGTTCTCAAACTTATTTGTCACTCAACAATTTAGATGAGGCTGAAGAACCCAAGAACTACCACTCTGTCCTACCCCACCCATTATCGTTTGCCATCACAAAACAAAATCACTGTTACTGAGAAGAATGGCATGGTTTTTTGAAAGTCTTCTTCTAAATTAGAGAGCTGAACTCAGTCTCTTGTTTGGACTGCACATTCAGCCAGTTCCAGCATTGAAAACTCAATCCCACAATTCTACGGTGGAATAATAATATGTCTTAATAATGGGGATTCATTCTGTGGATATCGAAGTTGGTCTGGTTTCATGAGGTCACACAAGTGGTGGAGATGAGTGTTCTGACCTGTTCATTGATATAGTCTTGATTAAGGCATCGTGACTTGAACTAGTTCATAACCACTGGAGAATCCTTATGCACCACGCCTTGAGAAATAAGGGGCTTAAATCATATTCTCATCAGCAATCCTTGAACAGCACTTTCCCAGCTCACTTTTAAATTAATTTATGTCTGCAAACGTTGCAAGTCATTTACTAATTAGGTAGCCAAGTTGATAACCTACAACAATGTCACCCACAATTAGAAAGTTCCTCACAAGTGAGTTAATGATGTTAAGCACTTTCTCTCAAAGAAAGGGTCAGAAAGGAAATCATGCCTCTGCCCATACTTTCTCCAGAAACAAGATCAGGGAGTTCATCATACAAAGAAAATTAGCATAGGAATTAATATACTTGTACAAAATGGAACAGCTTAATGATTGGTCAACACTCGACATCGCTAAACTCTGCATTAAACATTCAGAAACTAGTCAGAGAACTATTCTATCTGGTGGCATGATAATCACACGTAGCAAGTCATGTCTGCTGCCACGGAAATAGCACTGCTCTAATATACTGGCCTAACAATTCTTCCTTTTTGTAATATATTAAAGCATGTTACTGAAATAGCATTGAAAGGTCTTGAACTCCATCTGACCTTCAGTGTGCTTAACGGTCAATGAACTGCAAGCATTACACAATTCATTTACTGCAAAATAAGCACATATTCTTACCAGCAGTGTTATGTTGACAGTCATCGCAAATTCCACCACCACCTTGAAAGTAGTCATGAGGGAATGGATCAATGGAAGTGTCATAGTGACAACTGATGGCATGTTCATAGCACTGGCAAGGTTTACAGTTATAAGCATGAATTTGATCTCCCTGATGGAAAGGCTTGTCATTGAAGAGTGGCTGGCAGCGCTCACACTAAAAAAGTTATTCAAGACATCAGAAAATTAAGAACAGTACATAAATACAATCCATATTTTTAACAGTTGAAAACTTTATTTTAAAATATTTGGAGATGAGGTTTGTCGTGTTTGTCTGATGCTCATGTGACAACCATGCATCCTTAAAATAAAAAACTCCCAGTGTGTGAACAGAAAAAATAATTCCTGACTGATAATATTAAGTATCAGAAAATGATTCATATACATTTTTGCAATCACAGAATTGAATAGGCAACAGACACAAGTTACAAACAAATACATGCATACTTACACATGTTGTAGATCTTGACGTTGACAGTGTTGAATGGGTAATAATTAGATGCCAGTCTGCTTTACATCACTCATGATAATTGTTTCCATTGAATTCAAGGGATGGGATTCCCTGGCTGCACGTGCACCAAGACCAAAAATTCCCACTCAAGGTCCACAGACCTTTACATAGTCCGCCAAATTTTCCATTCCAACTGCTATGATTCTTGTGGTGGGCTGGACAGGAAGACTCTGCCCAAGATCTGCCATGGAGGGATTGTAACTCTGATTGGAATCATCTCCCACAAAAGCTAGAAATATTTCCTCAATTGGGACCGGCAGTTTTACTTTACATAAATGATCAAGGGATTAAGGATTGAATATGGGTAAATGCACCCCAGGTGATCTAACTGAAAGGTGGAACAGGCTCAAGGGACTCAGAGATTTATTTCTGCTTCTATGTTTCTGGTCCAAAACTTACTAGCAAATGACCAATGTTTTCTTACAGCCCTGGAGGAAAGGTTTCCATACAAGAGAAGTCAAAAGAACAGCAACAGAAGAGGACTAACAACTTTACAAAGAGTCTCCAATTTTATAAAGACAGCCAAATAACCAATGCAGAAATTTCAAAAAGGAGGACCATAATGGTGAAGTGGAATGTTTTATCCAGGGTGTTTATTTCCCTCATAATCATAATAATGAACACACTGAACATGCAAAATCTTGACATTATATGGGAGATGAAATTTGGTAAATTGCAGAAGTCAACTTGAAAATTTGTTGACAAGAATGAATTTTACAACTTTTCTCTTTATGTATTAACAGATACGGCAGAACAAGCAAATGTCAAAACTTGCTCTGAGCTTGAAGCAGCAACCCATCTGACAGACTCTGACATAATTTCAACTTTTGATATACTGGAGTCCATGGACCTCCACCCAAGGGAGGTGCTGTTGGCATACGAACTTTTGTTGGAGCCACTGGATGATGTGTCTAACAGCTTCTGCTAATGGAGGAATACATGCCCCACATGTGTGGGGTGCTACTGCATGGACCTGAACACATGCCAACAGCCTTGTAACGGATGGCATCTCCAAAACCATCTGCTGCATCACCCCTCATGGAATTGGATTTGTTGTCAGTATCAAGTTCTCATATGAATACTTAATCTGCTTTAGTAGGGGCCTTTGGACTCATCAACACACAGAAGAGTTTTCCCAAACCAGAAAGGACATTGTACACAACTATTAGATACTAAGGCTTAGGCTTTATTGCAGAGGAATGGTAAAACAAATGGGATGGAGGGTTGTGTATTACCTGAGTTAATGGTGAACAATATTTCTGAATCAGATTTCTATGGATATTGATTTTACATTATTCTACATTCATTCGCATTTTCCTAGGGTGGAAGAGTCACTTGCCACTTACATAGGTTTAAGGCATGAGGGGCAAGGTTTAAAGGAGATGGAAGAGGCAAGTTTTTTTACACAGAGGGGAATGGGTATCTAGAACTCACTGCCAGGAGAGGTAGTGGTAGTAGATACGATAGTGACTTTTAAGGAATATGGTGAGATATACATGGATAGGATGGGAATAGAGGGATATGGTCCACGGAAAGGCAGGGGGTTTTAGCTTAGATGGGCAGCATGTAGGCTTGGAGGGCCAAAGAGCCTGTTCCTATGCTGTCATTTTCTTTGTTCTAAATGATTATAATAGATGGAGTCAAAGTTCAGGTTTTAGGAAGCCTTACTTTCCTCCACTAGAATGTCCTGCTGCCCCTTATAAGAATTAAGCTGATTTCATCTCTGTCTCAACTTCACTTTCCTGCCCATTCACCAAAGCCTTTCAAACCCTTAGTAATTAAAATCAGCTTAATTCTTACAAGGGGCAGCAGGACATTCTAATGGAGGAAAGTAAGGCTTCCTAAAACCTGAACTTTGACTCCATCTATTAGAATCATTTGGAACAAAGAACAAAGAAAATGACAGCATAGGAACAGGCTCTTTGGCCCTCCAAGCCTACATGCTGCCCATCTAAGCTAAAACCCCCTGCCTTTCCGGGGACCATATCCCTCTATTCCCATCTGTTCATTCAATTTACTCTCGACATCCACCACACCCTAGAGTAGTGAATTCCACAGACTTATAACCTTTTGAGAGAAGTAAATTCAAAATCCACTTTCAAAATCCACCATCTCTTACTCTAAAACTATAGCATTTCCTACAAGAGGAAACATCTCTCTGCATCTACTTTGTCAATTCTCCTCAGTTAGATCTCCTCCCATTCTTCTAAACTTCTCTCAGATTATTTCATGAGCTGATCCCCATTGGAAATCTTGGCAATAGGCCAGGAGTAGAAACTTGTTTGTGTTCAGTTTCAATTAAAATGACCACCATGCAGGGTGGATGTGTCTCGACTGTGTGTGTGTGGGGTGGGGATTGGAGGTGGGGGATGGGGGGCAGTCCAAACTTGGATCTCAGGACACATTTTGGCTTTTGGTAAGTTTGATAAGCTTTCTCAGAAAAGCTCATTCATCCGAGGAAATTAATCTCGATGCAAAGCGGCATAGTCGTTAGCACTATTGCCTTACAGCACTAGGGATCCGATGGGTCACTGTCTGTGTGGAGTCTGCATGTTCTCCCTGTGTCTAAGTTTCTTCTGGTTTCCTCTCACAGTCCAAAAGGTGTGCTGGTTAGGTACATTGACTATGCCAAATTCTCCCTTGGTGCGCCCAAACAGGCACCAGAGTGTGGCAGCTGGGGGATTTTCACAGTAATTTTATTGCAGTGCTAATGTAAACCTATTTGTAACATAACTAAATTAAAAATAAATGAAATAAGTTACATCTGTATGTATAAATCCAAAACGAAACACCATATAAAAACCTATCAAGTGGTTTCCTAATACTACAAAATCACAAATACAACTCACTGTAGGAACTGGGTAAATACTGCACTGCAACTTTAATTTCAAAGTCACTGAACCTCTTTAATCCTTTTAAATCCAGTCTCAAGTTGCATAAAGTGCTAACATAAATTTTGCAGCACCTGTTTTTGTGCGAGCATCCTGGAGATAACCCGTGATTATCCAAAAGCCAGGAAATCAGGTTGTGGATTAAGCTGATGTCATAAAATTGGCAAAATAATTTAATTTATATGACAGCATCTGTTTCTTGTGCCGCCAATTCTTGCAAATCCATGACTATCATGGGTCTTTGCACAAAATTTCTGGTCTGCTGCACCTTTGCTACAGGCACTTCAGAGACATGAGAATCAGAAAAATCAACCATGCAAGTTCAGGAGTTCAGTCAGCACAACTGTGGGAAAAAATTGCCATGTCAAAATATGCAGGAGTCCCAGTCAGCCGGTAGCTTTCTGTGGGCAAAGATCTGAAACAGTTTATCAGGATTTATCTGTCACCTGCTGTTGGCATGAGTACAATTCCCACCTTCTGAACTTCGGTTGAGAATCTCAAAGTATAGCTCCAAGAGATGGAAAAGTTGTTGGAAAATATATAAACGGGAATAAAATTAAAATATGGTATAAAAACATACAAGCCCATAGCTTCCTGGCTCCCCAGCACTGGATTTGGGAGTTACCCCAAAGATGTGTTGGGGAATCCCTCTGTGAAGTTCACAGTGAAGGGTTTATGTGGCAATTGTCCAGAATTGCAAGCTTCCCCTGGATAATTGCGCTGCTCAGGGAACCATCCGACAAAGCGATTTAAATTGCTAACCTTGGATAGCTGTGCAAGTTTTACACCAATGGTTACTGAAAGAATTAGAAGAAATAAAACCACTTCATTGTGACTATTTAAACATCCAGACAGAGCTCCATATTGTGCACCAATCACGCTTCGGACTCCACCTCCCCAACCAATCAACCCGCAGACTATTCCCAGCATCCCATCATTCCGCTCCCCCGCCTTGGGATACCCCCACCAGACAACCCCAGTCACAGGTAACTCCCCTGACCCCAGCCTCACGGGATCCTCCTCACCCTCCAATCTGAGGGCTTGCACCTTAACAAATTTGCAACGCTGATGAAATGGGTTTATTCTGGTGATATGTCGCTCGGGAAACCCTAGCATTGACTGAGAGAGTGCATCAGTGAGTGTTAAGGATGCCAATGATATTTGATTTGATTTATTACTGTCACATGCATTAACATACAGTGAAAAGTATTGTTTATTGCATGCTATACAGACATTGCGTACATAGAGAAGGATCACAGATCATCATAGGTCATAGAATCCTACAGTGCAGAAAGAGGGTCTTCATCCCATTGAGTCTGCACCGATCACAATCCCATCCAGGCTCTACCCCCATATCCCTACACGTTTACCCACTAATCCCTCTAACCTATGCACCCCAGGACACTAAGAGGCAATTTTAGCATGGCCAATCAACCTAACCTGCACGTCTTTTGGACTGTGGGGGGAAACTGGAGCGCCCGGAGGAAACCCATGCAGATTCAAGGAGAATATGCAAACTCCATACACCTGAGCCTGGAATGGAACTCAGGCCCCTGGAGCTGTGAAATAGCAGTGCTAACCATTAAAATGAAAGGAAAGAGTGTAAAATGTAGTGTTACATTCATAGCTAGAGAAAGATCAACTTGATATTGGACAAGTCCATTCAAAGTTGAATGACAGCAGAGAAAAAACTATTCTTGAATCAGTTGAAATGTGTACTCAGAATTTTGTATCTTATTCCCAGTGGAAGAAGGAGGAAGAGAGAATGTCTGGGGTGCGTGGGGTTCTTGATTATGCTAGCTGCTTTTCTGAGACGGTGGGAAGTGCAGATAGAGTCAATGAACAGAAGACTGATTTGAGTGATGGACTGGGCTTCGTTCACGGTCCTTTGTAATTTTTTGCAATCTTGTACAGAGCAGAAGTCATGCTAAGCTGTGATACAATCAGAAAGAATGCTACCTGCGGTGCATCTGTAAAAGTTGGTGAGAATCGTAGCAGACATGCCAAATTTCCTTCGCTTCTGATGGTGAGCTTTCTTAACTATAGAGTTGCATGGAGGTTGGTTGTTGATGACCTGAACACCTAGAAATTTGAAGCCCTTGACCATTTCCATTTTGTCCCCATTGATGGAGACAGTGGCATGTTCTCCACTACACTTGCTGAAGTTGATGACTATCTCCTTCATTTTGTTGACATCGAGGGAGAGATTATTGTCATCGCACCAGTTCATCAGATTCTCTATCTCTTTCCTGTACTCTGTCTCATCATTGTTTGAGATCTGACCCAGTACGATGGTGTCATCAGCAAACTTGAAAATCGGGGTTGGAGGGGAATTTGGCCATACTGTCATAAGGAGTGTAGTAAGAGGCTAAGGACACAGCTTTATGGGGCACCGGTATTGAGGCTAACTGTGGAGGAGATGTTATTTCCTATCCTTATTGATTGAGGTCTGTGGGTTAGGAAATTCAGGATCTAGTCACAGAGGGAGCAGTCGAGCCCCTGGCCATGGAAGTTGGAGATGAGTTTTGTGGGGATAATGCTATTGAAAACTGAGCTGTAGTCAGTAAATAGAAGTCTGACATAGGTGACTTTGTTATCTAGATGTTCCAGAGTTTAATGCAGGTCAGGGATTTGCATTTACTGTGAATCTATTGCGATGATAGGCGAACTGTAGTGGATCCAGGCAATCTGAGAGGCTGGAATTAATGCATGCCATGATTAACTTTTCAAAGCACTTAATAATAATGGATGTCAGAGCTACCGGAAGATAATCAAGACATACTGTCTGGCTTTTCTTTGGCAGTGGGATGCTGGTCATCTTCTTGAAGCAGATAGGGATCTAAGGTTGGTGCAAAGAGAGATTGAAGGTGTCTGTGAATACCCCAGCCAGCTGGTCCGTTCAGGATCTAAATGCTCATTCGGGAACCCCATCTGGGCTAGTTGTTTTCTGTGAGTAGATGTTCAAGAAGGCTGCTGTGATGTCAATGATACTGACCTCAGATACAGATTCATACGAATCCTCCCTGGTGGAGGGAATGCTCCTGCTGACCCCTTGCTCAAAATGAGCATAGGATGTGTTAAGCTCATTGGAGAGGTGTGCACTGGAGCCTGCAATTTTATCTACCTTCATCTTGGAGCCTGTTATGTCTTGCAAGCTTTGCCATAGTTGGTGGCAGTTCATACGGCTAGTCTGGTACTTGGTCCAGTACTGTCTTTTAGCATCTCTGATGGATTTCCATTGATCATATCTGGATTTCTTATATAGGTTAGGGCTACCTGACTTGAATGTTTCAGACAGGGGTTATCCCTGTTCATCCATAGTTTCTGGATAGGCTGACTTTCCTTGGATATGCTATTACAGTTAGCATACACAAATGTAAATTGATTGTAATTGGGAACAGCAAATTTCCCAGGTACTTTAAGGATATTATCTGATCACTGTGATGCCAACGAGAGAGTCTGGATAATCAGGGATGTGTTTTCTCTTTGGTTTTACAACCACTTTGTACCAGAGGCACATGTGCATTGTCGAGTAGTCAAGGAAAGTGACTGGCCTGGATGGGGTACTTGGACGAGCACTCAGATCCTGCACGGACTTGAAGAAAACTAAGTCATGTTGCACCTGGACAATTGTTCAGTACTTCCCTCTGCCAAACTCTGTTTTTGTTGTTAGCTTCACCCCATTGTAAGGTCATCAATTCAGCTGATTGACCAAGGTACTCTTCTGTCCATGAAATGTAAATAAAAAGGCCAGAAACCTCCAAACTCTTCCGCAGCTGCCATTCTCCGGTCCTGTTAGGTGTGATATATATTTGGGTAAATAATCAGGTGGCATGGTCCGTTTAAGAGAATGATTACATGGTCACACTATGAAATCATCAGGCATTCCGCAGGCTTTTCTGGCAGTCCAGATCTTACCCCTGTACTGTGAACATCTCTTCAATAAACGTTGTGTTTCAAATACTCATGTGGCACCTCTACATTAGTTGTTATCACACACCTCAACATCAATATACAACAGCTGAGCTCCAAATTCTCCAATTCCCCGGCAGTGGGACAGGAGCAAATAAGGTCTGAGAATCCCACTCTAAGACTCCTTCTTCGAGAATGGACATATATTTGGCGAATTAATTTCAACACAGATAAGTGTGAGATATTAGATTCTAACAAGAAAAAAAGCCAATCACATATTTGTTGGAAAATAATGATTTAAAGGAGGTACAGGAGTAAAGGGTATTGCAAGTATAGCTTCACAAACCACTAAGTTTTGTCAAGTTGTGCTCCTAGTTCTCTTTAATTCTCTACCTCATTTAGATTGCTACTTTTCAACTAATATTTTTCTGGTTAGAATCTAATATCTCACACTTATCTCTGTTGAAATTAATTTGCCAAATATAAGTCCATTCTGATACTTATCTGTATTGAAATTAATTTGGCAACTATTCAGCAAGTTTATTAATGTGTTGTATTTTGCTATATTCTTCCTGAAGCTGAGTAAACTCAAACCCCTTAGAAACTGAAGTTTGATTCCAAAGTCTAAATTGTTGATATAAATTGTCAACAACTGTTCAAACCAATAGTCCCTCTAATACCCCTTCAGTGTACAAGCCCATTCACAGTGTGGCCACGTGTGCGTACATCTTAAAAAGAAGGCTGCTTGTGCACAGGCTGTTTGTCCCTTGCACCACATTTTGGTATGGCACCTACTCTCCCAAGACTTCAAGAAACTAAAAGGGTCATGAATAAGCCCAGTCCATTACACAAACCAGCCTCACATTCCACTGATTCTGGCTATTTTTCCCACTATCTCAGAAAAGCAGCCAGCATAATTAAGGACCCCACCCATCTTGGATATATTCTCTTCCACCTTCTTCAGCTTGGAAAAGATACATAAGTCTGAGGTCATGTACCAACCAACTCAAGGACAGCTTCTTCCCTATTGCCATCAGATTTTTGAATGGACTTACCTCGCATTAAGTTGATCTTTGACAACCTAGCTATGAGTGTAATGCTACATTCTGCACTCTCTCCTTTCTTTCTCTCTCTATGAACCGCATGCTTTGTCTGTGTAGCGCACAAGGAACATTACTTTTCACTGTATACTAATACATGTGATAATAATAAATTAAATTTAAAAAATCAAATATTTCAGCTTGCTGCATGGCCTTGTGAGATTCTACTTTCCACCTTCTGTCACTCTGAAGAGCTATCTTTTACTTCTACTCTCTGCTTTCTACCTTCTGTTCTTGTACAGTTGCAAAGGGTTAATTTTCAGATTTTGCATGCCGGCATGGGTGCCAACTGAAAAATGTTTGCCCACTGCACATCCAACTAGCAATATGCAGCGCCAGTGGGTTTGTTGGCATTGTAAAATTATGTCATCTCAAGCAATCAAGTATGATGGTTTTATTGACTGGAAAGAACTTTCAAGCAAAATAATATATTTATTAAATCATACAAAAGCCTGCTTTCAGTCTGTAGAAAATAAAATCATTGTTTGATTCACTTTTAAAAATAGATTTTAAGTTATTTTAATTTATTACATGAAAGGATTAGGTTTCTCATCACTTCAATTTAATAACTATAGCACTAAAGTCATCTGCCTTCTTATTAGTGATCTGTGATTTATGCACGTGCTGGATTTGAGACCAGGTGCTTGTTTATACAACATTTAAAAACAAATCACTCTTTCTTGCTTACGAATTTCAGCATGGCAGCAGCACAAAGCACACTGTGATTGGCTGGAGATCTGCACCACATCGTTCCGATCGTGCCAAACCGCACTGCGATTGGCTGACATTGTGGAAGTTCATGTTGTGATTTATTGGTGTTGTGCTACACCATACTGTGACTGGCAAGCTGTCAACTTGCATTGTTATTAACGGCTCTGTGATTATTGCATTCTGATACTCGGTCTGCATTTCAGATTCCCCGATCTGTCTATTTTTGTCGGAACCAACTCTCCCCACCCTCGCTTCCAGTATTGATTTTAACACTGCATTGGAGAAAAGGAGAGGCACGAGGTTCAATGATAACTAACACGATGCACATTCAAAAACATTGTGCCTGTATACGTGAATAAGGGATGCAAGGAAGCTAGTGTGGTCACCTGTTGTAATTCCTGCACTTCTTGAACATTAATGGCCATTAATTTTACAAGCCTGCAAAAGCAAACAATTAACTCTCACTTTGGGATTGGTCTCAGAACGGCTGCCAAAAGGAAGTGGGTGTTGTAAATTGTAATGCACCAGTCAGTCACCATGCCATTTAAAGTGACTAACGCAGGGATTATTGCTTGCTGATGCAGTTGCACTCCATTGTGCAGATTTTCTATTGAGGATATTCACTATCTCAGTGGCTTCTATTTGTAATATCCATTTTAAGAATGTTTGCAGACTTTTTAAATGTTCAGTAGTCAGTTGCAAACAAAAGATTGGATCTGATGCAATTTACACGTTATCGAAAAAAACAATTAGGTCAGTGTGCCTTTTTACTGCACACTGTGGATGGAAAAATTATCCATAATTAAGGCACATAGAGAGCCAATGGCTGATTGGTATTATTGCTGGACTATTAATCCAGAAATCCATCTAATATTCTGGCGACCAGGGTTTGAATCCTGCCACAGCAGATGGTGGAATTTAAATTCAATAAAAAATAATCTGGAATTAAGGATCTACTGATGATCATTGTCAATTGTCAGAAAAACCCACTTGGTTCACTAATATCCTTTAGGGGAGGAAATCTGCTCTACTTACTTTGTCTGGCCTGTATGTGACTCCAGACCTACAGTAATGTAGTTGACTCTTAACTGCCTCTGAAATGGCCTAACAAGCCAGTCAGTTCAAGGACAACAACCAGAGATGAATAATAAATGCTGGCCAGCCAGTGACGCCCAATGCATATTATGAATGCATAATACAGAAGAAGAATTAGGTAGGAATGTTGGAAGAACAGTGCATTGAGGTATTCAGAAAAAGGTGTAAGTTTGAAGCTTTGCCACTTACCCATCAGGAATTCCAAATCACATCTCGCATATGTACAATCTACTTTCAAGATTGCACAGCTTAAATTTTTGTCACTCACTACCACCAAGACAGGATGTGATGGACTAAGTGTTAGGACATTGTGATAAAATTGGAAAAAAAGGAAATCCAACAATTGGGAATAGGTTCTGCTAAGCTTATATTTAAAGGAAAAACAAGCTATTTTTAAAATGGAAACTGGAAGACTGTCTGGCTTGATGGAATTTAAGCTTTGATATGCCGATTAACCAAGCAACATTGAAAACAAATGTTTATTAATCCAAGTTTGTAACAGTGGAAGTTGGGGCTGAGTTTCACATTTACACTCTCTTATAATAAAGGAACTTAAAAGTAACTTCTGAGCATATTAGCTTAGATAACGGAAAATCAAAAAAGAACATCATACCAGAAGCAAATTCACCCCATGAAAAGTGTGTACAGTTAAATAGGATGAGTTTATAAAAATAAATATGTGACCAATCAAAAAAAAAGTTAAAGATCACAGCCTACACAACTGGAAGCTGCGTTATCTCCAACAACCTGGGCCTGGAGAAAGCCTGTTAGAGAAGCCAGTTGTTGCTATTATAAATCAGAAGCAACTCCAGAAAATATAGGCATGGCAAGAATTGTTGGATTCAGTTTGTAGTTTTTAAACCTGTGGGAGGCTTAGCTCTGAGGTTAGGTTAACAGAGGGGTTCGGAATTGGGTAAATTTAAAAGTATTGTGAATAGGCAATAATTTTTTAAAAGTTTTATTTATTAGTGCAAGTCTACATTAACACTGCAATTAAGTTACTGTAAAATCCCTTCGTTGCCACACTCTGGTGCCTGTTCAAGTACACTAAGCGGCAATTTAGCATACCCAATGCACCTGACCAGCATGTCTTTTGGACTGTGGGAGGAAACCAGAGCACCCGAAAGAAACCCACACAGACATAGGGAGAACGTGCAGACTCCACACAGACAGTGATCCAAACTGGGAATTGAATCTGGGTCCCTGGCGCTGTGTAGTCGATGTATTTAAATGTAATTCTAGTTGACTTTTTTACATGCTTTGCTGTTTAATAAACACCTATTCTAGTTAAAATCATCACAAGAGTCTGGGGTACACTTCAATGGTCTTTACGTTTTCCCTTATTTCAAAATACAATTGAGAGCAGGCATTCCAAAGTTCCCTTCTGGAGTTCAGAATACCCTTCCAGTTAACATCAGCTGGGGCTCTTGACATAAGCCGTGACATTAGACTCAGTCTATCTGAACAGTAATTGAGTTCAGGCATGTATAAACATCTCAGTTAATGTTGTATGTATATGGTCTTATCTTTTAATAACAAACTCAAATTATTGTTTTACCAATCTTTGTTTTAGGGCTGGGATACTTTTGTCAAAAGAAGAACATTACAAAAAGTCAGCAAGATCCTCAAGTTTTATGGGTGCATCCCAACTTGCATGTGGAATGCCTGTGGCTTCAGTCAATTTATTGTGCACAAATACGTCATGGAAGTAAAATATTTTGTGTGGCTAAAAATTTTATTATTTTTCCCATTTACCAAATAAGCAAAAAAACCATAACTACTGAAGTGTCAGCTTTCACAGTGAGGAAGAAGTCATCAATTTCATGCATGCAGTCATTTGAAATCCTGTGGTCATCATAAAACAGAAAGGACTTCTATAAATATCTGATTGCTGTCTGAAAAGTAGCACAAAATAATCTTGGTGAATGTCTTCATATTAAGGCAGTCCTCTACAAGTCAAAGGCAAAATGAGTAAAGTTTGTCTGTTGAGAGACAGAGATATCTTATCCAGTTCTAATTCATGTTATGTATGTCCCAATCACACAAAAGATATAACAGAGGTGGAATGATGTATGTGCAAAGGAAAAATAGTGATAGAATATATTGCTGGCATTCTCAAACAAAAGGAACATAACAGGAGCTAGAATAGACCATATTTCCCCTTGAGCCATTCATTATAGTCTTGACTGATCTTCTGCCTGCTCCCCACATCCCCTGCTTCCCTGAGAGAGCAAAAATCTGTCTGTCATAGTCTTAAATACATTAAATGATGGAACATTCACAGGACTCGGGTGGAGAGTTTCAAAGATTTGGAACTCTTTGAGTGAAGAAAAGGGCAATGCGGTGGCACAGTGCTTAGCACGGCTGCCTCACAGCACCAGGACCCGAGTTCAATTTCTGGCTTGAGTGACTCTCTATGTAGAGTTTGCACATTTTCTCTGTGTCTGCCTGGATTTCCTCCCAGTGCTCTGGTTTCCTTCCACAGTCCAAAAGTGGGTGGGTTAGGTTGATTGACTATGCTAAAATTGCTCCTTAGTGTTAGGGGGATGTCAGGGGGACTATTAGTGTAAATTTGTGGGGTTACGGAATAGGGTCTGGTTGGGATTTTATGATGGTGCAGGTTTGATGGACTGAATAACTTCCTTCTGCATTGCAGATATTCTATTCTTCTATCGCAGTCCAAAATAATTGGCTCCTTATCTTGAAACTTTCTTTCCCATGCCCTAGATTCGTCAGCGAGGGGAAACAATCTGTCAATGTTTACACTATCAAGCCCCTTCAAATTCTTCACATATTTCAATGAGATTACCCTTCATTCTTCTAAACTCCAGAGATTATGGGCCCCGTTTACTCCGCCTCTTATCAAACTTCTTATTCAAGGATTCAATTCCGTGAGCCTTTACTATACTGCCACAAAGATAAATGTATTATTCCTTAAATATGGAGAACAGAAGTGTACACAGGAACCCTGATCTGGTCACACAAAAGCCCTGCATAATTTTAGTAAGATTTTCTTATACTTGTATTTTAATGCCTTTGCAATGAAGATCAACATGCCATTTCTTTCCTAATTGCTTGCTGTACCTTTCTGCTAAACTTCAGTACTACTCTATGCATACATACAAGTAACTCTGAATATTAACACTTCTACAAGTTTCAGTGTTTTTAAAAAATAGTCATCTTTACCATTCTTATTACCAAAGTAAATAAACTTAAGTCCTGTTTATACTTAATCAGCTGTATCATTGTCCACTCAGTTAATCTATCTATACCTTTGTATGTCCTTCTCACACTTATATTCCGATCTAACTTTGAATAATCAGCAAACTTTGATGTATATCTCTGAGTTGCTTTGTCTAAATCATTGAGACAGCAGAGGTCCCAGGACTGATCCTTCCAGCACTCCACTAGTCGCAGCCCACCAACCTTATTGCCATCTTATTTCTATCAATCTTCCATTCATGTTAGAGAAATTACCCCAGTTCCAAGGTTCTTTTTTTTGTATATTAACTTTTAGTGAAATAGTTCATCAAATGCCTTTTGAAATCCAAATATACTACATATACTGCTTTACCACTATCTACCTTACATTACTTTTATTTTGTTTCCTCTCTTCTTTCCTTTCTTCAATATAGTATTATATTTACTAACTTCCAACCTACCAGGAGTGTTTCAGACATGTAACTGGGAACCCTGACAGCAACAAAATAGAAATCAAATTCTGTGCCTCTTAGGGTGCCTTCTAACTCTATCCCCATCACAACAGTAAAAGCCCATCACACCTCAGAAAATGCCGGCCTTGGACAATTATCACTTTCTCACTTTTATGTCTTTTCAGTTCCTCACACTCTATCTCTTACATCTTTGGTCTTCGCACTTCTGATCTCCAAAATTATACATCATACAATCACTAAACACATTTATTAACATAACAAATATATGTGCCTTGAATCTTGTCAGTAAGATTTGTGACAGAGCTTTTCCCTTGGGCAGATAACTTGTCACAGGTGACTCCTAACCTCCTACTTCTTTTTAATTTTATAAAGGAAGGAACAGCTATTCTGTCTGGCTGCAAAGTATCACAGCCAGCCTACTGGGATTCTACTGACATGATATCTCCATGGGAGCTGGATACAAAGGGCTATAAGGCAGGCATTTCAGCAGTTACATGCATGTCATGTTTGATATGCTTCATGAAATTTAGTTGTTGCTTCACATAAGGGTGTGTAATAGGCTATCGCAGCATAGACAGGAGAACAAATGGAGGTCTGGTAGCACAGTGGGTAGCATTCCCAACTCTGGGAATTGGGTTTCGATTCCACTCTAAGGGCCCTATTTTACCATTTTGATTCTAAGTGCAGGGCAGACTTGAAACTGGGAGTGTATCAGATCTGACTAAGACCCGTTCACAGGTGCCTCCATGTGGACTCTGCCTAAAAAATGTCAGCGAGCCCAAATCATGCTGCAGAAGCCTATGGGCAGAGCTTAACACACACCAAAAATCCTGTAGCTCAAATCAATGCCTCTAACTGCACGTGTGCAGCAAAAAAATGATAGAATGCCACTTCCCTACCCTTTATCCCTTCCACACCCCCGCCACCCAGACCGATCATGGGGGTAATCCTGTCTTTCCCCCCCTATCAATATTAGGCAGAGTGACAGCGGACCCTTCTTCCCTCCGACTGATCACAGATAGAGTGACAGCGGACCCCCTCCCATTCCCCCATTGATCATCATAGGCAGAGCGGCAGTGGACACCTCCTTCCCCTTCACTGGTCACAGACAGAGTGGCAATAGATGCCCCTTTCACAACCCCATAGATCTCAGCAGAGAGCCATCAAATCCTCCTTTCCACTCTCCATCACCACCTCCCGCCCCCCCCCCACCTATCTCAAGCAGTCTAATGTAATTAATCAGTAATTCAGTCTCTGTGGGGACTTACATTATCACCCTCTGTGCGGCTCTCCTTCATGCACATGCATTTGTATGGATTGGCTGAAGTGTCACAGTAATCAGCATGACCATGGCAGTTACACCTACAGACAAGAGAGAAAAAAAAGCAATTGCCAAAATAATGAAGCATGCACATTGTTATCTTATTTATAGACAGTCTAGAATGCACCACAAGTATCTATTCCGCCAGTTAAAGCTTGCTCATAAATCACAAGATAATTTTGGCTCATTGAATTGTAGAATCGGAATCCTCTCCAACTGGACTTTTTTTTTTAAAAGAAAACCCAAAAAACTTCATGAACATAAATACTGCAAACAGACAGGTCAAACTTCGGCATACAGGTGCAGGCTGCCTTGTCAAGAGTTAATCTTCAAAGCATGTCAGTGCTGGAACCAAGTCAATACTATTTAAAGACACTGGGGACATTATCATCTTGAAGACACAAATCAGTGGCCATCAGACAATCTAATTAAAGAAACTGGGAGACCATTATAGCAGACGGGCCCAGACAACAGCAATTATACATACAAATAAACATCGACAACAGCTTAGCAGAAATAAACTTTATCGCATATACATCAACTTGAGGGCCAGGGACATCACAATTGAATGGGGTCCATTGTGGAAACAAGATCATAATGAATGGGTTTGTCTGGGCCTAGGCAAGAACCAGGCTAAAGAGATGGAAAAATGTGCTAAGAAATGACCATCCAAACAGAATGGGCAGAATTTTCTAGCCAAGCTTGCAGAAGGCTGAAAAATCCTGCTCAAGGTCAATAGACCTTTGCATAGCTGGTGTCCCAACCACTACAATTCCCACTTTCGCAGTTTGAGAAAATTCTGCCCATAGTCTTCTGAAAACAAGCTTCAATAGTTTTGATGACATTTTATAATAAAACGCCAAGGCTGGAGGTTCTGGCACAGTAGTCACCAAGAAGAGTTAGGAATGATCAACGTGATTTATAAACCTACAGCTCGCAACAGGATGACCAACTGTGTGGACAGTTGCAATTATCAGCCAGATCATAGCAATATTGGGGTTGAAGTCTAAGGGTAACAATTAATTCCTAAGGGACTTTGAGTTGAACAGAGTAGGAATTGGGGCAGAAATGTTGCGGGTTATCCTTTCATTAAATTCCCAAAATTACAGCTTCCAATAGTTTCTTACATGAATCTACATACTTTATCTGAGAATCTAGAACATGCCACCTGAGTGAAATGGTGGATTCAGATTCTGTAGAAACTTTGAAAAGCCAGTTGAGCAGAATTGGATGATTCATTTTGGTAGCACAAACTTGAATGCAGATAACAGGGTCAACTGCAGGGCTCTGAGAATGTGGAGGAACAGAGATATCTTGGGGTTCATATCCACCGATCTCTGAAGGTTGCCACTCAAGTGGATAGAGCCGTGGAGAAGGCTTATACTGTGTTAGCGTTTATTAACAGGAAGTTTGAGTTTAAGAGTTTTGGGGTTATGCTGCAACTATACTGGGCTTTGGTAAGCAACTTGGAATATTGTGCGCAGTTCTAGTCACTTCACTATAAGAAGGATGTGAAAGCATTGGAAAGAGTGCAGAGGAGATTTACCAGGATGCTGCCTGGTTTGGAGGGTAGATCTTATGAGGAAACGTTGAGGGAGCAGAGGAGGATGAGAGGTAACTTAATAGAGGTTTATAAGATGATGAGGGGGATAGATGGAGTGGACATTTAGAGACTATTCTCTCAGGTGGATATGACTGTTACTAGGGGGCATAACTGTAAATTCATGGTGAGATACATAGAAAAGATGTCCGAGGTAGATTCTTCATGCAGAGTATGTTGGGGTTTGGAATGCACTGCCTGCTGTGATAGTGGAGTCGGACACTTTAGGAACTTTCAGACAGTTTTAGATAGGCACATGGAACATACCAGAATGATAGGGAATGGGATAGCTTGTTCTTGGGTTCGGACATAGCTCAGCACAACATCAAGGGCAGTAGGACCTGTATTGTGCTGTACTGTTTGTTCTCTGTTCTTTGCTTGAAGGGAACTAATTTGAAAGATTACAAGGAAAAAGGCACAGGTGGTGAACTAAAACAGACATATCATTTAGATAGCTGGTGCAGAATTTATGGTCTAAATGTTCTCCTTCTATGCTTAATAATCCATGCACTGTTCACACACAGGTCCTAGAAGTGGACCTTCAAATTCAATGTAAATTCAAATAGGACCACAGTGATGCACCATTTTCGTCACCTACCTGACTCTGTTGGTATTTTACTAGCAGCAGGGTAGGTATCAGATGAGCTGGTCATTCTTGAGCCAATGAAGGCTCTGAAGTGGCCAATTAACAGCTAATTAATGGCCTCTTCCCCACAGCCACTGTTATTTTGCTAGCAGCAGGGGTGCCCAAGCCACATGGTGTGACTTTTGGATGGCAGCCTGACCATAGGCTAAAGGTGGTCCCTCCTGCTCAAATCATCTTGTGCCCAGTGGGGTGCTCCCTCAGCAGAAGGGACCAGCCCTACTTGATGCACTACCAAACGCAGAAGAGTCATACGAAATCAAAACATTGGCTGGAATTTTACTGGCATGTCAATTCTGGGGTGGGCAAGGCACGTAGAAAGGCATTGTCCACTGACCTCAGGTGGATCTTACAGGCAGGCGAGGCTGTAAAAGTCTGGTAATTAACTCTGTGCAAAGAGAAACAGTCTGCCCAGCATTTTTCTGTTTTTATTTCAATTTTTAGTATCTGCAGTATTTTGTTTTTGTCCTAAAAGTACAAAGTTAGCCAAATAATTCACAGAAATTCCATAAAACAACTCCTAAAGCAATCTGAAAGTAGATATACTGCCACAGCAAAACTAGATTGCGATCTGAATTGCCACTCAGCTTCCAGGAAGGTTATGTGGGAATAGATTACCTTTCTGCCCTTTTGTTAGCTATGTTTTTCTTCATGGTGCATCACTGGCTCAGATAACATTTAATGTCCATCCCTAATTGCCCTCAAGAAGGTGGTACTATCTGCCTTCTTGAACCAAAGCAGCCATATTTTGACCCAACAATAGTGAAAGAACGACTATATAGTTCCAAATCAGGATGGTGCGCTGCTTGAAGGGGAATTTGCAGGTGATGGCTTTCCCATGCTTCTTTCCCCAAATGTAAGGGAGTCTAAAATTAGAAAACATAGCTTTAAGCTTAAGCTTTAAGGAGAGATACAAAAGAATCCAGAGGGGTAATATTTTCACTCAGAGGTGGTGAGTGTATGGAACAAGCTGCCAGAGATAGTAGCAGAGGTGGATACAATTTTCTCTTTTAAAAAGCATTTAGATAGTTAAATAAGTAAGATGGGTATTCAGGGATATGGGCAAAATACAGGTAATTGGGTCTTGCTTCGTGATAAAAACTGAACGACATGGACAAATTGGGCCAAAGGGCCTGTTTCCAAGCTATAAACCTCTGTGACCCTATGACTGTGACTCTGTCTGCCACCCCTGTCCTGGTAGAAGTTGCCGGTTTGGAAGGTGCCACTGAAGAAGCCTGGTGAGTTATGGAGTGTTACAGAGTGCTATTACTTTTGACCCATTTAGGCACTGAGCAGGTGAACTGGAATGGCAATCCAAGCCCAAAGTGTAGTCAGAATCATGACTCTAATCAAGTTATAGATTTAAATTCTGTCTTTTGGAAGGTTTGATTACAGTTTATATTACAATAGATCTGCAGGAACTGCTTAAAAGTTCTTCTGGAATCGGTGAGGATTCTAAAGTAGACCATGGCACCATTGTTTTGAATCAAATCGCCCCCACCCCACCCTTCCTCCCACACCACCCCACCCCACCATCATCATCTTGGCTACCTGGGCTTTTTGTGTTATTGTACAATGTCATTTCTTGATACTTTTCAATAATAAACAGCAGAGGTGCTCGGTAAAAAATGGTCCACTGTACATACTTATAAAACATGTTTAATATATAGTTATTTGTTTTATTGATTGCTTAAAGGCAACAGTAATATAATAACTCACTGGATGTTCTATACACATTACAAAGGTAACATGTCTATTGAAGGGGTTATGTTTTCATGTAAGTGCTTTTTCTACCACGGAGAGTTATGAGTGTTAAAAATCTGATTTCATATATTTTTGCCCTTGATAATAATGTCAGTGATGCTGAAAGGATTTTGATAATATTGCACTTCATGTGAAAAGTTCTAAATCTAGTTTAATGCATGAATATTTTCATTACGTTGACATTCGCATGTACATAGAACATAGAAGAATTCAGCGCAGTACAGGCCCTTAACGTTGCGCCGACCAGTGGAACCAATCTAATGACCCTTTAACCTAAACTATAGAACATAGAACAATGCATCAATAGCACCATAGAGGTGGCACAGTGGCACAGGGGTGGCATGGTGGCACAGTGGTTAGCACTGCTACCTCACAGCATCTGAGACCCAGGTTCAATTCCTGGCTTGGGTCACTATCTATGTGGAGTCTGCATTTTTTTCCTCCAGATGCTCTAGTTTCCTCCCATAGTCTGAAAGATGTACTGGTTTTGTGCAATGGCCATTCTAAATTCTCCCTCAATGTACCCGAGCAAGTATTGGAGTGTGGTGACTGGGAAATATTCATGGTAACTTTATTGCAGCGTTAAAGTAAGCATACTTGTGACCAATAAATAAACTTTAACTTTAGTTACATATTTCAGCCATATACAATAGACAGTTTCCAAACTCTATTTATTTTCTTTTCACACTATGGCAAGAAAAATAAAATGATTCATAAAAGACAACACAAAGAGAAAACTCCACTCATTGAGAAGTATAGCCAAATGGATCATGTAAAAAATAAAGCTGCATCTCATTATAATTGAAATAAATTACAAAAATGACCAATACATATTTCTCTAACTTATGCATAATCTGAAGATGCGTAAATGTGGAAGAATATTTCAGTTGGAAGGCAAATCAGTGGTACGGTGGTGAGCACTGCGGCTGAACAGGATCTGAGTCCCAGGTTCAATTCCAGGCTTGGGTGACTATCTTGAGTGTACACATTTTCCCTGTGTTTACATATGTTTCCTCTGGTTGCTCCAATTTCCTCCCACAGTCTGAAGGATGTGCTGGTTAGGTGCATTGGCCATGCTAAATTCTCCCTCAGTGTACTCGAACAGACGCCAGAGTGCAGCGACTAGGGGATTTTCGTAGTAACTTCATTGCAATGTTAATACAGCCTACTTATAAAACTAATAAATATAGCTTTAAAAACTTTAAATTTACTCCACTAATCGTAAATGATAAATTGGGAAATACCCTGAACTGCACATCTTAAGCAGAAAACACACTGGTTAACTTGCCATACTCATGGCAAGCACTTATATCATAATTTCTTAAATACTCTATCAAACCTTACCTTCCACTTATAGTGATTTCATTCACTCCATAATATCTATGCCTGAAGTTCACTGATGTTTGCCTGGTATGGTGTTGACCTCTTAGATGGATTCTTACATGAGTAGTCTTGACAAATGTTTGAAGAGCTGGAGTGTTGTAAAAGTCATTGTACCCAGGACGCCTGTTTGGTTCAGAAGTCAGTATACTGAAAGTCACATTTCCACCCGCATAGGGAATGGTGCTGGTTAAAAATCAATAAATTTAAAAGAAAAGAAAAAATATGTATTAATTCATACATGAACAGAAGGAAAGTGGTTTCTTCAGCAGACAAATAGAAATGTATTTGAGGCTCTGAGTTTAAATGAGTCACTCCATGTGCATGTCAATCATTTATCCTGATTCATTCATTTCCTGGAGACATAGAAGTCCAAAGGCAACTTCTTTGAATTGTAAATTCTGTTCTTTGATTGGCCAATAAGGTTCCATTAAGGCTGCATTGATATGATGCCAGTTTTCACTCTGATATTCTTCTGACCTTGGCATAACCTATGTAAACTCATTGTTGAGTCACAGAAATCAATCAATTCACTAAAGTGGCATGACAGTTCAGATGCAGGCATGCTACCATCTTTAATAGTTGTACTTTTGTAAAAACATGGGAAAAATGCAGTCCATTGCAAAGCAGGGGGATTAATCAGAAACTTCCCCAATTGCCTGGAATGAAGTCAAGGGTATGTTATTGTTTGAGGAGGTATCAGCTAGAATAGATAGAGAAGGATGTTTCAAACACTCACCACTGTCTGAGTGAAAAAATTGCCCCCCTCAGGATCCTTTTTGTATCTACCTTAAATTGGGAACTCACGCTGTTAAAATAGTGGTGCGGGCTAATTGGGCCGAAGGGCCTGTTTCCCGTGCTGTGATGTTCTTTGTTCCTTGTTCTAGCCATGCCATCTAGTTTTAGGTTCCCCTGGCTTTGGGAAAAAAATGCTACTATCTAGCTGATCGATTGCCCTCTCATTATTTAATAGACCTTTTTAAGATCACCCCTAAGCTCCTATGCTCCAGGGGAAAAAAACCCCAATCTATTCACTCTCTCCTTATAAATCAAACCATCAAGTTCTGATAGCATCCTAGTAAATCTTTTCTGCACACTTTCTAGTTTAATAATAAAGTTATTAATGTAAGATTGTTCATTTTGGAAGAAAATATGAAAAGGCAGATTATTACTTAAATGGAGAAAGACTGCAGAAAGTTGTAACTTAAAGGGACTTGGGAGTCCTCGTCCATGAAACACAGAAAGCTTGCATAGGTGAAGATGGTAATAGGGAAGGCAAATGGAATGCTGGCTTTTATTTCAAGGAGACAAGTGCTTAAAAGTATAAGATGTTGTTGCAACTGTTCAAGGTACTAGTGAAGCCAATTTGAAATACAGTGTATAGTTTGGTCCCCTTATTTAAGGAAAGTTATAATACCATTGGAGACAGTACAACGATGCTTGCTAGGATGGGCTAGGGTATGGAGGGACTGCTATATGAGAGACATCTTGGAGTTCAGAAGAATTAAAGGTGATATGATTGAAACATTTAAGATTGTTAGAGAGTTAGACAGGGTAAATGTTGAAAAGATCTTTCCATTCATGGGAGAGTGTAGGACCAGACCACATAGTCACAGAATAAGAGTGTGCTCATTTGAGCTGGGAAGGAATTTCTTCTCTCAAAAAGTGGTGAGCCTTTGGAATTCTTTACCACAGGAATCTGTAAGAGATCGAATCCTTGAACATTTTCAATGTTGAGATCAATAGATCTTTAATCGGTTGAGGAATTAAGGGTGATGGAGATAAGGTAGGGAGGGGGATTAGGTGAGTGTTAGATCAGCCACAATCTTATTAAATGGTAGAACAGTCTTGAAAAATTGAATGGTCGGTTCTTGTACCTATTTCTTATGGTCTTAACTTCTAGGTCTCATTTAAACCCTACCTTACACTGGCTTCTCAACGTATAAGATGGGGAGTAAGACACAATCTGGTGCAACCTAAGCCATTGAGCCCCTCGAGCCTGTGACGTTATATACCTATCTTTGCCCCTTATCCTTTAATATTTTTGGTTAGCAGAAATATATCAATGTCAGATTTAAAATTAGCATGTGATCCATGATTGTTTGTGCTATAAAGCACGGTTTCTTTACAGCTAATTCCTGAGTTATTACAGACACAGGTAAAGGAACAAGCCAAATTAGGTCTAATAATGAGCGAAATTTGTCAACAACCTAACAGTGTGTAAACGTTTATGTAATAAAACCATAAAAAAATGTGATTGAGTTCAATTTGTGTTTGAGAAGGAGAAAGGCAAAAACAGCTACTAAGATTCCAAATATAAGTATGACTGATTTCAACAGATTGAGACAAAAACTTATCCATAGGACCCGATTTTAACCCATTCAAAATCCACCTTATACAGAGTTAAAATTGAGCCTCTTCTACCCCTGTGAATATTGATGCAATGGAATTATTCAAAGTGTCTACCATTTCCTTTTTCCATTTATCCCACCATTGTCAGTTTTTAAAAGGCCCACTCTGCTTTCTGCAACCCTTCTTTTTCTAATTATAAGATTTTTACTATCTCTTGCAAGTTTCTTTTCATTGTCTTGTGTTGCAGCTCTTAGCCTATGCTTTGTTGCCCTTCACTGTTCTTTGTATCTCTCTCATTCACATGGACCTGTGCTATTTCCTGCACTTTTGTATGCTTTTTCTTTTAGTTTTATTCTGTCCCTTTATTTCTTTTGTCATCCATGGTGTGTACTTTGGCACAGAGAACTCTTGTCCCTTTGGGACTTAAGCTGAATTGTTATCACCTCAAATACTTATTTCAACTCCTCCCACTTTACCCAATGACAAATTTTCCCAGTTTACTGTTGGCCCAATTTTAACTCTGTGTAAGTGTGTGGATTTTGAATGGGTTAAAATCAGACTCTGTGGATAAGTTTTTGTCTCCAGCCTGTTGAAGTCAGTCACACCTATACCTGAAATCTTAGTGGTTGTTTTGCCTTTCTCCCTCTCAGGCACACATTAAACTCAATCATATTCTTTTATGGCTTTGTTAGCTAAATGTTTATACACTGATAGGCTGTTAACTAAATTTCACTTATTATTAGATCTAATTTGGCACGTTCTTTTATTTGTGTCTGTAATAACTCAGAAATCAGCCGTAAAGCGACAGTGCTTTTTTGCACGAAGTGAAAGTAAACCCACAAGCCTGTGGTGAACACACACAGATCCCAACCAAGACAATACCACAATGTACCCACTCAGATCTGTTTTACAGAGGGCTTGGGATATGTGTCCCATTTATTAAGGTAATTACCTATCACCTTAGGAACTCGTATTCTACAAGTCCAATTGGGAGGCCAATCAGGGATTCCCTATGTAAATCCTAGGGGTTACCACAGTGTTTAAGAAAAACTAACCTGGACACATTCATGAAATTTACTGCTTTCTGTCAGTAAATTTCATGAATGTGGCCAGGATAGTTTTTTATCTTTCTGTCTTTCATGAGCCCATATGCTTATCTCAGTCTACATGGAAATTAAAATTAAAAAATCATGCTGCCTTTACAACTCACTAATCTAACCTCTGCATTGGTACCAATGAATCGGGACAGAAGCCTTCCTGCAGGGGTCCCGAAATAGGTTGAGCGGAGAGTGGAGGAGGTCTTAAAGTTTTCTTCAGCGGAAGTTTCCTCCTCTGGTCTTAATCATTTGTGCCACTGGGCTGGCCCTAGCAAAAAACCCACTGCTACTTCCCCCTCAAACAGCCCAGTAAAAGTTGCAGCCAGGTTCTAATAACATTACATAAAGGAGCTCTGCCAATATTGGTAGCATAGCATGCTGAATTCAGCTAATTCAAATCATAGAAGTATCTCACAGCCCCAGGCCAGACAGCAATTTTAACTGCCCACCAGCTAGTCCCTTCTCCACTGGTTGAGTTGAAACCATTGCATGAATTTCTTTATCCAGTCTCAGGGATGGAAAGCCTTATGTATGTTGCCGTAATACAATTCCTGCTCTTTGGCTGACAGCAATAAACACTCTTGATTATTTATCTCAAGCTATAACATCAAATCGGACACTGATTCACAAAGTCCTGGTACAGAAACATTGCAACTACACTCTTGGGCAATATGCCACTGTAGCAGCAGAGTGTTGAATTCACACTAAAGGCAAGCCATCGTCACTTCCTTGTGTAATGTGATTTAAATGCCAGCAGCAACTATAAATAATCAAAGACTTTTTGCCATGGGGGAAAGGAAAAGTAAAACTGCTAAACAGAGGATTATCCAGCAAAACTACCTAATGCCTCGAGCAAAATGCAAGAAAGGGAGAAATGAAGACTGAAAAAAAAACAGCAGGAACTACTTTAAAAGTACTGTGAATGGGTCAGGTACAGGGTACAGTGACTCAGCATCCACCTGATTTTCAAAGTAGAAGGTTGTCACAGAGCTTCATTTAAAGTGTAAATTTGGTATAGGATGTTTCAGTGAATTATTTAAATCTTGAAATGAGGCTACATACCATTAGCACAATCTTAGCTTTCGATCTAAATCACCTGGTGTGGAAGGGTTATGGGGGTTTGAAGAAAAACTTTTCTAACGAAAAGGTAGTAGCGGTCTGGAATGCACTGCCTGAGAGACTGATGGAGACAGATTCCCTCACATCCATTAAATTAGTGGATGAGTACTTGGCACTCCATAATATTCAAGGTTATGGGACAAGTGCTGGCAAGTGGGATTAGGTGGGCAGATCAGGGTCTTCCATGTGTTGGTGCAGACTTGATAGCCCGTAGGGCCTCTCATGCACTGTAGTATTCTGTGATTCTGTGTTCTGCTGATATCAAGCACCTCTGTGAATTAGTCACATGAATGATACTCAAACTACATCAGCTTTGAAAAAAATGTGTGCAAAAGCACAATAATTAACTATAATTACCAAATGATACAACCTAGAGAATGGAGAAGATGCAAATAGGCTCATCCCATATTGATGAGCTCCATAAAAACATGCAAAGATGAGCGAAGTAGTCACTTTTGCCTTGTTCCAGCTACCAGCAGGTTTCTCCTGAAAAAAATCTGAGTGAAACCTCAAGCACTGAGTGAGTTAATAACTTCCCTCTTTGCAACTTATATCTGTGTTTCAGACTGCAGGGCAACCTTTTCAGTTGTGGGACAATGAGATCTTTGCCGATCAGATTTCCAATATCTGCAATATTACTCTTTTACAGGCCTATAAAAGACATGCATTAAGGGAATGCCCAAAGGTGATTAGTTGATAGTTGCATGTACCATGGCAATGACTTAATTTATTAATTTGTTTTGGTATGTTTAGTTTGTGGTGGATTTTTTTTTGCGCTGATGCTAAGTAGACACTGTGATGGTCAGGTCACAGAGTATAAGGCTTACAGCTGTTGGTGAATGGAAGATTGGGGCTGTGCTAACCCATTCGAGGCAGACCGTCCAGAAATCAGGTAACTATCTTGCGTCTTTCCTTCCTTCCTTTCCTCCTCTTCCTCCTCAGCTGCTCATCATACAACTGCTGGCAATGGCTGTGGGGCTGTGCTGGCAAGATTCAATTGTATTCAGGAGTCTTGAGACCCACTGTGCCAAGTACTAGAAGCCTCCTCCAGAACAGGCAGCTGAAGAATTGTTTCAACTTTCCAATGATCAGCTCCATTACATGTTGTGTGGCAGCATGGCTTTCACTGTATGTAGACTGCATACATGTCCATGCTGAAGGTGCTGGAATCATAAAGCCCGAGATCATCTATGTCAGCCAGTGGCCACACTTTGATTTGTTGTGGAGGTTCAAATACATATAAAATGCTACAGAATGAAGGCATTACTCTCATCGTGAACTGACTTACATAATATGCTGTGAATGCTTGAACACATTTGGAGTGGAATCCTTTTTGTTTGTTGTACATCTGAGTTGACTTGCAAAGCTCATAAAGTGATATGCTTGTGATAAATGGCATATTACCCCATTAGAAAACCTCAAAGAACCATATGCTTGCTCTGGCCCCCCACCTCCTTCTGAGCAGCGAAAATGTTTGAAAATAAAAGAGAAAAAAAATGCTGGAAAATCTCAGCACGTCTGGCAGCATCTGTAAGGAGAGAAAAGAGTTGACATTTGGGTCATCTGGATTTGAAATGTAGCTCTTTTCTCTCCTTACAGGTGCTGCCAAATCCAGTGAGATTTTCCAGCATTTTTTCTCCTTTGGTTTCAGAACTCTAGCATCTGCAGCAATTTGCTTTTATAAAATGAAATGCCTTCAGTCCTGTTAGAATTTGGATCCTCAATGATCACCCTTATGCAAAAGTGCACATAGAGAGCAACTAGATGTTGAAAATATCATTTGCTGCAGCTTGACAGGAGCCTGATACAAAAACATCCAGGGTCAAACTCACCTTGGCAATGCCATCCTGGCCCTGCTTTGATGCTAAAGTTGGGGTCAAAGCAAATGGTGATAGATTTCAGCAATGGTGAGGTCAACCCCTTGTACGCAGCCAAACCCAACCAACTGCCTGGACTCTTGAGAGACCCTCCCTCTGCAGTGTGGCAGCAGAGGAGCAGGTAGCCACCAATCCTATCTCTTTGATCTCCTTTGTGCTGATGGCAACAAACCAGGCTGTCAGTGCCAAGCTGCCAGTGGACAGTACATCGGTTTAATGCCAAGATGCATGGCCAGAAGCGGGGGGGGGGGGGGGGGGGGGGGCGAGTGGTGGCCTGAGGGAGGGTGTTACGTCACCATCATGGCTGTGTGGTGTGAGATGGTTGGGGAGTAGTTGCCTGAAATTTGTGTATGATGGGGAGATCTCTTTTTGGTGAAGGGCTGCTGGTGCTCCCAGTGGAGGAAGGGGCACCATTTCATTTTTATTGGGGAAGACAGAAGTGCGGAGATCGGGGCTCCCTTTAAAATACTGTCCTGATCGCTGAACTGTGGGGCTGGCCAGCAGGTGTCCTACATGAACTCAATAGCATCTTTCAAGTGGGTGAATCCCACCTGACAGAAGCTATTAATGTCAATGGGAACGCTCCTGCTTTCCCTGTTGGGCATGGGCATGTAGCCTAAAAGCAGGAGAATTCCGCCCATCACATGTGAAAATAGAAAATAATTCCCACATCTCTACATCTCTTCTGCAAAATACAGCTGATGCTAGATCAATTGCTATTTTTAAAATTTGAGATTGGTAAATTTTTGTCAAAGATATTCAGGAATATGGGACAAACGTGGGAATGAAGAGTTAGATCACAGATCAGCTGTGATCTCACTGAATGATGGAGCTGGCTTGAGGAGTTAAATGGCCTACTTCTCTTCCTCTGCTATGTCAAAATAAACCTTACAGCTAGTTCACACTTTCTATTGTATTCAATGAGCACTGTTAATGAAGAAGTGTTCTGTGGTCCTGTATCTTCTTTTACATCTGGACTGCAGTGCAACCTTCTTATTATCACACCCAATTTATCAGCCAATTTATTTAAGTAGGCAATGACATTAAGCAGGCTTATAAAATAAATGGAAAAGGGTAGGGACATGACTAAAATTGAAATAAAAAGGAAATCAAGGAAAATGAGAACAGACAGGTGTACAGGATTGAGGTTAATATTCTACTGAGAGACAGGGTTGCAGAAGTGTCGAAAAACAGGTGTAAAAAATTAAAAATAGTCAATGGTCAGCACTTTTTACATACTCATGTATTCATAGGAGTAATCATCCCATAATTCACATATGTGAGATATGATATAATTTGTGTGCGTGCGTGTGTGCGTGCGATACTACACTCAGCTTAGTTCCTGGCTAACTGGAGTTTTACAATAGATGCTATCCAATATGACATGAAATTGGATAAGTTATAGATAAGTAGAAAGTGGTTTAGTGTTTTGATGCTATGTTATAAAAAAATGATAAACAGGTTACAATATAAAATCTTATTGATAATTTTACTGATTGTTTTATAAGGTGACAAATCTTCAAAATTATTATACAAATTCAGCCATGGGTTAAGTTAATAAAGACCTTTTATGGAATGCTGGCAGGAAATTAGACAGATATAACAGCTACACTGCAATATGAAAAGACAATTCTCAACCATGGTTTCATGAATCGGGGCTGGTCCCAGCACTTGGCAAATAAAGTGGTTATCTAAAGCAACAAAAGTTTGCCGTGGCAGGTGAATTGGGGAGGGTGGCAAAAAACTGTATGAGCTATGCATGAAACTACATAAGTAAACAAACAGGCTTCAGCAGTAGGAATGCAAGATCTGGATCTACTGATAAACTCTCACGTATACTGGCAAACTTGCTGAGCAAACTCTTCCAACTATTCACGTCAGTGGGATCTTGTTGCGGCACCCCTCTGCTACAGGTCTCCCAGCCGTATGGGATGGATACAATGTGCAATCCCAGAAGATCCCACCACTGGCCAATGTCAGATGTCTCCTGCTGCCAAGAGACACATTACAGAGGGGCCAGAGACCCACACCCAGAGATTTCCATGTATTTACATTGCAGTATTTCCCAAAATTTCGGATTATATTTTCCACTCTGTTTATGCAATGGTTTTACAAATGTGTATATCTACATGACTATTCCAAAACTGCAAACCAGTCAATAATATTAAAGAAAATAGTCTGATCTTGCCCACTCCATCATGATGATTGTTGATGGTGTGTAATACGTATATAAAATCATCTCGTAGAGGAGATGAAGAGACTTTACTGGGGAGCATTCTGAGAGAAGTTGTCACAGTCACCTTGATTGTACGATGGGTAGAGGAAAAACTTTTCCAGAGACAAACTTGAGAAGAACATCCAGCAGAGGAGTTTAGGCCATAAGACCATAAGACAGAGGAGCAAAATTAGGCCGCTTGGCCCATCAAGTCTGTTCTGCCATTCAATCATGGCTGATATTTCACTGACTTCACTGAGAAACATTCTGGAAGAAGTCACTGCAGCCACTTTGACTATATCATGAGTAGGAAAAGAACTGGTGTCAAGCAACGGTTAAGCCTGAGACAGTATATTGTTTCTCTCCCTTTCTCCCTCCTTCTCCAACCAAAAATAGAGCAATATGAGGAGGACAAGCAAGATATGGTCTTGTCCTGCTCGAGTGGTAGAGGACACAAGATAAAGAGCTGATTGGTAAGTAGAAAGGTCAGGTAATTATTTAATAATTTTATCACTGGTAGTCTCAGAGGTAATTTCTGTGGTTTATAGTTTGTAAAGGTTATATTCGCTAGAAACAAAGAGCAGGAAGGAGAGATGGAAAGGAAAAGGTGGTGGATTGCATTGTTGATTAAAGATGATATTGAGGAAAGATATTAGCATAGATGATGTGGAATTTGTATGGGTCAGTTAAAAAACAACTAGAGCAAAAATATTTATGGGAGTTGTATACAGACAATCAAACTGTAGCGGTAATGTTGAGAAAAATATTCGTTTGGAAATCAGAGATGCAAGTTTTGTAGGAACATTGGTGATTATGGATGACTATTATCTGCAAATAGTTTGGGAGATCAAATTAGTCACTGTACAATAGAGGAGGAATTTCTGGATTGCATACGGGATGGTTTTCTGCAGCAATACATTGAGAAACCAATGCTGGAGTAGGCTATCTTGGACCGGGTGTTGTGCATTGAGAAAGGATTGGTTGGCAATCCAGTTGTGAGAGAATTCTTAGAGATGACCGACCATGGCCACAATGGTCTGAGAAACATTACTGAAAGGAAATAGAATGGATAGGCAATGACGGGCATTTAAAGAATAAATAAGTGAACTCCAGAAGTTATTTATTCCTGTTTGGGCAAGAGTGTAAGGAAATTATTGCCAAACCCTGGCTGACAAGGGAAATTAGAGATATTATCAGATTCATAGAAGAAACATGCAAGTTGGGAAGAAAAAGCAATAGGCCTGAGGATTGGGAGCAGTTTAAAATTCAGTAGAGGAGGACCTCAAGATTTATTAAGAAGGAAAAAAGAGTATGAAAGAAAAGTGGCGGGGAACATAAAAACTGACTGTAAAAGTTTCTATAGGCATGTAAAGAGAAAAAGATTGGCAAAAACAAATGTACGCCCCTTGCAGAAATGGGGAATAACAAAAGGGTGGAGGAATTAAATTTATACTTCATCTCAGTCTTCACAAAGGAAGACAGGAATAAGATATCAAAAGTGCTAACAGAAACATATTTTAGTGAGACGCTGGAGGAAATCAGCATTAATAAATAAATGGTTTGGGGGAAATTGATGGAATTTAAGGTGGATAAATCTCCAGGTCCTGATAATCTTCATCCCAGAATACTTAACTAAGTGGCCCTGGAAATAATAGATCTATTGGTGGTTATTCCCCAAAATACTTTCTACAGATTGGAGAGTAGCTAATGTATGCCAGCTATTCAACAGGGAGGTAGAGAGAAAATAGGGAACTATAGACCAATGAGCCTAAAGTTGGTACTGGGGAAGTTGCAGGAGTCTATATCAAGAATTTCATAACTTGGCATTTGGAAGGCAGTGGTATAATCGGCCAAAGTCAGCATAGATTTACAAAAGGAAAATCATGCTTGACAAATCTATTGGAATTCTTTGAGGATGTAATTAGTAGAATTAACCAAGAAGAATCAGTCGATGTGGTTTATTTAGACTTTCGACAAGGTAACTATGTAAATTTAAAGCATATGGGACTGCAGGTAATGTCTTGAGATAGATAGAAAGTTGGTTAGCAGGTAGGAAGCAAAGAATTGGCATAAATGGGTCTTTTTCTGATTGGCAGCCAATGTCTAATAAGGTTGCGCAGGGATTTGTGCTAGGGCTTACAGTATACATTAAATGATCTGGAAAAGGGAACTGAATACATTATCTCCAAATTTGCAGATGATACAAAAGGGTGAGCTGTGAGAGAATGCAGAGATACTTTGGATAGGCTGAGTATGTGGGCATGTGCATGACAGATGCAGTGTAATGTGGATAAATGTGAAGTTATCCACTTTGATAGCAATAATAGGAAGACAGATTGTTACTTGAATGGGTGTAAATTGAGAGAGGTGGATACTCAAGGAAATCCTGCCTTCCTTGCGTCAGTCACTGATAGTAAGCACACAGGTACAGCAGGCAGTAAATAAAGCAAATGATATTTTGACCTTCAGAGCAAGAGGTTTGAGTATAGGGATAATATGTTTTGTATGGGTATTGATGAGGCCACACCTGGAGTATTATGTGCAGTTTTGGTGTCCCTATCCGAGGAAGAATGTCCTTGCTATACAGGGAGTACAGCAGAGATTTACCAGCTGATTCCTAGGATGGCAGATCTGTCATATGAGGAGAGACTAAGTTGGTAAGGATTATGTTCACTGGAGTTTAGAAGAATGAGAGGAGATCTCATATAAACTTATAAAATTCTAACAGGATCAGACAGGGTAGATTCAGAAAGAATTTTCTCAATAGTGGGTAAGTCCAGAACTCGGGATCTTAGTTTGAGAATATGGCGTAAACCTTTTAGAACGGAGGTGAAGAGAAATTTTTTTCACCCAGTGGGTGGTGAATGTCGGAATTCACAACCACAGAACGTAAAAGAAGCCAAAATGTTGTCTGATTTCAAGAAGAGATTAGATACAGCTCTTGGGGCTAAAGAGATCAAGGGATATGGCAGGCAACAGAGGATCAGCATATTGAATTTGATGACTAGCCATGATCAAAATGAATGAAGGGCTGAATGGCATACTCCTGCTTCTAATTTCTATGTTTCTATAGTAAGAGTTGAAAGAGTACATAATGTAATTGCATATGAGTCAAATTAAACATTCTAATGTGCACTTCTTCTAGATTATATCCCGTGAAAAGCTAGAACAATGAGAATGCACAATCAACATCATAATATTTCATATGAAATAAATCTGTAATTCTAAGTGCAGCATTTTTATTCATATTAATGCAGTTTTGAAAGTTAATTATTGGGACAAGGGTGCAAAGCTACAGCCTCACCGAGGGCACCGAATACTCTTGTCCTGAAATGAATGTAAACATACCGAGGAAACTGAAGGCAATTCACGGAATCTGGATATTCCAGGGGACCATTATTGGCCATTCCAAACGTGCTTGGGCAGTCTCGAGCAAAGTACTGCCAATCTAGCCACTCAGAGTCACTGGTCCTTTTTCTTTGAATCTTCACAACTTCTGGCTGAGGGCTACTAAACTGCACAATAATATAAAAGACCTACAAACAATGTAACAGAGAAAGAAACAAAAAAATTACTTAATTTTACTAACAAACATTTTAGGGCTATTAAAGTTTAAAACAGTGTTGATGGTGATGTCATATCCAATAAAACTATCTTGTCATAAAAGTTAGCTGACACATTAGGCATTGAATGGCCCCACACCTCCAGTTGCCCGAGGCTCCTTCCCTTACAGGATTTGTCAGTCAGACTTGCAAGGGGTCAAGGAGTAAGGCCAATAATGTCAAAGTTAGGGCTCAGTTTGAGGATTCCGTATGATTTTCAGAGCAGAAAACTATGATAGCAAAATATCTTGCCTGTTTCTCTAATTGTCATTATAATTTCAATTATCTATTCACACAAGAAAATATATTTCCTATTGTTGATAACATCCTTCTGTGTCTGTACGAATGAAATTATCTTCCATT
This sequence comes from Sphyrna mokarran, assembly GCA_024679065.1. Lineage (NCBI taxonomy): Eukaryota > Metazoa > Chordata > Chondrichthyes > Carcharhiniformes > Carcharhinidae > Sphyrna > Sphyrna mokarran. The sequence goes on from JAGIQG010000012.1 coordinate 54,300,809, forward strand.
TAACTACATGAATTTCTAACATATTAGAGAAATATCACCCAAAAATACTAATTTAAAGTATAAAGTAATGTTTATTTATGAGTCACAAATAAGGCTTACATCAACACTGCAATGAAGTTACTGTGAAATTGCCCGAATTGCCACAGTCCAGCACCTTTTCGGATCAATGCACCTAACCAGCATATCTTTCAGAATGTGGGAGGAATCCTTAGCACCTGGAAGAGATCCACACGGACACAGGGAGAATGTGCAAACTCCACACAGACAGTGACCCAAGCTGGGAATTAAATCTGGGTCCCTTGCACTGTGAATCAGCAGCACTCACCACTAAGCTACCATACCACCCGATTATTAAATTAGTTTCCACAAATACCTTGATAATTTCCTCTTCTGCCATACATTAAGGCCTTGTATTGCCAAAGGGGAAAATTATTGGTGGCAAAGTAGCAGGGTTTACAGTAGTTGTCAAAAGCAATAGTTTTAGGTTTTTCAATATTCAGATGAAAAATGTGTCATTCATGCTACTGAAAGAAAAATCTATTTCAGGCATCACTACAATAAGAACTTTAATGATATATAAACCACATGACTACAAGCTGAGATACAGTAAAGATAGCATTAACAGACACAATGGCCAGAATTCTACCACCTCACCCATCACGGAACTGGTGCGGGTGAAGGTCTGAAATGTCCATTGACCTCAGGCGGAAATTTCCTGTCTCGCCGGAGCGAGGCTGTAAAATTCCACCCAATGAGTCATAACAAAAGCAGCTAACAAACTAAGAACAAAATGCTTGGCAGGTTATGGAATCAGAGGAGCTGACCAGAATGCTGTCACCATTTTATTATTCTAGGTATAGATTTGAGAGAAAAAATCTACTGAACAACAGTAACAAGACACCATGAGGTAACACTATTAAATCTACTAACCATAAACATTAAGGGGCACAGGCAGGCTTCAGAGACCAATGATCGAGGTGCAGATCTGAAGATCATGAAGGAAGGACCCAAAGCACTTAAAAACATAATTATATCAAGTGCTGTATAACACACTCACATCGTAATCTAATAAAAAGAACAATATCTAATGATTCGACAGACTTTTGGTGCCAGTTGGTCTGGCCAACTAGGACAACTGAAGACTTCAGAACAGGTTCAGTTGGCTTTTTCATTAATGCCTGTAATAGTGATTAAATAAAACTAATCTCTAAGTGACATAAGGTATTTCTATTATGGTAGATTCAGATCCATGAACTCCACTTTAACATCCAATGTAGGTGTCAGAGAACATTTTCTCCACAGATAAATAATACATCAGATAAATAATACAAAGGGATACAAATAGTTTGAGAGATCCAGTGGTGGAAGAAATTTGAATACCATCTTCATAAATATGAAATATAGACATTAGTTTTGTCCAGATAGGCAGAAGTGAAGTTATCTCAGAGCAATGCCGTGTAGCTTGACAATGGTGGAAAGCAGATCGAAAAGGATAATATTGTCAACCATGTTAAAACAGCAGGGAAGTAAGGAGGCAAGAATAATGCACCACAGCCACAGGTACAGATCATTATGGGGGGATTCAAGTCAGGAATTATCGGGGAGATAAGCACAATACTGAGAGCTGGCAATGCATATAAAGACCTTAAACAGCAAAGGGAGGTCAGAGATAATGCAATAGTCAGAATGGGTGGGTCATGTTGATAACATTTTTAAAGGGAAAAGGGACAGGGTGAAAGTAGTAATAAGATTGCAGAGAATCCAAAGGGAGAAGGAGATGTATGAAGGAAAAGCAGTTCTGTTTGTTTCAAACAGCCCATGATATTGAAGAGAATGTCAGAAGGAAAGGTAAGTCTTGCATCAAGGATTTCCTTAACCCTGAGCTCACCTCTCTAAAATATCTGAGATTATGTTTGCAATCGTTGACTTGCCTATAGACACACCATATTCCCCATTAAGCTGGGAATGCACCGCTAATCGCATGGAAATTCAGAGCTTTTATGTTCATAGAATCATAGAAAGAATCATAGAAACCCTACAGTACCGAAAGAAGCAATTCGGCCCATCAAGTCTGCACCAATCACAATCCCACACAGGCTCTACCCCCATATCCCTATATATTTACCCATTAATCCCTCTAACCTACACACCTCAGGACACTAAGGGCAATTTGAGCGTGGTTAATCAAACTAACCTGCACATCTTTCAATATGTTCATCATCATATATGGCATTTAACTATAAACAATTTGTAGTAATAGGACTTATAGCTTTTTTGTCATAGTAGAAGGTTTATTTTGCAATAACTCAGCTTCATATGCAGGCGCAGTAAATAGTTAGGAAGGCAAATAGTATGTTGGCCTTCATTACAAGAGGATGAGAGTACAGGAGCAAATATATGTGTGCGGCCCTGGTGAAATCACACCTAGAGTACTGTGTGCAGTTGTGGTCTGCTTACTTGAGAAAGGATACACTTGTCATCAAAGGGCTGCAGCGAAGGTTCACCAGACTGATTCCTGGAATGGCAGGATTATAATATGAAGAGAATCTTGGCCTGAATTCATTGGAGTTTACAGGAATAAGAGAGAATCTCATTGAAACATATCAAATTCTGACAGGCTGGACAGGTTGGATGAAGGGAAGATGTTTCCCCTGGCTGGAATTGTCTACAGCAAGGGATCATAATGCAGGGCAGGCCATTTAGATCTGAAATTTCTTTACTCAGAGTGTGGTGAACCTACGACACTCTTTACCATAGAAAGCTGGGGAAAGCCAAGTCACTGAATACAGCTAAGCAGAAAATAAATAGATTTCTAGGATCTAAAGGTGTCAAGGCGTATGGGGAGAACATATGATTATGATGCTGAGATAAAAAGTCAACCATGATCATATTGAATGGCGGAGCAGGCTCATGGAGCTGAATGGTCTACTCGTGCTCTTATTCTTCCATGTTTCTATGAACACAGGCTGAGATTTTGCAGTCAGACCTTCCAAAAGTCCACTGACATCAGACAGGAGTTGTACTTTTATCACCTGCTAAAAAGATGGTTGCAAGTGATCTATTCTATCATGGGAATATGCAATTTCTCTCTTTGGTGCTTCTCTAGTTGCCACAGCTAAGATAAGGAATTTAACATGTAGAGAGAGATTCACAAGCCAAAACATCCAACAACTTATAAATCCATACCATACTTGAATCACCAATTGAGGTTACATAACTTTACAGAAAAAATCTATTTGCATTTATGTACAATTCTGGAGTCGTCTGAAATACCTCACAACTTAGAGAAATTACTGAGTCTGCCGCACATGTATTTTTGCTTTCAGCAGAATAATTTGAAGCCTTCGTCTGGCATTAGTTTTGGATTCGACCACCTTCACGCTGAGTTAGAAATAAAAATCTAAGAATTCCGGTCTTTTGTGTTCCAGTATAATTCAGTATAGTGATCACGTGGCAATGCAAAGAGAAAGATCCCATTTTGTGAATTCAGACTCCTCTTGCATCTTAAATTTTGGCATATTTTGAGAGAATTCAGATTATTTGTATTTTATTGCTGTAATTCAGTTTAACAGAATAGACAGGGAGCTGGAAAATCAATGGAGACTTAATTTCGGCAGTCTGTAAGGTTAGGAAAAAATTTGCAAGAGCAGATTTTCAGTGGTGTGAGCCAAATCACCAGGCAAGAAACCTTCAAATGTAAGTATCAGTTGGCCAACCGCAGAGGGGCAAAAATCAAAGTTGGGAGAAGGGATGGGGAAGGAGGAGAGGGCGAGGGGGGGGGGAAACGGTTGAGGGTGCGATCCCCCTTATAAAATAGAGGATTATAATCTTTGACCGCCTACTAAAATGAAGGCTTTTCAAGTTCCCCTGATAAAAGATCGCAAGCTCCTCCTGAGATCCAGGCCAGAATGGAGGCCTGATTTTGTAGGCATAGCCACATCAAATCACAGCTGAAGCCAATGAACAAGAATTCCCAACCAACAGAGAGTTATTCAGTTAGCCTGACCATTCCCCTATGTCAACCTCCCCATGGAGGAAAGGGACAGGGAAAAATAGCACAGTTGATGTTTGTTAGTCTTATAGTTATTCAATCAAGGTAAGTACCTGATAAACCAGTATGTATTCTATTTCTTCTCAGTGCAAGAATCTGTAACAAGATATATTATCAGCACAGCTAATCCTATCACGATTTTAATTCTGATCCCTTGAAGCTCCTCCACTACTATTTGCATTCCTCAATTATATAACTACAACGGCACCACAACATTGTCTTTTTTAGTCTTGAAAGTGGACCTCTGATCACCTTAGGGAAATCAATTACACTTTACACTCTGATTTTCCTTCTGACTTTCTTTTCTTCTGATAGTTCTATTGGAAAGTCATTACTTATTGCACCAATGAATGACCATTTTTAATTTGGAACACAGGCTGGAATCTGTCAGGAGATATTCCAATATAATGGAGGTAATGATGCAGCTTTATAAGACTCTTGTCAGACCCCAGTTGGAGTATTGTGCGCAGTTCTGGTTGCCTCATTATAGGAAGGATGTAGAGGCTATTGAGAGAGTTCAGAGGAGATTTACAAGGATGCTGCCTGGATTGGGAGGCAGGCCTTATGAAGATAGGTTGAGGGAGTTGGGACTCTTCTCACTGGAGAGACGTAGGTTGAGAGGCGACCTGATAGAGGTTTATAAAATGTTGAGAGGAATAGATAGGGGGGACTCTCAGAGACTATTTCCCCAAGCTGAAATGGTCACTACGAGAGGACACAGATTTAAGGTGCAGGGAAGCAAATACAAAGGAGATGTCAGGGGTGGGTTTTTCACTCAGAGGGTGGTGAGTGAATGGAACCGACTGCCGTCGGAGGTTGTTGAGGCAAACTCACTGGGGGCTTTTAAGAGACTTCTGGATGAGTATATGGAAAAGAATAGGATAGGGGGTTATAGATAGGTCTGTGGATTGGTAGATGTGATCGGCGCAACTCGTGGGCTGAAGGGCCTGTTTGTGCTGTATTGTTCTATGTTCTATAAATCGTGGTTTATTTCATAGAACATAGAAAACTACAGCACAAACAGGACCTTCAGCCCACAAGTTGCGCTGCTCATATCCCTACCTACTGGCCTACCTACAACTTTCAATCCCATTAAATCCCACGTACTCATTCAGAAGTCTCTTAAAAGACCCCAACGAGTTTGCCTCCAGCACCACTGACTGCAGCCGATTCCACTCACCCACCATCCTCTGAGTGAAATTTCATTGAAAGTATCTAACCAAGGACTTTTTTTAAAAAATCACTGACTCTGGCAAGATCAGCATTTGATGTCCATTCCTAATCATTCATGAGAATGTATGGAGCCACCTTCTTGAACTGCTGCAATTTGTGTGGTGAAGGTATTGCTACAGTGCATTTACAGGAGAAGTTTCAGTGGCAATGATATAATAGCAATCCTTATTTATTATTCCAAACTGGTACGATCGGTGACTTGGAGGGAAATTGGAAAGTGGTGATGTTCCGATGCCCCTGCTGCCCTTATCTTCTTGCTGGCAGAGGTCACAGATTTGGAAGGTGGGATCAAAAAATGCCTTGGTGAGATGCTATAATGCATCATGTAGATAGTACACACAATGACCTTGGTGTATCAGTGGTTGAGGGAATGAATTTTTACAGTGTGGATGAAATGTTAATCAAGTGTGTTGTTTTGCCCTGAATTATGTCAAGCGTTTTGAATGTTCTTGGAGCTACATTTAATGATGGCCAGTCTTCAGCTGCTAGCCTGAATCTATCTATTAGCAAAGTAGTTGTGCCACATAACATGATGGAGGGCATCCTCAGTGTAAAGATAGGTCTTTGATCTGCACCAGGACCATCTATGATGACTCCTATCAATGCTATCTGTAACAAATCGAATGGTGAAAACTGGGTCACGTGGGCTTTTTCGCCTCTGGTTGGTTTCCTCATTACCTGCCACAGTACCAGTCTGACAGAAGTGTTTTGGAGTGTTTGGCCAGTTCACTTAATAGTAATGCTGCAGAGCTACTTTTGACAATGGACATTGAAATCCCCTCATGCAGAGTATATTGCATGTCATTGCTATCCACAGTACTTCTTCTCCATGGGGTTCAATATGGAGAAGTACTGATTCATCAGTTTAGGGACACAAATTGGTGATTACCCACAAAAGATTCCTTGTCTGTGTTTGACCTGATGCCATGAAACCATATGGAGCCTGGAGTCAATGTTGAGGACTTTCAGGGCCAGTCCTTTCATTTCGCACACTTACCATAGAGACATAGAAAATAGGTGCAGGAGTTGGTCATTTGGCCCCTCAAGCCTGCACCACCATTCAACATGATCATAGCTGATCATGCACTTTCAGTATCCCACTCCCGCTTTCTTGCCATATCTCGTGATCTCTTTAGCCGCAACAGCCACGTCCAACTCCCGCTTGAACATATGTAATGAACTGGCCCCAAGAACTTTCTGTGGTAGAGAATTCCATAGGTTCACAACTCTTTAAGTGAAGAAGTTCTTCCTGAACTCAGTCTGGAATAGTTTAACCCTTAGACTGTGACTCTTAGTTATGTACTTTCCCAACATCGGGAATATTTTCCCCACATCTAACCTGCCCAGTTCTGTCAGGATTTTACATATTTCTAGGAGATCCCCTCTCATTTTTCTAAATTTCCAATGTATACAAGCCCAGTTGATCTAATCTCTCTTCACATGCGAGTCCTGCCATTTCAGGAATCAGGCTGATGAACCATTGTATACTTTATTTTCCCTCCAACAGAATGAAAGCCAACAGGTTGGGGTATGGTTGACACTCGCTGTTTCAGCATAATATTGTTTAATTGCATACATTCAATTATTTCAACATTTTCATTGTTTTAAAATTCAGGTTGTCTTTTTAAACTGACATTACTCCATTTACCTCATATTGTCCATTCTGCAAATCAATAGTTATGGTGACTCCATCATCCAACTGAGCTAAGTCAGCGAATACAGAGGAGATCCATGATGTCCCAATGTCCTCATCATTGATGTAATCTAACGGATGACTATCCAAATTCAATCGAGGCACTCGGTCATTGGTTGTGTCATCAGCGCCATTTGGAATGCAGTACCTTTGGACAAGTGGGTGCACTCTTGGATGAGTCCCTGGGCAGCGACAATTTGTCTGGGTGCGTATGAATGGTAATTTACCAGAAAACACTTCATGAATTTCTCTGTCATATAAAAGCCAACAATAAAAGAAAACAAATACAAATTCAGAAGGTGAAATAAATCACATAGCATGCAATCTCATTCAAAAGGCTTTTTGCATTTACCTTATTGATTCACATTTTTGATCAAATGTTAAGACCAATGATAAGACAGCACTGAAGGAACTACAGAAATGTATTTACCTATTTGTGAGAGCTGTTTGATAGAACCGTAAATCTTGCATTCTGCCAATGAACTGTTCAGAGCCTGTGAAATAGTTATCAAAAAAGTCAGTATGATTAAAAGGTTTTAGCCTAATAGGCAAGAATAGAACTCTAGATTAGGTTTATTATTGGAAGGTTTATTGTAAATGATTGAGTTCTTAATTGTTTTATCTTGTAACAAACCTTATTGCCAATGGTTTGCAACTCAGATTATCAACCAAATAAGGTAGGAGTTGAAAATTTCTTTAACAAACATTAGGAGTGAATGCCTTTCTTTTCTCTCCTACGTACATTCTTGTTCATGTTCATTGCCAATGGTAGATTGGTTCTTTTATCATTTCTCTCCTTATGTTTGAGCATTTAGCCAAGAGGAAATTATAATAGTACATGGTAGCTTAATTAAAAGGTAGGGACTTGGGAGCAACTATTCATGGACAGTCTGTCTGGAGTGCGGGGATCATGGATACTTTTTCCTTTCCTCCTCCACTTTTCTTCCCAAGGTGGCCTTTGTGCACCTGAAGCATGGATCACCATCAAGCACCATCAATCCCCTGATCAGTGCAGGAAATTCTGCACATCAATTGTTTGCTCCACAATGTCTGCATGTGGGTGCACTATCCATGCACGATCAGCAGTAATTAGGGATCATTAGTTAGGTGTAAGGTGTAGAGTGGGCATCCCTTGTCCCTAAGCATCCATGTACTGATTCCCAGGGTGGGAAAAAGATGGGAGCTATGTCTGACTAGCACAGGATGAATTCTTTGCAACTGTTGCTAGGATAACATACACTCACTAAGGGAATCCATTAGGCATGATGACCTACCAACTGAATGCTACTAGAGTAATAGCCATTGCAGTTACAAAACAACACCCCATTAACAAGTGGGGCCTGTGGAGCCACATGCATGCAGTCAATTACACCCTACGTCTTTGAGAACATTGCCAGCTCAGCAAATTATCTTGCTCTTTTTCCTGTCTCTCTCTGGTCAGTGAGAAGGTAAAGAAATGCACTTTTTTTTCAAACAGTGCCTCCAGAACGTCCCTGATGCAATGATGGATAGTGAATAAATTGTGAGATATTGCCAATGTTACCCATTCTTCCCTGGGAGAACTCACTGGCATAGAAATTGAGGATGACAGAGACTTCTGAGTGACTGATTCGACAGTGTGGCTGCAGGTTGGTTTGCAGGAGGTGACAAAGTTCAGTATCCACTTCAATGAAATATAAGCATTGTTCCTGGTTGAGATGAAGGTAGGAAAAGTGCTCCTTAGAAATCCTTGGGGCTTGGGATCTTCTATTATGACCCATTTTCCTCTTCCCCCCTTTGCACAGCGTTTCCCTCCAATGCTGCCTGGTGCTTCATTTCCAAATAATGCTATAGCCTGAGAGAGACCACAAATATGGACCCATACTAAAGCAGACAGTTTCTTGTCAGACCAACCATTCCTCCTGGCTGCCTTATCGAGATCCAGCACCACCTCCTCGAAAACCTTCCATTATTTGGTGTCTTTCATTATCTCGGGATGTCTCAAAGGGCTTTACAACCAATGAATTTGAGTCATTTTCACTATTGTAATGTAGGTAGTGTGACAACCAATTTTCACACAGCAAGCTCCTGCAAATAGCAATGTGTAATGACCATATAATCTTCTTTTGAAATATTGAATGAAAGACAAATAGAATGAACTTTTCTATTCTTCTTTAAAATAGTGACATGGGATCTTATACATCTCCCCAAGAAGCAGAAGTTTAACCTGCTTCCCCAGCTATCTTATTCATGTATTGCTCATCAACCCTCTGCGTTCATCCATACCACCCTCGTCCCTTTATCACAAGCATCCAATAGAGAGAACCCCTAATGGAGTAGCAGTCTCGCAGTTCTTCTAGACTTCTGAGCCAAGTCTTGGAATGGCAAGAATGCTCCCAACTGAGCCATAGCTGCAACCTGAAATGCAGAAGAATATCTTCTACTAGCTCTGTATCAGCAAGAGTAAGTCAAAAACATCTCACCTGGAAGCTGGATAGTTCCCTCCTAAACCTTCTATACACTCCCATGCTATGTCCAGCTTGGAGTGATTTAGAAAGGATATTAAGCAGCCCTTTGGGGCCCAAAATGGTGTGCCAAATAAACATGAGGAACTGCTTAACATTACACATGCACTTCCACACACACGCCAGATGTATTCCAGCTATCGTTTTTTGAGTATATGGCTTCGATAGTGCTACACCAGTGCTGATAGAGGGCTGATTTCTCTTAGTGTTCTTGATGCAAGACTTTGGTATATAATTAACTAATCTCCCATGATGTTGCATGTGCCAAACTTGAAAATACTATGTGAATTTCATGTATTCTTTGCCAACCGTCTGATTCCAGCTACACCATTCGCAACCCCTTGTTGCAAACATTAACTGACCCAAAAACAAGCATGACCCCGAGTGGGATTTCTGTCACTGGGTGGGACAAAGTCCTGCCTTCAAGAGCTGCCAGCCAATCTAATTGGATGGCAATTCTAGCAGTTCCATCAGTGCCAGGGCTGAGTAACAGGCACTGCTAGGACTGCAAGAAGGCCCCAAGGAGAAGAAAAGATGGATGCCAGAATCTGATAAATCAGATCTTTTTGGGTGGGGAAGATTGAGTGACCTGGAGAGGCGGATAAGATGGGAGGGGGAACAGGTTTGGAGGCCAGGCAGGGAGGCACAAAGATGGGAGTGGTGAGTGGGAGGAAGTGACGAGAGGGGAGGAGGGTGCCACTCCAAACACTGTGCCCTACCCTCTTTCTTAGTTTTTCTAAAAGACTTCTAAATCAGACTCCTCACTCCTGGCCACACCAATCATGTATGGTATGAGCAGATTGAAATACTGGTTTGGTAACAAGCTGAATGGCCCATTCATTATTCTGAAATGGTCATCAGGCTGTCGATTTCAGATCCACAACAGTGAGCACCAAGTCCAGGGTGAGTAGGAAAGCAGTGGGCAAGAGGCAGTGGACTTTACCATCCCTTATATTTCACGTGCCTCTTGGCCAAAAGCACACTTAGTGGCTGCTGTAAAATCCAACCCATAGTGTCTCTCCCCTAGCTACCTTGAACGTTTTTGTGTTGGTTCTACCTTTGCTTTATCTCTTCTGCCTTTGTCACTCTTTGGCTGAGATTGTCAACACGATGGAGATCCTCTCTACTGTGGTGAAAATGGTAGTTCAGTCTGGAAATCACATCCCAACCTCCATCATATCACTTCCCATTTTTACAGCGGAAGAAATGGGGACATGTCATATTTTATGCATGCATGGTTCACGCATTTCAATCATCAGCTGCCTCCGGTCAAGTTGGACTTTGGTAGCCTGGGAGTATGAAACTCAAAGTGTGTAGTGTAGACCCGGTAAGAGCAGGTCTAAACTTTGTACATTTCTTCCTCAAAGGTTTGCAACTACCCATGTGGCATCAGTTTTAAATTTATCTTCACAGCCCCAGAGTTGACACAAAGTTGATACCAACTATCTTGCCTCAAGCCAAGAGAGTAAGAGTTTTCTTCCTTAGTTAATCCTGCAAATGGAGGATCCGTCATGATCTCCAGATTGTCTCTACCCTAACCACATGAGCCCTGACTTTGAGAAATTGGCTACTCTCTTGGAAAGAAATATGCGGCAGTATTTTGTCTGGATGCAAAAGCATCATCTTGGCAAGGAGAAGATGCAAGCATCCCTTGATAGCCTCTATCTTCTGACCTTCCTTTGACCATGTTGATTGGCTTTTGTGGTCTCTTGTGTGCAAGGATGCCATGCCCATCTTCTATCTTCCTAACCATGAAGATAGAAGATGTGGGCATCGCTAATGGGGCCACTATTTTTTTGCCTATCCCTAATTGCTATTGAGAAGGTGGAGGTGAACTGTCTTCTTGAACTGTTGCAGTTCATGTGGTGTAAGCACACCCACAGTGGTGCTGGTAGTGAGTTGCAGGATTTTGTCCCGGCAACAATGAAAAAAATGATAATATATTTCCAAGTCAAGATGGTCCACTCAAGAACTTGGGTGGAAACTTGCAGGTGATGGTGCTCCATGTATCTGCTTCCCTTGGCTTTCTATGTGGTAGTGGTCGAGGGTTTGGATTGGGCTGATAGACTTGTAGGACAATTACTTTTGTCCCTACTGATTTGTGCACCAAAGTGCCAGGAAGAATTTGTGCACGAGAAGGGTGCATTGTTCTTTGTGGTTAGGAAGATAGAAGATGGGCATGGCATCCTTGCACGCAAGAGACCACAAAAGCCAATCAACATGGTCAGAAGATAGAGGCTATCAAGGGATGCTTGCATCTTCTCCTTGCCAAGATGATGCTTTTGCATCCAAACAAAATACTGTCACATATTTCTTTCCAAGAGAGTAGCCAATTTCTCAAAGTCAGGGCTAATGTGGTTAAGTAGAGACAATCTGGAGATCATGATAGATCCTCCATTTGCAGGCCAGGAGTTCCCTCTGTCTCAGGGACCTTTGAAGATTTCCACTGATCAGATGAATACTATGGCACAAAGGTCAATCCAGAGGCTCATGTTCCTGCTCGCTACAATATCATTGTGACTCTCCTCCCTCTTCAAAAGCCGAACAAGCACAGATATCTCTGACTCTGACACCCCTTCCTGTATGCTAGTGCTCTGCTCCTCATCCTATACCATCAATTCTACACACATGCCAAATCCCTCCAGTGTGGTAATCCCGGAGTTGGTGGAAAGTGGGCTAATGAGATGTCCTCAGACATTTATTCATTCTCCTGCTTGAGGGTTAATCTGGCCTGGGGAGAAGGAAGTGAGCAATCAAAACTGGGATCTGCATGAGACACGAAAAGAGTTATTTAAGTATAGTTTTTCTCATTGGGAAAGCACACTCTGATGCACACTATTGTATTTAATCAAGTTCCACCAACCCCATCGTTGCACTCCTAGTCATGCTGATGTATTCTGTGCTCAGTGAAGTGACAGCATGACCTCTACCATTAATACACCAAGGTACTTTCAACATCACTTTTGTTATATGATTCACCATCGCCAACAGACCCCTGTTCAGGAACACTGGCAATTTATTTGGCCAGTTGTTCAACTGTCTGAATGGGTTACAGCAAGGCTCACCTATCCCCAGTCTGGAGCATTTCCTTAGTGTTCTTTGCCTGTTTAAACCCAAATGACAACATAAATTTATATTAGCTAGATATATTGCGCATTTAGGGACATTTCTCTTCACTGTACCTGTGCATCACAATACTCATTTACATCTGTTCTGTATCAACTTATATGAAGTGTTTACACATGCAAGATTCAGTGCTGAAGCAGAGGTATGTGTCAGGTCTGGCACCATCGCTGGATGTCCTTCTCTTGGACCTCTGTACGGATGAGCCAAGCTCACCTTGCTGGAATGCAGCATGCTACTGAACCTTTTCCAGCACTGAATCCAGGAACATACATGCTCTCCTGCTGTGCTTACCACAGCCTCAATTTGTATCCAGGACTTGTTGGTTATTGCAGAAGGATTTTGATGGCCAGCAAGCTACAGGACAGATTTCATTTTCTGGACCTCTTTTGCTAATCCTTGAAAGTCCTGATCAGAAAATTGTGGGGCAGTTGAACCCAACCCTTCTCCTGTGCCTCCTCTATGTGACATTCTATCAATAAAAATGTAAAGTGATTAGAGTCATGAGCCATTCAGATTAGTGTTCTCATTAAATTTTATGTGCTTACATGCAATAACCATTTTTTATCATATTATCAATGAATGCTGTTAATGGTGTGCTGGAGAGAATGGCTCTGCCTAAGTGCCTGGTGCCATGTATTTTGTGATTGTCACTCCAAGGTGGCATTCATTGCTCCAGGATGACTAACAGCCCTCCTGCATTCCTCTCTCTAAATCACAATGTTATGTCATGGCAATGTGGAGATGTGTGGGACTGAGTCAAGGATCAACAGTGCAAGTACATCCTGCCAAATGGGTGCCAAGAGGGCAAGTAGATGGGATAATGACTACTGCACCATTTATTATGCATCCACTGAATCTTGGCAACTAATTACCTCACTTCAGAATACCTGTACTATGTCCTGCTGGCGAGATGATACCAAATCTATGGCTGTGCATTGAGAATCCACTCCATGATTTCAATGCTCCAGGATAGTGGACTGTGAATAGGCAGAAACAAATGACAATTTTCCCATTAGGGAAAGCCCATGATGGGCCATCTGGGTGCAACTAACAGTTGGAGAGGTTTGCACAGCTCACACCCACCAGACCAGTGGCAAATTTGCAGTTAGTGGGGCTCTGTGCTTAGCTTCATTTTTGCCCTCACCCCTGGGCACCTCAGTCATTAGGATCCAAAGGCCAAAGCCAAGAATATACACAAGTTAATCAGTGCTTCTTCACTTGTAAAAACATATCAAATAAATATTCATTGATAATTGAAGACTATTTACTTCTATGTTCCCAGTACTGGTACAATGTAATAAATAATTTCTTCAAGTAATCCTTAATATTGAAACGTTTGTGCTAATTCTGACTGAAGATAAATATAAGTCATGTGTTAGGTGAGATGGTTCCAAATAATGCCCTGAAATGTCTGCAATTATGCATCTTATTAACCTAAAATTATTATTGAGATTGAACAATTACCAGGAATCATTTGCCTTTGGGAAAATGCCAGATAGTGTGATGGAAATCTAGGATGGCTGGCACGCTTAGGAAGGCTGCACTTGAGCTCTGGTATAGTGTGGGTCTTGAATGTAGTTAGGGACAGAGTGAGGGCATGGAAAAATTTGAACAATAAAGTTGAGTTTAGAAGATTTACTGATAATGTGTGGAAAAACAACATTGTTTTAAGGTACTGTAGATTTTTAATCAATATTATTAAAAGTCATCTCGAAAGATCTGCAGAACATATTAGATAAACTATTTTGAATGTTAGCTATAAACGCCAAACTGCAATCATCTATTTTGTCCAAACAAAAACGTTTAATCAATTATGTGTGGATGAATGGATGTGTGAGAATGTGAATATGAATGTGTGTTTGCATATGAGTGTATGTGTGAGTGAGAGTGTGAGAGAATGTGTGAGTGAAAGACTGTAAGTGTGTGAGAGCATGAGAGAGTATGTGTGAGAGCAAGAAAGTGTGTGTGTGTGTGTGTGTGTGTGTGTGTGTGTGTGTGTGTGTGTGTGTGTGTGTGTGTGTGTAGCTAGTTATGTAATGCCAGGAGCATTAGGCTGTTGTTGCAACAGTCAGGAAGATAAAAAGATGGAAATAATGGAATAAACACATATTTAGGATAAATGGATTGATGGGCATGAAGACAGATCGATCAGAAGAAATACATGTAAACTTACTGTTGAGGTAAAATTGGGTGCCTGTCCGCTTAAATTGCATTGGTAAGATAGATGAAGAACTATAATTAACTTAGAAGGTTTTCATTAAGCTGTGTAGGAATGTAAGAAGGGTGGGAGCTACCATCTTATTTTTGGAAGTGGGACTGGATTAATCAAGGAACCCAGTCAATGTTGAATTTTGAAAAAAATGTCACAAATCTGATTGAAAAAAGTTAAAGTATAATCATAAATAATCTAGAAAATACAACAATTAGATTGTTTAGTTATTTCAATAAAGGAAAACCAATAATAATGGTATGTTGGAATCAACACTATTCAGGGTTCTTGTCCAGAAATTATCGTGTGGATTCTTAGAGTGTAGTAAAATGATGTTTGGGGCCCGACAAAGCACATTATTAATCCTGGTAGAAATTCAAGCTATTATAAAGCACCATGAAGTATTAGACTGTGCCTAAATGATTAATTTTGTTCAAAATAATCTATCAAAGATCAGTAGAGAACAAGTTAATTTGGCCAAAATTAAATTATACGTTTACATTATGTACAGCGGTAGTACTAATATATAAGACTGGCAGAGCCTAAATTGATCTAAATGAGGTTAAGGATAATGTGAGATCAGGTATTCGTTAATATTGTAATTTTGAATATTGATAATTAATGTTTGCAACTTAAGTTTTTTATGGTTTATGCAGTGGCATGTCACGGTATGTGAGTACCATTTTAAACTGGGAGACATCAAACTTACAGCACAAACTACTAGTAATTAGTTCTGGATTTTTATGATGGTGATGATCACCAAAATGTTGGTCTCTTAATAATTATCACCAACTTGACACAGTTAGTTACTTGCCACATCTTTAGAGTTCAGAGATATTTCACTTGTGCTTCCCTATGTGTGTGCACACATCCCAGTTCCCAAATGTTTTGGAAGTCTCAGTCAATAATATTGAAAAGTTTGAAAAATAATTAGAACACAATTATCACTGGACTTCAGATAATTAATAAATACAGGCAGCTCGGAGGTTCTGATGAGAGCTATCGGGTTCAGCACCATGGCCAATGTTGCAAACTCGTTCTTCTCATTCCCCTACCCTCTACTCAAAGAGCCTCGAACCATTAAATGTGACAATAGTTATTCCAGCCTCCGCAGCCCAGAATACTCTGGATGTATCCAAGTGATTATAAATGATCAATTGTGGTGCTATTATATTTAGGATCATTTAAAGTAATGCTGTTTCGTTGAAGTGTGTCTCTGTGAATACAGGAGGGAATGTTCTGAGACTTATTCATTTTTGGGACCTCCCCCTCCCCCAGTGTAATGACTTTAATCAGCTAATTGAGGTTGGCCTTTTAAAATATGAACTGCTGGATTAAGGCCCAAATCAATGGGTCAGTAGGGAGCCTGTTGCTTTGTCAGTTCCTCTGGTGCTCCTGGTGTAGGCTGCTAACTGAAAGCACTCTGTATGTTGTTGCAAAAGGGATTTTGGTGAAGAGACTACAGCCTCCAAGGACTTATTGCACCTATCATCCAGCTAAAACTAGTGGGGTCCATCTTTAAATACACAGATAGGACCTGTCCAATATCATCATCAAAACCAGACTATAATTTGATTTGATTTGATTTATTGTCACAAGTACCGGATAGAGTGAAAAGTATTATTTGTGGCATGCTATGCAGGCAAAAACATACTACTCAGGAAGTACATAGGGAAAAAGAAAAAGGAAAGAATGCAAAATATATTATTACAGCTAATGGAAGGCGAAGACAAAGATCAATTTAATACATGATAGGACTGTTCAGAAGTCTGATGACATCAAGGAAGGAGCTGTTGTTGAGTCTGTTGGTACATGTTTTCAGACTTCTGTATCTTTCTACCTATGGGAGATGGTGAAAAAGAGTATATCCAGAATACGTGGAGTCCCTGATTATGTTAGCTGCTTTCCTGAGGTAGCAGAAAGTGTATATGGAATCAATGGATGGGAGGGTGGTTTGAGGATGGGCTGGTTCATTCACAATGCTTTTGTAGCTTCTTGCATCTTGGTCAGAGCAGGAATTATTTTACTGTTATTTTAACTTTGGATCTGAGTGGAGAAGCAATTATAGCTTTCTCATCAGATCCACCAAGCTGGAAGAGAAGCTGTAGCCAGAGGCTCTCAAAAAGGTAAATCTTTTTACTTTTGTTTTTTCTAACTTTTCTCAGGGGGTTAGTAAGAGCAGGAGTGCTTCTGCAGGTACAACTATGAAAATCATGGCTTCTCTGGCTTTAATGTTTACTTGCTCCGAATAACATGAGTGCCAGAAAGCATTCTTTTGCTCCCTAATGGCAAGTTCCTGCCATCCAACATTGAGTTTCTGCACATCAGCTAATTGTCACTTGCAATTAGTTTCAAGCAGTAACATGACTGAAGCTGTGCTGTTGAAACCAGGAAGTTAAAATCTCCTGGGCCTCACACAGCCAAGGTTAGGGCAGTCTGATACACATTTCCCACCACGATTTAATATCCAGACTCGAATTGCCTTACTCTCTCCTCACTTCTCCCCAGTCTTCCTCTGACCGCAAACTTTCTCTCTGGCCAAGAAGTTTAGTTAATGCCAGTAAGCAGTGCAAATGCTTAGAAATCTTACCCAAAGACATTGGCCTGAAACCTACTGAAAATTCACAATTTTTGTGACCTCAGCAAAAATACCTGGCTCAAATCCAAAGCAATACATAGACAGAGAGGTAGTGGAGGTGGTAGATAAGCCCAGGCTAGAAACCAAAGGAGCTCCATATAATGTTAAGTTACCAATTTTTTAATTGCCAACCAGCAGACTCTTTTCAAGGCTGCTCGCTGGGCTAGCGTACACTGAACGGAGCAGTCACAGTACATG
Source organism: Sphyrna mokarran (assembly GCA_024679065.1). Classification (NCBI taxonomy): domain Eukaryota; kingdom Metazoa; phylum Chordata; class Chondrichthyes; order Carcharhiniformes; family Carcharhinidae; genus Sphyrna; species Sphyrna mokarran. The sequence continues at coordinate 54,318,461 of JAGIQG010000012.1, forward strand.
TTCAGTCAGTTTCTGTTGGCTTTGGGAGTATGGTCCTAAAAAAGACATTAGTATAAAGATTAGCATGTTCAAGCAGCTTAATGTCTGCTTCAGGCAAATACAAAAATAGGTAAAGCAGTTGTAATGACTCAGGAAAATCAACTAGAAAAGAACATAGTTTATTACAGAATACAAAGTAAAATCACTACCATGGAGAACTAACGTAATTCCTGCCTGGGATTGCAATTCAGCAGGTTCAGTCCTGGGACTGCATTCTAAAAGATTTGGATAATGAGTTCCAACAGGGCAGGTCATTGCTTCTTACCAGGGGAACTCGTACTCAATGAGAGCCACAGGGAAATCAATCAACAATTCCCCATGGATCTCATAGGGGTTATCACAGCAATACATGAAGATCACAGGGTTCAACTTAAGTGCTGGGCTCTGACTGTCCAAACCCATGAAATATAAATGGTCAGATATCCAAGGCAGGATGTTGTACAACTGAGCCTGTGTATATATGTATATATATATGGCATATGTTAGTTCAGCTATGTAAAACAAGCTGAATAAGCTTTTAAACACTATAATACGGAGGGATGTCCCTAACTTTCCAGAAGACCTTCTGGAATCTATGCTTCCCAAACCAGACAGTACCAAACTTACCATTCTAGTTGATCCTGTCCCTTTTAAATAAAGTGAAATAACACCAAATAGACCATTCAGGTAACAAAGAAGATGAGAATACATTAATAATTATAAAATGGAATTCACACAACAACCATCCGTCTTCAATGTACTTGCAGTACTCACACTATGAGCCTTCGTCCAGTCTGGCTTTTGTTTAGTGTCTGTCAATTGTGAGCATCTTGTATTATCATTGCATTAAAGTCACCAGTTAAAGTGTAAATTTCCATGTAACAGTTTTATCACAAATAATTAACTCTGATCAGGTTCATTAATTTGAAAATAGCTCTTCTTAAATACTAACAGTGCTCCACAATCAATTCAAAACCAGTTATCACGATTAAAAGGCAAACAATGTGCTTATGTTCACATACTGTGGTTAGAACTATTATAAGTGTTGGATGTTTCAAAGACCCAATTCAAACAGAACTCGTTCATAAGTTCTACTACGCATTGAACTGTACTGATAGTGCAGAGCACTCTCACTTAAAAGCATTTTGAACAACAGGAGCCTGGAAACAGATTAAATAGGGTTGTTTTTATAGTAACTGCTAAGCTTCTTTTTGACTCCTATCAAGAAACTGTGACATTGTTACATGGAGCATAGCTCAGACCACATGTGTTTGTTAATCAGCCAGTGATAAATGTTAACCGATTCAGCATCTAAAACAGCTCAGATTTTCCAATCCAGCTGCAGCGAATGGAATTTTGGCTGAGCACCAAATTCTCCATTCTCACTCGCAGTGGTGCTGGTGTGAATGAGGTCGGAGAATCCCGGCTGATAATAAATGGAAATGTACTTTCAGTTTTTAACACCTATTGCAGTCTCACCATTCAGGTTTTGTCCAATCCATATAACAGCATTAGCAGTTGCATCTGAAATTTGTTCAGTAAGAACTTGAGTGTCGAAAGCTGTGTTGTCTTCCTCTAAGCCATTTATAAAGAAACTGATTCGTGTATTGTGTATCTGAAAGAAAGCAAATCAATACAAATGATTGATCAATCTTCCACCCATATATAAACTAAATAGCAGCTGGAATTTTCCCATCCCACCCACCATTGGAATTTTAGCAGGTGGTTGCGGATAATGAGAGACACCATTGACAGTCGGGTGGGAATTTCTGGGCTTTTTGACCAGTGTGGCTGGAGAATTCTGTCCAATACTTCTGATTTATCTTCCTTTATAAGTACGTCTATCCGGTTTTGTTTTTATTAAGTACCTGTATCAATGAAATCCAGAAGAAATGATTTAACCTGAGTAAAAATACTGATTATTTGTAACATCACTGCCACCATTTATACATGACACAAGAAGCAACTCAACGCCCTGTAAAATTACACATTCATATGTATTGTAGTAAATTATTGGGAATCGTTGCAACTCAACATCCTTTTGATACTAAATAAATAGAATTTTAAGTACATTTTAAAAATACATGGAAAAAAATGCCTAAATTCAACCAAATATTTAACTGCAATTCCATGTGTTAACAAATAATTATATTTGCCTGTGATCTTGGTTTGAAAGTAATTCCTTATTTTTGTGGTCTTAATATGATAGCACTCCACTTCTAAGTAGCTGATTTAATAAGTGGTTAAAGAATCACAATAAAATGGAGGTAATTATTATCTGCCCATAAATTCTGATTTGTAGTAATATGTTTAGTGACGAAGTGCAGCAGCAGTATTAGTTGTTACAGAGTATCAAGGAAGATACTGAAAATGTTTATATTTTCATCCAAGCAGCTTTTCAGGCAATATGATAAATACTTACAAAATATAACATAGCATTGATAGGTGGGTACCATCGTGAAGGAAAACAGCATACATGTACATTTACAAAACAGTAAATGATCACAAGAGTTCCAAAGTTGAATGGCAATATGGCAATTGGGCAGCATGGCACAATAGTCAGCACTGGTGCCTCACAGCACCAGGCAACTCTGTTTGGGTACATTTACAACTCTAAATGTCTATAATCGGAAGGTGTATAAACGTGAAAGAATATTTCAGTTGGAAGATAAATCCACAGCACAGTGGTTTGCATTGCTGCCTCAAAATGCCAGAGACCTGGGTTCAATTCCCAGCTTGGTGACTGCCTGTGTGGAGTGTACTCTAGTGTAATACAGTTAAATATTTGGCTGACTTTTGGCATTCTTTTCTTCCCATGTATTTTTAAAATGTATTTAAGATTCTGTCTGTTTAGTATCGAAAAGTTGAAACAGCTTCCACTAATTTTTTACAATTACATATGAGTGTGTAAACTGACAGAGCTTCGAGTTGCTTCCTGTGTCAGCTATAAATGGTGGCAGTGATGTTACAACTGATCAATGTTTTTACTCAAGTTAAAACATTTCTTCTGGATTTCATCAAAACAGGCACTTAATAAAAACAAAACCGGATAGACATACTCATAAATGAAGGTAAATAAGAAATACTGGGCAGAATTCTCCAGCCGCGCTGGTCTCAAAGCCAGTGATTCTCGTGGTTTTCTCTGGGTGCTCTGATTTCCTCCCACAGTCCAAAAGAAGTGCTGATTAGGTGCACTGGCCATGAACTATCCATCTGGCCTGGAACATCTCCCAACATTGTGACAATAACATGGCTCCCAACTCCTGCTGAATAATATGTTGTGGTTGCACACAACTGCCTCCACATCACTGGCTGCACTCTGGTTCCAGTTAGCCATTATTCCCTTCATTCCAAATGTCCATTGACAACCGTTCTGCCCATCAAGTCTGCACTAATAGCAATCCCACCCACACCATATCCTTGTAATCCCACATATTTATCCCACTAATCTCTCTAATCTACACATCGGGGACATTAAGAGGCAATTTAGCATAGCCAATGCACCTAACTCACAGTCTTTGAACTGTGGGAGGAAACTGGGGCACTGGAAGGAACCCACGCAAACATTGAGAGAACATGTTAACTCTACACAGACAATGAACCAAGCCAGGAATTGAACCCAGGTCCTTGGAGCTGTGAGACAGCAGGGCTTACCACAGTGCCACCATGCCACCTTTGTAAGGATAGCCCCAGAAATCAGAGACTAAAAGATTTAACCTCAGTGGTGGGCAAACTTCTAAAAACAATTATTTGGAATAGAACAACTAATAACATGCAAAAATGTGGTTTGATTAGGAAGAGCCAGCATGGATTTCCAAAGAGAAAATAGTGTTTTGGTGTTTTCCTTCTGAGTTGTAAACAGAGATTTCCTGAGGTAAAATAGTAAAATTTTAAAATGGACTATTTAGTGACATTCACGGCAGTATATAATCTGGGTGGGACCATTTTACCACCTATGGATCTTCCTCCTGTTAAAGTCATTGAAAAATTGTGTTTGGAATTTTTGTTTTTGGTTTTGGTTGCTGCCTTGCCTTTGGTTTCGCAACCCATAAATTGAATGACCTAATCAGGATGTTTTTGGGAAATTTCCCTCACATCTCAAAAAAAAACCTTATTCTGTTCCATCCATTGGCCTGTGTGGATAGTTATACAGCTTTGCTTAAATTCAATTTTTCCTAAGAATGGAAGGAGTCAGAGAGATTCTTATCCAAGATGCCAACAAGTTATCAATCTCTGATCATGTCACCTTTTAGTATTCCATACCCACAATTTGTAGCTAGTTTGTGCAAGTCTCTAAAGAATGAATCAAACCATTCACCCTGTGTTTAGCAGCACAAAATAAACATCGCCCTCTCAATAACACAATTTTTATGATGAAAGAAGTATGAGGGAAAGGCTCTGATGACTTCTCTGGTAGGAGGCTATCTCCTTGTTCATTCCCTGTCTTGGCAAACACATCATCTGCTATGCTCCCAAAGTGTAAAGCAAAGTGGTAACTTGGTCTTTGCCCTGTTTGGTTGTGAGGCCTGAGGCACTGTTACATCGGGCAAAACATTTTCGCTAATTTTGCCATGTTCAACGTGTCTAGGGTTCTTAATATTTTGAATAGAATCTGATTGGGGTGTCATTGAAGCAATTGCTTATCCAGGCCTAAGGTTATCTTTTCCTGTGCTGCTTGTCCTGCCAATCACCTGCCATGCTTTATTCACTGGTTTCTGATACTGGGTTGGTCTCAAAAGTCCTTTACTTGCTGAGCTGCACTGTTGCTGGGCTTCATTTGAGGTTTTTCCCACCATTCTACTGTTGCTGTAATCATCCACTATTATCCTGGCTTTATATTAGGATTCTTCAGCTCCTTATTCCGAAAGAGATCTCAATGGAGGCAATTGTCTTCGTCGGATACATTTATTTACAAGCTAGCTATTCACAAATTATAAATAGGGTTAACATGTGGCTAGAGCTGTCCCCTAAGATGCGACTCAGACTTCCTCAGTGAGCGATCTTACTGAGACATAGCTTCTTTTGCACATGCTCAGTAACCTCTTATTAAAAGTTAATCCATTACTCCACAGTCTTTTGGCTAAGATCAAGTGTAGTATTGACATGCTGTACTCGGTTGAAGTCATTAGGTTACATTTTAGCTTCATTTGAAGCAATTTTTAAAAACAGCATCTCGATCTTTTGGCTAAGATGCAAATGAGATCAAGCCTTGGAGGAGGTGCTATGCCCATTTCAATCAGCCTGGATCACGTAGATCAAGCCCAATGCAGGAGATCCTTGTCTTGTCAGCCTGGATAGGGAATGCCTCAACTTGTTGAGACTTTGAATTGGACTTGATTTGATTGAATTGGAATAAAAACAAAAAGAAAACAAAAGGCTTGCAAGACACAAAACAAGAATATAACAGAATATTGTCTTGTATGCTATTGCAACACTCAAGAATCTGAAACCTATCCAGAAAGAAACAATTCTGCCTCATCAGAATTCTCTCCACCATTTTCAAAACCCACTTCTTCCATCATTGCCATTATGTGGTTACCGTCTGCAGAATGCTTTGCATAAAGTCATCCAGGTTTCTTTGATAGCACCTACCAAATGTGTGACCTTCACTGGATAGAAGGGTGTACAAGAATTCCATCATCTCCAGCCACCCGCCAAATCATGACACCATCCCAATTTGGACGTGTAGAGCTATTCCTTCATTATCAGCGGTTCAAAATGTTGGAAATGCATTCTGAGTATTATTGTGGGAGTGCCTTCATCACATGAGTCACAGTATTCAGTATGCAAGCCCACCACCATCTGCTCAAGGCAGTAATTGCTGGTCTTCTCCAAATCTCAAAACAGAATTTAAAAATAAATCAAAAAACTTTTCTCATTAAGATGTATGGATTTATAAGGTTTGTTTGGATTTATTAAAAAAGTCACTTATAAAATACAATAATTTTTGTGCTGAAAATATAATAATACGGCTGGATAGTCAGTTGTTAAGCTTCTTTTAAAGATATCACCTTCCCCCTCCTTCAATTTGTAGAGCACATTCACAGCAACATATTAGCAAAAGCAGGCTGGATTTTTTTTTGCTCTGTCAAGGAGCAGAAATATAGATGAGCAAATAAATGCAAATGAATTCTGAAGCACATCATCCCATTTAGCCTCTATTCATTTCTTTGAATAGACATGGTAGACATGTAGACTTTTACTCTATTGGAGGGTTTAAGAAGTGTTTTATGTGCTGCAGGCTGCATACAAAAACTGCTTCCTTTCTTCAAATCTAGTACTGATTAACTTCTCAAGTAATTGTTGTCTGGCACACATGCACAACTGAAAGGATGGCAGAGGAGACGAGATTTAGTTTTCCTTGATATCCACTCTAATCAAATCAAGCAGGGCCACAAAATTGCATCTTTATGGATGAAAGCCCAATGAATGACAAGCAAAACAGAAAAATATGAAGGCAGTTCTAATTTGGGTTCAAATGAAAGATGTGCTTTTCACAATCAATAGAAGAAGCACAAGCCTACCTTGTTAACATAATTGTAAATATATTGTAAATATTTTCCAAGCCACTGCTTGTGTACTAGTCCATTTGAACAGAAAGCCTTGCTTTTATATGGGCTGAAATGGGGCATCAACAAAAGGCAGAGCACTCTGATTGTTGGGTCTTGTGACAGGCTGCATAAATAATGTGGAATATTCTTAATAAATTATATTAAAAAAATTGAAACCTTTTAAATTCAACTGCAAATAAATGAGTCTTACAGAGAAATATAATCTGAACGACTGTGTTCTGAAGTAAGATAGTATTGAATAGTGTTTTTTAGGATTTCTGAAGTTTTAGAATCAGCTCCATTGTTAAGTGCTATCAACAGGTTGCCAATTGTTTTAGACAGTTCTTTATGAGGCTGCCTTCACAGACCTGTAACATATGTCTACAAAGCTTCGAGTGACATATGTTTTAACAGGCATCAGAGGTGCCACGTTTTAGGTATGTTTTGTTCTGCTTGCTAACAGCAGGATTTAAAGCAAAAGTATTCATCATACAGGATTTGGGCCACTTGCACTTGTCTGCTTGCTGAATCTTCCACTCATCCTTTCTCTCAAACTCACCTCTTCCCTCCCTGATCCTCCCACTCATTTCTTCCCCCTCACTTGCTGCCTCTCACCCACTCACTTCTCTCACCTGCAGCTTCCCTCCTGCTACCACATTCCTCCCTGACCCTCCCACCCGTCAACTCTCTTGTTTGCCACTTCCATCTGAAGCTCCCTCAATTGCTGCCTCCCTTCCGTTTACTGCTTTTTCCACTCACAACTTCATTCTTCAACCCTCGCATTCGTAGCTCCTGTCACTCTTTTGCATCCTCCCTTTTGCTGGCCTTTTCCTGAGCATTGGCTCCCGGCAATAATTCAGGAGAAGGAGTCAGTGATTTCAGAGAGATGGTCGGCGAGTGAGAGGGTGATGAACTGGAGGAGTTCAGGAAGGCAAGCAACAAGCGGGCAAGATCGGAGAGGGACACAGCAAGAGGGAGGGTTGAAGGGTTGGGAGAATCAGGAAAGGAAGCAGTTAGTAGTCATGACGGTGGTGGGGGGAAAAGAAGGGTCAAGGATAAGGAAAGGTCAGAGGGGAAAGCAGCATGGAGGCCAAGTACACAGGCCACTGAAAGCAGCAACGTAGATGGAGAAGATAGTCAAGAAGGCATACAACATGCTTACTTTCATTAGCCAGGGCACTGAGTTTAAAAAGCATGCCATGTTGCAGAAGTTAGCTGCATTTGGAATATAATTTTCATTGCCACATTATACCTGAGGATGTGAGATGGTTCAGGAAAGCTTCACCAGAATATTGCCTGGTATGGAGGGCTTTAGCTATGAGGAAAGGTTGGAGAAACTTGGTTTGTTTTCAGTGGAACTATGGAGATTGAGAGGTGACCTAATAAAAGTCCTCAAGATTATGAGGGGCATGGATAGAGTAGACATGGACAGGGAAGCTTTTTGCCAGGGTGGAAGAGTCAATTACTAGAGGGCAAAGGTTTAAGGTGCAGGGATAAGGTTTAAAGGAGATGTGCGATGTAAGTTTTTTTTTTACACAGAATGTGGTAGGTGCCTGGAACTCGCTGCCAAGGGAGGTGATGGAAGCAGATATGATATGACTTTTAAGGGACATCTTGGCAAATACAGGAATAGGATGTGAATAGTGAGATATGGTTCCCAGACGGGTAGGGGGTTTTAGTTCAGATGGGCAGCATTTTCAGTGCAGGCTTGGAGGGTCAAAGGACATGGTCCTGTGCTGTAATTTGTTTTGTTGTTCTTCTTTGATTTTTGGGACAGTTAATTTTTGAAGTGGTTTGCAAAAGAAGGATGTCAATCAGGGTTAGACTCTGTCAGCGTTGCTATCAGGATCAATGGGGTATGAAGTGAATCAACCACGAAGGGAAATCAAAATAAATATAGATGGCTGGAGGATGATAGAAATCCATTGATACGACAGCTGAATCCTTTATGAAGCACTGCACTTCAATGTGTGACAGATCTAAGGCTTCAAGTGCCAGGAAGCTTCAGCAACTACAAATCAAAGCTGTGTGCTAAAATCCCGTACCCTTCCGAGGATCGCATCTCTCCATTCCTATCCTGTTCATCTTTTTGTCAAGATGCCCCTTAAAAACCACTATTGTATCTGCTTCCATTGTTTCCCCTGGTAGCAAGTTCCAGGTACCCACCACACTCTGGGTAAAAAAAACTTGCCTCGTACACCTCTTTAAACCTTACCCCTCACATCTTAAACTGCGCCCCCTTGTAATTGATTCTTCCACTCTGGGAAAAACTTCTGACTATTCACTCTGTCCATGCCTCTCATAATCTTGTAGACTTCCATCAGGTCGCACCTCAACCTTCATAGTTCCAGTGAGAACAAACCAAGTTTCTCCAACCTCTCCTCAAAGCTAATGCCCTCTGTATCAAACAACATCCTGATAAATCTTTTCAGTATCTTCACCAAAGCCTCCACATCATTCTGATCGTGTGTTACCAGAATTGAACACTATATTTCAAGTGTGGCCAAACTAAGATTACATAAAGCTGCAACATGACTTGCCTGTTTTTAAACTCAATGCTCCAGCCAATGAAGGCAAGACTTCTTGACTATCTTCTCCATCTGCGTTGCCACTTTCAGTGATCTGTGTACCTGCACATCCAGATCCCTCTGCCTATTGTATATTTCCAGTTGTGCCATTACTGTATATTTCCTATCTGCATTAGACCTTCCAAAATGCATTACCTCACATTTGTCTGGATTAAACTCCATCTGCCATCTCTCCGCCCAAGTCTCCAATCGATCCAAATCCTGCTGTATCCTTTGATCATCCTCATCACTATATGCAAATCCACCAACCTTTGTGTCGTCCACAAGCTTACCAATCAAACCAGTTACATTTTCCTCCAAATTATTTTATATATTTTATAATTAATACATTGGAGCTGTATGCACGGTAGGCAGACTGGAGCCCTATCTCTCCTAGATGAAACTGACATCTGTGTCAGAGATGATGAATCTTCAATCCTTGGAATCCAACATATCATGCTCCCGCTTGTGAGAATCTGTACAAAAGTCCAACTGTAGATCTGCCTGGGGGGGGAGGTGAATGAATAGCAAGAGCCATTCAACTCGGACTGCAAATCCAAGAGTTATATTTAAATGTCTGGTCTTGAATATGCATCGGGATCCTACTTGACCTGCGTGGGAACCCATTCAGGACTGGCAGCGTGGCCTGGGAGGCTCGAAGTGTGTTTGGGTGAAGCCACTTTTCTGCCAACTCCTGATTATCCAGGCTAACACAATTCATGAACGGAGCTAGCGAGCTTGGAAAATCCTCCCCAGCGGGGATGGGAGTCATCATCGGTGTTAAAAGTTTCTATCAAGACATCTACCATGGATGCTTCATCATAGTAACTGATCATAAGCCCATATTGGGTCTTTTTAAAGACAAGGCAATATCCTTCATGGCCTCCACTTGGCTACAGCATTGGGCCTCATTACTGAACTTAACAATACCTTCTAAAACACTGCCCCAGAACACAGCTAGCTAACACTGATATGCTGAACAACAGATGACTCAGTGTAAATGCTGATTCATTGCCAGCTGTGGAAGAGGTCGTGATGATTCTCAATTATTAGACACCCTGCTAGTGTCTGCAAGACAAAGCAGGATGGTAATGCAACAAGATCCAGTTCTATCTAACTTAGAATATATGAGTCTGAATGGTGGATTCAGAGCGCAACCCTCAGAGAAAATGAAACCCGATCTGACAAAGGAAGGCGAGCTCAGAGTTGAGGATGTTAGCATCTTCTGGAGGTCCCACATAGTCATCCTTTGCTTTATGGAATTACACCGTAGCCACTCTGGGATTTCAAAATGCTAGCCAGTCCTGATGCAGCAATTACAGACTTGATCAGAGAGTATGATTTGTGCTGGGAGAATCAAAAACTCTCCCTCCCCCCATAGCCTCCCTACATCCATGGGCATGGACTGTTAGGAACTGGTGCGAGTGCATGTGGACTTTACCAGGCTTTTTATGGATTCTATGTTTTTGATTATGTGCATTCCACATGGTTGGAGATGCATCACATGAGCTCCACCACCTCCCATGTCGCAACTGAGAAACTATAACAAAGTTTATGCATACATGGGATATCTGAAGTCCTGGTTTCTGACAATGACACAGCCTAAAATATCACAGAGTTTCAGACTATCATGTTTTCCAATGGAACCAAACACGTTAAGACAGTATCCTATTACCCATCATCATATGGGTTGGCTGAACATTTAAGCTCAGCATGGAGGAGCAACCCACAGCATCCATAGAGTCCAAAGTGGTACAATTTTTATTTGATAATAGAACTACCCTTCACACAAATGACAGGAATTGTCCTAGCAGAATTGTTAATGGGATGGATGTTTCAGACAAGATTAAGCCTATTGTTCCCAAACCTGACAGGTTGAGTGAATTGCCAGAAGGAAAGTTACAATTCTGCGAGGACACTTGATCTGGTCCACATGAAGAACTTCAGAGACAGCCTCACTTGTGTCTCTGGGATCATAGCGGAAGAAATGGGGCCTGTGTCTTATAAAGTAAAAGTGCAAGGCAAAGTTGTGAGTAAACACCTGGACCATCTCAGGAGTAGGGAGCCTGTACCACTGTAGGCCTTGTTATCAGCAATGGAGACAGCTACCACCAGCATAAGGCAAGACTAGAAATCTACCCAATACTTGTTTCTATGGGTGATGACAACATAAATGCCATGATAGAAATGGAAGAGACTGGTATCACAAGTGAAGCAGCGACTTTTACATGTGCTCAGGGATGCCCATTTCTATGAATCCTGGAGTCACATGTAGACCAGACCGAGTAAGGATGGCAGATTTCTTTCCCTAAAGGACATTAATGGATAGATGGATTTTTACACCAATCAACACTGGTTTCATGGAATTATTATTACACTTTCAATTGCAGATTTTTTTTTTATTGAATTCAAATTTCACCATCTGCCATGGTGGGATTGGCATCCAGGTTACCAGACCATAACCCTGGATTACTAGTCCAGTGACAATCCTTTGCCTTACACACAGTTCATTATACTCAGAGGAGAGTCGGCCCAAACCTCTGCCTGGAAAGCTATTCAGATTTCAGGTGATCAGAGTAATGTATTCTGATCAGGCGATCATCAGATCATATTCCCCAAAAGTAAGGAGGTGTTTAAATATTCATTTTAAATTAAACAACCTGCTTCAAAATTACAAAAACAACGCTGAGAATACATGGACAAATGCAAATGGAAGCAATTACATTTTTTGATGAAATATAATAAGGTCTGAATAAAATATACACTCTATGTATGGGGTTCCTTATCAAAAAATTATTATGCATTTAATATGTTATCAGTTATAGAGGAAACAATGAAAAATGAAAGTCAATTGGCATAAAGTTTGCATTTGGCATCCCAGAGTAACCAAAAGATGTTTACCATCTCTACTGTCTTAACACAGCCAACAGCTGATGAACAGCCAATTTCCTTTTATCACATTATTGCAGCCATGAAGAAACCCATTTGTTCTACTCAGCTCACTAAAGATACCAGTACCAATCTAACGTATACATGTTTTATATCAGTGGAATCCTCGGAGTATGAGGAATTCAACAATATATAATAAGTAGCGTGACATTTTATTTACTGGGAGAAAATTGTCTCCACCGAAGAAGAGAAACTCAAAATGTATTTTCAAAGCCAAATATCACTATTCTAATAAGGCAATATTTCTTGATAAACTATTTTCCCTAAAAATGTGACACAGCATTTAAATTTTCATGAACTGAGGACTTTAGATAAATATTGCACATATATTTGTAGCTTGGTTTAATCAGGCAAAATATATCTTGTAAATAACTAAGGTCAGTGTAGGAGTATATTTCCATTGGTTCTATTCCAATAAAAATAAATTTTCTACATTACATTCTATGCAGATCATTACCATAATATATTCAATTTGGTGTACAACAGTTTTTCACAACAAAAGTGCTCCAATAATATATGGCCTACATTATATTTTTCTCTATATTGCTATAAAATAGTATTACCACAGTTGAAGTCAGATAATGTTACCTCCCTTAATTTTTTTATCAATAAAAGACCTGATCACATACCTCATATTGTGTTTGGTCCTCTTAATGTCACTGCATTGTAAAGGGGATAACAAATGGCGAGAGTCTCCTGAACGTGTGGGAAGTGAAATTGATTTTCTTTGCCCCAGCCTTGTGTAAGCCAGCAGTAAGTAGCTAAACTACACACATTTGGAGCACAGCTAAACCCAAATTAATTTCTGGGTTCAGATGATTTACATAATTGGTGTCATAATATCAATTGTCCTTGCAACTGTTTATTCTCTTGCTGCCCTTCCTCCGCAGTCTTTAGTTGTCTGCTTTCTGGGGTCCTCTGCTGTCTTCTATCTGAGATTTTTGTTGCCCTTGCTCTGGTATCTCTTGTTGCCTTTGGTAGAGCTGCCTTCCCTATGAAATCTCTTGTTGCCCTCACTCTGGGGTCTGTTGTTGTTCTCGGCAGACTTGCCCTCTCTCTAGGATCTCTTTTTGCCCCGGTGGAGTTGCCCTCTCTCTTTGACCTTCTCTTGTTGTCGTTGTTGCATTATTGAAAGTTGCCTTAACTGATGTTTCTTGTTACCTATGAACCATTTTTATGAGTTGTGCTCTCTCTCTGGAATGTCTTCTAATTTTCAGTCTGTACTCATCTTTTTTTCTTGCAGTTACTGCTTTAATTTTCATTATTTCTTTAAGACTGAGTGCAGGAACCATTTTAACATAGGTTGTAGTTGCTAAGATACAGTTAGCTATCTTCTGACTTTCTTTGAGGTATTGTTTCTGTGCAGATCCTTCAAAAAGCTTTGAAAGTGCTGTATTTGTCAACAAATATATGAATGAATGTTCCAGCTTCTGTTGCACTCAGCTTGAGATTTGGTTCTGCTTTTGCTTTAGTTTGGAACAAAATGTGCTTTCCTTGTATTGAAATGAGAGTGTTTGAAGCTATTTCCTTTTTTAAAAAAACTTTATAAAGTAACAGCCAAGGACTTTGCTGAAAAGGGTTCTCTTTCTCTTCAACTCTACAGATTTCTCAATTAAACTGTCAACACTTTTTTCTGCAGGTTTTTCTCTGCTCTACCTGCCTTTTATCTAAGTTTTTTTTACTGTAGCTATATTTCAGCTTCTGTGGTCTTTCACCTATTCATTATTGTACATTGTGCTGTAAACTGTGTCACTCAGAATTTTGCAATTTTCTGTGTTGAAGCTTCTTCACTTTTTTTTTGTTTCTTATGGGGTGCATTGTCCCTCTAATCTGGCTTTGGTTTTCCATGCCTCGAAATGCTGTTCTGGGTTCATGCATTTGACTGACACATTTCATATCACTGTAAATCACCATGTCGGATCATGATACTATCTTTAATTGATTCCTTGCAGGAGTTCCCACTACTGTCAACCATGAGTGAAACTTTTCAATATTGTTTCAGTGTCAGGTTCAATACCAGCATGTACCTTCCAAGCTGCACAGTCAAGTTTTTATCCAGGTCTTGAACCTCTCTGAAAGAAGAAAAATGAATATGCAGATTTATGCTGTCACGCTGCTGGGACAGGGCCTGAGAGAGCCACCAGGGCCGGCTTTTTAGAAATCGGCACACTATCTTTAAAGGGCGGTCAGGTCAGCACAGGAAGTGAACTATCCCCAGCCCCCACCTCAGACAAATTAGAACCCTCTTCACAAGGTATCGCAGCACCACCATATCCGCCCCCCCCACTCCCCCAACCTCACTACCATCATAGCATATGCTGTGGCTTTATTTCCCCTACTCCACCCACACACAATGCAAACATTGGGCCCTATCCTCCACCCTCCCTTGCAGGCATTTGGGCAAATGCCCTTGAGACTACTACTGCAGTCTCGAGGGCACTCTGCCTGTCACAGGCATCAACCCTCCCCAGCACACATAGAGGGAACTCCTCTGAGGGGCTGCATAGAGGGTCCAGCCCTTTCCCCTCCACTGCTGCTTTGAGCCTGTGGGCAGGCCCGACTCTATCCTGCCCTTGCCTTCCCAGCACAAATACTTATTAGAAGTTGGCCTTTGTGGAGGAGATGGTTTTGCTGAGTCAGGAAGTTTTCTGACCCAGCCTTCCGACCTTCTCCACAAAAATTTGGCCTGACATCTCGGAAATGTTCAATGTCATTTCCGTAATGGAGTGACGATGACTGACTACAGTACGTTAACTCTTGCATATCCACTTATCGATATCTTTGGACACTGTTATCCTAATCGTAACCAATGACACTTGCATTTTCAGCAATTTATATATTTCGATTTCAAGAGCAGTGTTTTCCCTGCGGTCAACTGAACCCCACCTTCAAGTTCAAATGGCAGTCAAAAACCCCAAAGCACGTGAGATACATTCATCAGAATCACAGAATACTACAGTGCAGAAATGGTCCTTTAGCCCATCGAGTCTGCACCAAGGCATGAAAGGCCCTGACCTGCCTACCTAATCCCGCTTGCCTGCACTTGACCCATAGCCTTGAATGTTATGGTGTGCCAAATATCATCTTGAGTGCATCTCCAACATACATCTCATAAATTGGCTCAAAGCCATTTGACATAGAGTTTCCCCAACTCTAAACATGGTCCCTTTTTCCCTTGAGCAAGTGGGTTGATCTGCAAGAAGTTTTTCAAATCAAAATCTCATGATTTGATTTATTATTGTCAATGTATTATTGTGAAAAGTATTGTTTCTTGCATGCTATACAGACGGAGCATACCAGTCATAGAGGAGAGAGTGTGCAGAATGTAATGTTGCAGTCACAACTAGAGAAAGATCAACTTAGTGCAAGATATGTTCATTCAAAAGTCTGATGGCAGCAGGGAAGGAGCTGTTCTTGAGTCGGTTGGTATGTGACCTCAGACTTTTGTATTTTTTTAACCAATGGAAGAAGGTGGAAAAGAAAATGTCCGGGGTGCATACGGTCCTTAATTATGCTGGCTGTTTCTTCGTGGGGCCCAAGCATAGACAGAGTCAATGGATGGGAGGCTGGTTTGCATGATGGAGTGGACTTCATTCACGACGTTTTATGGTTTCTTGTGATCTTGGGCAGAGCAGGAGCTATGTTGCATCTGTACAAGTTGGTAAAAGTCATAGCTGACATGCCAAATTTCCTTAGTCTTCTGAGGAACTAGAGGCATTGGTGGGCTTTCTTAAATATAACGTTAGTATGAGGAGACCAGGACACCTTAAAAACTTGAAGCTCTCGACCATTTCTCCTTTGTCTCCATTGATGTTGGCATGGATATGTTCTTCGGTCTTTGGAACTGAAAGTAATGTTTCTACTCTGCAGGATGAATATTCCCACGGGCAACAGCACCCTGACATTGTCATTACAGCAGATCCCAAGCCCTTGCATGGCTTTAATGCACCTGCAACTTTGCATGAGACAACCTCTCACCTGGCTGTCTTCACATTTGTTTCATTAAGGCATTTACCTCTACAAAAAAAAACCTGCCAATTCCCTGGCAGCCTGATCTCGAGAAATTCAGTTAGAGATGGAAAAGATCAGGGACAATCTCAACGGAGTCTTGAATCTCAATGCTTGGTACCTGAGCATTTGCTCAAACGCTGGGTTCTTTAAGGACTTGAGGATGACAATTTCCAACCACATCATGGGAAATAGATGGGGTCTTACTACAACTACGTCTTTGGACTGTGGGAGGAAACAGAAAACCCACGCTGATACGAGGAGAATACACAAAGTCTATATAGTCATCCAAGGCCAAAATTGAACACAGGTCGCTGGAGCTGTGAGGCAGCTGTGTTAACAAAACTGTGTCACCGTCAACTTTTGCGATCGGTAAATTCAATACTTGTCAATGTATACTCTTGGGGAGAATCTTAACTACAAATTGAAGGCGGGTTTAGGTGGGTGCGTGGGTGCAGAGACAGAGGGATGGGAGGGGTGCTTTAATCTCCGAAAAATGGCATTGCATCAGAAACCTGATGTGTTTCTGCCCAATTCTAGGTTTAAACCAGGGCAAATTTTCAACTGCATAGGGAGCCAAAGTGGAGCTGCCACATAAACCATTACATTATGAAATTGGCAATTAATTTTGAATTTAACCCAGTATTCTGGCTTCAACAGCCAGTAAATAGGTTCCCTGGGCAGCAATATGCTGGGGTCAACCAAGCAACAGCATGGCATGCTTTATCAGTGAAAATGACAGGCAAGGAAACCTTTGAATATTGAAACTGAATCCTGCAATCATGCCAAGGTGAGAGGTTGCTGTTCACAGCAATACTTCACATAGAATCTACAGTGCAGAAAGAGGCCATTGAGCCTGCACCAACAGCAATCCTATCCAGGTCCCATCCCTGTAACCCCTCATATTTGCAGTCCTAATCTCCCCACACTTAGGGGTAATTTATCATAGCCAATCAACCTAACTGAAACATTTTTGGACTGCAAGAGGAAACTGGAGCATCCGCAGGAAACCCATAAAGACATGGGAAGAATGTAAAAATTCCACATAGATAGTCAGAATTCAGCCTGGGTCTCTGGCACTACGTTGGGGGAGAGAGCAGGGCACCTGAAAATGTTATGCCACACACCATGCCTTTCCTCCTGAGGTCCACGGATTTCTTAAGATAGGCCCCAGCTTTGAGGAACCATACTCGTGTTGCTCCATGCCTCGACTGCTTCCATCCACACGTCCTTGATTGAAGAGTTTGGTCCCTCCCTCCAATCCTTGGCAAACAGAACCTCATTGCAGTCTGTCAGGTTCCACTGTTGTACCTCAAGGTAAAAGCCTGAGGTCCGGGGAAGAAAATTCCCAAGTCTCCTTTTCATACTTCTGGTTAATGCAGCCTCAGGAATGGGGGATGACGTGTCATCCTGCACCGTTCCCCCCCGCCCCGCAGCGACCTGATTCGGCTTAAAGAAACGGAATCAAGAATGCTAATGTCTTTGTGACTTAAACAGCCACTGCAATACTTGTGTCAATTGCAAATGGGTTCCCGATCCACTATCAATCTACTCACTGCATCGAATCACTTCAGCCAATGTTCCGCAGATTATGTTCTAGTGAAAATTCATTTTGTTACAATATGTATTACATGAAGCCATTATTTCACCTAAAAGCTAAGATTATTTGCATACAATTATAGTTGCAAACAATTCACACCAAAACATATAAAATATCTGAAGAAATACTGAAATATCCCATGTTTTATTAATTATACTTGCATTTGAACAAACTGTTTTACTGAATAATGCATATTATATCTATATTCAAGCATAATAGATAATCCAAATGAAATAAATATTCTTGAGGTAATGTTCAAGGAACTTTTGTCCAAAAGGTCATCAACCTGAAGCATTAACTTTGAGTAGAATTTTATGCGAACCCTCAGGAGTGGGCTGTTCCCTGTCTGCCTCCACTGGCATTTTAACAGTGGTGCTGGAGATACATGTAGCCCATCCTGCCCCTAGACCACTTATATGACCACTAATTGGCCCTTTGAGGGCATTAAGGGTGATGACTGGTAAATTACCAACACGTAGGTGGACCCAAAACATTCAATGAATTCTGGTAGCCTTCTGTGGGCTGGAGCAAAGGCATCTTTCCTGTTTTGGTACTCGCTACACAATGGAGCCCCCTCCTATCCCCACTGCCCCTCCATCCCACCCCCCCATACACCTCACTATGTTACTATCCATGCCTGTGTGTTTCCCTCAACCAACCAATGGATTCCAACCTGCTTGCGGGGATTTGCCAGATTGGCCCTGGCGGAAGCATCTTTCCCAACTCACATCACATCTTTTAATCTGGCTCTAGCAATAAACATTGTTGGGAATTGGCTAAAATCCCAGCAGGGTGCACTGATCACCCTGGTCTGGACAGCCACCAGCCATTTGCTGGGCCAACAGCTCTCAGAGCTGGGAACAGATGAGAGCAGAAATCTCACCGAGCCAATTCACTAATAAACAGCCCAAGGGCTGTAATATCCGTTCAATGCTTTCCAGCTAGGAAATGGGGACCTCCATAACTCTTAAAACCAGCAGTCAGGACCCACCAACTTCATATAAAATTCCGCTCATTGTTTTTCTTTCTACAAATGTCGCTGAATATTTCCAGCACATTGTGTTTTTTTTAGTGTTAGTTTATCAAAAAATTGACTTACTTCTGCTCACAGCCTCATCTGAGCTTCTGTCACTCACTCAGTGGGAGCAGACTTAATAGAAGAGACCTGAAGGGACCCGGATTTCAAATACCTTTATGGCTTCTTCCCCATTTCCCCCCTCCCCCCCAAAACCCCCTACCCCTCCTCTGAGGTCTCTTCTAGTTCTACAATCTCAAGGGTTCTACATTCTTTGCTTCTGAACCTGAGCCAGTACGCAAAAAATCTAAGGAAGAGGGAGGAAAGGCGATACTAATAGGGGACTCCACTGTGAGGGGTTCAGACAGGCGTTTTTGTGCAAGTCGTGGATGGTGGTTTGTCTTCCTGGAGCTGGGATCCAGGATGTTTCTGGATGCCTCCCAGACATCCTGAAAGGGGAGGGGTGAGGAACCTGAAGTTGTGGTGCATATATGTACTGCAGACATAGGCAGGAAGAGTGAGGCAGTCATCAAAAGGGATTATAGAGAACTGGGTAGGAGGCTGAGGAAGAGAAAAGTGAAGGCAGTAATTTCAGGATTGCTGCCTGCGCCTCGGGAGAATGAGAGCAGGAATCAAATGAAGTGGAGGATGAATGCATGGCTGAGGGACTGGAGCAGGGGGCAGGGATTCAGGTTCATAGATCATTGGGACCTCTTTAGGGGCAGGGGTGACCTGTACAGTAAGGACAGGTGGCACTTGAACCCTAGGGGGACTAATATCTTGGCAGGTAGGCTAGCCAGGGCTACTGGGGGATCTTTAAACTAGAAAAGCTGGGGGGGTGGGAATACCGATGGGACGGTGAATAAGGAGGTTAGTTCCCAGGTAGGGAAGGACTGTAGGCACTCTGAGAGGGGGATTAGGCAGGTGGTGGAAAAGGGAAATATCCTGACTGAAGGGCTGGGTGTGTCTATTTTAATGCCAGGAGTGTAGTAAATAAGGTAGATGAGCTGAGGGCATGGATTGCTGCTTGGGTGTGTGATGTGGTGGCCATTACAGAGACTTGGTTGTCGGTGGTGTTGTGGATGGTCTGGAGGGATGCCAAAAGTTGCAGCGGGACATAGACAGGATGCAAGACTGGGCAGAGAAGTGGCAGATGGACTTCAACGCAGATAAACGTGTAGTGGTCCATTTTGGCAGGAATAATGGGATGAAGGAGTACAAGGGGTAGGAGTCTTAGCTGTGTTGTAGAGCAGAAGGATCTCGGGGTCCGGGTCCATAGGACTCTTAAATCGGCCTAGCAGGTGGAGGAAGTGGTCAAGAAGGCGTACGGTGTGCTGGCCTTCATTAATCGAGGAATAGAGTTTAGGAGTCAGGAGGTAATGATGCAGCTCTATAAGACTCTTGTCAGGCCCCAGTTGGAGTATTGTGCGCAGTTCTGGTCGCGTCATTATAGGAAGGATGTAGAGGCTATTGAGAGGGTTCAGAGGAGATTTACAAGGATGCTGCCTGGATTGGGAGTCAGGCCTTATGAAGATAGGTTGAGGGAGCTGGGACTCTTCTCATTGGAGAGACGTAGGTTGAGAGGCAACCTGATAGGGGTTTATAAAATGTTGAGAGGAATAGATAAGGTGGACTCTCAGAGACTATTTCCCCGAGCTGAAATGGTCACTACGAGAGGACACAGATTTAAGGTGCAGGGAAGCAAATACAAAGGAGATAGAACATAAGAACATTACAGCACAGAACAGGCCCTTCGGCCTTCGATGTTGCGCCGACCAAATAAAAAGCAATGCCCCTCCAGACTAAACCATTCCCTTCTCTTCCATATACTTATCAACTAACCTCTTAAACGCACCAAACTTGGCGCATCTACAACAGCTGCAGGCAGGGCATTCCACTCCCTAATCACTCTTTGAGTAAAGAACCTACCTCTGATATCCGTCCTATAACTATACCCCTTAATTTAAAGCTGTGTCCCCTCGTGCTAGCTTTCTCCATCCTAGGAAAAAGGCTATCACTGTCCACCCTATCTAAACCTCTAATCATCTTATATGTTTCGATTAGGTCCCCTCTTAGCCGCCTCCTTTCTAACGAAAACAACTCAAATCCCTCAGCCTCTCTTCATAAGACCTGCCCTCCATACCAGGCAACATCCTGGTAAACCTCCTCTGTACCCTCTCCAATGCCTCCACATCTTTCTTATAATGTGGGACCAGAACTGCAAACAATACTCCAAGTGCGGCCGCACTAGAGTTTTGTACAGTTGCAACATGACGTTGCGGATCCGAATTCAATCCCCCTACCAATAAAAGCTAAGACTCCATATGCCTTCTTAACAACCTTCTCGACTTGACTGCCTACTTTCAGGGATCTATGCACATATACACCAAGATCCCTCTGTTCATCAAGACTATTAAGAATCCTACCATTAGCCCTATACTCTACACATTTATTATTCCTGCCATAGTGCATTACCTCACACTTTTCCACATTAAACTCCATTTGCCACCTCTCGGCCCAGCTCTGCAACTTGTCCAAGTCTCTCTGCAAACTATAACACCCCTCTTCACTATCTACCACTCCACCGACTTTAGTGTCATCTGCAAATTTACTAATCCATCCTTCAATACCCTCATCCAGATCATTTATAAAAATTACAAACAGCAGGGCCCCAAAACAGACCCCTGAGGTACACCACTTGTCACCGAACTCCAGATGTATATATCTCCCATCAACCACCACCCTCTGTCTTCTATCTGCTAGCCAATTCCTAACCCAATTAGCTAAATCACCCTCTATCCCATACATCTGCATTTTCTGCAGAAGTCTTCCATGGGCCACCTTATCAAACGCCTTACTAAAGTCCAATATATACCACATCAACCGCCTTACCCCCATCCACCTCTTTAGTCACTTTTTCAAAAAAAAAAGATGTCAGGGGTAGGTTTTTCACTCAGAGGGTGGTGAGTGAATGGAACCAACTGCCGTCGGAGGTTGTTGAGGCAAACTCACTGGGGTCTTTTAAAAGACTTCTGGATGAGTATATGGAAAAGAATAGGATAGGAGGTTATCGATAGGTCTGTGGATTGGTAGATGTGATCGGCGCAACTCGTGGGCTGAAGGGCCTGTTTGTGTTGTATTGTTCTATGTTCTATGTTCTGCATCCCTGATTTTTTTCCCAGGCCTTAAGCCTTGCAATTTTTCCTGCAAGCTCTTGTGTCCTTTTAATGCTCCTTAAAACCTACCTTTTTCACTAAGCCTTTGTCAATTATCCTTTACATTGCTTGGTGATAATTTTTCTTCCTTTCTACTCTTATAAAGCTATTATGGCTGATTTGTCTGTTATGTTGTAAGTGCCTCGCCTTTCTTTTACATGGCCTGTAGACAAACTTGATATGATCCAAACTAACAGGGGGGGGGAGGTCAGGCATCTTTCAGCCAATTTTAAAGATCAGGCACTTCTCCCAAGAAATGCACCCATTTTTCACCTGGAGATTGGATGTATTGAGAACCCATTTAATCACCTTGGTGCTTTCTTAACCAAACAGGGAGTTATTTTGTGTAAACAAAAAAAAGATAAGAAATCACTGGAAAATATTATAGTGTAGAAATAAGTAATCATAAGACTGTTTTAATAATAGAACGTAAACTGCAAGTTCACAATAGCATTCTCCTTCACATGTAGGATTACATTTACCTGAGCCATTGGAGCAGGCATGATAGAATTGGAAGTCAGTAACAACATCAGATTCCCACTGTCAGGTAAACTGAGCCTAAAGTTAAGAGCGGGAAGGGTTTGGTGTGTATTAGCTTCATTTAAGAACATAGAACAATAGAACAATACAGCACAGAACAGGCCCTTCGGCCTTCGATGTTGTGCCGACCAAAAATAAAAAGCAATGCCCCTCCTAACTAAACCATTCCCTTCTCATCCATATACTTATCAACTAACCTCTTAAACGCCACCACACTTGGCGCATCTACAACAGCTGCAGGCAGGGCATTCCACTCCCTAATCACTCTTTGAGTAAAGAACCTACCTCTGATATCCGTCCTATAACTCATACCCCTTAATTTAAAGCTGTGTTCCCCTCGTGCTAGCTTTCTCCATCCTAGGAAAAAGGCTATCACTGTCCACCCTATCTAAACCTCTAATCATCTTATATGTTTCAATAAGGTCTCCTCTTAGCCGCCTTCCTTCTAACGAAAACAACCTCAAATCCCTCAGCCTCTCTTCATAAGACCTGCCCTCCATACCAGGCAACATCCTCGTAAACCTCCTCTGTACCCTCTCCAATGCCTCCACATCTTTCTTATAATGTGGCGACCAGAACTGCACACAATACTCCAAGTGCGGCCGCACTAGAGTTTTGTACAGCTGCAACATGATGCTGCGGATCCTAAATTCAATCCCCCTACCAATAAAAGCTAAGACTCCATAAGCCTCCTTAACAACTTTATCCACTTGACTGCCTACTTTCAGGGATCTATTGACACATACACCAAGATCCTTCTGTTCCTCAACACTATTAAGAGCCCTACCATTAGCCCTATACTCTACACATTTATTGTTCCTGCCAAAGTGCATTACCTCACACTTTTCCACATTAAACTCCATTTGCCACCTCGCGGCCCAGCTCTGCAACTTGTCCAAGTCACTCTGTAAACTAACACACCCCTCTTCACTATCTACCACACCACCAACTTTAGTATCATCTGCAAATTTACTGATCCATCCCTCAATACCCTCATCCAGATCATTTATAAAAATTACAACAGCAGGGGCCCCAAAACAGACCCCTGAGGCACACCACTTGTCACCGAACTCCACGATGAATATCTCCCATCAACCACCACCCTCTGTCTTCTATCTGCCAGCCAATTCCTAATCCAATTAGCTAAATCACCCTCTATTCCACCCATCTTCATTTTCTGTAGAAGTCTTCCATGGGCCACCTTATCAAACGCCTTACTAAAGTCCATATATACTACATCAACCGCCTTACCCCCATCCACCTCTCTGGTCACTTTCTCAAAAAACTCAATGAGGTTAGTAAGGCATGACCTCCCCTTCACGAAACCATGCTGACTATCCCCAATCAATTCATTTCTCTCTAAATAACTATAAATCCTATCCTAATAATTCTCTCCAATACTTTGCCCACAACAGAAGTAAGACTCACTGGCCTATAATTCCCTGGAAGGTCTCTCTTCCCCTTCTTAAACAATGGGACCACATTCGCTATCCTCCAGTCCTCCGGAACCACACCCGTAACCAACGAGGACCTGAAGATCCGAGCCAGAGGCTCTGCAATGTCCTCTCTTGCCTCCCAGAGAATCCTAGGGTAAATCCCGTCCGGCCCAGGGGACTTATCCAACTTCAAACCCTCGAGAATTTCTAACACATCCTCCCTATCTACTACAATACTCCCCAATTTGCAACCCTGTACCTCAGTGCTCTCCACATCTACATTTCCAGCACTCTGCGTGAATACCGAAGAGAAATATTTATTCAGTGCCTCACCACTCTCTTCAGGCTCCACGCACAACTTCCCACTGCTGTCTATGACTGGCCCTAATCTTGCCCTAACCAATCTTCTATTCTTAACATATCGAAAGAAAGCTTTAGGATTCTCCTTAATCCTATCAGCCAACATCTTCTCGTGTCCCCTCTTAGCTCTCCTCAATACACTTTTTACCTCCTTCCTAGCTAATCTATAGCTATCCATTGCACTACCTGAGCCTTCAAGCCTCATCCTGACATAAGCCTCCTTTTTCTTCTTAACCAGCAAATCAACTCTTTTCGTACACCACGGCTCTCTTACTCGTCCATTTCCTCCCTGCCTGACAGGGACATACTTATCAAGGACTCTCAGCAGCTGCTCCTTGAATAAGCACCACATTCCAGATGTTCCCAGTCCCTGTAGTTCCCTAGTCCAATCTACGCACCCTAATTCTCTCCTGGCTCAGTCGTGGCTCAGGGATTAAATGGGAGATGTGCAACTCTCCTTGGCCACTCATAGCCACACTGTGGCCTCTCATGGGGGTTTGACATTGTCAGCTACTCAGTGCCTGATCAAGGGACTAACTATCGGGATGTGAGGGCAAGTGCAAGTCGCCTGAATTCCACTCCCTGCCTTCAGCTTCAAGCTCCCTGTTTCCACCTCTCCTGTGGCCTGTCCACAACTCCTATCCTGCTCTCACTCATCTTTGAACTGGTATCCCTCATCGATTCTAGGCCTTGGGTGCACCATCAGCAGCAGCAACTGCTTCCAATAGCACTGCCAACAAAGCAGAGCTTCCAGCCTTTCAGAGGAAGCACCTTTTGATGGGTGGGACTTGTCTGAACTTCCACCCACCTGATGAATGAACAGCGTGTTCTGAAAGCTTGTGGCATTTGCTACAAGTAAATCTGTTGGACTTTGGGTTGGTGTTGTGGGACTTCTTTCCACTTGGAAACAAGTCAGAGGAGTTATTCACAGTTTCAATCAGTATGGTGACCATTTTCTACTGCTAGATTTTGAGTAGCAATTTTGCCTCCCTTGACGCTTAAAAATCAGAACTGGAGTGAAATTCTGCAAACGTTCTCCCATTTCCCCATAACAACTTTAACACAGAGCTGTGAAAATCCAGGATAAGTAACATAATCAGCATTTATATCATGCTTCTAGGGTTTCAGCATCAATTTTGTTAGTTTATGACAATAGAGTGGGAGAACCCCTGTAGAATCACTCCCATGGGACACCAAGATAAACTACCATGATGTCAGTCTAGGACAATCCTCAAAATTGTAGCATGGGTGGTCAACCTTCCTTGTTAATAATTTGAGTTTTGGTGGGACAATGTCGGAACTTATTTTGTCAGACTCGTTTATGATCAAACTGTTTAGTTGCAGTAATGCCTTGGATTTATCACAGAGAATTATGATGGCAGTATTTAGCAGGATGACTATAAGATTAATAACAAAATGCCGTAGAAGTAGCCACAATTCACTTGCCTATGAAGCAGTTAGGCTTTCAAATGAAAATCATTAAGCAATGGGGATATAGCAGACACTGAGTCATTACTGCAATTGTCACGACCATTTGTATAGACCATCTGAGCTAAATCATGCTTACCTTAATCATTTGTAGTTATAACAAGCTAATAAAAAAATGTGCAGTTTAGATTTTATGGTTAACTACACTTTATTCATTACATTCACAAAGTCTTCACAGTTTTTTTCAACAGATTAATCCTTTTTTATTGAACACTCAAAGTAGACGGTGAAGGGCCAAACACCAAAGTTGAATGGGTTAAAAGTTAAGGATTCAGAAAGCAGAGTATACATTTTAGCGTGTAGCCTTACGGGTTGCAGAACATCAAGTGCATATACAAGTATGTTTTAAATGTAATGAGGATTCCTGTTCCACTAACCTTTCAGGCAGTGAAATGCAGACTGCAAGCACCTTCTGGATGAAAAACATTTCAACTCCTCTCTAACCCTTCTGCCAATTACTTACATTGATGTTTCTCGGTTACTGACCTCCCTTCCGAGAGACACCAGTTCTTTATGTACACTCTATCTAAGCCATTCATGATTTTATACATTTCAGTCAAATTCCACTTAGCCTCCTCTGTTCCAGTAAAAACAATCCTGTCCATCCAATCTTTGACAGTGTATAAAATTCTCGTCTGCCAGTAACATCCTCATGGATCGCCTTGATACCCTCTCTATTACATCATATCCTTCCTGTAACGCAATGACCAGTGCTCTCAATATGGGCTAGCTAGTTATATCACAACCTCCCTCCTGTTATCTTCTATGCTTTGGCTGAAAAGAAAAGTATGCCTTCTTAACCACCTAATCTATCTGTCCTGCTACCTTTAGGAATCTGTGAACATGCATCCAACGTCCTTCCAATCAAACAGTGTTAAGAATTTACTATATAAAAATGGAATTCATATATTAAATTATAGCTGTAGGCTGGAGAATGTGAAATTTAACAGCAAAAGTCTGAGGGTTTATAACTTTTGAAAATAAAGATGTATGTACGGTTTAAATGACAAAATTTTCCCTGTTAAATAACTTAAACAACTGGTATCCTAGATCCACAGTTAAAGTGAAGCTCATAATAGCATGCTCCTGATATAACTAATAGCACACATAATCCATAGTAATCAACTCCTCAATCCATCTTTATACATATGATCTATTTATTACTGTTATAGAATCATAAAACATGTTTACAAGTGTAACATCTTAACAATGTTAGGTGTAATGGATTTTAAACCAAAAAGAAAAGATGTATATATGTGGGGGGGAAGGGGGGAATGATTTCTCTTTGCCTGTGAGCTGCTTTAGCAGTGTGTTGGGCCAGGAGATATCAGCGGAGGTTGTTTAGCAGAGGTCCCGCTAGGTGTCACATCCTCTGTGTGACTCCGGGCTCTGGATTTCCAGTGTGGAAATTGACATGGAGCTGACTGAAACATTAAGATCACAATTTCAATATCATTAGCAGCTGGAGACTGAGTGTCCAGGGCCACTAACCCCCCAACCACCCTCTCCCTGATCCCCACTGCCGGGAGTGGTTCTTTCCAATGGGGTTTACAACTACTAATGGAGAGCTTCCAGCCCGACCCCTTTGGAGCGAAGAGAGGCCACAGAGGTCCCCAAGGAGGTTGGGGATAAGGGAGGTGACCCCTGGGCATTATCAGTCTGGCAGCACCAGCCTGGCCCATGGCTCTGCCCAGGGGCAAAGTGGCAATGCCCAAGGAGAACCTTGGCACTGCCCACTGGCATCGGCCAGACGGTTGAGGCCTATTGGGGGTGTGGCCTGTAGGGAGCAAGAGGTCCACTCTGCACAGGAATCAATGGAAGAAGGGAGGGAAGGGGCCGATCAGGGTTAGTCATCAGAGTGGGAGGGAAGAGCTGCCTGGGGAGGGGAATCAGAAAGATTGGAACTGCAGAGGTGTGGAGTGGGGTGGGGAGGGACATTAGGAGACATCCAGGATGACCAACAATTGGGGGAATGGAGATGGAGGATGCATGACCAATGATGGAGGGTTATTGTGCTGGCCAGTAATCAAGAGGCCAGCAACGTGGAGCTATTACACATATGTCGATCTCACATGCACAATGACCCACCGAGCACTATGCTGTCGGCTTTTCCAGCAGGAATCGTCCCTGCCCCCGATTTTCAGTTTGAATCTCCCTGAGAAATTCTGTGGTGCGTAGAATGTGAGAGAATCGTTTTGAAATTCCTGCTAAAAACACCACTGGGAGTTACTCCCATTTTTATGCAAATTCAGCAGCTAGAATTTTGTTGAGAAAATCCCAGCCATGAGTTTCACATGTAGATCCAAACTAACAACAATAGATTTATTTCAGGAGATATTGCCTGTACAGAGTAGAAACTAAAACTAAAAGCAGGAACCTGTGAAAAACTCTACTGATGTTAGTATCACATCACATGACCGGCTGTTAAAGCAATTATGAAATCATTGAAATAAATACCATCCCTCCCTCTTTAATTTTGTGATCATAACAGCAAATTACTACGATGTTATACATTGGATCAATAATATTCTATACACAGTACTATTCACCATCAGTCATTCATTATACACAATCACGAAGAAAGTTCATCAAGAGGACATGTATTCCTCTTTGGTTGAATGTGATGTTCTGCAATTTGGCTGTTCTTGACCCTCGAAGTCTGACCTGAAACTTCAATGGACAATTTTTCTCTTGGGTCTATTTCTGCATCATTCTCACATGGTATATTCGCACAGACACAATCATCAGGCAACTCTGAATTAACTAAGTCTTCAGTAGTAATATTTAAGACACTAGAGACTGAAGAAGTTGGTAATTCTGGAGATGATTCTGAGAAATTATTCTGCGATGACAACAATTGGTCAGCATGGAAAATTATACAATGATTTCAATAATGTAGCTAAGCTCAGAACAAATTTGCCATAATAACTTACAAATCCTAGAAAGGACCTCAATTTGTTGCATTTGTTGGCTATAGTGCTCACTAGATACTTTTTGAAAGTTGCAAATAGTTGAAATGGTTTCAATCTTTTTAGGTGCTTTATGTAGGCCTTTATTGTCAATATCATGACCCAAATACTGGATTGAATCTGGAAAAAGTCACACTTTTCCTTCTTGATATGCAGACCATGTACTTTAAGATGTTCCAATGTTGCTTCTAAATTATGCATGTGCTCTTGTTCACTGGACCCTGTATTTAGGATATAATCTAGGTAATATTGTACACTAGAGAGACCACTTAAAATCTGATCCATCAATCTTTGGAATAGGTCTTGGCACTGCCCACTGGCATTGGCCAAATGGTTGAGGTGCATTGGGGGTGTGGCCTATAGGGGGCAGGAGGTCCACTCTGCACAGGGATCAATGGAAGGGAGGGAGGGAAGGGGCCATTGACATTGTAGTAGGAGTAGTAATAGGAGTAACAATGGTAAGCAATGGTTTAAGTTCAGCACCTTCAATCATCTGTAAATGTGCGAAAGATCAATATTACTGAATTTCTGCCCACCGCAATGATGACTGAGCAAATAACCTTTCAAATAAAAACTAATGTTAATCAGTGCGTAGATTTATGGTTGATTTAAGATTTTAAATACAAACTGAACAATTTGTTTTTATGATATGACTGAGGTAGCCCAGTCATTCATTGTAACTGGCTCTAACACATCAGTGTTAGCAAGTCATATTAATTCTTCTGAATTGCATCTGGCGCCAACTCTTGCTTTGAGACTTTGCTTGTCAATGAGGCTTTATCTGGAGTTTCATTTGAATTCCCTTCATTGAGCCAAGTGTCTCTTTGAATACACTCATGTATTTATCCAGAAGGTGCTGTAGCTCTGTTCTGGCATCAACCAATCTGTTGACAGCACTCCAGTTAAGCTTCATCTTCTCCAACCATGGCCTTTCAACAAGGGCTAGAAAATTACCATGGGTCTCATGAATTTGCAATTCCACTGTTTATCCACTTAACCTTACATTGATCATGATGTAATCTTTTAATGGTACAATTTCTTCCCTGCATGTCCTTAAGATCACATCAGTTGGTTTAAAGAAAGATGCTTCAGCTTTTGCTGGTATGTAGTCCCAGAACTTAAAGATACAGTAGCACTAGCATCAATCTCCATCATAATAGATTGTCCACACAACTTTAAAATCACCCAGAATCGATATAATTCACCTTCTATGGATAAGACTCATTAGAGTATTTCTGGACATTCTCTTCTTCACAATCATAATTTTTTTCTTCTATGTTGTAAATTCTTTTTATAAAATGTAACTTGTTCTTCTCCTTGAAGATACTCAGATTCATCTTCTGAATATTATTCTTAAGGGAAACTTGCCTTGTCCCACAAGATTTTGCAATATGACACACTTTGCCACAATTGTTGCATTGCCTATCCTTGCTCCAGCATTCACTCACTGAATGACCCATTTTGGCACATCTATGACATGTTTTTTGCTGTCTCAATTTCTTATGAGCAAATCCCAACTTGTCGATCTTCATTCTTGCACTAAATTGTGCAATCTCTTTTGCAGCTGGTTCCATCAATACTGCAGTTTTCTACTACTATCTTTAAGCTCAAAGTATGTTCAGTAAACAAACTTCTTTGGATAGCCTTATCTTGGGACCTCAAGAGCAGGTAGGCTAGGAAGACTGCAGCAAGCAACTCATCTCCTCTTTTCCCAAAGTATGTCCACCATTCACAAAGCACAAGTCAGGAGTATGATAGACTTATGTATAATCCATTTGCCTGGGTGGTTGCAGCTCCAACACTCAAGAAGCTTGACACTATCCAGAATGAAGAATCCCATTTCACTGGCATCATAGTCACACAAATTTATTCCCTTCCTCCCACTGATGCTCATACTGCAGAAATTCATCAAAGACCCTTAGACAGCATGTTCCAAATCTATGAACACCTTCTTCTATTAGGACAAAAGCAACAGATATATGGAAATATCTCCACCTGCAAATTCCCTTCCAAGCCTGGCTTCAAAATAGATCACAGTTCCTTTGCAATCACTGGTTCAAAATCCTGAATTTCCTCCCTAATGACACTGTGGATCAACCCACAGTACACGGTCTGCAACATTTCAAGAAGGCAGCTCACCACCACCTTCTGAAGGGCAATTAAGGACAGGCAATAAATGCTGGCCAGCCAGCAAAGACTATGTCCCGTGATTGAATTTTTTAATTAAATCATCTCAGAGTATGTTCTAATGATTCACCAAACACACAATTTTGTGCCAGCCTTTCCATGATTGCCATAAACTAAGCAATGCTTTCGCCTTCTATTTGATTCATCCTGTAGAGCCTGAACCATTCTGCAATGAATAGTGGTTTGGAGAGTAATGTTCTTCAAGTGTCTTTGTCAAGACATCATAAGTTTTAGTTCCTGGCTTTGCTTGGATGAACTAAGCTCTGAAGCAAATTGAAGGTTTTACTTCCTATTGTATTGAGAAAAGCTGGAACGAACAGCTTGCCTGTAACTTTATTCAAAGTGTTGAAAATGGTCTGCATAAAAACACCACAATTCATTTCCTTCATAGAAAGGACCTGTCATTTCACATGCATGTACCAGCAACTCAAGACTGCTCAGTACTTTTTTTAACCATCTTCCCAGCATCCTGCTATTTGCCCTGGACACCATTGATTTGATTTTTTGATTTCAGCCTCAGCTGTACAGCAGAGCACCCCTTCCTTTCAAATTTGCTAAATACTGTCTGGAATCACCCTTCCCTGATTGGAAAACCCTCTCTTTGAATCACATTGAATCTTATTTTCTTTTTTGGTTTTCTTCCTTTGGCAGTTCAATTTTGAATCCAGTTGTTGATTTTTTTCCAGCTATCTAATAAGTGAAATGTGAAGACCCATGGTGTTTTGTCTACTTAGAATCTTTCCTTGATGAAACAAAATCCTGATAGCTGATAGCTATGTTAGTGGTTGTAGGTTTTAATCAAAAAGGAAAGATTATGATTTGTACACACGCATTACATTCAAACCCAGGCAGGAAACTTCAAGGTGTTTTATGAAGATAGTCTGGATCTAAGTTTTTATGTTTGAAGAATACAGGTGAGCGTAAGATGTTTCACACCAGCTATGATTCGAGTGACTCACGAGGACACTTTTAGCAAAGATTATTCAAGCACACATTTAAATATAATGAAAAGATTTAGCATAAATTTTATAAGACTCAAACATGATATCGTATAAACCTGAAGAGCTAGCTATCTATGATGTTCCAAGTCATACAACATCCCACAAACATGCACCTATTTCTAAATTTGGCACAAAAAGCAAGAATGTTTATGTGATGCTGGATTTTGTAGTTTTTAACACCTGCTGGCAATTGGTCCTTTGAATGTTGGATTAAAACTCTGAGGCTTCTTAGTTCTGGAACTTTGCAAAAAGCCTCTCAAGAGAAAAGGATCCTGCCTGCTTTCGCCAACTTCTAACAGCAACTCAGGAGCAACAGGGTTTCCAACCCCAGACAGAGAAGAAAACAAGAGACACTGTTTTTTGTCTCAAGTCCAAATAGCATCTGAGAAAAATGGCATTAAAACTTGGACTTTTTTGTGGAAAAAACTATCCCTGGCATCAGCTGATCTGTCAATCATACTCTATCCAGCAATTCCAGAAGGATCATAGAACCCAGCACCCTACATTAGGCCAGATTAAAAATAAACTTGGAGTGGGATTTTATGGCTTCATTCCAAAACCTTTAAATCCTGCCCAAGGTCGACAGGCCTTTCCATTGTCCACACTTAGCGTGCTCTAATTTCTGAGGTGGGTGGAGTCGTAAAATTCCAGCCTTAATGCCCATTATATGGCTTCAATAACAATTAGAGGACATAGGCTACAGACAAAATGGTACCAGACTAAAGTGCTAGGAGCTGCTTGATAAACCTGCAAAGAAACATTATTAAAATACATTTCTTAAAGTACAATATCATCATAATTCAAATTAACAGCAGATTTATTTTAGGAGCTGTAATCTGTACAGAGTAGAAACAGAAACTAAAAGTACAAACTGATGAAATATGCTTGTGACAGCACCATTCAATCATATGATCTGCACTTAAAGTAATCATGCAGCCACTTAAATATATAATAAGGAGCATGTTGATGATTTTGTTGCATTTCAGGCATAGAAGAAACTTCAACCACCGTTGATGTTCTTCAATAGATTGTCAGTCTAATACATGCTCTTTCTTTTGCTGCTTAGCACAGGCACAAATAAAAAGTCCCCAAGGCATGAGCGGGGTGGGGGGTGCTGTCACATAATTCATAATGTTTTCTTTCAATCCATTTGTAGCATCAACTGCAAATGAGAAAACATAACCTTCATATAAAATCAAGTGGCAGAAGCGTTTGAGAAATTGAAGCTGAGCGTAGAATATTTTTATATAACTACAATACATGCATATGGTGGGTGAGGGGATTTTCTGCTCCCATTTTCAGGGTTTGGGTTTGGTAGCAGGAGCAAGAAATCCCACTGAACTCTCAAAACGTGATTTACGTCAGCGGAATTTCTCGCTTCGATAATCCAGCCAACAATGATGCAACGGAATACATTTAAATGAAATTATCAGCCCTTTAAGCCAGACAGTTCCCCTTCCTGTTAGAGTTACTAATTCACCTTACTAATTTATGCACTGGTGAGCAGAACACACCAGAGGAATTCAGGTGAGTGTTTGGCTCAGGAGGGTGAGGGTCATGCCCTGATACTACCCCGGCAGTGGAGTGCTGCGGGGAGTTCCGTGGGTGAGGGAGTGTTCAAAAGGCTGCTTGAGGGAGTGAAGAGAGTGTTCTATCTTTGATCTTTTGTATTGGGATGCCATTTAAAAATGGTACCCTGGCCTTTTAGAATCAAAGTTGCTGGTAGAGCATTGTAAGGTTAAGGGCCCTGCACCTTGGAATATTTTTTCTCTGTGTTACTAACAATAAAGGTGGGGAAGCTGCTGTGTGGGCCAATGGCTTTTATGCTCTTTTCCCACCTGCTGCCACACTCCGGAAATGAAAATATTCCATCCTAAATATGCTTAGAACTTCTTAAACTGTATTATTAAAGATTTTTAATTAAATATCTAACTAAAGTAACAGGAGTCTAACTAATCTTTATACAGTTTCATATGTGATTAATATTGCCTCTTCCTAAACTTCCAAGTGTACAGAAAAATTGGATTGGTATTACTTATTTAACCCTAATATACTTTGTGCATCATTATTACTTATCAATTCTGCTCCAACATATTCCAGTTGGATTATTTGTTCTAAATTCTCATTTTCCAGATGGTATTTTATGCTAAGGTGCTCAAGACTGAACAATAGAAACTTCTATTTTTGGCTCCCTAATATACAGGCCATATGTTTAACTTTTCATTGAAGCATAGTAAATAGTATCATGAATCGGCCATTTGGCCCTTCAGGATTGCTCTGCCATTCACTATAATCATGGCTGAAAATTCAACTCAGTAACCTATTTCCGCTTTCCTCCCACGTCTCTTTAGTCCCAAGGGCTTTATCTAACTCCTTTCAGAAAACATACAGCAATATTTTGGCCTCAACTGCTTTCTGTGGCATAAAATTCCACAGGCTCTGGGTGAAGAAACTTATCCTCACCTCTGTCTGGTTTACTCTTTTTTCTTAGATTATGACCTGGTTCTGTACTCTCCTGCCATCAGAAACATCCTGCCTGCACTGTCTAGTCCTGTTAGAATTGTGATCCTAGTGTCCCTTTTAGAAAATTTTTGTAAAAACCATGATTTTTTTTTAAGCTCACAGCTTCAGTGATATCATTATTGTCAGGCTGATTACGATGAGTCCATTTATTGCTACTTCAATAGCTTAAATGGGGGTTATGTTTATGTTTACTCTGGGATTAGCTTTACAATCCTGCATTGTTCAGAGAAAAGGTCACGTGTTTTTGGACAATTTTTTTTCACAGCGAGTTTAAGATTTCAGTTTTGAGAGTTCTGAGGCTGCAGTTTAGTTTTTAGATTTAGCAGAGGCATCAAGCAAGAAAAAAGCTGAAGTCTCCATCTCTGTCTCCCTGTTCTGGTTGCTGGTTATCTCAAGGCAATGTTTTGCCTTCCAGAAGGAAAGTGCAGCCTTCAAAAAGACTCAATTTCAGTCAAATGAGATTTTAATCTGTGCTATGTTAAGTGTGTGAAAAGAGTTTTGTCCATGAAAAGGTTTTGGTTTGTTGGAACAGCTTTAATATTCAATCAAGAGTTAATACATTATTGTGTTTTTTTTTGTTTGTAATGGTTAAAAGGTGTTGCTAATTTTCTTTCTATACATGTTAACTATATTTTTTAAATATACTTTGTTTGATAAAATTTCTCTAGAGGGTTGTTGAATCAGACCTGAGGTGAAACATATCATTCTCATTGTAGTTAAATTCAAGATGCAAAACTTATGGTTCAGGCAGGCTTTATAAAACACTTTGGATCTTCTGTCCTAATTCATATTGGAATTTTATAGGTTTCTTTGAGATCCCACGTGTTGCTCCCCCCACCCCCATTCTTCTGAATTCCAGCGAATATAATTCAAGCCAATTCAATCTCTCCTCATACATCAATCCTGTATTCCTAGAACTAATCTGGTAAATCTTCTTTGCACTTCATCTAAAGCAAGAACTCCATACAATATTCCAGGTGTGGCCTCACCAAGATCCTGTAATATTGAATGAAGACTTCCTTGCTCCTGTATTCAAATAAATCCTCTTGCTATGAAGGCCAATGTCCTATTTGCCATTTTCACTATCTGCTCATGCTTATCTTCAGTGACTGTTATACATGAGGACACCAAAGTCTCATTGTATATTCCCCTCTCCTAATTTATGGCCAGATAGTAATCTATCTTCCTATTTTTGCTATCAAAGTTGATAAGTTCACACTTACCCAAATTATACTGATCTGACATTCATTTGCCCCACTCACTCAACTTGTCCAAATCAAACTGAAGGATCTCTGCATCTTACTCACAGCACACCCTCCAATTCAACTTTGTGTTACCTGCAAATTTGATGATATTACTTTTAGTCCCTCATCTAAATCATTAATATACATAGTGAATAGCTAGGGTCCAACAGTGATTTCTGCAGTACCCCACTAGTCACTGCCTGCCATTTGGAAAAAGATCCATTTATTCCTACTCTTTCTTTCTTGTCTGCCAACCAGTTTTCTATCCATCTAAATACATTACTCAAATCCCATGTGCTTAAATGTTACACACTAATCTTCTTTGTAGGACTTTATCAACAGCCATCTGAAAGTCCAAATAAACCACATCCAGTGGCTCCTCCTCATCAACTCTACTAGTTACATCCTGAAAGAATTCCAGTAGATTTGTCAGGCATGATTTCTCCTTCATATAGCTATGTTGAGTCTTGTGCAATCCTGTTGCTGTTTTCCCAAGTGGTTTTCCACAAAATCGTTGATAATGGATTCTAGAATTTTCCCCATTACTGACCTATAATTCCCTGTTTTTTCTCTATCTCCCTTTTTAAACAGTGGGATTTCATTAGCTGTGCTTCTGTCTGTAGAAACTGTTCCACAATAACCACCAATGCAATTACCGAGGACATTTCCTTAAATACTTTGTGATGTAGATTATCAGGCCCTCGGGATTTATCAGACTGCTATCCCATCAATTTCCCCAACACCATTTCCCTACTAATGCTGATTTCCTTCAACTTCCCTTCTGACTAAACCCAGTGTTTCCCAAATTTCTGGTATGTTATTTGTATCCTTCTTTGTGACGACAGAAACAAAGTACGTATTTCATTGGTCAGTCATTTCTTTGTTCTCCATTATAAATTTACTTAATTCAGATTATAAAGGACTTAAATTTGTCATTGTCAATTATTTTCTCTTCACCAACAGAAACATTAACAGTTAATATTTATGTTCCCCATGAACTTACTATCGCACTCTATTTTCTCCTTCTTAGTCAATCCTTGTCCTCCTTTGCTGAATTCTAAACTGCTCCAAATCCCCAGATTGGTTTTTCTGGCCTATATGTATGCCTCTTCCTTGGATTTAATACTCTTTTTAATTTCCAAGGTAAACCTCAGTTTGGCTATCTTTATTGTTTTAATTTTGCTTCAGACAGGATTGAACGATTGTTACTATTCATCCATGCGCCTGTTGAATGTTTGCCATTGCATATCCATTGTCATCCCTTTAAGTAACATTCCGCAATCCATCAAAACCAACTCGTGCCTCAGAGCATCACAGTTTCCTTTATTTAGATTCAGGACCCCAGTCTCAGAATTAACTATATTACTTTTTGCCTTGATGAAAAATTCTATCATATTATGGTTATTCATCCCTAAAGGCCTTGCATAATTAGATTGCCAATGAATCCTTTCTCATTGCACAATACCTGGTCTTGTTTTCTAGTTAGTTCCTCAATGCATTGGTCAAGAAAACCATCCTACTCTAGGAATTCCTCCTCTATGGCATTATTATTAATTTGGTTTGCCAAATCCATACGCAATTTAAGTCATCCATAAATTACAGATATTCCTTTACCTCGTGTTTCTAATTTCCTGTTTAATGCCATTTCCAACATCACCACCACAGCCTGGGGGTGGGGAAGGTGGGGGGGGGGGGGGGGGGGGGGCAGTGCGGTGGTCTATATACAATCCGCATTAAATTTATTTTGACCTTTTGTGTTTCTCAACTCTATTCATACAGATTCCACATTATTGGAGCTAAATCCTTCCTCACTATTGCGTGAATTTCATCTTTAACCAACACTGCAAATCCATCACCTTTTCCTTTTTCTCTGTCCTTTCTAAATATGGAAAACCTCTGGATGTTCAGTTCTCATCCCTGTTCACCCTGTAGTCATGCCTCCTAATACTGACCAGACCATAGCTGTTTACATCTATTTGCATGATTAATTCAACAATGTTATTGCGAATGTTCCATACATTAAGCACAAGCCTGAAGCCTTGTCTTTTTAACATTGTTTCTCACTGTTTGATTCTAGGCCTTGATTTCTCTATCATTTTTCTTATTGCCCTTTCCACCTTCTCTTCTTGTCCATGTTTTCCCCTTCTCTGACTCCTTGCGTAGGTTTGCTGCACCTCTCTGCCATTTTAGTTCAAACCACTACCAACCATTCTTGCAAATGTTCCCTTAGAACATCAGCCCCAGTCCAATTTATCAAGGATTAAAACATTTGAATATAAAGGAAGGTTAGAACAAGAAATGATAATTTGATCCATCAATCCCAGTGGAGTATCTATAGTATACATGAACATGAATGTTAAAGTGGTGTCTCTGATCAGCTATATTGGACATCTGATCTCCTGTTGACAAACTATTTTTGTGTTTCTGAAATGTAGCATCTATATTTGGCCAATTGATCAACTACATGCAATATTAGGAAATTAATGTGAAATGCTAAGATACGGGTCTACAAAACATGCAAAGTTGGACCATATATGTGGGCAGTACTGCTGCATCACAGCGCCCATAAGCTGGGTTTGATTCCCGGCTTGGGTCATTGCCTGTGAGAAGTTTGCATGTTCTGCTTGCATGGGCTTCCTCTGAGTGATCCAGTTTCCTCCCACAGACAGAAAAACAACCTGATTTGATGCACTGGCCATGCTAAATTCTCTCTTAATGTTCCCAAACAAGCACTGGAAAGTGGCGATTAGGAGACTTTTCATAATAACTTAATTGTAATGTTAATATAAGCCCTTTACTTTACATATAGCAGACACGAGAGAAAATTAAAGTCCTTCGACAACCATTAACACCACAACAATAGAAGTATCTAACAAGAAGTCAAAGTTCCTGACACTAAAGTGCTTGAGGAAGCTAAGTTGTCAAGCTTAATGGTTCTTTTCAAATATAGATGTCACCAATAGCTTTAGTTTGTGTCGTGGGAGAAAGAAGCAATGTCCCAAAGAATCTCTTAAATGAAGAACTTATAGGTGCTTCGACTAATGCTTAGGTCTAAAGATGTTTGCAAGGCAAACCTGAAAATCCCTACATTCACACTGCAAACTAGTAAGATGTGGTTAATGATAAGCCACGTTAGAGGGCTCTGTTATATCAAGGAACCAAAAAAACCTACATTACCTAGAAAGAGAAAATAAGAGTATAAAGGTGAAAAAAATCTCAGGTTTCATTACTGGACAGACCAGCATTTGGTTGTGACTTGTATCTGCACCACTTGTGCAAGATTTGCATCTAAAGAACGGGGCTCTTCAGCTACCCACAATTTTGCAGCATGGCAAAGTAACAGAATTAGATTGGTATTCACAGTATTCCCTTTCAAGATGGACAATACCACTGGTCTCTATTCCATCCATTTAATTTACTGAGGAAAGTTCAGAATAAGTGCTACTCATCAGCAAAGCTACATTCATCAGTTAAGTAGAGTAGCTTGGCTCTATGGGGCAGCTAGAGCAGGGGCAGCCCAGAATTTAGCACTAAAGCTGGCATATTGTCAGGGCCCAGAGCCTTCACAGTGTCTTGTCCACTTTACCACATCTTAATACCAGGTGAATGAATGAATTGGTCAGGCCCCAACATATATAATCTAAAAAGAGATTGAGTAAGTTGATCCAACTGATAGCTTTGGCCGAAGATTGTTGCAAACATTTCAGATTATCTCCTGCACTTACATGATGGGATCCCCCATAGTTGAGAATGGAAGTGCTCTTGGGACTCACTCCTCTGTTATCTGCCTCATTGTCCACCCCCATGCTTAACTGGTAGGCCACAGAAAATGGCTGAATCCTATTTGCCATCAGACCACTTGGCTTTCTCTATACTATACTGCGCTTGGCACATGAAAGTAACTGCGCTATAGATTTACTCAGTAAGTACCCTCTCCTATTACAGCTTTCTAAACCATCTCTTGAACCAAGTTAGGTTTCCTAACTTCATGGTGATGGAGGAGTGAGGAACGTAGCTGGCCATCAGGTTTACAAATTGTCGTAGTAAATGATTCTGCAAGCTGGCTAATTGGTCTGTATTCTTTCAATTCTCACTTACTGCACTGGTGGTGTCACACTGCAGAGAGTGGGATTCACTGCTTCATCCCCTGTTCTGTTCCCATTGATGTCTATATTGTTTTGTGTGGCTCGCTCATCCTGCCGCTGAACCCACCATGGGGGGGGGTCAGCTGTAATAGGACCAGAAGATCACACTGGCAGAAAGGGCCGGAAAACCACACCCATTGTCTCATTGAAAGATGACATTCGCTCCTTTCTCCTCCCCCATTCACCCCAATTGAGATGAGAGAAAATATTTGCAAAGTCTGTGTTCTCATGTTTATATCTGGGTAGTTATGCAATACCTGAAAGTAGCATTCTTATTTATTTACTACTTAAATGCAGAAATACAACTGCTGTCCTCTAAGTGTTAATACTGCTGTGAATTAGAAGTTCCTGTTACATTCAGAATTTACACAAAACCCGTGTGTTTAATCCCTTGAGACAATGTAAAATAGTCCATTATAGTACCTTTCGCATATGAGTTAAGCCCAACTAGACAAGTTGCAACCAGACAATAATGTACCAGTTCATTTCTTCAGATTGATTTAAACCACATACAACAGGTTTCATTTGAGATAAATTGGACCAATTCAGATTAGTAGCAGTATTGGCTACTATGTCAATGCTAATGACCTCCAGTAGCCTTTAGAGACACAATCCAATTTCAAGTCTGTATAGGAAGACCAGTCTTAACTGGTTCCCCCAATGCTTTAATATAGAGAAAGAGCGTATTCAACCAGCTCATAATAAACCAACATCGAATAGTTATATTTTACACTGAATGAGACAATTTTAGGAATAGATTATGAAGTAATGTTACCTTCCTATCAATAGAGTTTAGAATCAGAAACAGGTCATGCTTCTCAGAAAAAAAGTTGCATTTCCAAATATGCATACCATGTGCTTATAATATATCAATTAGTGATACATATTTATTCATGAACACTCCCGTTTCAATGCTGAATATTACTGCAATGTTCATAACACTACTGGATAAAATAAAAGATGAAAAACAATAATGAGTCATAAATTCCAGTTAAAGTGAGATTAATGGCATTCACTATTATTAATGCACAAACAGTACAGTAACTTCAGGCAAGAGGCAAACACGTAGTTCAACTCAAAAATTCAAAAGTTGCTGTCTGAGATATGCCCACTGCTAACTCTTGACATCTGGTTCATCATTACGTTGCACTGAATTGTGTAAAGTTAATGTATTTGCTAATAGCTAAAAAAAAGTTAAAGTTTATTTATTAGTCACAAGTTGACTTACATTAACACTGAAATGAAGTTACTGTGAAAATCCCCAAGTCCTCGTCCTTTGGTGCCTGTTTGGTTACACTGAGGAGAATTTAGCATGGCCAATACACCTAACAGCATATCTTTCAGACTGTGGGAGGAAACTGGAGCACTCGAAGGAAATCCACACAGACATGGGGAGAATGTACAAACTCTGCACCGACAGTGATCCAAGACAGTGATCAAATCTGAGTCCCTGGCATTGTGAGACAACAGTACAAACCACTGTGCCACATGCCACCCTCTACAATCAAAACAGTAATTTGTCAAATCATTTCAAATTTAAGTAACTTATGAATGATGTGATAACTTAAGGACAAACAATCAATCTCTTCAGTATTGAAAATTATTTATTAGTAGGGTCAAATCTCATTCCTTTGAGTTTTAATTGCTTTTGGAGATCTGAAAGAAATTAACTTTGTAAATTTATTTCATGTTTCCTTTAATCTCTTCTTTTTCTCTCCCTTAACAGAAATAAGGAAAAGCGATTCGGTTGTATCTGATTTAAAATTGAATTCACCCCTCTAATTTACATTTGATTATACTGACAAACCTTCAATCCATATGGTTAAGAAAATACATAATTGCCTGCTTGATTACTCAAATCCTAATGGATGGTTATTACCAATTGCCCCCATGTCCTGCCATTGGCACCAAAAGAAGGCCTGCACAATGTGTGCTCGGGGAGGGCACAATCCTGATTCGGTCTGCTAATTAGCTACTGGCAAGTTAGGAGATGGAGGGGTATAATGCAACCAATTAGGAATGAAGGTGTCAGATGGCACCGCTATATGTGCCAGTACTATGTTTATAGGACTGTCATCATTCTAAACGGTCTCACTGTAAACCTGCTGCTTTCTTTGTCATTGGTGCCTAGAGTAAGTCTGCTATCTTTAAATGAGCCTACTACCTTGAAGGCCTTGACCATATAAATGACAACCCCACTGAAAGCCTGAGGAAGAACATACATGGCAGAAGTGATGTTTCCCTTCAGTCTCTCTTCCAAGCTACTTGGGAAAGGAAAGAGGTTCTTTCTCCCAGGCACATCAGGAAGGGACTGGCCTGCCTGACCAAGTGCATGGTATGGTAGCACAGTGCAAAGCACTGCTGCTTCACAGTACCAGAGATCTGAATTCCTGCTTCAGATCACTGCCTATGTGGAGTTTGCACATTCTCACTGCATCCCATGGGTTTCCTCCAGGTGCTTCGACCTCCTCCCACATTGCAAAGATGTGTGGATTAGGTTGAGTGGCCATGCTAAATTGCCCATTAGTGTCAGGTGGGCTAGCAGGGTAAATATGTGGGGTTATGGGGATAGGGCCACAATGCTAAAATTAGATGAGTGGCTTTGTTCCTCAGCCAAGGTAAATATTCCAAACCTCACTTCCCTTGTGGGCTTATGTGTAGCAATGTCTGAAGGTGAAGCAGCAGCATATCTGGTCAAAGGCGTGGCTGTACTACTGCCATCATCTGTCAATGCAGACTGTGGCAAAGTGGATGAGAATGGCCATATCAGGAGGCATTTGTGTGCCCCATCATGGACTGTGACACCAGCTTAAATGTTAAGCTGGTCTTTACTGAGTGACTCAGTGTTCTTCTTTGTGTCTGCAAGAAAAGGGAGCAAAAGGAGAATAAGAAAAGGACAGAAGCAGTAGTGGGATCCCCTTCCTGGTTATCTTAACACCAATGAAGGAAGGAGGCATAGTAATTGACAGGCCAATATGCTGGCTGCTCCATTGCAGGTAGTGAGACCAGAATGTAAAAAAACAAGAAAGCCATTAGCCTCCTGGATGGGCACAAAAGATCAACTGGCTCCACAAAGTGGAGATTGTGTTTTACTGAAATGCACCTGCTAGGTTTAATACCTTGCTACAGAGAGAGTACAGCAAAGGTTTACCAGGCTGATTCCTAAGATGGCAGGTCTGTCATATGAGGAGAGATTAAATTGATTAGGATTATATATACTGGAGTTTAGAAGAGTGAGAGGGGATATCATAAAAACTTGTAAAATTCTAACAGAGTTAGACAGAGTACATTTAAAAAGAATATTCCCACTGGTGGGGGAGTCCAGAACAAGAAGGTCATAGTTTGAGGAAAAGGGATAAACCTTTTAGAATTGAGATGAGGAGAAATTTGTTTACCCAGAAGATGGTGAATATGTGGATTTCACTACCACAGAAATTAGTTGAACCAAAATGTTGGGTGGAATTCTAGCAAAAAATTTCTAAGTGTTGAATTCACATGAAAATTCTGTGCACTGTTGAGTGCATCACTGTGATTCACTCCAGAAATCACAGCCTATTCCTGCTGGAGAGGTTGGTACCATGTCAATGCGCAGTAACCCCTATATGCTGGCCTCCCGCTCGATGTTTGGCTAGCCCCATGACCCCCACAATGCCACCTTCCTCACCTCTCCCATGGCTCAATCATTGGTCCGCCTCCATGCATGCCCAGAA
Source organism: Sphyrna mokarran (assembly GCA_024679065.1). Lineage (NCBI taxonomy): Eukaryota > Metazoa > Chordata > Chondrichthyes > Carcharhiniformes > Carcharhinidae > Sphyrna > Sphyrna mokarran. The sequence goes on from JAGIQG010000012.1 coordinate 54,361,987, forward strand.
AGCGTCAAACAAACCCCTCATCCCCATCACCGCAGTCCTGTTCTCCCCCAATCTCCACCTCCTCCCACTCGGAATCCCAAGACATACAGCCCTCACGCAGTTCCAATCCCTGTCTCCAGTCCCTGCTCATCCCTCCCACTCCCCCAGCAGGCTGTCCCACATCCCCATTCCAATGCCCAGTCCTGATCACTGGCCTCTCTCCCTCTGCTCAGTTCCAAAATGCACAGTGCCAGCAGAACACCCCTGATTGCCCTGCCATCAAGGCCCTGCCCTATTACAGCCTGCCCCCTTAGCACTGCCCAATGCCCAATGGGCAGTGTTAAAGCTACTTCAGCAGTGCCAGGGGACCTAAGCTGGCACTTCCAGGGTGCCAATACACAGAGGCACCAACCCCTCCCCCCACTTTCCCAAATTTTTGGGGGGGCTCCAATTGCCCCATTCACTCCACAAGGTCAGACCGCCAATTCTCTGAAAGTGGGGAGCTATAGTAATCCCCATGATATGCACTGAAAACGTGACAGGGTGAGAAACAATACAATATAGGTTGCTAGGATGCTAAACAACACTTTTCTTAAGTCCATTTTTAAACAGTGAGCAATCAAGTAAAATACTTCATCTGAGTATTGCTGAAAAAAAAAGACGCTGTCAAAGCTTTTCATTTTGCACTCATCAGGATGAGCGGAAATTATAGGGTTTCATAGATGTATTTTGAGACATGAATCACATTATCACCAGCATAGCTGCCGAATAACTGTGCTAACTTATGGCAATACAAGCTCAGTAGCCAAACAGAACGTTTCCAATAATTCTGAAAGAAATAAGGGAGAAAATTGCAGGAGTTCTGGTTCAAGTCTTCCTGAAAACATTGAACACTAACCAAGTGCCTGGGTAATAAAAGGCAGCTTTGCCCTATTTCTTCTACTAAAAGTGACTAAAGAAACTACAGACCACGTAGTTTGACATCCATTCTGCCTTCATTTAAAAAAAATCTTGATTAAAGATAATATCATGGAGCATCTGGACAGAAATAAAATCATAAAAGATAGCCAATATAGTTCAATTAAGTAAGATCTTAGCAATCAAACATGTAGAACAAAGGAGTTTGATAGCAGTAAGGCCAAACATATGTGGTGTACAAATTTTGGTAAGGTCATTGGAATAGTTTCTAATGAAAGCTCATATAGAAAATAAAATGACTGGAGATTAGTGGTATTTTTTTTTCATTATTTATTCATTCTAGAGATGTGGGCATTATTTGTTCTACCAACTTTTGTTGCACATTCCTATTTGCCCTTGAACTAAATCATTTGCTAGGCCATTTCAGAGAGAATTTAAGCATCAACCACATTGTGTGGTCTGGAGTCATATATATTTGATTTGATTTATTATTGTCACATGTATTGGTATACAGTGAAAATATTGTTTCTTGTACATCACACAGACAAAGCATACCATTCATAGAGAAGGAAAGGAGAGAATGCAGAATGTTGTATTACACTCATCGCTAGGTTATAGAGAAAGATCAACTTAGGTCAGGCCACGTAAGGATGGCAGATTTCCTTCACTAAAGGACGTTTGTGAGTCAAAAAGGTTATTACAACATTTGACAGTGGTTTTATGGTCATTAGAATTTTATTTCCAGATTTATATTGAATTAAAATTTTACCTTCTGCCAGATGGTCCCCAGAGCATTACCCTGGCTGCCTGGAATACTAGTTCAGTGACAGAACCACTACGCCACCACCTCTCCTGTAATGTGAAATGTTATACACTGACTATGTAATTGGCTAACTAAAAGAACCCAGAGGATAACAACACAGATTGTCAACAGCAGGGTAGAATATTATCAGTGAAGTCCCACAGAACTTAACTGACTTGTTTTGATTCATATCTTCATAATCTGAAGATAAGAGTCACAGACACAATGGCTACAGTGGCAGATGATACAAAGCTTATAATGGAGTTTGACTTCAAAGCAAAACACCATAAACTATAGGAAATCACAATATACATGTGAATTGACAGAGACAATTCAATGTAGAAAAATACAAAATGCTTCACAGGTGGGCATAAAAGCTAGGAAGAGATTATGACTAAAATTGAAGTAACATGCAAAGGAATTTAAAGAGATCTGGACGTCCTAATCGACAATAAATTGAAACTATCACAAAACAATGCTCAGTATCAGCGAGAAAAAAAATTGCATCAGCTGTTGGGATGAATTAAGAGGTCAAGACAGCCAAAATAATGAAGCAATTCTGCAACTTTATAAATCAATGGCACAAATACACTTCCACATACCATGCTGGGCCCCTACAGTAGCAAAAAGACATTGTAGCTATTAGAAATGTACTGGGGAAAGATTAAGGGAATAGAGTATGAGAAGGGATTATGTAAATTGAGCATGCCCTTGCTGGAAAGGAGATGTCAAGAAGTGATACGATAAGTGATACACCCTCTTTACCCAGAGGGTGGTTAGGGAGTGGAATGCCCTGCCTGCGGCAGTTGTAGATGCGCCAAGTTTGGTGGCGTTTAAGAGGTTAGTTGCTAAGTTTATGGAAGAGAAGGGAATGGTTTAGTTTGGAGGGTCATTGCTTTTTTCATAATTGGTCGGCGCAACATCGAAGACCGAAGGGCCTGTTCTGCTCTGTAATGTTCTATGTTCTTCTATGTTCTATGTTTAGGGTTTTAGGATAATAAAGTTTTGAGACCATGGTAACCTCTTTAACCCTGATATTAGCCTCCATAGAGCACGCAGAGATAGTAGGGGGCAAAGCAGCAGAGAAGTGGGGAGGGGGGAGTTAGAAATTGAAGAAAGGGAAACACATCCCCATCCATTGAGTATATGATGTCCGCCATTGTTATGGCAGCAGGTGGAGTGCGTGTATAAGTCTAATCTTGTAGCAGCAAGGCAGTCTATTAACATATTTAAATTAGACTCTCAAATGTCAATTTAAATATAACAGCTGCTGGCCAGGCTTCACAGAGCTCTGGGCCTTCTGCTATTCAAGGCCTCTCCTCATTGCCGTGCTGTTTCAATATTTTGTCTCGCAGCCCCTGACCTTTTCAGGCCTCAGAAGTAAAAATATTCTTGGTGAATTATTGGCACCCTACTGCTAGTGTGCGTCTGCATCCTTCATGATTTACTAACAACAGTTCTCCAGTTCTGGATGACCTACTAATTCTATGCAACTCACTCTGCAGTGACGTGCAGCAAGTCCCTGTTTTATGTTGCCCAGTTTTAAGTCATCCCACTTTAATGATGCACAGTTTATAGGGGTTTAGCATAGAATGTTTTGTTTACGCACTGTTTCACGCCAGGTCTCATAAAGAGTCACATGATTTGATTGGCACTGTTTGGAATGGTCTCTCCTGCTCCCAACTCTGCCAGTTGCTGCCAACCATTCTTCTCACCAATCCTCCCACTGACCAATCCTCCAGCTTATCTCTGCAATTCCACTCTTCCAAGCTGCTCTTCCTGATCTCACGCTTATCCCTAGAATCCTCACCCTCAGCAAAGATTCAGGAGAGGGAGGCAGTGGGCAGAAGAGGCAGGGAGTGGGTGGGAGGTTCAGTGAGGCAGAGGGTTGCAAAGGGGAAGGGTCAGGGAGCATGATTATTAGCAAGCCAGAATGTCACAGAACGAGAGAGGCAGCAAGGCAACAGGTAAATAGAAAAGGAGAGTACATTTCTTTTATATGTTTATTTTAAACATTTTTCATTGGAAGCAGTTTAGGGAAGGTTTACAGGATGAATGCCAGAAATAGATGTGTTATTTTATGAGGAAAGGTGGGGGAGGTTAAACTTGTATCATTAGAGTTTAAAAGAATAAGAGGGAACTTTATCAGAACCCAAAGATCCTGAAGGGTCTTGACAGGGTGGATCGGGAAAAGATGTTTCCTCCAATGGGAGGATCTAGAACTGGGCTTGCCCTTTTAAAGATAGGGATCTGATGTGCTGCAACCCAGGATATTGAAGGAAGTAACTACAGAGATAATGGCTGCACTGGTAGTAATTTGCCAAAGTGCCAAAATTCTGGAAAAATTCCAGAAGGTTGGAAAACTGCCAGTGTAACAACATTATTCAAAAGTAAATAAAAATAGATGTTTAAAAAAAGATAATTATATAGTCCGATTAGCTTAATTTCTGTCATTGGGAAAATGTTACAATCCAGTATAAAGGATGTAATAGCAGAGCATTTAGAAATACATAATCTAATCAAGCAGAGTCGGCATGGCTTCGTGAAGGGAAATCATGCCTAATAAACTTATTAGAATTCTTTGAGATAGTAATAAGCAGGATAGATAAAGGGGAACCAGTAGACACAATGAACTTGGATTTCCAAAATGTATTCAATAAGATACTCCAGAAAAGGTTATTAAGTAAGTGTCCATGGCGTTAGGCATAGTATATTAGCATGATAGAGCATTGGTCAACTGGTGGAAGAGAGAGAGTTAGGATAAGAGGGGCATTTTTAGGAATGCAACCTGTAAATAGTGAAGTACCACAAGGATCAATGCTGAGGCCACAATTATTTACGACATATAATAATGAATTGACAAGGGAAGTGAATGTACTATTGCCAAATTTGCAGACAATACAAAAATAGCTGTGAAATTAATTAGTAATGATGACATAAAGAGTCTGCAGAGGGATATAGACAGGTTGGGTGAGTTTGATAAAATCTCGGCAGATGGATTATAATGCAGAAAAATGTGAAGTTATGCGGAAGAACAAAGGAGCTATTATTTGAAAGAAGAAAAGCTGCAAAAAACTGCAGCAGAGGGATTGAGGGTTTTTATGCATAAATCACAAAACACTAGCTTGCAAGTTCAGGAGATAATTGAGAAGGCAAATGGAATTTTGAGCTTTATTTCAAAGGGAATTGAGTATAAAAATAGGGAAGTCTTGCTAAAATTATACAAAGTTAGATCACACCTGGAGTACTGTAAACACTTTAAGAAAATAAATACTGGCTTTGAAAGTAGCCCAGAGAAGGCTCACAAGTTTGATCCCCAGGTTTGGAAGGATTTTCTTATGTGGAGAGATTAAGTAGGCTGTGCCTGTGCTCATTAGAGTTTAGAAGAATGAAAGGTGATCTTATTGAAGATATCTGATTCTCAGGGAGCTTGACAGTGTAAATGCTGAGAGGTTGTTTCCCCTCTTAGGAGAGTCCAGAACTAGAGGGCATAATCTCAGAGTAAGAGTTGTCTATTTAACACGATGAAATTCTTCTCTCAGAGTAGTGAATCCGTGGAATTCTTTACTGAAGGGTGCACTAGAGGCTGGGTCATTAAGCAAGTTTAATGGACAGATTTTTAATCAGTAAAGGAATTAAGAGTTTTGGGGATAAGGAGGGAAAGTGAAGCTGAGGATTGTATCAGGTCAGTCATGATCTCATTGAATGGCAGAACAGTCTCGATCGGCTGACTGGCCTGCATTTGATACTACATTTTATGCTCTTATAAGAGGTCACCACTTTATGAAAAGATAAGAAGAACCCTTTTTTTCTCAGGCGGCCTTCAGTATTTAAAATGCTCTTCCTCAAAAGATAGTGGAAGGAGAGTGTTTGAGCAGTTTTAAGCCAGAGCTAAAAGCAAATTCTCGTGGATGCTGAAATCTGGAAAAAAACAGAAAATGCTGGAAAATTTCAGCGGACCTAAAAGAATCTATGGAGAGAGAATAGAGTCAATATTCCAAATTTGGATTATCCTTTGTCAGAACTGAAGACAATAGGAAATAGGATGAGATTTATACTGTTGGGATGAGGGGAGGATTGACAAAGATGACACAGACAAACAGAATGTAAATTGTGGTGATTACGGCTAAGAAGGGTGCTGATAGCAGCCATTAAGAAATCAGAATGTATAAGTGGCAGAACAAAGGTAAGTAGAGTGTCAGAGGACAACCTGAGACATGCAATCAGTGACCCTAGTGGGTTAGGGGAAGTGGACACCATGGTGGTGGAGGGTTGGTGTGGGGGGGGGGGGGGTTGTGATGGCAAGGGGGGTATAGAGAAGAAAAAGATGGAAAGTAGATTTTAAAAAAAGGTGGAAAACTAAAATGATGGTCTAAATAACTAAGTGAACAAATAAATGAAATGAAATAAAATAAACAGAAACAGGGTGAAGGTGGAGGAAAGATTCATGCTTTGAGATTGTTGAACTTAATGTTATGTCTGGAAGACTGTAAGATGCCATATTGGAAGATCATTTCCTCTTGTTTGCATTGGGCTTCACTGGAACATTGCAAAAGGCCAGGGAAGGACGTGTGAACATGAGAGCAGGTTGGTGTGTTGAAATAGCAAGAAACAGGAAGATACCAAAGGGACCTATGCTGGTACCTCAACTATTCACATTTCATATTAATGATGTGAAAGAGGGAACTAAATGTTATTATCTCTAAATTTGTAGATGATACAGATTTTGGGAAGAGGGTGAACTGGATGCATCATGTGAGTTGGGCAGGGTTAGTGAATGGGCATCTGCAAAACAGTTGCAGTATAATATGGATCAATATAAGATTATCCAATTTGGTAGAAATAATAAGAAGGCAGATTATTGTTTGAATGGGTGTAAATTGAGAAAGGTGGATACTCAGTGAAACTTTGGTGTCATCATGCATCAGTCATTGAAAGTAAATATGCCGGTATAGCAGGCAGTAAAGAAGGCAAATAGCATGTTGGCCTTCGTAGTGAGAGGATTTGAATGGATGAATAGAGATGTTTTATTACAATTGTATAAAGGACTGGTGATGCAATACCTGAAGTATTGTGTGTAGTTTTAGCGTCCTTATTTGAGGAAGGATATCCTTATTAAAAAGAGAGTGCAGCAAAGATTCATCAGGCTAATTCCCAGGATGACAAGTTTGTCACATGAGCAGATATTAAGACTATTGGGATTGTATTCATCGGGGTTTAAATGAGCGAGAGGGTATCTCATAGAAACGTAGAAAATTAGAACAGGATTAGGTAGGGTAGGTTCAGAAAGAATGCTCCTGATGGTAGGGGGAGTCCAGAACAAGGGGGCCATAGTTTTAGGTTAAGAAGTAAACCTTTTATGACTGAGGTGAGGAGAAATATCTTCACCCATAGAGGGGTGAATCTGTGGAATTCACTGTCACAGCGAATAATTGTGTGATTTGAAGAAGAAATTAGATATAGTTCTTGGAGCTCAAGCAATCAAGGAATGGAGGCGCGGGGCGGGGTGGGGGGCAGGGAGTCAAGGGGGGAGTGGGGGGGGTATGGAAGGCAAGATCAGGATACTGAATTTGATGATCAGCCATGATCAAAATGAATGGCAGAGCAGGCTCAAAGGACCAAATTTAACATTGAAGGCGCTCTTATCAGAAGTAATGTAAGTGGTTGTCAGTGTTATTAAGTGACACTTACTCAGCAACAACCTGCTCACTGACACTTGTTTTTTTTTTAAATGTTTTAATCCATCCTTGAAGTTATAAAGCCAATGCTCAAAGGGGACCAGGCAAACCCAAATCCATCTCTTGCTTGCTCCAAAGACCAAATTCAAATTCCAACTGAATCCGATTCATGGTCTCCACAGAGACTCTCACTTTGGGTTCCACCAGGGTACTCAGTTTCTGACCTGATTACAGCCTTGTTTCAAACATGGAAACAGGAACTAAACTCCAGAGGTGAGGTGAGAGTGATTGTTCTTGATATCAAGGTAGCATTTGACTTCTGATCCCATGAGGCAATGGTGGGGTCAAAGGCCCCTGCTCATTCCTGTCTTACAAATCACGTCCCTCAGCTCAGAATATTCAATTGGTTGGCCGCCATATTGTTGTGTGTGGCAAGTTATCCAATCTCCAAGCAGAAGTCCCATGCACTTCTGATCCTGCCTTCAGGACATTTAACACAACTACAAAACTCCTTCGGATTCACATCTTTCTTTTATAAACACAAAGCACAGTTTGTTTTACACTGTTACTTGTTGCGAAATAAATGAGATAAGCTAGATCAGTCTTATTTTGCAATATTTGAATTCTAAGAGACAATAATATAAATATCCAAATCACTGACAATTTTTTTTGTATTTATGTTGTAGGCTAATAGTACACAGTCAAACAATATCCCAATATACAAAAAGAAATGTGCATTTCATGAACATTCTTCACATTTACTTATACAAGTTAAATGCACTGCTAGGTCATGCGTCCATCATGCCTATCTCAATGCTAGGTGCTTAAATGGAATTTTCTTCACTAATTTTAGCTTCTTTTCCTTTGCCCAGGTTCATTTTTTTTTCAGATACATATGAAATTTCATTTTAAATTTTTCTGTAGTATTTGTATCAATAACTATTTGAAGTTTCTTCATTCTTTTGATTACTGCAGCATGTTATTTTTCCCCTCATTCTTTTAGTGACAATCTTGATGTTGTGTTTTCTAAGGTTACTTGCCAATTAATGGAAACAACTTGCAACCAAAGTATTTTGAAATGGGTTAAATGTGAATTTGATCTCTGTCGACACGGTGGCTCAGTGATTAGCACTGCTACCTTAAAGCGATAGGGACCAGGGTTCAATTCCAGCCTTGGTCACTATCTATGTGCAAATTCCACATTCTCCCCATGGCTGTGTGGATTTCCTCCAGGTGTTCTGGTTTCTCCCACAGTCTAAAGATGTGTGGGTTAGGTGGATTGATTATGATAAGTTGATCCTAGTGTCAGGAGAATTAGCAGGGTAAATATGTGAGGTTACGGGGATATGGGATTGGGGGGGGATTGTGGTCGGTGCAGACTTGGTGGGCTGAATGGCCTCTTTTTGCACTGTAGGGATTCTACGATTGTGTCCTTCACAGCCTTAGCAAAAAAAGCCCAATTTTCCAAGCCTTTCTTTTAAGGATAACCTATCAAACCTGATATAATTTTTGTGAATCTTCAGCTTTTTAAAGGTGCTTTGTTCACCAGGAACTATTGCTATCATTTTTTTTTAGGCATTGATTAGGTTTCACTAATTTGACTGCATACTGGGGCAGGATTTACAGTGCAATCCGCCTCATGCTTCACTGAAGAAAGATCTTCTGGTCCTGCTGTTGTCAATGAGACTGTCCATCAAATGCATTCCTCACCACCATGAAATCTGTGGCAGGGGTGTACCTCCAGCTGGACTGGAAGTTCCCGCCGATGTGAACGGCTGAAAAGATCCAACCTACATGTGATGTTACTTCACTTTTACAATAAGGATATATCTAAAGACTTACTTGGAAGAAGGGGAGAAGGATTGAAATTACAAAAATAACGGTGAAAAATGATGTTTGCCCATTCTTATCCTTCCAAAGTGTATTCCATGCTTGGGAGTTTTGGAATAAAAATGCACCCATCAATTAAGCTTCGCTACAGAGGCTGAAAACATTGCCTTCTTTATTGGCATTTTACATAGGCAGAGTGAATATGTAAGTCAACGTAGCCTTAGATGGATTTGCGTCCTAGTTTGTTAATACACTGTGCTTCTCGGCAGATAGTGGATGACAAGATGTCAAACCTGATCACATAGGCAGCAATGTTTGTACTATTCAGTTGAAAACAGTTGTCCCATTAATTTCCAATGCTCTGACAAAATTCCTGGCAGGAAACTCTCCACTCTACCAACTTAATTGGAAACTAGGTCCCCTGCAATGCTAAGAAAGCTATGGTGACACAATATAGCAACCCTAAGGAAATTCCCGACCTGAGAATAATTTGAATTCAGATCTGACAAAACCTATAACGATAAAATAGTTTATAGTACTTTATCCAAGCTGAATTTTCTGCTTTTATGTTAGAGTAGCCCATCCCATTTCTTTAATGACATAGATGAATAGTATACTTTAAGCCATATTCATTATATCGTAATTGTCCAGCAAGGAATGTTTCTTGAGCTAGAATACTCCTTCACCTTATGACAAGTTCCTGAACATGGATCCCTATTAGAGTGGAACTGTAAAAGGATTAAATATCTAAGTACTACATTGTTGTGAGGGCAAACGAGCTGAATGCAAAAATAACAAAGAACAGTATAGCACAGGAACGGGCCCTTCGGCCCATCAAACCTGTGTCGATCATGTTGTCTTACCTAGACCAACCATCTGTATCCCTCTATACTCCGCCTGAGTGTGTGCCTACCCAGGTAGGTCTTAAATATCACTCACATATCTGCCTCAACTACCTCACTTCCAGTGATGCCAAGCATTTTTTCTTTCAGCTATACAAATCCCAAGGCAAAGCAAAGAAACACGCTTGGCAGTTAAACATGTAGGCACCATTAAAATTGTCTAAAGATAAAGAACGCTTGAAGAAACACTATAAACTATTTTATTGTAACAGGTTAGCAATGTCTCTTCTAGTGAGCAATTTTGCTTCATCCATCTCAAACACAGCTTTTATGATGATCCATGCATAATATTTCTTTTATTAAATTTCTGTCAAAATAGGTTTTGTGGAAAGTCATTAAAGAGATTTGTGCAACAAATGAACTTCAAACAATTAACATGGGAGCAGGGGCTCCACGTCAGAATTGTATATGATTGAGGGACAACTGCTTTCTAACAGATTAATGACCTTCTGCAAGTTGCAAAATAAAATCCAAACTGCAATTATCACCATAGCAACATTCAAAGCAACATGGCACAAAGAATCAACAATCTGCCTTTTTTTCTGAAAAAAAAAGCAGTAACACTGAATACACTCACTCTCATTAATGGTAACATTTCTTCAAAACTGCAATTCCATGTGTTTTTCCAACAAAAAAGTTAGTTCATTGAATAATCATATATGACATCATCAAACATGTTTTATAAATTGAAAAAGGCAGACTTTGCTCTTGAGAGACTTATGGAATTTTTTATTTATAACATGCACTGTATGAAAGAAAGTTATATCAACCCATTCATGACGGATCTGTGAGAATCAAACATTTTATAAAGACATTTTTACCTGGGCTGGTGAATATTTCACATTTTCCAGTTACTGATATGATAATTCAGATTTTAATAGGGATTCTTACAGCTTTTCAACCCCTGAAGCGTAATTCAGTCAATGTTACCCTTGTGCATACAGGATTTCAACTACTTTCCTTTCTTTTGCATCTCATCTACAGCAAAGCTATAAAGTTCCATAAACCAGATGAAATGAAAAAAGACATTATACAGATATGGGCACCAAGCAGGAAAGAAAGCTAGGGTTCAAAATCATTTTGGATAGTTTCAAAGCGGTTTGTATTGTCACCAAAATTTTAAAAACATATTTATATTCCAACCATTAATCGATTCTTTCACAAATGAATAGAGAAAGCTTTACAGAAACTCTTGCCATTGCATACTTGTAATATTGTGGAGTTAGCCGGAGAATAATGAAGACATTGGCTGCAAAGTAGGAGCAGGTCTGAAAATGGGCAGAGGTATTGCAATAGGCAATTAACCTGCAACCATTGCTTCTGATAGGTAGCACTAAATTTCACACTGGCTGCAAATTTGCATGATAAGCTGCATGCAGCACACACTAAACATGTTCCTGAGTGGCTACATGCCCCAACAGTGATCTCACATTTGTGCAGTGCTAACACCACTCAAAGATAGCATCCAACCTACAGCTCTTGAAGTGAAGATGTATATTGGTTGGAATCTTGTTGCAAAAGAAAAAGACAAAGGAAAATACTGGGTTAAGGCACAACTGAGCTGAGAACATGCTCCAAGTTTCTCTGATGCTGATTTGCTGGAACAATGGAGACAGTGGAAAGGAGTGACGTTTTCTACCACAGGGGACTATCAAGCCCTCCATACAAATGCTCAGAAGGTAACAGGAATTTAGCCCCAAGGATCTGGATGCAGTGATGGAAGAAATTCAGTGACCTCATAGGAATGATCAAGATCAGTGAATTAATCTTCAAACATCATATCTTACCAACTATTAGCCATACATACTGCTCAATTTGCTAACGCCCCCAGCATTTACCAATCACAACCTCTACCAACTGTGCCTGATGTATCACATTCAAAGCTTCACCTTACTTCACACAAAGCCTTACATCCATGTCACACAGCTGGCACACATTGCCAATTATTCAATCATGACAACTGTATCACCTAAGTATATTGCACCACATTCACTGACACAGTTCCACCTTTCTTGCAGGAAGGTGAGTGGGATATTGCCTGAAAGGAATGATTTTGTCAGGACAGATCTGTCTGTGAACAATGCTCCCAATGTTGGTGCAAGTTCCTATATTTTGGTGAAGATGCTTTGCAGGGTTGAGTGGTCTAACATTGATCTCTGTCTTAAAATTTTCAACTGATCAAGCAGTGAAAGATTTTTGGGGAGACAGTCCCAAATTTGTGTGAAAAAATGCTTCCTGACATTATCCAGTTTTAAATTAAAATTTTGCTTCTTTGTTTTAGATTTCCCCACCAGAGGAAATACTTTATCTGTGTCAACAATATCAATAGTTTTTAATCACTCAAGAACATCACCCTCAACTACCTAAACTCAAGAATTTAAGTCACGTTCATCTAAATTTTACATATAATATGGTTTTCTCCCTTCTCGTGACCACATCTTAACAAGACAAGGCTTGTCAGTGCAAATTGCATCATACTTGCATAATAAATGAAAATGTGTAAAATCTGAAAATCAGAAATAAGAACAGAAAACGCTGGTCAGTGAATATGTGTACAAACAACAAAGGGTCCACATCTGAAATGGTGCAATTTGTCTTTTCCCTTTATGACTGCTAACTGATCCTCTCTACAGTTTCTGCATTTACTGTTCTTACTTCATTTTATCAATGGCAGTACCCAAGCACCAAAATAGTTATTCGATTAGTGATAAATAGGTCACTTTATGGTTGTCTTGCCAATAAACTTGGCAGATCTACAATTTAAAATCAAAGAGAAATGTGGAAAATTGACTGCCACTATGCCCCTCCACAGAGAAAGACTTAGAGAATTAAGTGGACAATCACTGATGACCTTTTAATGAAGTTACACTGAAACTACTTTAAAAAAAAAACTATGTACTTGTAATTGCAACCTCAGTGCTGCCTAATGAAAATATCAATTCAACACAGCTGTTCAATTAACTTTAACTTGCAGCCACATTACCCTACACTGCAATAATTGATCTTTAGAATGTACCTTTGGTACAGCAATGACCAAAGAAAGTGCTCAGAAGATACAAGGCATGAGAAGAAGACATTATGCACTGTCAAGGAATATGTCTATATACGGTGATTGGAGAAGACTGTTTGGAACAAAATAACATTCCAAAATTATAATTCAAGTAATGTTCATCTTTCAAATTTAAATCAAATTCTTAAATAATTCTAACTTCTAGCTTCCTATTTGCTATGATAATTAGCTTCCAACTTCCATTTGTATTTTGACTTAGAAGAAGTGTGTATTTTCTCTTGTGTGGTGTCCCTTTTTAAAAATAAGTGGCCTGGGGGGTTTTGAAAGAGGGTAACTAGATTTCTTAATTATCATATCATTCGGTTCTAAGAATGCCCACACAATCTGGGATTGCCAAGGAAATAAACAGTTAATAAGTAAAGGATAAATACAAATCCAATTACAGTGGACTGGGATCAGCTACGTTGTTTCTGCTTGGCAGTTCAGAACACTTGGATTAGTGCAAAGAATAAATAGACTAGGTTGTATCCAAATGAAACAGGTTTTTTTTGTTTGACAGTCTTCAGCCATATCTCGGTGATGAAGCAGGTTTCTGAGAATACAACCAAGAGTATAGTGGAATGCTGTGGATGTAATGGGATCTCAACCCATGATGAAGATCAGTAGGAATCCCATGTTACCTCTTTTAAGGAAGGCCGCATCTTATTCTAATCAGGCACTTGATAGGCCAGCACAGGACGTTCCACAGGATTACAGATCCTGGAGAAATAAGTCCCACACACTAAGAGCTATTTTTCTTACTTAGTTCCCATATGTTACATCATCTGAAAGGATAAAATGTAATGTTGTTATAACACCATGATCAAGCGATCCTATTTCTATGGCCATGTTATTTGTAATTACAAATGTGCTACCTATACTGCTAAGAAAAACATCATTCCAATTTAATATTCAGATGAAACTTCCATCTATTTGAGGCCAACAATTCCATTGAAAATGTTGGCAGAAAATGAACTAGGCCAAAAATGACTGGACGTCTAATGTAATTAGATGTTTCCCCCAGTTTTCCAATTGAAGATCTATTAGCTTGTCAGTCACCTTCCCCTTCTCCTCCCACAAGATGAGATGAGATGAGACAAGGAAAAGGTAATGACATGTATGAATGTTCAAAATCATCTTTTTGCAGTCAGCAGAACATTTCTGAACAGGTCACAAGTTTACATTTTGATGCATTCTTGAACTGCAGATATTCCCTGAAGTCATCTGGAAGGATCTTGTGCAAAGAAGCTCTTTGTCACTTGTGACCTTTACAGTTACAGGAAGCCCTTAAAGTTGTCCACCAAATCAACACACAGCTTAGTCACTGCACTTAAAAAAAGATAATAAAGATAGGTCTCTGGGTTGAATCGCATGATCTCTTGACAACAATGCTGCCTGAGGTGCCATTGGATTTAAGATGTTGCCCAGTCACGAACGTGTCTTCCTTATCCATTTCATACAGCATATAGAAATACCTTCATTTTCTATCCTCCCAACTTTCTCAGTTACAAATTGTAAAGCAACAGCATCATGGTTGATTTCTAACCCAACTGAGTGACCTAGTAAGTATCTGGGTTGCATCAAACTGCTACAGTGATTCAAGAAGGCTCATCACTATTTTATTACTGCAAACAGAAGTGAACAATTAATGTTGGTTTACCCAATGATACCCACATTCCTCAGATGACTTGACCAGGTTTGCAGAATGCTGTAATATGAAGATTTTCCTATTTGTGAGTTTGACTGCATAGAGCTCAGAAACAAGGAGCATTTTAAATGAAACTACTGCATCAACCGGCAATCTTGAAGAATTTTTAACTTACTGATAATGAGAAGTAGAGCAGAACTTTCTTCTCTGTCAAGCAATTGCATATTTGGGTGATGTCACCGAGGTGCAGCATATACATGGGAAAAAGGAACAGGATGGGCAAGAAGAAACTTTTCATATTTCCTTTGGAAATACTTTTACATTTGTGTTGTTTGTAGGAAAAAGAGAATAGTACCCTGTAAGCAAGGCTACATCAGATTTAGACAACATGCAGCCATCATAATCTTAGAACACAGCCAAATAGGCAGAAGGATGTTTAACTGGATTTGCCTGAGGAACTCCGTCTTCATAAAATATAATTCATAAGACAGGCTGTGACAGTCATACAGCATACTGGAATCTAATCTTCAGCCAAACTGCATCGCAGGCATTGTCAAGGTCACCTCAGTTTTCAACTTCTGTGTTTTGTTGCCCATTGTTGTCATCTTCTGGACAGAGTGCAATGTCTGTCAATATGCAACTCACAAGCGTATTAAATAGGTAATTGATATCCTTTATACCAAAAAAAGCAACTCTATAATATTTCCTATGGACTACCAGAGGCAACATGAGAGGTCACTACATTATATCTAAACGCATGATTCCTTAAAGTGTAGGGGCATCGAAGTCACCTTCATGTGCCTATGGACTGGGGGCATTGTCTTAAAAGTGAAACCTCTTATTTTTAAATTAAGACCCTCTTAAGGGGTCACTGATGTGTAGAATTCTCTTCCCAAGAAAATGGTGAAGGCAGACCCCTTGAATTTATTCAAGGAAGATGTTGACACATTTTAGTAGGGTGAAGAAGCCATGTATTACAATGGGCAGATAGGAAAGTGGAGCTGAGATCACAACCAGATCAGTCATGATCTTATTGAATGGTGGAGGAGTCTACCTGAAAGGCCAAATAGCTTACTCTTGTTTCTATGCTATATGTTTCTAAGATCCAGATGAAAAGTAATCAATTGCAGCAAGGATATAAAAATGACAAGTAGGAGGTGCAATCTGTTGTTGCAAAAACATGTAAAAGTCATTTATCAGACTTCCTTAATTTTCACTTGTCCATTACATCAATAAAACTGTGTTCATCTTCACCATGCCATCATCAAAAGTAACTTCAGTTGTAATACTTAGTTACCGAAAAAACAAGCAAGTATGCTATCCTTTTCACCCAGCAACACATTATTCAATGCCATGGAAGAAACTCATTGATTAGAGTCAAACATCAATGCATCCAAATTTTAGTATTCTAAAAATTGTTGTCTTCACCTCAGTGGATCCCTTTATTGATCTGTGTAACAATGAGAGATTTTGATTCTAAACTATGCACTTTCTACATCCTCTTCTCATGACAGAAGTCATTGAAGTTGTTTGATTCCTGGGCCAGTAAGGGGAAGCCCCTTAACAATCCCTCTGCCACCATTGCTCAGTTGAAGCAGTGTGCACTATCTACAAAATGCATTGCAGCAATTCATCAAAGATCCTTATACAGCATGTTAAGCCCACAACTATTTCCATCTAGAAGGACAAGGGCAGCAGACACATGGTAACATGATCACCTGTAAGGTCCCCTCCAAGAAACTCATCATTCTGACTTGGAAATATATCACCATTTCTTTGCAGTTGCTGGTTCAAAATCCCTGGAATTCCCTCCCAAACAGCACTGTGGGTCCACAGCACACGCACTGCAGCATTTCAAGAAGGTAATTCCCCAGCAGCTTCTTAAGGGCAACTAGAAATGGGTAATAAATGCTGACCAGCCAGCAACACCCATGTTTCATGAATGAATTTTTAAAAATATAGTAAGTTGGCCCCCTATCTCCATAAGATGGGTCACAAAGATACCCAATTATTATCTGTTTTTGCATGTTTTCCAATACTTCTATATTTATTTCAATGGATGGTATGAGTGTAGATATGTTGTCATTCTTAGACAGCAGTCATTTTTCCATCCCCAGTCGATAGCTGCTGCTTTACCACATGTACTGATTCCTACAAACATAACAAGAGGAATCAGAACAGGAATACATCTCCTCAACCCTGCTCCTCTATTCAATGCGATCATGAACAATATCCAGCCTCAAGTATGCTTCCCATATCCCTTGATTCCCTGAGAAACCAAAAATCTGTAACATCTCAGCCTTGATGGAACACTCATGTCCTTCTGGGGTATGGAATTTCAAAGACTCACAATCTTAAGAGTGATGGGTTTTCTTCTCATCTCCATCCTAAATGATCAGTCACTCATCCTTAGACTGTTCCAGGTGCTCTAGCTTCCCCAGCCTGTGAGAAACACAATCTCTTGGTGTCTATCTCCTTCTAAATCATGTCAGTTTCGATGAGATCAACTTTCGTTCTTTGGAATTTCAGCCAGTAAAACACAATTTCCTCAGTCTGAGAGGACAAACCTCTCATCCCAGGAATTGATTGAGTGAACCTTCATTCTACTGCCACCTGTGCAAGTATATCCTTCCATAAATACGAAGAATTTCATGCTTGATATGCGATGGTCCACAAATGTGGATGAAATTGTGTCCTCAACGCCAAATGAGTCTGCCCAACATGAAACAGGTCTTCTGGTTGGCCTGACAGTGAGAATAGGGATGGGAACTAGTTGGCCACCAGGTCCAGTGCAAAAATCAGGATCGGGGATGGTGGGGAAGGGGGCGGGGGGATTGTCTAAAAATACTGCAGGTAACACCTGGAGAGCAGCCAGAGATTGTGGGGGAGACAGAGGGAACTTTCTGCAATTGTAGAATTGTTTGTGAGGATGACCTCCTGGTGTGCACTGAAGTGGGTGGGCAAAATTGTTGGACACTGTGTCACAAGATGTAAGTGCCATATGAGCTACCAAGGTAAAGGGCATTTCTATAAAAATAGAAAAATGCTAAGAATACACAGCAGGCTTGACAAATACTAAAAACCCAAAATAGGCTTACATTAACAGTGCAATTAAGTTAAGTTATTTGAAAATTCCCTAGTCACTACATTCTGACGCCAATTCCAATACACTGAAAGAGAATTTAGCATGGCTGATGCACCAAACCAACATATCTTTCAGACTATGGGAGAAAACTGGAGCACCTGGAGGAAACCCACACAGACACGAGGAGAATGGGCAGACTCTGCACAGACAGTCACCCAAGCTGGGATTAGACCCAGGTTCCTGGTGCTATGAGGTAGCAGTACTTGCCACTGTGCCAACCATCCACTGTATCCTGCAGTCATAGATAATCTATATGTTCATTGACCATTGACAAAGACATCCAGCTCATCTACTGGTGCCTTTATGGTTACATGGATGCAATATGTGGCACTCTCAATGTGGGGGGAGTCTCTGGCTATCTCAGCCTGGCTGGCCTCATCTGTCTGATAATGGATAAATATGAAGACATGTGTGAAGTGAGTGTCAGTGATGAGTTTGATGCAATTGGGTGCAATTGATTGGGGCACACCGCACAAATCTCCACTAACCCCTGGAATAGAAGTTGAGAGCCACTGTGACCTTCAAAGGCATTGGCATGAAATGTCTATCCACATAATTGTAGGTGATTTCTGGCAAAATCATTTGGCATATTGCTATCCCTGTGTCCCTAGAGTACTAGAGCCTCCTTCAGCACCAGAGCTTTGACAGGTTGAAGCTGCTTATAGTTTCTACCCACAAGGTAATGGTGTCTACTGTAGACCGTATTGCTTTGACTTCCCTGCTGGCCCTGCACCAATTGAATCCGTGTCTCTCCTCTAAAGTTCTCTCCCTAGGATGTGTCCACACACATCTGGTCTTGTCTCATCTCTGCTCTACTCTTTCTCTTTCAGAGGAGGTCCCAAATGCTGAATATACTATCCCCATTAAAAGAGACGTAAAGACCTGTGCCTAGCTACTAAGGGTGACCATACTGCAATCTTCAAACTAATCTTCCAGAAAAGGAGATCCTCAAATACAACTGGGCAGACTGAAAATGCAACAGCAATCAAAATGAATTCTGGCAATAGTCCAAACCGTAACAGCAAAATCGCAAATGAACTGAAACTGTCTTTTATCCTTGGATAACAATTTGATAAAACCTACCACCCACCAGCCTGTTATACTTGTGCTATGCACGTAAAATTGCACAGACAGTGTAAAATCACAATCAACAGGTTTTTTAATGGTCTTAATTGGCCCTTTAATTGTCAATGGATGCAGCTCCGACTATTGCACTCACCCTGTTGATCTCAATATTGCATGCTTGCACAATAGCGTCAAGGTGCATACCCAATATCATTTTGTACAAGTTTACGTCTGTTTGGGTCAGGCACTCAGAAAATAAAATTCAGGCCAATAAGAAGTGAAATTTGTAAAGCCAAATTTACAGTTTTCTCAATGCATTTTCCAAGAAATTGAGAAACTTTCTTGTCAAACTCAACAAAGTACCTATGTCGTTGGAGTGGCACAGTGGACCCTCATTGCTGCCTCAATGCACGAGAGATTCAAGTTCGATTTCTGGCTTGGGTGACTGTGTGTGGAGCTTGCATATTCTCCCCATGTCTGTGTGGGTTTCCTCTGGGTACTCCAGTTTCCTCCCCCACTTCAAAAATGTGTGGATTGAAAGGATTGGTCATGCTAAATTGCCTCTTAGTGTCCCCCTGACTAGTAGAGTAGATACATGGGATTATGGGATAGGCCCCGGGTGGGATTGTTGTCGGTGCAGACTTGATAGGCCAAATGGCCTCTTTTTGCAGTGTAAGGATTCATTAATGTTAAAAGCAAAATACTGTGGATGCTAGAAACCCAAAACGAAAATGACTTGAAATGTTAATTCTGTTTCTTTCTCCCCAGATACTACTGAGCTTTTTCAGCACACTGTTTTTATTTCAACAAAATACCAATTAAACTTCCCCTTGCTGTTCCACTCTTCCTCTGGAATGAGGGAGCAACATGTGCAGATGCATCAGTTGTTGGTAGCTCGGTTAGATAACATTGATGAGATCTGAAGGCCTACTCCAGGCTGGCTTTGAGACTTTCATCTGGGGCACATGCTCCATATATACTGCCCAAATTGGGGTAATGGATAATATGAGGCATTGAGCAAATGTTGCTCAAACCACCAAACGTGTCTTCTGTTGAAACACCTGGTGAAGAAAAAGAGTGAAAAGTTTGTGTTGTGTGATATCCAAGGGGCATTTTAACACTCAATTGCTTGTAGTGGAGAAGTGCATTACAAAAAATTGCAGACAGAAAAATCATGGGTCATTTGTCTGCAGTTTCCTTCAGCTGCTTGGCCAGGGCAGCCATAAAATGAAGTTGCTGAGAATTCTTTCCTACCCTTAACTTCATTTCCCTCTACATTTTCTGTTTACAATGTGCAATCCAATCACCCCGTGCCTATACATTTAAGATGCTGCAGCTTTTGTTTTTGCATTGTCTTTATTTCTTGTGGATATATGCCTGTATCTTATCCTAATCGTCTCCTGTTTGAATATTTCTGAACATCAAATAAATCTTGCTCTCCCTTTTGTTAAATTCAAACACAACTGGATTATTTTATTCTTTACCTTCTGGGCATTGAATATTGCCTGAGTGGAGTGTATAAAAAAAACTTGGCAAGGAAGATGGCACACCAATATCAGAACCGGCTGGATATTCTCTCCATTGAAACAAACATCTACCCAATGAATAAATACTTGCAGCATAAATTGAAACTGAATGTACGTAGAATATACTGTTTATGTGACATCTCAGAGAAATTAAATAACTTTTTAGTACCTAAGGAGATATTCAATAACCTTCAAGCAGGAACTAAATAATTGTTGCAGACGTGCTGCCTAACTGCTACCTCCATTCCTTCCCCAATTCTGCAAATTAAGCTCTCCCTGTGACTGGATTAAATGCCTTCAGTAAATCCTATGCATATGCTGCAGGTATTACTGGAATTAATTAAGTATTCAAATGTTGGAAATAAGTTGTCCTTTCTCCATGTTCCTAATTTCAAAAGATATCAGGAAAATAATCATGATCACTTAGAGCCCTATATTAATAGGATCCCCGCAGGACAGGAGGCTGTTCAGCCCATCAAGTCTATACTGACCACATCCACCCAGGTCCTATTCCACACATTTACCCTGCTAATCCCCAACACTACTATCAATTTAGCACGGCCAATCAACCTAACTAGCACAGCATCTTCAAAAGAAAATAGGAAAAATATATATTTTGCATTGTAATTAATAAACAGCTAACAAAATGTGCAGTCCTGAATGGTACTTTATGATAATTTTTTTTAGCAGAATAATCCTTTAATGTTTCTAAAGGACTGATAATTATAACTTAGTTTAAATATCAAAATATTTGTAAATCTAGTTATGGATTGTGCATTTTTTATAACAAGTGACTCCATAGGAAAAAAATATACAGACAAGGGACTGCATATGCTGGCAACTTATGTTAAGCAGAGAGTGCCAAACTTTAGTAAGAGAATCATCTCTCACTTCTTATTTGAAAACCTTATTTGCTGCTGTTTACCCAATCACTCTGCCAATTTCTTACTGAGCCATCTTCAATGCTTTCCTCCCTCAGAAGGGTCCAAAGGGGCAAATTTTTCACATACATGATAGTGAGTATTTGGAATGAGCTGCCAGAGGAAATAATAGACACAGGTACAATTCTGTCTTTTAAAAAGCATTCAGACAGTTATAGGGATAAGATATGTTGGAGAGATATGGGCCAAACGCAGGCAATTGGGATTAGCTTAATGGTAAAAATTGGGAAATGTAGATATGTTGAGCTGAAGGACCTGTTTCCATTCTGTAAACCTCTATGATTCAGCCTCTGCAACGAGCAACCTCTCAACATCCCAGTGCTCTCTCTCTCTGCTCTGAGTTCACTGTCCTTCTATCCTCCCTTAGTTACTCTCCATGCAAACTCCACAAGCCATATTCTTGGCCGTTCCCCTTAATGGTACCATCTTACATGGATCTGCTAATCCCATGGTATCAGTTACACAAAAAATTCACTTACAAAATCCTATCGTCTAGGTTTTGGCGCTCCATTTGCTATAACACTTCTGCATCCCATGTGGTCAACCATACCTTCATCTCCACCTTAATGTCCTAGTCCCCATTATTCCAGATGATGTCACCCAAGCCATCCTCCTATTGTAGTTCTTTTTTAAATTCATTTATGGGAGGCTGGAGGAGAGCACAGATAGAGAGACTGGAGGTGAGTGCAGGAATGGGGAGGAATTGGAGGGATCTTAAAATGAGAATGAGAATGTTAAGATCAAGCTATTGTTTGATCTGAGCCAACATAAGTCAGTGAGCACATGGGTTAGTTAAACAAGACTTAGCATATCGCGACATGGGCAGCACAGTTTAAAATGACATCAATGTTACAGAAGGTAGAATGTAAAAAGACAGCCATGACTGCATGGGAACTGTCAGGTCTAATGGAAAAAAATGCACGATTGAGGGTGTTGACTGATTGGATCAGGAATTGGCTAGCTGATAGAAGACACAGAGTGGTGGTTGATGGGAAATATTCAACCTGGAGTTCAGTTACAAGTGGTGTATCTCAGGGGTCTGTTTTAGGGCCACTGCTGTTTGTCATTTTCATAAATGACCTAGATGAAGGTATAGAAGGATGGATTAGTAAATTTGCTGATGACACCAAAGTCGGAGGAGTTGTAGAGTGTGAGGACAGATGTTACAATTTGCAAAGGGACATAGATAAGCTGCAGAGCTGGGCCGAGAAGTGGCAAATGGAGTTTAATACGGAAAAACGTGAGGTGATTCACTTTAGTAAGAATAACAGGAGAACAGAATATAGGGCAAATGGAAGGACTCTTAGTAGTGTCAACAAGCAGAGAGATCTCGGTGTACATGTGCATAGCTCCCTGAAAGTTGGCACCCAGGTTGATAAGGTTGTTAAGAAGACGTACGGTGTGTTAGCTTTTATTGGTAGAGGGATTGAATTTCGGAGCCATGAGATCATGTTGCAACTGTACAAAAAACTCTGGCACAGCTACACTTGGAATATTGCGTACAGATCTAGTTACCACATTATAAGACGGATGTGGAGCACTGGAAAGAGTGCAGAGGAGGTTTACCAAGATGTTGCCTGGTATGGTGGGAAGGCATTATGAGGAAAGGCTGAGAGACTTGAGGTTATTTTCGTTAGGCAGATGAAGGTTAAGAGATGACCTAATTGAGGTATACAAGATGATCAGAGGGTTAGATAGGGTGGACAGTGAGCCCTTTTCCTCAGATGGTGATGGCTAACACGAGAGGACATAGCTTTAAATTAAGGGGTGGTAGTTATAGGATGGATGTCAGAAGTAGGTTCTTTACTCAGAGGGTAGTGAGGGCGTGGAATGCCCTGCCTACAGCAGTTATGGACTCGCCAACTTTAAGGGCATTCAAATGGTCAGTGGATAGGCATATGGATAATATTGGAATAGTTTAGGTTATAGAATCATTAGATTGGTTCCACTGGTCGGTGTAACATTGAGGGCCGAAGGTACTGCACTGTAATGTTCTATGTTCTATTGACTGTAGACGGGCTGAAGCAGGTCAAGGTTGGAATAGGCAGTCCTGGTAAGATATGTGGTCGGGAGTTCATCGTGGGTTAAATAAGTAACCAACGTGATGAACAATTTGGTTCAGATAGGAGAGAGCAAGAGAGACTGATAGAGTTAGTTGCTACAAAGCAAAGTTTGGAGCAAGAATTGAAGACAGTAACTCTGATTTTACCTGTACGCTTGCTCCAGGATCACAGAACAGCATTCTCCATTGGCCTCGGGCACAAATTTATGAGCCTTGGCAACTATGCCAGTAAGATTCTGACCAAAATCTCAACCTTCCAAAAGTTTATCTGGAGAAAATTCCTGCTTATCCAGTATTGAATGTTGGACAAGCAGTTTGATAACTTAGCAGCAGCAGAAAAATTGACTGAGGTGATGGTGAAATGGAGCTGGATGTCATCAACATACACGTGAAAACAAACACTGAACTTCCAAAGGATGCTGCCAAGTGGCAGCATGTAGATGAGAAATAGGAGGAAGCCAAGGATAGATCCTTGGGTGCACTAGGCATAACAATGCAGGACCAGGAGGAGAAACCTTTGCAAATAATTATCTGGTTATGGTTAGGCAGATAAGAATGAGACTAGGTGAATGCAGTCCCATTTAACTGGATGATAGTGGAGAAAGATTTGAGGTAGGATAATATGGCCAACCATGTCAAAGGTTGCAGAAAGTTTGAGAAGGACGAGAAGGGACAGTTTACCTCGGACACAGTCACATAGGATATAATTTGCAACACTGCAGGAAGAGAAATCTGATTGGAGGGATTCAAATGCAGCTTTTCAGAAAGGTGACCACCAATTTGGGATGTCCAAGTACTTTGAACAGAGACAGGAGTTTAGAGATAGTGGGGTAGTTTGTATGGATAGTGGATCAAAGGTTTTTTGGGTAGAGAGGTGATGGCAGCAAATTTAAAGGAAAAGAGGTTCTGCACCGAAAGAGAAAAAATGATTAATAATATCACCTTATAAGAGGGCAAAGGCGGGAAATCCTTGGCCAGCAGTTTTGTAGGAATAGGGTTGGCAGAGCAGGAGGTTGGTTAAATGGACCATAGATTGAGCTCTATGAAAAGGTATGAAAGACAGAAGAAAAACTAAAATAAGCGGCAAGTTCAGAACTAGGACAGAGGAAAACTTCAGAGGAAGTTTGGTGAGCGAATAGCATGGAACCGGATGGAAGGGAAAGAAGACCTTGACCTTAATGAAAAATAATTATTTTGATTTCCCTACATTTAATAGTGAAAGTGACAGCGCAGAAGACACAACAGATGGTTTGCAGTAGATATAAGAAGTCAGGGTTACTTTCAAGGTTATCAATGAATAATGAGCACTTTAACAGATCGGTGCAATAGTGGTTTTTGTATTCCAGCAAGATTTGGCAGTGAATAACCATTCCAGCAGCATCAAGTGGGAAGGAATCCACTAAAGGAAGTTTCCCAATCCTACAGAACATCTTGGAACTTGTGGCAGCCCAGGCCACTTTAGTGGCATCAAGATATCAGAAACAGTTTCAGATGTATTGGTAGCTTCCTGGCAGCAAACAATGCTGTCAAAGAGATTGAAGGAAACCACTTACACAGTGCTTTCAGGTCCTGACTGGGACCATTTGTTCTGTACTAACACCAACCAGCACCTCTGCTAATCCAGGAACCAGCAAATATTATTGTGGGAGCAACAACAGTGAATGAGTTTCAGATACAGCAATCCCTGCCAGTGCAAGAGAGCAACTTTCAGAAGCTGCTTTAAGCTGATTCAAGAATCTTTAAAGCTGCAGGCTTTAGGTCAAGGTTTTGGAAATAATACAGAGGGGGTTCGTTGTAACAGTATCAAGATTGAGAGACTTTAGTTCTGTGAGGAGGCTGGAGAAGTAGGACTTTCTCTCATTAAAATGGAAAAGGTTAAAGAGAAATTGAATAAAGGTATCAAAAATTCAAGAGTTTTGATGAAGCAAATGAGGAGAAGTAATATTCATTGGCAGAAAGGTTCGTATGTAAAGGACACAATTTCAAATGATTGACAAAGAGTTAAGAGAAGGAGGTGAGGAGAAATTTAACAAAGTGAATGGTTACAATCCGGAACAAGTCTGCTTGAAAAGTTGATCTAATAACAATTTACAGAAAGCAACTTGATATCTACTTAAAGAAGGAAACAAATTGCAAATGTGTGGAGAAAGTTCAGGGGATTGGGACAGATTGGTGGATCTTTCAAAGTGCCAGCAGAGGCACAATTTGTCAAATGGACTCATTCTGTACTGTGCGACTCTATTCACCTCTTTCACTGCTATGCTGATACTTTTAAATCCTTTTCATTATTAAATTCACTGACTCCATGTTTGACCTCTAGTAAAATACTCATTTTATGTGCAGCTGCAAAATGCTGCCTGATTTCATTATTAGTCACGTGAAAAAAAAGAAAGACATTTTTATCTCACTCTTAGTTTGCCATTTTCACATTTTTTTTTTGGAGGGCTCAAATCTCCAGAGCAGTGTTAAACACAGATGAATAGTTATTTGGCACTTCCTTCAGTCATCGTACCATTTTGTATTCAAATATACCTTTTTTTTTGCAAAAAAATTTGTGATGTCTTACAATGTGATATTTTAGTATATTAAAACTTTCTACTTTCAGTCACAACAAAAATGTACTGATTCTTATAATGATTGTTTGCTGGTTTTTGTAACTCAGCCTAAAACAGCCCACAGCATTTTCAGGAACCTTTAAATGTAAAAGAGTTCTATGGCAAGTTAAAAGAAACATCAAGGTGAGGTCTCTCAGTGAGAAACAGCAGGGATCAGCCTACCAGTTGCTGAGTTAGCAGTATGCAATGTTTCCAATAGTAAGGTTTAAAAAAAGAAGTGGAAACATAATTTATCCATGTGGTAATTTATGCATGGCGCCATGAATGTGTGCTTATGATTGAAATTTATTTTGTCACACAAATCTAGCAAGTAGTGATTAATTTTTTAAAAATGTCAAAAGCATGGTCTCAAATAAATTGCAGACAAAGCCAGTCCCCCCTCAACAATGTAATAAACAGTAAGAAATCTGAGCATATCACGGCTGCTCTATTAGCATATTTTTTTCACTTACATGCAAAGTTAAGTCCAAGAAAATTGATACGCTCACTGTTCTGCTTTACATACTGGAATTGCATTACCTAGAATTGCTTATCATTATTGCAAGAATGCACAAAGGGAAGTAATCAGAGGATGGAGAATTACTTTTCACTCCAGTTGTTTCACTCCTTTTTAGTAACACAGACATTCCAAAGCATATTTGGAATTGGAATTGAAATTGTTCCAGTTTCAGTAATTAAAAAGAAGCACTGTACAAGTACAAAGTTAACAAGTTTCAAGCCAAACCAGAGATGAGAGGAAGCTATTTTTCCCCCTCAGCCTAGTCGATATGAGAAAAACAGATCTATTCAAAAATGAATTGGATAAATGATGTGGTTAGAAATGGGAATTTAAGTTATTATGAACGTAGATAATCAAATACTTGATGGAACGCAGTGGTTCCTGTGCTACTTTAACTGAAGAAATGTCATCTGGAAAACAACTAGTCAGAGTTGAACAATGGATACTGATTACAGAGATTTTCAAGAATTTCACTTGATTAATTTTGGGGACCAGGGAGCACTTGCACAAAACTTTGCCTCAGGAGATTAGACAGATGGGCTAGAGTCCACGAAAAGGTAGATCACACACAGTCTCTGAAAAGAACATGTTTGATGGCTTAATATGGTGTTATGACTTAAGTACATCCAACGTATTGCTTCTTGCAACAAAAGCATATCTAGAGAATTTGTGGCCTGTACAATTTTTCAACCATTAAAATGATCGGCGTACATTAATTCTTAATACGTGCTTCAATGCATGAACCACTGCACCCATAATGCTAAGTCACAAAATGTGCTCCAGTCCTACTTCCTTATCTTTTCAAAATAGAATTGGGCAAACCTCTTTATATTAGAAAAGGAAGGAACGCTAAGTATAGTATATTATATTGTCAAAGTGACACAACACTAGAGATAGTAAGATCCACTTCAAATAGATATACATCATCACTTGGTACATTTGTTTCAAATCTAAAACAAGTGTAGAAATACTCGGTTGTTAAGACAGTGCCCTTTAAGAGGCTGAACATTGCTGGATATAATTACAAAAACTGCATTTCATTAGAATAACTCGCAATACAATATAAAATTGCTGTAAGTAGCGGTGCAAAACTAGGAAGAGGAATTTTTGTTTTCTTTCTTCCCCCTCTGCAATGGAGTATCCTTTTCAATTAACTGATGCATAAAACTTTTATAAACCTGGTAATTGGAAGGCTCCTAATATAACTGCATTCACAAGCAGTTTCAAATTCCTCACCATCCACAGAAACAAATGTGACTAAAAAGGTCAAACTTAACCTCTTTCATTTAACAAAGGAAGCTAATAACTCTTCTTTATGTAAAGTAAAAAGCATGATGTTCTGTGACAAAAAATGATATAATTTTGAAAAATCTCACTGAGCACATCCATCTTACTGGAAATATTTTTCTCTTTGTTTTACAGAGCTTTGCTGCACCTGAGGAAAGAGGACTTTACTGTAGACCCAGAAATGAGATCCAAATGTCAGATCCAGTTACATTTCACAATTGAGGCTTGATCTTTGGGCAGCCAGTATGGCCCTTACAGAATTAGCATCCGTAACACAAAATTGCTCATCATCAAGCAGAACTGGATTTCTGAATCCTGGGGTTAACAAAATAAAGTATTTTCCTCCCTTATTGGAGTTAAGGGGTTTGTTACAAGCTGATGCTAGGGTGCCTGATGTTTCTTTTGATTGTCCTATACCATATTTGACTAAGTGTATCCCGTGGCCAAAAGATTTAGTGTAGAAATTCAGCCTCTTGTGCCAAAAATAAGCCTAAGGTTCTTTTAGCTTGGAACCAGCAGTTGGGCTGTCTAATTCACGGCGGGATAGTGATTAGCGCTTATACCTCGCACCTCCAGGGACATGGGTTTGATTCTTGGCTTTGGTCACTGTCTATGAGGAGTTTGCACATTCTCCATGTGTCTGCGTGGATTTCCTTTGGGTGGTCCGGTTTCCCCCCACAATCCAAAGATGTGTGAGTTAAGTTGATTGGCCACGCTAAATTGCCCCTTAGAGTCCTGGGACGCATAGCTTAGTGGGGTTAGCAGTGTAAATATGTGAGGTTATGAGTATGGAGCCTGGGTGGTATTATTGTCAGCGCAGACTTGATGGGCTGAATGGCCTCCTTCTACACTGTAGGCATTCTATTCTACGAGGAAGCACATGATTGGACTAAAATTAGCCATAGGATTTCATTTCAGTGATTTAGGCAAACTGATAGTGCCTTAATAGGTAGCGCGCCCACTGGAGAATTGCATACTGAGTCACAAGGCTTGCAGGTAGCAGCCTGACTTCTAGATATGTTCACATTTTCAGTTAACAAGAAAGTCTCCAGTTGAGTTTCTTGTATTTCGTTTCACCTGCCATCATAAAATGAATTAGTGGCCATGAGATTAATTTGCTAATGTCTGTACCAAATCATCATCAATAATATAGATTTACAATGATTCACATTTATGCAACACCCTGAATTACAAGGAAGTCAATAAATTTTAGAAACGAATCATTTGTTTGATATAAAAGACACAAACATATTTTAATTTTTTTCTCCACCAATAAGACAGCAATCACCTCCTCCTTATGGAAGCCTTTAATTTTGATGATAAATGTTCCTATTTGACATGCTGTGCACTTTATGGGAACTGCACAAATTACACGTAATTTTCTTTTTACCTGAACTGCCAGATGAGTCCATTTGTTGGACTGGATTCTTCCACGTGTATTCACCACTACTGGTAGTTGCAAGCCAGATGATGTGCGGTAATAAAACATAGATCCTCTTTCTGAAATGGTTAGCCTGAAAACTGTTTGATTATTGGTACCTTTCTCGATAACGGTCCTAAAAAAACAAATAGCATCAGTAAATATAATGGACCCTCCCTAGCATCAATATTTTAATCCAGAAAATCTGAACAAATAGTGGATGCTGAATGCACTATTTAGGTTTGGGGATGTGAAGAATGAAATTAGGGGAGTATGAACCCTGAACTAAACAGCCAAAAGTACACATACAGTATGATCTGGACTCTAACAAGAAGATTATGTTATTAGTTTTCTGATTTCTCAGTAAAATGGGTCTATCAATGTCACCTCATAGAATCCCTACAGTACAGAAGGGGGCCATTCGGCCTGTTGACACTGCACCAATAATAATCCTGCCCTATCCCTTTAACCCCAAATATTTACCCTATTAATCCTCCTGAAACTAAGGTAAATTTGACATAGCCACTTGACTTAACCCACACATCTTTGGGGTGTGGGAGGAAACTGGAGCACCCAAAGGAAACCTACACAGACATGGGGAAAACTCCACACAAGATGGGAATCAAACCCAGGTCCCTAGTGCTATGAGGCAGCAGTGCTAACCACTGTGCCACTATGCCGTCCTGTTGACCTTGTTGTCAATATAATCCAGTTCAACTTCTCTACAGCAAAATGCCTAAACTAACCTTGAAGTGCTGTGATATATTTGGCGACTTGAATATTTCAGGGTCTCACTTCCCACCACTCGCAAAACCTTTCAGGAGCAGTGTAGCCATTTCATGCTTGAACAAGTGTTAAATGGCTGCAGGCATGACATTCAGCCCTCATTTGGCAGAATGATCTACCTTAGAGTGCTGCTGGCCATCTCCAGTCCCTACAGCGATAAGATCCGCAGTGGCCTGAAGAGGAGTACATCAAAATGCATGAACCTAAGTCCAGGGAATAAAAAACAAGATGAGTTTGCAAGGTAAGGAGAGCCAGAAAAAAAATGGATGCCTAAAAGAGTACAAAGAGGATTTGCATAAAGGCCAGAGGAGGGAAAGGGGAAAGTCCAGTGGGGATGGGGCACAGTAGTTTTGTTGCTGGACTAGTAATCTACTAAACTGGTAGAGACCCAAGGTAATGCTCTGAGGACCCGATTTCAAATCTCACCACAAAGAATTCTGCAATTAGAAGTCTAATAATAACAGTTGCTGATTGTCATAAAAACCTATTGAGTTCACTAATGTTCTTTAGGGAAGGAGATCTGCCATCTCTACCTGATCTAGCCTATATGTGACTCCAGATCTATAGCAATATGGTGGACTCTTAAATGGTCTCTAAAATGGCCTAGCGAGCCATTCAGTTGTATCCAACTGCTACAACAAAAACAATGAAAACGGACGGACCACCCAGCATTGATATAGCACCAGAAGCAACAACGGCAAACTCCCCCCTATAACCCTGCAAAGTCCTTCTTGCTAATATCTGGGGATTTGTGTTAAAATTAGGAGAGCTGTCTCATGGACTAGTCAAACAATAGCCTTACATAGCCATACCCACGGAATTATACATTACAGATAACGCCCCAAACAGCACTAACTCCATTGCTGGTTATGTCCAGACCAACCGGCAGGACAGGTCATAGAACCCTTGTCCAGTATCATAGGTCCAGTAAAAATGGTGGCACAGTGATATGCAGTCAGGAGTGAGTTGCCCCAGGAGTTTATCATCATCATTTTTGGACCCCATGAAGTCTCAAGACACCAAGAACTAACAAAGAATCCTCCAACTGAGGACCATGTGCTGTCAGGTGATGACTTAGTACTCCTCCATGTTGAGCATTACTTGGAGGAAGCATTGAGGCTGGCAAAGAGAAAGAATACACTCTGAGTGAAAGAATGTGCCACCGGGCACATTCATTGTTCATCACCAAGAGCAGCTTGATAGTGCAACCACAAGCAGAGCTGATCTGATACAAAAGTACATAATAAATAGAACTGTGGGAAAGCAAGAGAAATAACCATAGATAAAACCACCAGGCCTGAGAATGGAGCTGAGACAGGAATGGCTACAATTATTTGGTCCTTTCATCCAAAGTGTTCATATAAATTGTAAATAGTTGAAGCCCCAGCATTGATTCCTATGGCAGTCCTGTTTGTCAACCTAAAAATGATCTATTTATCCCAACTCTCTATTTTCTATTTATTAGCTAATCCTCTAACCACGCTAATATATTACACCCAACACCCATGTATAATACCTTCTATGTTGCACCTTATTGAATATCTTCTGGAAATCCAAATTCTCTACTAATTGCCTGCTCATTACATCACAAAGAACTGCAATAAATTTGTCAAACACAATTTCCTTTTCATAAACCAGATTGACTCTGTTTGGTAGTATTTTGATTTTCTAACGCTCCCATTGTTAATTCCTTAATAATGGATTTAAGCATCTTCCTAATGCTGAATGGTAGGTTAACTGGCTCATGGTTTCCTGCTTTCTGTCTCCTTCTTTCTGGGATAGACGTATTATCTTTACAATAGAAATCAACAGATAAAAGTTCTACAAAAGGACAACAGACAGCTAATTGGATGGTGAGTATTTAGTTTTGTTTTTGTTTTTAAAATAGGGAGTTGTGCCAATCTGAGAGCTAAAAATTTGTAACTTACTATTACTTTACTTAATTAATAAACTAATTCATCAATAAAATAGTATAGTAAACAATCATGTTAACAAACTAAGTAAGTAGATAGATCTGTCAAGGTAGGTGATGAAACTTAGTTTCAGCGTGTATGAGGTTTTGGAGAGCATTGTAATTCTGGAAAAATAAGTCCATGCAAAGAGCAATGGTAAAAAAAGCAAAATTAAAGGCATGCATGAGACATTTATAATGAGATAAACCAACAAACAGCACAAACAGAGATAAATGATTTCAATCTAATCACCATTGCAATGACATGTTTGCAATGTGACCAAAGTTGGGAGATAAATATTCCAGTATACATAACATTTTGAAAACACAAGCAGAATGGAGAAGGGTTAACCCTGATAGTAAAGGAAGATAATTGTGTAGAACATATTTTCAACAATTTCCTGGAATAATACATTGCGGGACCACCTAGGGATAAATCTCGTATTGTGTAATGAGGCAAGATTAATACATAATCTCACAGTAAAAGATCCTCTGGGACAATGTGATTAGAACACACATTTGTTTCATATTAAGTTAAGAGAACATACTTGTGTCCAAATCAAAACTTACATTTAAACAAAGTCAATTATATAGGTATGAGGGAAGAGCTGGTTAAGGTGGGCAAATAGACAAAAAGACATCAACAAAGGAAGTAAACAGTGGGAAACATTTCAAGAAACAATTCAAAATTATCAACAAAAACACATTCCATTGAAACACCGGTGAAAAAGATCAACCCCTAATTACAAGGGAAGTTGAGAATGAAATTAGATTTTTAAAAAATGTGATTGATAACATTGCAAAGAATAGTAGTAAGTTTAAAAGAGGATTGAGAGATTTTAGAAACTAGCAAAGTGTGAGCAAAAGATTGATTAAAAATACAAGAGGATACTCGGCAAAAATTTTAAAAAGCAGGATCTTGTGCAAATATACAAAAAGGAGAAAAGTATGAAAATAGCAGAGATGCTGAACAAATATTTTGTGTTGTCTTTGTCTTTTTTGATTTGATTCATTATTGTCACATATTAGTACAGAGTGAAAAGTATTGCTTCTTGTGCCACACAGACAAAGCAAGGAGAGGGGACAGAATGTAATGTTACAGTAATAGCTAGAATATACAGAAACATCAACTTAAGACAAGGTAGGTACATTCAAAATTCTGACGATAGCGGGGAAAAGCTATACTTGAGTCGGTCATGCACAGTGACCTCAGACTTTTCTATCTTTTCTGCAACTGAAGAGAGAACGTCCAGGGTGAGTGGGGCCTTGATTATGCTGGATGCTTTTCTTAGGCAGCAAGAAGTGTAGACAGAGTTAATTGATAGGAAGCTGGTTTGCATAATGGACTGGGCTTCATTCATGACCCTTTGTAGTTTTTTGTGGACTTGGACAGAGCAGGAGCCATATCAAGCTGTGATACAACCAGAAAGTAGTGTGGTCTCCTACAGTCTGTTGCCACCATAAGATAAGGGTCTCAATGCAGACCTGAAGAGATTTGTCTCTGCGCTATCTATGCTAAGCAAGATATTGAGAATAAGGAGGGTTATGATTGAACACAATTCCATTAAATTTATTCCCCCAGCAACTATATACAGATCTGCACAGGCCTTGGGTCCTTTCAGTTACACAGGTTGACTACTTGACTATATGCCTGACTCATAAGATACACATGAAGTCTTACTGATACAAGTCACAGGCAGGGGAACTGGCAATAGTGATCATTAAACGTGAAGACTCTGCCTTTTATCTTCCAGCCTTACACAGTGATATTGCGATTTCACTATTCAGCACCTTAAAGATACATATCATTGTCTGCATTGGCACGCATACAATATTACAACATCTTCACAGTAAAGGGCATACATTGCAATCAGAAAAAAGGGTAATCAAGAGGCTAATAAAAGTGAAGAATTTAAAGTAATTAGTATCAGCAGAATAAAACTAACAAAGAAAAATCAGGGGACTAATAATTGACAAATACTCAGAACATTTTTTTAGTAAATGATTTACAAGAAGTGGGCATCAATGGCTGGACCAGCATTCTCTAATTGTCCTCGAATAGATGATTTGTCTTCTTGAATCACTGCAGTCTATGTGGTGTAGGTATGTTCACAGTGCCGTTAGGACGGGAGTTCCAGCGTAGTGACAGAATGATAGTGAGGGGACGGTGATATATCTCCAAGTAAGCAACTTGGAGAGGAACTTCGAGGGTGGTTTCATGCATTTTTATTATTCCTGTAGCCTTATTGAGCTCTGCCATATTCATGTATTTACTAGAAAAAATGTTATAAGTTTCTAACATAAGAAAGAAAGGTCAAATTTTTTGCTAGCATCAAGGTCTGCGCTGATCTGGTATCTCAGGGTAACAATCTTTTTAGATCCTTTCCTGGACAAAAATGAAATTATTTCACTTTCAAAAACGAAACTGCAATAATCCCTAATATTGTTATTTATATTCCTGGAAAATATATAATATAGTATTGGTTTCTTGCAAGGTTCACTCCTGTAAAGTTAATATTTATTTATTAGTCACAAAAAGGCTTACATTAACACTGCAATGAAGTTACTTGGAAAATCTCCGAATCGCCACATTCTGGCACCTGTTCGAGGACATTGAGGGAAAGTTTAGAATGGCCAAGTACCTAACCGGCACATTTTTCACTCTGTAGGAAGAAGTCCACACAGACACGGAGAGAATGTGCAAACTCCTCATAGACAAGTGGGAACTGAACCTGGGTCCCTAGCACTGTGAGGCAGTAGTGCTAACCACTGTGCCACCACGTTGCCCAGTGGTGTTCTCTGGAAACATCAGCCACCTTTTCTAAAGCTATTACTTTCAGTTTTAATATCTAACAATGCACTTTGAAGATTCCAACTTTATACTTATGAAAACATGCTGGTTTTTTTTGATCCACTTCTATCCTCCACATTATCCTTTCTACCATCTTGGGGAATGCCTGCCTTTGTGTTTATGTTACCTCCTCTAATTAAATTAAAGTCTTGGTGATTACTATTTATTTTATTCCTCCAGTTTCTGGGTGGGTTTTTAAGAGAGGGTTGCCACCACCTAGATGTTTGTGAATTAAATCATAGCTATCAACTTTCCATTCCTTTCAGGGAATTCTAATTCCAGGTGGAATACTATTTTTAAATTACTTCATTAATAATACTTCCCTCACCTTTTCAAAACTCTTGTTCAATTTTCATTGACGGATATCAACCATCAAGAAACATTTATTTTTCCCCAGCAGATTCTGCAAATGTTTGATTCTGTCTTTTCCTGAGGTGTTGAAATTTCAATCCAAGAGTTTCTGGAACCAGCTCATACTCATTAAGCACGGCAAATTAAATCTATCATAACCAGAAGATTGGTCATCGGG
The DNA here is from genome assembly GCA_024679065.1 of Sphyrna mokarran. Classification (NCBI taxonomy): domain Eukaryota; kingdom Metazoa; phylum Chordata; class Chondrichthyes; order Carcharhiniformes; family Carcharhinidae; genus Sphyrna; species Sphyrna mokarran. The sequence continues at coordinate 54,397,470 of JAGIQG010000012.1, forward strand.
ATGGCTTGAATAGACATCATGGTCGGGGGGGAGGGGGGGTGCGGTTTATATAAATTCAACACTTAGAACTTTTTGGGGAGAATTGCCACCACCCCTCCCAACATACTTTTCGTACTAAAATACTTGTGGCTAGGCAGGCTTTGTAGCAATTTTCTCGATGAAACAAAAAGACTTTCAACATATCCTCACTGAATTTAGACAGAATGTTAATGTTTCTAGCAAATCGCAATTTTGGAGATGAATTCAAATCATTGTCTCATTCATTAGTTATTCCAGGTAAATAAATCCTTTCTCTTCAGCTTGTTTCTTGTTTCTTTCTGCTTCGAAACTCTGTCTCTTTCCCTTCTTTCTATGTTTTCTTCTCTGAAACTCTATCATTTTCTCCTACTTCTCTTTTGAATTTAATTTTTAAAATTCATTTTTTCCTCCCTTTCTAATTTGAAACTTTTCAGTTCTTTTTCCATGTTAAGATGTTTCACCTGCAATTAAATTCCACTTAGCTCAAAGATGAAAGCAAATTACTGTGGATGCAGGGATCTGTTGGAGAGGAGGGTCATCCAGACTCGAAATGTTAGCTCTATTCTCTCTTCACAGATGCTGTCAGACTCACTCAGAATTTCCAGCACTTTTTGGTTTTTATTTCTGAATAACTCAATCTGTGGGGTATCTGGGGAAATCTTTTCCCGCTTTCACTTTCAAATACTTCAACTATTTCTGCTTTTGAAGTGTCTATATTTTACTTTAAATCTATCAATTCTCCTGTTTCTTTTAAATTAACATTTGTTAACAGATGAAAGGTATTCTGATGAATCTTCCTTCTCAAGAAAAGCTTCAGCAATTGATAAAGCCATTTTAAATTTCAGTAACTGCAGTAAAAGTCACTGTGAAATCCTGCTCACTTAAATGTTAACGACTCTCAGTCGACTTGTTTCACTCCATGGTTTTGTAATCCCACAAAGACCCCCTAATTTTCTGTGGCCTCATTGGAGACCACTAACTTCTTAAATATAAATTAAATCTCCCAGTTCTTAACTGAAATAATAACGTCAAGGATTTAATCTTTTTAAAAATATCTTTACTGAAGGAGTGTTAATTAAAGTAGGTACTACTAATACAATGCAAAATCCTAAACCCTTTTTCTTAAGGAAAGAGAAATATCAATGGACTGCTTCCATCCTGCTTTTATTTCCATCCAAGAGTTCCTGTCTCCTTGAAAGAAGTTTGAAGGTTCCTTTACTTCCCTTGGGACTGAATGAAGGCAGGCCACAGCTTTCAGGAATTCATTTTGCTTCTCCTCAGTAGTCCAATTGGGACCAAACCAAGGCATGACACAGCTTTCAGGAATTCACTTTACTTTTCCTCTGTGTACCCACTATTTTCCAAGTATGAGATTTCTTGAGGTCCTTCCTTCAGCATTTGGCTAAATGGCATTTCAACTCTCTGGAAGCACCTCATGATTTGGACATTCCAGCTCAAGTTCTTGGTCAATTCAGAAATTATCCTTATTTCTGATAGCCTTTTGCCTCTGGTTTGAAGAATTTGGCAAATTTACTCACTCTGCTTCTCAAAGCTGCTCCCTAGCTCCAATTAGATGCTTCTGTGAAAAATCACATAGATAAAGCCAAAACAAAAGGGTATCTTCCTACAGTATATCCCCATGGCAACGTGGCACACTTGAGATTCCCCACATATAGATTTTAAACCAGTTCTCTTCAACTTTAAATCTGATCTTTGATCTGAAATTAGACAGATACTTTAAGATCTTTCCCTGATTACTCATTGCCTTCAAGTCTTTCTTTGATCTGAAACTCACATGAATAATTTAAACAACTATATGAAGACAACTGTAGATATCTTTTCTCCACAAGAGTCTCTGAAAAATACCTATTGTTAAATGTTTTACCACTGCCTACTCTGACTCTATTGAATAAACACCCAAGAACCTATAAATTACCATTCCTTTAGGATTTATTTACCAGCTTCTGATGTGGGGTTTTCATTACTTACTTTTAATTTTCAATCCCCGCTGAAATTTGTATCCTTGACAGGATGAGTCTTGAAAATAGACATTTTTGCAACACTTGTATGAGTATACCAAGTTTCATTCAAAATCAACATTTAGAGCTTTCATGCCTTTTCAAAAATCTCCTGTTTTGTAATTATTGCTACCACAATGAATACCCTCAGTTCCTGCACAGTGCGTAGCACTGCCATCCCACAGTGCCAGGGATCCGGATCTGATCCTGGCCTTGTGTCATTGTCTGTGTGGAGTTTGTATGTTCTCCCCATCTCTGTGTGCATTTCCTCCAGGTGCTCTGGTTTCCTACCACAGTCCAAAGACGTGCAGGTTAGGTAGATTGGTCATGCTAAATTGCCCCTTAGCGGCAAAAGGACTAGCAGAGTAAATGCATGGGGTTATAGGGATAGGGCCTGAGTGGGATTGTGGTTGGTGCAGACTTGATGGGCTGAATGGCCGCCTTCTGCACTGTAGGGATTCTCTGATTCTATGATCTGCTGTGTTGCTGCCCATGGCTTAACCCGCCTTTAACTCTTTGAGTCTCTTTATGTCCTCCTCACAGCTTTCTGCGTTACGTAGTATTTTTTATGATCAGCAATCTTGAACGTATTATCAATATAGATTGCAATTAGTTAAGATCCCTGCCATTACAGTCTGTAAATTTGAAAATCATCTAATTATTCCCAGTGTCAGCTTCCTGTTCACCAATCAATTCTCCATTCATGCTGATATATTACTCCAAATCTTCACGAGCACATACCTTATTAAACGTCTTTTGTAACTCCAAGTAGTAACATCCCCAAAAAGCTATTTTGATTCAATTTCAAAAAAATGTCTGATCAAAGCATGATTTTCTAAATACATTGTTAGGACTTCCTGAATAACAGATTCCAGCATTTTCCTGATGAGTAATATTAGGCAAACTGGGCTGCAATTGCCTGTTTTCTCTCTCCCACATGTTGAATAGGAAAGCATGGCAGATTTCCTCCCCTCAAGGACATAGTGAATCAGTTAGGTTTTTACAACAATTGACAATGGTTACATGGTCACCATTAAATTTTTACAGATTCTTATTGAAATCAAATTTTACCATTTACCATGGCGGGATTCAAACCCAGGTCCTCAGAGCATCAACCCGAGTGTCAAGGTTACTAGTTTAGTGACAATACCACTGTTCGACTGCCTTCCTGGTTACACCAGTGCCAGTATTTTAACATTCTATACACTGGTGCTGTTTTTCTGAAGTCATCTTAAGTGTTCCTAATACTGCCACCGATTCACCATTCAGTACCCAACAGTGGGCTTTGAGGAGCAATAAAGGCATACTGAATCCTTCACATCAATTTTATCCTCTACACTATCATTTTTCGTTGACTAGAACAGCTTCTACCTCCTCTATTCCCTCAGTTTCTCTGTGGGTTTACAAATGAAGATCTACTACCCTTCCAGCTGCCTATGTGATATATCTTATGCACTTGCCTGAATCACTGCTTCCTGCAGCATAGAAACGCTATGATCTTTCAGGTGTGACCCAATTGCAATTAAAATGCTCCAATATTATGAGCCCCTTCAAATTCTCAAAAATTTTGTTTTAACTTAAGGCATCGAAACCACCAATCCCACAACATTTTTTTTCTCCACAGTAAATTCTACAATGATTTAATTTGATCTTTTCTGAAATTTGTCTTAAATTTCAATAAATATACTTCAGGGTCCAGTTCATGAACATTAAATACAGCAGTTTGAACTGCCTCATAATCTGAAGATCGTTCTTCCAAAAGACTAGAATAGACCCTTATTGTCTTCCCAAACAAAAGATTTTGCAAAACGAGAATCTGCAAGTCATTTGGGATCTTTAGCTTTGTAATCGTCTTTTCAAACAAGATAAACTCTCAACTTTGTGTTCACTGAAGTTGGGCAATAGCCAATAGTCTCTTTTTTATGCCAAATCTCAGAATGGACTCAATTTCCATCTTAACTACTCAACTCTCTTGCATCCAGTAACCTAAGCTTTTCTCTAGTCAGCTAAGTTATTTCTCTCTCTGGAGTTCAAGTTAAAGCTAATGCATTTTCATTTATTTTTTCTAGTTCAAACATTTTCATTTCATTTTCTATTTCAAGCTGCTTCACATGCAACTGAATTTTAGCTAACTCAACTGAACTTCTATCTGCATTACCTTTTTCTTCTTTCAATCCCAAATGCTGTGCTTTTTCTTTAATTATGTCTGCTTTCTTAGACTCTGTTTTTAACTGTTCTGCTAATGTAACTCGCCAAGCAAATTGTGGCAAATCAGTCAGGATAATCATAGAACATAGAACATAGAACATTACAGCACAGAACAGGCCCTTCGGCCTTCGATGTTACGCCGACCAATATAAAAAGCAATGCCCCTCCAAACTAAACCATTCCCTTCTCTTCCATATACTTATCAACTAACCTCTTAAACGCCACCAAACTTGGCGCATCTACAACTGCTGCAGGCAGGGCATTCCACTCCCGAACCACCCTTTGGGTAAAGAACCTACCTCTGATATCCGTCCTATAACTATCACCCCTTAATTTAAAGCTGTGTCCCCTCGTGCTAGCTTTCTCCATCCTAGGAAAAAGGCTATCACTGTCCACCCTATCTAAACCTCTAATCATCTTATATGTTTCGATTAGGTCCCCTCTTAGCCGCCTCCTTTCTAACGAAAACAACCTCAAATCCCTCAGCCTCTCTTCATAAGACCTGCCCTCCATACCAGGCAACATCCTGGTAAACCTCCTCTGTACCCTCTCCAATGCCTCCACATCTTTCTTATAATGCGGGGACCAGAACTGCACACAATACTCCAAGTGCGGCCGCACTAGAGTTTTGTACAGTTGCAACATGACGTTGCGGCTCCGAAATTCAATCCCTCTACCAATAAAAGCCAAGACTCCATATGCCTTCTTAACAACCTTCTCGACCTGACTGCCTTCCACAACAATTGACAAAGCAATTCTGCTCTTCCATCAGTATTAGTCAAGTTTACCATGGAAATCTTACTAACCTTAACCTCAGCAACTACTAGCACTCAATTTGTCTATGGATTTGAAATCTCAGACAAGACCCCATTTCATATTACAACCTCAGGCCAGACTCCCCAAGGTTTTACTAAGATCTTGTTAGAGATCAATAATGTTTGTTTAAAGTTGACAAAACTTGAGTCTCATTATATTTGCTTACTGAATAAATCTGTGTGACTCGATCGATATTGAATAAACAAAAACTAACTTTACTATACAAGGTTGGAGAAATAAAACAATTTACAATAGCTATTTTATACTCCAACATTTAGAGAAAGTGTGAAGTATGTGTGAATAAACAAGCAAACTGTTGTTGGCCTATACAATAAATGACTGGCGTGACCAAGACAGAATCCATGGATTTCTCAACAACCTATCCAGATGCCAGCACTGTGAGTTAATCACTGAAACACTGTCTTCTTCATGAGGAATTCCAGTTTTCAGAGATCTAACCCAAGTATTCTTTCTCAAGGTTGCTTCAAATTGGACAGCATCAAAAACAGCCCATTTTGGTGGTTTCAATCTCACCTCCCAAGGTTCTGTTCTCTTGGATTTCAGAGTATATACTGAAGTAACAATACACAAACACAACTTCAATTTTTTGGCTGTACCAACAGAACACCACTAGTCTAAAGGGGTCCCTTTGTCCCAATGGCCTGCGGTACCGGGTGACCAAGTTTTGCTGCCTTCTTGGATCTTCACAATTTCCTGTGAGTCTGTTCAGTTACTGGGGGTTCTCTTGAATCCTCTTTTACTAAAAACTAACACCTGCAGTCCTTTTCCTATTTGATTCATTTTTCTCAGTCCCTCTCTTTTTAGACAGAAATTGGACTGCTTCCTTTCCCCACTCATCTCTTGGACTCTTTGTTTTAGAGCTTGTGCTGCCCCATCCCTGTATCCTCAATGACCCTCCACCTTCAGCCACCTGACCGAGGTTTTCATGCCATTTCCTTATACACATGCACAGCAGGCCAAAAATGCATAGAAATCTGCACATATGCAGCCCACTTCCAGTCTACAAAAGCTCCAAGCTCCATCAGGAGATTAAGTTCCTCATGCTCCATTGAGATGAGCTTCATAAAAATGTGGATAACAATGAGGAGTCTTCTCTTACTAGCAGCAAAATGCATTTTCGTATCCGTAAAAAAGAACAAAAGAAGACAGTCCAAAGATGTGCAGGTTAGATGGATTGGCCATGCTACATTTCCCTTTGGTGTACAAAGATATATAGGTTAGGTGGATTAGCCATAGTACAAACACAAAGTAATGAGGACAGGAGGGTGGGTAGTGGGCCTGGGTAAGAAGTTAAAAAGCTCTAGCATAACAAAAATTTAAGAAGGCTTGAAAGATAGAAATCTGCCTGGTGACAATAACAATCAACATTTCCAGGAGCAGGCAAGCATCTAAAAGTGATCAGAGCCATGAGAGCATCTAAAGATGATCAGGTGAAAATTGCTCCAGGAGTAGAAACAGATTACTTAGATGATTGCTATAGAAATATTAAGTTTCTCAAGCAGAATCAGTTTATCCAAAGTGACTAGGTAGTTTCAGGACTACAGAAATGCTGATCACGACAAAAGGAAATAATTTGAGATACATAGACAGCTGAACACTTGAGTTTGAAATAACAAACTGAGAATTGGTATAATTGTTATCCCCCTCAGAAGCAGGACGTAGTCTACACACCACAGTCAGAGGCTAGGACCCATTGATAATCAAGGCACCACGTAACATCTTTTATTTCTTCAAGATATTATAGTGCTGCATCTAAGTCGTGGGAGCCAAGACACTGCAGGAAAACCTTCACAAAAAGAGTTTAAATATTGTCGCTGGACCAAGAAAAAAATGTTTCCTAGCCCTGTTTTGTGTGATAACTATTAACTGGATATTATTTAGCAATGTATTTAATTTGAATATTGTTTGGGAAAGAGAAGTCTTAGTAAGTTTGGAATTGTAGCTATATTTTGGAGCCAGAGATAATTTCTTCATAAAATGTGTATTTAATTATTCAAGTACTTAAGTGTCTTTGATTATTATAGTTCTTTTTTGTGTGTGTTTTTCCTTTTAAGTTGATAAATATTCTTTAATAATTATTATATGATAACTGGACTAGTTCTTCAGTAGGTTTTATGTGATTCTTCACAATATTAAAGAAATACTCCGCCATGAAACGATGGGCAGAATTTTACTAGCATGTCTGCCCAAGTTTCACACAATCCCATCCAAGGCCAATGGAGAATGCCGTTCTCTGAGCCGAGCCCGCCCCCAGAATCAGGACTGGCACGTTGGTAAAATTCCAGCCGGTTGGAACACTCTCACCAATAACATCAGTTAGTTTGTGACAAAAATATTGACCATGGATGTTGAGTCATATGCTCTCATGGCATCTGATTAGACATGGACAAGGAAACCTCCTGCTGATTACCACCCTCCCTCATATGATAAATCAGTACCCCCCCATGTTGAGCACCACTTGGATGGAATCTTGAGCATGGCAAGAGCACAAAATGCATTCTGGCTGGGGGACTTCAATCTTCATCACGCAGAGTGGCTAAATAGCACAACTATTGATACAGCCCTAAATAGCAGAGCTGCTAGATTGGGTTGAGTAACAGGTTTTGAGAGAAAACAACAAGAAGGAAAAACTTATTTGAACTTGTCCTCACTAATCCACCTGTTGCAGTTGTATTTATCCATGGCAGTATTGATAGGAGTGACTGCCACACAATTCTGGTGGAGATGATGATCAGTTTTCACATTGAGGATACCTTCTATCATTTTGTGTGACACTACCATGGTGCAAAATGGGATGGAATTTCAACATATTTAGCAAAGCAAAACTGGGCAGCCATGAGGTGCTGTGGGCCAACTGCAGCAGCAGGATTGTATCCAACCTTAGTCTGTAATATCGCGGCCCAGCATATTTTCCACTCAGTCATTATCGCCACACCAGAAGAACAATCTGGATCAATGAAAAGTGCAGGAGGACATGCCAGCAGCATATCTTAAATTCAGGTGTCAACCCAGTGAAGCTATAACACAGGACTATCAGCATGCCAAAATGTGAAAGCAGCAAATGATAGATTTGAATGATCCTACAATAGTTGGTTCAGATCTAAGTTCCACAGCCCTGTTCCAGCTTTGTAGCCACCTTTTTAAACAAGATGAAATAGTGGTGGAGAAGTAAACAATTGGAAGAGGAGGCTCCACAAACGTCTCCATCCTCAGTGACGGGAAGCACAGCACATCTGTGTAAATGATAAGGCTAAAGAATTTACTGTCTTTAGCCAGAATTGCCAAGGGAATGATCCATCTTGGACTCCTACTGAGGTCCCCAGCATCATCAATGCCAGTTCAGCCAATTTTTTTTGCTCCATGTGAAAGCAAGAAATGGCTGAAGGCATTGGATACGACAGAGACCGGCATGTGAAGAGTTGTGATCCAGAACTAGCTGCATGCCTAGCCAAGCTGTTCCAGTATAGATACAACACTGGCATCTGCCCAGAAATGCAAAAAAAATTGCCACAGATTGGTCTGACTAGAAAAAGTAGGACAAATCCAACCCAGATAATTACTACCACGTCAAGTCTACTCTCAATCATCCGTGAAGTGATGGAAGGGAGCATCAATAGCACTTGGTCAACAATAACCTGTTTGCTGATCTGTGTGTGTGTTCCTTCAGGGCCACTCAGCATTTGACCTTATTGCAGCTTGAGGGCAAACATGAACTAAAGCACTGAACTAAAAAGGCAAATGAGCAAAACTGAAGACAACCACAATCGGGGGCAAATTGGTGGAGTTATACCTAGAACAAAGGAAAATGTCCTAAGTTGTTAAAGGTCAACCATTTCAGTCACTGGACATCATTGCAGAGGGTTGTAAGAAGGATAGTGTCTTAGCCCCTGCCACCTTCAGTTCCTTCATCAGAAGATTAGAGGAGATGTTCACTGATGATTCCACAATGTTCATTAACATTTGTGACTTGTTAGATACTGAAACAATCTGTGCCCTTTTCTGACAAGACCTGGGTAACTTTCAGGTTTGAGCTGATTAGTCACAAATAATATCTGTGCCACACAAATGCCAAGCAATGATCATCTCCAACAAGAGAGAATCCAACCAGCATTATCATTGCTGAATCCCATTATCAACACCTTCAGAGTTACCACTGATCAAAAACTGATTTGAAGCAGCCATATAAATACTGTGACTGCAAGAACAGAACTAAGACCTGGAATACTGTGAAGATTAATTCACTTCTTGTCTCCCCATCTGCAAGGCACAAGTCAAGCTGTAATGGGGTACTCTTCACTTGCCTGGCTGAATGCAGCTCCAAGAACATTCAGCTCAATACCATCCAAGACAAAGCAGCCAACTTGATTGTCACTCCACCATCACTTTCAGCATCCACTTCTTTCACCATCAATGCAGTGTGGCAGGAGTGTGTATCACTACAGGAACTCACCTCGGCTGCTTCAACAACACCTTCCAAACTTATGGTCTTTGCTACCTAGAAGGACAATGGTAGCAAACGCATGGGAATATTAATACCTGCAAGTTTCCCTCCAAGTCGCCCACTGTCCCGACTTGGAAATATATTTCCATCCCTACACTATTGCTCGGTTAAAATCTTGAAACTTCCTGCCACTGACGAATATCTCCATCCCCATCCCCAATACTCAACCCGACAACACTCTGGGTGTACCTATGCACATGGACTGCAGCAGTTCAAGGAGGCAATCATTTTCTTAAAAGCAATTAAGGATGGCAATGCATACTGGAGAGCAATGCCCACATCCTGTGAAAGAATTCACCAGGTTTGTTCCTGGAATGAGAGGATTGTCCTACAATAAGAAGCTGCATTAATTGTGTCTATATTCTTAGGGGTTTTAGTAGAATGAGAGGTAATCACATTGAGACACAACAGATTATGAAGAGGTTTGACAGGTTAGACACAAGAGCGTTACTCCCCACCCCCACCCCCTTTATTGTGGAACAGTTCCACGATAAAGAGTAAACCACTTATGAGTGGGTTGTGGAGAAATTTCTCCATTCAGATGGTTCTGAATCTTTGGAATTCACTACCCCAGAGGATCAGTGAGTATGTTACAGCCAGAAATAGACACATATTTGATCTCTCTAGAAGTCGAGGGATATAGGAAGCAGCTGAGAAAGTAACTTTAAACCAGAACACCAGTCACGATCATGTTGAATAATGGAACAGACCCAAAGAGCCATTGGGTCTACACCTGCTCCTAGTTATTACGCTCTTTTGTTCTACTTTTACCTCACACAGAAAGTGAGCAGTGATAATGTTTTTGCCCCTATTCATCTACAAACTATATAGCTTAGAAAGAAATAGACAGATTTCAATGAAATTAGAGGATTACCCAAGGAAGAACTAATTAGGTTTTAGTGAATCTGTGGATCCGGATCCAGATCCTAGATGTTTTTAAAAGAGCTTCCAAGAAATCAAGAGAAAGTACAAAGAAAACTAAAAGCTAAGAAAAGGGAAAATTCAAAAGAAAATCTCTGCTCCTTTAACAGTTCCTTTTCACCTTTAGCTTCCTTGTTTATCTACACTGAATAGGTGAGCAAAATGCGCAGTGCAACCCTGTCCTAACAGATTAGAAATCACACTACAGCCATTAAATCCAAAAAGGTCAGATGGAAGATTGTATATTGCACTAATGGAATGGCAAGTCACAGAATGGAATCCCCACTCCACGTTCTGACCATTGCATGGACTTCCTAAGCCAGCGGGATCAATCCTTGAGATTGATATTAGTGCGTGAATGCTTATCAAATTCATCTCTGCCATTTCAGAGGTACTAACCCATTTAAAACAAATGGATTAACGCTCCTATTAAAACAGGAGAGAGAAGAATTTGATCTGAATACAATGAAGGTATTATTTTGTGATCTGGTGTTCCCAGAAGAGAGTGCCACCCACCAACAGCACATCAAGGAAATTTCCTAATTTTCTATCTACTAAAATTACATTTAAATTTGTATTAAAAAGGATAGACTGAAAATCATAAGATTTCCCAAAGCATCCCTACACAAAGAGCAACACATCACAGAATCACTCCTTGTATTTTTATGCAATGATAAAGCTCAAAGTAATTTACAAGCTTAAATCTCACTGTTTGTACTGAAAAATAATATTTGAACTTCAGATAAATTAGTTTTATAACATTATATCTTGGTTATTAACTCTTGTTCTACCTACATGTGGTTTGAATTACGGCAACTCTGTCATTTATAATAGAGGGTAGGCTACAATCTTAAATTAAAATAACCTATTGATTCATCATACAGTTCTTTCACAACTATTGTGTAACAGTTTACCTTCATATATCCTAGTATTTTTGAAAAAAAAATTCTGGACAGATTACCTGTGTTTAACATCTGAATTATCCTGGATTTTCTTTGAATTAGTTACAACTTCAGTAATTTTGAGAAATGGGGACCCAAGCCTCACCGGTGAGAATTGAGGATTGCAAAAATTGATCATGCAAACAAACACAGCTGATTCACCACAGCTCACATTTTTTGCGGGGTAGAATCAGGCACTGATGGCAAATGCAAGCTTCATTATAGGTTTCACAATGTGTAAATTAATCTTGCGGCATTCTTGTTGCTTTCCAGATTACTACACTGTTGGTTAATATGTTGATAGACTATGAGCCTATTGTTCCCCGTTACATTCTTCATCACAATGCCAGGGCCAGAGTCAACTGGCCAGCCAATCCTTTTCTCCAGTAACATAAGTTGTTCATTCAAAATTTGGTATTCTTACATTAGTCCTGATGAGTGCAAGGCAAAAAAAAGACAGACTAAGCAGTGTGTAGAAAGCTTGGTCTGGAGTTTGGTAGTTCACATGTTAGCTTGGATAGAGAATTGGTTAATGGAAAGAAAATGAAATAAACAGGTTATTTTCAACTTGGCTGATGGTTACTAATTAGTTTTGGCAAGGATCACTGCTTTGCTCTCAACTATTTTCAGCCATCACAATGTTTTAGATGAGCAGACTATAATGACTTCAATCAGGCCATTGAGATTACCTATTGGAATATGAACTCTCTCATTAAAGAGTCAATTGATGGGCCAATTAGGGAGTCTTTCATTTGTATTTAACCAGGAGTATCAGCCCCTCTGGTACTCCTGAAGGTTGATTGCTGATTGACAGTACTCTGTTGAAATTGTAAATAAAAGGATTTTAGTGAAGAGTTATTATAGGGACCAAGAATAATATATTCAAGTTTGTAAACAATACAAAGTTAGATGAAAAAAGTAAGCACTACAAAGAAGCTGAAAAGTTTGGCTTTTGCTCTGCCTATTATGAACATGATGTAAAGATGCCGGCGTTGGATTGGAGTGGTAAGAACTCAGTAAGAATTTAGCAACACCAATTATTAATCCAACCGATTTATTTGATAGTAAAATGGTGAGCTTTCAACACTCCCGTGTCTTCATCAGGCAAGTGCAGTGTTCTCACTGCACTTGCCTGATGAAGACACGGGAGTGTTGAAAGCTCGCCATTTTACTATCAAATAAATCGGTTGGATTAATAATTGGTGTTGCTAAATTATTATGAACAGCCAAGGGAGCATTTTCCCTTGGCTGTTCATAATAGGCAGAGCAAAAGCCAAACTCAACCAGCATGTGTTTGCTAAACCCCAAACTAAACTTCTACTTTTGGATGTGATTTGGCAACATTGGCTGTACAATCCAAGTAACTACATTTGCAACCAATTCAAGGGTATCATTCAAGATTGTAACATGGCTCATTTACACCTGCTACATTCATATTCAAGGGACCCATTATCTGCAAACAAAAGGGCTATATACAAGCCTCAGGCCTTTTTTTTTGAGTTACCCATGCAAAGTTTTGATAATATTACTGAGTTTTAGTGATCTATGTTGTCTTTTAATTTAGCCTTAAGTTAGTCCAGCTTGCATTTCTGGAGTAAGACAATTAAATAGTTAAAGCACACTGTGAACAGTCACAGCAGCTGTTTAGGTGACAGTTTGTCTTGTTCAAAACAGCCACCTTATTTGCTTTAATTACACTCGGTGCAATTCAAAGCTTCTTTGACAACCTTAAAGAGAGAAGCAAGGTTTGAACTTGACAGCTTTGAACATAACATGAAACCTTATTGAATGTGAAACATGATTATGAAATTGATTTTATCATACTAACTGCCTTGATCTATTAACCATATTTTTACTGCAGCAATGAAAACAAAAAAGGCTGAAAAAACTCAGTTGGTCTGGCAGCATCTTTGGAGAGTAAATGTCTCGAGTCCATATAACTTTCTCAGAGCTAAGGACAGAGGAATGTGATGGGCTACATACCTTATAAGAGAATGGAGTCAGTGGGGCAAAGTAGGGCAGTAGGAGGTGGGAGCTGGGAGAGATAGCAACAAAGATGTGTGCAAGATTTGTGCCCTCCATTTGCTGAGTTTGTCTAGCATTTTCTGTTTTTAATTCAGATTTCCAACATCTACAATATTTTGCTTTCAATTTATTAGATAGGTGAGAATACCTATATTTTAAAAATAAATTCCTTTCATGATATTATTAGGAATTATTACAGGCATCCATTCTTAACTTACTATCTGTGGAAATAGGTCAGCTTGTCTGTATGAATTGTTTACAACAGTAAGCAGTATTGTTAAGAGGATGCTGCCTATATCTAAAGAAAATGCATAATTTGTTCACAGTGGATTATACCACTGGGGGGGGGGGGGCTAAAAGAATTAAGAAATGGACATTGTCTTAGTCCAACTTGAATCTAGCTAGTGCTGAGGTGACACCAGATGACACTCATCCCTAGTCAGTGAAAAGAGTTAATTCAGACTATTTCCAAGTAAAGAATGAGAATGTCAAAATTAGGTTTAAAAGTTGAAAACTCAAGTCTTCATTGGCACAGTTTTACCATTGTGTCCACAGTATAACTCTTATGAGATACAATTCGACATTATTTGAGGGACAGTAGAAGAAAGGCATACCAGTGCTGGCAGCATTCAATGATTCCTAGGCCCTTGAGAGATAATAAAACATCCATGCTGCCTTCACTGCATTTGTTAAGTATGTACAACATCTTCCATAATAAATTCTACTCCATTTATCAGTCTGGCTGTTCATACCTTGCTAGGTCAGACATAAGTGAAGACCACTGTTATAAATTAAATAAGTTCTGAATTCATAGTAAAACAAAATTTTTTACCTCAAAATTTTACACTCAGGAGCTTTGGGAACTATTGTTCCCAGTTGTATTCTCCATCACAATGCTAGGGCCAGAATTGACTTGCCAGTCAACCCTTTTCTCCTGTAGCATAAGTTATTTGTTCGAAATTTGGTATTCTTACATTAATCCTCGAAAGTGCAAGGCAAAAGACTTCAGCAAGATGTCTCTGTTTCAGCAATAGAGATCTGTTAAATGTATCGCAGAGAAGGTGGCAGATAGAGTATAATATGGGGAAATGTGAAGTTATCCACTTCGGTAGGAAGAATAGAAAAGTAGGATGTTTTCAAGAGGTGAGAGACTGGAAAATGTTGGCACGAAAAGGAATTTGGATGTCCTTATAAAATAATAAATGTAGGTATGATAAGCAATTGGGAAGGCAAACAGTATGTTAGCTTTTATTGCAAGCAGAGTTTGGATATAAATAAAGAAATCTTGTTGCAGTTATATGGGTTTTTTGCATGATTGTATCTGGAAAGTAGTTTTGTTATTTGTCTCCTTACCTAAGGATACACTTGGCTTAGAAATGGTGATACAAAGGTTTGATAGATTGATTCCTGGGAGGAGATGGTGGTCTTATGAGGAGATATTGATCAGGATGTGCTAGTATTATCTGTAGTTTAGAAGACTGAGGGGTGATCACACTGCAAAATATAAAATTCTTAGGATAAAGGGTCAGCCATTTAAATTGGAATGAGCCCAAATGTAATCAGTTGGAGGTTGTTGTGCTTTAAAAGTCTCTTCCCGAGAGAGCCATGGATATAACGTTTCTGAGTATATTCAAGGTGAAAATCAATTGATTTTTTTTTAAATGCTAAAGGAATTAAAGATAAGGGGTAGGTGAAAATGTAGAGTTGGGGTACAAGATCAGTCATGATCTTATTGAATGGTATAGTACACTTGAAGGATTGTGTGACATCTTCCTGTTTCGATTTCATGTTATTGAGCACAATAGGTTTCTTAAGACTGAAAATTTTTCAATCAGTAGAAACTTATTTGTTTGCAAACCATGTCGCCTTATTAATATATTCATTTCAATGTTACTTATATCCTAACTGTAAATAAAAGTCTTGTGTAGCATCTAATTCTTTTATCCACCCTCTTTTCAGCTACTACTGTACTTCCAACAGTCAAAATGACCAACAAAGGACTCCCTTAGAGGATTCCATTGCTGCTCATAGTTTTGGAGAAAGTATATCAGTTCTGACATGATCAGATGGCATGATTATATTGCATATACGCCCATTCTTTACTTCGAGACCCACTTCTATTTAGGCTTGTCTTTGGCACATCAACTTCACAATGGGATTGTCAGACAGCTATTCCATCTCTTGGAGGCTGGATTGCAGACAAATTGTACTACAGGGATAGTTCTTCATCTGAGTATGCAATAAATTGTTGCGTTATGCTTCCCTTGCTACCTTATGATATTTCTGAAAAATCAGTTAGCTGACCATCCAAAGACATATAAAGCAAATGACAGAATCTTGACCATGCAGCAATATTTATGAAAAGGAGGTGTCACCTCAGTGAGGTACAGAACATTCACCAGGTGCCAGGGTCCATAGAATTACATAACATGTCTAGTACAGTTTTTTAAAGTTTATTTATTAGTGTCACAAGCAGGATTATATTAACCCTGCTGTGAAGTTACTGTAACAATCCCCTAGTCACCATACTCCAGTGCCTGTTCAGGTACACTGAAGGAGAATTTAGCATGGCCAACACTCAATACCAGCATGCCTTTCCGAGAAAACTGGAGCACCCGGAGGAAACTCACGCAGACATGGGAAAACATGTAGATTCCACACAGACAGTGACTCAAGCCGGAAATTGAACCCAGGTCCCTGAACCTGTGAGGCAGCAGTGCTGAGCACTGTGCCACCATGCTATCTCTAGGCAGCAGGAATGGGCCATTCAGCTCAACCTGTCTTGGCTGCTGTTTATGTTCTGGTAGCTCCGTTTGTTGAAAAAAGGAGCTACCTGTTTTACTAATGTCTTTTAGGACAGAAAATTTGCCATCCTTACCTGGTCTGGCCCATATCTGATTCCAGAGCCAGAGCAATGTGGATGACCTTTAAAAAATACTCTCAGGGATGGGCAATAAATGCCAGTCCAGCAAGCGATGCCCAGATCCCATAAATGAATAAAAAATTTGTGACATATTTTCCACCAATTTTAGCTTAAATCATACTGAAAGAGTATCTGAACATTTTCCAACCTGCATGTGGGAACTATAGTGAGTATAGATTAAATGTAGGAATATCAACTTGATTACACTTAAAAATGCAACAGGTATAAACAGTATGTGTAGTTAAAGATCCTACTTTTACAGGCATTACTGCAATGGAATTGTAATGACTTGCTAGCTAACAATAATGCTTGGATTATAAAGTATTTCATGGGATTATGATATAATGGTTTCATCACATCCTTCTTTCTGTTTGAAAAACACCTGTTGCATTACTTACATTACATCCTGGAGGTCAGGCTTCAACCATACTGTTAAGGTAAATGAACTTCCAAATCCAAGCGTTTGAAGAGGAAGAGTAGTGTAACAATCTGTTTGATTCCAAAATATAAAGCTGCTGGAATTCCTTGAAGACCCTGGTCTCAAATCATGTTTGTCCTCAGTGACACAGGTGCCTAAGCCTCTGGAGAAAAGGTCAACATAGGAGGGTAAGGAAGACCTATAAGGGCACTCTTGGATGCAGAAGTGATGGGTACAGGACAAAATGCTTTCCACGGCATTTGTGCTAAGACAGAATGTGTTCCTTACTGGCAAGCCACAGGTTGCCTGAGATGGCATAGTAGATACACTTTTGTGCGCTCCTATATTTTCAAGCCTTGGGAAATAACCCTGTGAATGAGCAAATCTTGATAAAATGTAACATACAAATAAAAGAATTCCAGTTACTTGAAACAGCAATGCAAAGCTCTTTCTTAATAAAAGACAGATCATTCTTGCTGGAGAATCCTCCCGATAATGTGAATTTAAATGTTTGACTGCAGACATACTGAAGATGACATCGTCACCAACTAGGAGTCCAATACTCTCCAGTACCGAGTTCAAAGTTCAGGAATTGAACTGTGTCCTGCAATTATAAACCATTCCCACTGGGATGGAAAACTCTTTTCTTTCCAAGTCAAGTCAGATTTGCGACTTCAATTTATCAAGTCACGATTAGGAGTGTCATCTGTGAAAGAGTTGAACAAAATATTTCAGTATCATAATAAAATCAAGTTCATGTTTATTTATAAATGACTTACACAAATATAAATGGAGTTGAAAAGCATAATATTTTAGCACCAGTTGCAGAAATCTCTAGGATACTGTTGTTTGGTGTAAAAATACAGCTGTCGACCAGGCAAGTTGAAAATACAGCACAACTATTACTTCAATTTGAATTGTGTGGAGAAGTTTTGCACACTCCAATTTAAGTCCTATCATTGACATGCATGCTTGCAACCTTATTTTCCACAAGTAAACTAATAGCAACACATTGCTGATTTCTATTAAACGCTAATGTTAGTTACAATAAATTAATGTAATAAAGTCCACGTTGTTTGTCCCTTACCCTACATTCGTGCAGGTCCTTAACCCTCGGTAAGCTGATTACACCGCAATGCCATATGGCCTGTACTCTCACACACAAAAAAACTAAAGCATTTGAGATATGAATTATATAGCGACAGTGGGGGAAAAAAGAAAATTAATTTGAAGGAGGAGGGATAGATTATTCCGTGTTTTAAAAGAAAATAAAGTGCATCAATTAGATGCCAATTCGTCCAACTGCGCAACAAGATAGGGTCAGGTTGAGCCTGCTCTTGCTTCCACAGTAATAAGCTATGGAGAGGAGAGGCACACACACGCCGCAATGTCGCTAGGCAACCAGACTGTGCAGTGAGCTGGCTTTCTGCTCAGCTCCCCACAATACCAGCTGTGTATCAATCTACTGAACAAGAACCTACCTGTGCCCTTAATCCTACCCCATCAGTGTTGGGCCTTCACAATTAGAAAGGGTTGTCAAAGCAAATTATATTCCCACACAACATTGGACAAAGGACACGGGGGATTGCTCAACTTTGTTTGACAAGAAGTGAGAGGATTCCTTTTCCCCGATATATTTCTCTCTTCTGTTTTAGAAAAGAGCCAAAATAAAAGTGGCACTTCTATGTTTCTATTGCTCCCTTTTAGGGTCATAGAATCACTGCAGTGCAGAAGGAGGCCATTCGGCCCATCGAATGTGCTCCAGCCACAATCCGCCCAGCTCCTATCCCCATAGTCCCATGTATTTACCTTGCTGGTCTCCCTGATAATAAATGGTAATTTAGCAAGGCCAATCATTCTGACCCACATATCTTTGGACCATGGGAGGAAACCGGAGCACCCGGAGAAAACCCATGCAGACATGTGGAAAACGTGCAATCTCTACTTAGAACGTGATCCAAGCCAGGAATCCCTAGTTCTGTGAGGCAGTAGTGGTAAACGCTGTGCTACCGTGCCACATCTTGTGTGCCATGCCCCTGATGGTCATATATATGGGATACCTAGGGACTCTGAATCCATTTTTCATATCTTGTTCATGTCTAAAAACGGGCTTTTGATGTCACCAAAACAGAAAATGCTGGAAAACCTCAGAGCTTAGGTTGGTTGGCCATGCTAAAGTGGCCCTTAGTGTGGGGGGATTAGTTGAGTAAATGCGTGAGATTATGGGCATAGATTATGGCCTCCTTCTGCACTGTAGACATGCTATGATTCTGTAAGACGCATTGTTGCATAATGTCATAACTGCATCACTTTTTATCCACATAGCAGTTCAATGGACAAGGACTTATATGCTTTAAAGATAGCTGATTAAAGTATTATTTGATTTAAAATACGTAGGAAACTTAGGAGCTAAATTTACTCCTGAAGTAGCTAAATGCTAGACTTTTGATTGTGATGTTTCCAACTATGTGTGCATAACATATAGGTGACGTTTAAAGTTTCTGTGAAAAACTGCCACCATCATCTTATAAACTTGGGTTATAAGGGACAGTTTTCCCTCCTGCAGAGAGATATCAGCAGAGGCCATTTAGTGAACTTTCCATGGGCATCACGGCCTCTGCACTCTCTGACTCCAAGATGTTTGGAGTCATCAGCTCTGTGCTGGAAATCAGTGCGGAATTGATTTAAACATTTAACTTGCCACTTTAATTTCATTAGCAAATCTGGGACTGAAGTCTCTGGGCTGGCTAGCATCTCCTTGCCCCCAGCCCCTCCCCTCCTCCATTCCCCTCACTAGGAGTAATTCACTTCAATGGGATTTACAAAGGGAACAGCTGGCTGACCCCGCTATAGGGAACACAGGCTATTTAGGCCCCGTCCCAGGAGGGAAGACTGTCCCCTATAACCCAAGTTTATAAGAAGATGGTGGCAGTTTTTCACAGAAACTTTAAGCGTCACCTATATGTTATGCATACACAGTTGGAAACAATACTATAACATCACAATCAAAAGCCTAGCATTTAGCTACTTTAGGAGTAAATTTAGCTCCTAAGTTTCCTACATATTTTAAATCAATTAATACTTTAATCAGCTATCTTTAAAGCATATAAGTCCTTGTCCATTGAACTGCTATGTGGATAAAAAGTGGTGCAGTTATGACATTATGCAACAATGCAACTTACAGAATCATAGAGTGTCTATGGTGCAGAAGGAGGCTGTTCGGCTCATCGAGCCTGCACCAACAAAAATCACATACAGGCCCTATGCCCATAATCTCACGAATTTACTCTACTAATCCCCCCAGACTAAGGGCCACTTTAGCATGGCCAACCAACCTAAGCTGCTGAGGTTTTTCCAGTATTTTCTGTTTTGGTGACATCAAAAGCCTGTTTTTAGACATGAACAAGATATGAAAAATGGATTCAGAGTCCCTAGACCCCCTCTCAGGAGGTCAGGGATAAGGGGAGGGTGCTCTCTGGTCCCCTGGTTCTACCTAAAGAACAAAGTGGCAATGCCTAAGCGGCACCTTGTCAATGCTCATTAGGCATCAGGCAGTGCCAAGGGGGAGGAGTATCCACTGCCACTCTGCAAAGGCATAGGTGACAGAGGGAGAGAGGGGATGGTCGGGCCTGACCATCCAGCGGGGGGGGGGAGTGGATTCTGATATGTGAGAGAGTGGTCAAGGAGTTCAGGCATGATAGGGAGGTGTGGAGACATCAGGGCAGGCCAGCAGGGGATAGGGGAGCCATCAGGCTTTGTTCGGAGAGGTCCAGGAGGCCAGCTATCGGGGGTGGAGGGGGCTCAGAGGGACAGCAATGTGGGGTGGTAGGGCTGGACAGCAATCGGGAAGTCAGCAGTGCAGGGCTATTGCACATGCACCAATCTCCACTCTGGCAACTGGCTTGCTCCAGGTTTTATGCAAATTCGACACTTCAATTTTTTGGGGAGAATCGCACCCCCCCACCCCGCCACCATGATGTGTTTTTACACCGATTTACTCAAAGATGCTTCTAGCAGACATAAACCTAAATTTGTCATCCGATTTCAGACTAACGATTATTGTTGTGGGCCAGGAAAGAATTTCAGTCAACTTCTTTACTGAAAGCAAAATAAACTTTAGTTTTACACAGGAACAGGAGCAGGTCATTTAACCCCTTCAGCCAGCTCCATCATGCAATGACTTCATGGCTAATTTCTCTGCCTTCTTCATCTTCATTTATATTCCCTTTATCCAATTACACCCCCACTCCCATTCTCACAATATAAATCTCTCCCAACTTTCTTTGCTCTTAGATCTGACGAAGGGTCATCCAGATTCAAAATGTTGGTTCCATCCTCTCTCCATAGATGCTGTCAGATGTACTGAGATTTTTCAGCATTTTCTGTTCTTGTTTCAGATTCCAGCATCCACAGTATTTTGCTCTGAGAACTTAGACTGCAGTCACTTCAAAACCAATATATTTTTCCGAAGGTGTTCTGCCCAGAGCTTTGCATATTTGAAGGATGACTTCTACCCCTTGTATTTCAGTCTTCTGGAGATAAAGGTTAGCATTTCATTAGCCCTTTTGATTATTGTTTATAACTATTCATGACACTTTAATGCTCTGTGCACCTGCACCCACAGGTCTATTACTGTTAAGATCTTGTTGCTATGTACAACAGTAAGATGATTGTTAAAAGTTTGAGTGGTTATGAGCAGTAAGTGGATATTTAGAAAGACTGGTTAATTCTTCTTCCAGTCTCAAATCAAGGTTATATATAATTTTCCTGCTCTCCAGATTGTCTCCAAGGATCTGACTCCTACTCTTACTCCTAATAGCATGCCATCGAAATATGTACATCATAAAATCCCGAAGTAAAATTAACTACCGTGCAACAGTTGTTCCCCAAATTTCCTATTTGATTTCTTGATGGCTATTATATGGATGGCTTCTACTTTTCTCTTCCCTACAAGTGAAGGTTCCTCTCTGTGCCTATTAAAATTCTTCATGCCTTTAAAGTTCTTTGTTTGATTAGTTTTAAGCCGTCTCTCTTCGAGAGCAAAGAGACTTGGTCTATTCACCCTCTCCTGATCGGTATATATTTCTTGTCATCATGAGATGTGTGGACTATCGGGGTTAGCCCCTTACAAACAGAAAAAAATTCTGTCAAGAGTTTCCAAAGGGCATTTCTGCTGACAACATGAATGTAGCGATGACAACATAGTCAATCATACATTCCCTACATGCAGAAGGAGGCCTTTCAGCCCATTAAGCCAGCACCAACAACAGTCCCAACCAGGTCCTAGCCTCATTTATTTACCCTGCTAAGCTCCCTGACACTAAAGGTCAATTTAACATGGCCAATCAACATAACCCACACATCTTTGGAATGGGAGGAAACTGGAGCACCCAGAGGAAACCCACACAGACACAGGGAGATTGTGCAAACTCCACACAGGCAGTCACCCGAAGCCAGAATTGAACTGGGGTCCCTAGCACTGTGAGGCAGCAGTGCTAGCCACTGTGCCACAGTGCCGCCCATAAATGTTTGTTCTGAGTTTTGTTCCGACACTTGAAATTAGGTAATAGTAAAGACAACATTGACAGTATCTGTGCCATTTCTGGCAGCAAAAAGTATGCTGTATGCTTAATACAATAAGGATAATCAGAACAGGAATTTTCTCTCCAAAGACGAATCAGAAAATTCCTTTATGTTTGTCACACACATTTCCTGTGTTTAAATAAATAATAATAAAATGCATCTCTATACACTTAAAGGATGATTTATTTTCACCACATCAGCTGGGAAAATGCCTGTTGGTTCCTCCAGCTTGATAGATCTAAGTGTGCATAGCATGAGAGGTACCTTGTCAGTGGAGAAAAAAAAATAATTGCCTTAATGGTCTTAGGCAGCGAACATACTTCAACAAAAAACACTGTCAACAGACTTCAATGTAGTTGATAATTGACCACACTTTCTATGCTGGACTTCCACTTCTATAGATCCTCAAAGTAGTGCACCCATCACATCATGAATTAGGTTTTATCAGCTAACAAGGGGACAACATGGTGGCACACTGGTTTGCACTGCTGCCGCACAGTGTCAGGGAACTGGGTTCAATTCCAGCCTCAGGCCACTGTCTATGCATATTTTCTCCACATCTGTGTGAGTTTCCTGCGGGTGCTCTGGTTTTCTTCCATTGTCCGAAGATGTGCAGGTCAGGATAATTGACCATGATAGTGTTGGGGGTTAGAGCCAGGGTGGGATTATTCTTGGTGCAGGCTTAATAGGTCAAATGGCCTCCTTCTGCATTGTAGGGATTCTATGGTTCTATGAAGGTAAAACCATTAATGGTCTAGGAGAGTGATATGCCAAAATGAAACCATAAACAGTTTGTAGTATTTCAAAGAATCTCTTCATACTATATCTGTTGGTGCCATGGGTCCCTCAACATCATCACTCCACCATTTTTCCTGCATGGTTTTCAGTTTGCATATGTGCAAACATATGCCCAGTCTCTGGCAGCACAGTAGCAGAGTGGCTCGTACTGCTGCCTCACAGCACCAGGGACCTAGCTCAATACCAGGTCACTGTCTGTGTGGAGTTTGCACATTCTCGCCATGTCTGTGTGGGTTTCTTCCAGGTGCTCCAGTTTCTTCCCACAGTCCAAAGATGTGTGGGTTAGGATAATTAGCCATGCTAAATTGACCCTAGTGTCTGGGGGATCAACAGGATAAACAAGTGGGGTTACAAAAATAGGCCTGGTTGGAATTGTGGTCGGTGCAGACTCGATGGGCTGAATGGCCTCCTTCTACACTGTGAGGATTCTATGATTATGATTAATGTTGATCACTTATAGAGAATTTATGCTAAATAAATATTTGTAGCTGCAATTTATTAAATTTAGAAGTGAAATTGAGATAAAAAAGGTTCAGTGTTTTGAGTTCCACTTCGAATAATTACTGCCTGTGTTTATGCAACACATTCTCACATTTAAATACATTTTGACAATATTTTACTTTTGGAACCCTTAGCTGTTTTTAGATAACGCAAAAGCAGTAGCTGCACTCCATCAGCAATGAGAAGAGCGGCCAATTGATTTCTCTTTTTTATTCTTTTATGGGGTACGGGTGCATTGGCAAGGCCAGCATTTCTTGCCCATTCCTAAGTGCCCTTGAATTGAGTAGCTTACTAGGCCACTTCAGAGGACAGTGGGTCTGGATTCACAAGTAAGCCACAAGTAAGATTAAGATTTTCAGATTTCCCTCTCTAACGGACATTTGTGAACCATAGTTTCATGGTCACCATTACTGAGACGAGCTTGACATTGCCAAGTCGTTAATTGACTTTAAATTCCACTATCCACCACAGTGAGTTTGAACCTTATTTCCCAGCGCTTGAACCTGGGTCTCTGGATTACTCATCCAAAGATATAAGCATTATGCAACCAGGCAGGGAAATTCTGTGCACTAGTCAGGGGACTAATTTACGATTAACAAAAGTAAGAAGTTGAGATTCAGCTCAGTAGATACTGAGACATCTGATATTGGACAAAAGTTGCAAGTCCTAAAGAAACAAAGGCACAAAGAACTATACTGATGAACCACAAGCTTGCTGAGTTCAATCTTCATATTGTTACAAGCAGGTTATTTTCATGCAGCAATGACTTCCTACCATAGATGTACCTGCCCTAACCCAGTTAGATATGGAACCTATGCACTGACAGTTAAAACCAGGATACATGGTTAAAGACAAATTTAATAGATTATTTGTTAGTGAGTCCAAGTGTTTGGTATTTCTGTGCTCAGCTCAGAACCTGCCTGGCTGAAAGCTGGAGGATTGGATTATGTCAGGATGTAAACCAGATATCACTTCTAACTCCTTACACTCACTCATCCAAACCCATTTCAGCATGACATCAATGGTGCTTGTAAAATCACCACAATGTAGAAGGAGGGCATTCAGCCCATCAAGTCTGCACCAACTCTCCAACAGAGCATCTTACCAGGCCCAGTGTTACAAGGACATTTGAAATAACTTTCATTTATTCATCAGGTAAAGATAGTAGGATGCAAAATATATTATCAAATATCTCTCTTTGAAGGCATTTAATCCTAAAACCCTTGTAACATACCTTCCTGGAGTGTCTTTTCAAGATGAGGTGATGAGTCCAAAAATTAACAGAAAATTCTATTACAAGTTTCATCTGTCACAAGCAGCATTGCAGAGACAGAAAGAATTCTTGAGATGAGAACATTTGGGGAAGATCCCATTATAAGTGGAAGGTGTCAGTCAAAGCAACTGTACAAATTATGTACAAGTTTCCAACAAAAGATCATCCTTTGCTGTTTGGGGCAAATAATATGACCTTACTGAGCTGGCTTCCAAATTATAGTTGATTGATAAGCAAAACACCTTCATGTCACATTTTAAGATTACAACAAACAGGAGGGTTTCTGAGCAATGAAATTACAACTGCCATGAAAATCACAACAGGGATATGCAGTTGGGGTTCTTAACCACTTCAATGTTATCAACAGGAGATCTCCCCAAAGAAAGAAGGATCTTGTTCAGAGATTTCTGTGGAGACTGAGATTGCAATTGTCTTTTTTGCCCTTCATATCAAAGAAGAACAAATTATATGTCAATTTATAAGTCATATATATATAGGCCAGAGCTTCTCATGTATCAGCCCTCAGCAGGTAGGCTACTTGCAAAGTTTGTCTCTGAGCAGTGTTCAGTGATGTGTCCCAGGGTTGGATTAGGAATCCCGCAATCAGTTGATGAAGGTGCTTTAATCTGTCATCTATCAGGAAGGTGGCAGCATCACCATGACCAATTCTGAGATGGTTAATGTTTGTCTACTGTGTGCAAAGAATTTGAACTTTCAAGTTGTACTGTAGGGTCCTCTACAAGGAATCTATTGATAAGCTGCAATTCTTCTAAGCAAAATGCCATTGCTCAAGACTAAGGAGCTATCGCTAGAAAGCTTTCACGACAGTCCTAGGTTTGAAATGGGTTGTTGAGAGGCTGGTTAAGTTGATTTGGATCAGCATGTCTTCCCTGATGTAACAGTTGAACTTTCTGGAGATTGGTTTCCAATACTAATACTAATGATTTGGACTCAGATTTGGGAGGCATGATTGCGAAATTTACAGCTCATACCAAAAAGTAGCAATGAGCATAACTATGGGCCTTAGAGTAATATTAATGGTTTGGTTGAATAGTGGAAAAGTGGAAATTGGAATTCAACATGGAGAACTGGAAGGCCATTCATTTTTGGAGGGCAAAAAGATCAAGGGAACACTCAATAAAAGGGAGGATAGTCAGAGGGGTAGAGGAAGTGAGAGATTTCGGAGTGCATGTCCACAGATGTTTGCAGCTGGCGGGACAGGTAGATGAAGTGGTAAAGAAGGCATATGGAATGCTTTTCTTTATTACACAAGGTATAGAATACAAAAGGAGGGATGTAATGCTGGAACTGGATAAAATGCTAGTTGGGCCACAGTTAGATTTTGGGTATAGTTCTGGTCATCATGTTGCAGAAAAGACATAATTGTCCTGGAAAGAGTACAGAAGAGATATGAGAATGTTGCCAGAGCTGGAAAATTATAATGAGGAAAAAATAGGTAAACTAGGGTTATTTTCTTTAGAACAGAGGCAGGTAACGAGTGATTTAATTGAGGTGTACAAAATTATGTGAGATTTTGATAGAATGGATAGGGCAGTCTTGTTTCCACTAACGAAACAGATTTAAGGCGATTGGTAGAAGGATTAGTAGGGACATTAGAAAGAAAAACCTTTTTCACCCATCAAATGATAAGGAGCTGGAATTTGCTCTCTAGATTACTGATTAAGATAGAAACACTCAACTCTTTAAAAGGAGAGCTGCATGTGTACCTGAAGAGCTCTGACCTGCAGGAAAATGAACTGGGGGCTGGAAGGCGTCATTAGAATTGACAGCTAGTTTTTTTTCTCTCTGTGCTGTAACTTTTCAATGGTTCTAACGATCATATGCAATGTGGTTGAATTGTGCAATGTTTGCAAGCACCAGAATCCAGCAAATTGGTGATAATTCTAAGAGTGAATTTCAGCTGGAAATCAATGGATTTGACATACGAACTTCACAACCATCCCAAAGACTTGTATTCCATTGTACAGTAGGCCAGGGCAAGTGCTATCATACAGAGGGTTTGTGCATTTGCTTCCCATGTGGACCTGATTCTACTTTGTTGTTTAAGCCTGAGTTTCTGCAGATGTTGTCTATACAATAGGGTACAATTAAATATGGTTCCTAAATTGGAAGAATTTGCCTTTGGGTCACAGAAAAAGATTTTCTGGGCTTGGTTTGCTTGACGGTTTTTGAGGTGGAATATTGAAGTCATTTACAGGTTAGACCGAAGTTACTATCAGCAGAAGTAAGTCTCCATCCTCCGTAAATCACTGGCCACAGTCTCTTCGCTGGTGGACAGATTCTTGTGTTGTGTGGCCAAGGCAATGTCAGCAACATGTGAGAAATTGTAAGTTCTGTTTTGGGTAGACTACTGATTCAAATATTTGAATAACTAGGATTCAGGAGTGTTCAGTGCTCTATATCTCAATTTTTTTAGTGTCAGTAAACACGCAAAAGAATCAATTGCTAAGCTTCGAATTGAGAAGATGGATCATAGTTCAGCAAGAATAATTGGTGAAAAACAGCCCCTTCATTCATTCTGTGCCATATGCCATCATTGTGTTCATGAGTGCCACAATGATTTGAATTGTCATTGAAAACCTTCTTTGATATACATTGTTAACATTGCTACTTGATTGCAACAGTGGAAATCTGCTTGCTCCTTAGGGAAGCTGACTTGATGATTGGGGCTAATCTATAGAGTAGCAACCTCTCCAGCATTCTGTAACAAGTACAAAGTAGAAAGATCAGGCAATAGCTGGGGGCCTCACAGGCATTGTTCCCTTGCTTCAGCAGAGCAATTATTTTAACTTGCTTCAAATAGTTGGAATTTTCCCAGTTCCCAATATCTTTGAAAAGAAGGAGGCCAGCTATCTATTTGCTTTAGTTCCCTGTGCTTTTAAAAATTCTGGGTAAATACAGTCTGTTCTGTATATATTCTCAATATTCCAGATTTGGTTTTCAACAAAGCCTTATTTAATTCATCCGAAATTAACATGTTTAATGATCTAGATGATGCCATCAAATTTGTTGAAGATGGCCATATCATCTGGAGTCAAAATGCCCACTGTCCACTGGGGCCTTTGATATTTGCATTAAGTAATTGCAAAACATCTGCTCTGATGATCATTGTGTGTTTGTAGACAGAGCTCACCTAAGATTTCCTTAAGGAATGAGCGGAGTTCTTCTCCGCTAACTGTAGTTGTGAATGTGGCTATGGCTTTTCAAACCTGGATACTAATTTTACAACATTCTCTCAGGAATATATTGGACAAGCCATGGGATCAATTCAAGAAACCCAAGTTCTTGAAATTCATTCACATAGTTTTCAGGCCTCTAACCTGGCATCACCTGGTCTATAACAGAACCGTTTACACCAATTTTTTTCCAAATAAATGTGGCTTCTTTGCACCTTTGCAAAACTGACCCAATTTTACAAACACTCAGTGACACTTCACAAAATTGGACTTCACGTCTAATGCTACATGAATTTAAAAATACATTTCTATCTACAATTAAATCATACATCCACAGAGGACCCTGACTATGAATTGTTGGATGCTGGACATTTCACTAATATAGAGATAAAGCAGATGGGCTTTACCTCTCAGTTCAGTCATGAGGGTCCCAATATGCATACTTTACAACACCACACACTATCTAGTTAATCAGTGTACACACTGATTAGGAGTTGTCTTTTTCTTCATTTAACAGTGCCTATCAAGGTGTTTTACATTGTTTTTCTGGTAATATGCTGAAACCTCAGCATGACTCAACCGGGTGGTTGAGAAAGGAAAATACATTCCCCAATTAGTTTGTATCCTGGTTATGTATGCCTTCGTGGAAGCTAGCCAACACGCTGTTCCAAGAACCTCGTGCCAGATGTCAGTGGAGTACATTCATTTTGCATCTGTTTGAATCTCCAGAGATCTGTACTGTAGGGAGAAACTCTTTAGAATTAGATTGAATTATTTATGGATCAAAAGGGTTTATTTTGGTTGAACAGTATTATACAATGTCGGTAACCTCACTTTACCAACCTGCAGAATGCTGGAAAATGTAGCTTTTTTTTCTTGATTAGTCCTGCAACAGGTTCTCAATCTCAGCCACATCACAGCTGGAAATAAATAAGTCACTTACCATAGGAAAGAAAATCCCAGTTACTGAGACCTCAATACATTCCATTTACAGGTAATAGAATTCTATATATAAATGACTAGCTGTTACTTAGGAATGGAGAATGCACCAAGTGTGAGAAAACTTAAATAGGATGGCCAAGTAGAGTGACTTCTAAGTCTGTAAGATACAGGAGGTAAGCACTTCACATTGAATGCACATTTTTTAACATTCGCTATCATTCTATCTTGTGCTTATTACATCTTCAAAATTTTCAGTAGCAAAAAATGTATTTGGTATCATCCACTTTGTTAAATCTGAATATAAAAATTGATGGGAAAAAATGCAACTACTTCATACTGAACTAACATGCAAATTATTTTGCTACCGTTTTCCACCTCATATGTTAGATGTCTATATTACTGTTTCTCATTACAATCCTTCTTCACACCTTTGAAATCAATTTACCCTGAGGTAACACTGCTTTCAACAAAATTGAAGCAAGTCTAAAATCTGGTTTGAGAATATACAACATAATGATGTGGCGGTCCAACAGTTGCATAGGAGTTTGGTGATTGTTTTAAGTTTGTGCAACTGCCCCACATTCAAATGCACACATTTATTTAATTCACCCTGAGGAAACTCATCTGCAACTCCCGAAATGAAGGCTAAGCCATTTTAACTCCCGGGCCTCATAACTTCCACAATCTGACTTCCAGTTTGGAATGGGAAGCATTAAATAGGAAAAATTACTTAACCAAAGGCTATCTGTCACCACCAAGTAGGTGACAGGATCATATTAGCTCCAAGAGACATCTCATAAGGTTCATGGTTCAGGAAGAGGAGAGCAGAGTGTGTCCCAAAAGGGAAAATACAATAAAATGGGGCATAAGAATATGGTCTGAGTTAACTTTACATGCCTTAAAATGCCTTTAAAAGGGAGAAATAAGAAATCTAGTCTGAACTGCTTTTCCCTTTGGAGCGGAAGAGAGGTCTAAATTTTCTCATCGGGCCTGGAACAGCATATCAGTTCCAGTTGATCCTACAAGACAAGAGTTAAACTTATTCATTCAAGCCCAATTTGGTCTTGGGTCCTCATCCCATTGTCTTCGACTGGTGGCAAAACTATGGTAGTTGCACTGCTGAAACCACTGGTTTAAATTTCTGTTCAAGACCTGATGAGATCTTTGAGAGTCCCATACTCATGTTGAAAGAAGAACAACCTATACAAGCACTTGGAAACATTGACGCCATTTCTCAAGAATTTCTGCAAATTCTCTGTCGAAGTTACAGTTAAAGTTGGATTTAGATTTGGTTTATTATTGTCACATGTATTAATATACAGTGAAAAGAATTGTTTCTTGCACGCTATACAGACAAAACATACATTCATAGAGAAGAAAACAAGACAGTGCAGAATGTAATGTTACAGTTATAGCTAAGGTGTAAAGTAAATCCATTCAGAAGTCTGACAGCAGCAGGGATGAAGCTGTTCTTGAGTTGGTTGATACGTAACCTCAGATTTTTGCATCTTTTTCCCAAAGGAAAAAGGTGGAAAAGAGAATGTCCAAGGTGCGTGAGGTCCTTAATTATGTTGGCTGCTTTGCTGAGGTAGCAAGACGCGTAGACAGAGTCAATGGATGGGAGGCTTGTTTGTGTGATGGATTGGGAGAATTGCTGCAGAAATCCAATCACAAACTGTCCTGACTATCAGAGGACAGATAATGAAGAATACAAAGAAGTTCCATTTCTAAACATAGGGGCATAATGTGCTCCATATTGCCAACTACAAAATTTAATACCCAGCCTAGGTCCCTTCATAATTCAGTCTTTTTATGTTGCACCACTAAAATGCTGACAAGAATTTTCATTATGACACACAGTTCCAGCAAACTTAGTATTTTTTTAAGTGTATTTATTCATGCCATTAGTCGGCTTACATTAATACTGCAATGAAATCCTCTAGTTGCCACACTCCAGCACCTGTTTGGTACACTGAGGGAGAATTGCCAATTCACCTGACAGCACATCTTTCGAACTGTGGGGGTAAACCAGAGCATTCAAAGGAAACACATGCAGACACGGGGAGAACATGCAGATCCCGCACCAACAGTGACCTAAGCTGGGAAACAAATCCAGATCCTTGGTGTTGCAAAGCAGCAGTGCTAACCATTGTGCTACCGTGCCGTCCTTGTTTGGCACTCAGCCAAATCTCCATTCACTGCAGCAGGAGGGTAGAATCCCATTGGCATGAACAGCTGGAGAATCCCACCCATTGTTTCAGTGACAAGGTAAGTTCCACAAGGTTTAAGTTTCCTTAAACTGCCCACAATTTAATCAGGCAAGTGTTTAAATCAGCCAATAAGCATTAAACATTTTCCATTCTGTCATAAACAATTGCAAATTTGTTGCTCACAGTATGTTAAGCCTTCCATGTATATTGAGCAGAGGCAGACGTTTACTGGATAGTTTGCATCTTCTTTGGGTATATAGGAAGGTGTATAATTCTCAATCATCTCTAATGAGTATCAGGTTGCAGCTTGCACAGCTCAGCCCCAATTTCAATAGCAAATATGTTCAATAAGTAAATGGCACCTTGTTAAGGTTCAATTATCTTTTGCACTTAATCCCTTATAAGTAGTGTGGGGTTACAGTTTCAATAGTGATTTGCGACAGTCTTGTTCAATAATAATGCCACTTATCCCTTTAAACTATCCAATATGTAGCTACAAGCAAACTGCTTTCGTATCAACATGCCCATTGAAAGCAGAGGCAGTGTGACCTACATTGTTTGATTTTGAGTGGGATGAAAAACAAAGGGTCCTTGTGGTGCACATCCAAATGTCTCAAAAAATGGCAAGGCAAGTGGAAAGTTGAGAGTTACGAAGGCATTGGTGCTTGGTTTTGTACTTCTGGGCATTCAGGGATTTAGAGGGGGAAAGATGCCACAAAGCATCATCTGCCCTTGCTGCTGTCCAAAGATATGCAGCTTAGGTGGATTGGTCATGTAAATTATCCCTTATGTCCCAAAGTATGTAAATTACATGGATTAGCCATGGTAAATGTGTGGGATTATGGGGATAGGTTGGGGGAAAGGATCTGGATAGCATACACCGTCACAGTGTCAATGCAGACTTGATGAGCCAAATGGCATCTCCTGTGCTGGAGGGATTTTATGATATTTGTCTTCATAGAACATTGCACTTTCCAACACAACTTTGTAACATTCACAAACTTATAGACATCCCACTTATAATACCTTCAGCCAATCTCCAGAGGACTTCAAGAGTCACAGATGGTCAACTGATAGTATATTACCATTAACAACTACCTTCTGTTTCCTAATTTCTAGGCAATTAATAAACAACTTACAAAAACATCTTACATCCCATGAGCTTCATTTGTGCCATAAGTTTCCTGTGAGGGATTCTTTTCAAATACTCAGTGAAAAATCAGGTCAGCATGTTCCATTTTTTGCAGAATTCAAGCAGAAGGATTTCATCCAGCACAAAGATGCACTTTTAACCGCAGACTGTGTCCTGGTTTGTAATATCATTTGCACTTTTAGGCTTGCTTCTAGATATCCATTGGAGACTCCATGCGGGAGAGGGCTAATTCACCTGTGTAGCATTTCACGCCCAGCAGGCTCTTTGTGATAAAATACAGTAAATGAGAAGTACTAGTTAGATGATGTCTCATTAAAGCCTGTAGGTTATAGAAAGGAAACATATTGAAATTAAAAGGTTTCAATTTTGAGGTCCTGGGAAACTTCATTGGAAGAATGTCAGTTGCAAGTTGCCACTGAAATACAATTCCATGCTGGAAATGGTATGTGCGTGAGAAGCAATGAAATAGCTGCATGATTGTATAAGAGCTTAGTCTGAGACAGCAGTAAACATACAGCTTTGTGGTATGAATACCTGGATAGGTACCTGGTCAGTGGTATTGTCTGGTAGCCTGACCATGACAGTTTCTTTTAGATGTACTACCTTTTCCCCAATCCGGATAAATGTGAGGGAATGCATTTTGGAAGGTCTAATACAGATAGGAAATATGTAGTAAATGGCAGAACCCTTAAGCGTATTGATAGACAGAGGGATCTGGGTGTAGCACAGGCATACAGGTCATGCAGATGGAGAAGGTAGCTAAGAAGGCATATGGCATGCTCGTCTTCATCAGTCAGGTGGCAAGTCATGTTGCAGCTTTATAGAACCTTAGTTAGGCTACACTTGGAGTACAAGTGTTGGTGTTGAATTCTGGTCACCACATTTCCAAATGGATGTGGAGACTTTGGAGAGGGTACACAAAAGATTTACCAGGATGTTGCCTGGTACGGAAAGCATTAGCTATGAGGAGAGATTAGAGAAACTTGGTTTGTTTTCACTGGAACTATGGAAGTTGAGGGGTGAACTGATAGAAGTCTATCAGATTATGAGGGGCATGGACAGAGTGGATAGTCAGAAGCTTTTCCCAGGGTGGAAGAGTTGATTACCAAGGTGCGAGGGGCAAGGAAAATACAAGACAAGTATTTTACACAGATGGTGGTGGATGCCTGGAACTCGCTGCCGGTGGAGGTAGTGGAAGCAGATACGATAGTGACTTTTGAGAGGGGTCTTGACAAATAGGATGGGAATAGAGAGATATAGTTCCTGGAAGGGTAGGGGGTTTTAGTTCAGACAG
The DNA here is from genome assembly GCA_024679065.1 of Sphyrna mokarran. Classification (NCBI taxonomy): domain Eukaryota; kingdom Metazoa; phylum Chordata; class Chondrichthyes; order Carcharhiniformes; family Carcharhinidae; genus Sphyrna; species Sphyrna mokarran. The sequence continues at coordinate 54,431,231 of JAGIQG010000012.1, forward strand.
GTGCAGGCTTGGAAGGCCAAAGGGCCTGTTCTGGTGCTTAATTTTCTTCGTTTTTTGGTCCTGTAATTTCTGTGCACGGTATTGCCATGTTGTCATGACCCTGAAGTGTCGTACCACTGGGATTTGAAAATGTTATTTAGAAACGTGAAATAGAGCAATCCTCATCACACTGCCACTTCATCAATCACCGAACGTAAGGTACAGGTGCTGCCACCGCTCCATTTATACCTCCCTAAAAGACAGCGCAACAAAAAGTACTCTAAATATGTTACAAAGAATACGTTGCTTCATGCCAAATAAGACACTGTTTTGACGTCAGCGCGTATTTTGTCAACCTTTCCCCCGGCTAATATAAGGTTCCATTTCCAGCCTTCACATTTACAAAGGGCCAGCAAAACGTTTGCTTATTTTCTCTCCACAGATGCTGTCAGACCTGCTGAGATTTTCCAGCATTTTCTGTTTGTATTACAGATTCCAGTATTTTGTCTTTATTTCATATTTATTTTGCCAGCCACAGCTTTTGGTGGCTACATGCATCAGCCAGCAGAGTACTTGGATCAGCTTCTTTTCTCCCCAAAGAATTTCAACCCTTGAAAAGGCTGCAACAATTTATACCATTCTAACACATATTTGCTGCTGTGTGATTTAAATTCTATTGCATCCCTATAAGGATTATTTGCCTGCCTCCACTTCTATTTGGTGAGTTCCTGTTGCCAGGCTCAATATGTGTCAGAAATTGCCATGAATGACTTATTAGGCCAATTCCAGTAATTTCTGGTCCAGAGGGAAATCAACATGTTTTACATTTTTCCTTCTCGAGGCAAAGGAAGTGTACAGTATTGAAAGCATAAGAAAGAATATGTATCTTAGCTTTGGAACTGGAAATGTATGAAAGCGCAAAGGCTGGATCAGAAAATCAAACCTTGTGTACGTGCAGGAGAATGCAAGGAAATGAGAAGTGAGAACAGGGTAGCATATCTGAAATCTTTGAAAGAAAAACAGAGGGTCGTTCAGAGGAGCTGTACCCATAGTGGTCTTCATAAAATAGAAGTAGACAAAAAAGGTTATGGGAGAAAGGTTGTAAAAATGAGAAGAGGATCACCTAACGGATGACAAGCAATTTTGTACCTCCCCCCAGAAGTATAAAGATTAGGCTTAGGAGCCATATTGTGATTTCTCTTGATGCTATGTGCTCTGCAATTTTGCCACCTTTCTTCTTGTCCACCAACTTTATTATGACTAGATTTCTCACCAAAAAAATGTTACGAATATATTATCCAGGTTACAGCGTTGTAAAATACTGTTACAATCAAGCACTTTGAATAATATGTCTCTGCTGGGACCAATTTTACTAGGAAACCTGTCCAAAGTAATATGGTAACAAGCAGAAAAAAAGACAAGTGTCATTGTCGATTTGTGAAAGTAAAGACAACTGCAAGCAGATTGTGTTGAAGATTCCACTTATCATTAACTATTGAAATGTATCATTTTTTTAAAAGATTTCAGCTCCACGCCTTCAACTATTTTCTTTTTATTTGACTAAGTACCGAATGGTTAATAGTGCTAATCCATGATGCTAATTACATTTTCATACTCACTTTTATTGTTGATGCTTTCTCTAGAATTATGAAAAGTTCCTTACCAGGGGAATATTTAGATTAAGTAAGTTTATTTGTTGGTCACAAGTAAGGCTTACATTAACACTGCAATGAATTTACTGTGAAAATCCCTTACTCACAACACTCCGGCACCTGTTTGGATACACTGAAGGAGAACTTAGCATGGCCAATGCACCTAACCAGCGCGTGGGAAAAAAACTGGAGTATCTGCAGGAAACTCACACAGACACAGGGAGAATGTGAAGACTCCACATAGACAGTGACCCAAGCTAGGAATCAAACTGCAGTGCTAAATACTGTGCCACTGTGCCCACCCTGTGCCACTGTGACAATGACAATAATGAAATTGGAAAGGATTTATTTTGCATTCCATTTGAGAAATTAAATGGGAAAACATGGTGACATGCTTTTTGGAACATCTAAAATTGAATTTGAGGATGTTTGAGTGTTTCACAAGATTGTTCTGTGTGCAAATTGTGCTCATGTACAGTTTAGTGTGTCAATACAGTATAGAATTGAATGAAAAGAAGGCATATATGGGAACAATGGGAAATGTAACCCTAACAAAGAAGACTGGTGTCATTATGAATGAACATTACACATTTGGTTGAAAGTGAATATAAATATGAAATGAGGATAAAGTAAATGTTTTTTTCACCATGATGGGGCCAGACGCCTTTGGTGGAGTGTCTAACAAGTGTTGTCCGAGAAATTCAACTGCTATGGAAATATATTGAAATTAATGAGATTTTAGACTGCTATTGTATAATGACAATGAATGAAATTGCGGTGAGAATTGCATTATGTCAAAGCAAACAATTGCCAAGTGAGACTGTTGCAGATTACTTTCTTGAGTTAAAGAAACTCCTTCTCTGCTATGGAATACTGTGAATTTAGAAATCAACCTTCATAGGAGGCCTAAATAACAATATAACCCAGGGTAAGTTCTTGAGTAAAGGCAAAAAGCTGATACAGCAGGAGGCCTGCAATAAAACCATAATCTTTATATTGGAACATTTATATCTAAAATAGAAACAACAGGAATAAAAACTTATTTTCTTTAATTTTTAAATCCCTGTTCTCAACACAATTGATGAGGAGCTCATTGCTTTTTAGGGAAAAGTGGCTTTGTCTCAAAGGTTCAATGGGCTAATCATGGTCATTATACAATAGCAGTCTAGAACCTCATTAAATTCAATATATTTCCGTAGTAGTTGAATTTCTCAGACAACACTTGTTAGACACTCCACCAAAGGCATCTGGCCCTATTATGATGAAAAAAACATTTATTTTATCCTCATTTCACATTTACATTCACTTTCAACCAAATGTGTAATCTTCATTCACAATGACACCAGTCCTCTTCATTAGGGTTAAGTTTCCCCATTGTGCCCATATGGGAGAAAGGAAGTTGATCGAAGTTTTTCTTTTCTTGGGCAATCATATAATGAGGGACCAGAGGCACATGTAGGGTGGACCAGTTAAGGGTGGTAGATTCTCTTCCTTAGAAAGGTCAAATAAACTTGCTAGGTTATGTGGCCATTCTATTCCTTGTAGCAGCTCCCAGATTGTTAGACAGCGGCAAGGAGGCACAGTGGTTAGTACTGCTGCTCTCACAGCACCAGAGACCCAGATTCAATTCCGGTCTCGGGTCACTGTCTGTGGAGTTTCAACCAGTGTCTGTGTGGGTTTCCTCCAAGTGCTCCAGTTTCCTCCCACAGTCCAAAGATGTGCGGCTTAGTTTGATTGGCCATGCTAAGTTGACCCTAAGTGTCAGGGGGATTAGCAGGATAAACCTGTGAGGTTACAGGAATAGGTCCGGGGTGGGAATATGGTTGGTGCAGACTCGATGGGCCAAATGGCCTCCTTCTGCACTGTAGAGATTCTATATTTAAGGAATACCTTTACACATGTTCTGCTAAGATTTGAATCCATAAACCTTTCAAGTGCCAGTATAGCACCACAACAGAATTCGTTACAAGCTTATTAGCACAGTATTGCAAACCTATTTTGGAATTTGGAATTGCTGCACAAATCTCTCAGATACCGCATCGTAATTTGAGGTCTTCCTATCCTTATGAGCACAGGAGGACATCAGCACTGCATGGTGAGCAAGTTTTGGAAAAAAATTAATACTTACTGGATGGTTGGAAATAGCACCTACTGTGTTCTCTGCAGCAGCCAAAGAAAATGACTTCCTCAGCATGGAATATTTGGACACATACTTGAAGAAAAAAACAATACACCAAGGGAAACATTTACATTTGTATTCCGCAAATTAATTTAACACTTTCAAATCCAGGTTCAAATCATTTGGTAACTGTTGAGGGTGCTAAACTGATATGGCATCTTGCTATCTGACAGAGAGTCCATATCTTTTAATGAGGTTTCTCCCAGCTACCATTGCAATCTAGGCAGAAGATCAACCAAAACCTTAGAGAAACTGCCCAACAGTACACACCATTTGACAGAATATGCAATGCAGAAACAGACCATTCTGCTCAGTCAGTCAATCTATGCTGGAATCTTTTGCCAATCTTTCACCACAAGCAAATCAGTAAACTGTTAATTATATTCTGACCTTCATGTACTCCTGCCTTTGTTCAGGTTTCTATCATTTATTTATTTTATATTTTATTGGACTTTTCGAAGGGGAAGACGGATGCAAAGTCTGGGGCGTCTCAAAACTGCTTTGTATGCTTTCAACAACAATCTAATTCCATAATTCAAATGGAAATAATTTTGATTTCTGTGCAGGGATCAAATTTTGTGTTTGCATCAGGAAAGAAGGTCTCTTTAAGCTGCAGGTCCCTATGGTAGGGGATTCCCAAGTGCTGGTAATTTTCATCGGCATTCAAAAGAGGTCAGATCAAGAGTCAGCATGCTGCTGCCCTAACACTACCCCACACCAACGGGAAGTGGACAGTTTTGAACTGATACAATTTTGAATGAAGACAGTTGGTTTTGGTTTGTGAAATGAATTACATCAGCATTGGTGTTGCATAGATCACATTATCATGAAATGCTATACAAGAAGTTACATCTATGTTTACCACAGTAAATGATGGTCATCTTCCTGAAGCAGATAGGGGATCTCAGAATGGTGCAAATAGAAGTTGACGATATCTGCAAATACCCCTGCCATTGGTCCACACAAGACCTGAGTGCTGTTCCGGGTAGCCCACCTGGGCCGTAGGTTGACTTTTGAGAAGACTGCTCTGATTTTGGCAACAGTGACCTCACTTACAGGTTCGTCCAAGGCTTCCAGGATGGAAGCTCTGGCTGACTTCACGCTCAAAGTGGGCATAAAATGTTTTGAGCTCATCAGGAAGGGGTGCCTTCATCTTGTGGCTAGCCTAGGATTCTAGCTTGGTCTTCTTTGTGGATCTCTGTAGACCACATCTGGCTTTCTTGTATAGGTCAGGACTGCAAGACTTGAATGCCTCAGATCTGGACTTCAGCATGCAGTGATACTCCTGTTTGTCCATGGTTTCTAGCTGGGAAACATGCATATTTGCTTCTTTGGCACACAGTCTTGTATACGCTTACTAATGAAATCATTTATTGTAGTGATGTACTCATTAAGGCTGGTCACAGAGTTTTTAAACACTGATTCTAAGCAGTCCCGTAGGAGATCATCTGCTTCCTCAGCCTAATATTGCATGGCTTTTTTGACAGATTCTTCCATTTCAGTTTTGCTTTTAACCCAGGAGCAGGAACACATCCTTGTGGTCTGATTTGCCAAAATATGGGCGGGCGATGGATAGAACAACATTGTGAAAAGAGAAAATGCATTATCAAATGTATTAGAGTATATTATCTACTTGATAAAACACCAATCAACACTGTGCAATTTTGAAAGGATAGGCAACTTCAAATCCACACCAATTATTTGATATATCCCCATTGCTTTATATTTTTTCCCTTGAAATTCAGCTCGGCCATCTATGTAGCTGTTTCAAAGTTTTGACTGAATTCTTGAAGCTCACTTCACTCTTCTGTCTGTTTCAAAGCTTTAACATATGGCTGAGCTCCCAGCTGTATTCAAAGGGTCTTCACAGCAAGGATTTTTTACACAGTTGTTGAGTAGAATGTTAGTATGAATACTAGGCTGCCTTTCAAACCACTGATGTATTCTGCTCAGTAGAGGTTGTTAATACACCTGTCCAGTAGTATGTTAGCTTGCTCATCTGAATAAATCTATGAGCTTCTGAAGCTTTTAAGTAGCTTTCAAGCAATGTTTGTTTATTTTGACAGATTTTTGAACTTCTAAAAAAGGACTTTTTTATTACGTAGCTACTGAAGTTCATTTTTAGACAAATATTAATTTTCAAATATTTTCAGTGCAGCTCATGAGTTTATTAGGAATTGAACATGTTAAAAAGGATATTTGAGATAAAGGATGAAATGGTTAAAGAGGTGTGGATGAGGGGAAGGGGGGGCATAGAAGTTGAAGAGTGAGAACGCAAGAGTAGAGGCAACAACAATTCAGTGTAACAGAAATGAGTTTTTATTTGGGGATTTTGTTCGGGTAAGTTTTTCTCTCGCTATAATTTAGATTGAGTTGAATTCTAACTTAAAACTTTAAAACTGAAAGCTAATTAAAAAGCCTAGTCCAATGGAAAATGCAAGGCATTCACAGTCGTATGTTATTCAAGTGAAAGATGTCACTTGCATAGATGTTGATTGCTGTAGCAAGAAACTGATTTAGAAGTGGCAGCTTGAGTGTGAGCCACCATCTCTACAACAGTCTGGTTTTGTGACTGTACAGAGTACAGATGACGAGGAATGAGTGTGATAAAATGCTAATTTGAGAATTTGGTACAAATTCTGATCTGTACAAGTGCTGATTTGGTGAAGGAGTTTTTTATATCTCATTTCAGCCTCCCAATAGCAGGACGTTTGAATGAACTTACATTAAATTGATCTTTCTTTACACCCTAGCTCTGACTGTACTTCAACATGCACTCTCTCATGTCCTTCTCTATGAATGTGATGCCTTTTCTGTATAATACATAAGAAACAATACTTTTCACTGTATATTAGTACATAATAATAATAAATCAAATCAAATCAAACATGTATATGATCCACTGGAGTCAGTGTCTATGGCTCAGGGAACTTCAATTCATAGTTGATAAGCTGAATTCTGAACATCAGACATTGCTGATGAAAATCTCACTAGCTGGCATTTCCAAGGATTGTGACATTGGGAAATTTCCAGTGTTCACAAAGGCCACCCAAAATATAAATGATCAACCTTCTCTTTGACTTGGAGTTTCCATTATCAACGTATCCACGCCACCAATTGTTTTAAATTATTCAACATATTTCAGTTTGAATAAATTGATCGTATCACAATCAAATTATAAAATTTGTATCACAGTAAGCAAATTATAAAAGTTTACCTAATAATTTATTTCTGGGATGTAAAATAAGGTCATTATAATTAGTTATGCATTATGTTAATAATGATTTACATTCAATGGACATAGCCAAAAGATAGATCAGAAAAGATTTTGTACTGAAGAGCGTTAACATTATATACAGAGAGATATTTCATGATAGTACAGCTATAATTATTCACTCATAATCTAGTTTTATCTGTCATGTGCTGCACCATAGGATCAGAATTTAACATTGTATTAGCCTAAGTAACAGAAATCAGTGCCCATGCCTGAGCTACACTGTGTGTGGGCAAAACACTGTTGTTGCAATTGTCCATTCAGCAGTCTCTTCAATGAAGCATACTTTTAGAATAAAAAGCTTCTTCTAAGCTTCAGATAGCACCAACAAATACTCTGCGATAATTTTGGTCCGCTGGTGCCGCTAGGTCTCTTTTTCAGTTATTTAAATTGCTCTGTGAGTATTTGGCAGATGCAATATAGGAAGGTCCGAACTGCCAGCAGAAACATAAGTGTCTCAGTCTGGGGCACAACAGGCTTCCTCACTAATTTCTAAGATAAATAAATTTTACACCAATTGTAAGTCCTAGATTTACTGAAAATTACATTTAGGGATATTCCTCCCCTCCCCCTCACCTTCTGCCTCCTCTGCTAACTCACTGAACCAGCACAGTTCCATAGTTATTAGTGACTGTTTGGCATCTTTTGATACAACCATTTTTTTCTATACTTATTTAAGTATAGATAGTTTGTAGTGGAAAGTTGTTCAGCTATGGAATACACTATAGCCAACTGTGATCCTATCCTTGCCTAACAGCCATCAAGGCATGTTATCTAGCGGCTGTTATTAGAGTGAGAACTTTGATTTTTAACCCCAGCCCAAATATTCTCCAATGACCAAATGCCACACCTCGTTCAAACATCTGAGATTAGCGAACTCATTAATTCTGGTCCTCGTGGCTCAATGCCACTACAGTCAACAGCTTTACCAGCTGAACCAAGAGTGTGTTAACATTAACTCCATTTGCAGAAATAATCTGTACATTAATCCATTTAAAAAGGACAAAAACCATCCATCGCCACCACCTTTGTTCAAGATCTAATGCTGGACAGTATCTTGCACAGATGCTACAATAGGTTTGTTCATCTAAATCCCTTTCAGTGGCCTCATTCCAAAAACATGCACGGCAACCATCTGGGACTCGTACTTATTTTCTTTTATTTTTGCAGTAACATGGAGTGAAGTTAACTGAATCAAAATTGACCAAATTTAACTCATATTTTAATCTTTTAGTGGATAACAAATCAATAACTATATCATGTAAAATTTTCCAGGCAAATTTAAAATGACCAAAAGTATGCCATTTTGCTGGTGAGATCTCGGTGAGGTATGATTCCACTCGCAATATCACAAACAAACCAGTTAATGAGAATTTGCATGCAATAAAGTTGTGCTTAAGCTTTGCAAGCATGTAAGTGTGAATTTAATTGGTGTAAATAACTAAGTATAACTTATCCAGAAGTGGAATACTTAAATCCTTGCAGTAGTGGCTGAAGAGATTTGGTTTTGCAAAGACTGGAATTTGTATCTGCTAATGGACAATGCATTTGACAGGCATGTTGTGATTTGCAGTCTGTAACTGGCAGCAGATTATCAAGAGGCTGAACTCAAGATCCGTCATCATGCAAACCTAGAAATGCTACACAAAAATTTCCACAGCCTGAAAAAAATATTCAATATAAAGAAAATAAGTCCCCTTTCCTTAATGATATAGCAGACACGCTTGACAGTTTTAAGTGGCATTTCGAGCATTGCTGCCTCACAGTGCCGGGGACCCAGGTTCAATTCAGGCCTTGGGTCACTGTCTGACTGGAGTTTGCACATTCTCCCTGTGTCCGCATGGGTTTCCTCCAGGTGCTCCAGCTTCCTCCCACAGTCCAAAGATGGGTGGATTAGCTTGATTGGCCATGCTAAATTGACCCTAGTGTCAGGGGGATTGGCAAGATTACTATGCGGAATTACGGAAATAGGGCCTGGGTGGGATTGTAGTCTGTGCAGACTCGATGGGCCGAATGGCTTCCTTCTGCACTGTAAGGATGTTCTGATTCTACAAAGTTTTATCAATGAAATATTTCCAAATATATGTAATGAATAACTAACTGGTATGTCCATTTTTATTGCTTTACACTTCTTATAATTTAAAATCAAACTTGCATCAAACAACTGAGCAAAGAAAATAGCAATATAGGAATGTAAGAATATTGGAGTAGGCCATTTAGTCCCTAGCGTCTGCTCGACCATTTAATTAGATCATGACTGATCCGCACCTCAAGTCCATTTACCTGCCTTTGTTTCATGTCCCTTGAGGCAGTACCTAACACAAATCTATCTACCTCAGTGTTAAAAAATCCAATTAACCTAGTATCCATGGCATTCTGGAGGAGCAAGTTCCAAGTTTCTACTCCTCTTTGTGTGAAAAGGTTTTTGTTCCTGAATAGCCCACCTCAAATTTTAATAATAGATCTCTGTCTTTTTAGTTTCTCCGTTAAAGGAAATTGTTTCTTTGCAACTACCTGATCAATTTTAATATTTTGAATACGTCAATTCGATCACCCATCAATCTTCTAGGCTCAAGGGAGCACAAGGTTTGTTTATGTAACCAGCCCTTATAATTTAAGTCTTTAGGCCCCAATATAACTCTGAATCAGGAAACATGGTAGGCAATGTGGTGAAAAGGTAATAATTGCAGAAGTACTGAGAAGTAAAGGAGATGGGGATAGCTGACAGATGAGGCAGCATTTGTGGAAAGAAAAACAGAGTTAATGGGCATGATTCCCAGGGCCCGTTTGCTACTGCTGCAAATCCCATAATGGTTGCTAACTCTCATAAGATGGCCCTAATGGGATTTGTGGCGGTGAAATCTCAGTTTCAGATTCTCCCATGCTCCGCAGCAACGTAATCAGGTTCATGTCCAGAAAGAGCGTGAACCAAATTTCATGGAATCATACAGCACAGGAGAGGGTCTTCAACCCATTGAGTCTGCACCCAAACATTAGAAACACCTGAACTCCTACTTAATCCCATCTACCAGCACTTGGCTCAGAGCACTGAACGTTATGATGTGCCTTTGAAAGGATGTGAAGCACCCGTCTCTCCTACCCTCTCAGGCAATGCACTTCAGACTATCACCACCCTATGGATAACTGGGTTTTCCTCGCTTTCACCCGACACTTCCTGACCCTCACATTGAACCTATGTCCTGTCATAACTGATCCATCAACTAAGGCAAACAGCTGCCCCTTATCCACTCTGTCCATGCCCCTCATAATCCCATATATCTCAATCCATGAGTTTAAATATCTTTTAATTTGTTTAAAAAGTTTAATTCAGTTGCTCTTCTGGGCTTCTTCCCCTGCTGGTGTGACATCGTGCGGCAGGAATCACTGCTGCTTTTTATAAACAAAAACCAATTGTGACGACCATGCCGGGGACACGAAGGTGAGGATAGCCTCAGGGCAGTCAGGGACATGCCAGAGTATTGTACCCTAACACCTTGGCAGTGCCAACTTGGCGGTCCCAACCTGGCAGGCACTGCCAGATTGGCACAGCTAGGAGTAAGCTCTCTGTGCAGCTCCACTGAGGGAGTTTCCATATGTGTCTGAAAGGGGGGATGGTAGGGAAGGGAAGGTAGATGGGGATGGATGATAGGGGATGTTGTGTCTGCATTGTGGGTGGGAAGAGGGGCAGAGACTATGGAATGGCTGTCCTGATGCTGGGCCGGTGGGGAAGGGGGGCTGCTAAGGTCAGGTCATGCTTACCTCGTGTGTATATGTTGGGGGGGACGGTGGGGAGGGAGGTTGCCATTCTGCATCTGAGATTTGGTGGTGTTCCCCTTGCCTTCTGGGCATCCCAATGTTCATGGGAGCAGGGGGTGGGTGGTGATGGGGGTCCTGATGTTCATGTGGGGGTCCTAATATCCATCTTGGGGCAGGGGCCTTTAACTTTACTTTGGGATCGGGGCTCGTTTCTGTGAATCCTGGGTTTGCTGGTGAGTTTACACCCCCCACAAGCTGGCTTTGTGATTCTGGGTAGCCCTTTAAAATTGCACAGAACGCTGCTTGATCGGGCTAGAAATGGCAGCTGTGAAACCTACGGGTTTCACACAACTTTTCTCGCCTGATCCAGCACTCGGTGCAATTTTGAGAAAATTCTTCCCCATGTTTGAGTTGATAATTAAAAGTATCACCTGACCTGCTGAGCATTTCCAGCGTTCTTATTTCAGATTTCTGGCATCTGGAGTATTATGCTGCAGTGTGTATTATATTACACTACTATTCTGTAATATTGTTTGTATAACATATTAATGTCCGACTGTATAAATCTATAGAAACGATAGTCTCAATGTATAATTGTAATGAGGTACTAATAGTGTCTCAGCTGCTCACTTCAAAAAGGTTGGCCTACCAAGTGGTCTGAAATTAGCCTGAGAACTGCACCGTTCAACTGAATATGTCGTGTCATCGCCCACTGTGAGCAGTAGCCCAGATATAAACAACTCATGTCCATTATTTAGTGATGTGAATAAAATAGCACAGGTTAAGGCATGGGTCACAAGTGATGAAGATGTAGCAGAACAGGTGGTTGTGAAGGGCCCAGCTGGTCTGAGATGAAAGTCTGGATCCTGCCAGCCCCATGTGAGTTGCTTCAGAGCACTCACTCTAGGTATGCCAGCTTTTGAACAATGGATGTCACAATGCACAGAATATGTTGAGTAAGCACTTGCACCACATTTATAGCAGAGCTTAGATTGGAAACAATATTAGTGTCCTGTGGTGACAAGCTGAGTAACACAGACCATTGATACAATAAGAACACTTTTAAGAATATTCACACTGACACAAAGTGCAAAATGAAAAAAACAAACATTCAAAGACAGCTTTGACTCACTGAGAATAAACTTAAAGGGAGAGTATTGAAGGCATCACAGAATGTTTTTCTTTCCATTAGATTTTTTGGCTTTGTGAAGTCATGGTCTTCAGCAATGGGAATGGACGCAGAATTGCTCAAATTTTAGTGCCCATTCTATTACATCTGTCTATAGAAGTGATTGCAGGCATCATGCTCAGAAAGCACCACGTGTCCAATGGTTCTTGGCATTGTGGCAGATACATCAGTTAGTCACATCTACAGGCAGTGCAGTGGAAATGAAAACAGGGAGGGATATAAGAATAGCTGCCAATTCACTGTCACCTATTTTATACTATTGCACAAAGTCAAGATCTACCCCACTTGTCTACATTTGTATTGGGGACGGAGACGGGGCATGAGCACACATACGCATGCACACACACACACGCAACGGGGCTGAATATGGTGGACCTACCTGGATACTTATCTAGGATATGTTACGCTGGTTAATATGTAGTCTAAATTCAGTGCTTACCAGCACAACTGAATTCAGTACTTCATCCGACCCCTCCAAACTCCCTCACCACCATAACCCTGACCCGATCTGATTGGCCACCCAATGCAACAGCTCACATGCCAACTCAGCCATCTACTCAAAGTCTTGAGGTCTTCAAAAACTTGCCTAAATATGGAAGTTAATGCCGTAAGAAGGGGGCATACCCTCTTTTTGTCTATCTTCCCCTGTTTTCATTGCTGTTCTAAGTAAATGGATGCACTGGCCCGTTGCTGCTGCAACCAGGGTCAGAAATCCAAGCTGCAATAATACAACATGGTTGGGTCACAAAAATCTTTGTGTGCTCGAGCAACGCGCATAACATTAACCAAATGAGCTTGGCTAATGAATCCTTGCAGTCAACTTGAAAAGAACAAAATATTTTAGATTCTACAAACTCAAAATGTATGACTGTGTTTATTCTGTCAGTGAAAAAAAATCATTAATTTTTAATGATTGAAGTTAGAGAAAGGAAATGTTTTTAGTCCGAAACATACACCACTTTCGAATTCTCTAGACTCTTCCTTGCAGGTAGGATTAATGCGGCAGGATTATTAAAGGCAGACTGTTCTACTCAGGCAGGTGAAATTGACAACAATGCAGGTCCAATAGGTGCCTACTCTTATTGAGGTTTCCTTCATGAGTTTCTCCCATCGACATTTCCTGACTGCCAGTATTTCTAGTAGGACTTGTGAAACTATATAGATCCTGGTTCATTGAGCTGTTGAGTTCCTGCGAGGTAACTTACAGTCATTCAAAACAATACTATATAGAATCAAGTGGTAATTCTGTGTGTATGTTTTCCCCATACAACTGACTTACCATGGATTCAGATTTTGTCTTCTTCAAGGCAGTTCTTTGGACAACAAACTAATGTTTTTTTTTCCATAATTCTAGTTAATATAGTCAGACCCAGTGAGAAGTTATATTTCGAACTTATAAAGAGTGCATTATTCACACCTTTACTCTCTAAGGTGGATGACAAATTTCTTAGAAAAAGTAGCCAAGCATGAATCACCAATCATCTTGTTGATGATTAATTATAAGCAGATGTCCTCACAAAGTAGCAGTCTCTGAATGCTAACAATTAGCATTTACTTTCAATTTATTCAAATGGTGCTAAATGTAGTCAGAGCTAATGCTCCATCTTTTTTGCCTTGCTGATGAAAATGTCAAGAATTGCTATTAATAATAAAGGAAAGCATTTGTTCTGATAAAGGGTATGGGTGTAATGGCACGGCAGCAGTTGTGCTGACAATGCAGAAGCAGCGATTTCACCAAATGCATACCAAATTGTATGTATATAAGTTTAACTGAGTATAAATTGCTGATAAAATAGTAGAAGCAAGATTCAGAAATATTTGCCTGGCTCTGTACCCATTGCTTCTGTAACTAACATTATAGAATTAGTCTGAACTGAAGTCTGCTCAAGTCGACTGTCGTACAGGTCACAACTTAGAAGGGCTAGTCTCAAACCCACTTTTCAATTCTCATTTTATTTTCTTTCTCCAACTAAGTTTCTCAATAGATATTCAGATGCTCCTAAAACATGGGGCAGAATCTGACCAAAAAAAGTGACAAGGAGTCAAGTCTGACTGAAAACTGGCATGTTGGCCAGTTTCCTATCCAGATTTTCTTACACTTGGGGCCCAATTTTACCACTGCATGGGTGTAAAGACTTGATAAAGTCAGGCATGAGGTGATTAGCGCAATCCACGCCCGTGTCCACGGAGATGCCCACTTTACCAAAGCCCAGAAATGGCCATGATCTGAACCTCTTCTGAAGCAGGTGCAATGGCAATTTAAATGCATCATTCACTGGTGGGGCATGGAAGAGAGGTCTGATCGTTCTCTGGTGGGGGCAGAGAGGAGGGAGGGCTATATTGCTCTCTGTTGATGGGTAGGGGAGGGAGGTCCGATCACTCCCTGGTAGAAGGGAGGAAAGAAAGTCAGATGTATCTCTGGTGGGTGTCGAGGGGGCGATCACTACCTGGTGGGGGGCAGAGGAGGAGGGAGGCCAGATGGATAGCTTTTGGATGAGGCGGGGGGCAGGGTACAAGGTCTGCTTCCACTCTGCGGGCAATTGGTGAGAGGGAATGGGGGCAGAGAGTCGCAATCATTCTGGGTTGCCGGGGGGGCGGGACAGTGGGTGGATAAGGGGAACTGTTACGTTCTGGAGGTGGAGTGATGTTTGTGGTAACCATCGCTCCCGCTTTTCGCTCCTGGGCCGCTTTATCAGCTTTTTGCAGTCTGGGAACGGTGTGATAGGGGGTGCGTTTTTTCAAGCTTTTTTCTCACTGCGCAGTTCAAAACTCCGATCGGAGCTGAAAGTATTTCGGATGTGATAAGCCCTGCCTACAATTCAGACCCATGATTTTTTTTTCAGGCTAAATGGCATTTGAGAGCAGTTTTCCAAGTCAGATCTGAATTGTACCCAGATTCAGCACTTAAGAATCAAAATGATAAAAATCGGGTCCTTAATCAAAAATAAACAGATCGGGGTGTTTCACACTGTCATATTGAAACAAAAGGGGCTGGGGGAAAAAATAATTTTCACCCCCTTCCCCATCATGGAGGTGCCATGGCAGCAACCTGGAAGCGCTAGTCAGTGCCAGGAGAGTTGGGGAGGCAATGCCAGGCAGCATTATCTGGACAATACTTAGTCATGTTCCTCTTCCCTGGTGGTTATTCTCATTTTTATGCCTCTGTGTATAGGTTCACATCAGGATGAATCACTTATGTCACGTCAGTGAGTTTTGAAAATACACCTAAGGGTAACTATATGACAACGAGCAGCGGCAGTGGGGGCGAGGGGGTGTGAAGTTGTTAATGATACTTAAGTTTATGAAAATATATTTAAATCAGTTGGTGTGAAGCTGATAATGTTGCCAGCAAAGGACAGAGAAAATCGGAAATTATAATCTTGCACAAGATTCATGATTCCTGAGTTTCCCCGAAACTTGCGCTCCCAGCCCCATTCCCACTGTCAGAGAGTACAGGCTGAAGTTCACCCTCAATGCACTGATCATTTTCTCCAAATGAGATAAATAAGGTATCTCTGAAAGAACTATTTACAAAAAGGACCTTTTCATATAAGATCTTAGAATATCTGGTTAATAAATCTCACAGCCAAAAGCCTACTCTACTGTGCAAGACCAAAAATGTCTTGCATTCTGCCAAGTTCAATACCGTAAATATATTGTAATAACTAACAATAACTCATCAATGGGTCATCTGGCTCAGCTGGTGTGATGATGTCTTCTGAGATCTCGGCTGATGTTTCAGTTCAGCACTGAGAGAGTGTAACATTTTTTTAAAAAAAGGCCATTCTTTGCATATGTAAATTCAAAGGTTTATGTACATAATTATGGTAGATATAAGGATGTAATATAATGTTTTGAAATTGGTCCTTTTATTCATCTTAGGATATGCACAATGTTGCTGTGTTTATCAATATAACACGAGTTATTGCATTTCGCAATGTTATAAATGTATGAAACACTTTCAAAATGTTTCTGAACAATGTGTTCAGATATAATAAAAGAATCCATGATTCACGTAGAATCATGGAATCCCTACAATCTAGAAGAAGGCTGTTGAGCCCATTGTGCCTGTACTGACTACAATTCCATTCAGGCCCTCTCACCGTAATCCCTTATGTGTTTACCCTGCTAGTCCTTCTGACACTAACGGGACAATTTATTAGGCCAATCCATCAACCCTGCACATCTTTGGACAGTGGGAGAACAACCCATGCAGACACAGAGAGAATGTGAAAACACCAAACAGACATTGACCCCGGACCAGAATCGAACCTGGGTCTATGGTGCTATGAGGCAGCAGTATTAATCACTGTACCACTCTGCTGTCTATCTTGTAGGTAAAATCACATCTAAAATATTTAATGCTAGAGCAACTTGTTAAAACAGTTGCTTCTTGGCTGACCTAATAATAAAGTGGTTATGATGCTTGATTCTTAAAAATATGGACATGTGTTTGAGTCACAGAACAGTCCTGCTCTACCCACAAGCTAAAATTGTAATGGATTTTGTCAGCTGGACAGGCTGGAAATCTCCTGATAATAAACCTTTTCAATTTAAAAGGAAAAGAAAAATCTGACAATGCATCTTTCCTTAGCAGTGAACACTATCAGTCGAAAAATGGATCATATTTGCCGTCACAGGACTACAGGAGGGAGTTGGCCAGAGCTTGGGCATATAACTTCTCATACTTCTGCATCATGGCAAAGGACTTATGGGAAAAACATGACCAAGTTATTCCTTATTTCTCAATACAAGTAGACTATTTAAAAAATGCATGTTTGGTACTTATAAAGCACCAGAAAACATTTGTTAGCCGAACACATCTTTAACTCATTTGTTGCTAAATGAGGCATGGACTGAAGTTTCGGTTCTGTTGAAGGGATAAGCACATAAATTTTCCAGATTTTGTTTTCACTTATCCAGGATATTCTTCGAGATGTCTGGAAAATCATTTTACTGAGTTCAACATATGGCGTAACGTGATGATAATTCTTGCTGAAGTGCTGCACTGAATAAATATCACACTGGGTCTGGACCCATTGACCATTATAATCTTCTGCCTACCTTCCTAAAAGATAGGGCCTTTAAGACAACATCCATGAATAAGATTATAGGGACACACTCGAAAAACTTGGTTCTTGAGAATGCGATGCTGTTAACTGTAATGAAAAGAAAAAAAAAAATCAGTTGATCACGAAACACCTGCTCTTTTTACTGCTCCTCAGGCAGCTAATGAGCTACTTCACAAAAACTTCATTCATCGAACTGTGGATTGAACAACTGGCGTAGGGAATTGCTCAACACGTGAAAACAAAGTTGTGGCAGGTCCAACGATCACAAATCCTCGTGGATTAGGTAATTAAAAAAAGTTATTAAACAAAAATGACAAACCAGAATTCAGAGAAGCAGCATAATGAATTTAAAGGATATAAATACAGAAATAATATTTCTGAGGGTCCTGAGTGTCCGTGTACGTGAATCATAGAAGGTTGACATACAAGAAGAGAAAGTGTGGAGGCGATGCCCTAGCAGTGTTGTCACTAGCCTATTAATCCAGAAACCCAGCTTTCGGAAACCTGGATTTGAATCCTGTCGTGGCAGATGGTGGAATTGAATTCAATAAAAACCATCTGGAATTAAGAATCTACTGACGACCATGAAACCATTGTCGATTGTTGGAGAAACCCATCTGATTCACTAATGCCCTTTAAGGAAAGGAAATCCGCCATCCTTACCTGATCTAGCTTATATGTGACTCCAGACCCACAGCAATGTGGTTGACTCACAATTGTCCTCCAAGGCAACTAGGGGTGGGCAATAAATGCTGACCAGCCAGCGACTCCATGAA
Organism: Sphyrna mokarran; assembly: GCA_024679065.1. Taxonomy (NCBI): domain Eukaryota; kingdom Metazoa; phylum Chordata; class Chondrichthyes; order Carcharhiniformes; family Carcharhinidae; genus Sphyrna; species Sphyrna mokarran. Next base: position 54,449,108 of record JAGIQG010000012.1, read on the forward strand.
CGTCCCACAAATGAATAAAATGAGGTAATTAAGAAGGCTTTTAGCTTCTATACAAATGCACAAATACACATACAGCACATGAATTAGGAGGAGTAGACCACTCAGCCCTTTGAGCTTATTCTGTCATGACTGATCTGAATACAACCTCAATTCCACGTTCCTGCCTGTATCTAATAACATTTCACCCGCTTGTCAATCAAACTGCCTTAAAATACTTTGTGACAAAGGGACTGCAGTAAAAGAGTGTAAAAAAAACTACAAGCATATGAATATCAGTGAAACCACATCTGGAAAACAGTGTGCAGCTTTGGTCTTCTGTCATTGACTCAACATCAAGAAGAGCACAGGCTGAAAGAGGAAAAAGAAACACATAGGTAATGCATGGCTATTACTCTCACATGCAAATGGTTTGCAATCAGATGACACATTTATCAATGATTAACATCCAAAATTCCCTACCTGTACAGAAGAATAGTGATAAGATTTTAACAAGTCTGGCATTAAAATATATGTAACAAGGCAATGGAATTTAAATACTGAATGTACTGCAGTTTCCATGAGGCAAGTTTTTCTGTTTCAATTCCCAAAGTTCTAATTTTTAAAGACAATTCTTGCACATCCTCAGAAAGAATTGAGTGGAATATTTATCGTTCCTCTATGTCGTATCTGAAGTTCCTATTTTAGGAAGTTGCTGTGCAGCTTTGTAGCTGGAATAAATTTGAAGGCATGCAGTCTGTCTAGACTGAAGGAAAAATCAAAAAGTTACTTTCTGTTCCATATTCTTCATCTATGTTTTGCACAGTTTCTAATATAAATGTGTTCAGGAACATATCACATAATGAAAAAGGTAATATGTTTGAATAGCTGCATTTATGTACACACGCTGTGAGTAAAATTCATATCTTTCATGTAAAGCTAATTGTCCTCCTGTGAATGCTAGGGAGTCTCCTGTATGCACAGGGAGTGGCAAAGCTGGTGCTAACAGTCCTACTACTTAAGCATATCACACAGGTCCATTATATTAATGCATTAAGCACTCACCAAAGTCCAAGCATTCAGCCACAAAAAGCACTCACAATACTTATGTTATTTGAAGGGCCATGTGCCTAATTTGTGGTAAAAGTGAATTTGAAGAATTATTTTGCATTAGATTGGAATTACTGCTGAATGTTTTGGAAGGTGTTGTGGTGAGTTCCTTGATTTGGCGAAGGACTTGTGAATTATCTCCACACAGGATGCAAACAGGCATGGATGTGGCAGCAGCAATGCCTTGGAGTCTTCAGGTCAACAAGAAGCAGAGGCTATGGATGGGGCAAGCTAAACTCTTACTTAACCGTGTCAGGAGATCATCTGACAGGCCAGCTGTGGTATTTTTAAAAGATTGTCTTGCAGACTATGAAGGTACAAACAAGCAAGAGTTTTATGAGAAAGGTGTTTACTCTACAGGCTGTTCAAATAGATTGCCCATTTGTCTGCAAAGACAGATGATGATGTCATCAATATGTCAAATGATCGGATTCTTAAAGTGATTTTGTTCCAAGTAGGAATAAACATGAATACGCACCAATTGATGTATCCAGCACTCTACCTCTGGCAGGATGCCATCATCATCTTTTCACAGTTGTTTTGTTGCAATGTTAATGTAAGCCTATTTGTGGCAAAGAAATGAACTTCAACTTTAAAAAAATCATCCCTTCCCCTCTATTAGCATTCCAAAGGGACTATTCCATCTGTGATACCATGACTACTCTCAGTTAGCCAAAAAACCTGTCCCTTTTCTATAGCACCTACCCAAATGCAAAAGATGTAAACTTGCCCTTTTTCCTCCTTCCTTCTCAGCAGCCAAGGCCCTAAACACACCTTCCAGTGAAACATTGATTTACTTGTACTTATTTAAATTTGGTATACTCCTATATAATGGGTAGACCAAATGTAGGCTGGATGAGCTCTTCGCAGACATTGATGTTCAGCCTGCAAGCAAGACCTTTCGAGTGCCTGTCATTTAATTCTCCAATCTGATATTTCAGTACTTGGTCTGTTGCAAAGTTCCAATGAAGCTGAATGTAATCTTAAGGAACAGCACTTCATCTTTTGACAGGAAACTTTGCAGCCTTCTGGACTCAAATTTGAATTCAGTACTTTGGGATCATCACTTCAGTACTCATTTAGATCGGTGTAGTACCAGCAGCAGCCACAAGTAGCAGCCAAGACTCCCCTCACCTCCACAATATCAACTTCTTTTCTGCAGAGGCTGCTAGATTCCTGAGGATTTTCAATACTTTTTGTCTTTATTTATTCAGCATCTCAGTATGCATTCTTCTGTCAGAAGTCTTTCTAAACAATGGCACAAATCTCAAATACTATCTGCCTATGTAAGTGCAGTCAACTGTGGCACTAATTCTGTGGAATTTTGAGGTAGCTTATTGTTCAATGATGCACTCAATGTTGAGAGTATGATCTTCAAAGCATTCCTGATCATTGTTCTTCTGACCTTCTCACTCTCAGGGCTATGGATCTACTCCCACGGATGTTGATCTTCATTGCTATGCATTTCTACCTCTAAGTACCTGATCTCTTGACCAATGTTGCCTTCATTGCTGTTAACAATATTTACAATATGCACTGGACCATCTCTCCTCCCACTTTATGGCCCAGTAATCGACCAGGGATGCAACCTCCTCCACTGACTGAAAGCTCACTGATCAGTCGCTCTGCTCTGCTGGTGGCAACTGTATCAATAGATGAATGCCCCTTAAGTGTTAGTAAACAAACCCCTGCTGAAATAATCTATTAATACACAGAAATATACATAGAAAATTGAAGCAGGAGTCGACCATTGAGCCCTTTGAGCCTGTTCCACCATTCATTATGATCATGAATGATCCTTTATGGATCATGCCATGGATGCATGGCTGATCTTATGATCAAGATTAATGAGTCTTGGAGCTCAGCCAAGTATTCATAATGAGACCATTTGGCAAAGCAGATGTCATGCCATCTGTTTCTGTTGACATAGCTACAGAATGGATTCTAAGATTCATTAATGGATAAGATTGAATGACATAATTGTGAGGCTATCCTAAGTTACTATTTTGTTGACCCGTTTCTTCAATGTCTGTATGTTTGTATGACAAGATTAAGAGGAATAAAATGGGATAAAGCTTCGGTTCTTGCAAATATGAATGACAGTGTCTGACATTTCTTTAATGTTATAAAAGCAGCAGTTTTTCTCAATGCAGATTTCTGAATGGGTGTTTTCTCATGAACATATAAGATGTGCCATTGTTATTATATAATTCATTGGTTCTGTATATAATGCATTCTGAATGCATGGAGAGTGGAAATGAATGAATATGAGAGGTGAAGGCTAGATGGCCAAACAATCCAAAAAACTGGGATGCAGTCCCAGAGAACAGAAGCATCTAACCAGCCCATCACATACTCACCTGCATCCGTGATCACACACAATTTTTTTTCCAGTAGGTAGTCTCACAACACCAGGTTAAAATCCAACAGGTTTATTCTGGTAACACAAGCTTTTGGAACATTGCTTCTTCATCAGGTCCCCTGATGAAGAGGCAATGCTTTAAAAACTCATGCTACCAAATAAACCTGTTGGATTTTAAGCTGGTGTTGTGGGACTGGTTATTGTACCTACCCCAGTCCAATGCCGGCAACTCCACATCAAATTATTTCCAGCGTCAGCAGCCCCACTCAATTCTTCCCCTGCCTCCACAGAACAAAAATAGTCCTTGCAGAAGGCACTTGTATAGAGATGGACCTGCCAAGGGAGGAAATTTCCCATTTGAGCTCCCCGTCTTATTAGCAAAAATCTTCCCCTGGGTTATGGATCCCCATTGGGATCGTAATTCTATTGCCCAGTCCTGTTCTTCATCATCTAGCTATGTGAATGCTAACATGGGTTGGCCTTATTTTAAATATTGTTAGCAGCCTTAGATATCCAAGTATCAGACTATTCAAATTGTGGAAAAAGCATAGTGAGGACTCATTAGAATTATTCCAGCAACTAGAGATTATAATAATGAAAAATTTATAAAACCAGGACAATGGTTTTTCAAAATAATGAAATGTTTTGCATGGGTAAATAGTGAAATTATTATCACCAGAAAAATAAAGGGGAAGTTAGAAGAATTCTTTTTCATAGGGCGATTGGAAAATAGAATACCGCACCACAAGAGATTGCAGAGACAGAAATCATAATAACATAATTTAAAATTAAATTGAATAAGTAGTTCAAAAGAAGAAATATAAAAGAATTTGAGGAAAGAGCAAGGGAATGCAATTAGAATGGATAGATGCAGTTAAAGGGCTAGCACCAGCAGATGAATGGCCTCTTTCAATGCTGTATGTAGTTGTTGGATGGGGTAACTCAGGGGTCAGTGCTCACATCTCTTTGTTCTCTTGCATACCATGGATTTTGAAACTTGACTGCAATATTGTCAAGTTTGCAAATTCACCTAAAGCTTTGAGAAGAATTTGAGAGGGCAGATGAAAGTGTTGAACGTTGAACAAAACAATGTATAACATTAGTCCAAAATGAATCGAGCTGGTGTTGCTCTCATTGCCATTAATGGTAATGTCCAGACAGTGGTGGGTAACCGATAGGGTACAGAACAAGATTAGTGTACTACTTACTAATCTACTGAGGCTATATTAAGGCCATATGTATGATGGTCATTATTGCTATTACTGAACCTCAGCAAAAGAATGGGCAGATATTCAAAAAGGTGCAGGGAAGAGTAGCAAGAATAATTCCAATGTAATTGAGATGACTCATGAGAAGATGTTTAAAGATAGGAAACTGAGAGATTTGTTTAAAATATTAAATTGTTTAATCAAGGTAAAATTCCTACTTCATAATGTCAGTGAGTTTACAGAGGCTGATCTACTATCTTATGCCTTTTGTAACCATGAACTCATCCAAAACTCTGCTCCATAGCATAGTTCACAGCAAGTCTTGTTTATCCATCACTGCAGTACTTGCCAATTGATAATGGTTCCTGGTCTGGCTGTACCTTGATGTTTTTGAATTCCTGTCATTGTTTTCAAAATGTTCTACAGCCTTGCCTCTTCCTATCTCTGTTACCTCCTCCGGCTCTACAACCTTCTTAAATCTGTGTTCTTCTAATTCTGTCTTATTGGAAAAGTCACTCCTGCCAGTTCTGACTTCAGCTGCCATGAATTCCCTCTCTAAACTCTCCAACTTTCTCCACTCTCCTTGGACACTCCTTCAAATGTAGCTTTTTGACAAAGCATTAGGTCAGCTATCCTATCAGCTCCTTATAAGACTCATTGCTGCATTTGGATTGCTAAGGCTATGTGAAGTGCCTTGGGATGATTTATTGCATCAATAGCAAGGTGATAGCCTAGTGGTATTATCGCTAGACTATTAATCCAGAAACTCAGCTAATGTTCCTGTGACTTGGGTTTGAATTCCACCACGGCAGATGGTAGAATTTGAATTCAATAAAAAAAATCTGGAATTTAAGAATCTATCAATGATCATTAAACCACTGTTGGAAAAATCCATCTGGTTCACTAATATCCTTTAGAGAAGGAAATCTGCCGTCCTTACCTGATCTGGCCAACATGTGACTCCAGACCCACAGCAATGTGGTTGACTCTCAACTGCCCCTCCAAGGACAACTGGTGATGGCAATAAAAGCTGGCCAGCCACTGATGCCCATGTCCCATGAATAAATCAAGAGAAAAAATAATTAAAGGTGTTGTATAGAAACAAGTTGTTTTAGTATGTTGTTTTTGGTTCTTTTTTTTCTGCTACATCTTTCCCATGTTCATTGTTACATTGTTAACTCTTCAGTTAAGCGGAATAATAAAATCACTCTAGACTTCAAGCCTAATTTGAAGTTCAATCTCTTTTCTGCTATTTTATAAAGGGGCTGATACTGAAACCCATTCTTTCCCAGGAAGACTGATATTGTATCACTGTTAATATTTTGAATCTTAAGAAACATTTGGGATAGGAAAACCCCACCAGCAGCACCCTGCATGTATTTCTAATTGAACAGTGAAATCTTCACTAAACATTTTACTTTGATATTAGTGACAAAAATTGAATGGTGCTAAAGAAGAACTGTCAAGTCTCACAGTAAATTCAGAACAATTTAACAACAAGAAGGCCAGAATCATTCTTGAGCTTGCCATGTTGCCCTTGCTCATCAGATTTGCATTAAACTTCATAGTTCCAGTCAATAATGGTGATGCATTTCAGATAAGAGTAAATGATTAAGGCAACATTAAGGAACTTTAAAATTATTTTTGAACTCCTCAGCTGTGAAATTCAACCCTTAGCATTTGGTTTCTCAGTATTAAGAGAGCTATTTTGCATTCAGAACCCTATAAACCTGATTTGGCATCATCATTGCCACTTTAGGGCTCAATGCCCCAGCTAACATTCTCCATAAACCCCCATGTCTAACATGTGTTCAGCAGCTGGAAGGAGAACCCCTTCCACCAATGTTTCTTAAAGGGATTATCAATTACCTAGAATCATAGAATCCCTACAATTCAAGGGGCCATTCAACCCAGTGAGACTATACCGACAAAAGTCCTACCCAGGTCCTACCCACATATTAACCCTACGACTGTGTGAAGAAACCAGAGCATCCAGAGGAAACCCATACAGACACGAGGAGAATATGCATACTCCACATAGACAATGATCTGAGGCTGAAACTGAACCTGGGTTCCTGCCTCGGTGAGGCAGCAGTGCTAACCACTGCGCCATTGTGCCACCCCTTATATGTTAGTTGTTGATCGATTCCAACTGGCTGTTGCTGTAGATATACAAATCGCTGAAGACGACCGGGAATGGGTGTGGTACACACTAAAGTACATGATCCTAACTTCAAAATATAAAAGCAAATTACTGTGGGTACTGGAGTCAGAAACCAAGAGAGAAAATGTTGGAAAATCTTAGCAAGTCCGGCAACATTTGTAAGGAGTGAAAAGTGCTAATGATTTGAGTCCAGATGACTCTTTGTCAAAGCTTTGATAAGCACTTACCTGGGAATTGGAGAGAGAGCAGACCTGTGAGGGAACAACTGTTGGGAAGTGAAGGGACAACTGTGAAGGAGTTGAAATCAGGGCTAAGACTTCAGGCCTACACCTGGGAGTCTGAGAGGTACGCAACTCAGCTACTGGAAATCAACCTGACTGACTTCAAAAGGAGAGTGAGAAAAAAAAGAATGACTTCACAGGAAAAAGATTATATGGTAAGAAATTGCTTTTGCTTGGGTGTTAATTATCACTTCTAATTATCACTTTCATTATCAAAATTCGATTGTTTGGTCAATTGCATTGGTGTCTGTCACCTTGTGATGAATGACAAGGGCAAAAGATGAATAATGAGTGCCAGTGGAGGGATAGATTGTTGGCTATGGGAATAGTTTGTGCTTGAGGCTGGGGGTGGGCACTGTGGGTTCAGCATTTGTGTGCCAGATGGGTATACAGCTTCAGACCAGCTGAAGCATGCCTGAATGAGTCTGCTCCCTATCCCTGGCAGCTAAATGAACAGCTGCAGGTATCCTGGTCACATCATACTCTTCCTCCTCTTGCTGTTTTGGTTGCTCCTCCCAAAGATACAGAGTATTCACCCTTTCTTCCTCCTCAGCTCCAGCCCTTTCTGCTGTGCTATGTTGTACAAGGTGCAGCACCTTCCTCCTACCGCCCCCCCCCCCACTCCCCCATCTCCATCATTCTGTACACTCTTATTGATGTACATTTCTGCGCATCACTTTGTCAGTGTTTAAGAACAAAATACGAGCATCGCAAGCTAGGCCAGCATTTAAAGCGCAGCCCTTGCTTACCCTTGAGAAGACGGTAGTGAGCTTCTCACTTGAACCTCTGTAATCTTGTGTTGAAGGAACATCCACCCTGCTGTTTGGAAGGGAGTTCCGAGAAGCATTCCATTGGCTTGTTCAATAACATTTTTGTGCTCATGTGGCTTCGGTTGCAACTTCCATGTGTGTCAGTGGTAGGGCTACTCATGGACGTCATTGGCTTTGTCCTTAGAGAATGGCCTTGTTTCCAAGGAGCCATCTGCTGATGCTGTTCAGAGGTGTATGTGTCTGTGAGAGAATTGATTATTGCTTCCTGAATATCTGGCACCAACATCCATAATAATAATTCAGCGCTTACATGGTTACAAAGGAAATTTGACATATCCGCTACGACTCTCACCAGCTTTTACTGATGCACCATAGAAAGCATTATTTCTGGTGATATCACAGTTTGGTATGGCTCCTGTTCTTCCCAAGATCACAAGAAACTACAAAAGATCATGAATGTAGCCTAATCCATCATGCAAACCAACCTCCCATCCATTGATTCTGTCTACACTTTGCGCTGCAAAGCAGCCAGCATAATTAAGGACCCCACGCACCCTGGATATTCTCTCTTCCACCTTCTTCTATTGGGAAAAAGATACAAAAGTCTCAGATCACATAGCAACCAATTCAAGAATAGCTTCTTCCCTGATGCTGTCAGACTTTTGAATGGACCTATCTTGCACTAAGTTGATCTTTCTCTACACCCTAGCAATGGCAGTAACAGTACATACTGTACTCTCTCAGTTCCTTCTCTGTGAACAGTATGCTCTGACTGTATAGCGTGCAAGAAACAGTACTTTTCACTGTATGCTAATACATGTAACAATAATAAATCAAATCAAATCGGCCAGCCGAGCATTAATGAAATGGATTTCTTTCTGATTGATCATGTTGGTTGATCTCGTGTGATTTCAAGAAGAAATTAGGCATAGCTCTTGGAGCTAAAGGGATCAAGGATAAAGGGGAACCTTGAATCTGGATATTAAATATGTTGATCATCCACAATCAAAATGAATGGCAGAACAGGCTTAAAGGGCCAAATGGCCGATTTCTGCTTCTACGTTTCCATGTTTCTGTCTGAGGGTATATTGTATGCCCTGTCCCCACGGGAATCCAGCCAATCCAAGGGAGTTCTCATTCTAACTGACCTCATCGCTGTCAAAGTGGATATAAGTGGCAACCTTGGTAAACATGGCATTCCTTACTTAGAGCAAACATTTAGACACAGGATTCTGCAGATGTCACTAACAGATTCCTGTAAAGAACCAGAGGTGAAAAAAAATCAAGGCCCTTGGGCAATGCACACCTTTCTGGTCCCTTTGGAAAGTGTGTTTCAGGGTATTGTAAATGTAAATAATATTCTAACTTGAGGGTCTGAGACACTGGTGCCTGGTCTCAGAAGCAAGGCTCCCTCTATCCTGTGCAAGGGCATGTGGCTGAAGAGAAGGTGCTGCCACAGCTGCTGGTTTTTATTGCTGCTGCTCCTCTTATTCCTCATCATAAAGGATCAAGTTAGACCTGCATGAAATGTACTCTTATGGCTGAGAAGGCTGAGTGCTGGATGGTGCATATCAAAGTCAATAAACTCTGAGGGGAGAGGAAATCAGCTCCTGTGTTGAAAATCGCTTCCAAAACACGCTCTCAGAAAGGCTTTTCGCTGAGGTAAAGAAGCATTTGACCTGTTTCTGTGAGTTCAGTCACTTCGGCCCTGCCCGTCCTGCTGTCCTCACGCCTCGTTCAAACTAGGAAGCCCGGGAGACTTTTGCACTGATTGTTGAAGCATTGAATCCATGGCTAAAAGATGCACTTTTTGTTTAAGATGAAGCATCAATTAGCAGCATACCCTGCCCGTTTTCTCGTGGCTTTCCTCACACGTTAATGGTGGTGGGTTCTGCTTGAAAGGTGGAAATCCACCCTGCCAGCTTCTTCTCCCACCTCACTCTGCAATCAGACTCTCTCCACAGAGGCTCCCTAACTTGTATAGGATTGCCTAATATTATTGATTTTGTTATTGAGAATTTATTATTCAAAACAAAAGGAAAACTCCAGGTTTGCCGATCGTGCTGTACGTTCGACCCCGACCCCTCTACTTTTCGAAGTGCCACCAAGAGTTAATATTTTGCTTCCAGTCCCAATGCAAACCCTTCTGAAGTAGCAGTGATCCGGGAGGGTGCTGGTATTCGGGCCAATCCAGGGCGCGGCGCTGTTTGTCTCGCTGCTGTGTATGAACAGGTACCTGGAACTCAAATAAACTTCAAAAAGAAAATCAAAGGCTCTGCAACTGCTCCTTGATGCCGCCGATAGCATGGAAGTCATCCCGATCCTCAGTCTCGTTGCGGTTTCTCCCTCATTTCAAGTCATTCTCGTATCAACGTGATGGTCAGTGTTGCGGCACTGTGGCTTCTCGCCGGCTGAAACTTAGGTGAAATTACTGGATTCGATGTGCGCTGAGCTGGTTGTAGTCCTTCTTACAATTGTAATTGTATTAATTGTATACATTGTTTTTCAGCAGGTACGCCTATCTAAATAAAACACATTATTAACCCTATTTTAAAATTGTAAAGATATTTCAAATGTTTTTAAACCATTAAATAAACATCTTTTAATCATAAGTATCAATAAAGCTTTCATATACAAAGCTGCAGATTTGCGTGATCTGCCACATGACTCCTAATGTGGAGATGCTGCTGGACTGGGATGGGCACAGTAAGAAGTCTCACAACACCACGTTGAAGTCCAATAGGTTTATTTGGAATCACGAGCTTTTGGAGCGCTGCTCACCTGATTCACCTGATGAAGGAGCAGCGCTCCGAAAGCTTGTGATACCAGTTAAACTTGTGGACTTTAACCTGGTGTTGTGAGACTTAGCTATTCATTGTTTGAACCTGGCTTTGCCACATGAAACTCCAGAAGATTGGCAGTTCTTTTGTAAAATGAGCAATTAATAGAATATCATCTCCTCTGCCGCTTCCAATCTCACCTCTTGACCAGTATGAGAGTTTGTGAACACACTGCTGTTGTTGCCTCCCATCCCTTCTTGCCCACTATGTCAACCTGCCTTTGCCCTGAGCCCTCACTGCTCCATTTAGTTTCCCTCCTGTCTCTCTCTCAGCCCATCTGCTCCATGAAACTCAGTGTGTACTCCTTCAACTCCATTCCAATGTCACTATTAACCCAACTGATTCCCTTCCTGACCCAAATCTGGCATCATGAATGGTTCCATGTCCTCAGCTGTCATCCTTTCTTGTCAAAACTCTCATCAACTTGTCATGGTCAGAACAGAGATGGTGGGATAATATTTTCCCTCTTCTCTCCACCTCTCAGTTGTATTCAACAAGACTTGTGTTTAGGAGGAATGTTTTAAATCTCTTGGTAATGTGATTTTCAATAATAAATGTGTAGCAGTCTTTCTCATAAGTATAAATTCGAAGAAAGGATTATTCACACTTTACCCCAAAATGTAAACTCAACAAAACATGTTCACTCACTTACACATAGACATATACAAACAAGTAAAGATGGATTCTCGAGACAAACCATGCATTTAGGTTGTTAGCAGAAATACAAGATACAAACAAATTTCAGTTGTTTAAGATGCATAGATGGCTGGAATTAATGGATTCTGTCTCCATTCTTTGGGTGAATGGAAGTTTGAAGCCTCTGTGTTTCCTAACAAAGCAATGATGTGGAGATGCTGGGGTTGGACTAGGGTAAGCACAGTAAGAAGTCTCAAAACATCAGATTAAAGTCCAACAGGTTTATTTGGCAGCACAAGCTTTTGAAGAACTGCTCCTTCATCAGGTGAGTGAGGATTTGTGTTCACAAACAGGGCATATACAGACACAAGCTCAATTACAAGATAATGGTTGGAATGCCAGTCTTTACAGGTAATCAAGTCTTAAAGTTTCAGACAGTGTAAGTGGAGAGAGGGTCAAGTGTATTGTCTCCAGCCAGGACAGTTAGTGAGATTTTGCAAGTCCAGGCAAGTCATGGGTGTTACAGGTAGTGTGACACGAACCCAAGATCCTGATTGAGGCCGTCCTCATGTATGCAGAATTTGGCTATCAGTCTCTGCTCAGTGATTCTGGATTGTCATATGTCGTGAAGGCCTCCTTAGAGAACGCTTACATGAAGATCAGAGACTGAATGCCCGTGACTGGTGAAGTGTTTCCCACACAGCTGGAAAAGAACACTGCTGCCTGGTGATTGTCGAGTGATGTCCATTCAAGATTGTCGTAGCGTCTGCATGGTCTCCCCAATGTATCACACTACCTGCAGCATATCAGGTAGACAATGTTGGCTGAGTCTGAAATGTATGTACTGTGTATCTAATGGATGGTGTTCTCACATGAGATGATGGCACCCATGTCATTGATTGGCATGCCTTGCAGAGATTGCTGTGGCAGCATTGTGTGGTGTCATGGTCTCTGTTCTTCTGAAGGCTGGGTAATTTGCTGCAGACAATGGTCTGTTTGAGGTTGTGTGGTTGTTTGAAGACAAGAAGTCAGAGTGTGAGGATGGCCTTGGTGAGATGTTCATCTCCATCAATGATACATTGAAGACACTGGAAAAGATGTTGTAGCTTCTCCCTCCAAGGAAATACTGGATGACGAAAGGTTGTCTGTCCACCATGTCTCATGTTTGTCTTCTGAGGAGGTCGGTGAGGTTTTCCACTGTGGCACATCAGAACTGTTGATCGATGAGTCAAGCGTCATATCCTGTTCTTATGAGGGCATCTTTCAGCATCTGTATATGTCTTTTGCAATCCTTTTCATTTGAGCAGATCCTGGGTATACGGAGGGCTTGTCCATAGGGGATGGTTTCTTTAACATGTTTAGGGTGGACGGAGGAGAAGTGGAGCATCATGACCCAAGATCTTGGGTTCATATCACACTATCTGTAACCCTCATGACTTGCCTGAGCTTGCAAAATCTCACTACTATTCTGGCTGGAGACAATACACAACTTATCTTTACTTGTGCTTGGCCCTTTCTCTGCTCACATTGTTGATATCTTTAATACTTGATTACCTGTAAACACTCACATTCTAATCATTATCTTGTAAATTGAGTTTGTGTCTGTATATGCCCTGTTTGTGAACACGAGTCCTCATTCACCTGATGAAAGAGCAAGACTCCAAATGTGCTTGTGCTGCCAAATAAACCTGTTGGACTTTAACCTGGTGTTGTGAGATTTCTTAATGTGCTTTCCAGACAAAGTCATGGCTGAGTTTCTATAGAGACAAATCTTCACACTGAGGACGAGTTGTCCCCTCTCTCACTACTTGGTTTGACTGATCTTTCAGGCAGGTTTCTATCCTTTTTCCTGGAGGAATGGGTTCCTCTTGTGTCCTGTTGACTTCCAGGCTTTCTTGGCTGGTTCTTGGAGTAATAAGGTTTGTTAATTGAAGCCAGTTTTGACTTTGTATCCATAATTTGATACTCCTATAGTTGGTATAACTGATCAAAAATTAGAAGCTGCTGCTACACAATCGGGGTAAATGGTGACTGTTCATGTCTATTTGTGATAAGCTGGTTTCTGCACAACTCTTGATGTGTCAAGTCTGCAGATATTGCCTTTGGTATTGATTTTGAGATTCAGTAAATACCCAGCCAATAAGAGATGTAAACTCACAAGTAATTTTGCATTATGACCGTCTTTTCAAAGTCTACACCCACAGTCCTTCATGAACGTTATGAAGCATGTTCAGGCATGAGTTTATAGTGCAGAAATCACAAAAGGTCACGGGACCCTTGGTGGCCATCTTTGCACCAAGATGCCAGTCCAGTTTTTGAAATCAATTTCAATAAAGTCTACACTATATAAAGGCTGCATCTTGAAAGTTAGGAATATGAAATTCCATTTTAACCTACCCTCACCCGTGGCAATATCTTTTCCTAACAAACTGCTGTCATATTAACTATCTCACATTGCCTTCCAAGATCTCAGATCATGTTGCTGCCTCACAGATCTATACTCATCTTTCACACAACCACATCTGAATCTCTCCAAACCAGTGTCTACTCCCCTGGCATCACAGCAAACATAACCAAAATCATAAACTACATTAAATTGGGAGAAACTTTTCTTATCCATAAAAAGATGGAGAATGCAAGGCACAGATTTAAAGTGATTTGCAAAAGAAGCAAATGTGCTGTGAGAATATATCTTATGACACACCAAGCGATTTGAGTCTGGAATTGCGGCGGAGTCAGGTTCCATCGAATCATTCAAGAGGACATTAGATGATTACTTAAGTATGGGGAAAAGACAAGGGAATGGCACTAATCTGTGATGCTCATTTTAGAGTGGGTGCATACATGATGGGTCAAATGACCTTGTTCTGTGCAATAACAATTCTGTGATTGTGACCATGCTGTGCTATCCCTCCTGAACTTCAGTGCAGCCATTTATACAAATAACCACCTGAGACTTTCATTCCATTGTTCGGCTGCCATTATTTCAATGGATCCTTTCCTATCTAATTATCGCAGAGCATCCCATGAAACAATTTCTCTTCCAACCCTACGCCACCACTTTGAGACTTCCCCAAGGATTCCCCCTAATCCAGATTCTGCTCTTTGGTAACAACATTGGTCAATGGGTGGGGGGGAGAGTCAGCTTTTACAATTCTACCTCTTCAAAACAGCCTTCACACCTCCCCCTTTTGCACCCCCCCCACCCCCACCCGACCTCCCCTCCCCTACCTCTTGCTGCCTGGCTACTTTCAGTCTCCGATGGGCATTGATTTTCTGCAGTTAAACATTGCAAAGATCTCATTATCAGCTCCTGTCATGAATTCACTCTTGAAATCCTCCCTCCTTCCACTAGCCACTGTCTCTCTGAATGCAACAACCTCCTTATTAACCTTGAGCTGTGCTTCTGACTCCATATCATCTTTATCACAAAGTCAACTCATACCTACTCAGTTAGAAGGTATGATGGTAGACAGATGATGATGAATAAATAAATAACTAACACATAGTTTATAACAAAAATACATTCCTTTTTGCACACAAACCCAGCAAATGTTCCAAATATGGCTAATGCAAGAAATCAAGAATTGTATTAGATGAAGGAACAGATGCATAAAGTAGCCAAAAAATAATGGTAAACCTGTAGATGGAGGTCATTTTAGAATTCTGCAAAGGAGAACCAAGAGAAAGATTAAGAAAGAGAAAATAGATTGAGAATAAATTAATGAGAAACATAAAAACAGGCTGTTAAAACTTCTAACGGTATGTAAAAAAGAAAGTGCTATGAGCAGGAGGGGAAGGGGCGAATATAAACAGCCCTGAGTTCTCTTCTCACTAGCCATCTGGAAACAAAAAGAGTTTTTTTTTATTTTTGATCTCTCTCTTTATAAGTGGTGGCATATTTTTCCCCAACCATTAAATTTGGAGTGTTCCAATCGCCTATATAACTCACACAGTGAACTCAAGATAAAACAAAACAGAAAGGGCTGGTTTATTTCACATACAAAAAAAAAGTGCTAGAAAGGGATAAGGGAAATAAATGGGTACAGAGCTAGACTATAACAACAGTACAAGTTATGGTTTTGGGCAGTCCAGAATTCAGAATCAAAAGTCTAATGTATTATTTCTTCAGAGGGAAGGTTTGTTGATTGTCACAGGGTAATCTGTAAGAGAGACTTCCACGAAGGGTTGAATTAGTTTTGAAGGCACTAGGTACAATGTTCGCAGTTTAGGTATGGGCCAGGCAATTATACCTGAACAGAGCTCTTTCTGCTGTTACTGTCCAATGGTCACAAGCAAAAACTGTTGCCTAAAGTAACTGTTTGCTTTGAGGTTAAACAGCTACTGAGTGACTATAAGATCCAACAGCTTATTAATTAACGGAATTCAGTTAGCACAACTCTCAGTCATGTGACAGTGTGGGTCAACTAACAAGGTCTTCTGGTTGAAATCCATTGTTATTTGGGACTAGGCCATGGTCAGACCATGAGCACCACCTTGGGATATTAGGAATCACAAATTGTTGCCCTTGGCCATTGGCGACTAAGACAGACATCATGTCTCCAGTGCTGGAGTTCTACCTTAGAAATGGAAAAGGTTGATGTATTTCTCTGGAATTTAATTGCTGGCAGTCACAAAGAGCATTAGCACTTCTTTTAAAAAAATGAGCTTCCTACTCATTTTCTGAAGGTTAGAAATTCTTCAGGTATGAGTCATGGCATGGAAAGTATGTCCATTAAAAAAAAAGTTAAAAATGTAATTTTTACAGGGTAGTCTGGGTGACGGAGATATTTATTTTCCACCCCCCTCCTAAAGAGGACAAAAGGATTAGCAAGACCAAATGTGGATCCATTACACGTGGAGTGAGAATATATAATGGAAAATAAGGAATTTTTTAATTTTCTTTATTAGTGTTGCAAGTTGGCTTGCATTAACATCGCAATGAAGTTACTGTGAAAATCCCCAGTCGCCACACTCCAGCAGCTGTTCGGGCATACTGAGGGAGAGTTAGCATGACCAATGCACTTAATCAGCACATCTTTCAGACTGTGGGAGGAAACCAGAGCACCTGGAAGAAACCCACACAAATATGAGAAGAATGTGCAAACTCTGCAGAGACAATGACCCAAGCCAGGATTCGAACCTGGGTCCCTGTTGCTATGAGGCAGCAGCACTAACCACTGTCCCTCGTGAAATGGCAGAGGAACTAAACAAATACTTGCCTGTCTTTACAACGGAAAATACTCAAAACCTCCCTGGAATAATGGAGAATCAAGGAACTAGTATAAACAAGGAACTCAAAATAGTAATATTAATTAACAAATGGTACTAAAGAAATCAGTGGGACTTAAAGTAAATAAATCCCCATGACTTGATGATCTACATCCCAGAGAGTTGAAAGAAGTGGCTTTAGGATAATAGATACAACGATGGTCATTCAAACAGGAATGGGTCTTGCAGATTGGAAGGTGGCAAATGTAACTCCACTATTTAAGAAAGGAAGGAGGAAGAAAACAATGAACAACAAATCTGTTAGCGTAACATCAGTTTGAGTGAAATGCTAGAGTCTATCACCAAAAGTGTGATAACAGCTCACTTAGAAAATAATGGTAGGAATGGGGCAGGTTGAATATTGATTTATAAAGTGAAAAATTGTGCTTAACAAACCAGCTGGAGTTTTTTTGAGAATGTAACTAGCAGAAAAGATAGGGGGTACCAGTGGACCTGGTATATTTAGATTTTCAATAATACTTTGATGCCGTTCCATGCAAGATAGCGAGTAAATCAAATTAGAGCATATGGGATTGGAGGAATATGCTGGCATGGATTAAGAGCTGGTTAATGAATGGAAAATAGACAGTCAGAATAAATGTGTCATTTTCAGGTTGGCAAGCTGTAACTATGGGGGCTATTCACAATTTATATCAATGAGTAGGATGAGGAGATTGAGCAGGATATTTCCAAGTTTGCAGATGACACAAAACTAGGTTGAAGTTTGAGTCGTGAGTAGGATGCAAAGACACTTCAGGGGGATTTAGAGAGGTTAAGTTGGTGGGCAACAATTTGGCAGATGGAATACAATGTGGAGGAATGTGAACTTATCCACTTTGATAGGAAAAACAGAAATACTGAGAATATCTTAAGCAGCGAGAGGCTGGAAACCATTGATATTCAAAGGGGCTTCAGTATCCTTATTCATGAATTACTGAAACCTAACATGGAGGTACAACAAGAAATTAAGAAGGCAAGTAGCATGTTGGCCTGTAGTACACAAGGATTTATGCATAGGAGTAAAAATGTCTTACTGCAATTATATATAGTCTTTGTGAGAGCACAGCTGGAGTATTGTGTGTAAAATCCTGGTCTCCTTACCAAAGGAAAAAGATATTTTTCATAAAGAGAATGCAATAAAGGTTCAACAAATTAATTCCTGGGATCGACTGATTGTCATATGATGAAAGATTAAATGTACCTGGCCTTAATTCCTTGGAGCAGAGAAGAATGAGAGATAATCACATTCAGACATATACAATTCTTACAGGCTTGACAGGGTAGATCGACAAAAGGGGGTTCCCCAAATCAAGCTCTAGAATCAGGCATACCATTTGAGAATAAGGGACCAGCCATTTAGGACTGAGGTGAGGAGAAATTTCTTCACTTGGAGGGTAGTGAATCTTGGAATATTTTGCCACGAGGGCTAGAAAGGCTCAGTTGTTGAATATGTTCAAGACTGAGTTCAATAGAATTTTAAATATTAAATACACCAAGTGATGTGGGGGTCATGCAGGAAAATGCTGTTGAGTAGAAGATCAGGTACAGTCTCACTGAATAGTGGACCAAGCTTGAAGGGCTGAATGGCCTACTCTTATTCCTATTTCTTATATTCTTCTGTCCTTATTTAAGGTCACCTACTTCCAATACTACCTAATGACATATGCAGGCAAAATCATTATCTATTTTTTGATTGCCTCCACACTTGATCACTTCAACATACTGCTATTTTATATCTCAAAACTTTATCCTATCAAAACTGTGCTGTCTTAAACCTATCCCACACAAAGTTGTTTTTTTTTAAATTATCACGCCTATCCTCACGGAACAATAATGAATCATGGTACCCACGTACCCAAATATTAAATTTTAATTTTGGTGTTTAAAATCTCTCAACAATCTCACCTTCCATGCCTTTATAATATTTACCAGTGTATAACTCACTCCCTGAATCCCCATTCATCTAACACTCACCTCTTGTGCATTGTCCCCCTCTTTCACCCTAATAATGGAGCAATGCCTCCAGCTACCTATGCCCCACACTATGGACTTTCATCCTGAAATCCTTCTGCAACTCATTCTTCAATACTAATTTTTAAAAACGATCTTCTTGGGTAAGATTAGGTTACTTATCCTAATATCTCCTTCGGTTCAGTATCCATATTCTACATTATATGTCCGTGAAATGATTTGGGATATTTTTCCACGCAATATGTCCTTTATAAAAGCAGGTTATTGCTATGGTTATTAATAAATAAGTATGCCTCTCAGAAAAAATAAATCAGTTCAGTTGAGAATGCAAGGTTAATCAGTTTGCTGTTTAAATACTACACAAAAAAATGTGACAATATCGTCAAACTTTAGATTGTATTAACTAAATCTATTTTAGGTGTGATTTGAAAATAGCTGTGTTTAGCTGAAAATTGACAATAATAAACCATCCTCCCTGCAGGTGTGCCAGTAGCTATTGTAATTCTTCCATTGAGGCTGGGATTGTGCAGGTCGTTAACATCATAACGAGCCCTGGACCAACTGGCACCGATATGGAACATTGAACTTCTGATGGGAGAGATTATTTCAAACCTTTTACAGAATGAAAAGGATAAGGTACCCCAGGGAGTAAGGAAGGGATCCTTTATTGTTTAAAAAGGCAGCATGTAACTGGAGTTTTTTTCATTTTTAAAACAAAAAGCTTCTGAAATAATAACTTATTTTTTCTTTTGAAATTCTGTTCTTATCTCCTGATTACAATATTCTATTTCAACACAACAATTACTGCAGAACTTCTTCTCCCTGGTATTTAAATAAAAATACAAACTGCGATAAAATCAAAGAAAAATAATTTTAATGTATTCTGACATCAGTGTTTCGTTAAGTCAATCGTTTAATTATTCAGCATATTGGCAATTTAATCCACTTAAAGTGCTAGGCACTCATGAAACAAGAGTTTGACTCAGAAATGGTGAACAAATTGGTCAGGATTTTTTTGGGGGGATGGGGGAGAGCAGGAGGGCAGAGCATGAAAGGGACAACAGGTTGATCTGCTCCATTTCTGATACAGTCCCAAACTGTTTCTCACATCAGAGCTATTTCAAGATGCAAAGTAGGATTCCTGCCACCAAAATTACAAGGGGGCACAGGTTCAAGCTGAGAGAGGGAAAGTTGAAGGGAGATGTGCAGAGCAAGTTTTTCATGCAGAGTGGTGGGTGCCGAAAAGGTGGTGGAACTGACACATTAGCAATGTCTAAGAGACATCTGAGTAATTAAAGATGGAATAGAGGGATATGGACCAAGTAAGGGTAGAAGGCTATTTTTTTGTTTAGTTAGAGCATCATGATTGGCACAGACTTGGAGGGCGGAAGGGCCTGTATTTGCTCTACTTTTCTTTGTTCTTTGTTGTTCTTTGTGAAAAAGATCTAGTCATTCTACAATGAAACCATCCACTGTAGCATCTGAAGATCTAAAAAAGGAATTCAATGGGAGGGAAACATACTGGAGGTCAGAATCAAGCTTTCCACTAAAGGCATGGTTGCATGCCTTAGCCTTCAGCAAGTAACCTTTTGGTAAGAGTAAGGAGGAGGCTTCTGCAGTGGTTAGCACTACTGCCTGACAGCACCAGAGACCCAAGTTTGATTCCCCAGCTTGGTTCACTGCCTTGGGTCCCTGTGTTTGTGTGGGTTTCCTCCAGGTGCTCCAGTTTCCTTCCACAGTCTGAAAGATGCGCTGGTTAGGTGCATTGGCCATGTTAAATTCTCCCTCAGTGTACCCGAACAGGTGCTGGAGTGTGGCAACTAGAGGATTTTCACAGCAACTTCATTGCAGCGTTAATGTAAGCCCACTCATGACATTATAAATAAACTTAAAAACTGAAACTTTCCATTTGAGTATTTACTGCCACTTATCAGACCTACAAACACTTTCCACATCATGGCAGTAGTTGGATAAAGAACAATGAAATCCATAACCTCAGATCCTGCCCTTCCACAGTTGTTTACACAAGGCTGGCAGATAAGGAATGAACTGATATCTGTGTGGACTAAAGAGGGAAATGCCAATAAAAAGGTGTGAGAGCAGTAAAACCTCATGACCCATATTTTCTGACTTGCTGCTGAATTATTCCAACTAATTTCAGAGTTGTGGAGGATAATTCTCCCAGCAAGTTGACATTATCTTTAACTATTCTGCCTTCCTATTTATTTTGGACTTGTTTTTGACTTAGGCTAAAGCTAACTTGTTTTTGAAGGATCCATGGTTAGCAGTGACTTTTATATCCATGCTTGTAAGTATATAAGACATGGCAAATTTTAGTGTAATGGCAGTTATAGTGATATATGTAGAATAATAGCTAAGCTGAAGGATTGGAGGTCTAGTTCCAATTAATGATTTGTGACTCTGCTGAACCTAACCCGAAAACTATTCACATTACTTTAAATGTACATCCCTGATATTTAATTCTCTGTCAGGGCAGAGATTTGATTTGGGTATCTCATTGCCAATAACTGGCCTTGTGGTCGTTACAGTGTGGCCAAAGGTGTGGGTACAGACTTAACTTTGCCTCCAAATCTGTTCCTTTGAGGAACCCATTGCCCAAACTCCCTTTTCTATGTTACTGCCGGCCCAACTGCAAAGTCAGGCAGTAACAAATTAAAATGCAGTTGATCACATATTAAAATGCAAATGGTCACAAGGTAAGTGTGAATTAGGAACAGAAAGAGGGAATAGTGGGGGAAGGTTGTTTTGCAGACTGTGAGGAAATATACAATGTTGCCCTCCAGATGTTAATACTAGTACCACTGGGTTTTTTTGACATATATTATCTGGATTTGGGCACGGAAGGCATGATTTCAAAGCTTGAAAATTATTCATAACTTAGCAAAAATATAGCAGCAGATTTGAGGAAGACTGATGAAATAGGCAGATACATGGCAGGTGAAATTTATGAACATGAACATACGAATTAGAAGCGGGAGTAGAACTTTGCATCTTCCCCGCCATTCAATAAAATCATGGTTGATCTTTCTGTAACTTTAACGCCACATTCTCACCTAACCTTTCAATCTAGCTCTGCCTTAAAAATGTTAATTGAGTCTGCCTCCATCTATGAGAAAGAGTCACAACCCTCTGAGAGAAAAAAATCTCAATGCTAATTGGGTGATCCCTTATTTTCAAACAGTTCAAATTCTAGATTCTCCCACAAGAGGGAACATCCTTTCTGCATCCACCCTGTCAAACCCCTCAAGATCTTATAGGTTTCAATCAAGCCACCTCTGACTCTTCTAAACTCTTGCAGATACAAGCTTGCCCTATCCAACCTTGGCTCATAAAGCAATCTTCCCAATCCTGATATTAGCCTAGCAAACTTTCCCTGAATTGCTCCCAGTGCATTTACATCCATCCTGAAATAAGGAGACCACTACTATGCACAATAGTCCAGATGTGATCACACAAATGCCCTAAAGCATAACTGATTTACTTTAAATTCAATTTCCTTTGCAATAAATGAAAACATTCAAAGAACAAAGAACAAATTTTTTTCTATTAGGTTTCATAATTACTTGCAGTACCTGCATACTAACTGTGATATTTCAAGGGACTGGCAACCACCAAGTTTAGTAACTCAACAAAATATTTATTAAAACAAATGAGGTATGTACAGAATGCAAGAAATACATAACCGGTTATTTTGATTCCAGTCTCAGGTTATCTGGGAAAACCTGTGCTCAGCCCCAGGATTTGCATGCTTCAGCCTGTTTGGCCAATTGATTCACATGACCCTACCTCCCCAAAACCTTCCCCCACCTGCCCCAAAACCTTCCCCTAAAAGAGGCTCATTACTACATCCCTCCCCCCTTAGATTTTATTACCATATATTAGCAAAAGTTAAATTATTTACAATGAAACAACAAAAGATAAGTTCTTTAACGCAGTCCACCATTAACTCAGTGAGTCAGGGGACTTTCCCTTCCTCTGGAAGCGAGGTAGTTCAGCAGGTGATGTCTCCCTGCAGAGATAGCTTTGGTTTGACTTTAAGAAATTGGACTCTCAATTTGTTTAGGTACTTCTCTAGTTTCTGTCGAAACACTACTTAGTGTTTCCTCAGGTTGGCTCACTTCCATAATTCTTTCACTCGCAGCAATATTGCTGGTACATATAATCGAAACAGACCATCTCATGGCTTCTCTATGTGATATCCTTCTTCTCAAGCAATCTAAATGTTTTTTCAGAATATTATCTTGAATGCCGAACTCATATGATACAGGGCCCATTCTGGCCACAGCTCCTGGGACCCAACTCAGGACAATCCCAACATTTTTGGCACATACTAGATCATCCAATTCGAATGCTGTCTCAATCCTTGCTTTGCTTTGAAAATATATTGCAAGCTTTCCAGATTTGCAAACCAATCTACTGAATTAGGTTCAAAGGCCTCTGATTTTCTAAATAGAGGCATTACTGGCTCTTGAGTGGGTCTGGTTTGTGTGGCTTGTACACAAAGCTCACCCTGTCTTTCTTCAGAGCAACTTGAAAGCTCTCCTGTTGCTCCTTGTCATCAATGTGATATCTCAAAGAATTAGCGACCATGAAGTTTAGGAACTAAACAAACTATTCAGTGTTATGAATAAACTATGTACAGAATGTAAGAAATGTGCTACCAACACCCTGGCTCTAGTCTCAAACTGACTAGAAAATTATTTCCTCAGCCCCAGGATCTGTACACTTCAGATCGATTGGCCAATTGTGTCACATGACCCCCAAAACCTTACACCTCGCTACTACACTAACACGTTATCCTTCATGCACAAAGACACCTATATACCTCTGCAATTCAGAGCTCTGCAATGTCTGACCATGAAGATAATATGCTTCTTTTTCATTATTCCTGCCAAAATGGACAATTTCACATTTTCCTACATTATATCCCATTTGCCAGATCTTTGTTTAAAACACTAGTTAAGCCACAGTTAAAGTACTGCATACTGTTCTGGTTACAAGAAGAATGTGAGCACAGTAAGGAGAGTGGAAAGAGATTAATGAAGCTAGTGACTAGAAAATTTTAGCAATGAAGAACAATTGGACAGACTGTCATTATCTTCTTTAGAATAGAAGATATGATGGTGGGGAGATTTAATTGAAATGTATAAAATTATGAGAGGCATAGATGGAGTAGATAAGAAGGACTTAATTCTGTTAGTGGAGAAGTCAATCAATAGGGAATATCAATTTAGAATAATTGGTAGAAGGGCATTGAGGAGAATTTCCTTTAACCCAGATGGTGTTTTTTTTTAAATCCTTTTATGGGACATCAGCCAGCATTTATTTCCCATCCCTAGTTCCCCTTGGGGGGCTGTTGAATGTTAATTGCATTGTTGTGGCTGTGGAATTACATGGAGGCCAGACCAGTCAAAGGCAGCAAATTTCCTTCCCTAAAAGACATTAGTGAACCAGAAGGGCTTTTTCTGGTCATCAGCAGATTCTTAATCCCCAATATTTTTATTGAATTTAGATTCCACCATCTACCATGATGGGATTCAAACACAAGTCCCCAAAACATTAGCTAAGTTTCTGGGTTAATAGTGTCGTGATAATACCACTGGGCCATTACCTCCCCCTGGGGTGAGTTTGGAACTCCAAAAAGTGTGGTAAAGGCAAAAACACACATGGCATTTAAAAAATATTTGGACATGCACTTGAAGTGCCATAACCTACAAGGAACCAAGATTTGGACCATGGGATTTGACTATTTCAACCAGATTGTACACAATGATCCAAATGACCTTTTAGATTTGCAAATTTCTATGATTCTTTAAAAACTGGGAAAAATGCTAAGTTACTTTGCACAATTGATTTCAAAATATTTAGGAATAAATGGTGCCAATGTCACAACATGTGACATGACTCACATGGCGTATGACACTATGTGGTTGGCAATGATCACACTTATGGACTTCAGCAGCTGAAGTGATGCATAATGATGTTGTCACAAACCTCCCATTGCCAGTGTTGACACTTCGTTTCTGTGTGGGCTGTTGTGATTTTTCATGAACAACAGGCAAGGCACTTGGTATATCTCACTGATGTCAATGTGAATACCCCCTTACTTTGTAAGATTAGTAAGTGTGCCACATGCTGCAAAGAATTTACAAACTTTCAATGGCTTCTCCTGTGAGGCACCCAAGAGCAGTGCAACAACTTAAATTGCTGATTTAGCAAACCAAAATATTGCTTTATGACAGGCTACATTGTCTTGTGTGCCTCATTGTTTCTATGGTCTGCTGGACATTGATGGGGATTTAAGCTATTTCCATAGTCCCCAGAAGCCCGCTGTATGTTTAAATAAACCAGCACACAAAACTGTTCAAGGATGAAGGACTCATCTGCTGGCCCAAAAAAACCTAACATTCAACAGGATGTGGATCATTTTTGGCCAACACAGAGCAACTTCCAATTAAAGGGAAGGAGTTTGAAACATTGGTATATATTGGATTGAGTGACTGCCCTCAGCTCACATAGGGATGCATACAAGTTGGGAAAAAGGCCATTCAATCCAATCTGTTCATGGTGGCATTTTCTCTCCACCTGAGCAAATAGTTCAACTTACATTTACCCAATTCACATGGATACAGTCCACTCAAATACAATAATAACATTAAAATGTTTTGCAGCCGACCGTTTCTTTGTGCTCTTGAATAAATAAATTGACTCTTAGTCACTTTGCACTATAGCCCCTTTTACCTTGATAGAACCAGCAATTGCTCCTTTAATCCCTCCAAATGTGATCCACACACCTCAGTAATCGCCTCCTTTAAGGATTGCATTTTATATCTGAAAGAGCAGGATAGGACTTTTGATGATATTGGGACAAATCTTTCAATATTAGGAAGCTTTAGACACCAAACCTGACTAAGATTGGCACCATGCTGCCAGCCAAGAATGGAAAAATGGAAAAAAAAGTACTGAAGTACCAACTCAATTGGTCAGTCCAATGTGAGGTGGCCTGATTTGAGCAAGATACTTTGTCAAACAAAACCTACTTTAAGATTTCTGCTCCTTGGATGATGTAACATACGCTGGAATTTTACTGGCACGACCACTCTGATTCTAGAGGTGGGTGAGTCTCAAAGAACAGGTCCTATGAAG
The DNA here is from genome assembly GCA_024679065.1 of Sphyrna mokarran. Lineage (NCBI taxonomy): Eukaryota > Metazoa > Chordata > Chondrichthyes > Carcharhiniformes > Carcharhinidae > Sphyrna > Sphyrna mokarran. The sequence continues at coordinate 54,474,864 of JAGIQG010000012.1, forward strand.
AGAGGTTGAAGGATTTGAGGTTGTTTTCGTTAGAAAGGAGGCGGCTAAGAGGGGATCTTATTGAAGCATATAAGATGATTAGAGGTTTAGATAGGGTGGACAGTGATAGCCTTTTTCCTAGGATGGAGAAAGCTAGCACGAGGGGACACAGCTTTAAATTAAGGGGTATGAGTTATAGGACGGATATCAGAGGTAGGTTCTTTACTCAAAGAGTGATTAGGGAATGGAATGCCCTGCCTGCAGCTGTCGTAGATGCGCCAAGTTTGGTGGCGTTTAAGAGGTTAATTGATAAGTATATGGAAGAGAAGGGAATGGTTTAGTTTGGAGGGGCATTGCTTTTTATTTTGGTCGGCACAACATCGAAGGCCGAAGGGCCTGTTCTGTGCTGTAATGTTCTATGTTCTAACAATATTCTCCACTGGCCTTGGGTGGGATGATATGAATCTTGGGCAGCCACGCTGGTAAAATTCTGCCGATAGTGTTCTAACTACAGATTATCACTGGGGTTTAGCACAATTATGTATTATCATGGTGCCTCTGGTGTACTGTATATGGTAACAAGACATCTGAATTAAAGAACTTTTCGTCCAATGGCAGCACTCACAAAGGGCCAGTGGTTACCTTTAAATTTTCTGTCTAGTGAAGGGGTAAGAAATAGGGTGGAATTCAATGTCCACCCTCATGGTGGATTTGGTGGCCAGGGACATTTAATCAGGCATGAGGTTGGCAAGTTGGGTACCACCTTGGATGACTCCACAGTAGAAAGGCATGTGGCTGCTGCTGCCATCTACTGAGGTCCTTAGGTGGGCAATTCACACCCATTTAAGGGCCTCATGCCTCTGCCACCAGTATTAATCCAGCAGCATGGAGGGAACACACCAAGAGCGCAACACCACAAGGAGAGACGGTTGCTCCTTCAAAGGCAGTCCTTACCTGATTGAGGAACTCAACATTGGCAAATGTAGAGTTTGCTGAAAGCTGTTCCCTGCCCTTGCTGCTGACTATGTAGCATGGTGGTTAGCACTGCTGCCTCACAGCACCAGAGAACTAGGTTCAAATTCTGACTATGAGTGAATGTCTTTATGGAGTTTGCACATTCTCCCCATGACTATGTGGGTTTCCTCTGGGTATTCCGGTCTTCTTCCAGAATCCAAAGATGTGTGGGATAAGTTGATTGATCAGGTTAAATTGCACCTTAGTATCAGAGGAATTCGTTGAGTAAATACACAAAGTTATGGGAATACAGCACAAGTGGGTTAGCGTTTGGCGCGGACTCAATGGGCTAAATATCGTCCCTCTGTACAGTAGGAATTCTATGATTCACCCCCACCTTCTTATGATCCCCCATTCCATGACACCACCACCCCCACTCCCTCCATCACTCTCATATGGTCTGGGATCCAGCCTAGGCCTTTGACAGGCCTTCCCTAAAAGGATGCTGTGAGGCATCTCTCCATTCTCTAGTTAACAAAAGAGATCCCATCATGTCTGTTAAATATTGCCCTATGTATCAAACCTGGGATTATATGTGGAAAGCAATTTTCTGCACTCAAAGGATTGCCAAGGAAGATATTTTTCACACGTTGTTTAATTTGGCAATATTTTAGTATAAGCACCCGAATAACTAATAACACTTCATTATAGGCTTTGTGCAGCATTGGACAATGCACATTACTCTCGACCTGTTCATATATTTTCAGAATGTACAAGTCTTGTTGCACTATATAAATACATTGAGGTTATAGTATGGAAACAGGCTATTGTACCCAAAGAGACTGTATTTACCCTCCAATTGAGCAAATGTTTCTTATCATTTTTATCCATCCAACACCAATATTTGTTTTAATTCTTTTTTCATTGACCCATTCAATCTTAATCTTGAATATTGACATTATTTCTGCCTCAGACTAGCCCTGAGTGAATTTCACAGGCTCACAATTCTCTAAATAAAAAAACTACATGGAACTTGTAGCACTGAAAGGCCATTTGACCCAACAGATCCATGCCGGCGTTTATGCTCCACTTGAGCTTGCCTTTACTTTACTTTGTTTCAATCTATCTATATGTCCTTCTATTTCTTCCCCCCTCATGTACACATCAAACTTCCCTTAAATAAATTTATGTTATTTTTCTCAAACACACAATGTCATTTCTCCCAAATTCCTTATTGGATTTAGAATCAGAGAATCATGGAATCCACAGCATGGAGACAGACCCTTTGGCCCAAACTGGTCCCTGCCAATTAAAATGTCCATCTAAGATAACCCCATTTGCCTGCATTTGGCCCATATCCCTTTAACCTATTCCTATGCATGTATCTGTCCAAATGTCTTTCAAATGTTGTCAATGCCCCTCACTGAACCATTTCCTATGACTGCTCATTCCACATACATACCACCTTCTGTATAAAAAAATTGCCCCTCGGGCTCCCAGTAATTTTTCCCTGCTTAACTTAAATCTATGCCCTCTAGTTCTCAATTCCCCAACCCTGGGAAAAAAGGTTCACTCTATCTATGCATCTTCTGATCTTATGCACCCTCAGTCTCCTATGCTCCGAAGAGAAAGGTCCTAGTCTGTCCAATCTCTCCTTATGATTCAATCTCTTAAGTCCTGGCAACATCCTTGTAAATGTCTTCTGCACTCTCTCCAAATTAATAACACCTTTCCCATAACAAGATGACCAAAACTGAACATAATACTTCAGGTGTGGCCTCATCAATGTCCTGTACAACTGTATATAACTTCCCAACTTCTATACTCAGTGTCCCAACTGATGAAGGCCAGCTTGCCAAAAGCCTTCTTCACTGCCCTATCTATCACTTTTAGAGAACACATGCACCTGAACTCCAAGGTCCCTCTTGATCCACATACTCCCTAAGATCCTACCGTTCACCATAAAAGTCCTACCTTGGTTTGAAATTCCAAAATGCATCACCTCACACTTATCTGTATTGAACTCCGTTTGCCATTTCTCGGCCCACTTCCCCAGCGGATCAAGATCCTTTCGCAATCTTGGATAACTTCCTCACTGTCTACATTTATTAATGATTGTTGTAGAATTATAATCGCTCTCTCTGGACTCCCCCAAAAATAGATACACACATCTACTGAATATAACCCCTGCATAATTTTAAAGATCTCTATCAGGTCTAATTTCGGTTTTCTCTTGAATAGGACAGCTGCCTTTCTCTCCAATCCTAACATTTTACCTCCTATCTGTGGTTCCTTTTTCTTGGCAACTAAACAATAGAAAACATTCTATTGCTATCTATCTTGTTCATCCTTTCATAGTTTCAAGCACTCCGTCACCTTACTCTGACCTCTGTTGTTCCAATGGAAAAAGCTAAAATTTTTATTATTTTTTTTCCATTTGTATTTTCTTTTCCCTATTAAAACTATTTACACCCATTCTAAAATCACAATATGCTTCCTAAGGATGGAGCCCAATATTGCACACAGTACTTAAACTGAGGTTTTGTTAAAGCTCCATAAAGGCTTATCATTAGCTCTTACCTCTTCTAGTTTCTACATTTTGCGATAAAACTTAGAATTCCATTAGCTATTTTTACAGTCATACAAATCCGATATGCTTAACACCTCGTGAACTCACGCCTCCGTTGTTTCACAGGGCAGCACGCACTTTAATTCAGATTGTAACCACTGCTTCTTACGAAAATGTTCACGTCACACTTTGGATTCCGATTGCCACTTCTGAGCTAATTCTCCTGTCTTATCAATAACGTTTTGCAGATTCCTTTGTGCTTGGAATTTCCTCCTGGCTTTTCTTGCTTCTTAGTGAAAGCCAGGTGGTGGATTAATTAAAAAGCAGCCCACTTACTATTCTTCTTTTTTCCATCCCACAGCTATTTAATTTGCCAGGTGGCTTAAGTGCCACTTCCATTTATGCTAATCACATTCTATTACATGGATGGGACTCAAAGCAATTTTTGCAACTTGCTATGTGGAGCGTAGATCCTGCGTACTTCATTCATTTAGAAGCTGTTAAGACAGAGCAGAGGCTCTCTAAGATAAGTAAATACTTTTTTGGGATGGGGGGGCAGGAAGAACAGCAGTACCCCCAAAGAATCCCCTGAAGAATGCTTTGATTTCTTCTGTATTGGGCCATTCTTTTCTGTGATCCTGAAACCCTTCACAATGTCCCACTTGCCACTGGCTGAGTCATCTCCAAGATGTCCTTTACTGCACTGCCCTGAACCTTGTGAGATTCCTCAATATATCTATTTAGTGTGGCTTGTATTAAAAATTTTTTTTATTAGTCACAAATCAGGCTTAAATTGACACTGTGGGATTCTCCTACTTGCCACACTCTGGCGCCTGTTTGGATCAATGCACCTAACCAGCATATCTTTCAGACTGTGGGAGGAAGCCAGAGTACCCGGAGGAAACCCACGCAGACACGGGGAGGATGGTGTGAAAGTTGACTGGTTCCCTGCTATACCTCTGAGATGGAGAGGCAGTGGCACAGTGCAATTATCACCGGACTTGCAATCCAGAGACCCAGCATAATGCTCAGGGGGCGTAGGTTTGCATCACCATGCCAGATGGTGAAATTTGAAATCAATAAAAATCCGGAATTAAAAGTCTAATGATGATGACAAAACCATTGTTGATTGTGGTAAAAACCCACTTGACTTAGTAATGGCCTTCAGGGAAGGAAGTCTGCCACCCTCACCCAGCCTACATGTGACTCCAGACCTACAGGAATATGTTTGACTCTCAAATGCCCTCTGAAAAGGAGAGCAGATAAGGATGGGCAATAAATGCTGGCCCAGCCAGTGATACCCACATCATGTAAAATTGAATAAATAAATTTTAAAAAAACAGTCTGCTTGCCTGTTCCTCCAGCCTGTCATCCAAGAGTTAATTTTTTTTCTTGGTGGAAGTTTGGTAAGCCTTTCATTAATGCATGGAATATAGTTCCTGCTGAAGTTACATTAAAGAGGTATTGTGGGTCAGAAGATACTGAGGAAATTCATCCTGTGGTATTTAACAAATTAGTTATCCTTTTATTTTGATATAGTCTGCATTCCTCTAGGATATTTCTAAATCTTCCAGCAGTTTATATTTTTGTCTTTACTATACCATGCAATCTATTAAATATGACAAGCAACAAACACTCTGCACATAGATTGATTCATGTGTACTGGGAAACAGTGGAAAGTATTATTTCTTGTGCACTATACAGGCAAAAAATATCATTCATGAAGTACATAGGAAAAAAGAACAGTATAGGGTGCAAATATAGTGTTGCCTGCTGTCTAATAACAGCAGGAAAGAAGCTGTTCTTGAGTCTGTTGGTACATGTTTTCAGACTTTTGCATGAAATGCTGTGACATTATTAGCAAGTTGATTTATTTTTATTTATAATATTCTGATTAGTCTTTCTTGGATACAAAGTAGATGAGCTCACACTTCCCCACATTGTACTCTATCTGCCAGAGATCTTCTCACTCAGTATGTCATGTGGCTATGCAGACTGAGTTTTTTAAACAGATGTTTGGTCAGTTGTCCTAAAGTCTTCTCCTTTGACATAACGCTGATTTACGTTTCTGCAAAGTGCCTTCCGATGTTTTACTGTGTTAATGGTACTATACAAATGCAAAATATTATTGCTATAACATCCTCCTCCCAACTACCTGCCTTCTTGCTTCTTGCCATTTGCAAACATGGATATTCAACTCCCTATTCTTTCTTCCAAGTTAGTGATCTATATGCTGAAAAGCTAAGGACCAGTACAGATCCCTAGGGAAAATGACCAGTCACATCCCATCCATTAAATAACATTACTTCATTTTTACAATTTGTCTCCTACCTCTCAATTAATTGATCGCCCATGTTACAGTGTACCTCAAATTCTTTGTGACGTTACTTTTGCTAAGCATCTCTTGAACAGAACCTTTATCAAATATCTTCTGAAAGTTAACGTAAACAAAATCCATTGATGTTCTTCTGTTTAACATGTGAGTTACCTTCTCAAATCATTCAATTCAATTAACCAGTACATAGGACCATAAGACCTAAGTCCATCAAGTCAGACCCGTTGCCATTTAATGAGGTTATGACTGATCTGATGTGAGAATCCTCAACTCCACTTTCCTGTCTCATCTCCATAACCCCTGATTTCCTTACTGATTGAAAATTTGTCCACCTCAGCTTTCAACTTATTTAATGACACAGTCTTTATAATCCTCTGTGGTAAAGAATTCTACAGATTCACTGCCCTCTGAAAGAAGAAATTCTCCTCATCTGTCCTGAATGGGTGATCCCTTCCTGTGAGATTATGTCCTCAGGTCCTAGACTCTTCCACAAGGGGAAACAACTTGTCGATATCTACATTGTCACACAATGTAGATATTGTCAAAGCCCCTGAGAATCCTTTTTGTCTGAATAAGATCCGCTCTCATTGTACTAACCTGTTGAGTACAGGCCCACCATATTTAGCCTCTCTTCATAAGAAAAAAAACCTCCACTTCCAGGATTAACCTAGTGAACCTTCTCTGACTGACCCCAATGACAGTGTATCTTTCCTTAGATAAGGGGACCAAAACTGATTAAAATCAACACATTCCAGATATGCCTTACATAGTTTTAGCAAGACTACTTTTATACTCCATTCAATTTGACATCAAAGCCTATAAACTATGGTTTCTCTTACCCACTGAATTTGCATGCTGGCTTTCTGTGATTTATGTAATCTTTCTGTGCAATAGCTTTCTGCACTCTTTCTCCATTTAAATAATATTCAACTCCTATATCCTTCCTACCAAAGTACATAATTTCACATTTTCCTACATTATATTCCACCTGCAAAATTTTTACCCACTCATTTAACCTGTTTATATCCCTCTTTGGACTATCTGTATCATTCTCACCACTTAGCTTCTCAACTATTTTTGCATCATTCGCAAACTTGGGAATAGCCCATTCACTTTCTTTCTCCAAGTTATTAATATATATTAAAAATAATTGTGGTTCCAGCACTGATCCCTGTGGCACTCCACTAGTTACATGTTCCCATGCTGGAAATGTCTCTCTTATCCAAATTCCCTATCTTCCAGTAATTAACAATCCAGCTAATATATTATCCCCAACACTTTGGGTCTTAACTTGTTGAACAGCCTTCTGTGCGGTACCTTATCAAAAGCTTTTTTAGAAATCCAAGTTTGTGTACCAAGTCATCACTCACTCCTAATCCATCCTGACTCCCTTGGATCAGCTCATACTTGTTAAAATGCGCACTCAGTCACTTCCCAAAGACGACTGATACCCAATGCCTGTTTCAGGATCCCTTGAGAGATTGGCGTGCATGGGAGTGGAGCAGGCATCAGATCTCATCATTTCCACTCCACCTGGTTTGGTTGTCAATGAAGCCATCAACGTTGAGCGTTAGGAAGCTTTTTAAATTCATGTGGAGCTTGCAGGGGCAGGAGTATTGCAGAGTTCCACAGCACACTTGATGGCTGCTGGCAACCATAATAGCCTCTCTCCCACTAGTATTCCATCCACTGGAATTCAAACCAGGACAACGTCAGTGATGCAAGTGACTCAAAATTTACTAATGCAGAAGTGTAAGGAGAAGGCACAACAGATACTGGTAGCTGATCAGATTATTTTAAATTAAGCTTTAGGCCCAAATTCTTCAAGTCAGCTTTTGTTTTTTTTGTTTGTGTGTGTCTGTGTTTATATGTGCGCGTGTGTTTGAATGCGCACACATATGCTCTATGGTCACATTATTGTCTTTGCATCCAAAGCAACAAATTGCTACTCACTACAACAGTTTCTGACCTTTCTAAAATGCCTTTATTGGGGAGAGTTAGCTCCTTCACCAAGAGAAACATTATCAATACAGGGACATAAGAAATGACATAGAGCTTGATCATAGATATTAAAAATTGTCCTAAATGAGCAGAGAAGGAGTTGGAGAGACAGACAGGATGACAGAGTTAAATACAGGGATTTGGGTGGCTATCAATAGCTGGATGAAGTGAGGGTAGAATTTATTTTTCATTCTGGAGATATGTGCATTTCTGGTGATGCTAGCAGCTCTATCCTGAATGCAGGCTCCAGAAAAGGTCTCATAGATTCAAGTGGAATGTTCAACTGGCAGTGAGGTTCTCACCTGCTGGCTGGAGGGTCAGTGAGAAAAATGTGCTGCCTTTTCTTTGGAGGGCCCATCAGATTGTATGTCAATTAGACAGATCTGGGGATGCCAAAAACAAGTCCCAGGAGGCAGCAGTTCCACCCATGCAGAGCTACCAGGATAATCAGATGCCAGTAACTTCTGTGACTGACAGCACCATGTAGGAGACTATGTTTACAGTTGGAACAGCATCGTAAGGATACAGGCATTTTCAAAAGTTCACATAATGTGGAGGATAGGCTACTGTTCAAAACAGACTGGAATAATCAGGTCTGGAGTTCACAAAAAGCATAAGTAAGATTCCCACTATGGAGCAACCATTTCATAGTGGGAACCTTATGTATTGATCAGAAGATCCAAATTATTTTCTTTATCCTCTTCGTTGTTTCGCTTCACTCCTTTCTGTTCCTCCCTATCATGAGACCTGGTTTAATTGGCACTACCTCTGCAACATAGAGGACAAGTCATAGCTGGTGTATGGGAATGCCATATGCTCCAAGTTCCTACCCAAGTGACATACCATCCTGGTTTGTACACGTAAATTGAAGTTCATTTTCTTCATTAGGACAAAATCCTAGAGCTAAACAGCATTGTGGGAGCACTTTCGACCCACTGTAGTGGTCCAAGAGAAATGCCCAGCATCACTTTTTCAGGGCAATAAGCCTATAGCCTTGCAGTGATGCTCACATTCCAAGAAATAATTAAATAAAAAGTACCCGTTTTAGGGTTTTAGTGAACTTCATACACAACAAGTGTATGTGCAATCTATGTCACAGTGCTTCCAGATCACATTAAGCAAGTATGATAGATACAGAGAAGGTCCAATATCTGACAACATGAGCCTCTGGTATCTGAAGTATAGCAATCCTATGAATTCCAAACATTGCTTTATCATTCTCTTTTTCCCTATTCTCCTGCCTGCCCTTATCAATTATGCCAGCTCTATTAAAAGGGGTGACTCAGTTAGGGTACAGTTCCAAACCCAACAGCTACCCTCATTTTTCATGTTAACAACTAATTTGTGTTCTATTTTAACTATCAGCAAATAAGATGTAGGCTATGGCTTAGTTGTTAACAATCTCACCTTGAATACATGAAATGTTCAAGTTTCATTTGTGATTTAAGCATGAAGATCTCTGTTGGCACTCAGTGGAGTACTAAAAGACTGCCAGACTTTTGGAGATGGCATCTTTCAGATGAGACATTAAATTTAGTTGCTATCTGCTCTCTTAAGCTGATGTAAAAAATGCCATGACATAATTTTGAATATCAGGTGAGTTATCTCTAGTGTCCTGGTCAATATCAGCCATGATTGAATGCGGAGAACACTCGATGGGCCAAGTGGCTTAATTCTGCTCCTATGTTTTATGGTCTTATGTCTTATGTCTAATAGTTATCCCTCAATCAACTTCAGTTTAAAAAATTGTTCATTATCACGTTGCTATTTATGGAGATTGCTGTGCACAAATTGGCTATTGTATTTTCTACATTATTTGAATTTGATTTGATTTATTAACATTAAATGTATTAGTATACATTGAAAAGTATTGTTTCTTGCATGCTATGCAGACAAAGCATGCCACACATAAAGAAGGAATGGAGAGAGTGCAGAATATAGTGTTACAGTCACTGTCATAGCTAGACTGTAAAGAAAGATCAACTTAATGCAAAATATGTCCATTCAAAAGTCTGATGGCAAAGGGGAAGAAGCTGTTTTTGAGTCAGTTGGTATGTGTCCTCAAATATTTGTACCTTTTTCCCAATGGAAGAAGGTGGAAGAGAGAATATCTAAGGTAAGGGGAAGTCCTTGATTATACTGCTGCTTTTCCAAGGCAGCAGAAAATGTAGACAGAATCAATGGATGGGAAATTGGGTTGTGTGATGGACTGGGCCTCATTCATGATCCTTTGTAGTTTTTTGCCATCTTAGATAGAACAAGAGCCACAATAAACTATGATACAATCAATAGGAACTACAATTGAAAGCTATTTCATGAGCTTTTCGATGTTCTGAGGTTGTAAAAGGTGCTGTACAAATGCAGTTTTTTTTAAATTACACTTCCCCCTGCATCTCTTGCCAGCTCCTTCCCTGTGTCACATTTGCAATGATCTTTCCTGCCCTTGCTTATGTTCGTTATGTGCAACATGAGATGCGATTCTGTTAAAAATAAGTTTCTGTTTTCCCTTTATGGTACCATGCCATGCACATTAAATAGTAATGAGACGTTTCGCAGCCTTCAATTCTGTAATGCAATATGAATTATTGTTCAGTTTTTTTACTTCCTTTTTACGTACTTTTTAACTTGCTTCCAATATCTACAGTGAGTTCTAAATCTTGGATGGGGAGGAAAAAACTGACACTACCTGCCAACTCTAACACAAACATAACACTTATTAACTAATCATGGATAGATATCGACAATGGCCACAGAAGAATTCCATTTTGTGGACTGCGCCAAATGTTTTACTTGATGCCAGCAGTTTCTATGAGAAAATGAAAGCTGCGAGTAAGGTTTGAACCCAACCAGCTGCATAACATGCACAAAGTAATCCTTGTCCTTAGCTGTGGAAAATGTGCATAGTATATTTCTTAGCCATTTGTCTATATTAATACTTAATGCTCGGGAAAAAAACACACTATAATGTTTGTAAGTGTCACTGTTAATTGTTCTCTGGTGTTTTGAAGTGATAGTATAAGTACTGCTCAGTTGTACAGCTTGGTTAAGCCTCACTGTTTCTGTTCAGGTAATGGCTCCTGAAGTCACCAGTGTAATCCCTAGAGAACAACACTAGCAGCAGCTCCAAATGCAATGTACAAATAAAATTGAGGAATAGCTTCAGGGACTGACGAAAACTCGAAACTACACATTAGTACTCTTGTGATACCTTAGTGGGTGTCTTTCTGAAACACCAGTTGACCTTGTACACAGAGGTCTACATCACTTTTCAAATCTGATTGAGGTGAGGATTAAAGTGCAATAATTGCTGCTGCTGAGTAGAAGCTTTAAACATTAGTTATGTCAACTGAAAATTCTGTTCACTTAAACATCCAATCCTGCATAGTGACCAATTACAAGTAGATGTCACAATCAGCAAAGTATTTTCAGGATAAATATTCTCCTGTATGATCCAAATGATATAGAATCATAGAATAATGGAATCTCTGCAGTGCAGAAGGAAGCCATTCAGCCCACTGACTCTGCACAGGCTCTCTGATGGCATATTTTCCCAGGTTCTCCCTTGTCCTTCACTGTATTCCCACACATTTACCATGACTAATAATTCTAACCTACACATTTTGGAACAATAAGGAACAATATAGTATGGCCATACCACCTAACCTGCACACTTTTGGACTGTGGGAGGAAACTGGAGCACCTAGAGGAAACCCATGCAGATACAGGGAGAATGTGCAAACTCCACATAGTCACCTGAGACTAAGAATTGAACCGATCTCTGGATTTATGAGACAGCAGTGAGAACCATGATGCCACCTTTTCCTTCTTATTAGAAGTTGTGTTTTGGACAAAATAGAAAGCAACAGAAAGTTAAAACATTATTTGTACAAATGTAGGATCCTGGTGGTTTCATAAAAACATTTGAATGCGTGCCAGTTCATATTTTGGATTGCCTCATTAATTGTCACCACTCTCTATCCCTATATATAAGAAAAAGGTATACTTGCATTGGAGGCAGTAAAGATTCACTAAATTGGTCCCTGGGGTAAGGGGATTGCCCAATGATCAGTGGTGAGTAAGTTGTGATTAGATTCTCTGCAGTTTAGAATTATGAAAGATCATCGCATTAAAACATACAAATTCTGAAGAGTCTTGATAATGTATGGATTTGATTGAGGCATAAGGAAATAAGGAAATAATGGTTGCTGAGTCGAAGAAGTGGATGTTCAGAATGGGAAACAAAAGCTTGGTGCTTTTGTACCATCACAGTATTAGTAATTCAAATAGCCACAAGTTTGTATCCCACCACAGAAAATGAAATTTGAATTTAAAGAAATTTGAAATCAAAAATTGATTATCATAAATGCCCAAATCTGCTGTCCTTACCTGATTGGGCATACATGTGACTCTAGAACCACCGAAATGTGGTTGATTCTTAACTGCCCTCTCAAATGGCTTTGCAAGCCATTCAGTTCAAAGATAATTAAGGGTGGGAATAAACACTGGTCCAGCTCATGATGGCCACATCCCAACAATGAATAAAACAAAAACCATGTCCAGAACCACAACCATCCTCAAACTCTGTGTTCCTCTGGCCTGCTGTGTATCACTCCCTTCCTTCAGCCTATTGCAGGTGATCATGCCTTCATGCTTGACTATCCACTCCTTAAAAGGTTCCACCCACATTTACTCCTTCGAGTTCCGACTTAAACCAACCTCATCCATCAAACTTTTGTTTCCCACTCTGAACATCTACTTTACGAGGAGAGGTTAGGCAAGTTGGGACTGTTTTCCTTAGAAAAACGTAGGCTTAGAGGAGATCTAATAGAGGTGTACAAGATTATGAGGAGTATAGATAGAGTAAACAGGGTTAAGCTTTTTCCAAGGATGGACTCAAATAAGATGAGCAGTCACGGGCTTAGGGTGAGGGGGGTAAGGTATAATTTAGATGCTGGAGGGAGTTTTTTCACACAGAGGGTGGTGGGGTATGGTAAATTGGTGGAGGAGGCACTCTGGAGTTATTTAAGAGATACTTAGATGGGCACATGAACAGAATGGGAATGGAAGGACATAGAAAACTGATTTAAAATAGGGATCATGAGCCTTGGAAGTTCCCTGGGAATTGTGTAAATTGTCAATGATATTGATGTATTTGATTTATCCTACAGGTACTTTGGTCCGCCTTGTTGTCTAACAAGGGGCATACACGCGATGGGTCGTGAGAGGGCTGCTCTTTGATTTTTTGAGAGTATCCTAGTGCTTCACGTCGTTAGTGTAAGCTTGACCTGGAACATTTGATGGGCAACACGACAGCTCAGTAAATAACGCTGAGCTGTGCAGATACATGCATTTGGGCCTGTGTCTATGGGAGTTTGTGCATTCTCCCCATGCTTGCCTGGGTTTTCTCCAGGTGCTCCGGTTTCCTCCCAAAGATGTGCTTTTAGGCTGACTGGCAGAACAAATTCTCCCTAAATTGTCTCAAATTTGGTTTCAATGCATAGATCTATAAACATAGACAGGAATCATGGGTAGAAGTGGGAACATCGAGCTGTCGGCGTGGGCTCGTTGGGCCAAAGGGCCTGTTTCCCGTGCTGTTTTGTTCTTTGTTCTTTGACTCAGCAACCATTATTTCCTTATTTCCTTATGCCTCAGTCAAATATGTTGGGACATTGTTCCCCATTAAAGATGCTGCATAAATAAACACTGGTGTTATTTTTGTTCAGTAAGATGAATGCACGGAATTGGAAGAAGTGTAAAATGGAAAATACACTAAATAATGTAGATGGAAAATTAAAACAATACTTAAATACCATGTATAGTGCAGAAAATGTTGTCAGGGAGGAGAAAGAGGAAAAACAGACCATATGAAGAATAAATCAGAAGGAGCAAGAATGGAAAATAGTAGGATTACCAAAAAGAACCAGGATTAAATGGTTTGTCTATTTAAGTTTATTTATTAATGTTACAAATAGACTTACATTAACATTGCAATGAAGTTACTGTGAAAATCCTCTGGTTGCCACACTCCAGCGCCTGTTCAAGTACACTGAGGGAGAACTTAGCATGGCAAATGCACCCAACCAGCATGTCTTTCAGACTATAGGAGGAAACCGCAACACCTGGAGGAAACTCTGCACAGACAGTTTCCAAGCCGGGAATTGAACTCAGCCCCCTAGCGCTGTGAGAAAGAAGCGCTAATCACTTTGCCACCATGCCGCCCATGGTGAGGGTGCAATGGATTGAAAATATATTTGGAGAATTGGAAACATTAATAAATATGAAGGAGTAAGATAAAGTCATTATAACAGAGAATTGACTTAGATTTAAACAGTACTGGGAACTTACCATTCTAGGTCTTAACATTTTCAAGAAAGAATGAGAAGTATAAGGACTTGGAATCGCTGCATTACTTTCTCATGCCAAACTGTAAAGATGTTCTAGAGGTTTTTCTTTAATTTATTCATTCATGGAATTTGGCATCAGAGAAAATAACAGCATTTGTTTCTCATCCTTAATTGCTCTTGAACTGAATAAGTTGCTAAGCCTCTTCAAAGGTCACCTAAGAGCCAACCACTTGTTGTGGGTCTGGAGTCACATGTAGATCAGACCAGGTAAGGATGGCAGATTTCCTTCCCTAAAAGGTGTTAGTGAGGTAGCTGGATTTCTACAACTCAGTGATATCTCATGGTCACCATCATTGAGACTAGCTTTGCATTCCAGATTTTATTAAGTGATTTTCAATTCCATCAGCTGCTCACATTAAGGTAGAATCCATATAATAGAATTAACAAGCAGGCAGGAAAATTATACAGTTTCAGAAGACTATTACAAATCACAAAACGATAGAGATGAGATAAATGGGGTGATTTGTAGTCAGCTTGGAAAAATCACAAAGAACAAAAAATCAATAATATTGGATGATCTTAGACCAATTAAGAAAGGAAGCATTTTTCATTGAGTTCTGGAAAACATAATGATCTAAATAACTGATGGAAAAGTAGAAAACAACTGGATAATAGTGACTGTGGGATAATCAGATGAAATGAGAACATAGTGGAAGATAATGAAGAAGTAAAAATAAGGATGCTGGACTCAAAAAAAAGCAAAGTTCGGTGAGTTAAAAGGGGATCTGTCCCAAATTAAAAAGGCATAAAATTAGAAAATAGATTGACAGATCAACATGCTCAAATATGAAATGCATCCAGTGGGAAAAAAATTGCTTTCTACAAAGTAATAAAAGGATACATCAAAGCGTAACATATGAACATACGAATTAGGAGCAGGAGTGGGCCACCTGGTTTCTCGCGCCTGCTCCACCATTCAACCCAGAGCTGGACTTATAGCTTGTGGGGCCCTGTGCTCAGCTTCATTTTTGGGGGCCTGAACCTCAATGCTAAAGCCCACTCCTTGCTTACATTCTCTAGCACACACTTTTTCTCTCCTCCCCCCCCCACAACTCACAAGCCTCCCCACCGCACACCCACTGTCCCTTCACCCTCTTCCTACCTCTCACCACTGCCAGTGAGGTAGTGTGAAATTTTGAAGCGCAGAAACTAAGAAAATGTTTTGGACATATATAATTTCTCAATATTCTGTTATTTTCCTATGAATTAGTAATTTAACTCACCAAATATCAGTAAAATTTTGCTTTTTAAGTGACAATTATTAGCGCCAGTTGGCATTTTATTTCAAACCTTGAATCATAGAATCATTAATCTTTAGCTGGAAATGTATTATGTAACAGTTTAATTATGCAAGTCAAGTCTATTAAAAACATTATAGAGCTTTATCACCAAGATATGGGAGTAAGGAGTTAAGATATAGATCAGCCAGAATGTCAGAATAAGCTCAAGGAGCTGAATGGCCTCCTCTTGTTCCTGTGTTCCAATTTAGATATTAATGATTGGCCTCAGCACATGTGAGCAAGCATTCATACATCAAGCCCTTTCTTCAACTCAATTCAAACTAACTCAGATCTTAAAGAGCTATTAGACAGCTAAATTATTGGCACGCATAGTACTCTCCCAATTTTCTACAGCATTCAATGTTAAAAATTATCAGGTCCAACAGCCTGATCAATCTTCAATGCCGCAAACCAAGCTAAGAACATTTATGCATTTACATTCAGGAATCATTGTCCAAAGAATTTATACTTGCTACTTATACCATAATAAAAATGAATACACACCATATATATTTACACTTAAGCCATACCTTACCTCTCAATCCTAACCAACATACTAAATCTTTCAAAGGACTTCTATGACTTTTCTGGACACTAACACAACTTATAAAGCTTTACTCTTATAAAGCTTTATTTCCAATGCACTTTTTGCATTTACTATGTCTTAAGTTAACTTCTGCCGGAATCTATATGATATCCATATATAAACAATCTTGCCAGTGTTTGATACTTGGTGAAATATTTATTTTGAGGCTACTTTCTGACCACTTATGTAAATTACACTACCTTTCTTCTTTATCATTTATTTCCATCAACCAGCACAACTTAATCTCCATTTTTGAAGCCTTTCTTTAGAGCTGAAAATTGAACACATTCTTACAGCAGGGTACAACTTGTCTACAGCAATAATTTTCTCAAGCAAAAAAATATGATGATACGATGAATATTGACCTGAATTGATCGGTTTTTAGGACATGGAATGTTCCCACCAGAGATTGTGGCAGGAATGGACTCCATCATATGTTTCATATCTAAGTGAAAAGAATAGAGAAGAATGGAAAGAGGATGATGTGGATAGTTCCTTCTGAGAACTGTGCCATGGCAATAAAAGGCCAAATATCTTCCATTTATGTGCTGGCACAGTGATTAGCATTACTGCCTCATAGCACTAGGGATCTGGGTTCGATTCCTGGCTTGGGTTACAGTCTATGCAGACTCTGCATATTTTCCCTGTATGTTCAGGTGTTCTGGTTTTCTCCCACAGTCTGAAAAATGTGCTGATTAGAACATAGAACATAGAACATACATAGAACAATACAGCACAAACAGGCCCTTCGGCGCACGAGTTGCGCCGATCACATCTACCAATCCACAGACCTATCTATAACCCCCTATCCTATTCTTTTCCCTATACTCATCCAGAAGTCTCTTAAAAGACCCCAATGAGTTTGCCTCAACAACCTCCGATGGCAGTCAGTTCCATTCACTCACCACCCTCTGAGTGAAAAACCTACCCCTGACATCTCCTTTGTATTTGCTTCCCTGCACCTTAAATCTGTGTCCTCTCGTAGTGACCATTTCGCTCGGGGAAATAGTCTCTGAGAGTCCACCCTATCTATTCCTCTCAACATTTTATAAACCTCTATCAGGTCGCCTCTCAACCTACGTCTCTCCAGTGAGAAGAGTCCCAGCTCCCTCAACCTATCTTCATAAGGCCTGCCTCCCAATCCAGGCAGCATCCTTGTAAATCTCCTCTGAACCCTCTCAGTAGCCTCTACATCCTTCCTATAATGAGGCGACCAGAACTGCGCACAATACTCCAACTGGGGTCTGACAAGAGTCTTATAGAGCTGCATCATTACCTCCTGACTCCTAAACTCTATTCCTCGATTAATGAAGGCCAGTACACCGTACGCCTTCTTGACCACTTCCTCCACCTGCGAGGCCGATTTAAGAGTCCTATGGACCCAGACCCCGAGATCCTTCTGCTCTACAACACAGCTAAGACTCCTACCCCTTATATTGTACTCCTTCATCCCATTATTCCTGCCAAAATGGACCACTACACATTTATCTGCGTTGAAGTCCATCTGCCACTTCTCCGCCCAGTCTTGCATCCTGTCTATGTCCCACTGCAACTTCTGGCATCCCTCCAGACCATCCACAACACCACCGATCTTTGTATCGTTGGCGAACTTGCTAACCCATCCCTCCACTTCCTCATCCAGGTCATTTATGAAAATGACAAACAGCAGGGGTCCCAGAACAGATCCCTGGGGCACTCCACTGGTTACCGACCTCCATGCAGAACAAGACCCATCCACAACCACTCTCTGCCTTCTGCCGGCAAGCCAGTTCTGGATCCACGAGGCCAAAGCCCCTTGAATCCCATGCCCTCTCACCTTCTCCAGAAGCCTTGCATGTGGGACCTTATCAAATGCCTTACTAAAGTCCATGTACACTACATCCACCGCCCTTCCTTCGTCAATGTGTTCAGTCACATTTTCGAAGAACTCAACTAGGCTCGTAAGGCATGACCTGCCCTTGACAAAACCATGCTGACTATTTCTAATCAGTCCAAACTTCTCCAAATGTTCATATACCTTATCCCTCAGAAGCCTCTCCATCAGCTTACCAACTACTGAAGTCAAACTCACCGGTCAGTGATTTCCTGGACTATCCCTGTTCCCTTTCTTAAAGATAGGAACCACATCCGCAATCCTCCAATCCTCCGGAATCTCTCCCGTTTCCATGGACGACGCAAAGATCATCGCCAGGGGCTCTGCAACCACTTCCCTCACCTCCCACAATAACCTGGGGTACATCCCATCCGGTCCCGGCGACTTGTCTATCTTGATAGAATTTAACAGGTCTAACACATTCTCTTTCCTAACATCCACATACTCAATCTTTTCCGTATGCCGCAAACCTGCAGTGCAATCTCCCAGTTCACTTTCCACCGTGAATACCGAGGCAAAGTACTCGTTAAGCACCTTTGCCATTTCTTCCGGATTCACACAGACTTTTCCCCCTTCACCTTTTATAGGCCCTATCCTTTCTTTTCTCATTTATAGGCCCTATCCCTTTTCTTCTCATTTATAGGCCCTATCCCTTCTCTTCTCAAAATTTAGCATGACCAATAGGTGCATTGGTCATGCTAAATTCTCTTTCCGTGTACCTGAACAGGCAACTAGTGGATTTTGATAGTAATTTCATTGCAGCGTTAATGCGAGTCTGTATATAACTTTAATAAGTAAGAACTTAAACCTATAAACTTAAAAATTTTAGTTCCCACATGGAAATCAAATACTAGCTCAGAAGTACTGCTACTGATTAAATCCATCAATTCCCAACATGCTGAGTAAGAAAGAAATTCTTGCCTACACACTCAAATTATCTTTCTGCACCATACTAACTATTGAATAAGATAACCCACTCTAATATCTGACCAATTAACATTATTCTGTAAGATACGCAGTGAATTTTATGTATTGTGATTATGTTTCAACTAGGACAAATGAAAGAACTGACAAAATCCTGATGTCTAAAGAAACCTTTATATTCTTAGTGAATTTGCCTTTACATGATCAAAGTCTTGATCCATAAAAAATATTTATTTGGTTGGGAAGCCTAAAAAGGTCACAACCCTGATGCTGAGATTTGATAATATAGAGGCCATTGCCTTAATTCACTCTGCTTGCAAGAACATAAAGGAAGAAAGGCCATCAATCAAAAAACATTTTTCTCTCTGAAGGAATGCAGTTTAAAGTGGACTAGTTTGACCTTTCCTCAGTGCTAAGGTGAGGAATTTACCTGTAGGATGTGCTTCACTGTCCCTGATGAGCCAATGTGCAGTCCTATAGGCCACATCCGACTGCAATAGCGCTACCCCTTGGACACTTATAGTAGCCAACTGCATCAAAAGGCCAGGGGGCATCTCCCAAGCAGAGACTGCTATCAGGATCAGCTCAATAAAATATTTGGACCTCAAAGTCTAATGATGACCATGAAACCATTGTTGGTTGTCATAAAAATTCATCTAGTTCACGAACGCCCTTCAGGGAAGGAAATCTGCTGTCCTTACCTGGTTTGGCCTACATGTGATTCCAGACCAACGGCAATGAGGTCCTCTGAAATGGCCTAGCCAGTCAGTTATATTCAACTGCTGCAAAGGACACAAAAAGGAAAGAAACCAGATGGACCACCCGGAATCAACGTAGGCATTGGAATGACAATGATAAAGACAGCCTTATTCATCCTGCAAAGTCCTCCTTGCTAATATTTGGCATGTTCTTTATCTTGGTCTTTTGTTCAGTTTGACGTCATTTGTGGCAGAGTCTGGAGAGCTGCCAGCCAATCAAATTCTCTAGCAGTTTACTCAGGTGGAACCTTCTCCTCAGTGAGAGCAGAGGTCCCACCTTCAGCCAGTCAAAGCTCTTTGGAGAATATATATAGGCCACAGGGCTGCCAGAATCCCTGCCTACTCTTTAGATGGCAGGATGAGAAACTCTACCATCTTAATAATCCTGATATTAGTTTAATATAACTTAAGTACAGAAATGACAGCTTCATATTTCTGGTGACTGAGTTTCCAGATAGAAACATAGAAACGTGGAAAATAGGTGCAGGAGAGGCCGTTCAGCTCTTCAAGCCTGCACCAGCATTCAATATGATCATGGTTGATCATGCACTCTTAGTATCGCACTCCCATTTTCTCTCCCTACCCCTTGATTCAATTAACTACAAGAACCATGTCCAGCAGCTCCTCCTTAAACATATTTAACAAATTGGCCCCAACAGCTTTCTGTGGTAGAGAATTCCTCAGGTTCACAACTCTCTGAGTGAAGAAATTGTTCTTTATCTCAGTCCTGAATGGATCATCTCTTTTTCTTAGACTGTGACCAGATGTGTTGGCATGGGTAGGACTACATGAGTGGGGGGTGGGTGTCACAATATTAGTTATGGAAGCAATCATAGCTGTGAGGTTGGTTGACATGCTGAAACAATCAAATGAGGCCATATGGGCTGAAGTGAAAAACATATAGAGGAACAATCACACTGCTCAGACTATACTACAGCCCTGTGAACAGAGAGGGATAAAAGAGTAAACATGTCAGAATGATTGGAATCTTCAAAATGTATATGTTCTCTTACTCTCACAATCAGTATGTTTTGTACATGAAGAGGTGTTTTGTTACCATTGGAGAACGTTTCTAATTAATTAATCCAGCAGCAAGCTTTTATGAGTTTAAAAATAAGAAAGTTATTTATTCTCACATACTTACTCCAAATTAACTAAAATATCAACACACATTCTCACATATGCAGTCTGATGCACACAAAGTGTAGATACAGATAAAAGTTACGCACTTTTACAGATTACAAGTATCTCGACCCTCATCTGTGATTTTCGGTATCCTGTGTGGAAGACCCATAGTTTCTTGGATGATTATAATGCCTTAAAGTTGTGAGGAGGGTCTTGTAAAGTGAAGGGATTGCAGCAGGTTATGATACTTCCTACAGTCAACTTTTTAGGAAGCTGGTACTCAGGTGAAGTTCAGCTGGAATGGATTACATCCTCTGGCTCCCTGATGTCTCCAACGCTTGCTTCCAAGTCTAGTTCACAGATTGGTTAACCTGATAGTTCAATGGCTTTTGTGGAAATCTCTGCAAATAGCTCCTGGTTGATCCTTTAAATAGATAAAGCCAACATGGTTATCTCACCAAATGATTTTCCTAAATGTGCTGTCCTTTTGAAGACTCCACATTCTGTGATGAGGGTTAACATCTCTCAGAAGAGTTGAGACCATCCTCATGATACAATAGGATGGCGGTAGTAGTCATTTACCATAATCTACTATGAACTAAGTTTTGATCTTTTTTTTGTTCATGGAACATCGGGAAAGACAGCTTGGAAATTCCATTGTCCTTTTGGTTTGGCCCTTCCTTAAACAAAGAGATGTGTTAATTCCACAGATGGCTATGATTGTCCACATTTAATTAAATCTTTGCTGGAAATTTGTTACTGTCTATAGCTCAAATGGCAAAGGTCACAAGGTTTGAAAGGAAAAGCGATGATTCTGGATTTTGTTTTAGGACATTAAATGAGGCAAGTGGAAGAGTTATTGGAAGAGCAGTTTGATAGTTATAATCATAATTCAGTTAGTTATGGAAAAGGATAAAAATAGACCAAGGGTATGGGTTTTACTAAACTGAGAAGTGATGGCTGAAGTGGATTGAAAACAGCCAATTCAAGGGCAGCTGAATGCTTTAAAGAACATGAGGCTTCAATGTACTCAGAGATTCAGTGGAAAAGAATTCCAGAAGGCATGATTGAAACCCTGTGAGGCAGGTTATTGTTGTCTGTGTGAGAGCAAACACCTGGGAGAGAACTTCAAGCTGTTTTCTTCAAATCTTGAGGTTGGAAACCCTGATGAGAAAGACAAAATTTTAGTGAAATTGATTGACTTACAATGTGACAAATGCCTGGGTGGGCTGTTGGAATATCTTTGGAATCTGTTTTGGTCACTTTTATCTTCCATTCTGCAGTTTGGTGTGTTTGATCATAATTTTCCTATTAATTCATATGTGCCTCATATTTACTCTGAATGTTGGAGTATAAAGATAGATATTGTAAATTATTTTGTCTTTCTGAATTTGTGTAGTAATTTTTAAGACTCATATCTGTGGAATCTTATGACTTTATTCACTTAGTAAACATCTTGTCTGCGATTCTGCTATCCTGCTGCCCTAACTTTTTAGCTCAGCAGGCTGGGAGAATTTCACTGTGGGCAATACATAGGATTCACGTATATGTTCCTGCCCCCATAGCATCTTCCAGTGCTGGATTTCTGGTAGCGTCAGTTCCGTGCCGGAAATCAATGGGGAGACACAGAAATACTTTAAATAATACTTTAAATGCAATTTAAATGTGATTAGCTGGTCCAGGTCTGAAGTCTACAGGCCCACTAGCCTCTCCCCGCTGCCAGCAATATTCCACTCCAGCAGGATTTACAGTAGCCCCTCATTTTTGGGGAACTAGCGGCCCAACCCTGCTGGAATGAAGGAGGGGGAAATTGGGACACCAGGGTCAGGTGCTGAGGGGAAGGGAGGAGGTTTGCCCCTGGACATTGGCACCTTGACAATGCCAGTTTGTGCCCCTGGCACTGCCCAAGAAGCAAAGCCCGGGGACACCCTGGCACTGCCTATCAGCATGGTGCAGTGACAAGAAGATGAAGCATAACAGGGACAGGGTATAATTAACAATGCTTAATGGAGGCATAGCCTAGGCAGTGATCAGTAGAGGTGGAGGATCCCACTGCCACTCTGCATAGGAGTCAATGGAGAAAAGAGGGCCAGCAATCAGGATGGGCTGGAGGATGTCAGCCAGAGAGGTGGGCAGCGGTAGGAGAGGGAGAGGTGGGGTCTGCTAAGGAGGCGGGCAGTGGCGGGGGGGATCAACCTGCTATGTTCTATGTTCTATGCTGGAGGAGATTAGGGCAGTTTGAAGGGGATTAGGGACTGGGTTAGGGAATGACCAGTGAGTTCAGCAATCGGGCATGGGGGGGAACAGCAGGGGGCCAGCAATGCTGAGGGTGACAGGGTTAGCCAGCAGCCAAGTGGCTGGCAGTGCAGGGCCACTGCACATGTGCCGATATCCATATTGACAGATTAGTGCATGTGCAGTGGCCTGCTCAACGTGCTGATTTCAGCCTCTCCTGCGAGGATATGCCCCATCCCCTAGTTTTTAATGATATGTATGCTGTTAGCTTCTGCAGTGCACAGAATGTGGGAGATTCTTCCCTGAACATCTACTGAAAAAACAGCGTGAATTATTTAAGTTTTCACCCAAATTCGACACTTAGAATTATTTGGGGAGAATTCCAGCCCTTAAACATGAACTGTTAATTACTCTGAACAGAGCGTTTTAGGATCTAAACAGATCCTAACTGGATCATTCCCGTCTCCCCGCCTCCACATTATGGCTATGAACTTTATTGCATTTACTTCTTCCAGTCTGGTTCTGACGATAGTAGCAATATCTTGCAGTTTACAATGCACCGCTGCATAAGGGAGATCACTGAGGCTATCTTTGTAAAGGAACACAATTTGATTTCATTCGCTTTTCCCAGACAGGAGCAGGTAGATAAAGCACAAGGGTTTGCAAGGATTGCAGTCTTCCTCATGGTACATGGTCCTATTGACAGCAATCACGTCACTGTGTGTGTGCTTCATGTCAAGTCTACCGTGTACTTCAGTGAAAGAGATTCCTTTCCCTCGACATTCAACTGGTGTGTAGCTGCAGGCAGTGAAACTTGGAGGACAATGCCCAGTATCCTGGCAGCAGTCACAAAGTGATCATTTGCAAGTGGCATTGACATTTGAATCAACACAGCGGACCAAAGGATGACGACTGGACAGCAAGTGTTCTCTGTTGATAACATGGCTCATGATTCCAGTTTACAACTCACGCACAAATGCACAGCAGGCATTCAGGTAAAGATATGCTGCCTCAAGAAGGCTGATAGAGCACCTGTGTCTTGCAGTGTTATGATCCCAGCTAATTTTACTACTGGACAGTCAGGTTCCAGAATGGAATCCTGGCTCAATACCTCATAACTTTTATTTTTCTGGTTAGAGCCATTGATGAAAAGAGTCACAACACTGACAATTACACTTTAACAAAAAAATAAAATATTTATTAAACATGAAAGGATTGACTATAATACAATACTTCTTCCCTGCATCTTTCTCTTCACAGATGTACACAGATTTTTAAGAATAACACAAGTTACAAAATATATCTTATACTACAATGTTCTCAGTAATACGCTGTCCCTGTAAACTAACAAGCCAACTGTAATCAGACACACCACACTCGAAACCAAGTGGCAGATGCCACCAAATATAAATTCTATGGATTTCTCATCAAATCCCCCATTGCTCATGACCCAGCCTGTCCCACTGGAAATCTGACTTCCACCCAAGTGTTTCCAAATACCACTCTTGGAATCTTCTTCCAAATATCACATTCTCTTGGATACTCTCATCAAGGATCCACCTCCAAGATTTCAAT
Organism: Sphyrna mokarran; assembly: GCA_024679065.1. Classification (NCBI taxonomy): domain Eukaryota; kingdom Metazoa; phylum Chordata; class Chondrichthyes; order Carcharhiniformes; family Carcharhinidae; genus Sphyrna; species Sphyrna mokarran. The sequence continues at coordinate 54,499,462 of JAGIQG010000012.1, forward strand.
CTCTTCTTTCAATATTTCTCTGCCCTGGATGACCAAGTTTACTCAAGCTTCCACACAATCTCTCAGGTGCTTAGCCATGCTAATGGAATACTTCAGTTTCACAGGCTGTATTGAGGTATCACTAATCTTAGAACTACTTCAGATGTCTAGCTCCTGACTATCCAACTTCACCAGATCTGCACCTTTTAGTTCTGTCTTTAACTGGGAGCCTCTCTCTGCCCCTCAATTTAACTTCAATTAACATTACCTTCTTTAGATTTTGCTCATTGGCTCTTTGACTTGACTCTTCCTGGGACTTCTCTCAAAATCCCCTGGTTTCTAGAACTATCTATTCTTTAGCTTCTTTAACTTGCTTTCTATCCCTCACACCATTGCCCTGTGTCTGTGTTGGCATTTTCTGTGGGAGCTAGTTTCTTCTCAGATACCTGGTTCCAACAGGACTATAAGTGCTTATGCTTTTCAATGTGGGCCCCAATTGCTAAGCAACAACCTAGTCTGTTTTTGAATCCTGTTAGTTTTTCCATTGCAATTACAATGCAGGCACAGTTTGAAATGAAACCAAGATACAAAGACCTATATCACACCTTTGTTTAACATAAAGCTAACTATAGTTTTAACTCTTTCTTTGCATAGAGACATAAACATAAAATTACTTAAAGCTATTTTTAATTTCTAATACTGTGATGACATTGTGCCTTTAGGAAATATATTTTAATCATTTTTCTCTGCAGAATGTTTTGTTGCCATCATATTGTCTATAGCCGGTGTCCTTTACTGTTACTGAAGCAGTATAATTGATATCATGTTCATTTTAACCTGAACTAAAGCTTTGTTCTTTGGTTTCTTGGGATTACATAATAAAGCTTGATTTAGGGGTGATTGACAAGTCAGATCACGTGGTTAGGAACAACTATTTCTCAATGAGAATTTCAGTTTTGTTTCATTTTTGGAAGTAGCTTGAAGCAGTATTTTTTTCCCTCTCTGGGGTTGGAGTTTTCCAGTGTAAGTGTTACTGTGTTAGAAGTACCACAGATTGTATTTACCTCTCTGAAATGTGTTTTGAGGATATATCCTTCTCTGCAAATAACTGGCATACCTGTTTTTGTGCTAGCTGTAACCAAGGGTATATGTCTGTGGGATGGTGTTTTATGTGGAGCAAAAGAGATAGCCAGCTGTTAGGAGTTATAGTGTGTCACGGTTAAGTCTTTAATTTATTGAATTATAGCATATACTGTGCAGAGGAGGCCCTTTGGCCCATTGAGTCTGCACCGACATGCAAAAAATACCTGACCTCTCACTTAATCTCATTTACCAGCACTTGAATATTATGATGTTGAATGATATTATGCTTGTCAAAGCAGTAAAGTTTTGACAAAGAGTCATCTGGACTCGAAACATCAGCTCTTTTCTCCTGTTGCAGATGCTGCCAAACCTGCTGAGATTTTACAGCATTTTCTCTTTTGGTTTCAGATTCTAGCATCTGCAATAATTTGCTTTTATCCAGTGTAAAACTTAGGATGTAGGCTAACTTTGCAAAACACTTCAAAGTTTCTGGCCTGGATCATAACAATACCCAAAATACAAATATAAATTACTTATAGCTAACTTTGTATTTCCTGACAGAGGCAGTGGATCAACTGCCTGAACCTCTCCAGAGGGTCAAGGGAACGTTTTACTGGTTTTGCTTGGAATGCAACATGTAGCATAATCTTGCCTTCAGGAGATGCAATCTATCAAGTGAGAATCTGAGGAGCAGGAGTGCCATGAGGAGGAGCAGGAGGTGCAGTTGAAATGAGAACAGTAATAGCTGGAAAAGGAAGGCGGGGAAGGGAGGCCATAACTTCGACATTGCCTTCCTGCTTGGCCTGCATGTAAACAATTAATTAATGAGTGATATCTGCAATCTCAACACCAATTGCATATTCACTAATAATCCTTTACCTTCCTCCTTCACCGACCATCACATCTTCTTTTTGGTCACAGTGCAAAAGTACTAGACAAGATGAAATACACATTCTAATCCAAATTTATAAGTCATACTATATTGTATACAAAATAAACCTGTACATTCCCTTAGTACACATCTTCTGTCTGTCTTTTTCTGTCTGAGTGGATAAAGAGGTATTACCCCAGTGATCGCAGTACGGTTAGTGAAAGGCTACTGATTTTCAATGGCAGAATGTGAATAGAATTGGACAGTGACCTCAAGCAATTCCAGACATGGAAATTCTGGCTCCACATGGCAGCATCTTTGCAAGGACAGTTACTATTCAGATTGGTTATCTGATAGGCAATGGTGGAGTGGGGGAGGCACTGGTGGAGTAGTATGTACGTAAGAATGAACACCATCATTGGAATATCAGGTTCATGCTTAATGGAGCCACTACCAATTTTCTGGGTAGCAATCCAGCAATCATAACAATCTTTTGGAAAACAGACTTCTGAATCACTTCGAAACCTTGTATGTTTTTTGTACTCTGTAATCTATAGCCACAGTGTCAAACGGTGTGAGCTTGTATACCAGCAAGTTGACATTGCAATAAAAATTTCCCATGCGGTCCTTACTCTTCTGCTGGAAGTTGCTTGTGCTGCATAGGGTGCTGATACATTGCCCCTGATGGTTCTGCCATTTATTTATAACTCCCATCTGAATTGGACCTACCAAATGCATCATGTCTCATTTGCATGGATTGAATTCCACCTTCCAACCTATTTATATCCTGCTTTACTCTCTGACAATCTTCATCATTATCCACAACTCCAGCAATCCTAATTTCATCCGTAAACTTGCTGATCAGACCAGCTATGTTTTCTTCCAAGTCACTTATATATATTACAAAGGTCCCAGCACAGATCCCTGCGGAACAAGTTACACACTTCCATTCAGAAAAAACACCCTTCCACCACTATCCTTTGTCTTCTATGGCCAAGCCAGTTCTGAATCCATCTAGCTAGTTCACCCTTGAATCCATGTGATTTAACTTTATGTACCAGCTTGCCATGAGAGACCTTGTCAAATGCTCTACTAAAGTCCATAAGAAGGAGGTTAATTTTGTAGGTACCCATCACCAAAGTATAGATACTCAGTAAAAATTGCACTTGTTCCAAAATACAGAAAATAGTCAAAAAAGCAAAATGAATGCTATGCCTTTATGTATAGAAGAATAGAATATCAGGGTTTAGAGGTCAGGCTTCAGCTATGCAAAGCCTTGGTTAGATTACAATTGGAAGTTTTGAGACATTGTCACACATCACAATTTAAGAATAATATATTGGCATTGGAGGGAATGCAGCATAGATTTACTAGAATGATATCTGGACTTCAGAGATCAAACTTCAAAGCAAGATAACAAATTAGGGTTGTCCGATCTGGAATTTAGATGATTAAGTTGTAATATTAGGGGGAACAGATAGGGTAGACTGTGGGAAATTACTTCTGTAGGTTAGCAAGTCTCAGAAACAGAGCTATAGTCAAAAATTATATCCAGAGCTTACTGGAATGAAATTGGGAAACATGTCTTCATGCAAAGTGTGATGGAGGTTTGGAACTCTGTTTTGCAAATGATAGTTGATGCTGGGTCAATTATTAATTTTAAAATTAAGACTGATAGCCCGCCACCTCTTTTAACCCCTCCTCCAGTTCTAAGTTTATAGATCACTTGTCTGACATCTGATATCAAATGAGGGGATGAACTGAGGACTCAGAGGTAGTAAGCACTACGTGGAGGAGCGAGAAAGGAGCAATGGGCTCATTCACACAGTGAGAGGAGCAATGGGCTCATTCACACAGTGAGAGGAGCAATGGGCTCATTCACACAGTGAGAGGAGCAATGGGCTCATAGCGAGAAGAACAGCACGGCCATTAACAGCGAGAGAGGAGCAATTAACAGTGAGAAGCCAGTGCCACAGCATGTGTTCAAGAGGCCTCACCCATCCACCCACCCCTTGTCACCACTGGCTGCCCACCTATAAGAAGTCTCATGACACCAGGTTAACGTCCAACAGGTTTATTTAGTAGCAAAACCCACTAGCTTTTGAAACACTGACTGCCCCTTCGTCAGGTGAGTTTACCGCAGTCCAATGCCGGCATCTCTACATCATGTCCCACCTGTGACAGAGATTGTAGATCACCCTTTGTAATTATCGGTCATAGAATCATAGAATCCCTTTAGTGCAGAAAGAGGCCGTTTGACCCATCGAGTTTGCACCAACCACAATCCTCCTTGATCCCATGTATTTATCCTACTAGTTCACCTGACATTATGGGGTAATTTACCATGGCCAGTCCACCTAACCCCCATATCTTTGGACTGTGGGCAGAAACTAGAGACCTGGAGGAAACCCACTGAGACACGGGAAGAACATGCCAACTTCTCACAGACAGTGACCTGAAGCCAGAATTGAATCCAGGTCCCTGGCACTGTGAGGCAGCAGTGCTAACTACAATGCTGCCCTAGAACTCATATTTTAATGTGGACAGAAGTCATCCTCAACTCCGAGGAACTGCCTAAAAGACAAAGATTGAATGAGCAGAAATTGCTTCCAATTAAACATTAAAGAGAACTGAAGCTTCTGTCCTTGCTTCCTGCCATAAACTCCATTCCCTAGCTCAATTTCTCTCCCAGGAAACTGCCTGAGGCTAAACAAATCCATTTGCAATTTTGGTGCCAAATTTGACTTTGAGATGAACTTTCAACCTTGTATATGTCATCATTAAGACTATCTATTTCTTTTAGTATAGCCATTCCCAACTCCAGCCTGGATCATTATCCCTCATCCATGCCTTTGTTACATTGACTTAACTATTCTAACACACGCCTGGCTAGCCTCCTGCATTCTAATTTCTGTAAATTTGAGGCCAGCTAAAACTGCTGCTTGTGCCTAGACTTACATTATCCTACCCACCCTTCATCCTTCTGATCCCTCACCCACGCTGACTCCCAGTTAAACTATGCATCAATTTTAAAATTCTAATTTCTTTACCCAGAGGGTGGTTAGGGAGTGGAATGCCCTGCCTGCGGCAGTTGTAGAGGCGCCAAGTTTGGTGGCGTTTAAGAGGTTAGTTGATAAGTTTATGGAAGAGAAGGAAATGGTTTAGTTTGGAGGGTCATTGCTTTTTTCATAATTGGTCAGCGCAACATCGAAGGCCGAAGGGCCCGTTCTGCGCTGTAATGTTCTATGTTCTAATTTTAATCACTCTATCATGAATTGTAACCTTCAGCCGTCAAAGTCCTAACTTCTTCATTTCCCCAATCCCTAAACTTTACTACCTGTCTTTTTCTTCCTCTTTCTTTAAGGTACACATTAAAAACTACCACTGCTCTGTTGCCCTAACACCTCCTTGCACAACTTAGTGTCACGTTTTGTGTGACAAAACTCCTGTGCAGCATCTTGGGGTGCTTTATTTTATTCAAGGAACTATCCAAATAATAGTTGTTGCAGTTGAAGCATTTCGTATGTCTTTGGTTTGTTGATTTCTTTATATTTTCAACTGTAGATAGAAACAAAGCCGTTTATAATATGAAGATCCCACCATTCATGTTCATTAATCATATTTATCCCATCGTATCTATGCAACTCTAACTAATCCACTGTTCTATTCCCTCCCTACTGTTCTGCAACTTCCTCCATTTGAAATGATTATCTACTGCTCACTTCAGACATGCACTGATCTCTGCTTCAACTGCTCCATGTGATAAAGCAGTTAATGTTCTAACAACCCTCTGCATAGAAGATTTGTTTTTTCTCTCTCCTTCCTCTCTTAGAGACAGTTTTAAATTAATGACCACTCGTTACAGACTTCACCAGAGGAAATAACCTTTCTCTATTCATCTGCTCAAAATTCTGCATCATTTCTTTTCCTTAAAAAACAAACCCTCTATCAGCTCTCCTCATTTTCTTCCTTGAGGCCATGAAATAGCCTCACCTCTTTCTCCTCCCAGCTGCAGTATTGAATTTCACCAACCCTCCAGAAAGGGGTTGGAAAACAGGGAGGGCAATAAAATGATGGCAGGATGCTTTTGAGAGGACAATGCAATGTATTCCCATCACCACGTGATATTATCAAAGTTCAAAATGGCCATAGTTTGGTTGCCCATCAAGGAGAGTCGGGTAGCCAATTAATGAATTGGTCTGTTAGTCACCGTTTTATGATGCCGCTGGGATTTTTACCAGCAACAGAACCATCGCCCAATGCGTGGCGAGTTCACAAACTATACTGAAGTGGATTCCTGGCAGCTACCTGGGCCCAAATCACTGCAGAAGTATCCTCTGATTAGAAGGTCCTGCTAACCTGACCCCAGAACTTAAAAATAACTTTGCACATACCTGCGAGTGTGTCTCAAATAAGGATGTCCTCTTTTCCCTCCAGCAGCCTGGGTAGTGACTGCCTCTATTGACAGAGGCTGCAAATGTGCCAGCCCTCTCTCTGGCTCACCAGCTCTGAGAACAGGTTGTAACCCTCATTTGGACAATGGTCTGAGTGGCAGTTTTTTGATAGGCTGCCGGTAAAATCATTTCTGAGGTCCTGTCATTTGGCCACATAGGCCCAGAACCTGCATTCAGTCCCAGGTGGGAGTGCTGGTAAAATACCAGCACATAGTTCCTCATTCCTGGTATCATCGTAATGTGATTTTACTGCGTCACTTGAGCAAGACCAGAAATTTCTACCCAAGATCAATGGATATTTCCGTTATCCACACCTTGCCCGCTCCAATTCCATGGTGGGTGAGGCAATAGATTTCCAGTGAATGAATTTATAGCTTATTCTCTATAGCTTTAAAATCTTTTCTGTAATAAGATTGTCAAAACTAACATGACTAGATTATTGCTTTGTACAAATCTTTCATTACCCCTTTGTTCCTGTGGTCAGTGGACTTTAAAGTGAATTGGAATATGTCCAAAAATGTACAGGTTAGGTTGTTTGGCCAAATTAAATTGACCCTAGTGTCAGGAGGATTCGCAGGGTAAATGTGTGGGGTTATGGGAATAGAGCCTTGGTTATTGTGGTTGGTACAAACTCAAAGGGTTGAATGGCCTCCTTCTTCTGTACTGTAGGGATTCTATGATTCTATGTGATTAACACAAAGCCATTGAGTGGAATGCATACCAACACTGTGTTGCCTGCTGATTAGAATAATTGCCACATGCAACCAACATTTCTTGTGCTGTTCCTGGATATATTGTTAGTAACTGAAAATAGGAACACAAGAACCTTAGAAAGAGGAGCAGGAGTAAACAATATGGCCTGTTGAGCCTGTTTCGCTGTTCAACGTTATCGTAGCTGATGTTCTGTCTCAGTCCCACTTTTCCACCTGCTCATTCTCATTCTCCAGCGACCAAAAATCTATCTCACCCTTAAATATATTCAACAATGGGACATCTACAACTTTTGAGAGAATTCTTGGATTCATCAACCACTGAGTGAAGATGTTTCTCCTCACATCAGTCCTATATGACTGGCCTCTTTATCCTGATGCTGTGCCCCTGCATTCTAAAAACCTCTCATTGCATAACCTTCAAACATTGAGTGTTTCAATTCGCTTACATGTCATTCTTCTCAACTCCAGGGAATATAGGCCCAATTTTTTTCATATAGGACATCTCTCTGATCCAACTTAGTATCCCTTCATTAGGCGATGCCTCATACCTTAAATAGGCACTCGGTATTTTCTAGTGAAGGAACCTTATTGCCTTAAATATGCAAATATAAAGAGATGTTGTATTCTATGTGGAGTCTCATCAAAGCCCTGTACAATTGTAGCAAGCCTTTTTTCATTCTTGGACACCAATATCCTTACAATAAAGCCTAACATGCCATTTGCTTTCCTAGTTGCCTGTTGTACCTACATACTAAATCCCTGTGTTCTTTGTAAGTGTACCTACGTCTCTCTGAATGTTAAGATGTAGAAGTTTCGTGTCTTGTAAAAATAATTATGCTTTCTATTCTATTAACATGAATAACTGTATACATTATACTTCATCTACCAACTTGCCCATCACTAACCCTGTCAATATCTCTTTGCAGCTTCTTTGGCTGTTCCTCACTGTTTATATTCATGCCTAGCTTTATCTTATCAATAAAATTGTATAGATTGTTCTCAGTCTGTTTATTTAAGTCATTAATATAGATTGTAAATGGCTGGCACACAACACTGATCCTTGCAGCACTCCACTTGTTACAGCCCAACAAATCAAAAATGCCCCATTTATTTTAATCTTTGTTTTCTGTCTGTCAACCAAATCACTATACATGCTAATTATATTAACTAAACTCCATCTTACATTTTGGGTGGTACCTTATCAAATACCATTTGGAAGTGCAAGTATAGTACATCTACTGGTTTCTCTTTATCTACCCTACTACTTACACCCTCAGAATGGTCTAATAAATTTGTCAAACATGATTTTCCTTTCATAAAACTATGGGCTGGGAATATGCTTTGTGCACCCCAGCATAAATTGCCGGCCCGTTGGAGGCTAACAATTCTGCGTCACAACAGGATTGGTGGCCGTTGCTGGTATTGCAGGAGGCCCAGGTGAAAAAGGAGTGCTGGACACCCTAAAAAGATAGGTAAGTCTGGGATATCTGCAGGCTAGCATGTCCTGGAGAATGAGGTAGGTGTATGTTGGACAAAGGGCCTGAAAAAGGGGTACCCCTCCTTTCACTGACCAGAAGCCCGCAGGGTTAAACCTGTTGAGCTGCATGTTAGGCACAAGCCTTTCACAACAGACATGTCAGGCTCTTAATTGAACAATAATTGTTCATAATGCCTGAATATATTCTAACTTTCGATGCTCAAGTGCATCATCACTTTCCAGAGATACATCAGCAATTTTGGTCAACTGCAACAATATTCTGTGGTCATCAACCCATCTCTTTTATTTCTTTCTTAATTGTTCCTGAATACTACACAGCTCAGAGTATGGAATTCACTTCCTCCCTTGTCTGAACCAAGTCTTTTTTATTGCCACTATAGAATAATTCCATGTGGTGGTTTGCACTCACAGTTCACCAATTTATTTACCACTGTACCGGCACTTGTGTACATTTACCATATACCCACCTTAGTCTGTTTGCATTTCCCCACTGATCACTTCTGTTTCGAAGCAAAGGTCTGTTTCTAATGACCTTTGCCCCTCCAAATCCTCTGTGCACCTTGCTGTTCCTCGCCAAGGCTCAGGACATAAGACATATAGGAGCAGAATTAGGCCACTCGGCCTATTGAGTCTGCTCTGCCATTCTATAATGGCTGATAATTTTCTCATCCCCATTCTCCTACCTTTTCACCATAATCCGATCCCCTTATTAATCAAGAACCTAGCTATCTCTGTCTTAAAGACACTCAGTGACCTGGCCTCTATAGCCTTCTATGGCAAAGACTTCCCCAAACACACCATTCTCTGGCTGAAGAAATTCCTCCTCATCTCTGTTTTAAAGGACCATCCCTTTAGCCTAGATTGTGCCCTCTGGTTCTAGTTTTTCCTGCTAATGGAAACATCCTCTCCATGCTTCAGTCTGGTGCCCTGAGAAATTAGTTCAAACTCTCTCCCATGAATAGATTGGAAATAATATTTTGAACTCTTAGAAGAAACTTATTCTTCTGATCAGAGAACAGTTCTTGACCGGGAGAGGCTCTTACTAAAAAGTTGCAGAGAAAATAAAGCAAAATTTCAGAAGAAGAGACAGAAAATAATAGCTTAAAAGGCAAATGCTGATCGAGAGGAATAATTAACATTGGTTATCTAGTTAATCAATTACCTCCTTAAAGACAATTAAGGATGGGAATACATCCTGCCCTTTCCAGTGACACCCACATCCTGTCAATGAATAAAAAGTCCTCTTTTACAGTTGACAAGGCTAGCAAAGAGTGACATTAGATGAAGCAAAGGATTGTTGTCTCCATTGGGGAAAGATGTATCATGCAGGGAGAATTAAGAGCAGGAGAAACCTTTGGGAAAACACTCAATAAAGTTATCAACAAAACCAGAAATTGCTCCAAAGCTTTGTTTAATCCCAGACTCCAGCATTCATAATACACAGCGATGCGTAATTGTGGACTATAAATCCCTATAAATGCATTTTAATCATAATGGGTAATATATGAATTAGCTTTATATGAAGCAACACTAAATTGCAGCCACTAACACCATTTAAGGGTGTCAATTACTTATTAACTCATTCACGTTTGTGGTGTTGTTACATGTCATTGTGTTCTTAATTTATAAATTGCTTAATATTAAGATATGTGCAAAGAACAGACAGGTAAAATATGCTCTAGAATATAACTAACCTCTTCATTCAGATGAACCCAACAATTTGTTCTCTTTTTTTCTAAAGGTTTATGGTGTTACTCAAACCCACGAGTAGTGTTGTAACTTTGTAATATTGCCCAACAATCTGTTCGCTGACAAACCCACCACTGAAGTCAGTTTGAGTACACAAGAAGCACTGGCTGGTTAACTGTGAACTTGTTACTGTGTTCCATGCACAGTTCCCCACGTGTTTCTTACTCATTCATGCAGCTGTGAGGAGGCAGAAAGCAGAGGTTATAGTGGGAAACTATGGGGCCGAATCTCCCAAAAGTGCTGAATTGGCAAGAAAACTGGCTACGTCGCAACTGTTTATGCAGTGTCATTTCAAACCCGAATCTCCCCATTGTGTGTACTGCAGAGTCAGAATTGTGAATACCATTAAAAATTGTTTGGTGGGTTGGGTTGGGAGAATTGCATGTTGGTCATTTCGTGGGATTTGCGTCTGTGTTCTTGATGCATGTGTGTCTCCCAGAGGCAGGGAATAGTTGCAGTCAGGACTTGCCCAGGCCCAGTAGCATTTCCCACCCCGCCAGGAGTACTTCATCCTGGTGGGGTTTACAGTAGCTCCCCATGTTCAGAGAACTAGCAGGATATCCCGCCAGAGTGAATGGAGGGGCAAGATCTATTTGTGCCAGAGCCTGACAGCTCTGAAACTCTGCGCATGCGCAATGGTCTCCTATCAGTCTCCCTGTTTGCTGGCCAGCTCAATTGCTGGCCAGCCCAGGACCTTCCTCAGTGCTGTTTCTCCAGCTCTCAAAGAACAAAGAACAAAATAGTACGGGAAACAGGCCCTTCAGCCCAACGAGCCCGCGCCGCCACCTCGATGTTCCCATTTCTACCCATGATCCCTGTCTATGTTTATAGAAATCTGCATTGGAACCAAATTTGCGAGACAATTTAGGGAGATTTGTTTTGCCAATCAGCCTAACAGCACATCTTTGGCGTTGAGAGGAAACTGGAGCACCACAAGCATGGGGAGAATGCGCAAACTCCCACAGATGCAGGCCAAGTCCATGTATCTGCACAGCACAGCAATAGTCACTGAGCTGTCGTGTTGCCCATCAACTGGTCCAGTTCAAGTGTACCCTAATGACATGAAGCGCTAGGATACTCTTGAAAAATCCAAGAGCAGCCCTCTCATGACCCATTGCGTGTATGCACCTTGTTGAACAACAGGGCAGACCGAAGTACCCGTAGGATAAAACAAATACATCAATATCATTCACAATTTACACACTTCCCAGGGAACTCCCAAGACTCATGATCCCTAGTTTAAATCAGTCTTCCATATCCCTCCATCCCCATTCTATTCACGTGCCCATCTAAGTATCTCTTAAATAACTCCAGATTGCCTGCCTCCACCACTTTAATTGACAATGCGTTCCATACCCCTACAACCCTCTGTGTGAAAAACTCCCTCTAGCATCTAAATTATACCTTGCCTCCCTCACTTTAAGCCTGTGATCCCACGTGGTATTTGATTCCAACCTAGGAAAAAGCTTACCATTGTTTACTCTATCTATAGCCTTCATAATCTTGTACACCTCTATTAGATCTCCTCTCAGTCTATGTCTTTCTAAAGAAAACAGCCCTAATTTGCCTAACCCCTCCCTGTAACTCAGACCTTTCCATACCAGGCAGCATCTGGTAAACCTCCTCTGCACTCTCTCCAGACTCTCCACATCCTTCTGGTAGTAAGGCGATCAGAACTGGAAGCAATATTCCAAATGAGGTCTAACCAACGTTCTTTACAACTGCAACATTAAAGGCCAGCTCTTGTACTCTATACCCCTTCCTATAAAGGGTAGCATAACATATGCTTTCTTTGCAACCTTCCCCACCTGCTCTGCCACCTTCAGAGACTTGTGCACCTGAACCCTCAGGTCCCTCTGTGTTTCTATACTCTTAATAGGCCTACCCTTTATCATATACTTCCCTCCTACATTCTTTCTCCCGAAATGCATCACCTCACATTTATCAGGATTAAATTCCATCTGCCATCTGTCTGCCCAAGCTACCAGCCTATCTATGTCCTGCTGCATCTCCTGACAATGCTCCTCACTATCTGCAAGTCCAGCCATCTTTGTATAGTCTGCAAACTTGCTGATCACACCACTTACTCTCTCTTCCAAGTCATTTATATATTACAAATAGAAGAGGTCCCAGTACTGAGCCCTGTGGCACACCACTAGTGACTGACCTCCAGCTAGAAAGTCACCCTTCCACTATTACTCTCTGCCTGATCACACCCCCCCACAACAATTCCTGAACCCTTCCTTTCCCAGAGCATCTCAGTGTCCAGCCCATCTCCCCCAGCAGTGGTGATCCCCCATCACCGCTTCCATCACAGCAGACCCCCCCCCAACTGCTGAGCACCCACCCCTAAAACTTCAAACCCCCGATGGGAGGCAGACTCCCTGAAAGAAGGCAGACCCTCCCAGTAGACCACCCACTTAATCCACCCCAATCACTGGCCTCCCTCCAGCCTAGACCAATGCCCATGCAGATTGGCAGTGGGACACTCCAACCCCACCAATTGCCCCCTCTGCCCTCCTTACAACAAGCCCTGCCCCTTGGCACCGGCATGGTCACTTTACCACTTGGGCAGTTAAAGGGGGCACGGGCTGATACTGCTGCCCTACCCCCGCAAGGTTCTGATTGGCCCCCTATTCATTCCAATGGTGTCTGCCGCTAGTTCCCGTATAAGGGAAGCTACTCTAAACCCCACCTTACGGGGTGGGAGATGCTACTGAACCTGGAAAATCCCGACAGCGACTGTTCCCTGTCTCTGGGAGACGCACATGCATCAGGAACGCATGCACAAGTCTCACAAAATGGCCAACATGCAATCTTCCCGACTCAAGCTACCAAACAATTTGTGAGTCGCGATAGGAAAATCACCCCCAACATTCAGAGGGCAGTGGCCCAGAGGTCTTCTGACATTCCTTTCATCGAATGGCCACCAAACACATTTCAGCCAGGCAAAGCACACTGCACAGGGAAAAATAAAACGTTTGTAAAAAAAGAATTAAGAGCCAGGGAGATATTTTTGGAATGCTAAAGTGCCTTTCGTCCTTCCAATAAAATTTTAGCTACCCTCTCCCAGAAGATTGAACCAGTCTGTTTGCAAACTTGGTTTCATACTTGATGAGCTTCTGATCACATATCCATATATCATCACTATGTCTGTCTAAATCCACCCCCGTTATATTGCCCAATGCTGCCTGTCTCAGCTAATTGCTGCTGAAAGCCCCATCCAAGTATTCCTTCAGACTTGACTATTCCAATGCAATCCTTGCCAATCTCCCACATCCTGCCCTACTTAAACTTGAGCACATCCAAAAGCCTGCTGCCTGTGACCTTACTTGAGTCAAACTCCCCTCATCTTTTACCCCCATGATCGTGCAACAACGGTTGCTGATTAAACAATGTCTTAATTTTAAAATTCTCACCCTTTGTTTTTAAATCACTCTATAGTTTCCCCCTCCTCCCTTTGTCATCCCTTTCAGCCCTACAATAATATCTGGGCTCTTCCAGTTGTAGACTTTTCAACATCTCTGCTTTTAATCATTTAACAATCAACTGTGCCTTTAACGACCTAGGCCCTAACCTCTGGAATTCATCTCTCAGAAATTCACCCTTCTCCAACTTGTCTTTCTCCTCCTTCTTAAAACATACTTCTTTGATCAAGATTTTGGTCACTTGCTCTATTATTTCCTGATGTGTCTTGGTGTCATGTTTTGCTTCATAATGCCCCTGTGAATCACTTTGGGAAATTTTACTGAGCTTAAGATGCCATGTGAATACAAGGTGTTGTTGCTCATGACATCTTAATGATCTATGTATGTGGACTGCCAAGTCTCTTTGGCCCTCAAACTTTAAGGCTTAGAAAATAGTCTGTTTATATGTGAAAAGGGAGAGACCTCGCAGACGCCAACATTGAAATTCATTTGTCTCAAGTATTACCCATCAAATCCACCTTGTAATTTTATGCATCCATTTATATTATTTACAATACCATCTTTGTGTCTTTTGCGCATTTGGAGAAATGGCCTTCTTGCTTGTTATCAATATTGTTAGTGAATGAGGTGAATAATTAAAGCTCCCACACAGATCTTTGCATAACATCACCAGCCATATCCCATCAATTAGAATATCTTTTATCCCTACTCTCTGTCCTCTTTCATTCATCCAATTTCCTAACCAGGTCAATGGCCCAAACTGTCTGGTCTCCAGATTGTCGGAGACCTAATGTACAACCAAGATGTGCGCTGACCTTGTACTGACCTCCATGGCCACTCCTGCACCACCCTCCTGATTTACTTACCTATCCTGCACTAGCCACCCTCCCGATCCTCCAACCATTACCCCAATCACCTCTCCCCACCACTCAGCTCTCCCTTTGACACCCCCCCATCCAACTCTCTTTCAACACCCATCCATCTCAACCCTGACTAACTCCCAACATCCCCTGAGTATCCCTACGGACCACAACTCCCAACCATCCAACTATCCCTGATCATCCAATTAGCTCCCAATCACTCAACTCTCTCACAAACCATCTGACTACCTTTCCCAACCACCAACTAACACCCCAATCCCTACCTACCATTCCAACCCATACCCACCATCTCTTCTTACTGTGCTATCCATCCAACCACCTGACTATCCTCTCCGCCCCCAGTGATCTGACTTCTCCCAAATAGACCTGATCAGGTCCTGACCTGACTAGCCCTAAGTCCCACTGTAGGACTTGATAGTCAAGAAAGGTGTGTTTATAATATGTTATAAAACAGGTTATCAACTTGTAAATCCTTCCAACATACAAGAGCAATTACTGATCAATCATATAATGGAAAGAAAATTGGAGCCTTTATCATTACTATTCATAGCTCTGGACCACAACGTGCATGTAAAAGTGCAACCCGCTGTGGGGAGACAGGGTACAAGGGAGGGGTAGATGAGGTTCGTTCAGATGGCAGGGTTGCTAGTGTGGATCAGATTGGTCCTAACAGCAAGGAGTTTGATCCCTGTTCTGGTTGGGGTGGGTTTAAGGACTTTGTCTCCTTGCTCTATTCATGGTGGAGTCCAAGGCGCTAAGGATGGGACCTGCCTTTGGGTAGAGAAAAGGAAAAGAAGGAGAAAAGAAAACATTTTGGAGCTCAATTCTGCAGCCAACGTGCTCTCCTAAGCAGACACAGCTGAATACCTGTTCAGCAACAGGAAGGACTTGTTCTACCAGCCCTATTTTGAAAGGGTCATCAGATTAGCTGCTTGTTTTCTTCTTGCTGTTGCTATGACTCTACAAATATTTGCTGATTTTAATAGAATAGGTTGGAGAGCAGAAGTGTCCTCCTATGAAATCTTGCTGGAAACAAGACCATGTGTCTCATTTTCAGCAATGTTCAAGTTCCATGCTGCCAAACGAATACCGTCTTCCTAAGAGAGGACAGCAGATTTGTACACCATGGAATCATTGCCACTGCCCAGGGCAGCACCTCAACAATCCTGTAATCTGTGGGTATACAGATTGCTGCACTGGAGTAACAGTCTGCAAACCCTCTTTGCAAACTGCAATCCCTAGCCATGTACAGCAGTAGACGGAGCTACCACTCAGCATTTAAATATTAGGGGCTTGTTCCTTCTGCTGCTTTGGAAAAAGAGGCATTGCCCATCAGGTGCTGCATCAGTGTTCTATCCTGTGAATGGTATTGCCCAGTACTTTCATACTGGGAAGGCAAAGATATGGACTGTGCAAACCGTGTGCCAGATAGGTTCCTCCATTTCCTTTGGCATTGACTGCAAGATTTCTGGCAGATCTGACAATTTACCAAGCGCATTCCTATCAGTGTCCTGCTATGGCTTGCTCCACTAAATTGTTCATTTAAGTCCTCTGCAGCGGAATCTGTGTGCGACCTTACTCTCCTGCAAGTTATGGAGAGGCATGTGGGCACAGTGATTAGCATTGCTGCCTCACAGCACCAGGAACTTCGTTTCTACTCCTGGTTTGGGTCTATATTTGTGTAGAGTTTGGACATTCTTCCCGTGTCTGTGTGGGTTTTCTCCAAGTGCTCTGGTTTCCTCACATAGACCAAAGATGCGCAGCTAAGGTGGATTGGCTGTGCTAAATTGCCCCTTAGTGTCGGAAGAATAGTTAGGATAAATGCATGGGGTCACGGGGATAGGACCTAAGTGGGATTGTCAGTGGTGCAGACTTGAGGGACCAAATGGCCTCCTTCTGCATAATCCTTGCACCTTGTTCTGGCTGTAGTATACAAGTGCCTGCTGTCTCTCCATGTGCAGTTCCCATCTTGAATCTGTCACATACGCCTGGATCTTCACTTGTAAGGCAGGTAGCGTGAGTGAGTGAACTTCCCAGTCTGCCACACACAACCCGAGAGAAAGTCCCTCAAATGATGTGATCTCTGTTCTGAATACAGAATAGACTTCGGCTTGCCACCCTCAGCACAAATTGTAGGTGGCCATCAAGGCTGTGGTTATTGAGATAGACTGTTTAAAGGGCTCTCCTCAATTCTTTATCCCAGTTGTTTCATTAAATTCAAGGCTGTATAACCCTCACCCTCACACCATGTCAATCACCATCAGCTTGCCATGAGATCTTCGTATGGCCATGCTAACTCATGCCCCCCAGCTCTCCCATGGCCACTTACAGTCCCATGCGAAGTTAATGCCAATGCATGCCAAGCTACCAACTGCCCTTGGTCCTTAGACCTTCTATGCCAAATCACCCTGTATTCCAGACCTCAGCACCTATGTTGAGATGAAATAAAGATCTGAATATCTAATACAGTCTTCACTATATTTTTAAAAAAACTTCTACTCATTAAAGCCCATTCAAAACTAAGCACTTGGTATGTCACAACATTCAAGGCTATGGACTGATAAATGGGATTAGATGGAAAGCCAGTTGTTTCACACACGTTGTGCAGACTCAAGAGGCCAAAAGGCCTCTTGTGCACTATATGATTCAGTTCCTAGTTCTTTACAAAAACAAAGCTCTACTCGTAACACTACATCAAAGATTGCTAATCCTTTAATAATCTCTTTGAGTTGTCAAACTGTGAATTTAGAAATGCCTGCTGAGATAATTATAGCTTGTAGAAAACAGCCAAGTGTTCATAATTACACAATGATAGTCCTTGGGGAAAAGCCACATCCGAGTCCCACCCACCTTTTCTTAAGATCTGCCGAGTCTCCACAACTCTACGAAAATCCACGCCTCAACATCAGTAAATAAGATTTTGGGTGTTAATTAAGGAAGGGATTTTCCAGCCAAGCTCACCCCAACACTGGAAAATCCTGCCCGAGGTCAACAGACCTTTGCATGGTCTGCTCTCCCTGCCCGCTATACTTCCAGTGGCGGGCGGGGCGGGAAAATATATTGTCCTGTCTTCACAATCAAGTTCCTTCTTGGTGCTCCTTCAGTGGTTGGCCGTATTGTATCTGAAAGCAAAAAGGGCGCAAGAGAAAAGTTCTAATGTGGTCAATCGGACACTAGAGGACAGTGATGATGGTGGAAAGTAGGAGATGCAAATTTATACCATATGCAGCTTATAAATCAGATCAGAGTGTGGATGAGTCACAAATGAGCATTGAGAAGGAGGATTAGATATGAGGATGCTATCATTTTCTATGGATTTAATGTTTTTGTTGATCTGTTATTAACTGTGGACATTCCAACAATGGCCAGTGCTGTCAACTCCAAAGGGCTTAGAATATACTCTCTTGGTGCACTGCACTATGTCCTCAGAACTTGACTCCTGATAATAACCTACAATGTCTGCTCCCATTTCCTTGTGAACAAGTGCTCGGAGATTTTCCTGTTCCCTGCAGATACAGGCCATCTCTCCTCCATCCCAGTTGCACCAATAAGAGTTTAAATGCTCCATCTGAAGTCTGTGGAGCCAGATCTCTCTCATACTGTGTCATTCTTCACCATTTCCCAGATCAGATTCACTTCCTGCACAATTAACTGAAGCTGCTCCAATTACAACACAGCTTCCCTTTAAGAGGTGCACCAGTCATAACTCAGCCCCCCTTTAAGAGTCCATCAGTCATAAGAAAGCTTCCCTTTAAGAAGTGCTTACCAGCTTTAAGTGGAATCAAGAGGTCACAATTTTGGGTCTCCTGCTGACGCATCTAGGCAATGAACGTTGCGGTTAGCGTTAGTTGCAGGGAGGAATCATGCAGATGAGCAAGCAGCACAAAATTGGCATGCTACTTGCATGACAATGAATTGGCATGGGCTAATTGCCCACTGCAATCCCCATGCTCAATTTAGCCTCCTGCAAGTTTTATTGACATTGTAATATATAAACTTATGGCAGTTTGAAAGTGTAAAATGCCTTTAAACTGAGAAATTAGCAGCAGAACGGGTTATATAGTTGGATGCAGTCTGTAACATTGGACGTCTGATTAATTAGATAATTGATGGAAGCGCAGCGAGTTTAAAAATGATGCTTAAAACTTAAAGTAGTCTCAACCAGAACTGGGAAAGAAATGTGTCACTTAACTATATCAAATGAAGCACACTCTTATTAGCACAGTTGTAGCTGCTGTTCCATTTTATTCATTCAGCAAATTGCAAATCCCCTTCACAACTTCAGTCCCATATCCTGCAGCTCATTGTTTTGAAATTACAGTTCTTTATTACTTAAGACTCAAATTAGGGACTACTCACACTACTTTTATTTTCTTCACAATTACACCTTAGGTTAAATTCTGAATGAAGAATCTCTAATTTGTACAGGTGTCCTGTTCAGATTCTGATCTGAGTTGGAATGTTCTGAATATACTCAGATTTAATATGCACAGTACACATAGCAACTATTTTATCACAACACCAGATTGAAGTCCAACACGTTTATTTGCAACATGAACTTTCGCAGCACTGTCCCTTCACCAGGTGAAGGCATTCAGCTGATGAAGGGGCAGTGCTCTAAAAGTTAGTGCTACCACATAAACTTGTTAGACTTTAACGTGGTGTTGTGAGACTACTTCCTGTATCTACTTCAGTCCAACTCTGGCAACTCCACATCATAACTATTTTATCAATATGGAAAAATGTCATTTGCTTTAATTCATCTGCATTTTTATTTGCCGGATTAAATGAACTAGATGGTGGAATGTATTCGTACATTGGTATTTAAAAAAAATGCTTCATTTATGGGATTGGTGTGTATATTCGAGAGAAACATTTAATTCCACTATTCATTTTAAGACTTCCCTCCCAGAAAATACATAAACTCTACTAACAGAATAACAAATACTCAAAAAGCATCAACTTCATATAAAATCCTTTAATTTTATCAATAACTTCAGTGTCTGTGTAGATGAAATACCTATCAATCACCTTGCATGTTTGATCATTGACATTGAATTATCTCCAAGCCCAAACCAATTAAGACAGATTATATCCACCCAGAGTTTTGGAACAGTTAAAAGCACTTAAAAGCGTAATGTGTAAAAGACAACATGAATAAATCTTTTCAGCTTGTTAGAGATTTGAATAAAGCCCTTAAAGTAAGAATGAACACCACCAGAACTTTTATCCTGAATAATGATAGAAAGCACAGTTATCATTCAGCGTAGTGGCACAGTAACAGAATGGTTAGCACTACTGACTCACAGCACCCGGGTCTGAATCCCGATTTGGGTCACTATCCATGTGGAGTTTGTACATTCTCCCTTGTGTCTGTGTGGGTTTCTTCCAGGTGCTCCAGTTTCCTCCCACAGTCCAAAGGTGTGTGTGTGTTGGGTGAATTGGCCATGCTAAATTGCGCCTGAGTATCAGAGGGTGGGGGGGAGGGGGGGCGGTGCTAGCTAGACAAAACAATGGGGATAGGGCCTGGGTGGGATTGTGGTCAGTGCAGACTCAATGGGCCAAATGGCCTCATTTGCACTGTAGGATTCAATGATTCTAAACCTCTAATGTGCAGTGATTATAATTGTCATTCTGGGAACCGGTGGAAAATTGGCAGCTGTGAATTACACAATTGGATATTTTTTTTTGCTGCAACTGGTTGAGCTGGGCCTCTCTTGCTCCAGACTCCCAGCCAACTCCCTGATCACACTCTCCCCAATCTCCATGTACCATTCCAGTGTTAGGAAGTGTTCCTTTGGCTCCTGGAGGCTGATTCCAAATGGTTTTTAATGGGGTTGGGCAGTTGTTTCCTATTGACTCTTTGGCTGTTTAGATTAAGAAATCAGCATGCAACATGCCAACAAGGACTGGCTGTTAAATTGTTTTACATTCCTTTTTATTTTTCTCCTAAAATTAATGACGAGAAGATAATGTGGTGTATAATAGTTATGTGGAAAGCTACAGGCAAGGATATCCCGTACTTGCAGCTAAACAAATAAAGACAATATGACAACTAGAGGTAATTGCAGGCGGGGGAGGGGGGGAGGAGTTTGTGGGGATAATCACGGCAAATATTGGAGGATGGGAGGTGCAGAGCAAAACTAATCAAAGGATCATGGTGATTTTCCAAGTAACTGAATGAAATAAATATTCTCATTCATTAGAAAGAATGAAAGATCAGAAACCTTAAAAATTTCAGTTCATCCCAAAAAATGTAAAAGTGCGAGGACCTTCAAGAACAACACCCATCTTAACCCATCGTTGTTAGCTAGAGCAGGCCACAGCATCTCTGTCTGCATTCCCATCCAACCCATCAAGGTCAAAGAGGAAAGTTACTTTTCTCATATCTTTAGTTCAGCTAGAAGACATTAAGTTTCGAAAAAAAGGGGATTAACATCATTCAAGATCCTTATCCTAGCAGAGGTTGGTGACTCCAAGAGGGCGTCAAAGGAAACTCAATAGCCGGCATGACCATTGAGGAGATATCCTTAGGGGCATTAAGGGTGAAATTTCCCAGAAGAAACCCAGAAACTCCCCCTTATAAACCCCTTTGATGTGTAGCAGATGGGTGGAGGATTCATCTGTGCTCCCCTCAACAAAAATTAAAAGGTCAGAGTTACAATAAACTCAGTGCCACCACATTGTGTACTAAATTTCAGTCAGTAGCATATGGACTGTTTTCCTCCTTTTCCAGTCAAGAAATTTCAGAGCCTAAGGGTGGAAATTTTCCTTTCTTTACACAGAGTGCTGTCTGAGCTGAGAAAACTGGCCTATAGCTGACAGGCTGTGCTGTTGGCTTTTCTTGCCATATTGTGTAACACTATGAGCAGGATTTTCCCACTGCACTTGCCCTGAAATCGGAAAATCCTGCTCGAGGTTAACGAACCTTTTCATGGTCTGCCCCTTGCCTGCTACAATTCCCATGATGGGCCAAATGGGAAAATTCACCTCTATATTCCAAGGAAATCTCCCAATGTGGCCCATATTATCACACTGGCAGGTTGGCATCTAATAGAGACAACAATGTCCACTTAATGGAGAGCAAAGCTTCTTATTTAAAGGATGCTCTGATCTGCAACAACAAAAAAAATTCCCTCATGGAAAAAGGTGGGCTCACTCCACCTCATGGAGCTCCGCAGAGGCCCCCCCCCCCCCCCCCACGTCCTCTTCTGCACTGCAAGGTACTGCCCATCGTGTCCCTCTTCTCCGGGGGGCCCCTAGCAGATTCCCCCCACCTGGTTCCCATTTTTGAAAAGAGGTTTTAAATCGCACCAATGTGACGTCATGTTGGCAAGGGGGAAATTTCAAATGTAGTGGGATCATTTGGCAGGGATGCCTGCTGAATTATGCTAAAATTTACTGAAATGACCTTCTTGGGTAGGAACCTCGTTATGTCAATGAAGAGGGGTGGGAAGAAATGGCAAATGAGATCTCGCCAGCGAGATACTCCTTTTCCAAGTCTACTGAGATTTTACGCTCATGTTCTCGTTTCTGCTCAGGACAAACATGGGCACAAAATCACGGCCTAAGTTTTCTTTAAACTATTGTGAGAAACAGTGGAACAAACTTCACAAATCAAAACAGAAATCAGGCAGGGAAGCTTCGGCATTTATGCACTGATGCTTTTTAAAGCCGTGAGTCCAAATTAAAAGTTTAAAGTTTATTTATTTGTGTCACAAGTAGGCTTACATTAATACTGCAATGAAGTTACTGCAAAAATCCCCTAGTTGCCAAACTCAATCTTCAGCCAATTTTCAGGGTTTATCTGTCCATCCATTTCGTTCTGTCTCTATTTATCCATCTGTCTGTCTATCTTTTTATCTCTAATATTTATCTCTACATGCAATTTCAGACAAGGATGGAAGTTGGGATTGTGGAGCATTGATGGAACAACAAACTCCAATCAAATTTCACAGTGCCCTGAATCTGAGAAATCAAAATAACTGTGCGCATATTAATCCTCATTCAGTTTGGCTTTGCACACTGCCACAGGCTGCTCATTTAAAAATCCTTGGTTCAGCCCTGTTAACTGCAGCACACTCTTCAGGATACAAAATCTTCTGAGAATATAGAGAAGTAGAGCTGTTTTGAGTAATGGAGGTGGCATTGCTGTTTATGTGTTAATCAGCAGGCGCTTGGTAGAATTTAATAAAATATTACGGTGTTGGGGATGACAATAGGATATTGATATTTACAATATCAGCAGCAACAATAAAAGATCCTATATTTGTTCTCATTCTCTCTACCTCAATCTTGCACATCTTTTGTTGTTAATACTTGAGGGTATCAGATCATCTTCTATTTTGCTTTTTTCACTCCATCTCAGTCACCTTGGCCCATACCATTGAGTTTGAGAGCTACTTTGTGATTGCCCTGAAAAGGCATGCAGCAGTGGCTAAAAATGATGCCACCCCCTACCTTATTTTCTTTCCTCTAGTGTGGGTGGCATTTGATCTGTCAAGTAGTTAAGGTCAAGTGGGAAGGGAACTCTCAACTCCTCTTCCTGCAACATTAGAGCTCTGAAGTGTTGTGCTGCTAGTTCAAAGCAGTTTTGTGGTCATATATAGATTGCAGTAATCAAAGTTTTGAACAAATTCTGGCCACAATTACATGCATTCATGCAAATGAGTGAAACCCAATATTAACTGTTTAGAGGTCCCATTGTCATGATGCTATAAAAACAAGACATAAAAGCTCAAGTATTCCAATTTTCTTGCATTTCCAAAAAATACACATTCTACAAACTCAAGCATGTAAAAGTGGAAGCTTGTTTAATATTGCTCTACCATCATCCTGAAAGGCATAATTAGAGTACACATTGGAACTGATTAAAGTTACAGAATCATTGTCTCCTTTTGCATTAACAATATATACAATATAAAATAAATACATTTACACAAATGGACATTTGTCAGAGCACACAGTATGATACACGTCACAAAAATATACAGTTGATTGTTTACAGATGTGAAGCACAAAGCTTGCCTAGACCTACAGACATGGTTTTTCACTACAGGTTAAACTTCAACTCCTGGTATTTGTAGCTTTTTTGAAACATTTTTTTTCTGCTTTTAAACTTTGCATGTAAGACTGCCATAAATTGTTTGTAGGCAGGTAAACACAGATGCATAAATAATTTAAATACAACCACCAACACCCAACATTCTGTTCTATATAAGAAAAATAGCTGTTTATAATTTTTTCACATTATTTTGAAACTTGTCTTTTTTTTAAAATGCAAATAGTGGAATAAATATTTGTTCTGATTGAAATGCAAGTGCAACTGTTGAGGAGTCACACAATCATATTGCCATAATTAAGCAGGAAAAAAGATAATTGTAAAGAAAAAAAAAGAAAAATTAGATACAGCTTAAAACATAGAACCTTCATTTTAACGATCTCATTTTTGCTGTTCTGAGATTTTGCCGTGGGTTCTAACCATAAGCATGCGCAAAATAAATCTTAAATCCTTCCCTTGCACTCCACAGAGCTAAGCTCCTGTTACTCAAAAGCAGCACCTTACTCCCAGGAGTTGGATTTTTTTTAAAGGGTCGTGCCAGTTTCTTAGTTCCCTATTACAGCTATAAACTTCAAGTTATTGACCACCTGAATGAGCTGCTAATGATGAATAAAGTCTAGAATCACAGTACAGTCAATTCTCTACTGAGAAACCACAATCTACTATATAGTCTCGTACGGCTAATGATACACAGTATTTATAGCACAAGGTTGATGTATACCATCAACCTTTTTGTCTTTTTTATTTTTTTTGTTCAAAGCACACAATGTAGCAGTAGTTTGGGAAACTTGTCTGCACCAAAAACTTGTAACGACACAAAGCTGGTTTTAACAACCATTTGAGATGTTTGAACATAGCCATATTTACAGCATTTAAAAATTAGACATTTACCTATTGTTTGGAAATATTCAAATTCTTTTCTAAGATATACATTGTTATTCTACAATAAACTGTTACACAAAATATCCCTTTTTTAAATTAATGATTTAAATGTGTATTGTCGGAAGAGATATTTGTTTTGTTTCTTAAACTATTTGTTCTTATTATTAATAGGAGCAATCTTATCACCAGTAAGGAATAGAATACACTATCTCCTGAGGAATTTTACATCCATTACTGTCTCTAATTCTACCCTGTGTCTAATGCGTACAATCACAAGAATCTAACACCACAATAAGAACAAGACAACAGTCTTCGAATTCAACTAAAATTAGAAGAACACAGCAAACATGAAACATTGCAAGCTGAACTACAACATTTTTTTTTGTTTCCAATACATGACCTCAGGTTAGGCTCACAATCTTTGATTACATAAGTGTACACAGAAGAGGATGTCACATGGTACAACAGGGAGCAGCTACTAATACTGACATTTGAGTACTTGGTACAGGTTAGCGCTGTCATTTGTTTTAAAATGTAGCAAATGTAGCCTTTAAGGGGGAGGAGGAAAAACATCTGATTAGTTGCTAAACCAAATTTACACCTTAACAGTCATGTTTTGAATGGTTAATAAATATGCTTGTAACGTACATTATTTTACATCAGTACCGTATTTCCAAAGTATGCTGGGGCAAGCTAGTGTACAATCTTGTTACATTGGATTCAATTGTCAGATCAACTAGCCTATCAATAAAGGTGTAATCTAATTGCAATAATGAACTTGAAGCTATGTATTACCTTGTGTTAAAGAAGTTGAGGATTTTGACTGAACTGGCACTCAACATAAATTGCATCCATAAAAAGTATGCACCTTCTCATTCACTATTGCTTAAGATAAATTCACAGATTAATAAAATGGCTGTAGTGGTAAAGCTGGTACAAAAAACCCATAAACAACATCAACAACAAAGGTTTTAAAAAAAGTTTTGTTTGTTCTTCGTAACTGTCCGTCGTTTTTCCAGCCAGCAAATAAATGCAGTATTGTTTTTTTTGTTTCAGTATTGCGTGACTGAGTAAAGCTTACTATTCCCTGAAATAGACATAGTTCCTAACCTAAGAAATATCTGGAAGACTTGAAAACAATTAAGGAATTAAATGGCTGTAACTGATCTAAGGTGGAAAAAATGCAATGAGAAGAAGCAGCCAATGCAACGCTGCTCCGTTGCCTAATTACAGACCGTTCATATGGAACCTAATACTGCATTCAGTCAATGCGCTGTACTGTTAGGTAAAACAGTTGTCAGTCTGAATCCTTTGTTGATGGGGATATTTCTCTTAATATTAGTTCAGTGGCATCCATATTATGGATTCCCATCCTTTGGCAGGGCTGGCTTCCTTCTCTCTCTTCATTTAGAGACCTCATTAAAAAGTTCAACAGCAAAATCTGCATGAAAAAATCCTAGAAGAATGAGAAGTTGAAAGCTGCTTCACAGTCATACTGCTAAATATCAGTGCAGTTTTTTTTCAATTAAACACTACAGTTAACTTTTTGTCTGGTTCAATTCCTATGCTTCTTCCCTTTGCTGTGGCCTAACCCATTCTGTGTGTTTCCATGGGAAGGCCGAGGTTCCTCTAGTCAGACCTTGGCCTCCAGCATTTCCAAGAATAGTTTGTGCATGGGAACTTTGCCTTCCAGTTTGATGTTGTAGAAATGCTGCACAGCTTTGGTAGAGGTCTGCCGGAGAAGAGGGAGAGTCATCAGTAGCTTACCGGCACGGCGTGGATCTTCGCCATGTTGCCCAGCCTCATAGTCCTGCAGAGCCTCATGCAAGACATCTTGCAGCTTCTGAACAGCCTCAACATCTTCTATGTGCATCGAGTCTACAAGACAACAGGGAAGCTCTGTTAACACCACAATAAGTAAAGCGAGGAAAGTGCACACACCTATGATGGTACTTTAAAATGTTTAACTTACGGTTCAAGCTTAAATGTGCTAACAACGTTGAGCAGTTGAAACTTGAACACAGTTGCACTTTAAACAGAACATTCCCAGCCATCAAATAAAGGGACATTTCACTTAAATAATTATCTAATATCTCAGAGGCAGTGGCTTAGTGGTATTGTCATTAGACTAGTAATCCAAAGACCCAGCATAATGCTCTGGGGACCTGGGTTCAAATCCCACCATGGCAGATGGTGAAATTTGAATCCAATAAAAATCTGGAATTAAAAGTCTAATGGTGACCATGAAACCCTTGATGATTGCTGTAAATCCCATCTAGTTCACTAACACTTTAGGGAAAGAAATCTGCTGTTCTTACCTGATCTGGCCTACATGTGACTACAAACCCACAGAAATGTGGTTGATTCTCAAATGCTCTCTGAAATGGAGGGCAGTTAGGGATGGGCCATAAATGCTAGCCCAGTCAGCTACACCTACATTCCATGGACAGATCTATAAAAATATGTGTTCTATGGGTTTTGGCTGCCTAACTAACTGTATTGGTTGGATTTTCATTAAATAAGCAATGTATTTACAAACGTGCTTGTCTGCAATTTATGTTTTGTTAATTGCCCTTTATCTACTTTCCTCTATCAATGATATGACGAAACTTACAGGAAAACTCCAAATAGACAACTACAACAGTTAATAGGGCCAACATTTAATTTAGAATCAGTGAGCATTTCATAGTAAAAAGTCAAAATAAATTTAACAAGATGACTGAAGGGGTAAAAAGAATATTCTACACGGAACAGCTTTCAGCGAAATGGTGCAACCCGGGATTTTTATCTGACTATCCAGGATCCTTCCCTTTGTATGAATACTTTCTTAGTTCTGCAATGGGTAATTAAGTTCTGTATTAGTTTCCAATGTATTAAACATTTTATTTATTTTGGGAAGCCTACCTTTTTTCATTTACTTATATATGTATTTTTACTCTGGCTCAGGAACACATTTCACAACACTATGAATCACCCCGTGCAACTGCATAAAAAAAACCTGGACTTGTAAATTGTAGTGTCAATAAAACTCAGGGTGTTTTCTACAGCCTGTAGTTTATAAAATACAAAAATTGGTCTGCTTAATCTTCTTGTGATACTTCCTTCTAAATTGTAAACAAGTGTCACAGCGTATTTGCAGTATCCCAGGATAGGCCTTATTGCTTTTGCTTTATATTTCCTGAATTGACAAAATCCAGAGAAACTCAAGTCTTATCTGCTATCACTCAGCTACAGTGTGATCTTATTCTGGAGTGGCTTAAACCCCATTTGATGACACCTAAACAACACGTTCGTCCAGCATGCAAAATAGACAACGCGCAAACACACATTATATTCAAACACAAACACATAGGAAGCCGGGAAGTTTCCAAACCAATCGAGTGAAGTAGGGGGAAAAAATAGCACGTTTGTTGTCTGGAATTGCTGAGTTTGGAAATGTCATTGACAGCTGAAAGGCTCCCAACTTACTTGTGTCCCCACGTCAGAGCAGCAAAGTGCCAACAACAGTTGCTGAGACAAATAAAAAAAAGTGCAACTTTTTGTTGAAACAAGTTCCCTCCCATCAATCTGGGAATTTGCACATCAATAAATGAGATGAACTGTTAATTACAAAATCAATTAAAAAATAATTTTCAAAACAGTCACGCTTTGGTTCTCTGGGGTACAATTTGGCAGAAGGTTCATCTCGGACCCACCAAATCAAGAGCTGTCATCCGAAAATAAGCAAAAGCAATCTGGTTTTTCATTTTTCAGCGTGGCTGAGCCCAGCCTGAGATTGATCAGCACATATGGCCTCAGAAAACAAACTGTCAATACCTTGAATGCTGGAGAATTTGAACAAATGGCTGTCCTCCCATTCAGCTACTCATTGCATTCCATTTAACAGATTTTATTGACAGTTTCCTTCTTGTAATTAAAGAGAAAACTACTGGCCGGCAACCAAGATAAAGTTCAAAGATTAGGTCAAAACAAAAGAAGACAGGGGGAAATAGAGGGACATGGCGTGATTGTCAACGGTACACAACACCAGAGCTGTTATTGACACACAGGTAGCTAACGATCAGCATGTTATTAAAGAGTGATCTATCATGAACTTTATGCAAATGTTAAAGTGCCTAAAGACCACGATAAAGCATTGGGGAGACGGGAAAGAACAACAAAGCACAAACGATTTTATTCATGATTCATTCCCAGTTGCTTCTACACTTTAAATTCAAATCTGGATAAAGTAGGTGCGGGCAAAATTAACCTCTCTTGTGCCAGTAACCAGCATATGCATTCAGGGAAGACAAAGTCTGCTTTTGGGATTCTTATGACAGTATAATGAACACACTGAAAGCCAAACTCCAGCTTATTGAAAACAGATTTCAATTCCAAAAGCACATTCCGAAACAAGACTGAAACAATGCAGTGGGCCTGCTTCTACTAAAGGGGCAGCATAATTAAGTTTGCAATTTTGAATGATTTTATGTAGAACTGTAATTGGCGACATCAATTTCTTGCACACATTGTCAATTGCTTTTGCCCAACATTGAGTACTTTCGTGATGAAAACAAAAAGTGCTGCAAAAGCTTGGCGTGTCTGGCCAGGCCGTGGAGAGAAGAGAAACGACGAGCTGCTGTTTTGATTCGAAGATGAATCTTCTTAAGGTTTCGGGTTCTTCAATTATGAAGAAGGATTCAACTTGAAGTGTTAATTCTGCTTCTCCCTTCACAGATATTGTCAGGCCTGCTGTGTTTTCACAGCATTTTGTTTCTAATTTCAGATTTCCAATATCCACAGTATTTTGCTTTTTTAAAAAAAATAGAGGAAATTGATACAACGTCATAGCTTTTCATTATAAACTTAGCATATATTTAAGACTATAAAATGTAGGAGTAGGTCATTTTGCTCATTGAGTCTCTCCACCATTCAATGAGATCATCACTGATCTGATGTGATAATCCTCAACTCTACTTTCCCGCCTTAGCTCCACAATCCTCGATTCCCTTACAGTTTAAAAATCTGTCTATCTCAGCATTTAATTTATTTAATCACCAGCCTCTGTAGTCATTTGTGGTAAAGAAGTCCACAGATTCACTACCCTCTAAAAGAAGAAATTCCTCCTCATTTGCCTTAAATGGGTGTCCCCTTACTCTGAGATTATGCCCTCTGGTTGCAGCCAGGCCCACAAGGGGAAACAAGTTCTCAGCATCTAGTCTGTTAAGTCCCCAGAGAATCCTGTATGCCACAACAAAACTGTCACTCATTCTTCTAAACTCCAGTGAATACAGGCCCAACCTATCTAATCTCTCATAAGAAAATCCCTCTATTCCTGGGATCAACTAATGAACCTTCTCTGGACTTGTCAAATACCAGTATATCCTCCTAAGTTAAGGGGAACAAAACTGTCAATAGTATTTAAACCAAAAAAAATGCACCTTTCCAATTTCATATGATGATTTAACAATACAGGACAGGTTTGGGGAAGAAGGAGTGAGAAAGGTAACTTTTTGAAACTGTGCCTACAATCAAGCAAATGTGCCAACCTGAATTAGCAAGTGCTATAGCTTTGAGGGTGACAAATTCTTCTTTCTCCAGTTTCATGCTCTTATATTTCTTTACCAGCTGCAGTATCGCGTTATTCAGATCAAGAAGCCCGGCTAGCTTTGACTGGTCTTCATCCATGATGTAGTCTTCAGCATATACCAGCTCATCCTCAAAAGACAATGACCTGTACACAATCCCCAAGATCAGAATCTCCATCCAGGCACTCTGGAGGAGGCTCATCTGATCAGCCAGAGATAATGTGGAGAATCCTGCAAAGGGGGAAAAAAGGACATAACAGTGTTACCATGTCATGCATTGTGGAAACATATAGCTAAGATCACAACAAAGATCAAATTGCCTTCAATTCACCCTTAACATCTCTCCTCACCCATCAAAATACAACTTGACTCAATTCTCAAAAACAAATGACTTATCAATATCGTGAGGGGCTTTATTTTGGGTAGGTGGGGGTGTGGGTGGGGGGAGAAATCCTGAATTAATCAAAGAAAATAATTCAGATCTGTGTGGAGAGAGAAGTTAAATGAGCAGGGAGTGCCATTTCTTTGATTAAAAGCTATAAATCACGGTTGGGCTCTAAGGAAACTTTATAGGTTTTACTACAATCTCATTTTGCAGCATGACAAACATTTCAAATTTATTTTTGTTCTGTCAGTGTTATCACATATTTAATATTGCATTAATATCATGGAATTTTAATATATATTGCTCAACTGCACTGCTCTGATTAATCATTTGATGGTACAAACACAGGGATAAGGACTACTTATTTTCTAGCAAAACGGAGATTACCATTAAACTGCTTCCTAACAGAAAGGTGAAGTAGAAGCATTGCTTTTGGCTGAATTTCATCCCATTCACCCTATTGCAAACTAGACGTATTGACTCCTGGACAGCACTCAGATCATCCAAATGGCAAAAATGAGTATGGTGATATCACGGTTTGCCTGAGAATGATCCAACTGATACAAGGCAGAAGTTTTGCTGCAATTCAAGGAATTAGGTGGGCACCAAATCTAAAGTTTAATGTTGGGACACGATGGGGGTGGATCTTCCCGTTCCACATTCTACGGGAATCATAGTGGGCAAGGGGCAGACGATAGAAAGGTCCATGGGTGGGATTTTCCAGTTTCAGGGTGAGCGCAGTTAGAAAATCCTGTCTGGTTGGTGAAATCTTATCAACTTTCATGCTAGCGGGACTTCCCTACCCTGCTGCAGTGAACGGAGATTTGGCTAGTCTTCAAATTCTTCAACCTCACCTACAGCAGGAGCGTGGCATGAATGGCCGGTAAGATTGCACCCAAGGATTTTGCAGGAGAATTATCTAATGTACAGTGTAAATGGAGTTACGTATGACTAAAACATTATTTATATTTTATTTTTCCCTAAAACTTTTGTCTTCTTCTTTTCAATGGTATTATACATCGGAGTGACACTTCTTTTACAATCGGTGAGTCAATGTTAAACAGGTATGATAACAGAATGGCAAATCCATGCTAGTTTATCAGGGGAGGGGGAGTTTTAAAGCATCTGTTCAGGCAAGGCTGTCACACTGAAGGCTTCGCTACATGAATCAGTTTGCTTTATCCCTGTCTAACTAGAACACTAATGGCAAACAGCTCATTATATGTCTTTCAGGCTATTGTTTGTACCAACACAGTACTAATTTATTATCTCCTCACTGTTAAGATCTACAATCTTATTAACAGGACAAGAATGGTTTACAGCTTTTGAGGTGGTTTTTCTGGCCTGCCAATGACATGCAATGGAATGCCAGTTGGCAGAGAAGACCAAAAGCACTTAATAAAATCATCAAAAGGGATTAACCAAGCTTTCAAAGTGAGAGTGCTCACACACATTTGAAGGGAGTGGGTAAAGGGAGGGAAAGTAACAAATTATGTAACAACTGTCAACGACCTAATTCATCATCAGATCATTGAATCTACACATTTGTCATTTTCAACAATGCCATTTCGGAAAAGTTCAAACGATCCCATTTTGATAGAACAGGAGCTATTGGAAATGGCAGGACTCAAGTTGACCCTGCAAATAAGACAAGAGCATTTTGTCGGTCCCATATATCATATTTTTGTATATACTCAGCAAATAAGTTACCATCCCCACCCATGATACTCGCATTGGTAATCAGCTTCAAACTTTTCACTCCATAACTAGATGTTTTACCTACTGCTTACTTATAGCTGAGGTGCCAGGGGTCATGCAGGCAATATGGGCTATGCTGCAAAGATGCATGGGAGTTTAAGACACGTCCACACAGAATTGATCCTGCCCGACAAACATCAAAGATGGCGACTGCCAACACCAAGACTTTTGTATCAGTTGACCCCCATTTTCGATGGGATGTTGCGAGGCTTCCAAGGTTGAATTACACATGCATATCTATGGTAAATTGCATAGTCCTTGAAAACTTCACAGAGATCACAGTGCGAAATTAACCCAGGCCCACTGATGGGGATGCCAACTTTGAGTTGCCTCGTCATTTCAATGATTTCAAGAACCAGCTAGCACAAACAGCTGAACAAATCAGCAAAGGGGCTAACATCATGAGTGCCTGACATCACTTAAGGATAACAAGCAATACTTAAAGGTACCCCCAGAGGTGAAGGTGCAATCTGACCGAAGTAGATTCTGCCAGTTAGGTTGGAAGTGAAATTGGTCTGTGAAACATTGAAGAATGGCACAACATGGGGAGACAGCAGGCTTCAATGGTTTCAGACACTGTACTAGCGGCCTGAGTGGCAGAGATGGAAAGCAGGAGAGATGTTCTGTTATCACGATCACAAGGAGGCCCTCCAGATACACACTCAGAAAGCAGAGGGAGCAAATTACCATGAAGGACATTGCCAGAGTTCAGCCCAGAGAATCGGGATATAATCTTCAAGATACTCAATGATCTCACATGAGGGATCAAGGTCATTGAACGCATTTCTGAACCACATATCCTACCAATCAAACTACAAGCCTCCGATACTGTTTACTGTTTAATTCACCACATCCCTTCATTCACCTGCCAACGATCTCTCACTTAATTAGAACTCCCACCCGACAGTTATAACTTTTACCTCATACATTTAGTACTACTGCAAGTCTCACAGCCAAATCTCATTGATTGCACAGAAGTAGCTATTCAACCATGAAAACCACATCAGCCAAACAGATTGCACAGACACACTTCCCTCTTTCTTGCAGGAAATAGGTGGTGTACAACCAGAAGCAGCAGGAGTTAAGCAGAGGGGGACAGATGTGTGTACATATTTTAACCGCAGTTTAAAGAGGCAGTTCTAGCTATTATTGTTCAGGTTTTGACCAGATAGGTAACTGAAACAATTGAAGATGACAGGGTCAGAATATTTAAAGCTCCTTCACAAATCCCACTTCCCTCTCATCCCACACTCTAATTTACAAACTGTACCTGGTGTAATGAAGCATCTCCTACTTTGCACTACCGCCCTCTCATTTCTCACACAACAATCCTAGCCTTTTGTTCTTTTTTTCCCCTTTATGACGCACACAAAGTACAACACAGCCAAAGCAGCGATGTTGAACAGACACCATCACTCAATTTCAAACTTCCAGCCAGCAGTTCAGATAGCATGTACACTGGAGGATTATGTAGGGACAGGAGCTACACATGGCAAAACACCAGGTTTGAGTGGCCTAAATGCCATGGAGGGGGAAAAGATAGCACTAAGTACCAGTTTGGTGGAGAGCGAGCTTGCACTTGGGTTCCACTGCAGACAACAAATAAAGAAAATTACAGCACAGGAACAGGCCCTTTGACTCTCCAAGCCTGCAACAACCATGCTGCTGGTGTGTACAAAAGCCCCCTACCATGCTGGGGACTGTATCTCTCTATTCCCATCCTATTCATTTATTTATCAAGATGTCCCTTAAAGGTCATTATTGCATCAGCATCCACTACCTCCCCTGGCAGTGACTTCCAGGCACCCACCACCCTCTGTGTAAAAGGCTTGCCTCTTACATCTCCTTTAAACCTTGCCACTCACACCATAAACCCATGCCCACTTGTAATTGATGGTGAGAAATTTACACTTCAATGAGACATCCTCACTTAAATAACTAGCAGCAGGTGGGGGTTTCACCATATGGGGAACAAGATAAGCAAACCAAGACATGATAGATTGCTGGCTCTGGGCAGGAGTGGGATGCGGTGGTGGTGGTGGTGGGGGATGGTGGTGCGGGTGATGGTGGTGGTGTGGTGGTGGGTGGGGGGGAGGGGGTTGGGGGGGGCAGGGGTAGTTACCTCATTTGCACATCAATGATTTGCTCCGTTATATTTCATATGATGTTGCCCATGTGTGTACTGGTTGCCCATCAGTCACATTAGCTATCACATTAGCAGGAATACCTTTTCATCCCTTGGTTTGCCATTCTGATTAAAATGCAGATGGCACAGTGGATTAGCACGGAATAAAAGGGCCAGGAATGTTAGGATACAAACATTGACCTTCATGTTTCGCTGCCTTTTGTCACACACCAGCCTGATGTTGAGGGGATGGAATCCCTTCCAGTTCCAGTATAGCGTAGAGTTAATGTACAACATACGAAAAGCAACCTGTATGGAGTCAATAACCCCTGCACCATGGGGAAATCTTTGGTCATAGTCGTACACTCGCTTCACCTGACTCTCCATGGCAAAAGGGAATATCATTTCTTTCATTGAGCTGAATCTCAGTAACCTCTCCTGTGTAACAGTAGACAACAAACTGCAGAATATTATAAATATTACCAGGCTCAGCCTGTAAGGAGCTAGGCATTAAATATTTAATCTCCATAGTTAAAGTTATAGCATATTTCAGTGAGGATGTCTTACTGAAGTGTAAATTTCTTGCATGTTGAGGGGGATTTTCTGGTCTCCCTGTGGCATATTTCCCACGGCAGGAGTCAGTATGCCATTTGCTGGCACAGGGATCTTCTGATCCCACCACCATCAATGGAATTTCCCACTCACTGCATGCCACGCTGTCAGTAAAACTGGGTGCACCATCAGCTGGACTAGAAAATCCCATTGGCATAAACAGGCAGAAAATTCTGCAATTGCTTCTTGCTGAGGTTTAGGGAGGAAGATTGTCCCCTCAGTAATCTATCTGGGTATGATTTCCTTCAGAGAACCCTTCTCCTCTCTTCCAGTGGCTTCCTCTCCTCCTTCTTCCAGTGGCTTGTCTTGCTTTGTGTAGTCTCAGATCATTCTCCTAGTCATGCTATATTAAAAGGGAATGCCTACAGGTATATCCATGACTAGAAGCAACTGGTTTGTGCCGAAGCCTTGAAGTTGGCAATATCCCTTCAGCACCTGTCACAACTACTCCCTGTCATATTTTGTAGCATTAAACAAATTTAAAAAGTACCAAACAAATAGAACTAACAGCCAGAATAAAGCAACCAGCAACTAACTGGAAGTAGTTAGTGATTCCTTTAAATAGCATCAGTAGGAGATCCATCATGCAGCTGAATTCAGGTTTAGCTTTGTGTTTTTAAGAAATGAATGTCTTACTGAAGTGTAAACTTCTCACATGTTGAGGGGGAGTTTCTTGTCTAACTGGTGTTTTAAACTCCAAAGTGATTGGAATCACTTCAGCATCGCACGCTACTTGATGTTGTGATCTTCCTGCTCTCCTTCCGGCAGTCGTTCACTGCACTCACACAAACATCCTCACAAGATGGCGGCCAGCTCCATTCTTAACACAAATTTGTGGACTCCATTTTAGAATTCTAAGGGTATTTGTGCTACCCTACAGATTGGTGCAGATGATTCTAAATTTTTCACCCAGTTATTTTTATCTGGAGCCCGCACTATTTAAAGTCTTCAGGGATAACATGATAGAAGCATTTCAAGGCTGTTTGCCGTCATAGTGTATGCTGCCAAATGGCCTCTTCGTTTGATAACGCCAATGGCATTCCCTTTTCAAATTGCGAGAAATTCCTCAGAAATGTGTTATAACGTTGATACAACCCGCTAGCAAGAAGATTACTTCACATCTGATTCAATGGGAAACGGGGAAGGATGCATTCTTTTGTTATACTCCCAGAGTACCACCCCCAGCCAACAGAAGTACCAGATGGTCTGTGTGTGTGGCCTGCAGCACCTTTCTGTGATGAAGCTTTTTTTCCCCCTACCTAGACACTGCTGTTGGTAAATAATTAGATTTACACATTCCCAATCTACACACATCTTCAGTCTAATAATTAAAAGCAGGATGATTAGTTTATTGAGTGGAAGGAGGAACTTTTTTTTATTGAGGCCTATCAATGATTTTATCAGGACAGCACTTTTACGGTTGTCATGTGGGCGCAGGCATCCAATTTTTCTTATCTGACTGATTAATACAAACGCTGTTGCAGGATGCATTAATTAACAGATACAAATCTACGTTCTCATGAAGGGATCAATAAAGAGAAGAAAAGAGGCATCAAAGTGAATTTAGTGCTGATGATGGAGAAGGCACAGTATTGACATTTACGTGTGTGGAAACTCCAAAGTCTCCCCAGTTCTGCTGCAGGCCGCAGCAGCGATGCTGATGCCAGCGGCACTTGTCTGGCACTTTTGGATAGGTGAAGTGATGCACTTCAGTCAGCTAAATAAGTCCAAGCATCTGTGTGTGAAGGGCAAAATAAATTTGCAAGCAACTGTTTAAAAGGCAGTATGTTTATGAAAGGGAAATCAGTGTTTCTTTCCAAAAGTTAACAGTTGTTATCCCAATTAAATTAACTGTTAAGTTAGAATAGCAGTACCGTTCAATGAATGATGTGGAAAAATGGCCATGCTTGTCTGCTCATCAGCAGGCTGGCTCCTTCCTCATTAGGTCTGTTCTCTGGTTGAGTGGAACAGATATGAAACATGCTAATGTTCATGCTACTAGCTGGGTGAAAGGTTTTGTTAAGCCAGACTGAAGGCAGTCAGCAGATACATGGCTTACGTTCTTGCTCAAGACAATGGGGCTACATTGGACAGCCTCTGAAACCAGGCAATGTGATTAACTCATTCTTATTAATGGCAATGCAGATATCATGGCAATTTTTGTGTTGCCTGCGTGAGTGAATAATCTCCTGCTGAGCCAACATGAACTGCACTGTTCATTCGTGGGACATCGCAGCAGCGGGGGGGATTTCCTAGACTGCTTAAAATTATACCATTGAATCCCTATGGTGCAGAAAGAGGCCATTTGGCCCATCAAGTCTGCACCGACTCGCCAACAGAGTATTCCACCCAGGCCCTCTCTCCTGCCCTATCCAGCAACCCCACATATTTAATCCACCTAACCTACATACCTTGGAACATTAAGGGGCAATTTAGCACGACCAATCCACCTAACCTGCACATTTTTGGACTGGGGAAGGGCACCGTACGAGCACCCAGCAGAAATCTACACAGATATGGGGAGAATGTATGGAATTTGCGCAGTCACCCAAAGCTGGAATTGAGCCCAGATCCCTTGCACTTTGAGGCAGCAGTGCTAACCACTGTGCCACCCATAGTTAACCCGCAGCTCTTAAAAGATGCAGTGTGATGGAATAGATCTGGGAATCAAGAGAACTTAACTAGGAAATAGTGAGGAAAGACACAGAAGAGGGAGAGGCTGAGCTCCAAGGATTTCAGATGCTCCACTGGAATTCTTAGTGCTGCAAGAAGTACAAATTAACTCCGATGAATGGTCAAGGTGAGTGATTGCACCTTCTAATGCATGTTCTAGCAACTGCACCAGCAGCCTTCGTCACTTAAATCATCACATCCACTTTGCTCACCAACCAACAATCTTTATTAATCAGGTTGCAGCTCTCACTTTCAAAGGTTTCACTTCATCCTCACACACTTCTGCACGCCTCCCACCTATGCTTCACAGGTTGAATACACTGTCGGCTACTCAAGCATGCCAGGCACATCACCCAAAGAGATTGCATGATACTTCCTGACAACACTGCCCTCCATCTCTCTTGCCGGACAAGATGGGGCATGACCTGAGGCTGTAGGGACAGACTGATGGGACTGGCCCATACTAACACCTGTAGAGGTGATACTTCTTGTATTATTGAGACAGTTGTTGTTTAGGCCAACAGCAGGATTGAAATCATCAAAGGTAAAGGTGACCTCATGCACCTTCCCTCTCACATCTCACTTCCCCCTTATCCCTCAACGTCTTCTGATTTACAAGCTCAATATAATGTAAACATACACCTTTAACTTTCCCCTATTACCCCTGACAATCATACTCTTGTGAAGTTATCGCTACCGAGATCCAAGAAGGGTAACTTGGTCAGGCAGTGGAGGTTTACCAAGAAAGATCTGATGATGAAGTCATGGCACAACCATTTAAATTCACACTTGATTGTCATAGATTATAGCTTGATATGGCTCCTGCTCTGACCAAGACCACAAGAAACTACAGAGTTGTGAACGTAGCCCAATCCATCACACAAACCAGCCTCCTAGCCATTCATAAAATCATAGAATTCCTACAGTGCAGAAAGAGGCCAGTTGCCCTGTGAGTCTGCACTGACCACAATCCCACTCAGGCCCTATTCCCACAACCCCAACCTGTTATTCCCCTGACACTGGAGTCAATTTAGCACGGGCAATCAACCTAACCAGCAATCTTTGAACCGTGGGAGGAAACCTGAGACCCAGAGGAAACCCATGCAGACATTGGGGGACACTGACCCGAAGCTGGAATTGAACCTAGGTCCCTGGTGCTATGAGGCAGCAGGCTAACCACTGTGCTGCCCAGTGACTCTGTATCCACTTCCCACTGCCTCAGGAAAGCAGCCAGCATTATCAAGGACCACATGCACCCTGGACATACTCTCTTCTACCTTCTTCCATCAGGAAATAGATACAAAAATCTGAGTTCATATACCAACTGACTCAAGACTGTTTCTTCCCTCCTGCCAGCAAACTTTTGAATGGGCCTACCTTACATTATGTTGATGTTTCTCTGCACCCTAGCTATGACTGTAACACTACATTCTGCACCTCCTCCTTTTCTTCCCTCCATCGATCGATATGCTTTGTCTGTATAGCACACAAGAAACAATGTTCCTCACTGCATACCCATACACATGACAATAATAAATCAAATCAAAGAAATCACTACCAATCAGTCTAGATGCTGATGCAGTGCCTATCCTGGAAGTTAGATTAGAGGCGGGATATGCATGTTGTGGGACGCCAGGCATGAACAACTTGTAGCCAGGACAGAGAACAAGGATACACGAGTGCCAGCAATGGACAAGGTTGCAGAGAACTCAGATGAGGACTTTGATGGGGTAGCATATAAAAGAGTGCTGATGGTTGTGCGCAACAAAGTGCTTGCTGTATTGGGAAGGCTGCCAGAAAGCCTGCAGTCAATGTCAAGGATCTTGGAGAAGTCCAGCTCTGACTTGGCACAGAGCTTTGCGCAGAGGTCAATAATCTTCTGTCAGAAATGTTTGAGATATAACAGGTTTTAAGAAAGTACAAAAGCAGAGAATTGAGGAATGCGAGGAGAAAGAAAAAGATGATATCCTCCCAACCCCACCCATGGTGGAGGACAGAGGCGGAGAATCTACTGGGAGTCGGAAAGTCAGCAACTGGGTCGTGTAAAATCATGTTGCAATCTCCCAATGGCAGGCTAATGGCAGGTTAGTCTTCCTGCTGTCTTGTGGCACAAACGCTATCTGCATTCAATTGTTTTTATGAATGCTGATTAAACCAACCATCCGCCAGCTTCCCATCAGGCCTTTCAGTTTCGTGATTGTTTTTTAGTTTATTTATTGGTGGGCTTACATTACAAGTAGGCTTACATTAACACTGCAATGGAGTTACTGTGAAAATCCTCTAGTTGCCACACTCCAGTACCTGTTCGGTCACACAGAGGGAGAATTTAGCGTGGAAAATGTACCCTACCTGCATATTTTTTGGACTGTGGGAGGGAACCGGAGCATCCGGACGAAGCACACAGGGACACAGGGAGAATGTGCAGAATCTGCACAGACAGTGACCCAAGCTGGGAATTGAACCCTAGTCCCTGGCGCTATGAGTCAGCAGTGCTTAACCACTGTGCCACCGTGTCACCTATGGACACTATTTTCATAAAGAAGGTGGTTTGTAAATATTATCTCTGACATCAATCATGGTGAAACAGAGCAATGCATTTCTTCCATATGCCATGCTCACCATAAAAATTAAGCGGTGCATTACCTCCTCCCCAGATAGCTTTTTGTGAAGTCTCTGTCAGTCTAAAATATATTAGTAAAGTAGCTAATATTCTGAAAGTTGCATTTGCAATAGCTTTGATTCAGAAGCGATTCTATATTCCCTCATGAGAGAGTTGGCAGTCCTATTGTGAATCACAGCTCATCAATTTTGATGGACTTCAGTATTGCAGTGGTTGTTCCTGGTTTTGATTTTCCACGGGAAAACAAAAATATCTTCCAGCACTAACATGATACAGGCATGATGTCAGCCTGTGACACTACCTTATATAATGTTTTAAAATTTGATAATGCAATATTCAGGTAAAGCAGTCTTTCATTTTAACATTGTCCTCTATTGATAAAAGCTTCACCATACAATCCATATAGTGCAGGAGGCCATTCAGCTCATCAAGTCTGCACCGGCTCTGTGACAGAGCATCTTGCCTTATCTCCATAACACTGCACTTTTACCCTTCCATTCCCCCTTCACAACACATCTTGGGACACTAACGGGCAATTTAGCATGGCCAGTCCACCTAATCTGCACATCTTTGTGACTGTGGGAGGAAACCGGAGCACCAGGAGGAAACCCACGCAGACACAGGCAAACTCCACACAGTCATCGAGGCTGGAACTGAACCTGGATCCCTTACGTTGTGAGGCAGGAGTGCTAACCACTGTGCTGTCCCCTAATTTTATAGATAAGAAATGCAGGAGTTGTAATGTTGAAGTACTTTCTATGTACAATAAATTTCTTTTATTGCAACCTCCCTTCCCACCCACTTCTTCAAATTGAAACGTGTATAGAGTTATTGAGCCTAACAAACTAC
Source organism: Sphyrna mokarran (assembly GCA_024679065.1). Classification (NCBI taxonomy): domain Eukaryota; kingdom Metazoa; phylum Chordata; class Chondrichthyes; order Carcharhiniformes; family Carcharhinidae; genus Sphyrna; species Sphyrna mokarran. The sequence goes on from JAGIQG010000012.1 coordinate 54,540,650, forward strand.
CCGGGACCTTTACAAAACACACTCGCCAGAATTTTACCACCCTGCCTGCCATGGGAATCAGAGCGGCTGAGGGGCAGACAATGGGAAAGTCTGTTGTCCTCAGACGGGATTTTCCAGGTTACTACCCATTATAATAGGTGATTTGGGGGTGTGTGACGGGGAGAAGGGATGAAAGGATAAGAGAAAGGAGAGAGGAACTGAAATCTATATGACCACCTATCTAAAAAGTGCAGCATCAGTTAAGGTACCCAGGCAAATGGGGTTTCACTAGCATTTTTGCTCAATTGTTTGACTAAATATTGCCTAGCTACATGTGGGAAGAGACCTATTTAGCTGTAATGTAATATAATACAACAGAATACAGATGGGAGAGACATTTCCTAATAAAAGGAAAAGTGGAGTTCGGTTACACAATGTGCTGCACTGCATAATGCCACGGACAGGAGTTTGTCTGCATTAGTGGTAATACATACGCAGAGATTTGGAAACATCTGTTTGAACCCTTAATCCAAGCAACCCTTAGCATTTAGCAAAAAAAGAGCTCATAAAGTGAATTCCAAAGCAGCATTCTTTCAGCCTACCTTCAAATATATTTCCAAGATTCAATACGTATTGAATAATTCTGTTTGCTAAAAGACAGCGAATATGACGAAAAATAGACAATTTTAACACCTAATCCCCCTGAGTTTGTGTAACAGAGACATACTGATACGTAGACTGGTGCCATTGAGCAGACTGAAGTGGTTTCAGCTTTTATCAGAGGCTGCTTTCATCTCACTGAAACAAGGGATGAAACTCTATGCGGCAGCAATGCTGGATGAAAAAAAATGCATTAACACTGCCATGTTTATCACAATCCATTTAAGAGCGTTATCATTTGCTCTCGAGGCAGACAACTCAAAGTCTATACCAGGATGGTAAGCTGCATGATTCTAATACACCTAATTAGGAATGCGCAGACTCTTAATTGCATACATTAAGACAATTCATAGCGAAGATTAATTCTAAATATACCCAAGCAGCTGTTTAAGATGCCTGGATTACAGTATGGACTGTACTTTTCCACTTAATTAGATATCAAAATTAAGCAGGAACAAGCATTTTGACATGACAGGATTGAACTGCTGCTTCATGTCCCAGAGCTGCACTTAAGTGACCACTAAACAGAGCTGCACAGATGGAGCAACATTAAATGCTGTACTGGAAAGTAATTTCAAATAATAAAATATCAATATTTACATTTTAATTACTCCTACTGAGAATCACTCTGTCATTTGACTATTGCGAGGACAGCATGGGGTAGTGAAATGACATTGGGCTTCTTACTGGGAGGACTATTTTGTTTCCATTAAGGAATGACAAGTGTTCGGAGCCAACAACATCCGGATTTTTTTTATATAAGACTGACACCATTAGTCCAAACCGGCAGCCAGCATCCGCACAGGAATGTCCAGGCAAGAGTCTGCAGGGTGGTGAAGTGGGGGAATGGTCACGGTACGGGGTTGGTGGGGAGGGGAGTTCAGGGGCACCTGTGCACACTGTTAGTAATGACTTTAATGGAATCAGATAACTCCGAACCAGTGAAACGTTCTAGCTCATTACTTCAAAACTGTGTGATTCTTCCTTTAGCCCTTGGTACAAAAGCTGTTTAGGAGATGCTGACCCCTCTCTGGTCGCTTCTGTGAATTTATAGTGCATAATACAAAGACATTACTGCACATCCATCACCCTCCCACTTCAAAATAAATATTACTTAAGACCACTTAATCATCAAAACAAGATCCCTTCTTAATGAACCGGATTTCTATTTTGTGGATGCAACCCTTTTATGCGCTAAGTTTATAATCCTATGTTGTTATTAGTACAAATATTAAGAAAAAAATGATAAAATAAATTGCAAATACCAAGAACAATCTCTATTACAGCATTATCAACTGAAAATGTCATTTTCTGATTTGATGGCAATAGCTCAAGAATAGATTTTTAAAGGATAAACAATAGGTACTGCTGTATGATTCTTTTTAAATAATCTAGGCAAAGTCTGCCAGATTTTTTTCAGTGACAAACAGACATGTCGCATTATTTCCAAAATACATTCACTATTGGGTCTATGTTTGGAAATAAAATTTAGGGTTATGGTTAAACAGGAAGAGAATGACTGGATCTGAAACAGCTGGCACAGGCGCAACGGGTTGAATGGCCCCTTTCTGCACGGCTGCATAACATTTATTTATTAGAGTCACAAATAGGCTTACATTAAGACTGCAATGAAGTAACTGTGAAAATCCCCACGTCACTGCATTCTGGCACCTGTTCAGGTACAATGAGGGAGAATTGAACATGGCCAATGCACTTAACCAGCATGCTTTTCAGACTGGAAGGAAACTGGAGCACCCAGTGGAAACCCACCCAGACACGGGGAGAAAGTGCAGACTCCCCACAGGCAGTGATCCAAGCTGGGAACCCAACCCATGTCCCTGGTACTGTGAGGCAGCAGTGCTCCACTGTGCTGCCATGCCATTCAACAAGTGAGCATCTGTTAGGTAATTCACTGTAACTATGTCACCTTTTGGTAGCTATTTTGCTTAAGAAATGATATTTGAACCAACGTTGTCCAATTAAATAGTGACAGAAGATATACAGCTCACAAATGCTGACCATTTTATTCATCATCCTAATCTACATTATCCAGCCAGATCACCTGATTCTCATCATGCCACAGTCAGCTTTAGACCTTTATAGCATTACCTTAGGAATAAGACAATGAATATAAACACACATACAAAATCCAATCCTCAACCAGAGTAAATCCAGCCTAAGTGGTAACTAACTGAGTGGTAATCTTTAATTTGGTCACTTCCAATTACCTCTTATCTTGCAGATCATTACCTCGAAAAACTGGGCTTCACATACAACTCTTTTCAACAGGGCAATGTTTTTATTCATTTAACTCTGAATCGCATATTGAAATGTCTTCCAGTGGATCATGGAAATAGTATTAAAAGTCTGCCATTTGTAATATTGCAGAAAATGAAAGCAATTAACGGGATAAACTTTTTTTGTAAGTGAAGTTCACTGCTCATTCAGATAGATATCTATTGTATATAATATGCTCCATGCAAGAGAAAGGAAAAGCAAACACTTTGATGCATTTTTTTGGCATTCCATTTTTGATACTGATAGAAAGAAGCGCTAAACAGAAACAGTTTTTTTTAAATGCCTGCATTTTCCAAGTCACTCAAATGCTTATCAGCTATACCAAAAACACTGAATGAGGCAAATAGCGCTGGAAAGCGGCAGATGTGACAAGTCTAATCTGGGGTGCGATGACACTACATTTTGTACAAAATACTTCATTTATGATTGCTTGAGAGGAATTTTCCTTAGTTCAGTGCATCTTACAAATCTAGGCTCAATATATCAGATTCCCTGAACACCCGTCTCCTTCATGCTTTAAAGAAAAGCCACTTCCCCATTTCACAGACCGAGTACCTTTTAATTTCAAAAAAGCCATGGTTCAAAATCTTAATTAATTGTTTCATACTGCTTCAGGATCATTATGCAATGTAATAAAGGACATGTAATTATGAAATTTTACAGCCATTACTGAGGCTGATGGCTCGTATTTCATCATAAGCTTCACCCAATGGCTTTTAGCTACTCCAGTTTCTTTGATGAAGTACAGACAGATCTATCACCCCCAAACAATAACCAGCCCAGGCATCTATAATAGCTACCTACAGATGAAGCAATAGATAAAGATAAACTATAAATCCCCGCACAAATGCAACCACAATGCTTTGGATTGACAAAAGGAGAGGATGAGCTGTCTATGGGAGGCAGCAGCTGTGCATTAGGGCATCCCTCTCCAGCTATCTGTTAGCTGTTCTGTCGTATGTCGTGTTGTACTCTTTCTTCTTCCCTCACCAGTCCCCAGTAGATTTGTTCTTGAAGTCTATAGCTTCTTTCAGCTAATTCAGCAATTTTTTAAAAGAACTCCACAGACCCCAAGTGTATGACAGTAACAAATGTGTTGAGAGATGGGGATCCTCGCAAAAGCTAACACTGCTATGAAGGAATGGGCCAACTGTGTATATACTGTTCCTGTTGTTTCTTTTTCTCTTTTTATTAAAAAGTGCTGCAAATATTCCCCTGGTGAACCATTTCTACGTATTAATGCAGTAAAGCTTTGGACTCTGAAAGATGAGAAAAGCCTCACCAGTAATTAGAAGTATATATACTTATAGAAGGTATTGTGTCATACATCTGCAGAAATTTCATGGAACCTATGAAAATATGTTTGCAAATGTACAACCGTACCATCTTCATGATACCCCTCAAATATAAGTTCTCAATCTTTTCCTACCCAATTAATTTTGCAGTGACGCCTCAAAGCAGTCAAGAATACCTAATTATTCCATTAACCCTTCCTAGCACCTCCACAACAAACAATGAACCAAGAAAGAGAGCAAACAAATGAAGCATCTAATATTTATCCCGTATGTGTAGCTTAAATACTGGAAATGTTGGGTAAGCAGCAAAAGACAATTAAATAACAGTTCTTTCTAAAAAAAGTCCATTTGTAATGTAATCCTCCTTCCGGTGTCTGATAAAATTAAAGCAGGTTATAAAATATGGATAGCCCGCTTCTTTTTTCTCAGATGAGCCACTTGTTCAGTCCATGTGTTTTGTTCTAACTAGAGTAATAGGACAATGGAGCACTTTGTGATTTGCCAGTGACATTCAGTCAGATTAGTCGCATTATATTTGAATTCTGATTTAAAAAAATACATTTTGGGAGAAGTTGAGAGCAAGAGTATGGGACTTTTAGAGGAGCTAAAAGGAAATTATTAATGAGTGGATTTTATGAGTAGCAGTAGGGGCAGAAAACACGGGGTGACTCTCTTTAGGCAAGATAAAACTGCACTGCTTGGCAAACCTAATCTTGCACAGTAGTCTAATACTAAAGCCGATGGGCTTTTGACAGAAATGCCAGTCCCTCTCTGCCCTCGCCCTGGAATCCCTGCTTAGCCTGATGCATTGCTCCCATCTGCTGATGTGCAGAGGTTATAATACTTTAGTAGGCTCAGACAGCTCGTATCCAATTCCATTTCCAAGGCCTGCCAGCCCTGCCTGCTTGCTCTCTGATGGAAAGGATGGCCCATTTGAACAGTTATTGGGGAAAGAAATGGCCATTTCATGCTTGTCTGTGAACTTTGCATGAACTGTGAGGAATAATGTACTGTGATGACAGCCAAGTTATTCCTTACAGTAAATTTGCTGTCTGGAATGAACTGAAATAGTGTTTGGTTTGTGTAATTACGTCCATCTATCTTTATATTCCAGAGGCATATCGCAAATTGAAAATACTAAAAATTGACTGTTCATTCTGATATTTAATGATTGCCAATGACACACCAATGATTTATTGGTTACTTACCGATGTGACACATTTGCATCTTATTAGAAGAAGATTACCATTCCTTGAATTCTGAACACAGCTGATCACGACTGATGGATTGATTTGATTTGCAAATGTAATCAAACTAATAAGAGGGAAAAATGTGCAATAATACCTTGTTTTTCGTCTGGCAATCATTCCCTGCCAACAGGCTGATATCCCTGACTAAGCAGCCTCAGAAAAGCATTTCTTGCCGCTATGCAGACAAAATGCTTCTCTAATGAAAATTATTTTTTCACCCGCCACCTTCTAACTATCTTGGCAATATACTGTCAAGCCAGCTGTGTTTGTTACCGTTTATAAAGGCCATCATCAGTAGCTAGGCTGCTCTAATTTCAAAGCTGTGTTTTTATAAATAAGAGTCTTGTCTAAAAGCAACACTGAATGGTGTGAAAGAGGCAGTATATCATTAGCTCCATCTGCCCGAGTCCATATCCTTATTTTCCTTTAAAAGATAAAAAATAATTGCATGTCTTGACATTACACTCTTTTAAAAAGGGACAGCCTAAACAGAAATTAACAATTCTTCCACCACTGAAGCTAAGTTCAATGAGCTCCCCATTATCTTCAATTAAAATAAACTGGAAGGCGAGTCAATTTGGATTTTAATGCTGTAATTCTAAGTTTATTTGCTGAGGTGAACTACGCTACCCTTGGACAGTTACACAAGGACTATCGCTGCACAATAACCATATCCTGATTCTTATTCTATTAACACGCACCAGATGCCTTCAGAAGTAACACTATTGATTATCAATTTGGGAGAGGAAATGGCATGGGTACATAACAGTACTAAAACCAATAACTTTTGTTCTCCTTTCTATATTGTTCATATATTTCGGGAGTAGAAATTCATAGGCACAATGAATTAGGTGACATAGCGGCACAGATTAGTACTATTGCCTCACAGTGCCAGGGACCCAGTTCAATTCTGGCCTTGGGTCACTGTCTGTGTGGAGTTTGCACATTCTCCCTGCATCTGCATGGGTTTCCTCCAGGTGCTCCTGTTTTCTCCCGCAGTCCAAAGTTTGCAGGTTAGGTGGATTGGCCATGCTAAATTGACCTTAATGTCAGAGGATTAGCAGGATAAATGTGCCGGATTACGGGGATAGGACCTGGGTGAGATTGTGGTCGGCGAAGGCTCAATGGGCCAAATGGCCTCATTCTGCACTGTTTGGATTCTATGATTCAAAATTTAGGCTGATACTTCAATGCAGTGATGATGGGGTGCTGTCAGAGGTCATGGGTGAGATTCTCCAGACTCCCTGCACGTGCTTTCTGAGGTGGCGTGTTGTTTGCTAGCAGCGGGATTCTCTGGGCCTGCCGCTGTCATTGGAAATTCTCATTGACATCAATCTACGATGGCTGGAAGATCCCGCTGATGTGAACAGTCAGAGAATTCTGGCCCATATCTTTTGGATGAAACATTAAACCAAGGCCCTCACAGGTGGATGTAAAAGATTCAATGGCTCCATTTTTGAAGAAGAGCAAAGGGGTTTTCCCCTGGTGTACTTGTCAATATTTATCAACCAATATCAGGAAAACAGATTATCTGATCATTACCTGATTGTAGTTTGTGCACTTTGTTGTTGAAAATTGACTGTCTTATGTTACAACAATGAGTACGATTTAAAAGTCCTTAATTGACTGGGAAGTGCATTGGGGTGGCCTAAGGTTCTGGAAGGCACTATTCAAATGCAAGTGGTCCTTTCTTTAGGTGCTTTGTATCAAACAGGTAAACTCATACAATAACTCATACAAAGCTCTGATGGAGGGTCATCCTGACTTGAAACATTTATTCTATTCTCTCTCCACAGGTGCCGTCAGACCTGCTGAGATTTTCCAGCTTTAGCTGTTTTTGACCTCATACAGTTTTCAGTTTATGTCTGTATTTTCAGGCCATATCTGTTCTTTTATTAAAGTCTGCTTATATACTAACGCTTGTTTTCCGCAGATTAAGATATAACAGCACTGGATCACACGATGTGTGTTGTGTCAGGTACACACAATTATGGAGACAGGGTTATGTAATGCTATCAGGTTTATGCATCTAAGGGATGTCGAGCTTGATTGGCAGTAAATAAGATACACAAAGCTGAAGGGAAATAGTAATAAAGTCACTGAAAAATAGGAATTCTTCAACAAAACAATAATTTTATTTTTTTCAAGGAAATGGATAAATTACTGCTGGGTGAACAGGTTGGTCAATACCTGGTGTGTTACTGGATATTATATGCTATCATAGTCAGTGAATAGGCTCCATTGCTCATGAACAATTTTCAATTGCAACATGGATAGAGTTATAAAAGTAAATATTAAAAAGTAAATATTAAGATCCACTTTAAGTGGAGTTAATTTCAAGGTACTTTAATTGGATAACAACAATATGAAACCACTGGCAGTATATAAATAGTCCCAAATTCATGCTCTTTAGTTTCTAGATATATGCTAATAAAATAGAACAAAACATTTGATAAACTTGCATTCAAATAGCACCCTTTATTCTCTCAGAATCTCCCCAAGTGAGCTAATTATCTTTCAACATGCAGGGGTAGAGCTTTGGAAGTCCAACATAGTGACCAAAATGGGTCTTGAACTGCAGTTGTTAGCAGTGTACCTGATGCTAGGGGTGGACTATGTGGAAGGTTGTCTCCACGTATAGATACAAATAAAAAATTACAAAAACGAATGCCATTTGGCCCCTCAGATAGGAGGGAAAACTCTGCCCTGTGAATCACTTGGGCCAAGCAGGTCAGGGGTTATGGGGAAAAGGTAGGGAGAATGGGAATGAGAAAAATTTCAGCCATGATTGAATGGTGGAGCAGACCCGATGGGCCGAGTGGCCTAATTCTGCTCCTCTGTCTTATGGTCATGAATGTGACCTTTCATGCTTAACTGGGGCCATGACCAAGTGAACTGGCTGCAGCCCACTCCAACTTTCCCACTGGCAGGAATGCATTGGGAGCTATCCGGGACTGGCTGTAATTCTGATTTCCTGTCTCTTAGACCCCCTATCAAGGTGCTGCGAAGCTTCAGCCCATAATCTCTGTTAAGTAGGCAAATCTGATAGCCAATTTGTACACAACAATGTTTTGCAAACAGTGATAAATTGACAGACAACTTGTTTTGGCGGTGATGGTTGAGTGAGAAAGAGATCTTATATGGAACTTTAGGAAAACACCCCAACGCTTCCAAAAATTGCACGCTGCAATAATCGGGGCTAAAGTGTCTGCATAGATCATACATAAAGTCCTGAATTGAGATTGGAATCTATAACCTAGTGAGGCAATCAGATAAGACTGACCTTTAACTTTGCAATGTTAACAGCTACTAATTTCAAGCATTTTTAGATCTGAATGCATTTCACCTCATTCTAACACATTCACTAGCAACCAAGCATTTGCACAGTAAATGGTAAATAGTCAATGGCATAATGTGTCATTAATGATCACAGTCCAATGCTCCAGCTTTGCATGCCCTGCTATCATTGCCAGTGAGAACGGAGTGTTTGCAACCCTGCTAAATCTCCAATCGCTGGGATTGGATAATCCCAGCAGCGGGCAAGATTGGAGCATTCGGACCAAAATGTTTAAAGCCTTTATATTGCAAAGTTAACTTTGTATATCCCATGTTAAATGGCAAATGTAAACCTCAATATCGATGCAATTGGAAATATTCCAAAAAAAAACCAAGTTCAAACTGGATTTCCAAACAGAACAACTAAGTCACAAACACGGTTTAAATTTTCGTTGCTGTAGTGGGATTACTGAGGAAATGGTCTGGATTTATCTAACTATACAAATGATTTTAGTGTTTATCTTGATGTAGTGTTTAACTCATTGCCACTTCTCTTGCCTTCCCTGGAGGAGAACTGCTCTTCTCTTTGACAACAAAAACTGCTCTCCAGTCCACATGTCCATCCTGGTCCTTTTGCAATGTTCCAGGAAACCCCAATGCTAGCTGGAGGAATAGCATCTCATCTTGAGATTGGGCACTTTTATAGCCTTTCAGACTGAACACTGACTTTAGCCATTTCAGAACAAGTCGTCTCTCCTTCACTTTTTCCATTTTTTAATTTCATTTTGTTTCTTCTTTTCATCTAATTCATTCCCAATTACCATCCTTTTTTCTCATTTCCATTTTCCACTTCTCTATTCCTGTTCTTCATCTTGCAAACCCCGTTTCCTCCTCCATCCCACCTCCACTCCCTTCCCCCTTTCAGAGCAACTGCTTCAACCTTATGTACTGCCCATTCACATATTCTGATCACCTAATGGACACTTTTAGCACCATTCCCAGACTTCTTCATCCTCATCTACATCCCCTTTGTCCAATCACAGCACCCCTCTCACCCTCATAGTATAAATCTCTTGATTGTTTTTGCTCATTGTGAAGGGTCATCCAAATTTGAAAAATTGACTCTATTCTCTCTCCACAGATGCTGTCAGGCCTGCTGAGATTTTCTAGCATTTTCTGTTTCTATTTGCAAATGAACTACAGGGGAATTAGATGAGGCTGGTTCAAAACTGCTGACTCCCACTGATAGTAAAGCCAACCTTTCTATTAGCACGGTCCTATCCTCATTCACTATTCTCTCTAGCCAGGTCAACACTTGCTGCAAATGTGCTGACTCATTTTAACACTGTGCTGGTAATTAATCCTTTCTCATGTAGGTTAAGCAGGTGCAGATCCAACTTAGCTGTGGAAAGCAGTGCATTAAAGGCATATGGAATTATCACTTAGTTATTTAGTTAACTCGATCAGGTCATGCACTTGAACTACTGTACTCCACTTGAACCTTACCGTGCTACCCCCACAATCCTGCAATGGGACTATGATCTATGAGCTTCCTTGATCTCTGGAAAAGGCATTTGGCATTTGATATGCAACATCCCATTCATTGCAGTTAATTAGTGTCACAAGTAGGCTTACACTAACACTGCAATGAAGTTAGTGTGAAATTCCCCTAATTGCCACACTCCAGTACCTGTACTAAGGGAGAATTTAGCATGGCCAACTTATCTAATCAGCATGTTTTTCGGACTATGGGAGGAAGCTGGAACACCCGGAGGAAACCTATGGAGACACAGGGAGAATACGCAGACTCGGCACAGACAGTGACCCAAGGCTGGAAATCGAACCCAGATCTCTGGCACTGTGAGGCATCAGTGCTAACCAATATGCTACTGTGCCGCCCGTAGCAACTGTTGCTTGGGTGAACAGAAGGAAGAATCCCACACGGTCTCATTCTGTGTCACACTAGATTGTCACAATGGGCAGCGGGTGGGGATGGAAGTCGGTGTTAGGGGGGAAATAGTAAAACTTGGAAATAACCGTTACTGGGCTGAACTGTTCCAAACTGGTCCTGTGTACCTGAACATGCAACTCCAGGAGTGTTGGCATCAGTACTACTGGTTTTTCACAATTTTGAACTGCTTTTCTCCTACTGTAGAGATGCCAGCATTGGACTGGGGTAAAGTCAGTAATTGGTGTTGCCAGACTTCATTGACTTTCTCCTACTGGTCAGAAATAGGTTTGGATCTTAAGAATTCTGGAAAGTAATAAACTTGTTTTTACACTTGGGTTTGAGATGACTGTACATACTCATAATCACCAACTAAATGGTGCTGCTCTCGGTAACTTATTATTTCTGAAGAGTGTTTATACGCTGCCTCAACACAATTATTAGTGGCTCGATTCATATGGTTGATTTCACAGCTTGGTCGCTTGTGAGATCATACAAAGTGGTTTCACAGATTTAAAGAACAAAGAAACTGCTGGGGGGAAAAAAAAACTATAACCAGTGACAGATGCTGAGAAATCCTTTAACAATTTAAAGTTTTATTTGAATTGCATAGCCCGATCAATTTGTGCAGAAGAATTTTTAGAAGTCTATAGGGGTTAAAGGAAATAAATCAATGAACAAATCTGCAGGCAAAAGCAGCCGGAGAGCACACAACAAAAATGGGATGTTTCTGGAGCAAACAGGCAGCAGAAATGATTACTGTGCACGTAGAGATTTTGATACACAGCCCAAATAAGTTCTATAACTTCTTTTCGTGGTCACAGAAAGGCATGCTTTTTCCTTTAACTCTCTGCGTAGCAGGACCATTGTTCGATCAGATTCTTCTTTGTGTGTTTATGGAAATGACTAATTTATGTTGCCTTGTGCAGTTGATAGCTTCTCATTAGCCACGTTACTCGTTCATTGTTTATTTTTAGTTTCAATCAATTACAGAAACCTTTTCAAAATTAATGGAGTAATCCAGAATTTTAGCCGCCCTGCCTCCCCTTCTTTAATACTCGAGTGGCCACATCACTGAAGTAGTGGGGGAGTGGTGGAGGGTGTGGGGGGTGGAAATGCTAAGAAGAACAGGCAGAGAGAAAACACACACTTTGAGTGAGTGGAACACGTAAGATTGCTGCATAATAAACAGTGTAGCAATATCTAGAACACTTGCTAAGGAGATTGGGCTGCTTAAATTGATGAGTAGCTGATTTAGAAAGGTTTGTTTCAGCTCAGGTGATGACAAGCTCTCTGTGGAATTGAATGTGACTTTACCAGGAACACCCCAGCAGCCACAACCCTCTCCGGCAAGCCTCCATCTGCTTCAACCAATATCCAAATGCATCACTGTCTATCAGGGCCTCAGCACTGACACTCTGGATGTATTGATTAATAGTTGCCCTAAGCTCCTTTTAGCAAATCAAATTTTCACTTTTAGCAAGGATTTCGGTTCTGATTTATTCAGCATAGTGAAATGTATTAAATTGACTTTGACATTCTAGAAAAACGGCTGAAAAACAACGCTTTCAAGTGAAGAGGAAATAGATATAAAAAATGTTTGGCAGTTTGTTTGTTCAGGCTAAGGAGGCGAGTAATATTCTTTTTTTGTTTAATGGAATTCAGAGCTGTCAGAAATCCAAGCTCTTTTACTTCCCTTTTGAAAGTACTGCCGATACCTTAGAAATATATAGGACAATATCCATAAAAAACTTCTTTAACTAATTTCTCTCCTAACACACTTTTTATAGCACAACTACATCTATGATCAAGTAAACTTTTTGTTTAACACTTTGACAATTATAGTGAAATGTCTGCTCTCAAAACCTACATCTGTGTTTATAGACTGCATGCATACCTATATGTAAAAATGAAATGATTTGAAGTTTTAACTTATTCCCATTAACACAAAAATTGTAATTATTCTGAGTTGCACTGAAACCCAGTAAAAAGCAAAGAGAAATGCAAATTTCAGAACAGGAATATCCTGCAATACGTTCCAGCTCTAAAAACAAGAATAGAGCAGAAACACAATTCATTGACTTTCATGCAACGTGCACCAGAGAAAAAAAATTTATGATTTAATTGAACAATTTGCTTGTTTACTGACACAATGAAATTAAGGTTTGTGAAACAAAATGGCATTCTTCTTCCAAGTAAAGAATGCTTGCCTGAGCAGAACCTGTGACATCTTTACCTCGGAGGCCAATGGTGAAGAAAGGTTTTCAGAAATTAATTTTTAAAAATCAGATAGCTGATTTGAGAGCTATTTTTAGATTCACTACACTCCTTTGAGCATTGCTGAGAAAAGAGACACATGGAAGCTTGTCACCTTGCACTCATGGGGACGCTTCGCCAGAACATAAATACAGGGAGAGAATAACAATTTATACTATATGACAACAGAGTGCTGATTGGTTGGCAAGTGGACTCCGACTGCACTAGTTGATGGTGACTGATAGTTAACTGCTAAGCATTGTTTGAAATTTAAACCAGGCAGTTTGTCCCTGATTGATCAAGGCATTGTTCTGAGGAATGAGTCAGCAAATAGCTATCACTTATTTTATTTAGCTGAAACCAGCATAATGTGGGCACACATTATTACTGTCTGCAAGCAGCAGGGCCCTGTGTATATATTTGTAGGCCCTATTCTTTGCATACAAGAGTAATATGTACACACATTGCATCTGTTTCAGTTAAACAATATAACTAACACCCATTTGTTGACTCATTCCTCAGAGCAATGCCTTGAACAATCAGGGTGCAAATGCCTGATTTAAATTTCAAACAATGTTTGGTGGTTAACTGTAGGTCATTATCAACTGGTACATTTTCCATGACAATGCCTCTGTCAACCAGAGTCTGTCATTCAATCAGCATTCTTTGCTTATATAGTCAAAATTGTTATTTTTCCCATGTATTCTTCTTCTTGCCAAGTGCCCTGATGAGTGTGAGACAAAAAGCTTTGACCTGTCTCTTTTTTCAGCAATACTTCTTTAATTGTGCTTCAGAAAATTCAGCACTGATTATTAAAAAAAATTGATTTCTACCTTGATGAGACCATGCAAGAGTTAACTGCTAAGACTTATTTCTAACGTCTTCCCCAGCATTAACCTGAATTTGACCTTTTTGTCTTCTGATTTTTTTCACTATATCAATGCCCAACACTGCAGTGATTTTTGTACTGTTGGCATTCAGCATCAGTTGTAGTTATATTGTGGTTGATGCATACACACATTTCCAATGATAAAGAGTCTACTAATGAGCTCTTTTCAAAGTTCACTGGCAGCTAGGGTCCAATGAGCAGCATTCTGTGCATATTAGTATACATTTGTGATAATTCTGTCATCCCTGCTCAATAGTGGTGTGAACAGAGAGAAGCCATGGGTAGGTAGTTGAGCTGTAATTAAAGGTGCAACTGCACAGGATTTGATGCATCAGTCTCCTGTCAGCATGGTAAAAAAAATCTAAATTTACATCAGTGAATGTAAGTTGTGCTTTTACTTGTCACTATAGACAGTAATTACACCCATCCTGATTAATAATAACTATCAAACATTTTAATCAGATAGGTGAAAATTTCTGTTTTACTGCTTCTAAAAACGAAGTGCGTTGTATAGTGAAATTAGCCTATGGAGGGGGCTAATGCATCTCAAATAAAAATAATCCATTAAGACTCAATTCAAATGTCATCAGTTCCATACCGCATACTGTATAGCAAAATGAGTAAGCATGTTGTTTGCTGGCTTATGGGTTCAACTTCACAGTGCAGTGGCACTCCAAATAGACTGTGCAATGAACCAACACTTTGTAACTTGATTTTCCCAATAACAACCCAAGCTTTGGAGATGATAAACTTTCCTGTTGGGGAGAAGGAAAAAATGGAGGTCAGATCAACCCTGATCAATCCTATTCAACCCCTGTGACTGAGCAAAGACTAACATTGATGGAGGTTGTGGCCACACGTGAAGACTTGGTATGGGAAGAAGCGGAAGAAAAAAAGGAAGATAATGAATCTTGATGTGTTGGAAAAATATGCAGAGAATGTTTGTACCTAACATTTTTCATACAAAATTGTAGCCTGGAATTTACAGTTATAGAAATGTAGAAACTAGAAGCAGGAGTAGGCTATTTGGTTCATTGAGCCTGCTCCACTATTCATTTTGACCACAGCTAATCACTGAATTCAATATCCTGATTCCCCCTTTCCCCCATACCCCTTGATCTTTTCAGCCCCAAGAGCAATATTTAATTTCTTCTTGAAATCAGACAACATTTTGGCCTGAACTACTTTCTGTGGTAATGAATTCCATGCACTCCCTAGGTGAAGAAATTTCTCCTCACCTCAATTCTAAAAAATTTACTCCTTATTCTCAAACAATGACCCCTAGCTCTGGACTCCCCACCATTGGCAACATTCTTTCTGAATCTACCCTGTCTAACCCTGTTAGAATTTTATAAGTTTCTATCAGATCCCCTCTCACTCTTCTGAGTTCCAGTGAACATAATCCTAACCAATTTAGTTTCTCCTCACGTGGCAGGTCTGCCATCTCAGGAATCAGCCTGGTTAAACTTCACTGTGCCTCCTCTAAAGCAAGATGAAAGTAAACTGTCAACATTCACCACCATTATTCTACTGAAACTTATAGAAACTTCTCGAGTCAGCACATGCGCAGTTAAACACAAAACTCCCAGAGCTTTTTCTGTGAGCACTGATTCTACATTAAACCTTAAGTTGTCTATTGAAACTTGTGCAGGTGCAATGCTGAATTGACCAGAATTTATTGTTTCAGGCACTTAAAATCCCCCCAAAATGTTCTTGTTAATGAGACACAACTTTTTTTTTTTAAGTGTCATACTAAATCATAGCTACTGCTGAAAACCTCTCTGGACCTGGAAGGTTCGTTTTATATTTGCAAAATATCAAATTGTTCCATTATGATTAAAATTTCATAGCTCTTCAATCTAATAAAAAATACTTTTTAAAGTCTGTTTATGATACCACATTTTCTAATATGCATGCTCCAATCTTCATTTCAGTCTTTATAAAATGTATAAAAAGTGAAGGATAATCAGTGCATTTTACCTCCTGCTTTGCCGTTTCACGAACACTTCAATATGATGCTGGGAGATCCCCTTCACTTGGCACCCGAGTCATACTGATATTGGAATAGGTGAAATCCATGTCACAGAGACTTGTTAGATCCTTGTGGGCAGCTGACTGCTAAATTCAGGCCATAAGCTTGACTTTTTATAGCACAGCTACTGTTAATGCTGTCACTTCTTTATTTCCATTCTGTAAATGCTGTTCAGATCCTGTAAGATAGAACCCGCTAACAACACCGTGGGCCACACAGTGGCACCATCTGCCTCACAGCGCTAGAGACCCAAGTTCAATGTGTGACTGTCTGTGTGGACTTTGCAAGTTCTCCCCATGTCTGTTTAGTTTTCTTCCGGATACTCCGGGTTCCTCCCACAGTCTAAAGATGTGCAGGTTAGGTGGATTAGCCATGGTAAATATGCAGGGTTACAGGAATAGGTAAGGGTTAGGCCTGGATAAAATCTCTTTCAGAGAGTCAGCACAGACTCAATAGGTTGAATAGCCTCCTTAGGGATTTTATTTTATTTTAATTGTCTAACATGCCAAACAAAGCTCCTTCTTACAAAAGACAACTCAGTCACTTGCATTTCTTACTCAGGATTTAAAATGAAGTACTGTATTTCATGGATAAATATTTGAAGAAGAGAAAATTGTCGGTATATGGGGACAGAGCAGCGGAGCAAAATAATCAGATTACTAGCATAGACACGATGGACTGAATAGCCACCTTCAGTACTGTATGATAGCATGGTTTGGAATGAACAGTTTATATCCTTCCAGTCTCTAACAATCACCATCTTTCTCTGAAGGGGAGTATCATATAGCTTTTCAAAGAAAAACGCTCAAGAATTATCTGATAATATCCTTTTGCATTTGTTGAGTTTTTGAAAAGGCTTGTTTAAGCATTGAGTGCAGTTATCATTATGTGAAACTGGCTGGGAAGAATAATTGCGCTTTGCAGTACAAATGAACCAAATTAAAACATACAATTAAAATTATATGATTACTGGAGCACCCTGGTAAACTACTTCATGCACTGATGATAAATGAACTGCTTCATGTGGTTGGGCTCAATAATGTTTCAAAGCCTGTTCTTCTGATGTAATCACATTTGAAACAACAATATGAAACAGAGACAAAGGATGCACAATAATAGGACATTTACGCTGATCATATTTCTGACAGGGGAGAAATTCATCTCAAGTGGAAGCCCTCTGCAAAATGAGTGGATCAATCTAAATGCATGGCCAAAGAGGTCAGTGTGGCATCCATTTGCATTAGTCCACAGGCATCCTCAGCTGAGGGGAGGGTGGTGAGGGAACGATGGATCAGTTCATTCAGTTGGGTGGCTGGCTGGTGCAAGGTTCAATATACCACCATCAGTATGGGTTTGATTTCAATTCCAGTTTAGGTTGACTTGGGATATTTGTCTCCTCATTCTGCCTGAAAGTGGAAGGCAATGGTAAACCATCACTGGAGGAAATAAACTGCCAAGAAAATAGCTCAGGATGAAGCATCAGCAGGCACTAGCCAAGGGTTTGCCTGCAGACAGGGTACATATGAATGAATGAACTTTATTTTCTATGTTTCTATATCAAGGAATATGTGGTGGGGAGGGAGTGGGTGGTTTGTGGTGGTGGGGGAGAGACCGAATCAGCATGTCAAATGTGATGGTTAGCCATGATCAAAATGAATGGCAGAGCAGGTTTAAAGGCTTGAATGGCCTATTCCTACTTCTATTCATGATATTCCTAACTTTATCTGCTTGAAACTGAGGACATAATCAGGCAACACAACGTAGCACGCCGGTCAGAGTCTGACCAATTCTACCCAACTCTAACACAAAGATAACCTGCAGTAATTTTATAAAGTTAGGAGGAGCACATCTGATCCTCTTGACTCCACCAAAATAAAAAATATTTAAACATTTTCTTACCCTTTTGGAGTGACTTCCAATAGTCCGTTTAGAAATTACTTGATAGAATAAGCAAGATTGACTCCAGTGGAACTCAGTGGAACGTATGTAGAACAAGCTCTGCCTATCTTGTGCCCAATTTGTGCCTATGAGGATTGGCATGTGAGGAGACAGATTTGTGCACTTAAGCACCCACTGCATGTTACAGATGGGGCAGCCTAGACTCCTAGAAGCTTCCAATTTGGCAGCCATCTCACTACTGGTAGAAAACGGCAAGCTGAAATCCATTCCGCAACATTGACTAAACCTTCACAAAATGTGTGCAATGATGTTGAATTTCTCTCCCTAGGTATCGCTTTCCCCTGAAGTAGCAGTGGATACAGTGATTTCAGTGAAATATTTCTGTGAAATATTTAAGACGTTAAAGACTTTGGAGAGTAATCTGTCAGCAAAAAAAGTTCCAAGACCTAAAGGTTCAGAGAATACCCTGAAGAGGATGTCAGATGGTTTTAGTGTGTCACAGTAGTTGAATGCATCTTACACAGGGCAAAGAAAGATACTAGTTCTTTTAACACGGGGATGAAGTATGATGTGCTGTTACAGCAATGCTTGAGTAAGCACCTCCAGTAGTTTGTTAATGTGGTAACATGTGAATATTCTAATCCAACACAAAGTGTAACAATACATCTGACTGCTGCATTGATAATCTTTTTATCATATGTGTGAAACCTAGCTTCAACAGACGATTCAGCCTACATTACTCTCTCTTCCATTCTGTGTGTCTTACAATAGACTGGATGAAGCGAAGTGTGGAACTACCACAGTATCTACATAAAAGAGATTAAAGCCGACAGAATTCCATTTTACAGCTCAATCATATTGTGTTAGCATGCGCTTATCCAAGCACGTACAAAATTGAAAGAGAGAATAAAGAAGGCAGGCAGATAGGAGGCAGAATGGGAAGCATGGGCAATTTCAGCGAATATAAAAGGATGCTAATGGTGGGGGCCCTGTCATAGTAAAGGGCTATTAGGGCACAGCCTCTGTCTCTTGTACCCACTCATTCCACTCTAACTTGAAACGACTGAAGTCAAGTGCTGTCTAATTTCATTGTGCTCTTTGTCAGATAAGGACTGTTCAAATTTCATAACGTCCCGCTTTCTGTTCAGCTGCTTTATTAGCATGTGTAGCCTAATTCTATTTACTGATAAAGTCGTTTTATTTTTTCTTTAAATATTTGCCTCTGTTGTGGACACAGCTGAGTTAAGCGCTTTGTGATACAGAATTAATCAAAGCAATTTCTTTGGTGCTCTTTCTTCACATCAGAAGAGCTGATTTTATCATAAGCCAATTCTTAATTCACGATCACTGTTAAATAATATTTCATCAGCGGTTATGTGGCTCACACGTTGGTCTCTTGCCTTGAAAACATTCAGAATTTAAACGATGCCTTTTTTTTCCCACTTGAATTTGCAACTGTGCTTTTTCTCATTTTTATGTTTATCCAGCATGTGACAAAAGGCACCTGCTCACTTGAAAAATGCTAAACTGCTGGGATTAAATTTTGCCCAACCCTCACTTCTAAAAGACAGTTGGCTGTTGGGATGCTCAGATCAGATTTCTAAGTACCTTTCGCTTTTGGGTAAAGGTTATGTCCACTAAGTCAAAAGCTAGCATTACCAGAGAGTGGAAGAGTTTTCAGTCAAGCACTTCCAAGACAAAGCACAGCGAGGATTAATTCAGGATCAAATTCCCAATTCACTGCTCCATTAAAATGCCACAAAATCAACCTGAAAAGAGCAAAAACCATACGAAAAACAAGCAACTTGGATTCAAACTGGTTCACCAAAATGGCAACTTTATTTGTGAGCTATGCCAATGAGTAGAGAGCTCAGTTGCAGGCACTGCTTATTTTTTACTGATATTTTCAGGGGGCGATCTTGCCAAAAAAAATTCAAAGTGCCAAACCAGCATAAAAATGGGAGAGAGTAATGCTGATTTTTTTTTGGGTGAGTTAGAAATGCAAACTTAGTACACTCTGAGGAAAAAATGGAGCAAGACCTATTTCCTGCCAGCAGAGGAGGAGGGTGAGACCTAAGCTCGCCTGAAAGCCAGCAACTTACAGCAGAGGGCACCACTGTGCATGTGCAGGGTGCACAATATCACCCCTCAATCCTAGTTACATAGGGTACAGTATCCTCCTGTCTGCCTTCTCTTAGGGCTCACTCCCACTCAGTAGATCCTACCCCTTAGCCCGTCACCCGGCACTGACTGGTGCTTGGTGTACACTGCCAATGTGCCAGGCTGGCAATGCCAGAGTGCCTAGATTGCACTACCCAAGGGGCACTGCTCCTTCTCCTACTTCCCAGTTGGAGGGGGCCTCAATGGCTTCTGGTCCTACCGGTGATGTCCCTGGGCTTAACTGTAATATTTAAATTCTATTTACCATTGATTTTAAATATTCTAATCAGTCTCATGTCTTTTCGGGTGCGAGGCTGATCTCACTGGATATTCCATGTTTGTAAGTTCACATGGAGCAAGAAATTGGGCACAAACCTGATTTTTCAGTTCTCTCGCAATTTACCAGCTCACTCTGCCAGGCAAGGCGATAAGGTAAGATCACCCCCTCAGATTTCGATGGTATTTGCAAATCAGGATGGCATTAGGCCAATCTGCCAACTTATCAGTAGAGAAAATACAGGCATAACTAAAGGTATTATCTTTAGATAATGCCTTACCTGCTGGAGACCTTCGTACTCATGTAGCAAAGCTGACGAAAAGTTATCAACCAATCAAAAACCAAGATGAGATCAAAGGCAGGATTTTTTAGTCCACCCGAGGACCTTTCAATTGTCCATCAAATTACCCACCTCATTCCCTGTGGCATCACTACATGTCGCTAAAGGATCACCAGATTACTTCAAACAAAGGTTTCATTCTTTTAAATAATTCTTTGAAATGTTTTACGCCTTCGTGCCTACTATCACATCATAACATGTTCAAAGTCAAATTGCCTTGTGATGTCAAGTACAAATTGTTAAATACCGTGGAATTATAGATGGTTTGTTCAGTTCTAGAGAACTAAAATCATGTCACATTTTGCTCACGATGGTAGGGATAGCTGATGAGAATAACTACTCTTGATGACTACTGGAGCACTTCGCATGACAAGTTACCTTCACAAATAATTTTCTCCTGTCAATGAATATTGCTGTAATTCCCATGTTCAGCTGTAGTTACAAATAAAATATAACCTGCCAATGTTTTACATTTTTTGAGATGATGTCGTATTGCTGGATTAAAGCTTAAATTAGACTATGAAGATATTTTAGTACAGCTACAACAGGTACTTAAGTCACCTGCGGAATTTTTAGCACACCCTGTTGCATGTTTCTCAACAGCAGGATGTAGCCCACCATTAGTCAATGGTGGGATCTTCTGGTCTCACTGGTGTCAATGGGATCAACCCATTGAATCTATCACTTGCCTTGGGAAAACCACGCCAGCGGCAGGACCCGAAAGTAATTGTGTGAGAATGGGAGGAGGGAATGGATAGATAGAAAGTGGCTCAGGCGAGTACAGTCCTATCCAGCTAGGCAACAAGAGGAGTTGGTGGGGAATGATGAAGTCAACCATGTCAAAGATTGCAGAAAGATTGAGAAGGAAGAGGAGAGATGGTTTGCTTTATTGCAATCGAACAGGACATCGTTCATGACTTTGCTAAGAAATGTGCAGCAGTGAAGGAAGCTGAACGGGAGGGATTCAAGCAAGTTATTCTGACCCCTTTTATTCTGCTCTTTTTCCTCTAAATTTTATCTTTCATATGCTTATCTCAGTTAGTCAATGTTTCTGGTTCTTTGAGTTACTTCAGTGACTTCTACAAACTGAGTCTTTTTCCTTTGAAAATGGCTGGGATCAAAAGTGGAGAAGGTCAGGTGAAGAGAATTAGGGAAAAACTAAGACATTTCGTCCAAAATTGCTGTATTTTTGTTTGGATTCCTAAGTGGTAAGATTGATTATTTTGGGAAATTACATACTCTGCACCTTAGAAATGTTTTTGCAGCAATATGATTATATTAGAAGCCTATTGAATACTGATGCAGATTCATGATGTTCAACAATCATAAAACAGGATAAATAGATAAAGTAATCAGTTGAAGTTGACAAGTCACTAGGGCTGGATGAATTGCCTCCAGGGATACTAAGGGAACTCGTGGAAATAGTGAAAGCACTGGTCATAATCTTCAAATCCTCCCTAAATATGGAGTTAGTACCATAAAATTTTAATGGTACACCCTAGTTCATGAAAGGGCGTAAGGATGAACCAAGCAACAACAAGTTAATCATAATTCAGAACCAAATGAACAAATGGACAAAGGTGAATTAATTAACAAGACAGCAATGACTTGTTACAGGCAAGTTGTATTTAACCAATTTGATTGAGATTCTTGAAGAGATAACCGAGGGGGTTGATGAGAGTAAAGTGACTGATATGGTGTACAATGGACATCAGAAAGACCTTTTGTAAAGTGCCACATAATAGGAGTCCACAGAATAAAAGGAACAGGAGTAACAAGGAAATAAAATTAGCAGAGTGACAGGAAAGTAGTAAGTAGTGGTAAACAGCTGGTGTTCGGAATGGAGGCATATAATAGGGGGGGAGGGGGTTCGTGTGTTTCCAGATATGTATTAAAGACTTAAAGCTGGCTGTGCAGCTCACTATTTCGAAATTTGCAGATGACACAAACTTGGAGGTATGATGACAAATTTCAAGAGGTCAGTAAAATGGATGGGCAAATTGCAGGTGACCTTTAACATACAAGGAGTGTGAAATGATTTATTTTTGCAGGAATATTGAGATGAGGAAATATAAAATAAAGGCACAATTCTGAAGGGAGTGCAGGAACAAAGGCATTTGATGGTATTTGTGTACAAAACATGAAAGGTGGCTGAGAAGGCTGCAAAAGCAGCTAATGAAGTATTTTGGATCATGGGTTTTATATAAGGGCCTAGAATACAGAAACAAGGAAGTTATGTGAAATCTGTATGAAACACTTATTCAGCCTTAACTGGAGTATTGTGTCCAGTTTTGGGACACCACATTTTGGAAAGGATGCAAAGACATCAATGAGGGTGCAGAACAAAATGAGGTCAATGGTTCCAGGGTTGAATGCGCTAAGTTATATGGATAAGGTGGAGCAGCTCAGAATGTTTTCTTTGGAGTACATGAAAAGCAGGTTTGATAAAGGTGTTCAAAATGATGAGGGCCCTCAACAGAGTTTAAAGGGAGAAACTGTTCCTGGTTACTGAAGGATAGAGAATCATAGAATACCAATTTAGGGTGACATGCAAATGAAGAAAGAAAACCTCTTTGTTGCAGTGAGTGGTTAGGATCTGGGTTAGACTGCCTGAGAGTGTGGTGAATGCTGAGTCAATCATGGCTTTCAAAGAATATTGGATAATTATCTGAAGGAAAAACAATTGCAGGAAAAGGAGGGGAATAGGATTAGGTGAGTGGTTCTTTGGGAGAGTGCAGTAATCATTCAATGGTTGTTTTTGCAGAAATATTGTTGCAAGTCTGCCAAGAGTAAAATTTACCAGTAAATTTTACCAGTCTTGTTTCATTACAAAAAACAAAATAGCATCCAGTATAACTCAGTAATGCAGCACTAACCTAGGAATGGTAACCCTCAGGATTATGTTCACAGACTGAGTGAAATAACGGCAATCATTTCTTTTTGACACTCCAGGCATTTTTTCCAAAGATTTAAAGGGAAAAACTTTTAAATGCCTTAATAATCTGACAGCTCCGTTCGACAATTGCTTCTGACTGTTTTTATAGTTAATATTGATAGGTCTGTTATCATTTCCAATTAACTTGACATTAATGAATTTATGCACTTATGCCCACTTGTAACTATTCCAATGGACACCTGAACTTCATCAAAGATGTCCCAGGACCAAATCAAAAGGGACACCTTATCTCTCTGAATGTATATCCGGGACACTTGAGTCAGGATTTTCTGCACTCCCCCACTTCATCCCCAGTTCCCGCTCCTCCAAGTTGTTTACTGACAACAGAGGCAGCATATCATTCGCTGCCAGCAGGATCTTCTGGTGCTACTGATGTCTACACTGTTTTCCATGACCTGCTCGTTCTGCCACCACAGATCGCCTTTCACGGGACTGGAAAATTCCACCCCCCCCCAAACCCCAGTGGGAAGGGCCATAAAATCCCATCCTTCGTGCTTCACACACCTGGCTCAGCAGGATCCCACTTAAGTGGAAGAAGATAGTGATTTAAAGTGCCTCTGTTACCCACACATGCCTTAAACATGCCCAACACCCAATTCCCATCCTGCAAAAGTGGGAAGTGCCACTTTTGGAGGGGGGTGTATAAGGGGAGACTTGGGGATTTGGGGCATTTCTTCAACTGTTTCTGTGATGGAGAGCCTCCCTGCCGTGTTGAAAGTCCAGGCCATAGTTTTAGAACATAGAACATAGAAGGTAGAACATTACAGTGCAGAACAGGCCCTTCGGCCTTCGATGTTGCGCCGACCAATTATGAAAAAAAAGCAATGACCCTCCAAACTAAACCATTCCCTTCTCTTCCATAAACTTATCAACTAACTCTTAAACGCCACCAAACTTGGCGCATCTACAACTGCCGCAGGCAGGGCATTCCACTCCCTAACCACCCTCTGGGTAAAGAACCTACCTCTGATATACGTCCTATAACTATCACCCCTTAATTTAAAGCTGTGTCCCCTCGTGCTAGCTTTCTCCATCCTAGGAAAAAGGCTATCACTGTCCACCCTATCTAAACCTCTAATCATCTTATGTGTTTCGATAAGGTCTCCTTTTAGCCGCCTTCTTTCTAATGAAAACAACCTCAAATCCCTCAGACTGTCCTCATAAGACATGCCCTCCATACCAGGCAACATCCTGGTAAACCTCCTCTGTACCCTCTCCAATGCCTCCACATCTTTCTTTATAATGTGGGGACCAGAACTGCACACAATACTCCAAGTGCGGCCGCACTAGAGTTTTGTACAGTTGCAACATGACTTTGCGGCTCCGAAATTCAATCCCCCTACCAATAAAAGCTAAGACTCCGTATGCCTTCTTAACAACCTTATCGACTTGACTGCCTACTTTCAGGGATCTATGCACATATACAACAAGATCCCTCTGTTCATCAACACTATTAAGAATCCTACCATTAGCCCTATACTCTACACATTTATTATTCCTGCCAAAGTGCATTACCTCACACTTTTCCACATTAAAGTCCATTTGCCACCTCTCGGCCCAGCTCTGCAACTTGTCCAAGTCTCTCTGCAAACTATAACACCCCTCTTCACTATCTACCACTCCTCTGACTTTGGTGTCATCCGCAAATTTACAATCCATCCTTCAATACCCTCATCCAGATCATTTATAAAAATTACAAACAGCAGGGGCCCCAAAACAGATCCCTGAGGTACACCACTAGTAACCGAACTACACGATGAATATCTCCCATCAACCACCACCCTCTGTCTTCTATCTGCTAGCCAATTCCTAATCCAATTAGCTAATCACCCTCAATCCCATACATCTGCATTTTCTGCAGAAGCCTTCCATGGGCCACCTTATCGAACGCCTTACTAAAGTCCATATATACCACATCAACTGCCTTACCCACATCCACCTCTTTGGTCACTTTTTCAAAAAACTCAATAAGGTTAGTAAGGCACGACCTACCCTTCACAAAACCATGCTGACTATCCCCAATCAATTCATTTCTCTCTAAAAAACTATAAATCCTATCCCTAATAATTCTCTCCAATACTTTGCCCACAACAGAAGTAAGACTCACTGGCCTATAATTCCCTGGAAAGTCTCTATTCCCCTTCTTGAACAATGGGACCACATTCGCTATCCTCCAGTCTTCTGGAACTATACCCGTAACCAACGATGACCTGAAGATCAGAGCCAGAGGCTCTGCAATCGCCTCTCTTGCCTCCCAGAGAATCCTAGGGTAAATCCGTTTTCTTCAGCTCAATCAGAGCCACGAGTCATGAGACAGCAGATGTGTTGTACAAATGAACATTGCCAAAATAAATCTTGATTACATCAGAAGTGTGTTAACTAGTCGTGCTCATTTAGCTGAATAATTTGATAAGAGTGAAAGCTAACCCACTTGAAAGTTTTCATAATCCACAAACCAGAATGAAGATTTTGATCAGAGAGATACCTGAAATCTCCACGCCAGGAATGATCTTCGTGATTCCCAAGGTTGGAAGAAGCAGTTTAGCCACTAGACCCCCATCCCAGGAAGAGTATCTAGGTCAACCACTTGCACCCAGTCAAACCCCAGGACCCTTGGAGAACCCTGTCACTGCAGCCTGGCAGTGTTAGAGAGGCACGTAGGAACTGCATCTACCTGCTTGATGCTGCCACCCCACAACCCCACATCACCGCCCCCCCCTCCCAATCCACCACCACTCGTCAGTCCCCCAACCCTGGGGTCCACTGTGCCAATTCCACGATACTCATGAGCAGCACCAAAGCCCACCCAGTGCAGATCCCACTGGCAAGGCGAGTGACTGGTGGGAGAGCTTTGAATCCAGCTTCAGCCTGCTAATTACATTCAAACTGGCAGTCTTGCATAATTAGGTTCTCACTGGGTGACAACCTGATAGGGGCTCATGGGGAGAATAGTGACACATTTGATGCCTGTCGGGAATACCACTTTAGCCCTCATGTCCCTTTCAACGGGCACTGGGATTCATGCCAGCAGCAAAAAGGACTGGTGACCTCCGACCTCCTGTCATAACATCTTTTTTGTGGCTTCGCAATTGTGAAAAATTCAGAACCAAATACAAAAGTAAAATGTATTTCATGACATGCTTGACAGCTGCTTTAGTGTGGTTTTCTTTTTGTACCTGGAATATGCTTTGCCCATCCAATGATGACCACTAGCTCCCGATCAGCCAAGTCGCACAGTGTAGTGAGGGCTTTAATGTCACTCTCCGGAATGGTGGGATCAGGCATGGCGTAGATCTTCTCTGGCTCAGCCACAAGCAAGTGTGAGACAATCTTGTTGACTGGAATAGAAGGCCCGGGCAAAAGAAAGAAGAAATGCTTGCGTCAGTTTAGACAGCCTCATCACTCAGGGAATTGAGTAGCTGCAAGCGGTATCTCTTGGTAAATCTTATTTAATGTTGCCTTAATTAGAATCAATACAACCCA
Organism: Sphyrna mokarran; assembly: GCA_024679065.1. NCBI lineage: Eukaryota > Metazoa > Chordata > Chondrichthyes > Carcharhiniformes > Carcharhinidae > Sphyrna > Sphyrna mokarran. Next base: position 54,567,648 of record JAGIQG010000012.1, read on the forward strand.
ATTTTCATCAGAAAGGCTTTGTTATGCACAAATAATCAATCAGGATCCAGAAAATCTCTGAGCCTACACCCAAGGTACAAGACATGCTGCACTTCTTGACACAAGTTGAAAATTGACCATATATTTTATAAATGTGTGTTTTGTTTTTAAGAAAAAGCTGTTAATTAAATAACTACCGAAAATTAACACAACAGCTCTTCAATAACAAGTAATGATCGGTGAATGTTAAGGCTATCCAAAATAAGCACACAAAACAGTTGCAATCTTATTCACGTTCAGATGTCTTGCAGAGTGGAAAGAATTGTGTTAAAAAATTAGAATTTAGTAAAGCCCAATCCTTTTAAGCTAAGTTTTTTTTTTAAATAAGTTTTAAAAACATTACCTAGCAATTTTAACATGGAGGGGGAGGGGTGATTTTATGCATGATTCATGTCAGGTTAAATCTAATCATGGATAGCTCCGAAGGTCTGTGTGGGTCTTTGTACTTTACAACAAGTCGAGGTGTTTAGTCAACTGGTATGATAGACAGTCATCATAATTAGTGAAAGATAGGAAAATGACTCCAGATTTTAAAAATAACACAATGGCATAGAAAATTGACTGCAATATTCTTTTATTGTCAGAAAATGTTTTAGAATCTATATGTTTTGAAAAGGAAACTTGTTCTGACTTTTTTCTATGTATAAAATCCAGGGTAAGCTTAAAGTGTTGTCCCATCCAGTGAAGTAAAAAGTAAATTTATTACTCAGTCTTTCATGTGTGTTCTGCCCAAAGGCAGGTCCTCAGCTCATTGTCCATTGATGCTTTACCTTGAGCTGCTTTCCCTGGCAATTTTTTGTCAGTGGTACCATTGCCTTCCACTCTCAAGTGTGGGGTGCAAAGCTTACCTCAGGCAGAGCGGGAATTAAACCTATGCTATGCTGTTAGTATTATTCAAAACCACATGCCAGCCATCTAGCCAATTGAGCTAACCCAGCTTAAATGCACTTCACTTTTATTAACTTTGTGTTGTTTCCCCTGGAGTCCACTAAATTACATTCTTGTATATTTCCACCAGGAAATCTGACAGATAGCTACACACCCTTAACAACTACACAGATCTACTTTGAATGTTTAAGGTGGATTAAATAAGCCCTTGTTTTAAGTCAAAGGGAAAAAAGCTAAAGAGTTTATCAGATTTCATCATGCCAACTATTTAAGGACTTATATACTCAACATGTTCTGCCATTTGGATATCAGTCTTAAAAATTTGGTTCTGACAGACAAGGCTTCATTGCAAAATATTAATATAATGCGATTCACAGAAATGTAAATGCAACTAGAATGTTTCATCAATGTGAATATTACACATAGTGCCCACTTGTGTAAAAGTGAGAGCTCTAGTCCGATTAGCATCTGAGATTCCATAAATTGCTTTCAGCTATACTTAATTATTTATTATTTAATAGAAGAAATGTGCTGGAAAATACAAACAGCTGACTTGTCCATGCCCAATTGTGCTGAAAAGACACACAAAGCCATGCATTAAATTCCTCGTAGTCTAAAGAGGAATTATTAATATGGGTCCATACAGTATGTGTGTTTTGATGTGCTTGCCAATAAAAAGAAATGTAGTCAACTCAAAATAAATCATCTAATTATTGAATGAGTGTTGCAACACAAGGTTGATGATATTTTGTGCCATATCTATTCTTTACAGTCTTCCTTAACAGTCAAATAAAAGAGAAAGGAGAGAAAGTAACCAAAATTTAAGATACACTCTTTTGATGGCAAAGTCTCATCATAAAAGCTTAAAGATTTAAAAAGACAATATCCAGCTTATGCAGGATTTGTAATCTTCATTCTAGTGTTTTGAGTTTAACACTATGGTTAGCTTACAGGCTCAGAAAAAACATACCACAGATGTGTTTAATACTGTCAATGTTCCACATTGTTTCATAATCCTCATTTTAAATCACAGTCATGGGACACAACTGTAAACAAAATTACAATTTTAAAGGGATTTAGAACTTTTGTAAAACACAAAATTAAAAAAGAATTGCTGGCATTGACACTGCTATAAGAAGCACTGTCACTTTATCTGAACTATACAGAGGAAAAAAAATGGACTCGTCAAAATATTTCTATGTGGCTGTATATATTTTTTCACAAAATAACACCAGGCTATTCTTGATGAAGAATAAATTCTGGTGATTTCTAAAATGGAGACTGGATTAGCTCTGCCTATTATCACTCCCATCTGTCTGCGAACTCTTTAACTATGTGCAGGGTGACTATACTGAAATAGATAAGACATGCTAGTGTTTCATGGGATTGTAAATTAATGTGCTGAAGCTTTATATGTTAATGGACATCCTGTACAATATAATATAAATTAATTTGTTGTCCTCACATGGCTTTTTGGCTGGTTGAACCAGCTGAGGGTTCAAGTAAGGGCTGTTCTCTGCATCTATCCTGCGCTTATACTTCTGCCGTCCTCCACGTACTCTATCCAAGCGCACGCCTGGAAAAGAAGAAAAATTGCATTTAAAAATACAACGAAAATACAAATGCTCATTGTTAAATCAATGGCTCTTGTGATGGATGGCTTGAATTAATATCAAATTATTTTTTTTAAAAGGGACTGCTCGATTGGCATATAGTTTAAAATGTAAAAATGATTTCATAGGACTATAACTTGACAAGAATCAATAGCTGCTTGTACATTTGTACCTCCTATAATACAGGTTAAAACTGTTGTTGAACCACGATAGCAGTAAAAAACATCACATTCAATGCATTGCTGGCATATATGCAACAAATCCAACAAAACATTTTAACGACAAAATACTATGTATGATATTACGTTTCCATATGACTCCCTCTGGTAGAAAATACTTCAATTAGTAACCAAAATCTCAGGTAGCTTGTCTGTTTTATGAAGGGATGCACACTAATATAGATTACTGTGATAGCAGGAAGACTTTTGAACGGATATTCTCAGCAAAAATACGGGAGGCACATTGATGAAAAGGAATTTCTATTGGGAATATTTTGAAGCCAAATCATAATGTTCAGATGCTTCAAAATAAAGATATTTTAAAAATGCAAATTAAGATATTTCTATCATTTCATGATGTTGATAACATTTTTCATTTTAAATTATATTTAAACAGATGTTCAGTGTAAACAAGCCCTTGCCAATTTTCAATTACTTTGCCAATAATGTCCGAACTTTTCTATCAATAAAGAGGAGGATGTGCGTGAATATTTAGGGGGCGGTAAAGAGAATTATAATTTTAAGTAGCATTCCACAACTGCTATACAAAACATGAAATTGCAGTTTATACTAAATCCAAGTGGGATCACTGCCTTAAGGACAATCTATCCTTTTAATTTATTGACATCAAAAGAAGCCTAATTTAATTATATCAAATTTCTCCCGGGAATATGTGTCACCACGGAAACCAGCTAACAGGAAGTGTCAATGATTTTTTTGTTGCTCTGAATATAATAGTAACTTTGAAAAATGTTGCATGGTGCAAAACTGTCTAAATTTTGCCAATCACTCACATCACCAGCATGAAATGGGCTGCCTCCAGGAGCCCACAACAGGTCAGAGGTTTTAATTGAACAACATCTCTTTCTGTCGTTCCGACAAAAGGCAAGCAGGAAAAATGACTCTGGCAAGATAGCTCAGAGTCTAGCAATGTCCAATTTCTCATTAGGTCTAAGCAGCTATCTAGCTGCTAATGCTGACAAGCCTTGAACCTTTTATTTTTGCTCAGAAATTACTTTGGCAGGAACAGGAATACAGCTTCATCACAGACGCCTGACTGCTGTTGCATTAACCTGAATGAGACCTCATAGACTGGCGTTTCGGTGTGGTGGAAATGTGCCCGAATGCAACATGTATAAGTCTTTTGTTATCCTGGCAGACGCTCGGAGCAAGAGGAAGGCACCACAAAGCTGTGCACATTAATAACCTGATTATTTGTGTCTCTGCACACTTGTATCAATTGTGAGCGGCATGGGGAGAAAGCAAACCATTTACTAAGCTGAAAACAAAAGGCAATTACTAAGCAAGTAGGTTAATGCATATGATATTGTATGTGCCAAGACTGTCACACTCAAGCTTCAAGGCAAGTATACACTGAAGTGAGGAAACACCAAAATGGCTTATCCTGATTTATTTGGATCTCATTTCCTCAGTGGTCCATAACAGAGATCTACGGTACTGATTGGCTGTGTCTTTAGACAGGAGAAGTAGGTTTATGCCTAAGAATTTGAAGTTAAAGAGAACATATGGAAAAACTGACATCAGCTGCCACTTTCCATAACATGGATCTTTTCCATGGATCTTCCACTTACATCTTTAGCTCCACTTACGTCTTACTTTTATTTGCTGGGTTCTTACTTTGACTTTATTTTGACTCTTTCAATGTGACGATGAAATTGAGGTATGCCTATACTGATGCAAATTGCATTGTTCAGTATCCGAGCTCAAAGATACTGAAATAATAGTTCAATGAAATTGAGTTACGCAAGTCTCAAATCTGATTTGGATTCTACCATCTTATTGCAAAAGACTATATTGCCATTCTGCCCAACACTCAACCTGTAATTAATCAAGGCCTTAACACTGAGCGTCTTACAGCATTACACGGGTCCAGAAATTGTGCCTAAAAATAATGCCATATGCTGCCATCAGAGGAGGCTAAGTCCACCAGCACATCCTCTACCCCTCACGAATGCCATCGTGTGAAGGAGCTAGCAACGTGGAAGGTTTCATACCTTACCAACTTTTGTTCTTATTCTATCTTACCCTATATGATAGTCTAGTCAACTTGCACTGAGTGGTCTGCTCAATTCACATCTCTCGCATTTGCAATGGAGATCAGTCATGATCTTATTGATAGCAGAGCAGGCTCGAGGAACCAGATGGCCTAGTCCTGCTCCTAATTCTTATGTTTTAATGGAAGGTAAGTAGTTAAAGTTGACGGAGCTTTAGTCGAGGATCCTTATTTAGATAGGTTATTAATTGCTGTAAACAGTTCTGGGTGCCTTTGGAGGAGCCCAATCCAAAATGTGGATGGTGAACTTCAGGGTTGAAATGGGTATGTGCTGCTTTCTCAAGTCATCGGTAGCTCATGTGCCTGTTTTGCATCTGAAATTCCTAGACCACAATGTCCAACCAATACTCAGCAAAATGATTCCATTTTGAAACACAGCACAGTAATTTGGACTTTTATTTCTGCTACACAACAGAATGATTAACTAACTGCAATCATAATCGGCATTTAATGTTTTTTTACATACTTAAATTTGGTTTAATGATTAACGTTAAAGGCTCTAAATTTAACTGAGACCCTCCTATTGCTGGACTACACTTGAAGGAGAGTTGATTATAAATGTCAGAGGGAGGAACACGTTACATGAATGACTTTTAAAAATTGTTTAATGGAATAACATTAACTGAAGTAACAATCACATTTAACCATGATTATCTGGTCTTTTATACATGTAAAGAATCATTTGGTTCGCTAAAGTATGTGATTTAGTCCTTATTGAAGCGTGAACAAACTTAGAAGCCAAATTAAGAGGACAGTAACCATCCTTTCAGCACCATGACTTTAAAATTAATTGATACTTTATCCGACAAAAAAAAGTATTTGCATCTGTAAACAGCCTCAGAATTGACTGATTCACGGGTTCTTATTTGCAGTGAGATCATATTACTAATACTACAGCTGTATTTAGGCTATCCAGACTTGTACACACACTTTCCCTAAAGCATCTACATTACTGTGGATGTCAATCTAAGTAACATCAGCAAACTATAGCTCTGTTCACTCATTAACCCTCAGAGGCCTATGACGATTATTGTTGGAACTGCCGGGTGAATTTGGCACTATGCACAACTTGAGTAGAATGATGATCATTTGAATAAGTCTGTGTTAAATCTACTGGACTAAAGAGGTGATTTAATGCTTTGAATGCACTGACCTACTTTTACTACTAACGTACTGTACTGTTGTTAAAAGTAATGGTTGACCTTCTGCCCTCAGTGAAAGGCATATCTCTTTTTCCCATCCCTCATATAAAAAAGTATAAAACATCATTCGCTTAATTTTTGGGATGTTTCCTGATAAGGCCAAGTGGTTAGTTTCATGTAAAGAATGTAGTACAATGTAATTTAAGCACATTAAGCAGTTGTTTATTACCATAACCCAATTTTGAGACTTACATTTCACGTGGGCACAAGTTGACTTGTGTCACCATTGTTTTGATTGCTATTCTACAACGGGTTAGAAACCAGGCAAACAATCATCCATTGCTTTCAAATAGTGAAAAGTTTGTACCACTTGGCATCGACAAATCATCAATCACTGTTGGGTGCCATTTACAAGGGTTAGGTCCTTTCTAGCTCCAGTGACCTGAACAACAAAGCAACTCAGCAGCTTGCCATCTACACCAATATGCCTCCCCCTTGATCCTCAATTTTGTTCCTTTTCCTAGTCTCCTGCAGTCTGCAATACCAAGCGCATGTCATAGCTCTTCCTGACTAAATCCAGGGAATCACAGCTGAAAACAATCCGCTGTCTAAATTTTAATTTTAGCTTTACTGATTAAATTCAGACCACCAATTTTGAATTGGTGAAATTAAATGAAACAAGTCAAAAACTTTTGAAGCTTTGTGAAATGTGAAGAAGTTAAAGAAGGACATTTATTATGAGGTTTACGTGGCATATTATTGAAGTAATTAGGAAGATTGAAACAGCTCATTTCAAGTGCTTTAAGTTAACCATGCCTATCAATACTATTCTGTCCAGCCTGGTTCTGTCATTAATAATAAGCATCTTGTTGCGATTGTTCAATTTTCATATATAAAAACATACAAGGGATACAGGACTGAAAATGTCATTTAGAGATTTTTTGACTAGTTCAAATACCATTATTTGCAATATTAACTTCAAAACTCAATTAGCATTAGTAGAATTCCAGCTCGAAGTGTACAATTAAAAGTGTACAATTAAACCTGGTTAAGCATGAAAGCTACTTCTGGGAGGAGAGGATTACTGGAACTTTAACATTCTCCTTGATGTACTGACATGTACTGGCAAATCTTGATAAACTGGAGCTAGAATTCATTGCTTAAAGCTTTTGTAGAAAACAAAAATTCACATAGTACCCAGGGAGGTAAGAGTTGCTATAACTGGAATAGACCAGGCTGCACATAAACTCATAATGATTCACAAAGTCAAAAACTTTAAGAAGCATGTGAAAGTCCTTGAATCACTGTTCTAACAGCTATAAAAGATATTTCATTGTTAAAAAAAATAAATTTCCATAAAATCTATCACTTGGTCTCATAATTTGCAAAAAACTATTTTGGCTCACAACTTTTAATCGAGCATATCTCCACTTTTCATGAAGTAATGATACACACTGTGTTTCACTGTCAGTCTACATTAACAATAAGATTGGTAAAGGAATGTGGTTTGAAAAGACAGCCTTTTTGCTATTTTGATGAAATACATTTCGCTAGTTCACTTTATCTGATATTGCAGAGTGTTAAGTCAGACCTGGTTTATATTTTAAATTATACATTTTACAGGAGGCATACAGTTGACAGTAAAATTGTTATTAGGCTGTTTTTAATTTCATAGGTCACATGGAATCCTGCAAGGCATCTACAAACAATTTCTAATCAACAAGCACCATCAGATTCTAGTCCATGTTTAGCTAATGCCCCACTTTGCGTATTGTTTTTGTTGCAGATGGAATTAGGCAACGATAAACAAATGTGCTTTGCATTTTAATTTTCATGTTATTCAAATAGTGCAATTTAGCAAATGCAACTTCTTCTTTCTCCTTTCTTTCCCCCTATCTATTCCCTAAAGGTTTATCAGTTCCCTTTGGGAAAAAAAATCTATGGCTAGCTAAAACAGCTTGCCTCTGTATCCTAGGGCTTAGCTGCAACAGCATTAGAACCACCAGATGTCTGCCCAGTCCCTGTCTTACAAAATGACTAGTCTTTATTCTACCCTTTTTACCTGATATATATTCTTAGAGGATTGTGACCACATTGCTGCCTGGCTGCATGTATTCTTATTTCTTGCTATGTCACAGTGTGTAATTTTTTTCTACTAATATTTTTACTTACTGTTTTATCTTGAATTATATAATTCATCTTTAATAAATATGGCAGCATAATTAATGCATGGATCATCCCCAGCAAGTTTCTTCACTTATAAAATATACCAAACTTCTTCCAAAATTTCTATCCGGGTATAAAGGCAGTACTTGCATCACAGAATTCTACAGTGCAGGAGGAGGCCATTCAGCCCACTGAGTCTGTGCTGAACACAATCCCACCCAGGCTATCCCCTTAATCCCGTGCATTTACTCTAGCTAGCCCCCCGTCACTAACGGCCAATTTAGCACGACCAATCCACCAAACCAGCACATCTTTGGATTGTGGGGGGAAGCCAGAGTACCCGGAGGAAACCCACGCAGGTACAGAGAGAATGTGCAAACTCCACACAGACAGTGATCCAAGCTGGGAATCGAACACAGATCCCTGAAACTGTGAGGCAGCAGTGCTAATTACTGTGCCACCCAGTATTGACATGAAGCTATGAAAAAATGTGCAAAAGTTCTATACTTGATTTACATTGTAGTTTTTAAGTATTGCTTTCTAACCTTACAGGATGTCAGTATGATGGTGTCACAGACTGGGAAGCCATCAGTGACCCAGAGAAAATACAGATTACCATGTAAGAATATATTGTGAACAGAAATTAACCACACTGGGTCAGGGTGAAAAATGATAAATAAAAATATTTCAGTCCATCATTAGTTTAAACTAAAACAGTGTTTCATCATAAACCAACTGTAGTCACAAATGCTTTTCATTTAATTTATGTATTCAGATATCTTTGAATATGTTCTGTTGTCCTAAACTATTATTACAGTGAACATACCAATATATTGCTGCCAGTGTTTGAACAGGGACTTGTGCTGAGAGTCAGGGTTACACTGTCCACTTGAATCACACTGGAGCTTAGGATGACAGAATTGCAGGCATGCAGGCAGGGCACTTGGCATATCGTACATGGATCAGTCATCTAGTGATTGGAGACTGTTGACACAAAAGCTTCACTTTCATTCAATGCAAAATGCCCCTTTTACCATCAAGGTTTAAAAAGAAATGTTGGACATCACACTGACAGTCGTTGTATTGCGATGTGTAGTGTAGCATTAAGTCCCTGGATTGCCATTGCAATGTAGGCATTTGAGGTATAAAAGTCTCAAAATGGCACCATGAAAAAAGGTATGGTGTAAGTAATAGTTTTATAGATGAGAAAGTTCCATTTCCAGGGCTGGAAGTTTCCCTTCTCGCCTGCCATCGGAATTGCAGTAGACAGCACAGAAAATCAAACAGACCATTTATAGATCCATTGAGCTCAGACAGGAATTTCTGGTTTGGGTGTGTGTAATGAATTCAATCAGGCCACTGAGATTAGCCTACTGGAGTATGGCCTCACTGATTAAGGATCTAATTGATGGGCGAATTTGGGAATCTTAGTACTTAACTGGGATTGTCAGTTCCTCTGACGCTCCTGGAGGTAGACTGCTGACTGATAGCACTCTATGTGCTGCTGTTAGAGTTTATAAATAAAGGGATTTTGATGAAGAGACTTCTGCCTCTGAAGACTTACTATACGGTGCACGCAACTGGAAAATCCTGCCCCAGGTAATCAAAAGGTAACGCAGAAACAAAATGAGAATAAAGACATTTTGAGAGCAGGTAAATGTTGAATGAATTAGAAATTAGTTTAAGTTAACACAGATAGCTGCACCAAAGACTAGCAGGATTTTACACACAATCTGCTATATGTTTCACAGTCGCAGGGACAGCTCGCTATTGGTAGATTGTAGAACCTTCTGGTCCCACCATTGTAAAAGGGGGTTTTCCACTGAATACCCTCGTCATTACCATTAACCCCACGGTAGGGGTGCGCAGTGGGCAGGACCGGAAGAATATTGGTGTATGGGGAATTGGTGCTGTAGATCTGGATATCATACTTGGATAAGATCTTTACGTACACTCAGACAGGGACTGTCCTTCTTTCTTCTTCCCTTTTTTCTTCTTCCACCTGTTTCTCCTATTCCCATGCTCAAGCTGTTGGCAAAGGCTATCATCTCATGGTGAGGTTATGTAGCTTGTGGCAGGCTACCACTAACCTTGAAGATCACTCAAGCTGAGTGCTGCAGGGCTCCTTCAGATCAGTCCAGGCAGTGGAAGCATTGTTTCAGTACACCAGTGGTCTACTCAATTATATTTCATGGGGCAGCTTGATTTTCATTGTATGCAAGCTGTGAGTGGGTTACACACTACGGCTGTGTTGTCAGTGGATAGTCCTCATCAACACTAGCCACATTTTGACTTGTTGTGGTGCCTCGACTGCAGCTGGCACAGGAGAACGTCACTGAATGAAGGCATTTTAACTGCTGCCAGGATACTAGGCATTGGCCTGCATGATTTTCTCAGTATGGTCACACACCAGCTGGATGTCAAGGGATGGCATCCTTTCAGTTCCAATTGAGGGCAGATGTGGCACATGCACATCAATATCTTTGACATCAGTGGCAAACTACAGCATGGGAAACTCTGCAATCCTAGCAAAGCCACTTGCTCACTTCATGGACCTGTCTTTGACAAGACAGAATGAAATGTAGCTAGCTCTCACTAAGTAGACAGAATGTTAGTGACTGCCTTTACCCAATAGCAACCAGCTAGCAAACTGTGTGATGTTGCAAAGATCTCCAGTTTTAGCCTGAAAGAAGCCAAAAAACTTTTATTGTCACATCACTGTCCCATTCACAGCCAAGTATTGGGATTGCTACCCTGTTCTGGGGTTGTAGCAGTAGCTGCAGCAATTGACAGATTTTAGCGAGGGCTTCCTTATGTAAATACATATGTTTGACACATTATTCCTCATTGAAATTCATGTAGGAAAGTTGCTCCCAAACAGTTTGGATAGATATAATCTCCTGCTCAAGCCCTTCCTCCCCCTCCCTCTTCTAGCAGCTTGTCCTACTCCTGCAGCTCTTCTGCTCATTTTCCAAGTCACAATTAATCCATGGGGCATGCCTACTCAGTGCAGCCATGTCTGGAAGCAACTGGATTGTGCAGAAGCTTGAAGTCAGCAAAGAGTTCTTCAGAACCTGCCACATTGTACTGTACAGACTTTGGTAATTTGAAACAATTACAGAAAAGATTAACCACTTTTGAAATCAAATAACAACCAGAAGAAATCAACCAACAACTAACTTGTAATTAATTGATGATTCATTTAAATAGCATGTTAGCGGGTGGGTGATGTTGTTGAATGTATATTCAGGCATGCATGGTTAAGAACAATATTAATTTTAAAGCATTAAAGATCTAAACTGGCAGTGTTGGTGACTGCGATGGCATTGCACTCTGATTGACTTTATGATCTACTTACTCTGCTAACCTTTAGCCCATGTCTGTTATTCACATCAATGCCCTCACCAATCCACCCACTGGATGACTTGCCCATTGAGATGTAGTGTATCTCATAAGGCCATTTGGAAACTCAAACGGAACCAGGAATACCCAAAGAGTGAGCACCATTGAACCAAATCGTGCACGTACTTGATTCAACGAAATCTATTCTATTTGCAGGTTACTATGAAAGACAAACACTACTTGGAATGAAACTTTAAAATTACAAGTCTACATCTAACGTTGATTGCACCAGAAAGATCGCTGTCATCCAAACATAATGAAACGCGATCAATTAATAAAAAGTTGTTATTGGAGAGGGACTGTTACTCAAAGGTTTTATCCATTTTGGAAATAATTTGTATTGGAAATTAAAACAGGAATTTATTTGAGGAAAAAAAGCTTACTATGAAGAATATGAGTGCTTAATAGGAAGACTGTGAGAAAACATGGGTTCTACATTTTATGATAAGGGTTGGATAAAGACAGATGTCTTTAAAAAATCCCTGCTTTTTCACACCATGTTTTGCATCATTCTTTGACTTGATTTATTGTTACATGTATTGGAATACAGTGAAAAGTAGTGTTTCTTGCCACTATACAGACAAAACATACCATTCATAGAGAACATATCTTACGAATCTGGTGGAATTTTTTGAAGAAGTGACAAAAACAGTTGATGAAGGACAGGCTGTTGATGTCGTCTACATGGATTTCAGTAAGGCGTTTGACAAGGTTCCTCATGGTAAACTGATAGAGAAGGTGAAGGCGCATGGGATACAGGGTCGGGTATGTAGATGGGTCGAAAACTGGCTCGGAAGGAGGAGACAGAGGGTAGTAGTGGAAGGCTCTTTTTCCGGCTGGAAGCCTGTCACTAGGGGAGTGCCACAAGGCTCAGTACTAGGTCCTCTTCTATTTGTGGTCTACATAAACGACTTGGAAGTAGGGGTAGGTGGTGAGATCAGCAAATTTGCTGATGACACCAAATGCTTGGATTGGCGGGTACAGAAGAGCAGTGTCAGGCAATACAACAGGACATAGACAGGTTGGTAGATTGGGCAGATAGATGGCAAATGGAATTTAATCCGGAAAAATGCGAGGTGATGCACTTTGGCCAGAAAAATGTAGAAGAGAATTATAGGATAAAAGGTAAAACTATAAGGAGCATAGAGACGCAGAGAGACTTGGGGGTGCAGGTTCACAAGTCTCTGAAGGTGTCCTCATAGGTGGAGAAGGTGACAAAGAAGGCGTATAGTATGTTAGCTTTCATAGAAAAGGGTATAGAATATAAGAGTAGGAGTTTGATGTTGCAGTTGTATACAACTTTGGTTAGGCCTCACTTGGAATACTGCGCCCCGTTCTGGTCTCCGTACTATCGGAAGGATGTGGAGTCCTTGGAGAGAGTGCAGAGGGGGTTTACCAGGATGCTGCCTGGTATGGAAGGACTGTCCTATGAGGAACGATTAGATAGACTGGGGTTGTTTTCCCTTGAAAGACGTCGGCTTAGAGGGGATCTCATAGAGGTGTATAAGATTATAAGGGGTATAGATAGAGTAAATGGAGGTAAACTTTTTTCACCTTTAGAAATGGATAGGACGAGAGGTCATGGCCATAGGGTGAGGGGGGCTATGTATAGGACGAATATTAGAGGGCAGTTTTTCACACAAAGGGTAGTGGGGGTGTGGAATGCACTGCCGAGTAAGGTGGTGGGAGCAGGCACGCTGGGGCTGTTTAAGGGTCTCTTGGACAGCCACATGAGCGGTATGCAGATAGAGAGATATATTAGGACTGTTTAACTACGGCTTTTTTCCACAGGTAATTCGGTCCATAATTTGAGCACGCATTCGGCAGGTGGTGCGGGTACAGCTCTTGGATGTTGATTCATGGGTTGCCTGGTACCTCATGTCGTATATGAGTGCTTTATGTGGACCACCTGAAGGGCACCATGCCAGCTCAGAGACTATCGATGTGGCTGTGCAGACACTTGGAATTGGGCCGGTGTCTGCGGGAGTTTGCGCGTTCTCCCCGTGGTTGCGTGGGTTTTTCTCCGGGCACTCCGGTTTCCTCCCACAACCCAAAAATTCGCTGTTAGGCTGATTGGGTAACAAATTGTCCCTATGGTGAAAATTTTCCAAATTAGGATTAATATATATATTATTATATAGGAATATTAAAATAGGATAATGATTTGGTATTACGGTGGCGCGGGCTCGTTGGGCCGAAGGGCCTGTTTCCCGTGCTGTGTTGCTTAATAATAATAAAAAAAAACATAGGGGAGAAAGACAGAAGAGGGTGCAGAATATAGTGTTACAATCATAGCGAGGGTGGAGAGCAATGTCAACATGGAATTTATAAGGGTTAGAGTATAGTTTTAAAAGCATGGAATGTGAATATATATATGTGTGTATACATATGTGTGTGTATATATACACACATACACACACAAATACATAAATATAATATATATATATATATATCATCAGAACCCAAGAGTATTCAATAGGCATAGGAGCTCTGGGTGTACAAGTACACAGATCTATGAAAATGACAATGCAGATGGGGGGAGGTAGTCAAGAAGTTATACTTATCTTCATCAGCCAGGGCACTGAGTTTAAAAATTGGTAGGTCATGTTACAACTTTAGAGCAAAGAACAAAGAAAATTACAGCACAAGAATAGGCCCTTCAGTCCTCCTAGCTTGCACCAACCATGCTGCCTGACTGAACTAAAACCCTCTACGCTTCCAGGGACCATGTCCCTTTATTCCTATCTCCTTCATGTACTTGTCAAGACACCCCCTTAAAAGTCACTACTGTATCTGCTTCCACTCCCTCCCACAGCAATGAGTTCCAGGCACCCACCATTCTGTGTAAAAAAAAAAAATCTGTCTCGTTCATCTCTTTTAAAACTTGCCCCTCACACCTTAAACCTATGCACCCGAATAATTGACTCTTCCATCGTGGGAAAAAGCTTCTGACTATCCACTCTGTCCATGCCCCTCATAATCTTATAGACTTCTAAATCAGGTCTCCCCTCAACCTCCATTGCTCCAGTGAGAACAAACCAAGTTTCTCTAACCTCTCCTCATAGCTAATGCCCTCCATACTTGGCAACATCCTGTTAAATCTTTTCTGTACCCTCTCCAAAGCCTCCACATCCTTCTGGTAGTGTGGCAACCAGAATTGAACACTATATTCCAAGTGCTGCCTAACTAAGGTTATATAAAGCGTCAACATGACTTGCCAATTTTTAAACTGAATACCCGGCTGATGAAGGCAAGCATGCCGTATGCCTTCTTGACTACCTTCTCCACCTGCATTACCATTTTCTGTGACCTGTGTACCTAAACACACAGATCCCTTTGCCCTTTGATACTCTTAAGGGTTCTGCCATTTACTGTATATTTCCTATCTGTATTAAACCTTCCAAAATGCATTACCTCACATTTGCCTGGATTAAACTTCATCTGCCATCTCTCTGCCCAAATCTCCAATTGATCTATATCCTGCTGTATCTTCTGATAGTCCTCATCGCTATCCACAAATCCATTAACCTTTGTGTCATCCGCAGACTTACTAATCAATGGTTACATTTTCCTCCAAATCATTTATATATATTACGAACAGCAAAGGTCCCAGCACTGATCCCTGAGGAGCACCACTGGTCACAACCCTTCATTCAGAAACGCACTCTTCCACTGTTATCCTCTGTGTTCTTTGACCAAGCCAGTTTTGTATCCACCTTGCTAGCTCACCTCTAATCCCATGCAAGTTCAACTTCTGCACCAGTCTGCCATGAGGGACTTTGTCAAAGGCCTTACTGAAGTCTATGTAAACAACATTCACTGTCTACTCTCATCAATCACTTGTCATACTTATATGACAATCATTTGTCACTTCCTCAAAAAACTCAATCAAGTTCATGAGACAAAACTTCCATAAAACCATGTTGCCTCTCATTAATACGTCCACTTATTTCCAAGTGGGAATATGTCCTGTCTCGAAGAATCCTCTTTAATAATTTCCCTACCACTGATATATGGCTCAGCAGCCTGTAATTACCCAGATTATTCTTGCTACCCTTTTTAAACAAAGGAAGAACATTGGTCATTCTCTAATCCTCTGGGATCTCCCTTGTAGCCTTGAAAAGATTTTTCCCAAGGCCCCAACAATTTCCCCTCTTGCCTCTCTCAGTAATCTAAGGTATATTCCATCAGGTCCTGGAGACTTGTCCACCTTGATGTTTCTCAAGAACTCCAATACTCCTCCTTTTTGATCTCAACATGACTCAAACTATCTACACAGCCTTTCCCAGAGTCATCATCCATCACATCCTTTTCTTTGGTAAATACTGATGCAAAATACTCACTTAATACCTCACCCATTTCCTCTGACTCCACACATAGATTTTCTCCCTTGTCTTTGAGTGAGCTAACTCGTTCCCTGGCTACCCTCTTGCTCTTTGCATATGTGTAAAAAACCTTGGAATTTTCCTTAATCCTGCTGGCTTTATGGAACCTTAGTTTGGCCATACTTGGAATACAGTATTCAATTCTGGTTGCCACACTACCAGAAGAATGTGGAGGCTTTGGAAGGGGTGCTGAGAAGATTTGCCAGGATGTTGCCGAGTACAGAGGGCATTAGCTATGAGGAGAGGGAGAAACTTGGTTTGTTCTCACTGGAATGCCAGAGGTTGAGGGGCAACCTGATAGAAGTCTACAGGATTGAGGGGCATGGACAGAATGAATAGTCAGAAGCTTTCTCCCTGGTTGGAAGAGTAAATTACTAAGGGGTATAGGTTTAAGATGTGAGGGACAAGGTTTAAAGGAGATGTACGAGGCAAGTTTTTTTTTTACAGAGCGAGTAGTGGATGCCTGGAACTCGCTACTGGGGGAGGTAGTGGAAGCAGATACGATAGTGAATTTTAAAGGCTATCTGGACAAATACATGAATAGGATGGGAGTAGAGGGATATGGTCCCCAGAAGGGTAGGGAGGTTTAGTTCAGTCAGGCAGCATGGTTGGTGCAGGCTTAGAGGGCTGAATGGCCTGTTTCTGTGCTGTAATTTTCTTTGTTCTCTTTGTTTTTTGGAAGTAAAAGAGATAATTAGAGCGCATGTTGGGGACAGCTCGCAAGAAGTTTTAAGTTTATTTATTAGTGTCACAAGTAGGCATACGTTACTTTAATGAGGTTATTGTGAAAATCCCCAAGTCACTGCATTCTGGCACCTGTTCAGGTACACTGAGGGAGAATTTAGCATGGCCAACGCATTTAACCTGCACATCTTTTGGATTGTGGGAGGAAACCCACACAAACACAGAGAATGGGCAGACTCCGCATAGACAGTGATCCAAGCTGGGAATTGAACCAGGGTCTCTGACACTGTGAGGCAGCAGTGCTAACCACTGTGCCACCATGCAGCCACACTCCAGCGTCATGAGAATGTAGGTAACTGACAGCCTAGCTCACTATGCACCACTCAGCCACTCAGGAACTTTCAATTCACTTCAATGATATCATAAAAGTGAAGGCTCCAATACTGCATCTATAATCTTACATATGGGAACCACTCTTAATGACCATCCACCAGTATGCTTATGTTGTGATTATGTTACTGGGTGAATAATCCATAGGTCTAGATTAATAATCTGGAGAATCTGATTTCAAATGCACTATGGAAGCTCGAGAAGCTGAATTACATTTTTAAAATCTGAAAACAAAAAACCAGTATTAGCAAAAGTTCACCAATTGAGTGAAAGCTTCCATCATTAAATGACTTGGTCTGCGTGTGATTTCAAACATATACCAACGTAGTTGACTTAGCTGCCGTCTAAGACAGACTAGACAGTCATTCAGTTCAACTGCGGGACCTCAGAGGGAGACAATAAATGTATCCAATGATCCAGAAAATAATGAAAATAAATGGTTGACAGTCAACAAGAGAAATGTACTTTGAACTCAATCTTCAAATGTACCTGCAGACATAGTCTGCTTGCTAAAAATCACGAGAAGCTGCTAATCTTTGGGTTGTAGGACATTATTTGCAATTATATAAAAACGGATGTCCCTTGCTCAGTGCACAACCAATCTTAAAGGGGGAAAGCTGTGGGGTCAGGGGTTGTAGTACTGCAATCCTCTGCCAGCTTCTGAATGGCATCCACTCAGTGCACCTCCTCCTTTACTGTAGATTTCCAGCTCGACCCATCTATGGAACAGTCTCATTTCCATTCCCTGGTTTGATGGATTATTAAGCGGTTAGCAGCTCCCCCAGATTAAGACTGAAGACCCCCCCCCCACCAAGCCCAAGGTTGTTTGCAGCCTTCTGTGACCAGTTTAGCGCAATTACTTTTGCCAAACCCATACCAACTGTGGATGAGAGCTAATCCCATCATTTCATTTAAAAGTCATGCCACCGGTCGATTAAATTATTTTTCCCTTTTCACTCAAGATATACAAAGTGCCCAACTCTTGGGTACAGAAATCACTGACTTTGCCTTCCACTCCGATTTTCACAAGCAGTTCAATTGTCTTCAATAAAGAAAAATGAAACAAGACAGAACAACTGGTATCGCTCTAGGCACTGGAGATGACAAGTGCAAAACAAGCAGCCCTGTTGACCTTGCATGTGCCTCCTTCCCTGACATCTGGGGGCTAATGCCAAAATTGGGGGAGCTGTCTTCCTGCCTAACAGCGGGTCAACCCATGGCATGCGTTTCAAAAAGGCAGCTCACCACCACTTTCTCGAGGGCAACTTGTGATGGGCAATAAATGCTGGCTAGCCAGCGACGCCAATCTACCACAGGTTTGATTCTGTTCAAAAGAGTGAGGGTTAATAATTTTCAACATGCATGAAGAGATTCAATTAATACTAATGAACAGTGCAATTATTTCAATTTATACCACTGATTAATTGGGAAACACAATGAATATCAATAGAATAAACAAACATGACAGCCAAACCTTTAATCAAGTGAATGATCATTAGTCAATTAAATTTGTAATCGATTAATATATATCATCAGTTGATCACCTCGTTTTACCCCAATAAACAACAAGGCTGTTTCCGATTTCAGCCAAAGGGGAATTTTAGCTTCCATTTTGCAAGACAAATGACCACTAAAACCCTCATCTAAATAACATTTCACTGCAGAAGTAATTTTTGGCTTTTTTGAAACTACATGGTCTGAATTTCTTCATGTATTCAATCTGACCATAATTTTACAAACTCTTACAGACACATTCACAGACCCTTCCGCTGTATTTCTCCCTGTTACAAACACATCTCATGAGGCAAAATTTCACCAAATGTGCTTAAAATCATGGGTGGGATTTTCCAGAATTCCCCCCGCCCCTTCCCCTCAGGACTGGAAATTCCCACCTAAGCTCTGCCCAACTTCCTGTCTCGCCTGCTATGAATTGCGCGGCGGATGAGATGGGAGAATTTCAGATCATGACTTTTATTTGGCTACAGAATTCGTTTCATCAAAGCAACTGGCCACAAGATGGAGAATACCAAATTGGTAATACTGTCACAGGTACTTACACAAGACAGCAAAAATTTTGCGTGGAACTTCATGTTCCATGAGTTTGAAAACAATGGAGGGGGTGGATTTGATCCAAGTGAGGGAGGGTGCGATCTGGGAATGCCATCACCTCCCCAAGGCATCCGAGGAAAGGTTTGCCAGCCGTCGATCGGGAGGAACCACTCAATCACTGGCATTCTGCGCCTGATCAAGAGACTTGCCATAACACAGAGTCCCCTGCAAGATGCCAAATCCCTGCCACTGAAGTCAATCCCATTCCCCCTGCCTTGGCTGGCAATCTCTCCCCGTGATCCCTATCCTAATCACATTCGCCTATATCTCGGGATCCATGACTACCCCCTACAGGTCACCACTCCTGGTATTAGAGCGGCTGGTTTCTAATTGGTGGGCAATTCTTAGAGACCAGGATTTCTGCCCTACTAGGGACTGAATCAATTGGGAAGCTGACACTGTCTAGGGAAATGCCTGAATATCTTGTAATAATGTCTTTTCTGTCCCAGCTTTGCATTTGCTCTCCCCAATTCTGTATTGCATTTAGGAGCACAAAATACAGGAGCAGGAGTAAGTATTTGGTGCTTCAAGCCTGCTCTGCTATTCGATAACAGCATGGCTGATCTTCTTGTAATCTCAACTCCATTTTCTGGTTTTCCCACCCTGCCCATAACCTAAACTCCCTTGTCTGTCAAAAATTTATCTAACCAAACATTAAATTCATTGATCCAGCTTTCACTGTTCATTGAGGGAAAGAGATCTGCATACTAATAACCCTTTGCAAGAAAAGATTTCTCCTTAACTCCGTCATAAAAGGGAAAATTCTTATTCTTAAAATGTAACCCCTAGTTCTCGTCTCTCCCACAAGGTGAAACAGTTTAAGTATCCAACCTGCCAAGTTCTCTTAGGACCTTCTATATTTTGATAAGATCACTTCTCATTCTTCCAATGGGTATAGGTCCAAACCATTCAACCTTTCTACTATGGTCCATCCAGCTTTGCACCCATTTTGCTGCTTAAATATAGGTTGGATAGATTGGCCATGGCAAATTGCCCCTTAGTATTCCACCATGTGTAGATTAGATGGATTAACCATGTGAAATGTGTGAGGTTACAGGGATAGGATGAGATAGAGGATGTGGGTAAGCTACTCTGTCCGAGAGTCAGTGCACACTCAGTGGGCCGAATAACCTTTCCTGCGCCGCAGGGATTCTATCCTATGAATAATACAACATTCAAGCATTAAATAAAAAATGGCCAGAGTGCTCGACATTAAAATGGGGATAGGATTGTATCTGAGTGCACCATTCCAATTATCCCCCCTTTCCCCAACTTCCACCATTCTCACTTGACGAACTAGGCTATGGGAGATATGAAACAATCAAGCTTCTCAGACAGGTACAAGTCTCCAATAGAAATGCTAGGTGAGATTTTGTCAGTTCTGCAACGACATGTTTTCCAGTGAAGGAAGCGGTTTGCTATTGGCCTCTGGCAGGATCTTCTAGTCCCACTGATATCTATGGCATTTTGCATGGCTTGCCCATCCTGCCACTGCGGGGATATCACTTTCAGCAGGACTAGAAGATCCTGCCAGTGGGAAGGATGGAAATCCCATCCATTATTTACAGACATAACCACAAAAGTTTCTAATTTTAATGCACTGGAAATCTGATTAATAAGTTTTTGGTCTCATGGAGAAAATGAGATGGTGATCAAAAGGATGATCAAAAATATTTTGAATTGTTATTTTGCCAATTTATTCCTGATCAAGATTGCTTATTTTCTTATCACTTTAGTGCTTTTAATTGAATATTTATCTATATCCTTTCTGCTATTCAATTAGAGAAAATATATCGAAGGAAAATTGCTTTATTTTCTTAAAATTGGTAATCATCTGTGTAAAGTTGATTAAACATTATAAACCTAGCTGAAAATGGCACTGGCTTTTATCTCTCCGATAAAATTCATCCTTTTCTGAACATTCCCCTTGTGGTCATTTACCTCTTTCTACTGCAACAGCAAACTGAACAGAACTTGTATTTAATCTCACTTCACAGTAATACAGCAGAAGGACTGGCTGCAAAAGGGCAGATTAGGATAATGTGTTTACTGCTTTTCATTTAAGACAATGTGAAGCTTTCTTTCTAGTCGCCTGGCTAGAAGCTGACAAAATGCATCACATTTGAGGTTGGCAAGAGTCAAGTGTCAGGTGGCCCTTGGGCTCTAACCTGCAACCTCTGAATCCTTATCACTAGACCACTTGGTTACTCTCAATACATCTTCCCCAATCAATACTTGCTAATTTTGTTGCAGCAAGACTGTCTTCTTAAAGTATGAACTCAAATTCTAATATTACCCACTTAGAAAATGCCATGTTTTCAATGATTTCAACAATGGATGGATGCATATTTAATATGCGAGCCGCAACTTCTGTTTAACTTTTTATTTTGGGGAGGGAGGACAAGAAATGTTGAGTGTCTGTGTGGACACAGACACCATTAGATCTGAAGTGAATTGGATAAAGAGCTGTACAAAATGATTATCCAAAGCTTATTCTGCTGTCACTCTTCTGTTTAAATAGCACTTTTAGAATTAACATAGAAATAGCCTTTGGAATGTTAATCTTCCAGTATGATTCTTTATGAACTCAATACGGATTCAAAATGCTTCTTTTCATTACTTTTGTAGCATCTCGGGAAAAAACACATTAGTCAATATTTCTTTCCATGTCCGTACCGGGTTTGCTAGCCTTCACGAGCAATTATTTTCCATGCTAGCATGAAGCAAATGGAATTAGAACAGCGAAATTGTGCATTAGAAACAAAACCTTGCATGCACTGCCACTCTAACTCAAAGTTGCGACACAGTGGCACAGTGGTTAGCACTGCTGCCTCACAGCACCAGGGACCTGGATTCGATTCCCGGCTTGGGTCACTGTCTGTGTGGAGACTGCATATTTTCCCCATGTGCTCTGGTTTCCTTCCACAGTCCAAAGATGTGCAGGTCTGGCTGATTGGCCATGCTAAATTGCTCTAGTGACAGGTGCACAAGCTGGGGTAAATGCATGGGGATAGGGTCTGGATGGGATTGTGGTCGGTTCAGATTCAATAGGCCAAATAGCCTCTTTCTGCACTGTATGGGTTCTATGATTCTATGAATAGAGGATTTTCACAGTAACTTCATTGCAGTGTTTATGTAAGCTTACCTGTGACGTTAATAAATAAATAAACAAATAGGAATAAGGCAAGCTTGTGAATGAATGCACTTGTAGAGCTTTCCTCTGGCTAGAATAACTGAGGTTTCAGCCAGGCAATTTGCCATGAATACTGGCTAGCTAAAATCCAAACAGCAGCTACTGATTTGATATTGGCAGTGGCAGTCTAATTACAGTATTAAAGACGTATAACTGTTCGGGGGGCGATCAGTTGAGCAAATTTTCTGGGGATAAAAATATCGACAGTATAATCACTTTGTTGTAACCTTTTGCAGAACTCAAATTGTGTGGTTTCAAAAGGAGAGAATTGGTTGCAACTGCTACTATTAAAAAGGAAGTCTGACTGCATAAAAAAGTTGTGCTTTTCCAACATGCCTTTTAAGAGCGGAACGAATTTGCATTCTCAGTTACTAATATGTTATTGGTGACACTGCAGATTGGTCCACTGATACAACGATTTAACGTTACCAGTTTTTGAATACAGACCAGTAAACTAAGCTACCCATCTTTGGGTTAAAAAATAGCAACCAGATACTGTACAATATGTTAGACTACTGGAGAGGCGAACTTGGTACTTGCACTGAAACTAAAGTTTTGGCAGTACACTCATTCATTACACACTACTGTTGTGATGTCACTCAATATATCCTGTATCCACTGTGCATTACCACAATGACACCATCTGGTGTCTTTCTAGGATGGGTGACTGCAGAGGCAATGACACAAAATGCTATACTTAGTAGTCACCAAGTTTAACAATATGTCTGCCTGTGTTCCTGTCAGCTTATTTCCTGCTACTTATACCTCGCTCAGTGTAAACTTAACAGAGCTAACCCACATTGCTCAGTTTATTTTCCAGAAAATTAACTCCAAACTAATTAATGATTTAATCAAATTGGATCAAATTAAAAATTGTAAATTATATTTCAAAAGCCTGAAAAAATTGACCATTTACAATGAACAAATATTGCTTTCAAACAGTAAAGAATGACCATGAAGTGCTTCTGATGATAATGAAAGCTGTCGAGCCCTCCTGCTTATCAAGGATTCACCAAAGAAAAAGTACACATTGTTAACATTAAATCCCTATAGGGGACCTGAAATAGCTTTCACTTAGCATTCCATTTTAATTGCTCGGCTGAAATAATTCCAATCTGTTTTTTTGGCGTGCCACTAATTAAAACTGCAAGATTACACAGAGAAAAATAAATACATCATCTCTGCTTGAAAATGAAAGTTTTCTTGAATGACAAATATTTTTAATCAGAGCCATATGCACAGGAGCTTGGAGGGCGAGCTTAATCTCAAAACCACTCCAGCAGCATAAAACAATTCAGTGAGTTATAATTAATGTCACAGTCATAACAGCAAGCTCAAGCCACTGTTTTTCTTTCTACTTAAGGAGAAATAACTAGCTGTTATCTCTGTGCCTGCAGAGCCTCCCCATTGTAGATTCAATAATACAAGAGGTTTCTTATCACCATTCGAGGTGAATGATTGTAACTGTGATATGTTTAGACAATGTGTTGTATTTAACCCAATTTACAGGTGCCCCAGCTTGGCCACAGCAGTAAACACTGGGGACTAATAGGGAATTAAACATGTACAATAGACTAACTCCATTTACTCTCAAAACTGAAATGCATTTAGTAAACTCACTTAAAGAGACAGCAGCCTCCTTCAGGGCATGTGCTGTCATTTGTTATTTTCATCATGGGGGAGGGGGAAAATCTGCTTTTGGTTGCATTTATCTTATCTGGTGTGGTGACCAAGTTTGTCGCTACCGCACTCCACAGTTTTTTTCCCTTTTGTCGCTCAAATCTGCCCATTAAAAAAAAATGATAATGTTTCTTCATGCACAAGAGCTGCTTATCCTACTTTGCCCAAAGAGCAGGGGAGAAAATAAAAATCTGCGCCAACCCCATTTCCATCTCAACCTGCTCAGGAAATTCTTTCGCCAGACATCAGTTAGAAAAGCAATAACTGCAAGACAAATCTAAAGTGTGAGAATCCCACTAGGCTTTGATTTTTCAGGGGTGTTAAACGCTGCCTACCATGGGCCTTCAAAAAAAATGTGTTTTCTAACGCTGCAATATCACGGAAAAAAATATACTGCCAGTGGAATCAAAGGAGACGATTTATGATTTCATTCCGATTGACGGCCGATTAAATTAAAACAGATCAGTGTTGCAATTCTTAGGCAGGTGGCTCTAGTCCGGTGACAGCCTCAGAACTATTAAATTGGTGCAGAGATGGAAAGCCTTCCGCTTGCATTCACGCACTTACTGATCAAACTGTGACAAATGAGATGTTACTGCTCTTGTAAAGCAAGGCTACAATCTGTCAAACCTGAACATAATTTGTGACCCTCTGTGACATCTTTTTTTTCCCTTCTTAGTTTGAATATGGGAACAGTTGCAGAATTCCCCAATACACAGCGCGTCAGGAACACAATCTAATGCGCTGACGCAAAAATGCTAACTTTGAGTCGCTGCGCTATTCAATGATATTAATAATCTGACCAGGTTCGACACAATGGCGTTTATAAATTATTACGAATCCGTATCCCACTCAGCTTTTCTGAAATTTCTAATCACCGGTAATTCTAGTGGGACGGTCGCTAATTTCCATTAACAGCTGTCACCTTGCCACGTTTTGAAATAGATTTGAGGCACCTTAACACAGCTGAAAGCAATTTTTATTTCCTTAACTTATTTTCCCTTTTTTCATGAAGTCAGATTCTCATCTGGGTGATTCAGATGATATTACCTCAGCAGTACACAAAAAAAAAAAGAGCTGCTGGAGTAAGTGACTTCAAATTCTAATAGCTGGATTTATCATGGCAGCTAAAATAACTGTACAAGAAGAAACATCCTTCCAGGTGCAGCTAGCATAGTTTGCATGATGGATAACCTAACATGTATAGAAAGGCGACTGCAATACTGTGTCCGTATTTGGCAAATGGTGCTGTAATGTGCACTAATCCAGTCTATCACGATGAACTTTTGAGCCAGCTTTTGAAATGCCCAGACATCAGGAGCTGTCATCAGTCTTTTGTTCTCCCCTTTATGCATTAAGAGCTTTGGTCACTGCACTGAGAAGAAGCCTACACCCTGCTAACCTTGCCTATTAAAGGCAGGGTCTTAACAGCTGTCTAGAGTGCTAAGAGGTCACAAACACTGTTTGCTATGCCAACAACTACTACTCATCCCTGGTGAGCACGCATGAGACTCCCGGTCAGGCTAGTGTCAAAAGTGCATTGCAGGCATTTGCAGTTGTTAATGCTTTAAGAGGAAAGGAAGACTATGTTGTACTAACAAGCTATTGTACGAAGCAATAAAGTATCGCATTTTCCTGCAGCCATCAAAATCTTATTAACTCATGACCCATTTGTCTGCTCTTCAGCTTTCTCACTGTTACACTTACTAATCCGAGCTTCTTAAAAGGTTACTTGAGAAACTACGTGGGATATTTTGTGATTGATACCATGTAGAACTGTTGCGTAATAACAAAACAATGTAAGGAGCAATTTGCCTCTATATAATTCTCTTGCCTTTGCATTTGCAGTCATACACAAATCTGTATGGGCAGGAAAATATTGAGTTATCTTGGTTAAAAAAAAATTCTGTCTGGATTGAATAGTAGGCATTACAAGTCAAAACCATTTTAATGAACAATTTATTCAGAGGCAATCAGAGTATTGACATCAAATTATCATACACTATGTTTAACCAGAGCCAATGTTAAGATTACCATGCAGAGATCACCACATTCCACTTGTGTCTTGTGACAACATTTTGACACTCGGAATGCAGAACCAGAGGTCTTAGCCAGACTTCATTTGCTACTGGAAGGTTAATCTTATCTCCATACTTTAGCAACTCCCATATATAGTCCAAATTAGACATTTAAACAGCTTGTGGGGCTTAGGTGAATATTTTAGGCAGTGATAGGACTATTTTCCTTTCACAAATCAGTTAAAACTTTCTGAGAGGCTACATTTTTCAAAGCGTGCATGTATTTACTGTGCTTATGTACATAAAGAGTATTGTTCAAAATGCAAAAAAGGAAATAAACACCTGACTGTAAAGATGAAAGAAATGTGACGGTTTGCATTTATTGATGGCTCAATTCTGGTAATAATATTTATACATTTAAACATTTCCTAGCTTACATAATGGATTTTAAAACGTCACCTAATATTGTATTTCAAGAAATAACACTACATAATTGAAGATCAAACCAAATTCATTACTTTAACCTTTAACTTTTAATTAAATCTGCTGAAAAAAATAGAATTATTAAGAATTGAAGGATAATGAGAGTTTGGCTAATGTAGCTACAAATTCAGAGTCTTAAGGCTGCTTAGGACTTGCCATCAATGCTGTTCTTGAATTTATTTTAGCATTGCAAATTAATTCTCAAGAAAGTGGTTTCTCAAAATGATAAACATGCTGATCCATCAGTAATATAAAAATCAGAGTTATCATTCGGATATTCAAATTCCTATGCATACGTTTTTAAATATGTTCCTAAAGATCCAGTCCAATTCATCATTTTGTTTAAAGTTAACCATGGAGTTAAAGTTTTAGACTGTTGTTGGCTAACCAGCTTCTGAAAGTGAAAGTTCTATTTCTGTGGAAATTATTAATATAAAGCCACAGCAGATGAAAAAAATAATAAATTCTACACCTTTCCGAAATGTAAATACCACCATCTTAAAACTAATTAAAATATTTATAGCAACAGGATGAAAAATCTCTTAAGATGACCAAGGAATCAACAGAGATATAATTCTGAGCCGTATTTACAGTGCTGTTTTGCTTCGGTTCGTCATGTGTTCGTGAACCAGAGGCGACAATTTACATAAATGTAAGTAAACAGAGTGGAATTCAAGAATGCTTCGTCCATCTGCCACTAAGCTACACTCAGAATCTAAGGAACTATTTTATCATCTGGTGAATGGATGGTGGCTCCGGCAATGATGACATTCACATAAAAATACACGAGCTGCCATATGTATTTTACTCTGATTAATATAGTGACTTTTTAAATGTTACTACATAAAAAAACTCGTGGCCAAGAAATCTAACATTGATATTAATTGCATGGTAAAATATGTTTGTTGGGCTCCTTTGGTTGTTAACCAACAATAAGATTCCAAAATCTTGTATCTAAATACCTGCAAATTTGGATGAATAGAATGCTTATTCTGCAAAAGATTTATTTCAGTAATTTAAGAACTTTAAAGCAATTGATCTATTTGAATAAAAGAAGGAAATCAAGGCAATAGGTTCCAACCCTGTGCAAGTACAGAAGGCAAATGTTCAACTTACTTCACACTGGACACAAAATAATAAAAACATCTTTCGGCAGGGAAATAGCGTGAGGGGATTAATTCTCCATTTCTGAATTCAAACAAGGAAGTTATTTTGGAAGGCAGCCAGTCAGAAGCGGTATTGTTTTAAATGCTACTTGTGGAGAGCGTAGTGCAGCTGGAAGTGACTCGTGTCCCTCGCTAGTTCCTCCCTGGAGACCTCTAAAGGGTACGAAAATATTCACCAACACTTACCCCTTAATTGTATTCAAGCTCCCAGAAGGCAACACTTGACAAAAATCACCATTAGCTCCTGACAGTACAACATGTTCAGGAAATGCTTACCTGATCAATAGTAAATCTATGGGGACTTACTTTACAACTTTGGAATGGTTTAAAAAAAATCTTCTTTTTGTCCAATATGATAAAGTATGTAGTAGCATTTGTTTTTTTTTCTCTCTTTTGCTTTTATCTATCAGAATTGCAAAAGGCCACCAGCTTGTCATTATGGAAAGCTTCTGCTAAATTAACAAGTAAATGTCAAAGAATAAGAACTAAAAAAAATTCTCATATTAAATACTTATTTACATTTTGATTTTAGGGTTTCATAAATGCAAATGTGCTTTCCAACATAACTAACGAGAACAACAAATAGGGATACAAAGAAGTAATTGGCAATGAACTCCATGTATGTGAACAAGCTAAAACATTTGAGAAAAGACCTTCTTAAAAGATGAAGTAAAGGTTGACCGGAAATATTACATCAGTTACTTCTTCATCAATTTGTAATTGGAATGCCTCTATGTATTTTACTACGCAAATTGGTTTAGTCAGAAGCTATTCATGGCTGGTGCCTTTTTAAATTAAAATGAGATTTTAGGGTCTCTGCTTCATAGAAATGTCTGAAGTATAGCCGAAATGTCATTTTAGTGAAATGGAGATTGTGCCATGTTTGGTAATGCACAAGCACAATGAAAAAGTAATCAAATATAGATGTATAGTTTACAACAAGCTCAACTGAGAGTGGCATTCATTCTTTAAAGTATGTTACATGGGGCCACTACATTAGCTGCATTTTCAAATAAAACATCATTACTGCTCTGGTTCACTAATGTAGGTAACCTCATGCTCCAACTGACTGAAGCATAAAATATGGTCCAAAATTCAGAACTTGCCTTTCTACGATTGCAGACACAAGAGTCTTGATTTTAGCCAGGTAGATGGGTGGAGTGCCAAAACCCAATCAGCTGGTATGATTTTAATTCCAAGGCCTTATCTATGCATCATTGATCAGCCTCCGCTGTAAATGGATGATACGTAGAGCTGATCGATGAATGGGAGTGGAAATTTGGATGTCAAGAGGTCGCCAGCACTGAGGTAAGTTGTTGGGAAAGGGTTTTGAGAGGGTCCTGTGAGGGAGAAGTAGAGAAGCCCAGGGCAGCTTCTGCTGCTCCTACACCTGCAATGCAAGTAAAATATATGGACTTAGATTAAGAACGGATCCTCTCTCCTACTGACTTCACTTGACAGGAAAGCCAGTACTGCTGCTCCTTCGGGCTAGAGTTAAATGTCTGAATTCTCTGGTCTCACACTCCCTATTTTGAGAACGGACAATTCGGTGCTCAGCCAAATCTTCATTCAGAGCAATGGGACTGAAGAATCCCAGCCACGGGCGAGGTCAGAGAATGCCAACCCCCAAAATTGCAATCGGGACCCAATGGCAAAATCAAAGTCTGACCAGCCTGTTAACAAAAGTTTCAGGTGACTGTTTCAGCTACTTGATCAGAAGAATAGGTTAAAACAGGACAGTGGAAACAAGGCAGAATGCTGACAGACAAGTTTAGCTGCTGCTTGCTTGGTTTCTGTCAGCTAGAGAGGGGGAAACTCCCCATTAATGTCTGAGGTATATCAATTCCGTCAAAATATAATCTGCACCAAACAACTATTTGGACAGACGGTTATATTAAACAGCCCTTAAATAATGCGGTCTGAATTACAATAGTGTACTAATAATACTAAAAATTAACAGATATTGACTTCAGTAATTCTAATACTGTACCTTACTGGAGGTGTTACTGCAAAACAAAAAAGTAATATGGTTAAAATGTATGAGGAGAAATCTTTTTAAGGTTAGTCAACATGTATCCTTATGTTCCAACAGCTCCATATGAATTTCGGCATTGCATAATACAGAAACCAAGAGCTAGTGACAAGACGATGATTTATGCCTCCAGCCAGGAAGATTCAGAGGGCCCACGGAGGGTAAAGTGCAAAAAGGGGAGGCTAGACAGCTGCTCTCAGTGGGCTTGCTTTGGCAGCCAGGCTGCAGTTACCTCTTGTGAAACCTGTACCTGCAGACGAGCTAATCCACAACTACTCTCCACTAGCAGATGGGGCGAGGAAGAAACTGTAGATGAATATTAAAGGAGTAGAACAGTCCCTCAATCAAATAATAGATTTGAACACTGCAAACGAACTCGCAGCAACAAAAAAATAACAGGTGCTGGCATCAATATGACAAAATGATGCAGATTCTCTTCCACTTTGCTGTAAGACGAAACTAAATCTAAAAAACAGTTCACATGGGGGTAAAAAATGAAAAAAAGAAAATAGGAGGAGTAGCCGAGCTGTATGATTGCTCCCAAATGGCAATCATCTCCCCAGAGGCTGACGCCAACTTCAAATACCTTCATGTTCTGCATCCAAATTTGTGCTTCATTAGGCTACAGAGATTTCAAGGTTTCCATTGTAGACACTCTAATTGCCTATTTGAAGCAGTAATTCAAGTGTAAGGAAGGACCCCAATATCAAATTCAACCACATCACAACAAATGGGAGTGCCATATTGATATATGTGTATATGGGTGGCTGGGAGTAGAACAAAAGGCTGCTATTTGTCTGAAGGCTCATGGGGAAAGATGCCATATCAAAACCAGCACAACATCCGTCAGGCCTGTCTCTAACTTCCCTTATCAATTACTGAGCTGTCATCTAAACTCTTGCACATAAGCAAATGTTAAAACATTTAAAACAGGCCTGCATAATGAATGCTGCTGTAGGGGCAGAGGTATATCTTGGCAGATGTGAGGAAACAGTAGCTACCAAAGGCATTACTGCGCTACGTTTTGTATGGGAACAGAAGCTACTGATTCCACTATTGAAGAGTTTTATTTCTGAAGAAAAGGATATACAACATTGATCATATTACATTAGAACAATTATAGTTCTGAAGACAGTGCCACTGGGATAATTCCACACTTGCTGGTACATACTAGTACCATAAGTGCAAGTGGAAAATATCTAATTATATTGCCTGATTATGTTTTCTATTCAGGGGTGGGTGAAAGAAAGCAAAGTTGGAGGGGTGGGGTCAGGGGTCAGGGGAGGTGTCAAGATTTGATGAGTACAAGTTACGACATTTAACATCATATTTTCTAAAATATGAAAAGCACATATAAAGGGAAGAAAAATTAAGGTAAGTTGTATTTTAAAATGGGTTTTGACATAACTGCTGTTGGCTATGGTTGCTACGAAGCAAGGTCCCTGCTTTGGAATTAGTCTGACATATCCTGGTATGAAAGCAAAATACCGTGGATGCTGGAAATCTGAAAGAAAAACGGAAAATGCTGATGCTTCTGGGGCTATTCGTGTACCAAATGTTTTAAAGTGCATTTTTGGTAGCAGAACAGAGCAAACCTCGGTGAGGGAATCAGTGCAACAATGACATTACAATGACAGTGTCCCTTTAGCTGTGTCAGCATACCACAACATTTTTGTTTTGCAAATTCTTGACATTAAACATTTCAGGATACATTAATAAATTGAATTATGTCGTAAAATGACCCATGTCTTCTGTTCAATGTGGTACCTGAAGTGGATTAGCTCAATTTCTTATTTATTTATTCTGTGAAAGATGGCCACATTTGAAAAGGTAGGTCATATGGATTTGATTTGTGGTGGTTTTAAAATGCAGTCTAGTAGAAGGTGATAAAGGGGATTCTCTCTCTTTCAAGAGCCATTACTATTAACATTTAATTACAAAGTACAGTGAGTGCTCCTCTTGGAGGAGTCAGGTTTACCAGTACTGTATAAAACATTGAAGTATTACCCTTCCAATTTCCACGTACTATTCATTTTAATAATGTATTTTTTATTGAAAGTTCTTCTTCTCCCATCACTTTCTTTCTATTTTCTGTCACTTGTTGGCTGTCCAAGATCATCCATTCTCGGATGCTTAGAAAGATGGGGAGGGGGCAGTCACATTTCTACGTGCCTATGACAAACACAGCTTTGTGAATGATTGGTTCTGAGATACGATTCAGGCTGCGAGAACCCAGCCTGCATCAGTTCTTTCCTTTCCCAGCACAAGGACCTTTCCACCCTCACCAGCTCAAGATTGAACGTGTCATTTTCATGGGCAATCTTCCATCCAGTGGGTTTGGCTAGAAATTGAGAAGCAAGTTGAAATAGCACTTTGCAATTTGAACTCATGCACCTTTGCAATTGGCAGAACAACATTTGATTAGGAGCTTCCTTATTCAGTCTGACTCTTAAACATGCGGAGAAAAAAAGTCAGACACTCGATTATCATAAAGTTTTGCTTTTGAAATGATCAACTGGAGTTTCGCAAGATCCCACTGTGGATTATGAGCATGCTATTCATATTTTCTGAATTTTGTGCACATCACCTGCATCTAACATTACTCCCAAATATATCAATTTGAATACATTAAACATTATGAAATAGGTTTTAATGAAGTAAGACTTCCAAATCAGGTAGTCATATGCCAAATGCCATAAATATAAAACCGACTTATGCATTTTATTTAACTTATCTGTATGTAATACACATGATATATTTATTAATGTTAAAATTTATCATGCTTCTATCATTTCAGATGCATAAAAATCACTAAAACAATATAGATCACAATGAAATATGGCTATTAATTCATACTGTACCTTATGTCGTACTGTAAAAACCAAAATATCTATCAAAGTTTTTCCTGAATGGACAAGAAATGTGAAATGCCATGCCTGTAGAAGGAAAGGCTTTAATGAAACATTGGAGATTAAAAATGCATCATGTTGCACCTTACCTTCTTTCAGCATGCCTACTTTTAGGCATTTCATGAAACGGCAGGCCTGGCAAGACTTGCGTCTACGCTTTGTGATTTCACATTCATTCGTCGCTGGGCAGCTGTACTCAATGTTACCTGCAGCATGAGAAAGACATGAAGATAAATCAAGGGAAAATTCCGATTGCAAGTTCCACTTTAAGAACACAGGGCTGGATTTCTTAAACCTTCCTCCCTCTCTTTGCTCTCCTCCATACCCTCCTTCCCAACCTTCTCTGGTCCTCTGTGGTTAAATACATTAGTGCCTTAATGAAAATGCATTTTGTTTATTGTCCTCTGGAGAGGAGGGTCATCACACAGAGTGCATAAATTGCTAGTGCAGACAAGGCAGGTTGGCAGTGAGTGTAATTGTAACCTTGATACTACATGTTAGCAGTACTCAGGGTCCATCACATTCCCCTAGAAACATATGCAACTCCCTGTAATTAGCACCGCATCCACCTGGGACAGCAGCTCTGATGAAATATTTCAGAGTTAATCACACTTTGTAAACACTGATTTATATTGACTACCCTTCTCTGAGCCGATGCTTCCTCATTAAGTAACAGATTAGTGGAACACTAAGAGACTAAATACTGAAAACTCCTCATTCAATGCAAAATCTTGTGTAAAACAACAGATCTGGGAAAGAAATCTATTCACATATACATCCCATTCACACAACTGCTTCACAGAAAACATTACAATACAACTTGTATGCAGCAGATGCAAATTATGCAATCTCTTCTACGGAAAAGGAAACTTAATTTTCAAAATATCTGACTGTTTACATACACAAGGAATGAATAACATTCTTCAAAATGTATTTTTATCTTAGAACAGGGAAGATCTAGCAG
This sequence comes from Sphyrna mokarran, assembly GCA_024679065.1. Classification (NCBI taxonomy): domain Eukaryota; kingdom Metazoa; phylum Chordata; class Chondrichthyes; order Carcharhiniformes; family Carcharhinidae; genus Sphyrna; species Sphyrna mokarran. The sequence continues at coordinate 54,601,203 of JAGIQG010000012.1, forward strand.
AAAACTGACATATGGTCCAGAAGTTTTATCTTTATTTTTCCTTTTGGAATAAAATGCTCTCTTCCTCTTTCATTTATATTTGCCTAATTGAGGATATTAAAAATTAGAAAAACCTACTGGGGTCCATTTACGGAAACAGTTATGGCTAGATGCAATCTGTAACTTGCTGTAAAAATGTCTTGATCGTCACATAAATGAGAATAGCGATTGGTCTGCATAATGTAGCATATGGGACAATGATTGTGCATCTAAGAGGCCAGTATTGCTGAGCACAGTAGCCACTGATGCATTATGAGATAGGAACTACACGGCAACAAACAAAATTACTGACCAAATACTGATTCCATTATAACCTAATTACTTGCAGATACTCTGAGAAATTAAATGGTGATGCACTACCACAAATGCAGTAATCTAATGGATTTAGGTATTACTGGAGAGTAGGAGTTTAGTTGCAATCGTTTTATGTTATGTTGTGTATCATGCTTCTACACGCACTGCAAGGCCTCAGTGAAACTCCAAGGAAACTCCTGTCCGCTTTGGTGTAACCATGAGATCAGATAGGGAAATCGTACTGCAGAAATCACAATAATCATATAACTTGGCTGCAACTGAACAAATATTCTACACATGATGCAAACTATACAAAAACAATTCAAAACTGTGGGCCTGGTCTATTGTAGCTCATATGAATGCCTTGCGCAAAATCATACAAATGAAGGCATAAACTGAGCAGGTAATTACTGCTAATAGTGACACTTACCTGTGCAAAAGATGGTTCAAAAAGTATTATTTCAAAAATTATCTTCAAGTTTCAATCTCCCCATCACCTTCATTAATTACTATATGCGTCATTAACTAGTCATTAATTACTGTACACACCATTAACTGCTCATTTTCATCTTGGATAATAGAAAAAAATGCCTAAGTTTCACCACAAAAGGAAGATATTTACATTATAATTTCAATATTTATTCACCTGAAATGAGTGTTAGACATTTGAGTTAACAGAAACCTGAGCATTTAAATGAAAGGAGAAATATCTGTGCTTTTTCAGAATTACCAGGAGTTGGTCAAATTCTTGTTGTAACCTAGATAACTGCTTTATCTACAAACAGTGGTTAAAGAATATTGCCACACAGAAAATCCAGTCAACATCTGTCTTTAAAAACATTTTTCCTCTAAATATGGGGAGGTAGTGACTGAATAAAGCATTTGTTTGAATATTTAAGTTATTTTTCTTTCTTTATGAATCCAACTGAAAATAATCAGCTGGCTCCGACTAAAATTAGTGGAAATGATTAAAGTTAGTAATAGAACAATGAAAATTCTTGGCATTCCTCAGGAAATATCTAGTTTGACACTGTTTTCTGTGCACAGTTGCTGGCCTCTCTATATCATCTGCGGAATGTCTTTTAAACTAGGTTTGTTCTTCAAATAACTTAGTGATCAATCTGTTATTTTGCCCACTGATAACTACATCTAATTTGGAGTCATCAGTTAGCCAATTAGAAACTTAATAAAGTAAAGTTCTTCCATTGGTATTGAAACTAAGAATGGGGCCCTTACCTACTGTGTGTACCAAAAGCGTACTTTTTTACCTCAATGACAAATAACTTGCAAGAATATTTGGCAGAATAGTAACGAGGTATTACCTTGTATAGTACGCTTGAAGAATGCTTTGCAGGCCTCACAGGAAGCAACACCGTAATGATATCCTGATGCTATGTCACCGCAGACCAAACACAATCTTTTGGGCATGGAGTTCAACATGTACTCGCACTTGGTCTGCGAGTCTTCAGCTATAGTGCTCGAACAGTCGTCGTACCGCTTACGGGAGCTCCCGTTGCTGCCCAAGCTGGTCGTTGTATAGAGTGGGGGAGAGTCCAGGCCATTCTGGTGTCCATTCATAGTGGAGCTGTAGCTCCCACTGGCGTCCGATGAGCCACCTGGACTGTGGTGATTGATACTATCTGTCAGCGAGGCAGGGCTGGACGGCTCTGTCTTAATGTATGATGAGCAGCTCGAATCAATGTGTCGATCCTTGGCTGACATTCTGCAGAGAAGCCTGTGAAAAGCATTGAATTAAAAACAACATTCTTTAGGGGCTTTCTGATAGGCAAGGGACCAGGCATCATTCATTCGTTAGTCAATACAAGTTGTTCTACACGAACATAATCAGCATAAGGGCATGACAGAGGTTTATCAAAGCGGGAGACAGGTGGTAAACAAAACTTAAAAGTGGGGGTGGGGGGGGGGGGGAAGAAGAGGAAGCGAGGGAAAAGGAAAGAAATTGTCCTCAAAACCATTCCTATCCTCCAGAATAATTTCCCTCCTTCAAATTCAGCCTCGCAAACGTATTCTAACAGTCGTTGCACAACAGTTACAAATAGGTACTATCAGAATATAATTTGGTCAAGCCCTCCTGCTAAAAAGATTTTAGAAATACCAGATACATTGGGCAAAATAGGCACAACTAGGCTTGAAGCAATCATTGTGGTGAATACTTTGAGATTTAAATGCGAGTTGTCTCAAAAATGCTAATAGGAAACTTGTAACAAAAAAAGTACAATGACAAAAATCCCTGAAGATTGATTTAATAATTTTTCAATTGACACAAATTAACCCCCATTTGAAAAACACAACCAAATCTCTCAGTGCAGGGTGACATCAAATTTTGCATTGACAGCACAGAATGGAATGAAGTCAATTCTTCACCCACAAAAGGATAAGATCATAACCTCCCAAATAGCTTTTTTTCTGACAGAAAAGGTTTTCTTTGTTAAATATAGTTTTTAGAATTCCATTGCTCTTGCTGCTAATGTGAATTTTAGTGCCTCTAATTTTAAATTCAACTGCAGACCAGAATAAAAATCAGCATCTGACAACTGAATTTATAGATAGTTGTGCATGTTCCAATCCCACATTAATAGTGCCATGGAATTTCAAGGGGAGAGAGGGAGAGTGCACTAATAATTTCCGACTGAAGTCTGTGAACATAATGTATTGGAGAGCAGTAATTACAATGTAATAAGTGGAAGAGTAAGTACTCTAAATTAGAGGAATTCACAGAGCTGTTGTAAGTCAACGCACATTCAGCTCTCTCTAATGTTGACTTGGGAAAAATTTAATCCCCACTCTTTGCCCCGAGTGGTAGTCAAGGGATGGGAGAGATATCAATTAATTACTGCTCTCATTAACAGCACTGGCTGCAAGGAAAATTTGTTGCAGGCAAGGTCCTTGACTCATGCAGTCTGGCAAAGAATGTCCCTCCGATACCACACCGGAGCTGGACAGAAAGAGCCGCTTGACAATTTAACACCTTTTCACACGAGCAAAGGGAAATCTACAACACACTATTTATTAAGTTGAAAAAGATGACTGATAACCAATTGAAGACAAATTCAAAAACAACCTTACGATCCTCGAATTAAATGAATGATCAAATGCAATTAACTAATTGCAAGGTATATGACAGGACACGTTCTAATCAAAAATGATTAGTGTATTTCCAGGCTTACTGTTAGTTAACTGCATTCTGTTAAGTAATAGAAGGGTATGAATATTGGTGTGACCATTATTTTCTTAGTTTTGCCCCGTGTGTGCATACTTACTTTACCTACGGATAACAGACCTATTCTATCTCCAATTACACAAAATATATTTCCACAAGATTTCAAACTAAATATTTTGGAAAAAAAATACAGAGACAATGACAAGATTAAAAATTAAGGATTAAAAAAATCTTAAATGCCTTGTTGGTTACCCCTATATTCCGTTGATGTAGAAGTAACACTCTACCAACACTTGAAACTTTCCAGATTTTCCATTATGTTTACTAACAACTAGACAATTTTAACATATATACTGCATTGCAGGTTCTGTATGAGTTATCAGTTTTGGAGCAATATAAACAAAGTTGGTGACTACAACAGTTTATAAATGAACCTTAAGTTTGGAGGTTTGCCTACAAACTCAGCTAACACTGCATTTTCTCTTTTGACATGGTAGGTCATTAACGGAAGTGATGGCCAGTGCTAGAACTTGAATGTTCTTGCCTCAGTTGAGTGAGCTTGGTTGCTTCTTTGTTGGGCCACACAGAAAAGAAAATGGCATCACCCAGCTCATCGCACTTCAGTGATCTCCTCTGGTCATGCGGAATCCTACAACACGGACCATGATACCTTACAAAGCAGCAATTCATCCATAATGAAGCAGACAAATGAAAGAAAAAAAATCTTCCCAATTTTCCTTGCATCTGATCCAACTAATGCCAAGTCAAAGTAGTCATCAAAACATGGCCGCTCTGCTTGTCAAACCGATCCCCTCTTTAAATGAGACATCAAGCCATTAAATTTTTTACAACCATGATAACATTTTTAAGCTTACAAATCAAAAATGCCTGCGCATAAACAATGGCTGGCAAACCATGTGGCACACAACACATATTAAGACAGCATTTTCAAACTGATCAATATAATTTCCATGGTGAAAATTAGCATGGCTGCCTTCACTTTTGATTTTCCAACACGTCAACAAAACTGTAAGCACTACTTTGCAATTCGAAATTTCCTGCCTGCAAACCACAAACCCGAGACAATAATACAGCTTTTTAAAAATGTATCCTCTTAGCTGATCCTCTCTGAACGCATGATAGTAAATTAGCTTTCACTCAATACTGCTATTTTTAAAAAATATTATTAAAAATTTAGTCTTAGCGTAGAGTATTTTCAAAATTGTGATGTTTACAATAGATTTGGGAAAGACTGCTTTTCCTCTGAGAATCACCAGACTTTGAGCTTGTAGCGATGTGCAACTAGAAAGTTATTTTATCTGAACTGAATGTTATTTGAAGACATTCTTATGAATCAATTTCCTTTTTCCACCTCATTTTTTTTTGCTCTGAAAAGATTTTGCAAACTGAGGGAGCAACCTTCTCTGAATTTAGATTAGTGGTTCTGAAAGTAATCACTGTAATTCTTTTGTGCTCCAGCAAAAGAATCCAGCTACAATGTTAACGTTTCTGCTTTGAAGAGCACACTGTAATTCACTTTTCTGCTTGAACTAATTGTACTCTCTACACAAGGTGCCAAAATATGGATCAGTCAATAGGAAAATGGCACCAAACGGCATTCAACTCGGACGGGGGGGTGGGGGGTAAAAGCACATCTAGATGATACAGTGTGTCAGGAATCAACACTGTAATGTATGATTTGGGAAAACATGACCATTTCAGTGTGACAAGGTGTCATTATGGAATCTAAATGATACAATGGCTTGTCAACTGTCGGAGCAAACATATCATCATTGCATTAAGGCATAGTGGTGAGGAGAGAACACTTTATACTGGCAACAACAGCATTTTGTAGCTGTATTGGAGATTTCTATAGGTTAGGATTAAAATCCAGGGCATAGGTGAAATGGGAAACAAAGTGGAGTGTGCTGTTCTAGAAATGTACTGACTTTTCTTTTAAATTGTGTATATAATTTTAAAAAAATACAGTGAATTTTGGTCAGAAAATAAAATATTCTATTAATAAACATCATTGCGAGGGTGCAGGTGGTCTGTTGGAATTCAGGGAGTTAAAAGTGGCAAAGTGCAGATATTACAATAAGAGTTAAGAAGAAAACTAGGAGCTTCACACTGCAACCACTCATCAGACTTTGACATAATGTCACGTAGTCCTCTTAATAGCATACTGCAGTCCTTTACTCTCCTGGCAAGAAAGTGGCTATTGAAATACAACAATAAAGCAAACTACATATGTTATAATGGAGCTGAACACATTGTCTGAAAGAGATAAATTAAAAAGGGTCGAGTGCAGACAGAAAGAATCTTGCATAAAAGGACAAGGCAAAAATTCTCCAATCTATGCTGAGTGGAGAATCTGTACTTTGAGAATGGATGTAATTTTGTAACAACTCTTCCTTCAATCTATGTTTTCCAGTTTAATTTTTGTCTTACCAAGTGTTGTTAAAAGTTGAATATAGTCTTTACATTCATTTATGCATATATTTTTGTCCTAATGTTAGTCCTCAACACCATTTGTTGTCAAACCATGCAACATATTCAAAAAACAAATGCTTAAAATGTATTTTGAAGTTGGATCCTAACTCTTTTCATGATACTAATATGACTTCTGATTAAACAGTCCAGAGAGACAAACAAATATCACTCATCTTAACGTGTGAAGAGTTTGCAATACAACAGCACTAACTTTAATTTAGCAAATTAAAAATAACAAGATTTCATCATGCACTCGCAGAGCTGGAGAGCAAATAGAGAGTCTTTGAGCAATTATTTTCTGCACACAATTCCTTCTACAAAAGAATTTGGAAAAACTAGATAGGGAGGTTGGATTTATTTTATCTGGGCCATTCTCTTAAGGCTTAGAATCTGAAACCAGTTTCACCAGCAGAAGAAATTTTATTTTCATCTGATTGACAAAGAAGAATAATAATTATTGTTGTATGAAAGTGGTGAATTAATGCACAGGGAAAGTGAAATTTACAGAGCTGGATTTTCCAGCCATGCTTGCCTGAAAACCGGAAAATTCTGGTCAACAGAACTTTGTCGCCCTGCTATGGTTTTCCCTGACACGCAGAATGGGAAAACTCATAAGAACAAATGCAACCAACTTGATCTGATGATAGCTGTTGTAAAATCCCCATTGTTTATCAAATGTTTATGTAGCTTGGCAGATTGTGTCCTTTTCCCTGCTCCCTAACTATTCCTCCTATTCAATTTTTGTTGCACCTCAATTATGGAACGTCCTGGTGTTGATGGAAAGATATTAAGTGGTCGACCTGTGGAGCTCACAAGCCTTTATCTCGTGTAACTGCCAGTTTACAGAGGACAGTCACGTTCAATTATCTAAACTCGAAGTGTCACCATTTTTATAGGGAGCAACTTCATTTTGCTTCTTCTTTAAGCAAAAACAGTGGTGAGCAAGTCAAGACTCCACTGCATATGTTTTAGAAAAAAAGTCAGAATTTCTATTCGGAAACATTATGGGGAGAATTTTCACATCGTGCTCATCATGGGAACTGTAGTGGGAGAAGGGAGATAATGCAAAGTTCCACTGGCCTTGGATAGGATTTTCCGGTTTTCGGGTGAGTGTGGCCGGAAAATCCCGCTCTGTGCGTTCAATTTCCCTGTGCATTAATTCTCCACTTTATTTCCTTTCAGCCAGCAATAATTACTATTCTTCTTTGTAAATCAGACAAAAATAGAATTTCGCCTGCTGGTGAAACTGGTTTCAGAATCTCAGCCTTGAGTAGAGAGAGAAGGGGCCGGATAAAATAAATCCAACCTCCCTATCTAGTTTTTCCAAATTGTTTCGTAGAAGGAATTGTGTGCAGGAAATAATTGTTCAAAGGCTTCCTATTTGCTCTCCAGCTCTGCGAGCACATGATGAAATGTGAATAAAAAGAAGCTTTCAACAATACCAGTTACTAATGGAGTTGCTCCATATGCCTGCACTCTCATAGGCTTGTGACTGCAGCTCATCAGTGCCAGCAATGGTTGAAAAGCAGCAACCTACTCTCCAGATTTACTACAATCACTTGCGCCAGTGCAAAGCCAAGGCAGCTTGGTTACTTTGCATCTTTCCCGGTTTTGGCACACTTCCCTGGTCGTGTAGTGTAACAGTAGTTGAACAGAATAGAGGAGCGGGGGGCCTGGTCTATCAGGAAGGAACATGCTTGAGTCTTAACAGTGTCGAAGTTATAATGAGGGAAGGAAGACTCAGGAAGATAAGGCATTAAACACAAAGAGAAGAAGAGATAACTTTTACGAGAAGGCAGACTGCAAGAGCAATGCTCAACAGTAGCATTTTCAAAGAAGATCACGCCATGACACAAGGCTTATTTAGGAACATAGCCATTAATCTTCAAATCGATGTCAGCAAAAAGACAGGAAAATATACCTTTACATTGGTAATGATACTTTAACCTCTGCTATTTGTCTCTCGCACTAAAAGCTGTAAAAACAGGCTTGAAATTTATTTAAAGGGATACACTAATAAAAGTGAGTGTCCCTTATATCCAGTTGTCCTCATTAAACAGAGATTGCAGGCAATCAATTGATGTCTGCGAAAATGGCCCCTAATAAAAAAGCATTTTCCCACAAAATACATTTCCACTCAGCTAAAAATATAAACTGGGCCCCACTGTTAACTGGGGGTGGCACGGTGGCATAGTGGTTAGTAAGTTTTTTTTTACACAGGTGGTGGGTGCCTGGAACTCACTGCTGGGGGAAGTAGGAGAAGGATATAAGATAGTGACTTTAAAGGGGTATCTGGACAAATACATAAATAGGTTGGGAATGGAGGGATATGGTTCCCGGAGGACTGGGGGTTTTAGTTCAGTTGGGCAGCATGGTCAGTGCAGGCTTGGTTGGCCGAAGGGCCTCTTGCTGTGTTGTAATTTTTTTGTTCTATACTACCTCACAGCGCTGGCGACCCAGGTTCAATTCCCAGCTCGGGTCACTGTCGGCATGGAGTTTGCACATTCACTCTGTGTCTGAATGGCTTTCCTCCGGGTGGTCCGATTTCCTTTCACAATCCGAAAGATGGGCAGGTTAGGTGCATTGGTCACGCCGGATTCTCCCTCAGCATATCCGAATAGGCACTGGAGCACAGCGACGAGGGGATTTTATAGTAACTTCATTGCAGTGTGAATGCAAGCATATTTGTGACTAATAAATAAATAAACTAAAACTTTTTTCACCAATTTCCAAACAAAAAAGTTTTTTTTTCCCTAAAATGGACTTCAATTGTGCTGCAGATTTCAATAAACACGTGCAAGACTTGCTGCGTGGTCTTGTTGGAGAGTTTCATTCACACTTCCACTTACCTCAGAAATAAAATGCACAGGACGTCTTTCACTGTCATATTCCTGCAGTCTGCGAGAAAAAACGCCAGGCTCTACACCTGTTCAGTTTTTGTGCTAAGCATAGAGTGGCATTTCATCACAATCACTGTTTAACTGAATGTTTAGCCTTAGCATCTTGCACCATGCTGTCAGCTAGCAGCGGGGAGTCATGGAGTTGTTGGCACATTTGATTTTACTGCCATTAAGAAAGCGACTTTATACACTGATTGTCCCAGGGCCCGTTTCAGAGACTCCACGGTAACCACCTTCGCTTTTTTTTATGATGACACTGTGACAAGGTGATTTTATACACTTGGATTCAGTAATAAAGATGTCAGTCAGACTAAGAACCATCAGGGCTCCTAATGAATTCATCTGGGGGTGGGGGGTTGGGGGGGGGAGTTGCGGGGAGCTGCTGGGGTCTTCTCACACATGTACATTTAAAGGGTCACAGAGAAATGGAACTAAAGTGTAATTAAAGCGTATTTCATTAGGAGGGGAAGCTGATAGGATATAACAAGACTGTAAAAAAAAAAGCCTATTTCCTGTGGCTTGAGTATGAAAGACATGTCTTTAACCAGATCAGATTCTATAAATTGGTTGTCAAGAAAGGATTGTTGAGATTTATACCCATCTATCAACCTACAGAGGTAGCTGTGGCAGGGCAGGCTGCTGCGACTCCCATCTGTAAAGCATCTTAAATCTGAAGAAGGCCATCTGCTAGAACAAATGCCTCAAAAGCAAATTTGAGTTATTGTTTATTGACTTAAAAAAATTGCAGTGCTCAAATGCTAACTCAGTGAGTAGTTTTGAGACAATTTCTAAATAAAGCTGTTTAAATTCTACCGCAAAAGATCTGAAATCTCATTCCTATAAGTGGCAGGACCATTGCATTACTTGCAACATGAATCAGCTCAGCTCTGAGTAATTCATAACATATTTCATTGTGAGCCAGGATGAAAATACATAAGGCACACACACATATACATAAAATACAATGTGTGCTGCCTTTATCACAAGTCCAGATTTCGTATAATTTTGCTAATTGACCCACTCAGTTGGCATTGATGCTTTAACTTCCTTCCTTATATAATTGACAAAGCACAGGGAGGAATGGCTTCCTCCCTGCACCACAGGCAATACTGGAATTTTTTACACATTTGATTCACAAATAAAATGCGCTCATTTAACGAACAAGGGTCTTTGCTTGCAGAATTCATTTGGTAGTTACAAAAATAAGTAACAATGCACTCTCCACACAGCACATGGGCGATAAATGTTAAAATGCAAGCGTTACAAAAGTAGAAAATAACCTGAGAAAATGGCTCAAAATATGAATCATCCAAGATGGCTAGGAACTCAGCACCATGAGCAGCATTTCTGATGAAGCTCAAGTATGTATGTGCTAGTTTACATGCTGCAATTCAGTTCAGTGTATCACTAAGAAAATAAAGTGGGCCCCATTGTTAACTGGGGCATAGAAACAATGGGCAGCATCTTGGTTTTTGGTACAAAATTAGAATTAACTTAGTTTTTGCAGCTGTATGCGATGGCTTCCTCTTTCCAATTAAATCCCATCAAGTTTTGTCATTGCAAAATATCGCTGCTACTGTACTTAGTTTCGTGAAGAATCTTGCCATCTAATTCAGTCCAGAAGATTTACCCCAATATATAATCAAGTGGCCCCTGCTGAAAGTGCAAATTATTAATGGAGGAGTGAGGGGTATTCGAATCCCCACCACTATGCTGTCAAATATTGGTCAAGATGAAGCATGCATACTCAATAGCTATCTGAAATACGGACCAACAATGAAAACAATTGTTCTCATAATCTTTCTTCCTTCTGGACAACAGAAAAAGGGCACTTCCAATAGTTTTATACAGAGTTTACGTTTAGGCATTTCATTTCACACATAAATAATTGAATAAGTGTTACAGGTTGACTATTCGATGAAAGGAAGAGAAAAACAGGTTCAGCTTCAATTGCTGTGAACAGCCCTTTAATTTGAAATTACAGCAGGATTTTATGGGATGGCAGTGGTTCCATCCACTGGCTGGGAAGTCAGGGGGTGGGTGGGGTATTGCAGCTTCCACTAATCCCAGAATAGTGGAATTAATTGCCTGCAGTCGGGGCTTCCGCTGCTCTTGGGGATGAGGCCCCACCCCTAAGAGCTGCCTACCAATCGAATATTTGACAGTTCTTCAGGCCCAGCACTACAGCAGCAGACCCAGACCAGCTGCTATGGTGATGGTCCTGGAGTACAAGCAAGTTTGGGAAACTCTCAGGTCTGATCAGGCAAGCCCTGGTGAAATGTCTAAACGTAAACTCTGTATAAAACTATTGGAAGTGGACCACACGGATGGAACCTCGGCCATTTTGTATTGGTACGAAAGCTACTCTCTTATTCACCCACAGACACCACACAAACACACACATTTAAGAAGTAGCTTCATTCATGGGGTGTTGTGTTTTGTGGGGGGGAGGGGGGGTAAGGGACAGGGTGCTGTAGATCTTTCAACGTGAATAAACATTATAAACATTGCCACGGTGAGTGGCGGGAGGAGTTGTTGGTTTGGGGATCTTCAGTAGGCCACAGGATGCCCCATCAGAATAGTCCAATCTCTGAGCATGCAAGGAGGCTGCCAAGATCTTCCCAACTGCTCATGTCCCCATCTGCCTGCTGCTGGTATAAACTAGTGAAAGGTGGGGGGGGAAGGATCCACTGGTTGGTCCTTAAGTGACCACTTATGAGCTTCAGTTAATCCAAGGACAGGTAGGCTTCCTCACCACCGATAAAATGCCAAATTGGGAAGGAGAAAGGCTCATCAGTCCTGATATTCCACCTTATTTAATACCTCCACTATCCAGCCACACTGTCTCACAGGTTACTCCTGACCAATGGTTTTGTACTCCTTGGAAGATTCTGGATGTTAGACTGAACTGATGTTTCATTGCATTGAAATATTAACTGTGAATGGCGTTCTGGAGTTTCACGCAAATGGAAATAAAGATGGATAAGATTGCGCATGCAGATTTCCAATTATCTAAACAATGAAAAAAGCACCCAGGCCTGAATTTTACCAAGGAGAGAGAGCCTCTCCTTCATTGCGAAAGCAATAGAACAAGCCAAAATCACGATGTCCTACCACCAAACACGACACTTACTATAACCGCAGGGGTGGGAATGGGCCCAGACCAGGATTGCACATCTGCATTTTGTGGAAGCAGTTGGCCATATAAAACAGCAATTGTTTGCAGTCACATTTGATTTTTGTTGGCCAAGAGTGGGAAACATGACATGTGCAGATTAAACCTGGTAAAAGTAGGTCTAAACTTTGTGCAGTTGGTGTGTCCTTTTGGGAAGGTAGTCTACCCCTTTGGATATGGCCCCATGACATTGTTGGGGGAGGTAAAGTGTCCTTTCAAAAATATCCTTTAGGGTTGTTAAAAGTGTGCAAAAGTACAAAAACCCTATTGCAACTATCAAGAGATTTGTCAAGAGGAACAGGCAAGAAGAACTGTCAAAAGCAACTCAAAGAATATCAAGGCTTTTAAAATTCCTGCCCTTTAAATCTTTGAAAAAGCAGTACAGACAGTTAAAATAATGTTGATTGTTATTTCACTCTGTCCATTGACATAAGCCTAAGGACTTTCATTACAAGATGTGCCGCATGACCAATTTCATAACCTTCCATTGTCATGTGGGATGCTTCCCATTTCAGTTTTATTGACAGCTCCAAGTGCCTCCAGACTCAGGGACTTTGAATGCCAATGATTTGTTTTTATATAAGGGACTAAGCATTTTAATGAAATGTTTGTTCTTAATAAGATTTGTAAATTTTAGTGAATGGATTAAACAGGTGAGAATTCCTTAATAGAAAGTCTGAAATCGACACTTGGAACTTTATCTTGTTTAATACCAACACGGTTTTTGAGGTTTGCCATGATGGATACTGGATGAGTTGGCATGGTAGGTGTAACAGCAAGGGGAACATGGGTTGGCACTAAGTTAGCACTAACTTGACATGGGGTGATAAAGGCCATAGGAGTGGTGAGAGGGCCTTATGTTTACATGGAGAGTATGAGGGGTTATGAGGGGTGGGTGGAGATGAGAGGAGTTGGCATGGATGGAGAATATGTAGTGGCCAGGGTGGCTTAAGGGACGTGGAAAGTCAGGATTGAGTGCTGCTTATTGTTTAAACACGTCTTGAAAAATCTTTGACGAAGTGCCAGTGCGCTGAGGCAGGCTTTCCATGTAGTTCACCTCTGTATCTGATGGCCTCTGCACTTGTTCCAGGATCACTCGTTCTGACAGATCCTACAACCCCAAAACAAACATTCCAACTTCCACGGAACTTTCTCCTGGGTTAGGTTTGCAGAGCCGAGAAATGCCCTAACTCTGCCTTCCCAATCCAAGAACAAAAATTCATGCCTCACTTCCACTTTTACAAGAGGTGTACTTGTACTTTGTATAAGTTTGATTGGAAATCCAATGGAACAATTTATATGTCCTAACACAAACAAAGCTGTATTGTGTTCCAGTTCACAATGTGATCACTATTACTACATTATTTATTACTTCACAGTAACTTCATTACAATGTTAATGTGACTAATAAATAATAAACTAAAAATTTCCTTACTTGCAGCATGACCTATAAGTATAGATTCCTCAACATTCAAATAGACTTCATATTAGCCCAACATTCTACTATCTTGTAGTTTGTAAGGTAATCAAAATATAGTCAATTTATCTATTACTTTAGATTTATACTTTCATGCTTATCAATTTAAGCAGTGTGAAATATAAGTCATGTAATTGCATTAAATTTTTAAGTTCCAAACTAATTTTTTCATGGTTAATTTAACAGATAAGTATTAGATTGCAGCAGATTTAAATTGTGCCTACAAATTTATCATGTGGTATTACTTCTATCTTCACCTTGCATACTTGGGTGGAATTCTCCAAGGAAAAGGACAAAATGTCAGGTTCAGTTAGAAAATTATTTGGTGGAATTTTCCAGTCCCGCTCACCACGGGAATCGTAGCGAGTGGGGGCGGACCATCCCTTGATCTCAGGCGGGAATTTCTGCTTTTGGGGGTAGGCACCGCCATTGTGTTACCCTCCCCACCAGCATTTTTCCTGATAAGGGCCGAATTCTCCACTCATTCACACCGTGCCGCTAAATCTCCGCTCGCTGCAGCAGGACCAGAAAATCCCACTGGCATGAGCGGGTGGAGAATCCCGCCCAAGATTTTCAAATTGTGACCTTTCGTCACAACTTACATTACGACCAATTTTCTGCCTCCCATTCTCCATGCCCTTGGTGTGTTTCTGGTAGCGGGCAGTATGTTGTCATTGGCCTATGGGTTCTCTGGTGACACAGCCAACGAGCAATGCAAACGAGCATTGATTTCCGTAGAACCAAAGTTCTTGCCACCAGCCAATGCTGAGCTGCCTCTGCCACGGGATATCCAGAAAATCCTAGCCATAAACTCTATTTCTCCCTCCAGAGATTCTACCAGAATTACTTCTTATTGATGGTTTGTAACACACAAATTTCACAAAAGTCTATGAGCACAATTTTAACAACCTTTCCAGTGGTATCTGATTACAACTATTAAGTGATCTCGTGGTATGAGCTTGCTGTGCGTAAAGAGTCATGTACGCCTACTTTACAACAATGGTTACAATTTTAAAAATCAATCACTGGTTGTAAAGTGTTTTGACCCTGAGGACTTTTCCTTTCTTTATGAATAATCCTGATCTTCAGTGTATAATCGCTTAAGATACACATTTGCTCACTCTTCCTTGGAGAGGCTTTGGTTGAACGTATTGGTTCAGTAATTAAATAGTATAGTGTTCAAATGGCACTATGTTCTAAATTCCACTTCTTCCAAATGTTGTTAGGGATCTTTCAAAAAAAAACTGGGGGCTAAATTGGATATTCCCTGAAAATAGACGTGGGGATCACAAAGCCTCACCCGTAGATTGCAAAATCAGCAGGCAAGCCAAATTAGTGCTGTCTGCACTGTTCAGAAATGTCTTGGTCCAGCCAATGCTAACCATGTTGTTCTTTGACTGGGGGCATCAGCTGGGGATCAATGTCACCGAGCAATATTAAAACAAGCCTGCAGCCTTAAAAGGTGGGGCAGTGCTGAGTGTCATGATCAAAGAGAATTTGACCTAGAAAGAAAAAGCATGACATAACCAAAAGGATATGGGGTCTCCAAAGTTTTCAGAGGCTGCATTGGAGATTCTGTTGTAGAAGGTAGAAATGAGCAACAATGCCCTTTGCTGCACCATCCACACTCGGAACAGGTAACCTTGGAGGCCAATGCCTAGTAGTCAATGTCTGGATGTCAATACCTTGGTGGTCAATGTCCTGAGGTCAATACTGGGAATCAGTAGGACGTTCCATAAATGAGGACCTGGATGCGGTGCTGCAAAAAGTTCAATGACCTCACACAAGTGGTCAACCAGCAAGGATGACAAAGGCCAAGGCTTGCTTTTACATTCGCATCCATCAACTCATATACTGACACTCTGCATACCTTAGAGGATGCATTAGAGGAAGGATCTACATATGACGAGATGCTGGGTACAAGTGGGCTGTAATCGGAGCAGGGACAAGGACAGCACAAGTGCTAACTCAAACAGAGGGCGGAGTCTCACATGACTTCCACTGCAGAGGACTCAGATGGGGACTTCACAGAGGCAGAAGAACACTGATCATGGTGCACCACAGGATGTCCAGAGCATTGACAAGCTTGCCAGAAATCCCACATTCAAAATGAAAGATCATGGAGACGTGCAGCACCCATTTGGTACAAGGTTGTGCGCAGACCTTGGAAGTGACGGCCAACTCTGTTTTCACAGGGTTTGATCCAACCATGATGCAGCTTCCATAGCTACCAGACAGCAACCAACCAATGTCAGAGTGCTGCAGGGAGAGCTCAGACTGTTGTCACGCAAGGTTAACTTACTGCCATGCAAGCGCAGGCTGCTGTCACCGAGGCTATGGATTAGTGTTCAATGAGATTTACAGAGTGTCAGAGCCATTCAGAAATCTGTGTTCCAACAGATCAGTCAGATTACTAAGGTGTTGCCTTGGGACATGGCAGTGACTTCATGGAGAATGTACATGCTATCCTCTTTCAGAATGACAGCATTTGCCCTCCCGCCCCTGTCACTCTGCCCATGTCTTGCTGATGCCAGCCTGCCACACTGCTGCGACCCTTACAGAGATGCTGCACAGCCAGCAGGCTAGAGATGCCCAAAATTATTCTTCAAAGCTATCCATAGTTTCCTTTACTGAAAGTCAGTGGCCTTTCTCCAGCAATGCTGCAGCCAAAAGGGTGGCACTATGTAGCAACGGGACAGACTTATGCAGATGGAAGATAAGCACTAAGTGAATAGCAAAGGGGAATGGTGAATATTTGCATACGATATGGCATGATTTCATTTACAAATTTCATTTGGAACGTTTATTTTGTGCTGGATTTTATTTTTGCATTGTGACCAAGGGGATACTGTGAAGGTCATTGATGGAGGGCAGGCGAGAATATGGGGCTGTTGGTGAGTGATAGATTAGGATCCTTGCATTGCTGTTGAATGAGTTTGTCATGGGCAGCTCAGTCAGAATCCCACTGTTCCTCCTCCTCCTCTCGTATATCTGCCTCTCGGCTGGTTGCTGTGCATCTGGTTGCATGGGCCATTCCCTCATGCTGGTGAGGTTGAATAGCATCCAGCAGACCACTGTGAATTGAATATTGCCATGTTCCTCCAAAGTGCTATGGGCAACATAAGCATGCCAATGCTTTGCTCTATCACACTGCATATGGCAGTGTGGCTTTCATTGGTAGTATGCTGCAATTGTCAATTCTCACAGAATGAAGGCATCACAATAACTGCTAACATTTTCTGCATTGAGCTGCATAATTCACTACATCTGGTCTACATGGTGTAATCTCTTTCAGTTCTGGGCAGAACTGACATGTTGAATAGAGTTTAGATGAAAGGTCATTGACCTAATGCGTTAATGCTGTTTGTCACCACAGATGCTGCCTGACCTGCTGAGTATTTCCATCACTTTCTATTTTCATTTCAGAGTTTAAGTGTGTTCCTGCAGGACCGTGTGTGCATGTAGTGGATGGTACGTTGCATCTTGAGGAAGTGTTGCATATTCACTCTGCCTGGTCATCTCTTTTTGAGTAAAGTGTCAGTGACCTCCCTTGTGTAACAGCAGATAACAAATTGCAAGTTGTTGCACATTTCTTCAGCTCCAACCTGGAAGGAGTTAGGCATATCAAAGTCATGGTCACCATGACAGTGGTTGCAATGAGGCCCTTCCTCTACTCGGAGGTTGCAGTTGTGACTGCAATTGGTGCCTGATTTCATTGAATTCTATCACCTCGCCCACCAGGGAACTGGAGCAGGTGAGGGGTGGACAATGGAAATGTCTGTTGAACTCAGGTGGGAATTTTCAGTTTTGCTTCAGCGAGGCCTTAAAATCCTGCCCACTGTTTCCTGCTGAGGATAAAGTAAAAGAATTGCTCCCTGAATACTGCGAAAGATAGCGCTTTCTCTGTCCCCTTCTCCTCCCTCTTCCAGCAGTATGTCCTGCTCTGTGTGTCCCTTGTTCTTTCTCCAAGTCATAATCCATTCCCAAAAAAAATTAGTTCAGCAATGGCTGGGAGAAACTAGTTTGTGCAGAAGCCTTGAAGTTAGAAAAGGCTTATGTCAGCACCTTCACTTCATGTAGAATTTTGCAATTTATAACAACTACAGGAAGCACCAAACACCTATAGAATCTTGGCAGCAATGGAAGAAATCAACCAACAACTAACCTGGAAGTAGTTGGCAATCTCTTTAAATAGTATGCATGTGACCTCCTTCCTGATACTGAATGTGTTTAGCTTTGCAGGCATAAGAGAGGGTAGCGTTGAGCTTCGAAATGACAGTGATGTACGCTATGCATCGTCTTGATCTGCCTTCTCTACATAGTTCTGGCCAATATCCATCATATGCACCCTAATGCCCTCACCCGATATTGTGCTGAATGTGTGCTCGAACTTGTGCCACAGACCCATTTTAAGGCTCTGTGAGCACTCAGAACACCCCAAAAAACAGGCACTAACAAACATGAATTCTCACCCAATGCATTTGCTGCTTTACCCACACATGCAACACCACACACTATACCCCCCACCCACGCACCCCCACCACCACCACCATCACCCCCACTAATTGTACACCAGATGTCTAACACAAAAGGTTAGAAGCAAATTTTGCAGGACCAATCCTTTCCTTCTGTGGCTAAATGAAGCTTTTACAAATGACAGTAGATTTAACTTAATCTACTTGACAAAACAGGCAGTCATTGCTATATTTTGGAGGCCTTGCTAAAAATGCTAATAGCTAATTCTGTGCTTATCTGAATTAAAAGCAAAAAGTACTTTTTTAAATTAAATTAGTTGTGATAAGACATTTTGTGAATCTCCTTCTCTTCATTAGTCATTGCCTCTTTGTTCCCCCATCTGTGTAGCAGCAATACACTTATTACAGTTTCAGTAAATTTACAGTAACAAGACATTCCCTTGACAAATTAATCACTTTCCAAGCATTTTATCATATAAATAAAATATCACCTCTGGAGGGAAATCAGTTAAATCAGTTGATTTAACCCATCTATCAGTAAAAGCCTAACGTCTTCCTATTTTTCCAAAACAGATGGACTTTTCTTCTGACCAGGGACTATTATAATGCACTTCAGAATTGAAGGGGCTAGGTGCGGATTGCTGAACATGTAAGGAATGACAGTACATGGGAGCTGTAGTTAGTGAAGCAGAGGGTGGAGGTGGGTCACAAAATATGCAGAATACTGTACGGCCCGTAGTGGGGCTTTTCATCTGAATTGATCTTAATAGGTTTGAAGTGTACAAACCCAAAGGAGAAGCCAATTGCAAAGCACTCCTTTCACAGCTAGTCCACATTGGCAGTAAGGCACCAGAACCCTTCATAGAGCATGAGCTGATGTTATTTTCCATATTGTGAAAATTAATCGACAATCTGATATGCGCAAAAAGGGAATCAATTCCTTCCTCTGGGCCGAAGGTGAAAATATTCTCTTACGTGTACAGCTGCACACTGTTGGTTATAAAAAGATAAAAATTAAATGGTGGCTGGTACAAAATAAGAATCAACAATGCTGCAAGCTAACAGCAGCTTTGGTTCATATCAGAAGATAAAAGATAACTTCCAATGCAGAAAAATGAATCTACC
Source organism: Sphyrna mokarran (assembly GCA_024679065.1). NCBI lineage: Eukaryota > Metazoa > Chordata > Chondrichthyes > Carcharhiniformes > Carcharhinidae > Sphyrna > Sphyrna mokarran. The sequence goes on from JAGIQG010000012.1 coordinate 54,620,362, forward strand.
CTTTTTTCTTTCAGATGCTGATGGTCCTCAAGTGTACTTACAAGCATTTTCAATTTCTATTCACTGGCTGAAGTGTGAACTGTGCTCCCAAGATATATTACACTGCATGCCGAGTCTTATAATGTGCAGTGACAATATCTTAAAACATCTATGCTGCAGACTGTTTTCAAAGAATGTTTGAACCTATCACTCGAATTAACTTTTTTTTAATATTTGATCAGCGCACGTGGAGAGCTGCTTTACAAGTAATACTCTTCATTTCAACCCAAACATGAATATTCAAAACTCTCTTCAGCAGTTTAGTGATTTCAGGTTAAGAAAATCTGACAGTATACAGCACATCACAATTTTCGGCTAATGCTTGGTTATTTCCGAAACTACTTGCCCTGGATGTCTGAAGGATTAGAGAGGTTCTGCCGGGTCAGCAGCTGTGATAATATAATTGGTCGCATTATTTCAAGGCTAGAAGAATGAATATTAACAATAGTCAATCAGGGAATTCACTCCTCCTTGCAATTCAGTAACTCATTCAAGAAACTAGGTATATGTTGAATCTTGCTTTGTTATGATGTCTCTCGCAGTTGAATAGCCCTCCATTACTCACTGTCCAATACTCTCGTATTTCAACAAGCTACTACTGCAGAATGTTGACCCCTCGGAAATATGGCCCCACAAAATATCTGTCTTATGGTGAGAGAGAGAAAAAAAATGTTGAAAAGGTAAGTTACTATGCTTACTAAAAGGAGCTAATGTTGCTTAACCAGGTAGGAGGCATACAGCTCCACCAGATTCACTTGCAGTAGCAGATGGATCATGAATTTTAAAAGATGGCAACTTTGTTATGCTGAGCTTTCAATGGGGATGGTTCTCAACTCTGGCCTAATATGGGTATGAAGTCGGTAGTGTAACCATGGAACAACCCAAGACCACAGCCCAGAGTCCAATCCATTCTGAGGTTTGGACATCATTTAAAATTTCTAATCATTGAGCTGCGGGCAGTACCATTTAAGTCACGAGTTAGTGACATAAAAATGATCTAGTAGCCTCTAGTGGCTAAACATGGGTATTAGCACTGCAGCAAAATGCATTTGCAGTTGGTCCATCAAACTTCACGCCAAGAAATTTGACTCACACTCTCCAATAGCTAAAAATATTGTAAGAATGCTGATTTTCAGATCACTTTCTGTTCGGTATGAACAACTTGGGCAACTTTTAATTACCCTAAGCATCTGCCTGAAAGCTAGTTTAGGTTAAAAATGTAAATTTCGGATGCTGCAAAGAAAAATCCAGCTTCCTTTGAAAACTTTATTCCCAGAGATTTTCCTGGAACGTTTCGGTCTCTACTTTTGATGGCAGAGGAGAAGCATAAAGTCCATGGATGTTTTAGGTGCAAGCCAAATTTCTTATGTCATTCAATAAATTCCAGGTCCAACGAGAAGCAAATTTCAAATCAAATCGTTAAAGATTTGTAGATTTGGAATGATTGCCGAATTTATTACAGTCTATTCAATGTTCATTAAAATCCATGTTTGCATGATCAAAGTTAGATTTCCTTAAATTGAATCTATTAAACAGTTCTTCTGGGTTTGAGTTGTGATAGGAGCTTTTACAATGTTAAATCAGGAGAAGTAATTCTTACCTCGCCCTGTCCCTGCAAAATGAGAAATGAAATAAAAGTGATTTTCCTTTGCCATAATGTTCAGCTATAGCATATTTTGGTATGAGACAGGGACTTGTGTCCTTACTGGTGAAATGATGAATTTATTGTACTTAATTCAGTGAACTGGTTAAAAATAAGTAAATTTTCCACTCTAATGAAGAGGAATAGCTGGTCCAAGACCTGAAAAATGAACCTTTGCATTGCCAACAAAAATATCAAGTGTTTTAAACATCCCACTCCAGTCCATTTCTCTTTGAAATATGTGAAACACAGACATACGGACTAGATAGATGTGGCTGTCTTTAAACTCCTTGTTTGATTTATTCCGCCTCTTTTGGGTCTATGTTTTCCAATTGTTTCTTTTCCATTTGAAATCCCATATCAGATTTGCAAAGAGTGCTCAGCAAGTAAATTGGTGACAGGGAATAATAAAACGTGCAGACTTGACATTCTAAAGAGATTCCAGCAAATTCGCCAACACTTAATGCTCTGTTAAAGGGCTACTATACTGCAAATAAATCACATCCTTTTAACTTCCTCCTCTCTGCAAAAAACAAAAACACCAACAAGAAATATTCATGTTGTTACCCAATTCAGACAAAAAAAGTATCCTGTAAGGATCCAGATAAAGATAATTTGGTTGTAATCTCCTCAATGATCTATATACTGTATCTAAATCTATATGCAAATAGAAGCTTTCAAGCATTTAACACAATCCCCAGCATCTAGGGTGAGAGCTTTCAGTTTACATTGGCTGCTTAAATAATTTACTCTGCTTGCTTGCCTATTGGCATTGAAGCTGCTCCGGTAAAACCCACAAAGCACACTCTGAATAACCAGATGGACTAACTATGCAGCAGGTGGAACACATGGCACAGAGCCCTGTCTGATACTGGATGCTTCAGCACGAACTAGCTTCCTTCCAGGTATATTAGCGTCAATCCAGCTTCGTCTGAAATTCTGCTTCTTTTTTTGGACTCTTCCATTTCATCTCAAAAATTGTGTGCTGACCAGTTATCTCTGGCGCTGTCCCTATTTTGTAAATGATTGCTGCAAGATTAATAACTCTAATTTCTTTCAAAATGAAATGATAACTAATCTCAATGTTTTACCAATGTTTGCTTTACCTATAAATAGTTCAGCTGAAAGGAGATAAAATTGCAAAAATAAATGTGGCAATGAATTGGACACCTAAAAGTGTGCATGACTTTCAAGATTTGTTGGTTCTTCATCTGCTTAATGACCAAAATGGTAAGTATGTTTGTTCATTATATTCCATAAGTTGCTAAACCTGACAGGTGTAAATCATCTACATTTTGTAATGACTTTTTTTTCTTTTATCAAGTCTCTCACAGCTACTTTCCATTACATTCATTTAAAAACTTTGCCCTCAAATCTTAATCAGGTGCGCTTGACCTCTTTTATGAAATCTCTAAAGTTATACCACAGGATCTAAAACCAATTGCAATAAAGTACATGGTAAAGTTGGCTAAAGTCATATTGCAGATGACAAATCATTTTGTACATGCCATGATAAAACTTTGCTTCCTGGTGCGTGCTTTAAGGCAGAGCAAGTTGGATCATCCACTTCCTCTTAACAGTAGAAAGACCCACTATAAAGTTTACCAGGTAGCTTGATCCTCCAACTTTTAAACCCCAGATTTTATGTCAGAGTGGATTGATAATGCACATCATCCCAAGCTCAAAATGATTTGATATTTGGTGGAATTTAGGAGTCAGATTGGGTACCTGACACTGCACCTTCCCTGCATTGGAAATTGCTTCACATCAAGGCCAAAGTGCAAGAACATTTGCAATCCAAATTAAATAAGAGCTTGGCCCAACACGTTTAAAAAAAAAACACTGCTAAACCCTTCTCTGACTCAAATCGGTATTCATATATGATTTTTCTTTTTGTGGAAAGTTTGGATGATTTGAATAAAAATTAAAACAAATTAATTCTTGGATGTCTTTTTAACTGGTAGGGCGGCCGCCTTCCTAAGGCACCCTGCTGCTCCTTGTTTAGGAAACAAACCGTGCCTAGCGGAAGAACGCTTCTCGCTTTGGCGTGTTCTGTTTGGGTTGTCCACATCCTCTGGTACAAGCCTGTTTTTGCATTGCACACACCAGCTGCTGACTAGATTTGGACCAAACTGTTTTGTTTTAGGGAGTGACCTACTTCATGCACACAAAACAACTTGACCAAACCCAGCTCCCTGTACTCAATCCAGGAGGGGGAAAAGAGAAAGAAAATAAATAAACAAGCTACGATCCACTGTCTTCCACGAGGGTGGAAGTTGCTGCAATTGCACAGGATTGAGATATTCCCACAATCTATCAGGGTGAACTATCATCTTCCCTTATCCATGTTTTGTGCAATGTGGTTTGGTGGCAAGCTACTTAATACCAACATTGTTCTATCAAGACAAATTGGAGGCACATTCAGGGGACTAAATTGCAATTTATGATGCTGATTATAAAGAATAAGGATCGCTGCAGTGGATACTGTTCCTTCAAATATGCTAACAAAATAGAACTATTTAAAGATCTAATGTCGCCACAGTTGAAGATTAGATTGTCCAACATGAAATTAAAATCTGGCTTCCTACCCAAGCTTGAGCTGAGGAATTAAAAAGAATTTGACAAAAAGGTCCAAATATTAATTACAATATCCACGGGGACTATCCTGGAGTTCAGAAGCAGCAGCCAACTGAAGCATTATTGAATCACTCTAACTTATAAGCCTTTGCACGTAAACGCCTTTTCTAAGAACATTATCTTAAAAATAAACAGGCTTCAACTCTTGGAAATAGCTTTTCAACTTTTCTGGATACATCGAAATTAAAATTTTAGAGCTTAAAAATGATTTTTTTTCCCTCCCCATCTGCTTTCTGTAACAAATTGAAAAAGTAACCCTCTGGATTGCATGCTTGCCTAAAGCAGACTAAATGAAAATGAAGTAGCTGTACTAAATCGACTTTGGGAAAAGGTAGTCATTTTACGTACGTCTCTCTGGTTGAATTATCCAACACTGACGCAAGTAGAAAAATAAAATTCAAACACTGAGATGCCACAGCATGGCTTACTGCCGTTTGAATTGATATCCAAAGTATGAATCATTGAGTTTCACTGATGTAAAACTTGGTATTTTATTCACACTGGGTAACAAGCTGCCTCCAGAAATGATTGCCCATGCCTGTTCAAAATATATCAACATTTCAAAGCTCTCATCATTTTATCGAGTAGCTGAACAGGACAATTATTGCAATCTGCACTTTCTACGTTATCTGAGGCACAGTCATGATAAAAATTAAAGTGTTACAAACACAATATAGCTAAATTAATACATGTTGGAGTCTTTATTCACCTAAATTTTATGTGCATACTTGACTTAAATTATTCAAATCAGGACTAAACATATACCAGTTAATATTTATTTACAGAATTGCTCAATTTTGGGAGTTTGAATAGCTTGCTCTTTTTAAAAAATATATACATACACACACATCAAGATAATTTACAAGTTAGACAAAGAATAATGCATGAACGAACAGAATAACAATAAAAGACAGGATGGAAAGGCAAATCTTTAGCAGCAGTAAGATATAAAGTCAGCGTCAGAGTTATCTGCTGGAGAATTCGAAGACTGGACAAGTGGACAATACAGGCATTGGGCCTCAAGTGAAGCTGGACATATACTTGTTCTGAAATGTCTTATCTGTGTAACCTGCTGGGATTAGTTTAACACAGTAAAGCCAATTATAGCACTTGCCATTACGCCAGCTATCTCCAACCACCACCCCCACCTCCCCCATCCCCCGTCCCTTACAGGCACTTTTATGTCTGAACACTGCCCTTAAGTGTGGAACGAACCTCTCCTCTTGATTTCCATAAAGAACAATCATACAAATAAAGCCAAGTCTGTGCTGTGATTCAGCAGCAGTACTGAAGCAGGCAAGACCTATTCCATCTGTGGAGCTGTGGCCATATGATTGATTGGACAGGTGTCATTCATTCTAATGTTAAAACCTGACAGTGCTGATCTGTAAGGCTCTCCCGACTAATACAGTCTGAAGCCAATTACATCGCTCCATATGGGTACAGTAAAGTGGCCACCGCAACAAACAGTTGCGCCTTGCTCGCGCCACAATAGCTTGAGCGGTCATTTAAGGAAAGGCCATTTTGTCAAGGGAGACCCAAGCTCGCCTTGCTGCACCACCCTTTAATGTGCCTTATATCAATTTACATTTTGCTTACGCTTGAGGTGACACTTAGTAATAGCCAAACAGTTATTTTGGCGTAAGCGTGGCCAGGGGAGAAAGGAACGTTAGGAACCTGGTGAGCAACTTTTTTTTTCGTTGTCGCTTCAAGTCCAGGGAGAGAGAAGCAAAGGAAGATGCAATAACTGAGTAGCAAGCCAGCGAGATTGTTCATGTCGGAGCCACACTATCAAACACACGTGAAGTATGATTGGGGACACAGGGGGTAAATATTTCACTGCCAGACAGTACTGAAAGCTGCAATTCATTTCTCTCTCGGTTTAGGACAATGACAATTTAATACAAGGCAAGTGAATGTAAAAGAGATAATACAGCACAAACTGCTTCAGTGTAATCGCCTATTTCCTCTGGAGAGCTTAACCACAGTGGCACAGGCACACATTGAGCAGATCAAAAATATATTGTTTTTTTTCTCAAGCTTTCCAATTAAAATATTATTGGTAGGCTTCTGCAGCTCTGGAAGGTTTACTGAACACAAAGACAGGGAATACACTTGTTTTACAAAAAGAAGCTTTGGTGAGAAATGAAAATCAGGAGCCGCAAAGGTTTTTTCTTTATTTTTACTGCAGGTTAATTACTGTAGCACAGGAGGCTCTGATAACAAAAGAGTGCAGCCAAACACATTCAAATGAACACACTAAATAGCCGTATTCCCTGGAAATGCAAGGTTGTCACAGTGAACATCCCAGCACCTTTCAAATGGAGCTCTGACCTCTTGCAATATTTAAAGCTCCGTGCAAATATGCAAAACCAGCTGAACAGCAGGGGGGAAAGAAAACTCCGTTGAGGCATTTTGAGCAGTGAAGGTATTTTCATACAGGTTTGTGACGTTCTCCCCCATACCCCGAGCCTGTTGCTGACTTGAACAGGGGCGATCATTTAAAGAGATGAATGATACAATGAAAAGTAAAATAACTTGAGACAAGTTGTCAGCTAACTGAGATCAAGGCACAGTTTATCCCCCCCTCCTGCCAATTCCCTCACTGCTCCCCCCTCCGCAACATCCACACCCCACCGCACCCCCCCGTCCTTTTTTTGCTGCAAGCTGCCAGTTAGAAATCCCCCTTTATTCTTCAAAAACAAAGGCCATGTGTACAAATTTCATTCGGATGCAACTACGTTAAGCAGATTATAAAAAGCAATCGTACAAATTAGCTTTTAGAGCAGGAAATCAAGAAAGCTTTTTTTTCAAAAAAATCCTCACATCCCTTAAAATGAAGCACTAAAAAAAATCTACATATAAAATAGATACAGAAGAAATATATAGCATTTGACAGCACAGTGCTTGTCCATTCCTTTGGCTTCCTCACATCTTTGGCTAAATTACAAATAGCAGCACAATATGCAGTAACAGTAGACTGCTTCTGGGAATCTGGAGATAATTCAGAAAACATCCGTTGCACTGAAGAGTAGGACGTAATCCTGGCACAAAACATGCAAGCAAGCAGCACAGACACACAGGGAGATACACACATATACAGCAAACCCCTATAGCCCTGCAAAGCAAAAAGCCCAGAATGGGGAGGAAAAAAAAGGTACCTACTCTTCGTCGTAGTGGAGAGAAAAAGATTCAGGGAGACAAAGTTCTACCAAATCCATGTGCGCTCAGCACCATTATTCGAGCCCACACTCCTGGCAATAAATCAAAGTTCCCTGACAGAGTGGCGCAATTAACACAAATGTTCTCTGGTGACAGCCTATAGGCAAAGCCAGCTGGGACCAGGCTCGCACTCTCCTAATCAAGGTCTTAAAGTCCCGATTGTAGCTTATTAATATGAAGCAGGTCTTTACATATGCAATCCCCGACCTCACCAGTCATCGCATTGGTGGGATTGCAGCCAGTCAGAGCAAAGCACTGCAGACAGGACAATTCCTACACTGGCTTAGGGAAGCAATGCAGGTACAGTAGGCGGGAAGTCTCTAAACAGGGAGGAGGGAAGCAAAATTCCACAACCATATACAGTACAGCATTTAAAGCACAGTTTTCCATTTGCCTTTAAACAATGTACAAAAGGAGCTTAAAGGGACAGTGTTCGTTTGCTCTTTTGAAGTTCCTGTGAAAATGACTGACTGCTAATAGAATTCATTTTACTACAGGTTTATTACAATTATTTTGCCTGTAGTATTCTTAATAAAATTCTTGTAGAGTAGAATTAAATATTTACAGTAGTCCTTTTCTGTGCCTTTCTATATAAAATCCATGAGGTTTTTTTATACTCTTTTGATAGCTAAACTGTCTTTCCCAAAGCATTGTAAAGGCAATCACCATTTTATCTTGTAAAAAGATTAAAATCTAAACACAGACTGCACCATCTCCTGAAAGCTGCTCTTAAAGGGCTCTCATGCCATTTTTACCTTTTTTTCTAAATTTAGAAGTCAGCAATGGTTAATAGATTTCACACATTGAGCTAGTTACGTTACTTAACAAATATTGGACTTATCCAATGTTAATTTTGCAAAGTGGTGGCTTTTATTCTCTCCCTCTCTTGCCAATTTTGAATAAAGCTGAGGGCTCATGAGAGAAAAGTTAGCAGGGGGAGCTTTTACACCTTTATATTCAACTTGAAAACTAAGAATCCATTAGAAGAATGGTGACAAATACTTCCCTTGTGCAAACACCAATATCTTTACTGTGTTGACATGAATTGCTTGCTACAGAGCAATACGTCGATGTGGCTTGAAGCAATTGTAGAAAGGCTAACCGGCGTCAAAGCCATTGCAAGAGCTGTTCTGAAATACAGCTCCTCCAATCATAGTCTCCTTCCAATGATGCGAGCTCCAACAGCTGGCTGTCTCTCTGCATTCTGTTAACCCAATGCAAACCCCTTTTACCGTCCAGAAGCAAAGCTGCCTCAGAATTGCTTCTGATGTTGAATTAGCCATTCTGCAACCGCAGACGCACTGATAGTTGCTCGCTTGTAAGTGTGTATTAAAGGTTTGGTCATCTTTCAATAAAGTTGAAGATATCTTCAGAAAGAAGAATTCTGTCTAATTATGGCATGGGTGAGGACCAGATTCAGCTGAGTTTGCAGATTTCATCAACAGGCAGTTTCACTGTATTTAGATTCAATTATTGACATTTACATGCCAGGGAATCAAAGATCAAGTACAAGTAATTTTTGCTACAATGCATACATTTGTCTAGACTAGCACATCAAAAAAATTTATTTAGAAGCGCTAAACCTCTGCACTCATATTTCTCATTTTTGGAATTTTTTCCCCTTATAATTTAAATTTGACTTATCCAATGTTCAAGTCAAATGCAGTGAATTAACAATATACCTGCCAGTACTCACATACGGAAAAAACGCCATTCAAACGGCACTGGAAGACAGCATTAAGTTGTCACTTTAGAAGATCCTGGCACTGTATGGGCATTGGAGGCATAGTCCTTTGCCAGAGTTTCGCAGCCCAGATGCACACACTCGCTCCTCACACTACACTTACAGTTCTCCAGATAAAACACCACATGGCTGCGCCCAGCTCCTCTGACTTTCAAATCACCCAGGAGAACATTTTAAATAGAAACAAGATGTTTATCGTAATTCCAAGCCATCCCTCTTTAAAAAAAACTGTTGCACGTATACAATGACAAAACATTTTTTTTCTCTCCTTTCTGGTTCCAAACAGGAGGAGCAACCATGCACCTAGCTCCATCAATCGCACATGACCAGCCCTTGATATTGTTATACGCTGTACTGACAGTACGTACCTACAATCTATTTCATCTCTGATGTGCTGCTTAGAAGAAATGTTATCATGTGCAATGGCCTGGATCATATGGTATTGACCAGCCCGACACATTTCATATTTATTTTGTGTGTCGGATCCTGCTTTTTTGGTGGGATTGTGTCAACTGGCCACAGCACGTACCAACAGAACCTGCAAAATCTGCTTCAGCACAGACCCAGCCACTTTGCACTCGCCAAAGTGAGAATTCCGCATCTTTTCTGAACACAAACTTTGCATTAACCCAATGTTTGGCAATAAGCACAGAGGAAAGCATAAGCAATCGGCTGTATATTTGTATACAGAATACATTTCTTCACAAAGTTAGTGAGAACACGTCACTGTTCAATGCGGCTACAGTGGACATAGTGCCACGGACACGGCCGCCTAAAAATATCACACCTTCATGGGGAAAGCGGGGGCGGGGGGAGGGCTCACAAAGCATCTCAACAACATACAGGCTTACAAATGCAACACGCTGTCAAAAGCGATCATCATATCATGCTGCATATCTTCCTGTTCCATTGATGCAAATGCCAACAGGAAATCTCCACTCTCCCTGACAAATCTACATCTGTACAAGGAAAGAGATGCTATTTTTCGGTGCTTCTGCTGCTCCAATTATTATCATTATTTCACAATCTATCCAACTCTTACACCCAACTGCGCAAAACAGTTGCATCGTGTGGGAAATCGATCACAAATTATATAAACATGCTATTGCACTCGTGGATATGGGATTTTTATTTTAAATTAATTCAAATTAAGAATGGCTGCTCCATTAACGGGCAATTCGCCTCTCATCACCAGCACATTAACCCATAAAGTACTGGTGCCCTTTAAAAGCATTAATATTTTGTGCAGTATTCTCTATGCACTAATGATCTGTAAATTCAAAAACCTTATGAGCGCAACATTAAATAAATGCAATACTCAGCCAATTTAAAACAAAATGTATTCCAATAGATGTACATGCTGCAATTTGCTCTGCCCTTTATTCCTGGTAAACTCATTCTTGCCAGGCTATAGGGGCGAAAGCAGGCAGCTGTATGTTCTTATGTAATGCAATATATTTAACATAATCTTGAAAGATACTGCTTTGACAATGCAATATTGTAAAATAGAACACTGTAACCAAGAAGTCGTGAAGTGATATATATTGCACAAATGCCTAGTTACATTTCGCAGAGTCTTTAATAGCTGAATTTTTAACTTGAAAAACTGACAAGATAAATATCTATTTTTTTTCAGTTTGTAAATGCTGGAAAAAATCCAAATTCATCTGTTTTGCGTGCATCATTAATAAAGTATTGAAAGCATATAGGAACATGAAAGCCACAGAAACAAATTTCACAGATCAACTTGACATAACCAGTTAATAAGAACTTCATTTATTTTTTTTTTCATAGAATTCCTACAGTACAGGAAGAGGCCATTCAGCCCATCAATCCTACACCGATATCAATTCTACCTATCACGATAACACCACATATTTACCCTGCTAATCTAACTGACTGACACTAACGGATAATTTAGTATGGACAATCATCCTAACCCACTCAGCTTTGGACTGTGGGAGGAAACCGGAGCACTCAGAGAAACCGACACTGACAAGGGAAGAATGTGCAAACTCCACACAGACAGTCACCCAAAGCCGGAATTGAACCCATGTCCCTGGCGTGCAGTGCTAACCATGGTGCCACCTTGCCGCACTTGGGATCACCCACCTGCAAAATGATGGAGTGAGTATTGCTTATGCTTGCTCAATTTTGATCCTTATCTCTTGGCTTCACACACATTTTAACATCAGAAGACAGATCTTATTTTGAACAGTCACTTACCGCCACCATCATCAGGAGTTTAAGTATTTTGAGGATGGAAATAACACAAAAAACATAACAATATTGACTTGATATCTAAAATAGTGCTTTTGAAAAGTGCTTGCTGAGTGTTTTGTAACCAGTGGATTAAAGGAATGTTTCTATTGATTACAAAATGTACCCAAAACATACGGTTGATGGACTTCTGCATCATCTGTAATTTTACGTTTACATCCATTTTACATTCAATGCCAGTGCTGCAATCAGAATTTGTATCCAAAATACTTCTATATCTTAAATCTGGTGGTTAAATATTTTTAATAATTGCCATCAATCACTGATGTAGGTAAGTATCTTGTGCATCTGACAATAAAAAGTTATGCCAATTATTTTGGCCAGCAAGTTTCTGGGTATTCTTTATTTCATCTGAGGACCAGCAGAGACAATCCTGAAATGCTGTGCTATTTAAGCTGTGATCACTGGTCACTAAAATATCCTGCTATTCCGTTCCTGACAATAGAGGGCAGTGATGACTCTATGCTTCCTTCCAAGGAGCACAATGAACATTCACAATGTTCTTTACATCTGCGACTACAGTCCTTAACCAACATGCACCTATCTTCAGAAAGTGCAGGCAATGAAAGAAAGGACACATGCATGCATCAGATATTGAGTTTACCCTCATGAGGTATGCTGTTGCCCAATTGATACGAACAACTGATAAAATAATCACCACGGGCATCAGGCAATGCAATTGTCACGTTGAAAAAAAAAAGGTGGCAGGTCGCAGGCACCCTACCATTTTGATATGTTAATAGCTCTTCTTGGCCTGTGGGTGGTCTGCTTTTGATGCTATTAACAACTTCAGTACTAAATCAAGTGACTGGTATATTCAGGGGAATCGATTCAAAATCTTCACCCCATTTAAACCCTATGATAATATTCATATGATGGAAAAATAATTTACATATGTTTAAGGAAAAAAACACGTGCAAAATTCTTTATTTTGGATTAACTTAGCATTGCCCTGTAGATTATGATTGCACCACATTCCTGCATTACAGCACAATGGAAGTTTTAGAAATAAAGGGATTTCAGTAATTTAATCGTTATAAGCAATTCAGTCTTTCTTAGCATGTTAATTCACGCTTAATATTTTCATAAAATGTGATTCTTCAAACTGAGCCTCTAGTATTCACAGGGTTAATGCAATGCACTCCCAACATTGCATACATACGCACCATATCGGTGCACAATACATCAACTTTATCTATGCATCATTTAGCCTTTTTAAGCTGGCAAAATGAATTGTGATTTTCCATTTCATATCAGCTAATCACGAGGCATAGCTCTTTAACCACTACAATACGTTTAATCCTGCACTCCATACACACTCCAAATAATGCATAGCATGCGGGTAATTAAAAATGTCAATTAATTGGGAATCAAGCAGAGCCCTACCACCTTGTCTCCCAGGCCACATTTCACAGATCGTTTTATTTGTGTGTCCCTGATCTAAACGTTTGCAGCAGTTAAGGCTTTTGAGAAAGACATTACTTCTGACACATCGCAGAAATATGTTTAAAATGAAAAGTGGAAGTGGTAGTTATAGTTTACAGAGCACAATCATGCCTTCACGTTTCCTGACATGTCCCCTGCTACTTTTCCATGTGATTTAATTTCACCATGAGCGCTAGTAACAAAATAAATGAAGAGCTCTTAGGCTTCACCTCACTACCTGAATTTTTTTATATAGTCTTGTAACAATAAGCAGCACATATATTTAATACAAACTTCAAATAAAGTGTGCAAATACCACAGAGGAATATCTTTACCATCACTTTCAGAATGAGTATGGTGGGTTCACTCCCAATGCCTGCAGCTTTTACATACTACTGTTCTGAATCCTTGAAAGCTCAGCAAGGATGACACCACTGTTGCACCAAAATCACCACAATTATATTTCTTCTGTTAGCTATGTCTGCATAAATGGTGAACCCCAATCCCACTTGAAGCCAACGGCCAGAATTTAACCACCGCGCCCGCCCCAGAATCGGGAAGAATGAGGCTTGCAGAACAGTATGCTCTGTTGGTTTCGGGTGGCATCTTACAACCCTCGGGCAGGCAGGCAGTAAAATTCCAGCAAACATTCTTAAGCACGTTACTACCACCCATTCCATACCAGTATAAGTGAGGGACAAAGTTCCTTTTTTTTTCACAGACATTACAGAATCCCTACAGTGCAGAAGGTGGCTATTCAGCCCATTAGATCTGCACTAACTCTCGGACAGAGCATTTCATCCTAATCCACCTTTGCACACTCAGGGCAATTTAGCATGGCCAATTCACCCAATCTGTACATCTTCGGACTGTGGGAGGAAACCGGAGGAGAACATGCAAATTCTACACAGTCACCCAAGGCCTGAATTGAACCTTAATCACTGGTGCTATGAGGCAGCAGTGCTGCCGTGCTAACCCATTTACAGGCATAACAGCATTTACAATTATCATGTTAATTCTGGAATGGAATGAATATCGGATTGAACCTGATGGATAAAATCTTTCCAGACAATCCAGGGAACTAAAGGGGCAGCAAAGGTAATTTTCACAGAAATTTCAGTGTAAATTAAACTTGCGGTATTTTATCAGTTGTACTTCCTCCCTGGAGAGAGGGCGGAGTGGAGGAGATGATGGGGAGGTGATGGTAGAGAGGCAATGGCCAGGCAGTCAAATGCTGAAGTCTTGAAACAATCTATTCACAACAAATGGTTTCATGGCCCTAATAAGAACCAAAATGCATTCTTTGGCTAGCAGATATTGCGAGCTCATTTAAACAGTTGGAGGCTATATCTGAATCTGGCTGAATTTACCAATGTTAACAACAGTGCCATTAAACCAAAGATTGCTAAGTACGCTGCAGAGTGGGAGGAAACAGGGGTTTAGGGAATGCAAGGAACCTGTGCATCAGATTTGGTAGTCTTGGAATTCTGGTGGAACCGTAAAATTCCTGCATGATGTAGAGTTTCCACAGAGCCGACATTGCCACCGTCCAAAGCTTAACTGTAGTGGTACTGGTGGGAGAGCTTGTTTAACCTCTATTATCTGAAAGCAGTTACACAAGGGACCTCATACAGGAGCGTGTGCGCATAAACACACACACACACACATACACACACACATACACACATGCACAAAACCTGAGAAATCCTGATGCATTACAGTATAGCACTTGCAAATAAATGTGGTCTACTGAGATATGGTCCTTCTAATCCTTATCTAAATTGCAATTAACACTTCACAGCTACAGATATCTGCGCAAAACCCAAGCTGTGTTCTGTTATTTTTTGTTATTGGACGAAAATCAAATCAATCTTCAAATAGGATTGGAATGAAAGAGGCTGATCTCTAATTGCACGAGCAGATAACAATTTCATACTTTCTGCCCAAGTACAGCCATCAGGCTGCAGGAGGAGCAAATAAAGAAATTAGCCAGGAAACAGTGCCACTGTATAACATTTCATTATATTCCTCATCATATGCCAGATAGCGCAGGGCAAATATTTGAAAAATAAACAAACAGTCGTAAGGCCGAAAGAAACGGAGCATTGTGCCTTGTGTGTAGGTCTAGCTTTCTTCAAATAATTTGTCACCCTTGATAGTCACAAAATGAAGTCATGAGGGCTTCATAAGGGAGTGTTTATGAATTTCTTATCAAAATCTCATGTGGCGCCATCCCAATTATCAGGTAAGAACAATCATATTAGAAAACACATCGGCTGTTTAATGTAATTTGCAATTGTTAAAAAAAACAAACAGACGTACAGTAATTCCATTGCAATTAATCTCCAATCTAAACATGGCAGCGCATAGAGAGAGAATAAAATACAGTCTGTGTTAACTGATGCAGGCCTCTTAATCTACCATGACTGAATGCGCTTATCATCTCTGCTACACTTAGCTAAGTTATTTCTTTGTCCAAACATTAAGGGGAAAAAAAATCAATTCAGCTCAGGTTTTCCCACATCTTCATATCACTTCTCATCTGAACTCTATGGAGGTAGAATTTCAATTACCTTGGAGAACTCCCAGCGAGCCAGGATGAACACGGTCCTCCTGGTCACAGCCAGTAATTGTAGAGGGGTCTGCATCTTACATTTGATGATATGGCTTACAAAAATAGATATTCCAGTTATTTGATAAAGGTATAAAAGTCTTCTTACGGACATTGCCACTATTTCTCTGCTCTGTCAAGCAGCACATGAACAACTAATTCTGTTACTTTGTAAATGTAATAATTAACATATTTACAATGCGAAAAAAAATGCTGACTATAATTGTAGCTGCAACAAGGTTCCCCGGGGAGGATAAATGAACTTTGAATATTCACTATTTGGTTGGGGAAAAAAATAATTAGCTTCCCATCTCATTCTCCTCTTTCCCATCAGATCACTCTTTTTAAAAGCATTCCCTTCAGCACAAAACATGAAAACAACATTGAATTTGCTTAAAAATCATTTGCAGCTCTTTAGTTAGGATATTAAATAGCTTCCTGCCTGTATGGAACAAGCAGCATTAGCAGACACGAGCATATTTTGCAGTGAAGTTGCAAATGTACAGTTGGTGCATGCTGTTGCTCTGTGGTTGAAGTGATAATGGGTTATACCCAGCTTATGAGGAGTTCAGATCAGATCACTAAAAGATGGGAAGCATCTACTTTAAATAAATTTACTCCCCCACCCCCCCCACATGCCTCCTTCAAGTTACAGTCACCTCAGTTACCAAAGATTGACTATTGATTCAATTTTCAGAATTATGAGTTTTCATACTGTAAATATCAAAGCACCAAGATGGGATTTGTAGAACTCTACGAATTAAGTAACACCATGCCAGAATGTTATGGATGAATCTATAGCACTGTTGGCCCACATCCTTGTCTGGATGAGCATCAATGAAACCATAAATGGCACTTGGTTTCAGTCTATTCTAAGTTTACTCCTCGACTTGTTTCTGCAATGTGATACCAATGTGCCAAAGCCAACCCTAAAATGCCATTTTATCTTCCATACTTTTATAAATTTTATTTAAAATGTCCTAAATGTCCTAAAGTCTTCAATTCAAGAGTAGCACATCATGGTTAACACTGCTGCCTCACAGTACCAGGAACCCGTGTTCAATTCCGAACCTTGGCTCACGGTCTGTGGAGTTCGCACATTCTCCCTGTGTCTGCCTGGATTCCCTCCAGATGCTCCAGTTTCCTCCCACAGTCCAAAAGACATGCTGGTTAAGTGCACTGACCATGCTAAATTCTCTTTCAGTGTACCCAAACAGATGCCGGAATGTGGCAAAATGGGGATTTTCTCAGTAACATCACTGCAGTGTTAATGTAAGCCCACTTGTGACTGTAATAAATAAACTTTAAAAATATCTATACATTCGCACTTTCTATTTTTAAATACACCCAAATGGAGATAATTAATGAATGACATTGTTCTTGAGCCAAACATAAATATGCAAAAAAGCACATTAAAGACAATGTAGTGAAAAGAAAATTGCAAAATACTCATAACAAATTGGAGAAGATGTTCCAAATCAATCTACGGTTTTAGTTACAGTGATTTCATACAAAAGCAGCATACTGCCATCCACTGGGATTAAGTGTCTTCTCTTTACTGTTATATATTGTGGGCTGAAATCTAGGATGATGCACATTTTCTGCTATTTTAACTCAAAATTCAGAAATAATAAAAAAAACCTGAAACCCAATCAACAAACTCCCATTATGCGTCTCAATCTGATTAGTACCATAATTTCAGAGTATCAAATCACTTACTAAGGACAGTATTTCAAACTGGTTCATCCTTTTTTTCAATGCAGAAAGGTCTGATCAAATGTCAATATATACTAGATGTGACTTAAATACCTCAAGTCACAAGCGCGCTAAACCCTTTCTCGCTTTTGGTCGACAGAAAGTGTGAACTGCCCTATCGTTAACGCCATGAATATGTTAGCAAGTGAATAGCCCTGACCCTGGAGTTAATCCTTTAATCCCTTTGCATCTGTTTGCAACATTTCTGCAATCTTCTTTTTTGACAACTTATTTTTTTACACATTGTTAGCAGTGAACTGGTCTAACGTTTTCAGTTTGTTTCATAGAATTCATTTAATGTCACATTCCTCTTAACATGTTACCAGCAAATCTTGTGTAACACAATAGCTACAATGCTCACTGTCAATCCAATACAGTCGTGTTTAAATAGCAACAAGGCACACAAACAGAAGCTAAGGATGAAATGTCTAAAAGCAGTAGCAGTAATGGGTTAATTACAATAACTCTTCACTATCTTTCCACAATAAAGGGTTGCTTTATCCTGCCAGTTTGGAACTGCCAGATTTATGGAAGCACTTTAAGATGATTTATTCATCTTATGTTGCACTTTCAGTCTCAAAATATATTTATAATTCAGATTGAAAATACATATACTGTAGAATAAATAATATCACAATACATTTACTATCTAATAAAATTTCTGTTTAGCGGTATAAAGAGAAACTACAAGGTTAGTGAAAATGCCAAATATTTATTCCAAAGTAACAAGGATCCTTTTGCTTGAAGCTGAATTCTGCATTACACTCTGGCTTAAAGGTTAGAAAGATGAAACAATTCAAATGGTCTACAGTCAAGAAAAACCTTGCTCTGTGCTTTTCATTTTACAACATTCAAAATGTTTGTGTAGCATTTTACCAAAGGACGTTTTCAAACATGTTACAACAAACGTAACTATGTTGAGAAATAAATCCAGTGACTAATGAACTTAATTCTCTCAAAATTACACACAAATACTGCAATTGTATCAGAATTTAATCAGCTTCTGGCACTGGTGCATATAAATAGTACTCACAAGGAGGATTACACTTCGGAAGGAGGAGAAATAAGATGCCTAGAACAAAGATTTAGTGCTAAGGGAGCGATTGATCACAAAGTGGCTGAGTTACATCAATAGTTGGGAAGTGGATTGAAAGACAGTTTATACTCAGAGTTTGAATTTTTATACACAATATACATGTTAAACCTATTATTTAGACTGGGCTTGTCTTTTTTGGAAGTGTTTCGGGTGTGATGATTGACATTCCTTTGGTTTTCTTCACATTATGTTCTCTGTTTCATCAATGAAAAAATAAAATTCTATCTTGATGTAAAGAATTTGAATGAAACCTTCGGCCCACATTTTGCCGCGACTGGAGAGCTGTATGTAATGCTAAAATCGTTGAAGTGGCCAAAGATTGTTAAGTTCCCGCCCTCCCCCAAAACATGGCACATTGCATTTTGGAAGGGGTGAGAATGCTTCACGTTTTCATGGTTTATGGAGGCAGCTGGCCATTTAAATCAACAGCTGCCTCTACTGAAATGGGACTTGATAAGAGCAGGATTGAACTTTCTGGATTTGTTTAAACAGTCAGAGCGTCCCTTTGGAGAGGTGAGGTGCCCCTTTGGATCTGATCCTGAGACACCTTTGAGGGAGGTGAGGTGCTCTGTGGTAGAGTTCAGGTGACCTTTGGAACTGTTAAAACTCAACTTAAATGTGTGTATAAAGTGCATAAATTAATTGTGGTCAAGCTCATTGGAATTGTCAATAGACAGTCCAAAATCAACTGTCAAAACTGTCAGAAGCACCTGTTTAAGGGAGCTGTCAAACTGTCAAAGCATCTAAAATTCTGTTCTTTAAATCTGTATAGGAAATGTCTGGAGCTTACAAAAATGATTGCTTGTTTGGACTCCATGCACCCTGGACATTCTCTCTTCCCCATCTTCTGTCAGGAAAAAGACACAAAGGCTGAGGTCACGCACTAACCGATGCAAGAGCAGCTTCTTCCCTGCTGCCATCAGACTTTTGAATGGAACTACTTTATATTAAGTTAATCTTTCTCTACACCCTAGCTATGACTTTAACAACACATTCTGCATTCTCTCCTTTCCTTCTCTATGTATGGTATGCTTTGTATAGCACATAAGAAACAATACTTTACACTGTATACTAATACATGTGACAATAATAAATCAAATCAAAAAACCTATCTATTGACATATGCCTGAGGGCATCATTATTGGATAAGAGCTGCATAACTGATTTTGCAACCATCCATTATCACAGTAGGGTGCCTGCTATTTCAGTTTGATTGACAGCTATAATTGGTTCTGAACTTTTTGTTATGGAACCATGAATTCCAATGTTTGTTGTTATAAGTGATTCTGTATTTGAATAAAATGTTTGTTGTTATGAGGCTTTATGTGGTTGAAGGTACATAAATGTACTAAACGTGCTTTTATGAATGAGTGTTTTTTGGTATAGTGAAGTTTGCAATGGACACTTAGAAGTTTACTTTATTGAACATTATTTTATCTAAACTCTGCATGGGTCCTGAGTTCTGCCTGTGGTGGGCAAGTTGGTATGGTATGTGTAAGGATCCTGGGACTGAGCGGAGGAGGTATAAAGGGCCATGTGGGGTGGTTGAAAGGGAACTGGTTGGCATAGGGACTTTAAAGTTTATTTATTAGTATCTCAAGCAGATTTACATTAACACTGCAATGAAATTACTGTAAAAATCTGCTAGTTGCTGCACTCCGGTGCCTGTTTGGGTACCTTGAGGGAGAATTTATCATGGCCAAAGTACCTAACTTTCAGACTGTAGGAGGAAATTGGAGAACCCGGAGGAAACCCATGCAGGCATGCAGAGAACTTGCAGACTCCGCACAGATAGTGACTCAAACCAGGAATCAAACCTGGTTTCCTGGCGTTGTGAGGCAGCAATGCTAACCACTATGCCACTATACGAGAAGAGTTATATTGCCAAATAGAAGTTGGCAAGAATATGCAAATGTGGATAGAATGTGAGCTGCCAGTGAAGATGGGTCTGGAGCAGGCTGAAGCATAAAACAGGTCCCAATGAGGCAAGAAAGGAATGCAGAGGAAACTGCAATCGTGACATCTGACCTGAATCAGCAGATAAAGTTTTTTGAAGAGACCAATTAACCTTCTCAACTTTTTTGAATGTATTATATCACAATATTTTACTATTGTAATGTGAGGTGTTCAAAAGTGAAGCATAAAGTAAAGTTGCATTAGGTTACCTAGTGCAAAGTAAAGATTAATTTTAGGTAGTATTCATATAGTCACTGACATTTTAACTGGTTTCAAATGACTACTTACTTCAACCTGTGTTCCCACCAACAGTCTATAACCGCTATTACATATTCACAGGAGTCAGTTGTCTATCGGTGCAAATCTACGTAAGAAGATATCAACTATTTTTAATAATCAACCATTTCTTAACTGTGCTTTCTTCAAGCAAAATTTAAACAAGGCACAAAGTTAATTCTGGATATCCATCAATGGGATCTCAACTTTCAGCACCTAACAGCAGAGCTGTGGTAGTGAACATCTAAAAATCTGCTGGAGGAAATGATATAATATGGCATACACACGCAGATAAGCACTGATGTTTCTCCCTTAATGATATGCTTCAGTCTATTAAATTTAAGGCAGTTATTTATTGATCAATGTGACTTATACAATGTACTTAGTAATATCACAACAAGTAGGCTAGATACTAAATAACAACAATATGCACAGGTATCTTTGAGAAGGCTCGGCCGCATGATGCCCTTTGAACTTTGAGCCCTAGGTGTAATGGGATGAAAGTCTCCTCTTTTAGCTGGCTGTATGAATGCTAAGTAAAGAAACAGTTTCAACACATTTCCTGGTATCCACAAGTCAACAGCCCAATTTGCGCATAATTCAACACAAATTGCCACTATTACCAACTTCACTGAGATAAGACTTGGCTGGGAATAAAAAGAAAGAAAATTTCACTGACTGATTAAGAGACATTTTCTCAGAGAGAGGTTAAAGTAAAGAAAGTGTCACTCTGCATTTGTATACAGAGGTAGGAGTAATCCTGCCATCACAATCCCACAACCGTCACAGGCTGCTCAAGTTTTCCCAAAGTAAGGCCCTATTTTGTGCCAGAGGCAGATCTATTGTCCCCAACGGCAGGCCTGCCTCGGCTGCCACCTTTCTTTTCATGAGTTCCAATGATCCCTTACAGGGATTAGCCTCAGTTGTCAACACGTAAAAATGCAGCTATGAGTCTCCGGAGCCCTGTGAGAGAAGTATCATCAAAATCAATATCTTCCCAAAATTCGGCCGTTCCTTTGAGTTATCCCCGTGTTGCTTTCCCTTCCTTGCTATCTCCTTCCATGTTAATGCCTATGACATCTTTCAGTCTCTAAAATTTCTCTAATATAACTTTCAAGAGGTTCCCACGACTTTTGTCCTGCCTCTGTGGTTGTTCTCATTTCTTCTCACTTGGTGGGGTTCCAGATGGCTTTGAAGGCCACCTGCCTCAATGAAAATCCACAATGTTCCAACCTTAAGCAAGTTTCCTGTCCCACGCCTTTTGCTGCGCTCCTCCTCAAAATGTCCACAAGCGGCCATGGAATTTGGATTCTGCCAACACCGCCTGGCCATGAACACAGGTATGAACATCCATGCCATTGTACTTGCCCTTGGAGTGCTCAAATATGTGGAAAATAAAATGTGTTTCATTGCATCAACACTGATATGATTCATCTCAATAATAAGGATAACATATTTGGAGTGTACACATAATCAATCTGTACAGATGAGCAATACTTGGTTTATGACCCAGGGCTAAAGCCTCACAAAGAAAACAATGGAGGGCTCATGGTGATAGAAACTGGTATGGGCTGCGCTCAACGTTTCAATGTAAAACAAACACACAATATTCTAACTTAGCAGTTGTATGGTCTGCACCCGATCTGCACTGATGTTGGTCCATTGCAAAACGAATAAACCCAAGCTTGTGCCAAGTATAGGCCATCGTTATTGGTGGTCTCTCGATATCTACTCAGGGTTATAGCTTTCTGCGATGGGTCTTCATGTAAATGAACAGGCTGATTCTCAACCCACAGATCTTTGAGTACAAGAGGCAGGGTGTCCCTATGAGGCAGTGAGATCCGGAGTGCTGCATTTGCTTCCCTTTCTTTCCGTCACTGTCACAGCTTTGCCTTATCATTAAGATGCTGTGACTCAAAGTGTGATGCAGCTTGCACAAGTAGTCACCGTTCTGGTTGGCAGATTGGCAGCAATTCAAGGAGAGTTTCAGAGTGCCTTTTTGGCATTTTTCTTCCTCCCCTGGAGTGTTGACCATTTGAGATTGACAAAACAGGAACTGGCAGGGGTGCTTTTTGGTCACTTGGATAATGTCCAGCCCATCAAAGTTGATTTTGTAGGAGTTTTGCCTTAATGCTTGTGGAAATGGCTCTAAGAAGGACACTAGTATTTGTTCGCCAAACCCTACCACTGAATTCAGAGAATGCAGCGCAGACATTGCTAAGGGAGTTTCTCCTAAGCTCATGTGTCACTGATATACAATTAAGGTCTTACTGTAATAACAAGGACTGTGCTGATGAGAACTGCTCTGTGCATTATGATTTCTCTGACTTGTAAAGGGCTTTGTTGTCAAACACTTACTGCTTTAGTTTGTAGCTGGCACAGTGTTGGATCTCTTCATCAATGGTGGCCTTTTGGCAGGTCTGGCTGGAAAACTGAGATGTGCTCAACATATTCCAGAGTCTCCTTTACAAAATCTCAGGCGTGGAATTTTGGGCTGATCAGCTGTGGGTTGATATAAGTTTGGGTTCAGTGACGTTCAGTATAAGCCAAGTTTCTTGTAACCAGAACTGAAGCAACCAAGAGGATTTAATGTTACTTAGTCCCACTTCATACAGGCAGTTAATTAGGGATCAAACATTTATTAAGGCACCTCTTTGACAAACTAGTTCCATGTTTTACCCTGTCAGGATCTGTTAGTGATCCCAATGATCACCAAGCAAAGGTATGTATGTGTTCAAAATTTGTTTTTCATTTTTCTGCAGAGGCATCTCACCCACTGGCCCCACCCTCCCTCCTATCCAACCCTAACTCACTTCAACTCCCTGAAGAGATTACCCAAGGGCTATTGTTGGCAGGGCAATTGAAGCTAAGTCAGTCTCTCAGGCAAAGGGATAACTTGCTGGTGGTAGTACAAAAGTGGCAAGGAGCAATTTCCATAGATCCTAAGATCTCCCTGTTTGGGTCACACCGAATCCACAGCACTAAGTCTGGGCACAAGAACAGGCCCAGATTAATATCTACCTTGTGACATGACATCCTACTGCTAAACAGCAACTACTGCCTGCTAATATTGCAGGCTGCTGCCTAGGGTCTGCCTCGAGCAATTGAAAATGTTTCTCATTTAGAAAATAAATGCATCTCTTGGGCACAATAAGATTACATTGGCTGAAAATTGTTGGCTGCAGTTGGTAAATTATTCCCCTTGGTTTATGGAAGTGACCTCAAGTATGCAGTAATGCCCTCACTCTTTGGCACTGAATGTTATAACTATCTTGGTGTTTCTCGTAATCTTTGGGTCAATCGTCAATGGTCTCCCAAATTACAGACAATATTTGTAAGGCCAACAGAGATTTAGGCTTGCCCAAACAAAGAGTGTAACAGGTTTAGAAAGTGCATAATGTACTCGTAACATAGCAGGAGTCAAGCATTCCTACATTTGTCTTCAATGTTTAGCCCAATGAGTTATCCATTAAAAACAGAATTATGTCATGCCTTCCCAAATTTTGACTTCAAGTAAAAAGCGGCATTCAAAATATTTCTGAATTGATCAGTTAACTCTAGGTTGCCAATTAAATATAACAAATGTTCCCTCAAAAGTTTATTTAAAAATATAAGTGCTCTGACCAATTTATGACTTCAAAGCAAAGTTACTTGATCAAATGTTAAATCCTTTGCATAATGAATCAGGTTTTTCTATGTGGGCACTCCAAGGAAAATTGGCCATTCCAGAGAAAGAAATGGAGTTTAGGGTGGAAAGAAAATCTTAGCCTGTATAGAATATGTATCAGGACAAGTTACAGATATCATTGCAGCTAACAGAACAGCTCCAAACCTTTTCTTTCCTAGGGTTAAGCTGCTGACATGATTTTGTCATGATCGCACAAGCTAAGTTTGAAAAAAAAACAGACAATACAACTTTGAAAAAATAAATACAAACCTTCATGGGTTAAGATTAATACTCCCAATTTATTTAAAATTCATTTGTTAGTGTCACAAGTAGACTTACATTCACACTTAAATATAGTTACAATGAAAATCCCCTAGGCGCCTCTTCGGATATACTGAGGGAGAATTTAGTAAGGCCCATTCGCCTAACCAGCATCTCCTTCAAATTGTGGGAGGAAACCAGAACACATGGAAGAAACCCATGCAGATCTGAAGAGAATGTGCAGACTTTGCACAGGCAATGATCCGAGCCGGGAATCGAACCCAAGTCCTTGCGATGGTGAGGCAGCAGTGTTAACCGCTGTATCATTGCGCCACACCTTTCATTGTACATTGCAATACATATAGAAAGGATGCTGCATAAGTAGGTTCAAGCACTTCCAATGAACCAGAATTAGAGGTCTATGGGCTGAAAATCAAGTTGCAAGTATAAAAACAAATCAGAAAAGTCATTCTGTAGCTCTGAATGAAAGTCTAGTTTTATTTTTGCAACTCTGCTTGCAATATTAAATAGGCATTTCTCTGTACACCACAGAGTTTGTTTGTATCATCGCATAACAATGTGTACCGAATGGGCCAGTGCGCAAGATCACAGGATGAAGCAGTTTGGCAACACATTGACTGCTCTCTTAAGAATGAGAGAACTCTGGATAAAGATCAAACAGATCCTAAGTAACCCTAATTCCCCACAACAATAAAGATTATTGCACTTGACTCTTTCTCAATGAAAAACAACACTCAAATTCTAACTTTTTCTGTTAATCCCACTAAAAGGCTGTCAATTCATCTCTCGCAACGGAACAATGCAAAGCATTCAAATAATTACCTAAGTCCCTCCCACTGAATGAATGTTCTCCAAGAAAATACCACTAAAGTTTTTTGCATGGTTCTCCAACCTTAACTTTGCATGTTTCAAATCACTTATAGAGGCCTACTTCATAAAGGGAGGCTTGGAAAGGATCGCACGTAAGAGCCAGAGAAAACAGTTTAAAATCATTCTTGGACAACAATCAGATTTAAAAGTATTGCAGTAAATCGATATTCCTAATATTACTGAATTCAAGAAATTTAACATCAGTACAAAGGCTCTATTATGAGTCTTTCACTAATTTCTTTATTACAGGAAGTATTATAATTAAGTATAATGCAATATTGTTAAATGCTCAGTTCAAAAGAAAGAACTTGCATTTATGCCAAATACAGAAATCTCTGGAAAAAAGAGGGTAGAGGTTATAAGGTCTTTCAGAAAAACTGGAAACCAGGACTGAAATAAAAGGGCCAAATTATACCAGAAAAATGGCAGTGTGTTATTTCCGGCAAGAAAAAAGCCAGTTTTCTCTCCAGATTTTGCAGCACCTTGTCAACAAAACATCAGAGGGGGGATATTTCATCTGTCATACGGTGGCGGGGTGGCGGGGGGGGGGGGGGGGGGGGGGGGGGGGGGTGGTGGTGGTGGCGGGGGGGACCCTCAACATGCCGGCAAAACCTGGCTGCACAGAAATGGGACACCATCTTGAACGGGCACCTATTTGGATATAGCTCGGCACAACATTAAGGGCCGAAGGGTCTGTGACTGTGTTGTACTGTTCTATATAAGTACATCTGAGTAAACCTCCCCATCAGCCCACCGCGGAGGTCTATAGCCCCCCATCCCTTGTTGCCGTCGTTACTTCTCTACCACCCACCATCTCCCCCATGCCAGTCCCCGCATCCCTCATCATTGGCCTCTTCCCTCCCCCACCCCAATCATAGGACTCTTACCCCCCACTACTCCCCCGATCATCACCCTGGCTCCTCCTCCACTCCTACTCCCCACAGCCTGTGCTCGCACGGACAGCAAGCGTGGGCCCAAGACCACACTCAAGCAGTCTTTCCTCAGAATTATCATTGTTGCCTGTTGCAGAGTAGGTAAGTATTTTATCTTTGTCACTGGCAGTTTTTAACTGGGTCTCTCTCTCTCTCATTTTAGCTCATTCTGACCTGAAGGTGTTGATTTATACCCAGCCATAAGTCACCCTCTGCTACTTCAGACAAATACCTTTTGTCAACATGTTACGCAGGACAACAAGTGCTGCCAAGCCATGCTTGGCATTGCATCTGAGTCCAATCTTGTCCTCATCCACCATCCAAAAATGTGAACTTTGTAGATATCAGATCAAGAACACTGTTCTATTTTTATTGGGTCTTCAAACTCACTGGTTTTCACAAGTCCTACAATTTTATTTTTGGCTTTCAACTGCCCGTGCAATACCAGTCCTAGGCAACACAGCATCATGCATGCAACATACCAGCTCCTGCTGGAAAATGCACATGTTCACTCAGCCTTTGAGGACAAGTAGGACCAGCCCTTGATTTTGCTTGCTTTTAGTTCCTAGTTGTAACTTAAATCAGCAAACAATTTTGTTTCCAAGGAACGACAGTCACAGTCAGATTGCCACCCTACTCCTACTTCCTTATTTTGGAATGCTGCTGTACCTTTCTCACTGAAGAGACTAAGGAAATTTAGCATGTCCGTTGCAATCTCACCTAATTCTACAGATGCAGCAGACAAAGCATTCTTTCTAGTTGTATATAGCTTGATATGGCTCCTGCTCTATCCAAGACCGTAAGAAACTGCAAAGGGTCGTGAATGTTGCCCAGTCCATCATGCAAACCACCTCTCATCCGTTGACATTGTCTACACTTTCTGCTGCCTTGGAAAAGCAGCTAGCGTAATCAAGGACCCCAAACACCCCGGACATTGTCTCTTTCACCTCCTTCCTTCGGGAAAAGATACTAAAGTCTGAGATCACGTACTGACTCAAAAACAGCTTCTTCCCTGCTGCCAACAGATTTGTGAGTGGATCTACCTCGCATCAAGTTGCTCTTTCTCTACACCTTGTCTATGACTGTAACACTACATTCTCTACTCTCTCTTTTCCTTCCCTATGTACAATATGCTTTGTCTTTGCAGCGCCCAAGAAACAATACTTTTCACTTTATACTAATACATGTGACAATAATAAATCAAATCAAATCAAACCCAACTTTCTAACTCAGGCTGGGTTTGAGAAGTGCAGTACAGCTGCACAGGAATCCTCTCAGGTGAGGGCAGTAGAATAGAGAGAAATGAGGGCACACCAGCTTTGTTACAATACTAGATGCCATGAAGCAAATAAGTTTAAAGATTGTTAGTTCGAGAAGATAGGGAGAGGTTTGTGGGTAAGGGAAGTGGGAGGTGGATAGGAGGAAGGTCAGTCAGTCCATTGGAGGGAGGGGTGTCAGGTGGTGAGGGTATCATTGTAGGTCAGGAAGGTAGTCAGGCGAAGTGGGGGTGTAGTTGGGTAACTGGGGGGTGCACTCGGAAGGACTGGCAAGGGGTCAAGGGTTCAGTACTATCATTACCCAGGATCTCAGAAGTAATTTTAATTGTTCTAACCTTTCCTAGGTGACTATCCTTGTAAGACCGTCAGAACCACCTGAAATTGATTTAAATCCAAAGGCAGTGCCAAATGAGTGTGAAAACGGGAGAGAATCATGCCGATCTTTTGGGCAAGCTTCCAACTGCAATTAGGAAAGAAAATGCCAAATGTGATTCGCACCAGTAGGAGGAGGGATGGAGCCTGTTCTTGCTGGGAAGCCATCTGCTAAGCTTTAGGGGTGCCACTGTGCAGACACTCCAATCTCCCAGTGCACTGGGAGAGCTCCTTACCAGGACAAGCCAGTAAAATCGCCCTCCTTTTGTTCCAGATGGTTCCATAAAACAAAAGACGTAGGAATACAAATAGGCCATTCGGCACATTGAATCTGCTCCATCATTCAACAAGATCATGGCCAATATAAACCTCCACTTTCCCACCTTATCCCCATAATCCTTGATTCCCTTATTGATTAAAAATCTCTCTCAGTCTTGAGCATACTTCCCCGTGGAGATTTATTGCGCAACAGAGATTGGATAATTGTTGTGCAGTCCTTTGGAAGGGTCCCCCAGAACATCTTTGGTGTCCTCCCTGAGAACGATGCCCAAGAGATGGGAAATTATGAACCATTATCTATTACAAGAATTCTAGTGATAATACTCAAAATTAAGTGAATTAAGTTTCTCAACAGCATTTAACATTTTTAGTCAACTGTATGATTATATTTACCTGTCCTCTACAGAATCAAAAGCTGCTAAAATTGACAGCCAGTTGGTAAGTATTTTTGCTAATATCCACACAACAAATTATTGTTTCTTATTGTCTCCATTCTATTGTCTACAGGACCTATCTCTCTCGAAAATAAAAGCAAGTGAATAATTCTTATTAGTTACACAATTTTTACATGTGTCTGTATACATGTCTGCTTCGATATATGTATGCAAATATTACACTTAAATCTGTTATTCTTTTCAGATAGATTCTACCATTGCTTCATAATCAGTAAACTATTATTAACCCCAGAGTTAACAGAAGTTTGATGTTTGAAGCTGCAGTTACACTGCCATTCTTTAGTATGAAATTCCTCTGCACCAGCCAGTGGTTGGGTGGCTTTTGTTGGTGCCACAGTGGAAGTTCTGCCTGTTCCCAGTCTGTTAGCTCCAGCTGCCTCCTGTTATGTGCCAACTTGCATGAAAGAGGGGAAGCCTATCTGAGTTTGGTGCAATCGTTTAGGTGTTGTGACTGGCATGGTTGACACCATGGCAGTGTATGCAGTTGGTTTGAGCAGTGGCCCATAGAGTTTTTCAGCAGTGCAGTCGTGGTGCATTGTGTAGTGTGTGAGACATTGAGATAGCTGATGCAATATGGTATTTCAAGATGCATGTACTGACCCCGACCGGTCTTGCGAAGTCATTGAACTTGCAGCATTGTATCCAGGTCCTCGGGGCTACACACAGCCACAAAGAGTTGCACCCACTGTCAACTGCTTGTTCGCGGGGCCATGGGGCACACAATGTGCACAGATAACATCTCACATTCTTTGTACTACCTTACCCTCCAGTGCAGTGCCATGATGTGCCATAATTCGGTGTTCCATTTTCTCACGCTCTATTCCAATTAGCTCCAGTGCTTTCCTCAACCAGAATGCATCTTAGTGCTCACTTTTCATGATCTCTCAGATGGCCAGCCATTTAGCAGCAGGCTTAGCGCTGGTTGCACATGACAATGACTTCGACGGGCAGGTAGCACTATGTTTAGGGTAGGATGAGGAGAGGAAGGAGGGGGCTGGTTGTTGATTGGAGGTTGCGGGAGAGGATGGAGGGAGGTCCACAGCAAAAGGAGTGACATTCGGTGGCTCCCTTCATGCTAACACTGGGCCCCTAGCTCAGGCACTAAGTGCCTGACAACAAGGGATGCTGCTACCCTCACAAACCCTTCACTAGGGAAGCATAACAAGCAAACATGACACCTCTGCACATGGCCAATTTCCTGTCTGCAGTTAAGTGGAATTGAGGTCCTTCAACGCCTGTGCTTAATAAGAGCAGAGGTGGGAAGGGTAGCAAGGTCCCGATAGAATCATTGAATCTCCACAGTGCTGAAGCAGCTTTTCAGCCCATCGAGTCTGCACTGACTACTCGACATATTTACCCCGCTAATCCCACAGACACTGGGGGACTACAATGAGGATAATCCCATTGTAGCTTCTCCTAGTACAGCACAGTGGTTAGTACTGCTGTCTCATAGCTCCAGGGATCTGTGTTCAATTCTTTCTGTGACTGCGTGGGTTTCCTCCAGGTGCTCCAGTTTTCTCCAACAGTCCAAAGATGTGCGGGTTAGGTTGATTGGCCATGCTAAATTAACCATAGTGTCAGGGGATTAACAAGGTAAATATGTGGGGTTACCAGAATAGGGCCTGGGTGGGACTGTGGTTGATGCAGACTTGATGGGCTAAATGACCTTCTTCTGCACTGTAGGGATTCTATTCTATCCTATGATAGTTTGTGGCTCTGGTATCTGTATTGTGTGGTACACAGATCATCAGAAATTTAAAAGGTGGAAGATGGATCAGTGTATCTTTTCCTACTTTTCATTTATGTTTGTCTGACTATTTCCACTAAAGCACAGAAGGCTTAGAGAAAATTTAATATCAGCTTTTAAAACTATGAATGGTTTGAGGGAGGAGGGAAGTACTATTTAGCCAGGTAAAAAGGGATCAACAGTTTGGAATTATGAGCAAGAAAGCAACAGAAAAGACTTGGGGGTAAGTTCACTACTGTTCGATTTACGACAATATGCTTTGCCATAGCGAATGATTGAGACAGATTATTGCATCCTTTAAGGAAAGATTAGCTAAATGTTCGAAGTGGAAGATTATATAGGGTTATGGAAAGACAGTAAAGTTCATGCAGTTGGTTTGAGATTGCTGAAGCCAATACTTGGGGTGAAATGGCTCTGGGTCACTCTACCTTAGCAGCACCATGCAGACTTTGATAGATTTCCCTGAGCAAACCACAGTAGTGTTCGCTTTCTACGCAGCCCACCCTTCACTGAAACAGCCTTGCTGGAACAATGTTCTCCCCCATTATTTTGTACAAGTTCAAACACAACTAATATATTCTTTTTAATGGAACATACTGAAAACTTCAGATTTTTCACCTTTACTATTTTCATCCTTTTGCTTTTTAATTGGCTTAAAAATATTTGTGGAGACTTACAATTTTGAAGATTTTTTTGTAATTTCAAAGATGAACACTCGGGGAAAAAATAAGGAGCGACTACATAATCTCGCGCTAATCATAACTGAAAATGACCTCTGAGCATGTACTGTTAAATTATAACCTGCGCCACACACTGTATCAAAGTGCAACACAATGTTAATTTATTGGCCTAGAAAATGCCATCTGCCAAATTTAATCATACTGACAAGATGGAGGTAGGCAGGGCACAGTAGAAACAACACAAAAGACAAACTGTCAAAATAACTGGGGTGGATTGATGGAACTTCAGCCTTGTCAATGATTATTGACCTCAAGAATAGAACATGGCTGCTGTGACTGAGAGAACGTGAAAAGCAGACCTGATGCCACCCTTTATGAAAAACAGAAAAAATAGTATCATTGCTTTGCTGTTTAAAATATCTGAAGTCAAATAACATTGACTGGTACATTAAAAGTTGCAATGAGTCATAGATCACAGAGTCTCTACAGTGCAGAAGGAGGCCATTTGGCCCATCAAGTCTGCATTGACCACAATCCCATCCAGACCCTATTCCCCTAACCCCATATATTTACCCTGTTAATCCCCCCCCCCCACTCCTCCAGAACCAGGGTCAATTTAGCATGGTCAATCAACGTAACCCACACATTTTTGTAGTGTGGGAGGAAACCCTTGCAGACATAGAGAGAATGTGCAAACTCCACATAGTGACCCGGGGCTGTGAGGCAGCAGCGCTAACCTCTTGTGCCACCGTATTGCCTCTTCAGGGGCCTTAGAGGTTTTTCTAGACTTTAAAGTTCAGTTTCACAACTTTACTTGAAAAATCCATCATTTTTATCCCATTTTGCCACAGAGGTCACCTATCACTCAAGCTGTGGGCTGCAGATCTTATAGTTGGTGAGATGGGGAAGTACTCCTCCAACATCATTCACAAAGCTTTTTTCATAGTTTATGTTACCTTCCTTAGTCCAGTTCCAAAATTCTATATAATATTTAATATACCTTCCCTCTATGTTTATACATGAGTAAGCCATTGATTGAGCAGATTTGCTTGTGGGATTCTCTGTCACTGTAAATGAAGATATGTTTATAGACAGCACTTCTGTTACAATACAATGCTGTAACATCTGGTGGAATATATATTATTTCCTGACATAAGATGAAGTAAATTCAAACAGATGTGGAGGATTTACCCAACAACAGGGTAGTAGCGTTATTCTACAGCATTGAATTCCTAATTCAGAATGAGTTCAGATTTACTCTAGAGGTTTGGGTCACTTGTACAACATTAGGGAACACAAATATTTGTAGAAACACTTCTGTATGTGTCTCCTCCACTCGAAGAGGACCAACTTAAGGTCAGGTTCTTGTTCAAAATACTTTCAAGCACAAAATCAGAACTCAATTTCTCAGTTTCTAACCTAAGCAGGTCATATAGGTCGAGTGCGATAATTCAACTGTGCAAGTTTACAGCATAGAAACAGAAGCCTTGGCATATCTCGCCTGTATCAAACCTCCTTCATAATGATCCAAAGCTAATTCCACTCTGTCCAAAGTACCAAGAGAGCTGGATTCCCTCTTTAAAGAATAGAGGGCATTTTAACCTAATCGTCCAGCAATGAAACTGAAGGGTTCATGTCGAATACCCCTCCTGATTCCTCTTTCTATTGAGAATTGTTCCAGTCCCAAGCAGGTTAGAGTTAAGCTAACACTAGGGACTTTGCGTAGCAGATGAATCAAAGCTGAGCTAGTGGGGAAGCTTGTCTTAATTTTTTTCCCTTTGCCACCCAATAGAACTATTGAGAGCATGGAGCGGCATGGAGCAGAGAAAAATGAAAAGTAAACAAAACTGCGTGAAAAAAATCAAAATTTATATTGTCTGTTGAATGACACAAGCTGTGCCATTCTGTTGATGCACAATTAAAGGAGCATTTAGTGAGGGGCAAACTCATTCCTCAAACATTCTGGTATTTGATCGACGATGATGATTTGATAAGATGAAGCTTTTGTGTGCAACAATGATTTTCCATTAAAGATGTTTCCGGTATGAAGCTGTACCTGAAAGCTGCAGAAAGTGCATTGATACAGCAAATTTTCTGACTGCTTCCATTGTAAAGTTAGACACCCCAAGTGTAACTTCTAAAAGGCTATCATTACATCTGACATCACCTTTCTTACTGTATATTTAGAGGCATGGACTGTGCATCCAAGACAGAGCCAGTTATTATTACACACTTGTTTTGGAAGGTGAGATGCTTCAGATGCTCTTCATTCTTTTTATTTAGTTGTGACTTCAGTTGGCAAATGTGTTATCATGGAAAGGGCTGCGCGAATAAGCACCTCTGAAGAAATGCAGCACATGCTGAATGCTGACCTTTAGAAGCACAATAAAGTTGCAGTAACCCAATCCGAGAGGCCAGGTGCACCAGATATATAGGGTTTCTGCTTGGCTCTCAGCTGTTCTGAATTTATATGGGGGGTAGGAAAATGGTACTGCATCCATGAGGAATTGTCTCCTGCTAATCAACACAGTGACACTTCACCGAATAGTGTTGGGCTGCGAACGCCACTTCAGAATTTAAAAAAAAGAGAGGCCCCTTAGGGAATGAGTCAAGTCATTACTACCAGGACATCTTCGGACAAAGCAGCAAAATTTAAAAAATCTTGAGAAACATGCAAAACAATTGGAATGCAGAGTTAGAAGGACAATGCCTGCACAAGCACATTTAAATCAAAAACAAAATCTTGGATGCACAATCCCACTGGAGTCTATAAGCTTCGAAATCACACTGCCATTCTATGACAATTTAATCATCAAATCTTTTTTCAGTGTTATTTGGAGATGTTCAGGTAACAAAGCCCAGTCAATATCTCATTCAGGTGAAGCTTCGGAAAAAGCCTAACAAACCTGGGCTGGCGGCCAAGCCTTTTGAAAGTGCAACAGTGACTGAGGCTCACTTAACTGAGCAAAGATTTGCTCTGTTCAGCGGAGGAACTTGACTACAGCAGAACCAGTACTGACAGCGAGGGTGCAGACCTGAATTCTAACAACGCGGTATCCAGTCTGTGTGCAGGCAACTGGAACTGGCACTCACACTGCATGCAAAGGGCCACAGCCTTGCTCCTCTTCAGGCTCAGCTTGTTCTGAAGGCTAACATCAAGCAATTAGTATAATTAATCTGAGACAATGAGATGTGTTACCACTTATCAAATTGATTGTTCCTCCATCAAAACAAACTGAAGAAGCTTCTTCCTGTAAGGTACTGTATAATTTCACAAGATGATTCAAAATGTCATGTTGCTGCAAGCCAATTAGAAGCACAATCACTATCTGCGGAATACATGATTTAGATTGGTTTAGCCATTCTGCTTAGCGCATTAATAGAAGTAGTTTTATGTCTTGCAGCATTAAAGGAAACAACAAATCTGAGGCCACAATATGTTCACGTGGTGCACGGCTTTCCAGGCATATTTTAAACAGCACCAATAACCAAATTCTCATGTCAGATCTAAATGATTCAACACTCAGCATAGGCTCAATGGACTGAATGGCCACCACGTGTGCTGTAACCATTCAATGACTCTAATAGTGAAGGATCATAGAACAGAATCATAGTATCCTTACAGTGCAGAAGGAAGTAATTCGGCCCATCGAGCCTGCATTGACAACAATCCCACCCATTCCCCCAACTCCATGTATTTATGCCACTATTCCCCCGACAGTAAGGGCCAATTTAGTATGGTCAATCAACTTAACCTGCACATATTTCAGACTGTGAAGGGAAACCGGAGCACCCAGAGGAAACCCACTCATACACAGGGAGAACGTGCAAAGTCCAGGTGGAGAGTGAGGCGAGGCCGGGATTGAATCCGGATCCCCTAGCGCTGTCAGACAGCAGTGCTCAGCGCTGTGTCACCGTGCTGCCCCAGAGTCTGAATATTTTACACCTCTCCGCTCCATGACCCACTTCCTAGTTACGATCCAAACAGAAATGTTCACATGTTCCACATTGCAATTGTTAATGGTTTATTCCCCTAATTCCATTAAATATTAGACTGACAACAAATTTAACTTCAGTTCAAATGGGCTCCAAACAGCCTCAATTCAAAGGCACCAAGGAAATTAATAAAGATCTCCCAGTTATGTATTCATAACTTATTCATTTAGATTCAATATGCTCAATCGACATCATATAAACTCTGAAGAGAATGGCATCTAGATTTCACCCTCCGGAAAGGAAATATTGAAATAATTTTAAGCCTCACGAGTGGCTTGGAATGGATTCACACAAACCCAAATAAGGAAATGCACTCTTGAAACAAAACTAGTGTGCGGCATGTAGTCTCCAATACTGTGGCTGAAAGGCTCTGCAAGGACCCATCACTTCAAATGCCTGCATCATACACGCTCTTAATTGTCTACTGTAAAGTGGGAGAGAGAAGCCGACACCATAATTCAGCCTGACTTCGGGCACAGTGGCTAGCACTGCTGCCTCACAATCCCAGGGACCCAGGTTCGATTCCCGGCCTTGGGTCACTGTCTGTGCAGAGTTTGCACATTCTCCCCACGTCAGCCTAGATTTTCTCTGGGTGCTCTAATTTCCTCCCACAATCCGGAAGACGTGCTGGTTAGGTGCATTGGCTATGCTAAATTCTCCCTATGTGTACCAAACAAGCGCCGGGAGTGTGACAACGAGGGGATTTCACAGTAACTTATATTAATACGGTTAATGCAAACCTACTTGTGACAAATAACTGAACTTTATTTTAATCCAATCCTCTCTGCAGCCGTCATTTAGAAGCTCGCGTAAAGTTGATGCTTTCCGTGTTACCAGTAAAGTGCATACACTGAGTTTTCTTGCTGTGTTCTCAGTTCATGCCAAGGGACTGCGAGGTGTTAAGTTCCACGGACTTTCTTTCTAGAAAATCCAAGGGTCTGTTGATATTTAGCCGCAGAGATCAA
The DNA here is from genome assembly GCA_024679065.1 of Sphyrna mokarran. NCBI lineage: Eukaryota > Metazoa > Chordata > Chondrichthyes > Carcharhiniformes > Carcharhinidae > Sphyrna > Sphyrna mokarran. The sequence goes on from JAGIQG010000012.1 coordinate 54,656,567, forward strand.
ACACCACTCATGCAGGACATAGAGAGAAAATGAAAAGACATGAAGTGAACAGCGCCAGCAGACACACTGTTCAGTTTCAGTCAGACATAGCCCACTGCCACTGCCACCACCTTTCACAAAGCTAGACATCTCTTTATGTCAGAACAAATTGGGCATTCTTCAAATCATTTTTTTTTCTCTCTTCTCTCTCTTTCCCGATGACATAGGGATTCAAAGCAGGGAACAGAGCGCGGAAATGACTGTGAAAAGACAGGTCACTTCGCGGGGAAATCGCGGGATTGTTCATTACACCACAGCGATATCCTGAACTGGCAATGATCACTACTCAGCTGCGGAACAAGACAGTTTATTAAGCGGGCATGGCTGGTCATCTCACTGCCTAAAGGGATCACCATTTCACATGTGTAAATATCAAAAATAACTCCCCAACGTGAAATATCTAAGTGCCAGTGGCAGCGCACGGCACTATTAAATTTAAAAGGAAAAGCTCACATCTTCAGAAGGACCAGTGTACCCTCAGAATAAAAAAAAGATTCTCTCACTGGGGAAGGGGGAGGGTAGAAATCCCGAGGGGGGATTTTCTACTTGCACAGCATACTGTCAGAACTCACATGTAACTGTAGCACTGATGAAAGAGCAGTCACTGTCACCAGCCACGCTAAAATACCCACTTGTTTTAACAGCCACATTTGCACCTGTGCATAGACCACAGATGTCCAATTGGTTTTCAACAATCCAAGCTTTTTTTTTCAATACCCTTGCTCGTTTTAACAATATCTCCAAAATGTTTTTCAGATCCTTTGCTTAATTCAATAAGAATATGATTTTTACAACTTATTTTTATGCCCTAAACATGATGGAATGTTCCCACAGTGCTTCGCCAGAGCATTATAAAACGAAGTGCAGCACTGAGCCACATCTGGAGATTTAAGCCAGAATTTTACCACTTCACCTGCCACGGGAATCGCAGTGGTGGGGAAACACGGACCTTGCAAAGGTCCGTGGCCTTGAGTGGGATTTTCCGATCGTGGGGCGAGCGTAGCTGGAAAATCCCGCCCATTAGGTCAGATGAGCAAAAGCACGGTTAGGAGTTCTGAGAAGTGTCTCAAAGGAGGAAAGGGAAGTAAACACAGAAATATAGAAAATAGGAACAGGAGCTGGCCTTTCGGCCCTGCTCCGACATTCAACATGACCGTGGCTGACCCTCTATTTCAACACCATGCTCCAGCACTCTCCCCAAACCCCTTCACACCTTTAGAGTCTAGAAACCTATTTATTCCCTTTTTAAATATATTCAGAGACTTTTACTTCCACAGAAGGCTGTGGAAGTAAAGAGGCAGACAGGGTATAAGGAATACCAGATACCGGATCCCAGGCACTGGAAGGTATGACCAATGATGGAGAAATTAATTATGAGTGCACAAGAGGCCAGAACAGATGTTGCAGAGAGTTCTGGGTTGGAGGTGATTACGGAAAAAGGGAAGGGCAAGGCCTTGGAAGAATCTGAAAACAGGTATGGGCATTCTAAATTCAAGATGTAACTTGACTGAAAGTCAATGTAGGCCAGCGAGTATAGTCATGATAAGGAAAGGAACTATCTCTGAGTTAATACACTGGCAGCAGAATTTTATACGACTTCACGTTTACAAGTACATTTAGCCAAATTCTTAACCACAAAATCTAGTTCCGAGTACAGATTATTACTTGTGGAAAAAAAACTGGCAAGAAAATAGAGTCTGCATTGTCAAATAGAAAAAAAAATTGGGTTTGATACAGTGGCATTAGTATCAAGCAACAACATATTAATGTTGTATCAAGTTATTTGCATGTCCCTTTTAACAAACACAATTTTTAGTTATATTCTGGTATCTGTGCCAGATACATGTGCTACCCAGCTGGCTGCAAATATATCCTGAACAACAAAAGAAATAGTACTGTACTTGTCTTTATAACGTTGATTCCCAAGGCTCACATCCACCTGCTTCCATCAAGTTTCATCAGCTCTTGTCTCTGCCACCAGATGAAATGTCACATGAATCGCATTAGGCATTTCACTCTGGGGGGAGACAGGAGAGGAGGATAGGGAAAGGAGCAAAGGATTGGAGTGCAGTGGGGAAAAAGGGAGAGACAAAGCTAGCGACCAAGATAGAAAAAAGGAAAACAGAGTAGATACTGCAGTGTAGAGAAAAGTAAAATGGAAAGGAGACAAAGACACGGGTGAAGAGAAGGAAAAAGAATGAGAGACATACATCCTCACAGGGTTTAGGGACGGGACATATATCCACACTCATACACAGCAAATAATTAAGTGAGATTCCCTTATGTTTGTAGCCTACATGTCCCGTCCTTTAGTTACATGCCGAGTCATAAAGGTTAAGTATATTTCAAAAAAGCAAGGGGATCTCAGTGAAAAAAAAAAGTCAAATTATTCAAAGTGAAGACATACGACGGGATTCTCTGGCCGCGCTTGCCCCAAAATCAGAAAATTCCACCCAAGGTCAACGGACCTTTCCACGATCCACCTCTCGGCCACAGGCAGAACAGGAAAGTCCCAGGGTGGGCAGAACAGGAAAGTCCACCCCATATTTCTGGGTGAGTGAAGGTGGCTCTAGGGATTGGAGAGGAGGGGAAGGGAAGGAGGCACTGAGGGTGAGGAGTCACATACTTGAGGATTGGGCACTCAATATGGCCATTGGTTAGATTTTCAATTCATTTTTTTCTTTTTAAGCCAGTTACATTGATCTCCTAGTTCAGACCAGCTCAAATCCCACTAGCCAAAGGACCTGGGGATACTATAATAATTTTATATTGGTTTTTACTCAACATTAACCAGGTTAGAAACATGCAAATCAATAACAATGATTTAGCTTACATTATCTCCACATAGGTAATGTAAGATATTTTATATTACTTAAGACCTATAAAAGTTATTTGAAAGAAGCACAGACATAAACAGGAGTGCTTAGTAGCAGTGAGCTCCCTGAGATCTCATTAATAACCTTAAAGCAGTTCAGTCCTGTTCATTACAAATATATACAGGCTTCCAATAACTCATGACTTTTACGAATTAGGTTGTTGCTTCCCCAATTCGTTCAGCTGACAAGTGCACTGACCACACAGACTTAGAAGCTCTGCCTTAAACAGTTTCAGAAGGACTTGTAGAAAGCTTCAGCATTCTTGGGCTAGAAAGGGGAAATGCTCAGTTGGAATGCCTGACGTATGTGTCCAGTGACTCCATATGGAAAGTGCCCGTGTGCAACTTCCCCATGTTGCAACAGCCTGCTGACATTCACTGTTCCAGCTCACATACTAAGAATAGCCACTTTAGCAAGAGACCATAGGCTGATGTTACATGTGAAACTGAACCGTATCTTCATTTTATGCCTTCAGAAAATCTGCTCAATTATAAACTCCATCAAACGATATCCAACAGATTGATCAGAATATGATTTGTCCCTTAAAGCTAATCAATCTAGATTAGTACAGTGGTTGCCGGGAGGCGTGCGGTAATAAACTGGCAGACTCTCATATGGTGGGGGTGGGGGTGGGGGTGGTGGTGGTACAAGGCTCAAGTACCAGCTTTGAATGGCATTTTTGACTCCCAGGCCAAAACTCAATTGGTTCTTCAGCAAGTCAGTGGCTATGGTCCTCAGCAACTCCATCTTATTTTTAAACAAATTGGTCGTGGGTTCCAGGCAACACCACCAAGTACATTTCTTGTTAGCCGACGCAGAATGACAAACACAGCTGCCACAGAGGTGGCAGCAAAGATAGGAGAAATGTACGGTGACAAGAATTTCCATTCAAAGCCGCTCATTTGGTCTAAAGTCTCACAATACACAATTACTTACGATTAAGACAGTTCCAGCTGATTATTTTAGGAATCGAACTCTGTCAATTGCTATAATCGGAACAGATTTCACCGCATAATTTGTTTGAAAAATGGCACAACTCGCTACATTTCCTTCCATGCAGATGGAAACAATATATTAGTAGTTTTGCAGAATAAACCCTAGTTTATTTAGATATATTGATGCCCTTTAGTCATCTCATAAACAAAAGACCAAAAAAAATTGTATTTTGTGCTTTATTACAACAATCTGAACACTCTTTTGAAGAATAAGATCAGAACAACCAGATCAAATGACTGGGCTGTGCTGCACTACGTCTGTGGCAGCATGCTCGATAACAAGTCAATTAATTGATTAAATTTCTGTTGATTAAAATGTTTCAATCAATTATAATCAATTAATCGTCACAGACCTACTCAAGATAACCTATGGATCATGAACGCATAATAAACATGTAGGACACATATGTGCATGAAATACAAATAAAAATATTTCAACCCATGCTCACGCACGCAGTCCAAAAGCAAATAAGATTAACTATTTTTTTCTAAACCACAGACAAATGGGCTTAAGGGCTACATAAAAATCAGGAATGTGAAACCTACACAATACTTAATCATCTTTTGTGATTACTCAATAAGGATTAGCACTAGAGAAATGTTCAATATTACATTTCCTTCTCGTATGCATTTTTATTTACTTTGGGTAATAACTGACATCTTTAATATCCAGAAATATGGAAGAAGTGTTTTAAAGAAAGTTAACAAGTGCAAATTTAGGCCAAATAAAATGCCCCAGCACGCAAATAATACAATATCAAGTGCTTTACATACAGTCAAAATTACTGTCGAAGATGGAAAGGCTGAGTTCCTCGCAGGTTTTTTTGAACATAAAGTCCCAATAAGAAGATCAGCACAATATACTGAAATAATGGAATATTCATCCTCCTAATCCATATGCAATTCTTCAGGAGCAATGAATGTGAGGGATGCCTGTATTCAGGATTTAAATAAGATGTCTTTCTAAAACATACAGTTATCATTTCTGCACCATCGCACTCAATATGACAAGGTTAGCATTTTCTTTTCAGCTGAAATGAAGGGACCACAATGCAGTGTTGTTTTAAACAAAAAAAAAAAATTTTTAAACGTTACATTTGTCAGTGAACTGAACATCTAAAATAATGTTTGGCCCCCATTCATTTTTATTACAATATTTATATATTATTAAATCAATATATCGAATATCAATATCAGGTACAGATGTTTGCCAGGATATTGTATGCTACTGAGCTAGATCATTTGCTGTACTCTTGCACCTTTAATCCTTCCTGGATGAATCAGGTTGCAATCAGCTCAACAACCCCTGCAGAAAATAATGGGGAATGCTGAAGTCCTCTAAGACTAAAATGGATCAACCAGTGATCATAATATTGCGCTAAGGCTATATGCAGTACTAACAGAAAATTAACCCGTCAAGTTTGAATTGCTGGTTCTGCCCATTTACTTTACTTGCAGTAAAGGTTAAATGTCCAAGGGATATTCATCAGTATTACATATGAAACAGTGCAGCAGGTGTCCGTGGGAACGCAGCACTTAAAATTCTTGTTTTCATTTTTGTTTTGTCTGTACGTTACACAATGACTATGGTAGTTTGGGCAATGTCCATCCTTTAGGAAATCGCCATTTGTGCATTGAAGTCCTTCCAAATGCAAACACAGGCAAACAACAATCGCTTTCTCTTCTCCATAACAAATTCTGTCTGGGCCCTCAAAAAGTTTTTGATCAGCTGCTCAGCTGTCCTCTGCACGTTTCAGCAAAGGCCGCTTCAGGCTCTCCCACAGCGGAACAATAAAACATATCAGAGCTTCTTAAGCCTTTTCTTCCAAAATGGCAAGAAATGAATGCGTGGAAGAATTAATAAATGCCAAAAGAGAAACTTTAGCATTTAAACTGGGCACAAGTAACATGCCCCTGGCACCCACTAGGTAACATAAGTATGTCACAATATTTCCAAAACCAGCATCTGTGGGCACACAAAATTAATCATCAATTTGCTGGATGGTAATTTAGATGATCTGTTCATGTTTTACGTATTTTAAGGTTTTGTTTTTAAAGTAAGTGTTTCAAACGGTACAATAAAGACTGCAAGCCACTGATGAGAAATTCAGTTATGAAAGGTCTGAGTATTATTTGTTTTTGAAAAATGGGAAATGGTTTCCTATTACACCGCGGCTGCTATTGTGACTGTATGAATTCAAAGTGGTTTTGATCAGGGAAATACTTATCTGCTAAAGAAAAAAAATGCTAATTCTATAATGACTGAAACAAAAGAAAACAAGGATGCATGCCTGAGAGATAGCCAAAGAAAATGCATCACTTAGACAAATGAACCATCAGCATTATCGATCTACCTGCGTTAGCCCTCGTCTGCATGATAAAAATTACTAACTGAAAAACTACATGTGAACAAATAGATCAAGTGCGCTGGCAAGAAAATGCAAAGAATATTAGCCAAGAATAATGACTTGTACATAATAATATAGTTAATATAAATTGTTTAGAGCCCTTTGGTGCTGACAAATATAGCTGTGCTGAATTTCTGAACCATTGAAGCCACTGAGGAACAATTTTGTAGATTTCATCAACAGCTCTAATTATGTTCCTGTCAAGTCTAGAACAAAGTAATCCATAACTGGGGAGCCCATTCAGAGACAGTAACGCGCAGAGGTAATTTATGCCCAAGACACAAGGCGCTTTTGTATTTAGTGTACACAACACTTTGCTAACAAGAGGATGTACAGAATTTATGAGGAAAACCACAAACAGGCAGCTCTTGATGATTTTAACAAATTAAAGAGAGTGGGAAAGCTCTAGAGTGAAAAGCAACTGTTCAACAACTGCTTCAGTTAGCTCTTGAACCATAACAACTGCAATAAATGATTCTGGTAGCTAAGGCATTAATCGGAATTAATTTAACCCTATGATATACTGTATTTCTTTTCCATAACTGTAACATTGATGCTACCTGAAATGGGATTTAACAAAAGAACATGTGCTTTTACAAACACAATTAACAACATTTATGCTCCTGGAACCATAGCATGACAACAACATACATTTATATAAAGCCTTTAAATGTAGCAAAACAGGTAGCAAATCAGACAAAGTCTGTCAGACAGATAATGATAGTTTAGGGTGAATGATCAAAAGCTTGGCCAGTAGGATTCCATAGAGTAAAGGTTTAGTAGTTATATCAATTAGACAATGGTATATCAGGGTCAGATTACCAAGAGACTCACGAGTTTCATGAGGTTTACATCACAGAAACAGGCCTTTTGGCCCAACTTGTCCATACTGTCCAGCTTTTATGATTAAGCTAGTCTCAAATTCCTGCATTTAGCTCATATCCCTCTACACCACTCTTACCCATGTAATTGTCTAGATGCTTTTTAAAAGGCAAAATTGTACATGCCACTACTACTGCCTCTGGCAACCCGTTCCAAGCACTCACCACCTTATGTGATAAAATTGCCCCTCTGGGCCCATCTGTATTTCTCCTTTCTCACTTTAAACCATTGCCTTCTATTTTTTGGCTCCCATACTTTTAGAGAAAGATGCTGATTATCTACCTTATCTATGTTCCTCATTATTTTATAGACCTCTGTAAGATCACCCCTCAGCCTCGTACGCTCCAGAGAAAAGAGTCCTAATCTTTGCAGCCTCTCCTAATAGGTCAAACCATCAAATCCTGGTAGCATCCTAGTAAATCTTTTCTGCACTCTTTCTAGTTTGATAATATAATTTCTATAATAGTGACCAGAACTATACACAACATTTCAAACGTGGCCTTACCAATGTCTTGTACAACTTCAACAAAACGTCCCAATTCCTGTATTCAATGATCTGACCAATGAAAACAAGCATGCCTTCTTCACCACCCTGTCCACCTGTGACTCCACTTCAAGGAGCTATGAACCTGCACTCCTAGTTTTCTGTTCTATAATTCTCCCTAGCACCCTTCCATTAATTAAGTACTGCTCTGTTGTAATTGATCAAAATGCATCACCTCACATTTATCTAAATTAAACTCCATCTGCTATTCATCAGCCCACTGGCCCAAATGATCAAGATCCCACTGCAATCCTAGAGAATCTTCTTCACTGTCCACTATGCCACCAATCTTGGTGTCATCTGAAAACTTACGAATCATGTCGCCTAAATTCTCATCCAAATCATTAATATAAATGACAAATAACAGTGGACCCAGCACTGATTCCTGTGGCACACTACTGGTCACAGGTTTCCAGTTTGAAAAACAACTCTCTACAACCAGTCCCTGTCTTCTGTCCAATCAAGGGAGCAAGACATAGGACTGTCTGTGTCTAGAAAACTTACCATGAAGTCTTAGATGTAGGATTTCTAAATAAACAGTTTTGAGAAAAACTAAATTATGGCCATCTCTAAGTCACTCCTAGAATAAGTGAAAGCTTGTGAGCCAGTATATGTAGAGGGCAAAATGCCAAACCACGGTGGCTGTGCTGGAGGCTATTGTTTAAGAAAACAGACACAGATTGGGAATTGACAACCTAGGAACAGCTCGACTTTGCAAACAAGAATAAAAATAGGACACATCTTGGTAGGGGACAGTGAATGAACCACTAATAGTGCCAGCAGCTACTGAACAGCCACTACCCCTTTCAGAGCCCTTTAACACAGCAAAAGTCTGTAGCAAGGGCAGCGACAGAAACTCGGGAGGTGACAGTCTGTAAAGTACTGAAAGCTTCAGGCTCAGGGGACCAGACACACAAACAGTCAGTACGCTCTTATAGTAATTGGGGCTATAGCTGACAATGCCCTGGTGAGATTAGGAGTTGTAGAGACCTTGACATCCTACAGCGAAATTTTCCAGCCGTTTAATATTACTTCAAGCCTGAAAATAATCTGGTCATTGAACAGGCAAGACACAATCAAAACTGCAAAAGGCTGGGTGAATCCATTGATTAATTTGATAATGATTTGTATCGCCTGCCCAGCAATTGCAGCTATGGAGCTTTAAAACATGATTCAATTCACAACTGCATTGTAGTCAGCATGCTCGAGAAAGCATCATTGGAATTCTTGCAAATCAAGATGGATATAATGTTAGAGAAGGCCAAACAATCTGCAAGGCAGACAGAACTGCAAAAGCAGAATTAGAGTTAATTTCGAGGGGTCATTGAGGCTCAGAACCAGTCAATCCAGTATGTAGGTCCCAAGTCAGGGGTTCTGCCCATCTAAAAGCCTGCCAAAACCGACAAAAGAGAGAGAAGAGGGACTATCTTACAGTGATACAGATATGGGCTGGAATTTTACCGCACTGCACGCCATGGGACTCAAAGCGAGCAAGGGGCAGACAATGGAAAGATCCATTGATCTCAGGTGGAATTTTACAGTTTCAGGAGAAGTGTAAAATTCTGCTCATGGTGCCAAAAAGCATCATCGCTACAAGGGATGCCCTGAAGGATGAGTCAACTTGTTTCTCTGTGACAAGACAGAATATTTCATACAGTTCTAGAAAACTAAGGTACAGTTTAAAGAAATAAAGCTAGAAAAAGCTCCCAACAATTATGTGTGTAGGATATTGAAGATATAGCATTTCAATCAGGCAGTTTCTTAGAAGAAATCAGAAATCCTGATAAGCAGTTCTGGATGTAGAGCTGCAAGTCCAAGAATACAGAACAGAATTTAAATTGAAAACTGGAACTCTGGACTCAACCTTGTTGGACAAATTGGAATGGCTTCAGAAAGTAGAAATCCAGCCATTTAAAATGGAAACTGAATTGGGGGGGTGGGGGTGCTGTTGCATAGGCCACCCGTGGCGTGCAGTGCGATAAAATTCCAGCCCATATCTGTATCACTGTAAGATAGTCCCTCTTCTCTCTCTTTTGTCGAAAAACCGTAAACAGTACACTATAACCCTTAAGAATGGGAATAACAAAATACAATGGGCTGAAGGTCCTTTTCTATACTGAGTGACCCTATGGCTCTTTAAATCTTACAGAACAGAGAAGTTGGAGAACCTTGGTTTGTTCTCATTGGCACAACGGAGGTTGGGGGTGACCTGATAGAAGTCTACAAGATTATGAGGGGCATGGACAAAGTGGATAGTCAGAAGCTTTTTTCCCAGGTGGAAGAGTCAATTACTAGGGGGTAGATTTAAGATGCAAGGAGCAAGGTTTAAAGGAGATGTGCGAGGCAAGTTTTTTTACACACGGAGTGGTGGATGCCTGAAACTCACTGCTGGGGCAGGTACTGGAAGCAGTTACGATAATGAATTAAGGGACATCTTGACAAATATATGAATAGAATGGTCCCCGGAAATGTAGAGGGTTTTACTTCACATAGGCAGCATGATCGGGGCAGGCTTAGAGGGCCAAAGAGTCTGTTCCTGTGCTGTAATTTTCTTTTGCTCTTTGTTCAGATGAATTTCTCTACTCAGCAGGACTAGAGCTTCTACAAATGCTCAAAGACACAACAGCAGATGAACAATATTCAGGAATGAATTTCTAAAGTTGTTCTGAGGACTGGGAAAGCTCAAAAACTACAGCCAAAACTGAAGGTAACACATTGCGCAGTGAGTCAGTCTTTATTAAGGAAACATCATCCACTTCACTACAGGTGGAGATTGCAGATCTCTCACTTCTGTGTGGGACCACTAGAAGAGGCAGAAACAAAATGTAACCATCTGCTACCGGAGCAGCCAGGACTTGGCTAGTTCTTTCCGGATAGAGTTCAAGAAAATAAAGCCCCTGCAGAGGCAGATGATCTGTCATAGAGAGCGGAGTGAAATCTTGGCTTTCTTCTGCCGACACCACATTAGTGATTGGGAAATCTCTGCCCTCTCTTTTGAAGAGGCTTACCATTCATTGAAAGAGGTAATAAGAGGTGAATTTGTCTATTTATTTCACTGAGCCCATTGATATCTTACATCCACAATTGCAAGCATCCAGCCAAAAGCTATGCAGGGAGAATGAGATGCTGAGCTCCAAACTGGACCAAACCGATAGTAAAGTTCAGAGATTATTAACCTCTGAAATGTAAACCTGAGCCACTACTTGGATTCATTCAGGCTTTCTTTCAGTAAATAAGCAGAGACCCAAACTGCAGCTGACGTGTACTATACAGAAACTTCCTATAGATCTTACTCTGGGAGTTTATTCTATTGTCACGATCCCACTTTCTCCTGCTGACCCCCGGGATTCAGCGAAGCAACCGAACATTGAAGGAAGCATGGAAATGACAGCACTGAAATCCCTAACAGCAGAGCAGAGAGGAAGTTTTCCTTTCCTTGTACCTTGCTGTGTCTTCAGGATGTTCTTCGTTCTTCTTTTCATCAACCAGATTCAATCATGACTCAGTGTCAACACAGAAGGAGATAACAGAGAGACTTTCAGTTCATCGTCTTCCCTTTCAAGTGATTATGATCGCCAAAGTGCTGGAGGGTTCTCCATTCAATCAGTTTTTACTTGATTAGTTTTTACTGCTTTTACGTTCAGGTTATTATGAGAGTTGAAGCCCAGGAGCGAGCTGTCATGGGAAGCTGCTATCCCACTCCACCAATGTTTCTGCCTTCCAAGGAGAAGATAAGGGAACACAAATGTCCTGCATGTCCTCCAAGAGAGGGGAGGACACTCTGGGCATGGGCATCTTTGGCGAAGGTGATTGGGAAGAGGGGCACAAATGGGGTGGGGGTGCGTGGAATAAGAGTTGGACGAAAACCGTAAACAGTACATGAGGTTAACAGACGGTGGGAATGTAATGTAAATATTTTAACACATTTTTGAGACTATACTTAGGAGGTGTAGAGTAAAGGATTAATGTTTATGCTAATTAGACAGCAATGTTAAAAAGTTTACACGTGATATCAGATTCAGATATCGACGAGAGCAAGACATAGAAAAGTCTGTGTCCAGAGAACAATCTCTTTACTGTGAAGTCTGGGATGTAAATAATTCCAAATAGATACTTTTTACTGACTATCTTCAAGTCATTCCTAGAGATAACGAAACCTCATTGATCCAGAAGACAACACAAGTAACGGGAAACATGCCAAATCACGGTGAGAGCGCCGGCCACGGTGAGAGCGCCCACCATGGTGGCTGTGCAAAACAGCTTTAAGGGGTGACTGAATGGAGGAAAGTGAGATGAGGTTTAGAGAATGAATTCAAAGAGAGTTTACGATGGAAGCAGCTAAAGACATGGCTTCTAACAATGGGGCAATGAAAATTAGGAAGGTGCAAGAGGCCAGAATGAAAGGAGAACACAGATTTCTGGCATTTGTGGGGCAAGAGGAGGTTACAGCAGTAGACACAGCCAGGATCTGTAACGTTAATATGCAATATACATGCTTAGGAGCATTAATCTGAATGCAATTTTTAAAGATATTATCAATGTATATGGAGTCAATACCATCATGTTAAGGCACATTGTATTTTAGGACAGTGAAACATTGCAATATTTATGGTAAATTAGGATTCTCTTTGCACGTGGGAATATTCTACCCATTCAATCTGAAAATGATTTGTATAAAGCTGATCACTGACTCCCCCAGTGAACCACGGTTCAGGCAATGTAAAGGCTATGACAGGAGAGATTACCAAAGAGTGGTTCAATGTACCCAGACATAACGTAAAATGCAGAATTCTGGCCGTAGTGAAGTGGAAACTGTGAATGAATAGGACATGCTGTGTGATCCAGAGGAGGGGTAAGCATGTGAAGCAAATGCAGTCTAATCTGTGTTCAAGGGAGAATTTGATATGCTGCGGAACCTGTGCTTACAAGGGATCTGTGAATGCTGGAAAGCTGTACTACCTCAGTACATCAATCTTTGAAACAAGAAAATCATTCAGTTTCAACTTCTGTATACTGGGCCAACCTGCGTAGCAACCCATTCTTGTCTGACAATTTCCTTACCCATTAAGCTATCATTATTTTTCCCAACATGTAACACTTTTATCCCCAACCAAAAAAAATGCTATTCAGTTCCTTTTTGAAAAACTCCTGTGAACCAACCTGAGCTGAAGAATTTCCTTTTATCCCTCGCTCAGTAAGCAATTTTCAAACCAAAATTGGCAAGCATTAAACTAAATATTAAAATAAATCAATTAAAATAAAACTTTGCCAGCTGCCACTTTTATCTCTGCACAAAAGCAGAATTATTTTCCCATCAATTTCCTGCCCTTTAATTTCTTCAAAAGGGGCATCTCATTATTCATATCTATAAACTCCATGTAATGTGAAATTGTGAAAATGTCCACTTCAAGAACCGAACTCTGGGAAGTCCAATAAAAGTCTACCCTTAGTTCAAATAGTGGGAATTCATTCTAATTGTTGGACTTGTTTGTCTTACTGCCCCTAATTCAGCAAGTTCTCACACTATGGCCAGGGATTTTCCAGCTGCGCTTGCCCTAAGATCAGAAAGTCCCGCCCAAGATCAATGGGCCTTTGCATGGTCTGTGTCCCGCCCGCTATGATTCCCATGGTGGATGGAACAGGAAAATTCTGCCCTTAAAATGGACTCTTGTTACAGTGATGAGTGACCCAATGTGCCACTGTGGGCAGCACGGTTAGCACTGCTGCCTCACAGCGCCAGAGACCAAGATTCAATTCCGGCCTTTGTGTGGAGTTTGCATGTTCTCTCTGTGTCTGCATGGGTTTCTTCCGGGTGCTCCGGTTTCCTCCGCAGGGAGAAGGGAGGGTATTAGGGGTTAAGGCTGGAGGGATGTTTTATGTTGTATTCTTTATTTTTGGGTCACAGTGTTAGAGCTCTGAAGCAGGCCTTCCAGTCAGCATTCGCACTTGGCAGCTTCTTTACTTCTTTGGGGCTGGCCTGACCTGACTTGATGGGCAGGATAGATGGATAGGCCATGCTAAATTGCCCCTTAGTGCTGGGGGGATTAGCGAGATAGTTATAGGGGGTGATAGGGATCGGGCCTGGGTGGGCTAGTCGTCGGTGCAGGCTCGAAGGGCCACATGGTCTCTTTCTGCACTGTAGGAATTCTATGATTCTATGACCCACAGCAAGATTTCTGTTCGTGTGCAATCAAACAGCAGCCAGCCAATTAGATCAGGGAAATCAAGGAGCCCTGCCGGTAGTACATTAGGGGCAGACAGGAAGTCAGCAATCCTGCTGTTACCTTAAAGGATTGATGTTTTGAGAGCCATATTTTAAAGGGTGGCCGGACAGGTATCCATCAGAGAGGGGGATGATTTTGAATTGGAGCAGCTGCCACATCCTGTTCATCTACCACACTTCAATTCCCAGAACTGCTATCCCTCCCTCAAATGACCATGCCCCGACCCCTCTTGGATACCTGCCACCCAAGGTCACTGCAACCTTTCAGCCTCCACTTCCCTGGCCTAATTAAACTCCCACCTACAAGAAAAGCCTGTACTCACTCCCAATTCACCATCAAGGCTCCCCTGCCCACCACACATCACCTATGACCAGTCATGAATCTGAGGCTATGTGCTTCTTGTTTGCTGCTGATCTCATCACAAAAGGTACAAGTTAACCACAGCGTGGTCTAGAATTTCGCTGTAGTGTCTGATGCATAGAGCTGTGAGAATTCCCAGATCTGCAAACCAAACCTTTAAAAATGGCTTGCTGGATTTTAGATCGTTAGTTAGAAGGGATGGGCTGGGTTAGAAGGGCAGGCCAGCCCCAAAAAAGTGAAGAGGCTGCAAAGTGCGACTGCTGACTGGAAGTTCTGTTTCAGATCTCCAACACTCTGACCCAAAAATACAGAATACAACATAAAACATCCCCCCAGCTCTAACCCCTAATACCCCTTAATTATGGGTGGCATGGTAGCACAGTGGTTAGCACTGCTGCTTCACAGCTCCAGGGATCTGGGTTCGGTTCCCGGCTCGGGTCACTGTCTGTATGGAGTTTGCACATTCTCCTCATATCTGCATGGGTTTCCTCAGGGTGCTCCGGTTTCCTCCCACAGTCCAAAGGTGTGGGTTAGGTTGATTGGCCATGCTAAGAAATTGCCCCTCAGTGTCCAGGGATGCATAGGTTAGAGGGATTAATGGGTTTAATATGTAGAGATATGGGGTTAGGGCTTGGGTGGGAATGTGTTCGGTGCAGACTCAATGGGCCAAAAGGCCTCTTCCTACACTGTAGGGTTCTATGGTTCTACGATTCTATGACCCTCTCTCTCTCTGCGGCCACATACACCAGCCATGCCCCACCCATGACAACATATGCCACCTCATACTTTGGCATGGGGACAAGATGGGCCATGGTTTATACGAGCGAGGGCATATCCCCCTAACAACCTGCAATGTTCCTCATACCCCCATGGCAAGGTTTGCATCCCACACAAACCCTATGGTCTCTTATAACCTCCAGGCCAACTTATGTTCCTTGACCTACCACACATTGGGCTCTTCATAACCCCAATGCCTCTCCATGTAACTTGAATGACTCTTTATAAATCCATATGCCAACTTAGGGCCAACCCTTTTCCTTTACACCTATTATGACAACTCATCCAATATCCACCATGGGCAAATTTCAGGACACATGTAGTGAACAAACAAAATTAAAGTTATATCGTAAACTTTTAATAGTCTATTGCAGACTTCACTACATTTAAAAAAACTTCATTCATAAAAAAAAGTCCCCTTTCTTATTCCTTCAACTAAATAAATCATTATTAAAAAAAATCACGCAAGGGCACAATCCCTTAGAACAGCAAGCATTGGAATTCCTAGTCCCACATCAAATAATTTATAACCGTGTGTAGCTGTCAATCAAACTGTGAAATGGTAGGCAACCGACTGTGATAACGAATGGTTGTGAATTCAGTCATGCAGCACCAGTCAGTTAAGGGAGTGATCATGCTGATGTTAATGCACAGAATGAAATAGCAAGCAATCATTTTTAACACTCGATTTTTTTTGCAGGTATTTAAAGGGCAGGACTTTTAAATTCCTTGACAGCTCTCTTTGACAGGGCCTCTTAACACTTTTTTCAAGTTCTCTTGACAGCTCCCTTTGATAGTCCTTGTGATTACTTTTGACAGATCACTTCAATAGATCCTAAGAAGTGCTTCTGACAATTTTGACAGCTGATTTTGACATGTCTGCTGACAGTTCAATGAGCTTGACAAAAATGAGTTTATGCACTCGTTACGCACATTTATACTTAATTTTAACAATTCCACAGAGCACCTTACCTCTCCCAACGAGCAGCTGACCTACCCTAGAAGGCACTTGACCACCACCAAAGATGTCTTGGGACCAGATCGAAAGAGGCACCTTAGCTCACACTGGCTATCCAAACAAATTCACAAAGTTCAGATCTGCTTTTACCAGATTTAATCTGCACACTTCAGATTTCACATTTAAATGCTATCAAAGTCCTTCAGTGAAGGCAGCTGATGACTTAAATGCCCAGCACAGTAAACAATGCATCTATGAAAATGGAAAGTGCCAAGTTCAAGGTTAGAATTTGCAATGCTTGGGCAGTTCTGCTAATTTCGCCATGCTGGAGGGGGCCATGTGGTTCAAGGCATATATATGACATAACAATGCAAAATAGGTTCCCTCCACCCACAGTTGAGACCCACAGACCGCCGCCAACTTACTTCCCTACTTTCATCTTGCCTCCAGGAAGCTAATATATCACTTCCATTGACATTTGTGTCCATTGTGCCCCCTTGCTTCCCATTTCAGGAAATTTCATTAGATTCCACCTGCAATCACACTACAGTAAGGTGCGTTACAAAATGCCTTTTGAAAGACCACATGACTTTGATTACCTCAATAAAATTCAGTAGATTTATGTAGTAAACAACTCTGAATTTACTTCTTCATAATATTTAATCACTTTAATATATTAAACATGTCAAAGTACATAAACGAATGCGTAATTTTGTGAGTAACAGCTCTGTCACATCTTCCCTGGTACATAATGAGCAACGTTCCTTACACATTTTCCCAGTTATCAACGAGTTGGCAAACAATGCACTGCTGCCTCACAGAGCCAGGGACCCAGGTTCAATTCTGGCCTCAGGTCACTGTCTGTGTGGAGTTTGCACATTCTCCCTGTGTCTGCAATGGTTTCCTCCGCGTGTTCTGGTTTCCTCCCACAGTCCAAAGATATGTGGGTTAGGTTGGTAAAGTGATCCTAGTGTCAGGGGACTAAATATGAGAGGTTATGGAGATAGGCTCTGGGTGGGCTTGTGGTTGGTGCAGACTCGATTGGGCCTCCTTCTGCACTGCAGGGATTCTATGATTCTAATTATGCCACTGTCTCTACTTTCTCTCATTCCTTTAAAAAATCCCCTAATGCATGCTCATGTTTTTGTCTTAGTGCCTCCAGTTTTTGTAATACCCCTTCTTCCACCAGCCTCTACCTTATCAGCACATTCCCTTGAAGTGTATGGAGAATATATATTTAGATTTCAGAGGCAAGATAGAAATGCATGCATTTGTAGTAAACCAAACACAAGCCAGATTCTTTTTAGTTAATGCAAAGTGTACTTGTTACTGCAACTGATTCTCTTAAATGTTCCCCAAAGATACTCTCTGACAAGAAATGAATACTCAGAGACTCAGATGAATATATTGGTATATAAGGTTTGAGACTTTAACCAAAAAAGAACCATTTAAACATTTATGAAATTACTAACAGTGGGATGCAAGCAGATTATGGATAGGAATTCTTGCTTGGTTATCCTGAGAAAAAAATGAATGACTAATTAATGAGTAGGGAAATAAATCTACTGCACTTTATTCAAAGCTCCCATTACTGAGTTGCACTCTTGAATTTATTTGAGGATTTTTTTTCTTCTTAGCTGGTCTGTACTATAAATTAAATTAAAATTGCTTCAATTCTTCTTCCAAAAAAAAAATTACTGGCTGTTTGGGAACTGGTCAATGGTTAATCTATGTTGTTTTAAATTGAGAAACCAGGGTGAAGGATCAGAATGCATTGTGCAGGACACTACCAGTGCTGTAAATAATGATAAGATAAATCAGCAATGAACAATCAGGTGAGACCAACCTTGATTATAAAAGCCTGAAATTGTCAGAGCCAAAAAAAGAGTGAAGGAGCCACTGAGTGCCATACTCTTGTGTTCTTGTGAAGGAATAAGTAAGGGTAGCTGACACTGTTATATATTAAATATTGATTTTGACATATTGGGGAATCTATGTAACAGGAAGAGTATAATGGTGGACGTGTAGCTTGCAAGGAGGAAGAAACGAAAATTCAGAGGAGCATTGCTGCCAATAAAAATGACTGAATCCTGGGGGGGATATAGGACTTAATGGAAAAATAGAAGCAAAACCACAGGTGGGATCAGTGAATCCCCACAGTGCAGAAGGAGGTTATTCGGCCCATCAAAGATAAATTGATAACAATCCCTCCCAGGCCTTATCTCCATTACTCTATATATTTACTCTGGTAATCCCTCTAAAACTAAGGGACAATTTACAATGGCCGATCAACTTAACCCACACATTTTTAGACACTGGAGGAAACCCACATAAATACAGGAGGACATGTAAACTCCACACACAGTCACCCAAGGCAGAATTGAACCCGGGTTCCTGGTCTCAGAAGACACAACGCTAACCACTGTACCACATTGCCATCCAAATGATTTGAAGAAAACTGGATGACTTTTGTGGGACCCCTTTAGAGAGTCACCTCTGTAGATTGCATGACGTTAATGCTGTCAAAGGTTTTGGAGATATTCAAAATATTGACAAATGGTTCAGTAACCAATTCAAAGGTTTACAAAAAGGCAATCGCAGTGAACTAACAGAATAGACACTGGATCACAATTCTTGAAACCACATGGTTTTACTCAATTGGGTGACAGTAAGGAGTCAAACTCAATCCACTTCAGCACTAAGAGGGAAAAGGGAATATGCCACAAGAATATTTTTTTTTGCCGAAAGAGTATTGTTTTGTCAACAGCTCCAAAATGATTTTGAACCAATTCCATCCTACGCCACCACAATAAATAAATGATTTCCACAAGGATTAACTCAATTATGATTGGAAATAAAATGGATAAGAAAAACATCCTTCACACACCAAACAAAAATAAACTGTTACCAATTTTTAAGACTCTAATTGGCAAAATGATTTGATTGTCACCATCTTGAGTTGTGTTCTAAATCGAAGGCCAGTCAGTATTTATGGTGAGATTGTCATGCTCAACTTCTCTGCAGGCTGGATTGCAGTTGGCTTGCATCTTTTTTTTAAAATGCATATTAGTCAAATTGGGGAGCCAGTTCAGCTCAGTTAGCTGGCCAGCTGGTTTGTAATACATTGGAACACCAGCAGTGTGGATTCATTTCCCGTACTGATGCGAGGTTATACACAATCGCCCTGCCTTCTCAGCCTTGCCCCTTACCTGAGGTTTGGTGATCCTCAGGTTAAATTACCACCAGTCTGCTCTTCCCCTCAAAAAGGGATTATAGCAACTTTACCTTTTTATTAGTCAAATTACTCGCAAGCATTGATATTGGAATTGTTCAATTGTTACGTTGGGTTATATCTTACAATGGAGTATTGTGCACAGTTCTGGGCGCCGCACAATAGGAAGGATGGGCGCAAACTGGGGAGAATGCAGAAGAGGTTTACAAGAATGATTCCAAGGTTGGATGAGAAACTTCAGTTACAACGATAGATTGGAGAGGTTGAGACTGTTCTCCTTGGAGACAAGAAGGTTAAGAGGAGATTTGATCGAGGAGTTCAAAATCATGAAGGGCTGCACAGAGTAGAAAGGGAGAAACTGTTTCTGCTTGTAAAACGATCAAGAACCAGAGGGCACAGATTTAAAATAATTTGCAAAAAAAGCAAACGTGATGCGAATAAAGGTTTTTTTTTAAACACAGCCAGTGGTTTGGGTGTGGAATGCTTTGTCTGGGAGTGTGTTGGAGGCAGGTTCAGTCAAGTCATTCAAATGATGATTATCTGAATGTTCTAATGTGCAAGGGTCCAGGAAAAAGGCAGTGAAATGGCACTAAGTCATGATGCTCATTTGGAGAGCTGGTGCAGGTGCCATGGGCCAAATGGCCTCTCCTGTGTCATAACTGTGTGATTCTGTAGAGTGTAATGATCTGGGCAGTGCAGTGCAGCACATCCCAGCAACCTAGGATTGAGAGCTATAGCATCTCAGCTACTTTTTTTAACTGCTGTAAACAAGGTAAGTTTAAAGATCCAGCCAGCTTTAAAAGTCCTTGAGAAGTCAAAAAGAAGGGAAATGAGTAGGATGGGTGGGAGGGGGGTGCTTGTGGAAATGTGGCTGAGGCCTGTGGAGTATTGTCAGTCCATAGAGTTGGTGGGGTCTTGGACTGACGTTGTGAGCTGAATATTGGTGCAAGCCAAGTGAAGGGAAGGAAGGGGTGGTCATGCCTTCCCATGTGGAAGGGCGTCAGGGCCAAGTCAGGCCTTGGGGAAGGGGATATCAGGTAGAACATTGCAGGGGGGGGTATCAGGCCTTGGGATGTGTTGGGTCGAACTGTGTCGAGTGATGTTGAGTCTGGCCTTGTTGGGAGGGCAAGTTATGTGTGTCAGGGCTTGTGTAGAGGGGGTATGGGTATGAGTCAGGTCTAGTGTCCGTGAGGTTGAGAGAGTCAGGCTTGGTGAGTAGGGTGGGAGAGTTGGGTCTGGCAGTTAAGAATCCCATGAGGGGTGGGGAATCCTGAGGTTTGGGGAATTCCCAACCGGGGGGGGGGGGCGTAGTCCTTTGGGGGTGGATGGGGGTGTCCCATAAAGAGGTGTGCCCTCGGAATTTAGAAGTGGATGGAGTTCTGTTGGACTGCACAATAGTGACCCAGAAGCAGGAATTGGTTTTAATTCTTCTAACTACACATGGATAACTATCGCAAAGTAGTCGGAACCATCCAAAGTTTCTGACTGGAACCACATATTCGGATGGTTCCCACTGCAGGGCGTTTGTCCCCGGGAAACTTATTCTTCTCAGGCAATTGCAGCGAAAAACTTTTCTGGGAACTGGTTACCCATTGCATCTCCCCCCACTTCCCCCAAATATAATACCATGAAACTCAAAGTTTGTGGCTCGCTCGCTGTCTTTGCTAGTGATCCATGGTGACAGCGATAGAGCATTAAATATAAAAAATCTGGCAATCGCTCAGATTTTAAAAATTGAGGCCTCTATCTCATGGGGAAAAGAATTTGTGAAAAAAAAAAGGTGGGCCAGGCGACTGACCTATCTACAAACATGTGTCCTTGCAGGGCTGGTTGAAGGATGATGGCAAAAGAGGAAGACAGATGTTATTTAAGTAACTTGTCTTTATTATTATGTACAAGGAAGGTTCTGTTCAAAGGAGGCCTGAAAAGATTTTTGGCCTGTTGGCTTTCTGAAACCAAGTTCCAAATTTAGCAACTATACTGTATACTGCTGATTTTTATCTTTCCTTAGTTTTTACCACTATAGTTTAAATGCAATCATATAATCCACTAATATAGTCCATATTTATGAATTATTTACTGATGCTTTACAGATCTTTGCATTATTGTCAATAAGTTTTTTTTACGATGACCACCTTTGATTGAAAAGATTTATCATAAAAGAAATGTTAAATCTTTTCCGATGGAACACACATTTTCCCCACCGGCTAACAAACTTACCAATATTAGTCTTGATAAATGGTCTGTCTTCGGGAAACAGTGGTGCAGGTTATTGAAATTTGTAGCACGTTTGTAAAGCCATTTAATTCAAAATTTGCAGGAACTACCCAATGTAGCCAGGCTGTAATCACACGGCAGGAAGCTGGCACCAACACAATGGGACTATCAGCAAGGCTGCACGAAGTGAAGGGAACTCTCCTTGTTTTTAAATGGGCGAGC
The DNA here is from genome assembly GCA_024679065.1 of Sphyrna mokarran. Lineage (NCBI taxonomy): Eukaryota > Metazoa > Chordata > Chondrichthyes > Carcharhiniformes > Carcharhinidae > Sphyrna > Sphyrna mokarran. Next base: position 54,678,301 of record JAGIQG010000012.1, read on the forward strand.
CGGAATGAATAAAGGTGTCTGCCGCTAGCAATTTCTTATTCTTTCAATGTAATCATCAATTTGCGCTTCAAGTGGTTCAGCAGATCTACAACTATCTGTGGCAGCACAGGAAGCCCAGCATGGTAACGTCTCAGCTAATTTAAAGCCCTTGTGTTGTTGAATCAAACCTGACAAGGCACCGGCAAAACAGAAACTATTATGCCACGTGAGAATTGGCATCAGGCTGGAATGGTTTGAGGATCTGAGGCACAAGGCATTGCAAAGACAGAAGACATTGATAGTGGTGTTTACAAATATGAGAAAAGAAGCTTGCGTCAAAGAAAAGTATTTATAAAATTACATCCAGGTCATTTTCTTTAAATCATGTTAGTTTACTCGATCTACTTCAGTTTTCTAAATAAGCATCCACTCCCTACTGTGCGTTAAGACCGTCACGTTTAGATTTTCCTTCTTTTTGGAACTGCTGGTCCATTTCTTTTTTAGTTTGCATTGGGAACAAAATTAACTGAATATTTTTCATTCCCACTTACAGAAGCAACAAACGGGAAATACATATTTGTAATGCATATAATATGCCTACATGGGATTTTTTAAGCGGTGTACAATTGCTTTCATTTTCGTATACAACCAAAAAGAAAACAAGTAAAACAATTATATGCGGAAAACTTATATTTATATTTTTTAAACTAGAAGAGTCAAAACATTTTTATCTCTGAATCATTCAGTTATTTGAATACAGATGAAGGCACATGGTGCTTTCATTTTTCTATACAAATTCACTTACTACGGTCAGTAATTGTGAATGTATGAGTTGCTAAGTTCTATTGTACCCTGACGAGTAAATTTACATTTCTCCACCTGTACCTAGAGTGAATGAAAAATATTTATGGAATTTTCTCCAAGAATTATAATGTTTCATGAAAACAGGATTTGTCCTGCTGCGCTAAAATAGCCACTTCTCTCTCGGTTACCATGAAATTTGCTCCCAAGGGTGATCTCATTGAATGGTTTCTAATATGTAGAGCTATTGGTATTGCAAGACCATGGTGTACCAGGCACGGTTACTAAGCTTCAGTGGCCTCACCTCACAGAGAGAGCAATAGGAGCTGTTGTGCATTGTGCTGCTTTAGCAGTTCACTTGCATTATTAAACATATATGTCATCTGGAAATGAGTTAAAGGCAAAAATTTTAATTCAAATGGTATGTGGGATTTGCTTGCACGTGACGCATTGTAAAATATTGAATAGATTTGGACATCCTGGGGTGAACTTTTCTCTCCCGCTTGTTGCTCGCAATGGGAACATAGCAGGCAGGGGGAATAGACCATGCAAATGTCCATTGATATTGGGTGGGATTTTCCAATTTCAGGGCAAGTGTGGTTAGAAAGTCCCCCGCCCCCACCAGGTTCTTTACATAACAAATAATAACATTGCATTTGTGCCAATGCAGCTTGTACACATTGCATTAAATTTGTGTTAATTGCCCTGCCTAAGAAGGAAAGAAAGATTTGCATTTATATGGCACTGGGCACAATGACTGGACATCTCAAAGTGCTTGACAGCTAATGAAGTAGTTTTAAAGTGTGATCACCATTATAATGTAGGAAACAGAGTGGCACAATGGTACAGTGGTTAGCACTGCTGCCTCACAGCGCCAGGGACCTGGGTTCAATTCCGGCCTTGGGTCACTGTCTGTGTGGAGTTTGCACATTCTCCACATATCTGGGTGGGTTTCCCCCGGTTTCCATTTCCCTCCACTCTCCAAAGGTGTGCACATTAGGTTGATTAGCCATGATAAATTAGCCCTTAGTGTCAAAGGGATTAATGGGTTAAGTACAAGGGGTTAAAAGTATTGAGCCACTGTGGGATTGTTATCAGTGCAAGCTTGATGGGCCAAATGGCCTCCTTCTGCAGTGTAGGGATTCTACAAAACGCAGCAGCCAATGTGTGCACAGCAACTTCGCACAATTAATAATGTGCTAATGACCAGATAATCTGTTTTTGTGATGTTGAATGAAGGATAAACACTGGTCAGGACATTGAAGATAACTCTTTTGCTCTTCTTCAAGAAAGTGCCATGGGATCTATTATATCTACCCAAGCAGGCAGATGGGGCCACAGTTTAAGGTCTCAGACTAAAGGTACAAAGTAAATGCAATGTCCATTTTATCATAATGCAGAGCTTCTTTCTAAATGTAAGAGTATTTGAAGAGCTGGATCAAATGGCTGCTAGCTGGCTTAATGACAGGTAGATTAATTGATTAAAAATCATTTAACTGCTGGAAAATGAATGAGCTATAATTAATCACTTAAAACACCAGTAGATTTCTGCAACAAAGAGCACTTCAGAACTTCAGAGCGGAAAAAATGAAAAAAAAAGTCTGAAATGACAGGCTAAAATCCCAATGTGAGCTCAGGAAGCATAGTAGAACTTATATATGTGAGAAGTTACAAGATCTTAAAATAGTGAAGCCATATATTTTCCCTGAGTGAACAAACAGGTGATTATTCTCCGCAATACAATAAAGAACTTGCATGTCCTTCCATACAGAAAAGGCTGAGGTGATTCTTAAAGTAGTCATGATGTAGAGATGCCGGCGTTGGACTGGGGTAAACTCAGTAAAGTTTTACAACACCAATTTTAAATCCAACCAATTTATTTGATAGTAAATCCGCGAGCTTTCGACGCTATGCGCCTTCGTCAGGCAAATCCACACATGTGGATATGAGTGCCTCTGCAGATCAGAACACTGCATTTGCCTGACGAAGGCGCATAGCGTCGAAAGCTCGCGGATTTACTATCAAATAAATTGGTTGGATTTAAAATTGGAGTTGTAAAACTTTACTGTGATTCTTAAAACCAGGGGTAACCCATTCATCCTATCCTGTTATTACATTTGACACAAAGAAGGAAAGGTGGCCTTAAAATCTTAAAGGTAAAACTTTCAGCCAAGTTACATGTATGTTACACCAAGGCAGGAATTCCAACTAGTATGCTGGCGGGAATAAAATATCAAGCAACAACATCCAATACAGATATTCTTCCTACCCAACTTGTGTACTGCCACAAATCTGAGGCAGTGCTTTGCACAGTTTATAATTTAATATTATTTGCTGGAAACATTTTGCAACACCCAGCAGAAACAGATTTCTTCCATACATCAGGCTTAGATCAAATAACAGTAAATCATACCATGCTACGATTATCCTAATAGCAAGTTGCTTTCCTCATCTCCATTTTTATCTTTTGATTAAACTGTGATTGTGTCCTTAGTATTATCGAGGTCTCAGTTACATCTGGGGTAATCTGAGGGAAGGTTGGTAAATGAACCCTACAACCATCATTTTGGATACTATAAAAGGTACCCAAGGTATCGATGGTTGTTAATCAAAGAAGGTTTCAAAATATCATGATATAAAGGCAGTTGATTGTGATGTAGAATTGGTTTGGGTTGAAATCATGAATAGCGGGGGAAAAAGACAAGGATGGATGTAGTCTGTAGACCCCCAAAATATGACCTCTCACGATGTCGGAGTATTAATGAGGAAATATCGAGGGCATGTTTGAAGAGAATTGCAATTATCATGACAGATCTTAATCTGGATATCGATTAGACAAATCAAACCGGCAAGTATTTGTGGAGTGCATCAGAGTTTGCTTTTGAGAGCAGTACATTGTGGAACTGACCGAGAACAAGCTATTTTAGATTTGGTTTTGTGTAATGAAGAAGGATTAATAAGGGAACTTGTGTTTAAAAGATCCCCTAGTGGGTACTAGCACAATATGATAGAATTCCAAATAGAGTGTGAAGATAAACATCATAGGTCCATAACCAGTGACTTCAACTTAAATAAGAGCAATTATAATGGTATGAGGAAGGAATTGTTTAAGCTGAACTGGGTAAAGAAGCTAAGAAAGAGGTCCATAGATGAGCAGTAGCAGATATTCAGGTAGTTGGTCCAAAATGCTTAGCAGGAGTTTATCCCAATTAAAAAGAGGAATTCGACAAGAGGCAAATCCATGGTTAACAAAGGAGATCAAGGATAATGTTAAAATCAAAAGCAGGATATACAAAGTGGCAAGAATAGTAGTAGACCAGAGAACAGGGTCCAGCAACAAAGGACTAAGAAGCTCATAAGAAGAAAGAAAATTAATTTTAGAGAAAACTTGCATACAACAGAAATACAAACAGTAAGAGTTTTGATGGATCTATAAATAGAAAGTGGACAGCTAAGGTAAACGTGGAGCCTCTACTGAATGAGGCGTGCAAATTAATAATAGCAAAGAAATGGAGGATACACTTAATAAATTTTCTGTATCGGTCTCTACTGTGGAAGACATTGCAAATATCCCTAGGATATCAGATGGGCTGATTTCAAATAACATGGTAGAATTTACAAAAATACCAATTATAAAGGATAGAGTATTAGAGAAACACAAAGGGCTAAAGGTAGACAAGTCACCAGGACCTGATGAACTCCAACTGAGGCTTTAGTGGAAGTCGCTATGAAGATAATGAACCCATTGGTTGAAATTTTTCGTAACTCGTTAAATTCCAGGACAGCACCAGAAAATTGGAGAACAGTCAATGTGATACCCTTGTTCAAAAAGGGAGAAAGGCAAAAAGCAGGAACTGAGAGGCCAGTTAGTTTAATGTTTATTGTTTTTGCGAGATGCTAGAGTCAATAACAAAGAGGAAAAGCTACTCATTAAGGAAAGCTGAATATAATCAAACCTAGTCAACATAGTTTTACAAAAGGTAAGTCATGTTCAACAAATCTGTAGAATTGGTTTGGGTTGAAATTATGAATAATAGGAGAAGGAAGACAAGGGTGGGTGTAGTCTGTAGACGCCCAAAATATGACTTCTCATGATGTCAGAATATTAATGAGGAAATTTCGAGGGCATGTTTGAAGAGAACATTATTATGACAGATCTTAATCTGGATATTGATTGGACAAATCAAACGGTCAAGGATTTGTGGAGTGCATCTGAGATTGCTTTCGAATTTGCTCAAATTGTTTGAGGTTGCAACAAGGAGAGTAGATAGAAAGGAACCTGTAGATGTAGTGTAGTTAGATTTTCAAAAGGCATTTGACAGGCTGGTCAAAGAGGCTAGTGCACAAAAAAACCCCATAGAATTGGAGGAAGTGTGTTAGCATGGATTGAAAACTGGCTGTTATATAGAAAACAAAGATTTGGAATAAATGGGTCCTCTTCAGAGTGGAAATATGTAACTAGGGATCAGTTCTTGGCCCATAATTGTTCATTATTTACATTAATGATCTGGAGGAAGAAACAGAATGTAAGGTTTCCAAATTTGTCGATGATATGAAGATAGCTGGAAGGACATGTTGTGATGAGGATATTGTGATTTTGCAATGGGATACAGATAGATTGGGTGGCTAGGTGAAAACCTGGCAAACAGAGTTTAAATGTGGGGAAGTGTAAGGTCATGCCCTTTGGTACGAGGAATCAAAAGGCAGATTACTATCTAAATGGAGACAGGCAGCAGGTGAATGAAATACAGAGAGATCTAAGTGTTCTGGTGCATGAATTACAAAAATCTAGCAGGCAGGTTCAACAAGAAGACAAATAGCATTTTGGCCTTTATGACAAAGAGATTGAAGTTGAAAAATAGGGGCATTTTGTTGAAATTGAACAAGGTGTTGATGAGGCTTCACCTGGAATACTGTGTGCTGTTTTGGACAGTTTTTTTTTACAGTTTTAGACAGTAACAGGTTATGATGAGTGGGCAATAAGTGGAGCTAAGTCCATGAAAACATCAGCCATGATCTTATTGAATGGCAGAACATGCTTGAGGGGCCAGATGGCCTAGTCCTGCTCCTAGTTCTTATGTTCTATGTCCCCTTATCTAAAAAAAATGCTAACATTGGAAGCAGTCCAAAGTAGATTCATCAAGCGAATTCCTGGGATGAGGAACTGTCTAGTCTATATATATCTATATGTTTTGGAGTTTAGAAGAGTGAGGGGTGTCATTATTCAAACACATAAGATCCTGATTGGGCTTGACAGGGTAGATGGTGAGATGTTTTCACTAGCGGAAGAGTCTCGAACAGAGGGACAGACCCACAAAGCAAAGGACCAGTCATTTAAAACTGAGATACGTCAAAATTTCTTCTTGAAGAAGGTGGTGAATCTCTGGAGTTCTCTGTACCAAAAGAATGGTGGAGGCGGAATCATTTGATGTATTTAAAGTGGAAGTGGATAAATTTTTGACAGATTGAGGAATATAGGGCTATGGGGAAATGGCACAGCAAAGGAGTTGAGGCCGGCATTAACTAGGGACAACCGTATTGAATAGTAGAGCAGGCTTGAAGGGCTTGGTGGCCCACTCTTGATTCTACTTCTTGTGTGTGTGTGTGTGTGTGTGTGTGTGTGTGTGTGTATGTGTGTGTGTGTGTATGTGTGTGTATATGTGTATGTGTGTGTATATGTGTATGTGTGTGTATATGTGTATGTGTGTGTATATGTGTATGTGTGTATATGTGTATGTGTGTATATGTGTATGTGTGTATGTGTATGTGTGTATGTGTATGTGTATGTGTGTATGTGTATGTGTATGTGTATGTGTATGTGTATGTTGCAATCCCATGTGACTAAATGTGCATTGCCCTTGATGCTGGTTTATAGTACATACAGCAAGCCCAGTATTGTGGAAGTTCGCTCAACCTTCACCAACTGGTTCCCCCGTGTTATTTTATCTCAAATTAATAACAGTGGCTAATTTCAAGGGCAAAGAGTCAAATCATATCAATTCTTTAAGCGTGTACATATTATAAGGGAACGAAACCTGATAACGATGATATAGTTTATATTAAGAACAGAAAGAATAGGAGCAGGAGTAGACCATACGGCCCTCAAGTCTGCTCCGCCATACAATAAGATCATGGTTGATCTGATGTTGGCTTCAACTCCACTTTGCTGCCTGTTCCCCATAATCCCCAACTCCCCTCCAGTTCCATAATGAAACTCAGCTTTGAATATCTCGAATGACTCAACTTCCAGAACTCTCGAAGTTGAAAATTAGGACCATTAGAGAGAAGAAACGTTCCCCCACCCCCACTACGCCAACTTTGTCTTAAGTAGCTGATTCCTTATCCTAAAACTACGCTATCTTCTTTTCAATTTTCCCACAAAGCAAATCTACCAGCATCTACCCTGTCAAGCCACTTCAGAATCTCTCATATTTCATTCTTCTAAACTTCAGTGAGTCTAATGTGCTCAATGTTTTCATCCCAGGAATCAACCTAGTGAACCTTCTCTGCACCTCTTCATGCAAGGACAGCACGTAATTAGCCATTGGCTCTCTCTAGTGGAATGTTAAGTGGTTACATAACTTGTGGGGCACCACTCCCCACCAAGCATCGAACAGGCAAAGAGGCAGGTCCTAGTTCTACCTCAGCTGGAACAAGAATTGAACTCACACTGTTGGCATTATTCAAAATCATATGCTAGTCACTTAGCCAACTGAACCAACCTTAATGCCAGTCTACTCCTCCTTAAATCAGAAGACCAAAACTGTATAACAAAATCGATCAGTGTATTATCCACAGTACGATTCATTTTAAAGTGGTCTTAAAATAAGCATATGTTAATGACATAACAGGCCTAATAGCCTAATGTTGGACATGTTGACAAGTGGGATAGAAAAGACTCAATTAAATCATGCATTTATTTCAATTTTATATTCAACAAGTTAAATGGTTACACACACCAGATTTAGATATCCCTGACATATTTTTAGTTTTTGAAATGCATATCATCAAAAGCTTCAACTGCACCTACAAATTCTATAAGAAATTCCAGACACTATATCGAATCACTTGTAATTCAATGCAACAAAAGCTAGCATTAAACATGCCACAGGTCAATTCATTCTTGCTGTTTAATAATCAACTCACTATTAAGACAGTATATTCCCATCTATGATACATCAGGTTACATTTCCTGCTTTAACTCTTCATAATTAATTTTCAGAAACAAATAGTATATTTTGGTTTTAAACTCTGCAATGTCAGTCAATTCAAGAATGTGACTGACAAGGCAAATATCTGGGCAGGAGTTTCCTCAGAATGCTGCTGTCAAGGGTAAATGGGGATTAGACATTCGCATTGTGGGGAAAACATCACCAGGCCTTGATTTTCTCTGAATTAGCCAATTAGTGGCCAAAGAGTGAGTTCACCATCCATCTAGATGGTGGGCAAAGTCTCTAACAGCTCAGGAGAAGCAGAAGCCTGCAGTACAGTAAGCGAGTAGGAAAATGCCACCACTTTGAGGTGGCTTCTATCTGTTCCAAAAAAAATCTAAAATAGACAAGCAACAGGCCACATCACCCTGGAGAACCACTGCACAAAGCAGACACAAAACTGAGCAGCGCAATCTCACCCAACACCTCTTACAGCCTACCACCATGAGGCTGCATCCTGGCCTCCGCTCAATTCCCTGATGCCTCCAGAAACTGAGAAAATCCAACTGAACCTAAAAAGGCCCTAAAATCCTGCAATTGACTATCTACCTAACTTCTTGGAAAGGCCTGGATAGAGTGGACATGGGGAAGATGTTCCCTTAGTAGAGAGACTCAGACCTGAGGGCATAGTCTCAGAATAAAGGGATGCCCCTTTAGAATCGAGATGGGGAGGAATTTCTTCAGCCAGAGAGTGATGAATCTGTGGAATTCATTACCACAGAAGGCTGTGGAGGTCAAGTCAATGAGTGTGTTTAAGACGGAGACAGCTAGATTCTTGACTGGTAAGGAGATCAAAAGTTATGGAGAAAAGGTGGGAGAATAGGGTTGAGAAACATATCATCTATGATTGAATGGCGGAGCAGATTCGATGGGCCGAACAGCCTGATTCTGCTCCTATATCTTATGGAATGGTAGCCCTGCTACAAGCACACACTATGCCCCACCACTCCTCCCACCTCCAAATACATCCCTTCCTACAGGAAAATAGCCTCAAGGTGGGATAGAACCAGGGAAGTGGGCACATTCATTTGAATTGTGAAATTCCAAGCCTTCCCCTCTCCGTACCTACCCCGATCAGGGCCTGAAAATTCAATTTAAGTAAGGAGTGTCAATCAAAGCTAATTGGAGCAACATCCGTGTACTTTATGACTGGTTTTGGTTATGGGGTTATATTAGACAATAACAGGAAATATGTTGTCCTTTAGGGTTCGATGACTTACAAAATCAATAAGACTTAGCCAAATACCACATGCAATACCATAAATGTGTCACTGCTATAAATCCACTTTCAGTACAATTTAAAACTGGATTAATAAACAATTCATCTCAAAAACCTGTTGGGCTGATCTATGGCAGTTCTGCGCAGCTATGGTATTAAATTAAAGAAATGAAAATTAAGTTAAAGTTCCTGCACAAGACGGACACTGTCTTTTTTAATGCAGTTTTTCCAAGGATCTATGTGGACGGATTTGCAAATACCACTTATCTACATTAAGGGTCAGAATATCCATCAATTCAGCATCTGTTTTAGGCTGTCACAACAAAGTCACAGTCTTACATAATCTTAAAACCAAAATACAGATCACATTCCAGTGATCCAATTAAGATAGAAACGCTTGCAATCAGCCAGGAAGCAAGTCCTGCAACAGATTGTGGGGCTGTAACATCAATTTCTTAAGTGCATTTAAAGGATTACAATTGTTTCTTCTGGCTTGGTATGGAAACACCTATTGAGGTACTGCATACCACATTACTATAATTGAGTACCTGAACAAATGCCTCTATTGCAGTGGGAGGTAAAGCAGAAATGCATTGGCAATTTTTTTACATTTGAACTCCATGCCCTGCTACTTCAGTTGCTTCCACATTTTTCGCTGTTTTGTCTTTCTCTGGCAGCAGCATGCTGTGTAGCTGTAATGTGCACAATTGGTGGACAATAATTTCAGCTAATAAAGAACAGCTTGGGAAATAAGCCTCTTAAGTTCAGTTTACATGGAACTCAGATCCAATACAAATCATTTCATTCCGAATAACTTAAGAGTTGCAGTGTTTTACCCTGTTAAAATGTCTAAAAGCTGCCATGGTGTTTACATGGGGAGAACCTGATTTATTTCAAGGTCTGTTGCTCCCGCAGAGTGCACACTACAGCACTTGTTGTGGCAAGTTGAGGCATGCATCATCATATATGTGCGGTAACAAGGGTTTTTATGAATCAAAGTGCTGTAGAATCTATGGGAAAAGAAAGCTTGTTGATTAAGGAAGCTCAGCCTGACAAAAAACATCCCAAATGTTTGGCTGAGTGTCACTCTACCTATTCCTCTTTGGAGTGCACTTTAACATAGCTGAAAATTAACGAGATGAAACTCTTTACCTACTGTTCACTATACAGTTGTGGTGTGAAATAAATTTAAGCAGACTCGCCTCAGCCATTAGCTTGTGAAAATCCACAGCACAAAAAGTGCCCATAATTGCCACTTATTGCCACTAAACTGACTAAAATAGGTGATTTAGAGGTCACAAGGATCAGTGCTAATGTTAAGTATGGAAAAATGCATATTGCACTAAAGGAAGGTGTTGTTCTGAGCAATGTTCCCTGCAATTTTTTTGAATGCCTGCTCAGTTTCTTTTAAGTGTGGGTCTCTTCAAATTTTTGTATTGCTGTGCACGCACATACACACACACTAAACTAAAGGGACCAACATGCTTGCAACTGACTTGAGGGCAGTGCAGGAACATAGTGGTTAACACGGCTGCCTCACGGCGCCAGGGACTCGAGTTCAATTCCAGCCTTGGGTGACTCTCTATGTGGAGTTTCCAAGTTCTCCTTATGCCTGCGTGGGTTTCCTCAGAGTGCTTCGGTTTCCTCCCACAGTCCAAAGATGTGTGGGTTAGGTTGGTCATGCTAAAATTGCCCCTTAGTGTTAGGGGGATTAGTGGAGTAAATACATGGGGTTATGGGGATAGGTCCTGGGTGGGATTGTGGTTGGTGTAGACTCGATGAGCTGAATAGCCCATTGGAGTGATTCTAAGTGGATTTACCGGTTGCTGTTACAGTCATGCAGCTTAAAGAGAATATTGGTTCTCAGACATCGGTAAAAAGAAGGAAATTTTAATCTTTATCTAATCATTCCATAATGACTTAGAGGTGCTTGCTCCAAACACTGGATGTGCTGGTTTTGGGCTCGTGCTTTGACAAACAAAATAAAGAGAAATGGAAGATCCAAGCATACATGATAGAGTTTGCCTCATTATTTACATTGCATTTGTAACATTGCTATATAACAGGAAATATAAGCAAAGTTAAATTATCCCACAAGATGTTCAATAGTTAATTCATTTGAGTTTGGCAAATACTTTGCAGTACAAGATTATTAAAATATACAGAGAATGGGTAGGAATTGGGAATTAAAAAGATAGATCTACCATGGTTTGCAAAATGATGGAATAGGCTTAGCAGATTAAATCATCTATTCGTTTTTCTGCAATGTTGAGGTGCTTCTGTAATTAACTCCTTAAGTAATTTTCCTGCTCCACGTCCTATTCCTTAGCCTTTATCAACTCTAAAAATTCTCTTCCTTGTTCCACATTTCTTTCCAGTCTGGTGAAAGGCCCATCTCCCAATCATTTCCAGCCCTTTGTAATGCCTAGAACCATCCTTATAGCTTTTCTGCTGAAGGTAAATTTCTCTCTGGTTTCATGTTTCTCTCTTTAATGCACTCTGAGCTCCCTCAGCACTGAGGACTTTGTTCTCATGCAAAGCTTCCTTCAATGGTATTTTAAATTCTGAATATAGCTGATGGCATGAGGGTGAATCTTTAACAAACCAGCATCCCTCATTACTAATTTACCCAAATTCTGAGCAGAGAAAAAGGACTTATGCTACCTTTTTATCCATATCAGCTTGTTCGTAGTAAAGTTGATACAATGCTTTTTGGACAAGGTGGGCAGGTGGAATTACACCACAAGGGAATTTTTTTTATTATTAGCTGTTTTAGTGTTCAAGGATAGATGCTTTATTAAAATGACCCTATAAAAATGTCATTATGTTAGTGTCAGAACCAAATGAAATTTAAAGAAAAGTATGTTATTCCGTTTTTTTTGACATTGCATTGGGGGTTAAATTGGCTTTTGGTAGTTAATGCAAAATGGACAATAATGAATCATCAGCGGACTTAACACCCCATAAGATATCCATTTCTACTGATATCAATAAAAAGGGGAAAGTGAAATAAATATGAAGCATGCTGTTAGTTAATTGTTGCCCATTGTGCATTATAGCGAAAGACCAATTTCACCTACCCTCACCCAGCTGCCATGTGAGGTTATGACTTGGGCCTAATTTTCAAAGTGGTGTCAAGAACCCATATGAATCTCAAGACATGAGCTGCTTCAATTGCATCACTCAAGTAATACATTAATTGGGCAGGGGGAAAGTTCAATTAGTGACACTGAGTTCCGTCAGGAGGCAGAAGATACCGACTGACACCAGTGGCAAAGGCAAACAGCAACCATGATGGAATATACCACTGCCTTGCCAAAAAGAGCAGGCAGCTCCTCTGAAAGCCAGCAGCTAATGCCATGGAGAGAAGTGGCCATGCGTACAAAGACAAGGGTAACCAATGGGTAAATCACATATTTTCAAACAGCCTATACTTGGAGTAGCTACATTGGTTCAGCAAGCTAATTTTGCATTTATACAGCAGAATTCCAAACAAATCTCTGCCTTAGAGGGAATATCTCAGCTGAATAAGGAAAGCTTTGTTCATGCTATGGATTGTAGACATTATTAATACAAAACTTTGAGGTGCAACTACAGCAACTCCTTTGCTCCTGGTGTCAGTGGATACCTTTGATTTGAACATTCATACGTCTGTTACTGCTCCAGTCAATGCCTTCTGACAGTCTAACCTCTTGTCTCCACTGCAGTCCAGGATAGAATCTCTTGAAGTCCACAACAACCTCACAAACCTGCATTCAATCAATGCTTATTGTTCATTTGCCTAATTGCTCGCAATCCTTTTGAATATCAATTTTCTCTTACGTGCTTCCTGTCATCAACAACTTTTATACTATTGTTATTACAACTATTGACTGTTGTTTACTAAAAGCTTTATTATCTGATGATTACTTACTTGTGTCAACTCACATTTCAAATATAAAATATTAAGCAAGCTACAGTCATCTCAAATGATAGGAACATCTGGAGAGAAATGCACCTCGTAGAAATGTCTAGGGGCAATCATTGCAAGTAATCACCATGAATAAAGCATACATAGAGCAATGAGCAGCAGTTAGAAATCTAACCATAGTATTCCTGTTAAAACAGACATGCTGCCAAAGCTTTTTGAACTCATCTGGATAGATGCAAGAATACCAAATTTCAAAGGGAACAACAACTTATATTGCATGAGAAAAGGGTACTGATTGTTTAGCAAGTAGAACTGTGATTGGTTGAGATGTTGTCATGGTGACAGAGGAACAACTATCCCAAAAAAAACTTATCTCTAATTGATCAAGGTGTCATTGAAATTACAAACTTAGTAATTTGCGCAGTTGAGTTCAGCTTTAACAACATACATTGCGTGTACCCAAACAGATGGTGTTGCCACGAGATTCCCTCTAGGCTCAGCTCTGACTAACATTTTTATCAGTTTCCATGAGAAATGCATTTTCTATGGAATTATCCCTAACCTCCTATTCTTTGCATTTTTCTGATATGTAGATGATACATTTCCGACATTTGAATGTGCAATTGCACGTAAAGAATTTTTTTACACATCCTTAATAGACTTCATTCTGTGCTCACACCCACCTCTGAAATGGAACTCCCTTTGAAGCAATCTCATTTTCCTTAATGCACTAGTCAAAAAATCCGCTGATGAGCTCTCCACTGTTGGCTTTTATAAGCCTACCTTCACTGGTCAATACACATTGGGATTCCTACAGTACCAGGCACTATAAAATGGATCTTATCAACAACCTCAAATATGGCCCAAGCCATTTTCTCACCACGCAAGCTTAATGTCAAAATAGAGTATATCAAAACTATCCTTGGGACAATAGCTATCTTGATCAGATCATTGCTCATTATATATCATACAAACTCAAGAATCAGCCTAAAGCTGCCCAGCATATCTTAAATTACCTTGGAAGGGAAACTGTCTCAAAATTTGAGCAACAGGTGAAGCTTGCTGCTTCACCCTACAAATATGCAGTAATAGCACAAGATATCCTCCACTAAGAGGATGGTGCCATCAAACCAAAACAAAATCTGCCTACCACACAAGTGAGTAATGTGGTATATGAATTTCAGTGCTGGTGTGTTGCTAGATACATAAGCCACATGTCTCAAAGAATGGTGGATCTTATCAAACATCATATTCCTTCAGCATTTCGCAATATGTAAATTATTGACCAAAACTGATTAGCTCATGTTTTCATAACACAGAACTTAGTGCTCAGCATTAGATCTGATTCTATAACTAGGCAGCACTTCTTGAACAATCCTGAACATGTGAAGAATTACACTGATGGCCAATTTAAAATCATCAGTAAAATTCACAACATGGTTCAGTCATAATTACTAGAAAGCTAGATATGTTCAAACATGGGGCCTTACCCTTAGTAAACAGGAAGGATATGTCCAGATGTTGTGCCTTTTTTAATTAAATAAAAACATACGGAACTACTGTTCTCTGATACATTCCCTATATAAACACCTTGTCCACTCAAGAGTTGACTTGTCTTTTTTTGAGATTTAAAAGATTGGGGAAAACGTTCCCTTGTGCATTCTCCATAGCAATGCCTCATCAGAGTTCACTTCCCAATTAATCAGCATCCTTTTCTCATGCAATGGTAATCATTGTTCCCTTTGAAATTTGGTATTCTTGCATTTGTCCTGATGAGTGAATGATGAAAAGCTTCCACAGAAATTTTTTTCAGCAATTTTCCCATTCTCTTCCACCAAGCAACTACCTAACAATACAATTGAAAGATAGACAAATGCAACTAATGTAATATAAAGGATAACTTAAATTTCAAGCACTAATTTGCAGAAGAGGAATTATAACAAAATATTCTTGGTACAAAATTAAAAAGTTTTATGACTTTTTTGTCAGCACAGTTTCCCTCACAAAATATGGCTAAAGTAATTGAAATATAGTATAATTTGATATTGTGCAGAAACATCAACAGTCTTGAAAAAGTATTACTTTAACATCCAACAAGCTACCAAATTAAAAGTATAGGGTAATTATCCAAATACCATGTACAGAAAAATTTTTTGTTTTGGCAGGCTTGGACACAGTCACTTTGCAACTTTCATTGAAAATACATCTAAGTAGCACTATTCTTCCATATCTATGTGGTACCTCATTCACTGTCAATTTTCTTATTTAACTTTGCGAAAAAAACACAGACAACTGACTCCAACGCCTTTGGTCTTATCAAGTCTGAACTGGTCATGTGCACCTAATAGCAAAACATGCATATTACGTCACACATACTCAAAACATTATCACTTAATACTGAAGAATTATTTTCAAGATCTGATAGATAAAGCACACTGATAGCATTCATAACCTCAATGCAATTAAAGCGCTTATCAAACATATAAATAACTTTTCCTATATACTTATCTAAAATAAACTGTTTTTAAAATACACATTGAAAACAGATCAAAAGAGTGCACTCAGTTACTTACCAGCAATTGTTATCAGTGGAATGTTACTTTATAAATTAAATATCAAAAGGTTCTCCAATGGATAAAGGAAAAAGAGTGATTAAAACAAAAGTTCAGATTATACAGAAAAATCAAAAGATTAAGAAATACGAAGGAATGTCTAGTGAATACTTTTGAGATAGAAACCCTGTAGCTTCCATGCTTAACTTATGTCTCTACATTTTGGAGGAACATTTTCTTCCATTTGTGAAATATTCTAGGAATCATAATTGTGCAATCCTAAATTTGGAATCTCTTGATAAGATACTAAATGCAACAGAAATATATTATCGCGCCAAAGCTAAAAAAAACTCATTGTGACAAAGGGATCAACATGGAATTGGTTACTTTCCCTCTTATCATATAACAGCATTATTTACGGAAAATGTCCATTTATTTGATACATCAGCTGAAGAAGAAAGCTGATTATTTCTAACCAGGAGTTTGAAGACCATAAGATACAGGAGCAGAAATAGACCATTCAGCCCATCAAGTTAGCGCCACAATTCAATCATGGCTGATCATTTTCTCAACCCCATTCGCCCACTTTTTCCCTGAAACTTTTGACCCTTTACCAATCAAGGGCCTATCTATCTCTGTCTTAACTGCACTCAGTAACCTGGGTCTCCACGGCCTTCTGTGGCAATGAATTCCATAAATTCACCACCTTTTGGCTGAAGAAATTCCTCCTCATTTCAGTCCATAGGGTCATCCCTTCATTCTGAGGCTGTGCCCTCGGATCCTAGTCACTTCAACTAACAGAAACATCTTCTGCACATCCACTCTAGCCAGACTTTTCATTATTCTGTAAGCTTCAATGAGATCCTGTCCATTATCCTGCTAAACTCCACCAAGTACAAACCCAGAAAGGAAAAACCAGTTCACTCAATTCATATGGAAACATCTCACAGGTTTTATTTAGATAAATGTCTTATAAGCAACTCTCTTGAATTGTAAGAGACACAAGTTGGAATTTCTTTTAAGCTCTAGTTTTCTTTTGAGAGATTTCTTCAGGCTGTCCTAAGCCAAGAGGAAGATACATAGATTCAATGGCATGGAGAGTCAACCACAAACTAACACAGAAGAACTAACTGAGGAGTCTGGGATCAAGATTTAACTCCTTCCCTCACTTTCACCCTTCACCAATTCTGTAAGAATATACATGAGAGGGCTTGAAATTTGGAAAAATCCAACTCCTGACTCTGTCACATGACAACACAATGATTTTTAATTTGGTAATCCAGGACACCAAGAAGATTACACTTAAATTTATTGGCAGGGGTTGGGGTTGGGGTTGGGGTTGGGGGGGGGGGGGGGGGGGGCACACAAATTCAAAAGTTGCAGCCCCCTGGGCAGGTAGCAAATCTGACTAGGTGCCGGTGAAATGTCAATAACTTATTTAAATGAAAGCGTGCCACTAAGAGCCTCCAAGTCACCGAATAGTTTGAGCGTGCTGCCAAGCATCATTCACATCACCCTTTCAAATCATGGCCTCCAATTTGAGACAATATGCATCCAGTGTGACCTTTTGTTATTATTTATCTTTTGAGAAGGGATGGTGAACCCTGTATCTGCTGCATTCAACAACGTGCCATTGATTTGTACCCACTGGCCCTTTAATTAATCTATGAGTAACTCCGGAGTCACATCCTAATGGGGAATTCTGACACTGGGGAAAGAAAGGTCAATCAAGTCATAGGGAAATTCCACCGGGAGAGGGCAACAAATGCAGAGATGGATGAACCCTGACTGACATTTACCTGCAGTGTTTGTATGGAGCTCTGAGAGATGGCGGACCACCAGATAGGCTGTGCTATGCATACTGTCCACTAGTTCCTAAAAATTGCAATCGGTATTCTGACTATGGCATAGGATCCTAATTTGCATAAACAAGAGGTTTACTATCTGAAACAGATGAGTGCTTCAGCCATCCAAGAGAGGCCCCTTTAAAAATTGTGCTACACGGTGAAAAATACTTTGAGACCATTAAAAATGTTCTGGCCCAAACTAAAACCAGCACTAAAAAAAGTAATAACAATTGGGTTTGAGAGCATAATATGTCAACTTTCTCAAGGCAGCTTTCAAGGTAACCCCTGAAAGTTATATAAACCAAACCACACATGTATTTAAAACGAAAGGAAATGCTAACAAAATGACCGAGATCAATGCCTATACAATTAGACAAATTGAGAGCAGGAACGTGGAATGGTATGGAGTAACCTCGCATTAAACTTTGACAAAGCACTCACTGAGTTTAAGAGTTGGGATATTAGTTAGGGGGCAATGAGTATAGGAGTTGGGACAAATATTACAGTTGTTTAAGCTGTTGGTGAGGCCACACTTGGAATATTGTGTACAGTTTTGGTCACCCTGTTATAGGAAAGACATTTGAAACTAGAAAGAGTGCAAAGAAGATTTACAAAGATGTTGCCAGGATTAGTGGGCCTGAGTTATAGGGAGAGGTTGGCCAGGCTAGGCCTCTATTCCTTGGAACATAGGGGAATGTGGGGTAACATTAACGAGGTGTATAAAATCATGAAGGGTGTAGATAGGATGAACGCACAGAATCGTTTTCCCAGGGGAGGGGAACTGAAAACTACAGGGCATAGGTTTAAGGTGAGAGGTAACTTGCAGTCCAATAAACATATTAAGCCCCAGGATGATAAATTAACTGATAGCTGGAAAAATATTTAAGAATCTGGATTATTATTTGAAATCAAAAGATTTAAAAGGGACCTGAAGGGCAAATTCTTCATGCAGAGAGTGGTGTGTATATGGAATGAGCTGCCAGAGAAAGTGATTGAGGCAGGTACAATAGCAACATTTAAAAAGCATTTGAATAAGTATGTGGATGGGAAAGGATGAGAGAGATGTGGGCCAAATTCCGTTAATTGGGACTACCAGGGAGGGCACCATGGTCGGCAAGGACTTGTTGGGCCAAAAGGCCTGTTTCCGTGCTGCATTACTCTATGACAAACCTGGTTCTCCCCCATAATCTTACATCAGAAGAGTTGTCCCACCTTAACCAGGTCAACTGAAGGCAGCATATCGCAGGATAGATCACGGTGTTAGCCCATCCTGCTACTAAACATGTCTGCCACTGTGGCCAGTTTAGCAATAATAACTACAGAGTTAAGGATAAGTCTCTTGATGAGGAATTGTTTTTCTTTGTGACACTGCCAGGGTTGGGGATTAATGGTGGAAAAATTCCCCAGATCCCATGCCAGCAATCTTGAAATTAAGTCTAGGTACAGCCGTTAACTTGTAGTCTAATAAACAAATTAAGCTCCAAGATGGTAAATTAACTGATAGCTGGAAGATATTTAAGGATATGTATTATTATTTGAAATGTAGGGTTGTGTGGACATTTTCCATGCTTTGATTTCAAGTTAAAATGATGGATTTCCATTGATTTCAGGATATTTGCAACTTTGAACCAAACAGTCTAAATTTGGTTCTGTAGAAGGCAGTTGATATTTATTTAAGTGACAAAACAAAACTAACGCCATTCTGTTCAATTAATTCTGTAACATTTAGCAAGGGAACTGAACTAATTTTAAATGTTAGCTGAACAAAGTGAGTTCAGCTGCAAAAAATGCACAAGACACAACACTGGATACAGTCATTTTCTCTGACCATCACATTAAATCCTGATGTCAAAACGATCAATTGGCAAAGCCTTAAAATGTACAGAAATAACCTTAGCGTTCCATTCAACGCAAACAAATACATAATGTACAAAATTAAAGCTCAATAATTGACTACCTTCTTTGCAATTCACAAAATTACATCCTCAAAACCGGCATATATCAGTATTTGCATAAATGGTATCTTTCTTCTTAGTGAAAATCCTGAGCCCACAAAATCCAATTATTCTCCAGCCTCTAACCCGAAGACGCTACATTTTGTTTTTGAGCAATGCCAGAGGAGGTCATTTTGAAGCACCGGCAACTCACAGAGGAAAGGTAGGATTATGTGTCCCGCCTGCGCTCCCTCAACCCCCTCCCGCCAACCCCCACCCTTGCTCCATCCACGAAGTGGGCAGAAATAGGCTAGTTAAGAGTCTAGAAAAGGGCACTTGAAGAGGCTAAATGGTATAACACAACACAGTCAAACTCCAGGTTCTCATTGCAATGGCAGAGGGTTTAACCAGCTGGAGGCATGCATTCCATGCCATGCCATGAGCCAGCACATCAGACAAGTCTACCAGCCCTCCTCCCTTGCCCAGATGTGGGCACACCCAAACGCCATCCTGTAAAAAGAGCAAATAAAAAGACCTACATTTTTATTCAGTACTTTTAACCACCAGACGTCACAAAATGCTTTACAGCCAATAAAGTACTTACATTTTGAAATGTAGTCACTGCTGTAAGGCAGGGAACACAGTAGCAATTTGCACACAGTAAACTCCCACAAATAGCAAATTGATAGTGACTAAATAATCTCTTTTTCTGTGAAGTTGACTGAGGAGTAAATATTGACCAGAATATCAGGGCCAACTCCCCCACTCTTCTTTGAATAGTGCCATTGGATGTTTTACATCCACATGAGCAGGTATATAGAGCCTCAACTTAACACCCCATCAGAAAGAAAAAAGACTCTGACACAGCATCAGCCTCGGAGTTTGGCACTCAAGAACTGATGGGTAATTGAACATAGAAGCCTGCGACTCAGATGAGGGTGCAACTAACTGAACTATGGATTTTGCAGTCAAAGTCCGCAACCACACACC
Organism: Sphyrna mokarran; assembly: GCA_024679065.1. Lineage (NCBI taxonomy): Eukaryota > Metazoa > Chordata > Chondrichthyes > Carcharhiniformes > Carcharhinidae > Sphyrna > Sphyrna mokarran. The sequence continues at coordinate 54,698,744 of JAGIQG010000012.1, forward strand.
CCCCCCCCAACATACCGGAATCTGGGAGCAGTTGGGCCTCCTGTTTCTTACTGTGATGGAAAGGTTCTACCCCAATCTCTCTCTCTTTCATGCACGCACACATTGATTCTTTATTTGTGAGCAGCACTTTGCTCAGAGGCGAGAGACAAATGACACAGATTTTGACCTTCCTGCCATCGATCCCTGTGCTAGCACTTGCACATGTCCGCAGCAGTGTGAACATCCCAAACAGACATCCTACTCCAGCTCAATGGTTGGTCAGTGAGCAGTGCTGAGCTGGCTGGTATGCACGCTGATCCAGAAATGGAGGGAGAGAAGATGTGGGATCAGAAGATAAGATCAGGACAGCAGCTGTCCATGGTACTCTCCTGGAGTCTGAATGTGCACTCCTCCTGGTTCCACTAAAAGAACATCAGCAAATATTTGGAGCAGAGATTACGGCCTAGGCCACATGGGCAGTACACATGCAACAATACCAGAGGACTCAACTGATTATTAAAAGGGCCCATCATAACAAACAAGTGATGCTTTGACAATCAAAAGCCTCTTCCAAGGTGTTGGCATCCACACGGACACCATAAAGGAGACAGTAAGTGATCTGATGCCAGCTCCAGACTATTACCACCCTGATTGCATCAGTGAAGCGTCTGAAAATTAGTCACTCCATTCTCTGCACTGATGCTCAGTGATGGAATAATTTTCACATCATTATTGAAGATTTAAAGAATTCTTATTGAAAAAAATAATAGTCATACCTATTTGTTTTGTTTTTAATTTGGTGAGGCAAGGATTCTTCCAGCTTTTTTCAGTTACACTCTTCCTCTCTTTGATTTCCCTGGGGCCCTAGTCACAACAGAGGGATTGGTCAAAATCTGACCCTGCAGCAAAAATGTTGTTGCTCTGAATTGCCCACCAGGGGGTGCAGAAGTGGCCTTCTCCAGCTTTTTTTTTTACCTGCCTGTAGGTAAGGGCTTGGTTCCACCAAACCCAGTGTTTCATGGGAAGGAATTGTCAATGCAATCCCAGCTGCTACCACTCTGTGGCATAACACACTGCCGGTGAAAAACTACCATTCAATTCCTAAATGGGGAAAAGCAATTAGTGACAAGTAACTCAATTCAATGTTCTTCTCACACCCAGTGGCACGCTACAGCAGACTCCTGTCCATTTCATAGCCAGTAGTTGCAGGAAAAGGTCTTTAGTCTGCCACTTATAGCTTGAGGGGCACCATGCCATATCAAGTATGGCTGACCAGATGTCTCTCCCACCCTCATACCAGCCATGGGCCCGTTTGGAAGGATTTGCAAGTTTGACACATTCAAACACCTTCCTTGAATGATCAAGCCCTGGGGTGGGATTTGAACCCAGAGCTTCTGGCTTAGAAGCAGGGATGCTACCCACTACACCACAAGAACCTAAGCAACTGATCAGCCTTTTGTAAGGGAAGTCAGTTTCGTATTGTCTCAGCGAATTTATTTTGAAAAGACATACATGAACTTTAATTTTGTCATATTCAACGAAAGGGAAGGTCTTTTTCCATGCTAAATCCCAATTCAAGTTCTTTGCAAAGCAAGAAACTGGCAAGAGGTGGTTCTCTTTCTTGGGCCTTCTCCTTCTCCTCATTTGCTGCACAGCATACAGGAGTGACTGATGTAGTTTGGGGCGGGGGGGGGGGGGGGGGGGGGGGGTGTAGTTGGGGGTGTTGACTCATTTACTGGCTTCACTTCCACTTTCCTACAACGCTGATCATCCTTTAATTGCCTGGACAGCATCCAAAGTCTTGGAAAGGAGGGTAAGAACATGGGGTGGGGGTGGGAGGAGGAGTGGCAAGGAGATAAATCATAGGTGCCAACCTCGAATAATGCACGACCCCATCGTAAAAAAGAAGAAAAGATTTTTATCATCGCCACCCAAGACAGTTTGAATTGTTATATAAATTAATCACGCACCAATAGCTGCAGAGAAGTGAAAAAAAACTGATGAAAAGATGCATTAACAATAATATGCTACCGGAGGCAGCATTTTAATAGTACATGTTTCAATGCAATTCAGCAGAAATGCTCAAAAAAAAACTTTCATCAGGCTTGTGAACCTCATCAATAAGCTACGGAGGGAATAGAATTTACATGTTTTGTCAAGTTCAGTGGATTTGTACAGGCAAAAAAGGTGGATTTATTGCTTGCCTTCAATCCCTCAAACGATATGAAGCATGTGGTGGCGGGGGGTGGGGTAACTGAAGCCTAAAAGGGATGTGAAATGGGTGAGGCATCATTAGGGCCCAAATAATGACAGGAGATAAAATGTATCTCATTATCAGGTTTCTATCTCTATTCTGTATGAAGGGGGAGCTGTCTGAGTTAATCCACTGGTTACTGGCAGTTTACCTATTGACAGGGAGGCAACTCGAGGGTTTAGATTCTCTTAAAGGAGATGCTTACTTTGCCTATATTATGTGCTCCAGTGGTTGAATGTGGGGAATTGAGTCCACAAGAGTGCTGCAAAATTTCCAGGTAGCACTGTGGAGGTTCTTGTAGAAAAAGACAATAGGGGGAGGTTGATGGAACAAGGCCAACAGAATAAATAGTCTGGCAGCTATGGATGAAAGTGGCTGAAGTGATGCATGCTATCAGTCGTGGAATTTCTGACAACCTCTACGGAAGCTCAGACTGTGCCTTCGAGGCTGAGGGTTTCAAAAATCTCCTGCAGACTTGCTTAAGCATGAAGACTGGGATTTTTAAACTGTCACAAAACTTAAATATCTTGCATGTTAGTCTTATGCTCCTGTGAGGTGCTCTGTATCCAGTGAGAGTGCTTGAGACGGCCATCATGCGTGATCTCCAGAAACTCAACATGAGGAGATCCACAGCATATCTCACAAGAGTGACAGTGCCATTGGCAACTCAGAAGGGGGTACCTGCTAATAGTCTCTCCAGCCAAATGCAGGACTACTTTCCTACTATCTTGTCAAACAGTGTTCATGCTGGTTTCAAAAAGACAGCAAGGCCTAACTGCTCTGATATTAGCCAAGATACTGCATCCTGCAGTTCAGCCTTCTCAGATCCAAATTAATCAACTGATATTGTAAGTGGGCTTCTTATAAGTAAGCTTTATTGGCAAATTGTACTTTGGAGTTTCAGAAAACTTCTGTCTAGAGGCACAAATATCCCCTGGCAATGAGGACTTTGTCCTTAGTCTGCACTGTGACCAGAGGCCAACGTGAGTGAAGAACAGCAATCAACAGAAGATGGACCTGCAGCTACAGAAAGGAAAGGTGAGGAAGAAAAGGTCTCACCAGTCCTTATACTTTATGGGCTCACAGGAGAAAAAAAACCTTCTCTCCAGCCACAACTCCAACTTGAACCCAGTACCAGGTCACAAATTTCATTACCCATGGCTCACAATCTGTGAATGACAAACTCACTCTTCACCAGAGCAGACTAGTTTATTTCCTTCTCTTTGGAGAAAACAAAGTAAAATGACAGCATTCTGCATATACCGCAATTAGAGACTTTCGCCAGGCGCAAGCATTTCTTGCTTAGCTAGTTTCAAGTCAAGAGCCTGGTGAACACATGTAGGAGCGGGCTATGGCCCAACTGCTGACAAATGGGACTAGTATAGATTGGTATTTGATGGTCAGCATAAACATGGTGGGCCAAAGGGTCTGTTATTGTGCTGTGTGACTCTATGAAGAGGGATATCTATTTGCTGTACAGTGCACAATGTTGGTCTGCGTGCCCGTTTCCTGGCTCATACCATGATGCAATTATCTTGCATCAGCTGTCATTTGTGGCTCATTTCCAGCTGCATATTGGGTAATAGGTGGGCTGTTTTGGAACAACTGATGTCCTGTGAATACATGGTTCATGCCGCCTGTCAGGAAGCCATGCACAGACACCCAGATGCGATATAATCAGAGCCATGTCTCTGTCACAGGTCTGCACAATTCATCCTGACGCAGGATGTTCCGTATGAAAACATCCTGCAGTACAGCTCTGAGAGAGTCTTGCTTGAGTGTGTACATTGCAAAACTTTGGTCTGCAAAGGGAACAATTATTGATCTCAATTAGGGATGAAGCGGTAAAAGCAGAGTAGCAAAAACTACCATGGGATTCTCAGGAAGTGCAAGGGTTATGATCCTGTCAGCATCAAGCTAATAATCAGCAGTTCATTAAGGAATACAATCATCCCTGCCTCACCCTGCCCCCATCCACACCAAGAGTCCTTCCTACCATCAGGCCCAGTCCTTCCATTCTCCAGATGAATGAATTCAACTTAAACATCATCACAAGTATTTCTACACATCACGTAGCATGGTCAATAAACAATAAAACTCTGCACAACAGTGAAAATTTGTCATGCCAATTTGATGTACAAAATCAAAGTGTCACCTGGTCTTGGGTGCTCTTCATGTTGAAGAAATTGTTAGCCCAGCGGCTAGAGGGTGGGAGATAGAACGCTTCTCTTTTTCCAATAAGAATGCTTGAGACGGCCCAAAAGTGATCTCGAGGAGCTTGTATCTGAGAAGGCTCAACTGCAGTTGTAATAGTTGTATGTTTTGTGATAAATTATGTATGTTTTAATGCAGTGATTGATCATAAAGCTCTATTCTTCAAAAGGAAGTGACCATTAAATTGACTAGCATTGTGCAAGTGTTCACATGCATTACAGCACTTTCTCCAATGGAGAAAAGGCTCTTATGCATTCAACATTATAAAGAATCAGAGATTAAAGTACCATCTGGACACTGTGCTTTCAGCTTTACATCTGCTGAATCTTTGACGTACTCTTCCAGTATTTACTGTGGACCAAACACAATCCTACAACAACATTAGGAAATTATTGAAATGGTCATGAACCTATCAAAATTAAAAAGACAATCCATTCAAACACTTAAGTGCTTGGAAAACTATCAAAATAAACAGATATTCAAAAATTATTTCAGAGAAACATATTTGGCTCAGAAGCTTATTAAACTGTCAATGGATGCTCAATGCTTACAATCACCTTGTTAGAAGTGTAAACAATTCCCTACAGAGCTTATGGAGTTAGGAGCACAGTGAAGCATTCATTATGAGATTCCACGACATAAATGTGTCGACCACAGCTCTAAAGCTGACATACTGAAATTTGTGAAGCAGACTGGACTGTTTGGATTGCTTCAGAGGCTGAACAGATGGCTGATTTGTCAAACAATCAGCCATCTGTTGAGCTGGGTGGGGGGCATAGGAAGTGGTGGAGGCGATAGGAAAGGGATGAGGGCTAGGATAGCTAATAGGCATCTACAGAACTGAAATGATGTACCACTGAATATTGGTGTGCCTTGAAATCTGTCAGACTTGGTTCCGACGCACCTCCATTCCCACCCTGGATCTGTTTCAGGAAAAGGTGGCCATGACTCCAGCCATCACCACTACCCCACAATGAAAATAACATAGAAGAGCCCTGCCAGACAGAAGGGAAGATCACAGTGAGGAAATGACCCAACTTGTAATTTCCCTCTTGAATATGACCTACAAATTAAGAGCAAATGAATAATTTAAGAAAGGCTAGGGTCTATCAGGGATGAAGGTGGTAACTTATTCATTGTTGCAGATGATATGGGCATGGTTATCAATGACTACTTCTCTCTTCATTAAAGAAAGGGGTGATGATGCAGATATTTTAATTAAAAAGGAGGCATATGATATATTAGATTCAATAAGCTTTGTGAGAGGGAGGAAGAACTAAGGGGACTGAAATTCTTGAAAGCTGATAAAGCACCAGGGCCAGATAGATTGTTAATTGAAGCCATGGAGGAAATAACTGATGCTCTGAGGAGTATTTTCAATCCTCACAAGATGTGGTAATTGTACCAGAGCACTGGAGGTCTGTAAATGTTGCGCCATTATTTAAAAAAGGTACAAGCAATACGTCAGTAAACTATAGATCGGTCAGCTTGACTTCGGTGGTGGGCAAATTATTGGAATCAATTTTGGAAACAGGATAAACTGTCAATTAGAAAGGCACAGATTGATCAGGGATAGTCAGATTGGCTATGTTAGAGGAAGATTGTGTTTTACTAATTTAATCAGATTTTCTGAGGAAGTAATAAGAAGGATTGATGAAGCTTGTGCAGTGGATCTTGTCTACATGGATTTTCGTGATGTACGTGATAACGCCCCACATGGCAAACTGATCAGGAAAGTGAAATTTCATGGCGTACAGGAAAAGGTGATAAGTTGGATCCAAAACTGACTCAATGACAGCAAACAAAGGCTAATGATCAATGATGTTTTGTGATTCCAGTGTTCCACAGGGTTCAGCACTGGGCTTTGCTGCTTGTTGTATATGTTAATGATCTGGACTAAAACGTGGGAGGCATGATTAGGAAATTTGCAGATGACATAAAAATTGGCCACGTAGTTGTTAATGAAGAGGAAAGCTGCCGACTCCAGAATGATATCAATGGTTTGATTAAGTGGGTGGAAAAGCGGCAAGTGGAGTTTTAGCTGGAGAACAACAAGGTAATGCATTTGGAGAGGGCTAACAAAATAGGGAACAGACAGAAAACAGGAGGATATTGAATGGGGTAGAGGAAGTGAGAAGCCTTAGTGCGCATGTGCACAGGTCCCTGGAAATTACAGGACTGGCAGATCAGTTGTTTCTTAAAAAAAAGGATTAGTCTTGCTCTCCTTTATTGGACAAGAAATTAAATACAAAATTAGGGATGTAATGCCAAGACTGTATAAAATGCTAGTTAGGGCACAGCTGGATTTTTGTGCACAGTTATGGTCACCACATTACAAAAAGGACATAATTACTCCAGAGAGAGTGCAGAAGAGATTTACAAGGAAGTTGCCAGACCTTGAAAATTTCAAAGAGGAAAGGTAGGATAGGCTAGGATTGTTTTCCTTAAAACAGAAAAGGCTGAGGAGTGACCTAATTCAAATATACAAAATGATGAGGGGCCTAGATAGGGTAGACAGGAAAGACTTGTTTCCCTGAGTTGAGGGACCAATTACCAAGGGGCACAGATTAAGATGACTGATAAAAGGGTTAGAAAGGGAGACACGAGGAAAACATTTTCCACCCAGTGAATTCATCCAAAATTCACCTGCCCATATCGATGGTTGGGGCAGGAATATTCAACCCACAGGTAACTGGATCAGCACCTGAAGTGCTGTAACCTGCAAGCCTACAGACCAGGTGAGATTAAAACGAACAGCTAGTTTCTTTTACTCTCCATTGTTTTGGCAGAGGTGGACCCAATGGGCCGAATGGCCTCTTCCTGCGCTGTAACTTTTCTGCAGTTCTCTGATTCTACGAGCATTATTCACTGAAGCTGCTTGTCTGGAGTGGCAAGGAGTGGGTGTCCCATGATAGACGGATGGAAAAGACAAATATTTTGAAATGAGCATAAAATACATGAAGAGTTTATGCAGGCGCAATAAACTGACCTCAACTGTATTAATATTAGCGAGGGTTTTGGGCAGGGCAATAGAGAAGTCTAAATAGGTTTTAAATTTAGAAACTGCAAATATAATACGTCAGCATGGTAAAATGGCAGTGCGCAAGCTGGAACTGAAAATTTAACTACCACCTGACTTCACATAAATGCAATCCCATGGATTGGTACCAAGCTGAAAATAAGCAGGAGAAAGAACAATACCACATTTTAAGCAAAGGCACCAGGCTGGTTGAAAAAATTAACTTAGCAAAATCAAATGTTGCCTACATCATGTGTGCCCTACATGGTTGGTATTTTAAGCTCTGCAATGAATTCCTTCACCAGTCAATGTGGGGCACAAACTATTATAGTGTCCAAAAATGACCTGGAGTGAGGGACACTTGCTGCTGGCTGCAGCTATCATCAGCTGTCTTTTGTCAATGTTTCTCTTAAAGAACCATTATTGAGAAGACTCTGTGCTTTAATAAGATGAACTCTTGATTAATATGAACTGAATCAGTCAGTCTCAGTAGAGGTTCAGTGTGTTGCCTCTCAAAATGTGGGACAGTTGAGAAGTATATTGCCAGTGAGAAAATAAAGTGCTTTTCTGATACTTTCTCAATCAGGAAATGCCTGCTCAACGTGCATGTTTTAGGTGTCTGTAGAGCATCAAAATAACTTTAGGAATCACAGCAGAACTGTCAAGTAAACATGAAACACTGTTTATCACTGAGAGAACGTATAAATGTATGTGCAGGCTTTCAGAAGCAAAACTAAGGAAGATGATGCAAAGCTTCTCTGGAGGGTTGCATGTGAGAAAATGTTTGTGAGATTCTAAACAAAGTTTTCAATACAACTGGAGAAAGTACACAGTTAAAAATAAAATCAGGAAGGTTTACTGGGCAAACCAAATGCATATTCTGTTGGGAAACATTTTTGAACAAGTGACAAGAGGGCAGCTGTTAACAATGTCTGGCACTTTTGTCTTTCATATCATTTTTGTTCATACACTACAGTATGTTTGTTTACTGTACATAACATTTCCTGGCCAAGACAGCCTTGCTGCAATTTATAGCAGATCTTTTCTGAACTACTGCTAGTGTCCACTTTTAAACGAAAACAATTAGCAATAACTTAGCTTTATGGTATTTGGTATTGATATTTCATATATTTTTGAACAAAGCTATCAAATATGCAAACAGAATGCTCTGTTATCCAGCTCAATGTGTAGAAATTTGAATACATGTCATTTAATCATTTTTATGAAACATATAAAATGCTCACAGTATTCATAAAGGTATCTTGCTTAGGTCTTTGTTCATTCCAGAATGATGGAATTGCTGGGGGCACCGTATAGTTTTTACTGGAAAGTGGTATCACTATAACTCCCTCCCAGTTGCCCTCCTGTGCTTTTAATGTATAGTCTCTATATGAAACGGCAGACACAAAAGGTTTGCTGCCCAGAAGAGACCACTTTGCAGCTAAACATTGTAGATAGTCACAAAGATGTTAATTTCATGCAACTCACAACCAGCAGTCCATTTAAAGCACAACTGATCCTTACTCTGGGTTGAATATATGAAGCAAATGCAAGTAAAACTAATTTAACCTTTGAAAACTTATCTCCAGGGGGGAAAACAGTCAAAATCCCTTTATAAGATTTTTAAGCACTGCAATTATTGATGAGTACTATATTACTTCAATTTTCTCTGATCAGAAAAGCAAAACCACCAGAGACTGGAGCAGCTGTCAAGTCATTTTCCGACTGGAATGAAGTAGTTTACAGTGGGTTTGTGTTGGTCTCCGAAGACCCAGTTAAGAAGCCTTTTTAAACTGCCTTAAAAAAGCCAACTCATACATTAATCAACTTCAGCCTCTGCCTATACTTGCTGCAATACATCAATTACTACACTTTTCTAATAAATTCCCGTTGACGGTGACTGCCTTATTAAAGCCTACTAAAACGATACAATATAAGTAAAAGGCTATTAATAGTACCTATCGGCGCAGCTATCGCCTTACGAAGAATTACAGCACAATCTGCTAACGGAATTCATACTGCATTACAATTAACATCAGTAAAGCTAATTCTAACAACATCCAGCTTGCTAATTTTATACACTAATAATAAAAGACATTGCTATGCAAGATCAGCCTCTTTTATCATGCTTCCATGGCTCACCAGAGATCTCCTGCCATTGTTCACATGAAAGACAATTATACCAAAGAACATCAAACCCAAAAATGACAATCTGCTAACCAGCACTGGGTATTGCTAGATTCATTTCTCCATTTTCTGAACCAATAGACAACAATTCTCGGTGGACACGAGAGGGGGTTGGTGAGGGTTGGGGGGGGGGGGGTGGAACTGGTGGAGGAACGAAGTGCCCTGCACTGATTTATGCTTCTCTCTTCTGCATTCATCAACTGACTGCTGCCATTTCCCGATCAACATTTTTATAGCCCGAGGTTCAAAATGCTGGACACGTTTGAAGAAATGCACCAATAATGATGGCCATATATTTCCATATTTAAAAACAATGCTGCATGTTTGGAAAAGGAACTGCAGCGTGCCACAGGGGAGCCCGTGCCACAACAGGTTGCATGCTAAATCTCAGCCCTGACAGCTGTAGCAATGCAGGTCTCCCCTTACCCCCCAAAAAAGGAATGGTTATGTCTGCACAGCAGTAAAAAGGCCGTCGTGTGCCTGGTTACCACACCAGCACGTGCCGACCGGCTTACTTCCAGCTCAGCAAGTGGGCTTAAGTTTATTGTGTGACAATGAACAGGGCTCGAGAAGTTAAATTACACTAAATATTTGCGAGCTGAAGGTGTTGCATTACATTGGACGTAACTCTATCAACGCATTGCACTGGGGGAAAAAAAAGATATTTGGGTCCAAAGCAGGTACTTGCAAATTTATGCTTTGCAGAAAAGGCTATAAAATTATGCGCCTCATACAGCATAATACGAACAGCCCAAAATAAGGTCGTCAATCTCTTTTAGTGTGTCCACCACGACTTAAATTCTGCTCTACAACTGTACCATATTGCCTGTTTCTTTCCTTCTTTAATGCCTTTTGTCAGAATTTCTCAACTAGAAACTGAAGATTAACTTTGCTTGGCACAAGTGGCATAGTCTGCTTTATATTATCTTACAAATCATCAGGCTCTCAATCCCCTCTGCCGTCTGACTAAGGTAGCTGCCGTATAACACAGCGTTACAGTGACGGGTGACAATCGTAGCCTTTCTTGTGAAGTTGTACTGTGCATTGCAACATGAACCATAGCACGAGCAGACCTTATGCTGCTATCTGGATAACCTGGTTTGAATTTTTTTTAATTATAACATTTAGAACATTTCTCGACTATGCAAACTTAAAAAGCCTATTTTCAGCATTTTGTTAAACTCCACTGTAATTACTATAATTCCAGCTGCCTGACCCATTCTACTTCTAGCAACCCAGAAACAGACAGAAATAAATACTGCAAGAGAGCTCCAAAATAGATCCACAACTACACTATAACACTAATCTATAGAAAATGTTTTTTTTTGTTGTCTCAATCTATCTTCATTTTGATGCCTTCAGTAAGACTTCATCTAATCTTCGTTACTACTGCAAGCATAGTGAGTTGAATTCAGAGGTTGCAAATTTAAAAAGTCAATGATTGAAACAGCTCAGAGGACGATACCCAATCATTTTTGCAACATCTTCCAGCTTAGTACAAGTTAGCATAGCCAGGAACTCTGAGATACCCATGCAGCTAAAATTTTTATTTGATTCTAAATTGGTGCAAGTGACCGAAAGTATAATCCCATTGTGGATAAGAGGACTGTTTTGGCATCAGTTTCTGGGGTTAGGTGGATGGGTAAGATAAGCTTGCAGGAATAAAACAAAGAGTGTTTGTCATGATCCTCATATGTTCCCCCATGTAAAACAAAACAAGAAATTACACAGACAAATCTGGAAACTGCACCATAGTGTCTTTTCAAAGAGTTTTTGATAATCGTAATTTGGGCAAAAAAATTAACTACATACGGCAATAGGGAAGAATTGCAAAAAAAAAATTGCCTTTGTATTTACCCAGAATTTTCAATGGCCAGAAATGATACAGAATATCAGAATAACCCATGTTGCCAAAATGTCTGGTAATATTTTGCAATGCAGAAGGGCATGTATGAATTAAAAAATATTTTGAGAAAGTTGTGCAGAATCTACGTGACTGACTAATTGTGTGGACAGATTTGGACAGCTGATATATAGCACTGAAACAATCCTCTAATATTCCCAAAAAGTTCATTTTACCTGCTATACATTACCATCTTTTAACAGGACATGAAACCTAATGCTGATGCTGAATGTGTGGATGCTAGAAGCTGCATCTCATGTGCTACTTACAGCCTACACAAGAACCAGTGAGCTTTTTATTTTGGCTCCTTTCTGTGCTGCATTAAATGTTTCCTCTTCCCTAAAGCAACTGCTTATAAACCTCCAGGGAATCTCAATTTCATTTTTCGAAATATGAACTAGCGGTATTATAATTTCTCTCCTTGCTATGCAGTCATGGCCTTTACTTTAATACAAAAATAACCTTTACAATAAAAAACATACAATTTAACATTTCCATGGACAAAACCTGATTTACATTAGACTCCACTCTGGTTCTTAAACAAGTAATATGTTGAAAGCAGGGCTTTTGAAGACTTTCCCTTTCACCCCAATAATCCAAGCCCGAGAGGAAAGGAAAAGTACATGGCTCTTGATTTATCAAACGACCTGCTACCAAATTAAATTTGTTCTGCAAAAGCCTAACTGTATTACTTTTTTTTTCCATACAAGCCAAAGCAATCTTCGGGATATGTTTGTGCACAAAATTAGGTTGTGCGGATTTCAGTTAATTACAGTAGCACAGAAAGGATAATGAAATCCATCACCATTTAGTGCTGCGTAACACACAGAAAAAAATGGAAATGGGAATGACAGGATGAAATGATTAATACATTCTTTAAATGTAATTAAAACTAAAAAAAACATCTAAATGATCATAGTCAATTTTCAGAATTCTGAGTCTTTGAACCTGTATGGTTAGCGTACATTTTTCTTTCATTGCTGCACAATGTTCAAATTTGATAGCACAGTTATGTTTCTTTTAATTTTTAATGCCATTTTTCTTCTGGTAAATTAACCCATATTTTCTGTCTCCCTGATCTCTGCAATTCTACTGCTGAGAGGGTAAATGGTCTGCTTCCCCTTGAAGCCAATGGCCCTTGCAAACGGCCACTAGAAGACACTGGGGGATCAACAGACATGACTTTTAATTTGTTCATAGGATGCAGGAAATGCTGGCAAGGCTGCTTTCATTACTGATCTTTAGCTGCCCTGAAAGAACGGTAGTGAGCATTCTCCTTGAAGTGCTGCGGTCTTTGTGGGCATCATTCTATGCATAGAGGACGAGATGGGTAATTCCAGTTCACTGTCACAACGGCAGTGAACAATGAGATACGTCCAAATCAGGAAATGTGAGATTTAGAAGAGAACGTGGAGGTGACAATGTTTTCACAACACCGCTGCCATTATCCTTCTCGGTGGTAGAGGTCACAGGGGAAGAGAGTGCTGTTGAAAGTCTCTCTTCCAATTTTCACACTACCCCTATACATCTCCCGGTGGGACAACTCTACTGTCTAAACTCTGTGCTGCTGATGTTGGGAAATCAGCAGACAGACTGTGCATCCTTAGCTCTGAACATGAGCACTGGTCATTTGGAATCAATATCCCATCCAAATAATACACTTTTATTCATTTCACCACTGAAAACCAGATTGATGAAAATAAGTACCCTCTGACTAGATTTTCTTTGACTTGAGGTATTTGGTTATCTTACATTTATGGAACCAAGAAATGGTTATGAGTTACCATCCAGTGTAGCCTTATATCAATAATGAATAGTTTGCATACAGCTACTTACTAATACACTACTATTTAACATGGTATTTTAGGATATAACTTCTGAGCAAATAAATTACTTTTGGGACTATAGTAAAAGGGCCTGAGTTGAATCTTCATATATTTTGGGGCGATGGCTTCCCTCAATGACCAGCCAGGAAGCAATGACAAAATTGTTCCTAAGCTAACAAGCTGAAATTAGCAGAGTAAATGTGTGGAATTAATGGAATAGGGCCTGGGTGGGATTGTGGTCGGTACAGACTCAATGGGCTAAATGACTCCCTTCTGTACTATAGGGATCCTATGAAAGCCAGAAGCAACTGTTTGAGAAATAAATGGGTTAAGGATTAATTTGGTGAATTAGGTTATTGAGGCCCCTAAAAATCCTTGGACCTCATGATATACTCCTGCCATAACTTAACCAAAAGGTGTTCATGGTCAGGAAATAGAAGAGAGAATCTGATAATGCAGAAGAAACTTCATCAGTAAAGAGCAGGTTATATACAGGCTATCTCAGTGTTTGGAGTTATGTAGCCCAGGGAGACCAGAAAGGAAAAAGAGAAAAATCAAAACAAATCAAATATACCCACCCTAAAGAGAAACACATTAAAAGAAAGAACTTGTGCTTCTATAGCATCATTCATGACCTCAGGACATCCCAAAGCACTTCATAACCAATGATGCTCTTTTGAAGTGTAGACCTTGTTGTGTGTACAAACACAAGCACTTACTTCCAGTTTTTGGCAGTAGCAGGTGATGGATTTAAAACTAAAAATATACCTTTAAACTCAGGAAAGATATATATCTCTTTATGTTTTAAAACTGTTGATTAGCCAAAGAATGTCATTGGTGTACATGAGTCAGTTTCTTAATATTTAATCTAATAGTTTTAATAACTCCAAATGTTTCCCATTTTTATTGTGAAGTATCTGTATTTTAAAATCTTAGTTTAACTGTTAAAACCTCACTGATTAAGTTTGCTACCCCTTGGTCCAGAAATTTAGGAAAATTGTCATTTTTGTATTCTTCACATTGCCAGGTCTGAACTCCTGCTATGGAAGCCATAATTGATGTACACATAGAAAGCCATAAAACAGAACACCATCAGTTAATAAAATATTACAAACACAGTGAACTAAAGAGAGAATGACCAAAAAAAAGGCACAAAAGATATCTCTTCTTACTTGATTCTTACGCTAACTCAATAACCTATTCACTCTGACAACTCCAGCCTCTCATTAGTTTCTCTGTTCTGCATATTTAACCCCTCTCCCTTTTTTATCTACTTTAAATGTAACTCTCTTAAATAATGGTCCATTCACAAACATTTTACTCAATTCATTGCTTTCCAGTTCCTTATAATTAATTTGCATCTGTGGGAATTTTGAATGTCCCTTCACACTCCAATTTAAAAGGCACAGAGAGAGGAGAGATAATCATGCAGGGAACTCACAAAAAAGAACAAGAATTGGAAAATAGAAATACAAAGGATTCACACATAAAGAGAAGCAGGTAAAAAGATTGTGTGAAAGAAGAAATAAATCGAAACAAAGAAATTGCTTTATGTGCTAAGATATTTAAGACTTTTTAAAAACTATTAGATTAAATATTAAGAAATTAGTGTACATTAAGACTCATGTACACTAATGACATAAGCAAACAGCAAGTTGTGCAATTTATTAGAAGGAATTTAAAATCAGGTTACTCACAGATGTTGGACAGATACTGATATAAATGCATACATGTTCATGCAGTTGCAGAGACTGCATGGAACTTCCAAAATGGTGGGCATGGCTGTGATCCAGGTATCCTGAACCCATTTCAGACAGAGGCTATTTTCGTCAATCGGGGAAATGGAGCAGGGCTTGAATTAAAAAGGCTGGAATGGCTATTACAACTCGGCACAGAGTACCAGCAGACACATTTTCACTGCAGCAAAGGCCTTAATCCACAATGTGGGAGTTACAAAATTTTGAGTACTTGTAAATGCTCTGGAAGGTGAGATATGGTCTTTAGAACTCTCAAGAAAATAGTTAACTAAATCCTCAGATTGTTAAAACAATATGGGCTTTTGGAAGAGACCCCCTAGGCACTCAGAAGCTCCTCTGGCCTGGAGGAAATGGAACCAGAATGTCCAACCCTTCTTCCCCACCTGGAGCAAAGATCCTGCCATTAGGTAAGATGCCACATTGAAGGTTATTACAGAAAACAAAAGCTCATGGTGTTGGGGATAGATTATTAGCATGGATAGAAGACTGGGGCAGCTGGCAGAAAATAGAAAGCAAGCACAAATGGGTCTTTTTCTGATTGGCAGGACGTGATGAGTGGCATCCCACAGAGGCCTGCGCTGGGGTTCAACTTTTTCCAATCTACATCAATGATTTAATGAGGGGAGAGAAGTCATGGTGACTAAACTTGCAGATAGCACAAAGGCAGGTAGGGCAGTATGTTGTGAAGTAGATGTAAGGAGATTATAGACGGATATAGCTAGGTTGAATGAAGGAGCAAAAATCTAGCAGATGAAGTATAGGGGACAATCTTGAGTTTGCCATCTATATGAATGCTGGCTGGGCCTCAAGATCCGGAAGTTGCAGATTTCAGAAGCGGAAAAGCTCTTCCCCACACCTCATTAGTGACGTCATCAGGTTCATGCCCATAATGGGCTTTATCCTCCTTTACACAAATTTGAATGGATTTTGATACTATTAACCCATCCCTTTGCAGTATATTGAACCCTCCCCTGCTGAATATCAACACTGCGTCAACCTGCATCGGTGCGCTTTACAACAAGTTCACCCAGGCATAAACTTATTGTGGGGGTCTCCCCAGGAACACAAAGGTGAGTATAGCCACTATGGGGGGTAAAGGGAAATAGCCAGACAGTGGCCCAGCAATGCCTCTGGCACTAATTAGAGACACAGATTAAAACCATGCTCATGCAATCCGACAGTGCCAAACTGTGCCAAGGGGTAGGCCCCAGTAGTAGCCTCATGGGGAGGGGGGATTCATTCAGAATTGATTTTGGTTGGGAGCAGACGGAGGAGAAAGAGATGCCACAGCTGGCTGGAGGGTGGGGGCTGACTCCGACTGTGGAGGGGAGCCGAGGAAGGGGCTGATAATTGGGGTGGGGGAAGGGCAAAGAAGTGCCGACTCCAATCAGGAGTGGGGACGGCAGCTCTTGAGATTTCCATGATGCGCTGGGAGAAAGATTTGTACAGGAGCATCCTTTAAAGGCGGCATCCCAATCTCAATGCAGCTGGTCTTTCCTGGTGCACTGAGGCCCCGTTCCCCCTGCATGATGGCATGAAACACATCCTCTTGATATCTTTGGGTAGTATGTCGTAAGATCTTGAGAAAACCAACCAAACACAGTGGTTTTCTTGGTGGAACCAACACCCCATTTTGTGGGAAAATGTGACGGCGTTCAGTTTGGTAGGAAGAAGAGCAGAGCAGTATTTAAGTGGTGAACAACTGCAGAATTCCATGGTGCAGAGGGATCTAGGTGTTCCAGTGCATGAGTCACAAAACATTAGTAATCAAAAAGACTAAAGAACGCTATCTTTTATTACAGAAGAATTAAACATAAAAGTTAACATGTTATGCTTAAGTTATACAGAGCTTTTGTGAGATTGTATCTCAAATAATGTATGCAGTTTTGGTCTCTTTAATTAAGGAAGGATGTAAATGAGCTGGAGTTGGTTCAGAAGGGGTTTATTAGGTTGGTACTTAGAAAGAGTAGTTTGTCTTTAGAGAAAAGGTTAGATAGACAGGGCTTATTACCATTGGAGTTTAGTGAGAGTGACTTGATTAAAGTATATAAGATCCTGAATGGTATTCATAAGGTGGAAATAGAGAAAGGATGTTTCCTTTTATGGCTGAATTCAGGCACTGTTTTGAAGTTAGGGTTGCAATAATAGGCTAAATAATGAGATTCTGTTTTTCTCAGAAGGTTGTGCGATTTTGAAACTCTCCACCTCAGGAGGTGATGGAGGAATGATCATTGAATATTGGTAAGGTGGGGGTGGATGGATTCTTGTTAGACAAGCGAATCAAAGTTTATGAGTGGTTGATGGGAATGTGGAATTCAAAATACAAATAGGTCAGCTATGATTGTATTGAATAGTGAAGCAGGCTTGATGGGCAGAATGGCTACATCTGCTTCTATTTGGGTGAATATCACCTGAGGAGGGCATGGCAACCAAGAGATTTTCCAACTTTTACCACACAAACAGGACCGAACATAGGCTAAAACATCTCCATTGTAAGTAAATAGTGAGTGTGGGAATCAATGTTTGTTTCTGACATAAAGGGAAAGCAAATTTACACCACTGTTCATTTACATGATTGTAGTGTGTAATCCACACTAAATGCTCTCCTGAGAGACTGCACAGGGGGTGCAAAATCATGGGAGACAAGTGCCACTTAAAACTAGCCTGCAATACGTAAAGCCTATCTGCACCTCTTAAAGGACATTCTGGCTAAAGCAGGTATCCAAAGTGCTTGGAGAGGTGTACAACATTGAAATTTGATACAAAAAGGCAGAAAGCAAACTGAAGACTCTCTAACAAAGTATTGGGAGAGATGCTCTATTCAGAGGGCCAGGAAGACCTCCAGATAAAAACCACAAAAACAGCAGGAGTAGGTATGCTGCAAAAAACTCAATGACCTGACCAAAGTGTCTGTGCTGATGTGTGCTATTGCAGACCAGAACACTGCATTTGCCTGAGGAAGACACAGAGTGTTGAAAGCTCGCAATTTTACTATCAAATAAATCGGTTGGATTAAAAATTGGTGTTGCTAAATTCTTACTGAGTTCTTACCACCCCAATCCAACGCCGGCATCTTTACATCATTACAAAGTGGTCAGGGTCAGTGAACGCAAGTTCAAATGTCATTTCCTACAAATGAGCCACGAGCCATATACACAACACTTCATTGACTTCTGCTCCTTCATTCAAACCTTATGTTCATAGCTTCACCTCACCCTCACACAATTAGAACTTTGATAAGCTTCACCCGCTGTTCACAGTTTGCTCGCACTGCCAGTTATTCAACCAAGACAGACACATCACCCAAACACATTGTACCACACACACACTCACATATCTCCCTCCCTTTTGCAGGACAAGGTGGCACAGGCAGCAGCACCCAAATGGGTGACAGACATGGTTGCATGTCCTCACCCCCACAGAGAAGTAGATGCTGACCATTACTGGAGCAGATTGACAGGTCTCGGCCAGCAGTGGGACTGAACGTATTCAAGATAATAGTATTCATCTATCTAATTCTCCTTCTTAATTTAACTTGCCCATCATCCTGTAATCAGTTTACAGTTATAAACTGCTGACAGTCTAAGCATAAATCACTGGCATTTCCTCCTCGCTTCACCACGATCCTACCTTTGCATCTTTCGGAGTGGCAGGCTGGCCAGGCAGCAGCGCAGAAACAAGAAGAGACTGATGGAAGAAACACCATCAATTATTTTCACTCTTACACAAGAATTAGGCTCCAGAGTAGGGCCTCAAACCTGTCCCTCCACTTGGTAAGATCATGGCCGATCTGAACATAATCTCAACTCCATCCTACCTGATCAAAAATCTATTCAACTCTGCCTTGAACATATTAAATGACCCAAACTCTGCTGAACCCTGGGGAAGAGAATACCACACACTAATGACTCACTGACAGAAAAAAATATCGGTCTTCAATGAAAGACTCCTAACTTGCCCCCAAGTTCGAGACTCTCTCAAGGGGGACATCATCTCAGTATTCACCTTGTCAACTTAAATGTTTCAATATAATCACTTCTTAACTCCAATCTCTAGAACCTTTCCTCATAACATATTCATCCCAGGAATCAGTTGAGTGAACCTTCTCTTAGTTGCTTTTAATGTGATTATAAGCTTTCTTAGTTATAAGAAATTTCTTAATTATAAGCTTTCTTTTTTTCGGCGCAACTTTGAGGACCGAAGGGCCTGTTCTGCGCTGTAATGTTCTATGCTCTAAATAAGGAGACCAAAACTGTATACAACACTCCATATGCAATTTCACCAATGCTTTGTACAAGTGTGACAAAACTTCCCTATTTTTATATTTGACTCCTCTTGCAGTAAACACCAACATTCCATTTGCCTTCCTACTCACTTGTTGCACTTTCTTACCAACCATTTGCGATTCATGTACCAGGACATCCAGATCCCTCTGTACTAAAGAGTTTGCAGTCTCTTTCCATTCAAACCTTGTGCTGCTTTTCTATTCTGCCTCACAACGTTGATCACTTCATATTCTTCCACACTATTCTCTCTCTGTCAATGTTTTGCCTGTTTACTTAATTTTGGTGGTGATTTTGAGCCTACTCTCTCTGCCTGCGGAAATAGCGGTACATGCTCAAAATCCAGAGAGCGCGATTCACACCAGTGAGTTTCCAAGTTCCGATCTTACTCGCCCCCTCACCGGTGGGGTGATGTGAAACCGCTGCAGAAGGCTCATTTTAATACATTAGCATGTCATTAGTGAGCACTCTCTCTGAGATCTTCCCCCCTCATCAGATATTCAGCCAGTGCCGGTGTGACATCACATCATTTACAACATGTCTATACAAGAGTGAACCTGGCACCTTCACTTCTGAGTGGGGTTTTGGAGGGGAGCGTTTAGGCAGTCAGCACCCTCTGCGGTGTGCGCTGTTCAGGGGAGACTGTTGTGGACTCGCAAGATACAGGTACAGTCAACTTGAGTCAGGGACGGGGTCCCAAAATCATCACTTTGGGGAGAGGAATTAGGAGGGGTCATTTGTAGCTCTTACCTTCCCTTCATATCGGGACGTCCCATGCTTTAAAGGGGATCTGAAGGCTGGTTTGCAGGCCACACTTCCCATGTCCTCCTTCCTGGTCTTCTGTCCATATTGCAGCTGAGGCAGTGCCCTTCCTTAGTGGGGGCTAGCAAGTGGGTGGCAGGGACACAGCACAGCCAGTCTCATTCTCCACAAGGATGAGACACTGGGTGAGTGCAGTGGTTCCCCCAAGCTCGGTGACATGAACAGACAGGGTGGAGGCTCTGTGGGTGAACGAAGTGAAATTTAATGCCAAACATTCAAAGCAAAATGGTGACCTAATTACACTGGTGCCCATATTCACCCATGATCATGAAGTGCCCACAGTTTCTTAATCTCCATGACCTTCCCAGGGCATCTAGGATACACAGCTGAGGTTGAGGCAGCCAGCTGACTTCTACGCCCTTTTGCCTGAGATAACCTTAACTTGTATCCCTATCGAGAGGGGGCAGGAAGTTGAGGGTCCAGGCCTGCTTTTAGGCAGCACGGATGTTTGACTGATTCCATCCTCCGTGTCAGAGGCTAGAGGTGTATTGCTTACAGGGAGGGAATTGTCACATGGGCTGGAGACACCCAAGGCCCCTCGGCAGGAGGACCCCAGGCTATATGCCTGGAGGTCAGCAAGCCTGAGGTCTAGAAGCCCTGTCACCTTCTAATGCTGACACTCATGGATTTTCACCAGTGCCTGTACCATACAGTCAGACATCTCTGGACATGGAGTGCACATCTTGCACCAAGGTCTCCACTGTGGGTGCCAACCTTGCAGTGTTGGCCTCGGTGCACTGCAGTGATGGCACCATCTCCTCAGACAGAAGGCGACGGGACTCCTCCAATCGGCCTCGCACTCCGAGGAGGGCTGCAGTCATCCCTTCCTGATAATTACGACTCTGCCTTTGCGGCTCAGTGGCCGTAGCACAACCAGGCCCAGGGGCCAATCATCAGCAAAGGGCACAGCAGAGTCCTGGGCTCTGGCATCCTTCCAAATGCCAGATCCCTGGAATGTCCCTGTCTCCTCCTGCTGTGGCTCTTCAACTGTGAAATACTCACCAGTGAGTGACCCAGGAGTCTGCCTACTTATTGAACCCACCGAGGTGTGAGTATCTGTGCTGGTGCTGGGTGCGGGTGCTGGGTGTGACGCCTCTTCAGTGATGGGGACAGAGAAGTCCCCCTCTGAGCTGCTGGAATATGGTAGGTCCAGGGGATGTGAGGATGATCCAGCCTGTTCCACTGGTTGGTCTGCAAGAGAAGGGACATGGCATCAGTGCATTACAGGGGATACGGAGGGAACATTGATTACTCACTTGAGACTTGAGGAATGACAGCATTTGTGTAGTGGATTCTCACATTTCTCTGCTGCCCCCACTTCCCCCACAGCATAGACACACTCTTCCTCCTCCCCGGCCAACTCAAGGGCTCGCTCCTCAGAAGGCTTGAGGATTTTCAGCTCGCCTATGGCTCCAGCTGGCTGCACCTGCTGATGCCTGTTGTGGTTGAGTTTGTCCTGCAGAGACACAGAGTGACACTTCAGGTGGTGATAGGTTGTGGCAGGCGTGGGGCTTGGGTGGGAGCTGGAGTGTGAGGAATGTAGCAATTACTGGGGAACATAGGAGGGAGGGGAGGGAACCTGTTGCTGGCAAAGACCAAGATGGCTGAGTGAGAGAGGTGTGTGAGGGGGGAGGGTGTCCATTAGGAGATTGGGGGTGATTCACTTACCCTAGCTGAGCGAAGAAGATCATTCATCCTCTTCTGGCACTGCTACCCCGTCCTCTTCTGGACTGCGCTTGATCATCCAGGGCTGTCACTGCATCCCAGGCAAGGGTGGTGACCCTGCTGGAAGGCTGTCTCCTGGAGCAGAGTAGAGTATGTACCGAAAGACTTCTTGGCCACTATCTCCTGCAGGCATTGTGGAAAAAGTGCTAGGGAGCTATTTATGTGGAGTCCAGTAAGAAGTCTCACAATACCAGGTTAAAGTCCAGCAGGTTTATTTGGTAGCAAGAGCCACTAGCTTTCGGAGCGCTCGCTGCCCCTTCATCATTTGAGTTCTGTTCGCAAATAGGGTACATAAAGTCACAAATTCAATTTACAAAATAATGGTTGGAATACGAGTCTTTACAGATAATCAAATCTTAAAAAGTACAGAAAATGTGAGTGGAGAGAGCGTTAAGCACAGGTTAAAGAGATGTGCCCAGTGCTTGCAGCTGTTAAGTTGTTACCAGGTGGGTCAACCAGAGAGAATGTGTTGCAGGCATGGCGTGAAACTCACAGGCATAAAAATGATCGCGAATAAAGCATAAGATTCTGCTGGAAAATATATCGAGGTTGTCAGTGGGAAACAGTTTGTTTTTCACACAGGAACCATCACTCTGCCATTTTTTTGGCAAGATTTCTCACTTCGTGTCCTCTTGACAACTTACTTTCTCCCTATCTAATGTCATCAGCAAATTTAGTTATCAGACATTCATTCAGATCACTGATATTGACTGTAAATAGTTGAGGCCCGAGCAGTCACCTGTGGCACTCCACTAGTCACAGCTTGTTAACCTGAAAATTATCCTTTATCTCTACTTCCTGCTTCCTAACCAATCCTTTGTCCATACTAATATGATATCTTACATCATAAACTTTATTTTGTGCTGTTTGATATGATTTATTGTCACATGTATTGGAGTACAGTGAAAAGTATTGTTTCTTGTGCACTGTACAAAGCATACTGTTCATAAGGTACATAGGGCAGAAGGAAAGGAGAGGGTGCAGAATATAATGTTGCAGTTACAGATAGGGAGAAGAAAAAGATCAGCTCACTAAATAATGGGACAATTCAAAAGTCTGATGGCAGCAGGGAAGGAGCTGTTCTTGAGTCGTTGGTACATGTTTTCAAACTTTCATATTTTCCCAGCGGGCTAAGTTGGAAGAGATTGCATGGGGTCCTCAATTATGCTGGCTCCTTTTCCAAGGCATTAGAAAATGTAGATGGAGTGAATGGATGTGATGTGACATCTTACTGAATGCCTTTTGGATATCCAAGTACATTGTACTTGCAGCCAGCTGCTCAGATACCAAAATTGTATGTATTTTCTAGGGTAGCTTAGTGATGGGATCTGTGTGTGGAGACACCAGGCATGAGTGCCTTTAGCCAGAGCAAGGGAAAGATTTGCATGGATGTTAGCTAACCGGAGGGCAAGGTCATACATGAGTACTGCTGTAGAGGGCTCAGATGAAGTATTTGATGGTGTAGCCAAGCTGATGGATATGCACAATGAAATGCTTGGTGCCTTAGCAGGCCTGCAGAAAGTCAGTGGTTATTGTTGAGAAGAGCAGAGGAATCCTAATTTAACAAAGGGTTTTACACAAATCCAGTACACTATCCTTTCCAGCATGTTAGTAGTGGCCAACACCACTCAGGCACTTTTGGATCCAAACATGAATCCCGACAGTGCATTTGGCTTGAGTCTGCACTTAATCTCTAACAGAATAACTTATCCAGGCCCTTTCACCCATCGTACTCTTGTAACCCCTCACATTCACCATAGCTAATCCATCGAAGCTGCACATCTTGAGACACT
The DNA here is from genome assembly GCA_024679065.1 of Sphyrna mokarran. NCBI lineage: Eukaryota > Metazoa > Chordata > Chondrichthyes > Carcharhiniformes > Carcharhinidae > Sphyrna > Sphyrna mokarran. The sequence goes on from JAGIQG010000012.1 coordinate 54,722,506, forward strand.
AAGGGGCAATTTACCATGACCAATCCACCTAACCCACCCACGATGACCAATGTCTCAACTTCTGCACAAGCCATCCAAGTATGGGTGCCGCAATGGAAGCTCAGACTGCTGCCCTCATGAGTGCAGACCAGTATTAAAAAGGGGCTCCCTGGATTTAGTAGCAACTCAATAGTCTGTCCTCCAGCATATTGCTAGGATTGCTGATTTACCACCGGGAGGGACTGAAATTGGTGCTGTGGAGCACGAATCTATTGCCCTCCCTCAGAACGACAACACCATGGGGAAGTTTGCTTTCTTGGCAAAGCTGCATGCTTGTTCCATCTGCTTCCCTCTGGAATTAAAGAATGCTATGCACTCCCTTCTCTTTCGCATGCAGAGTATTAGTGACCTCCTTTATACAACAGTGGAGTCTGAGCTGAGAGACTTGGAGATTGTAACTTGCTCCAGCCTAAGGAGCCATGGCAACAGTTAGCTTTACAGCCATTAGCAATACCGTCCTTATCTTCCTCTGAAGCTGCAGATCTTCTTGCAGTAAGTGGCAAACAACAGGCATCTTCGTAGCAAAACAAAGATGTTACACACACTGTCCCTCACTGATGTTGAGAATAGGAAAATTCCATAGAAATCATAGAAACCCTATAGTACAGGAGGCGGCCATTCAGCCCATCGAGTCTGCATCAACCACAATCCCACCCAGGCCCTATCCCCACATCCCTACATATTTACCCACTAATCCCTCTAACTTACACATCTCAGGGCTCTAAAGACAATTTTTTTTTTTAGCCTGGCCAATCAACCTAATCCATACATCTTTGGACTGTGGGAGGAAACTGGAGCACCCAGAGGAAACCCATGCAGACATGAGAAGAATGTGTAAACTCCACATAGACAATGACCCAAGCCGGAAATTGAACCCAGATCCCTGGAGCTGTGAAGCAGCAGTGCTAACCACTGTGTTGCCCCTGAAAGTTCTGGATAGATATGGCCTCCTGTTGATGGACTTCCTTCTCTCCCTCTTTGAGCAGCTTTTCCTCCAATGTGTTGCTTCTGTTCATACAAGCTGTGATGCAGCCCAAGGGGGAACAGAAAATACAGCAGCCTCATGGCTGGAAGCAAGATGCATGAGCAATACTCATGAAGTCAGAACCAAGGCCTTCACCACGAGCCACATCACTCCCTGTAAATTTCACCAGCTTTTAAATAGCAACATAAACTTTCAAACACTTTGACTAACTCAGGAAGAGCCAGCAGAAATCAATAGCAACTAACAATAGCAACTGGTTGATGGCCCCTTTAAACTGGTGGGGAGTCATTCCGGCTGTTGGGCATACCGTCAGCCAAGATTAAAAGAGGACAGTAATTAAAGTCTTTAGGTTGAAAATAGTCCAACTGAAGTTAAATCAGCATTCTGTACTGATTGATTTCATGATCTGTTTACTTTGTTTAGTTCTGGGACACACATCCAGCATCCACATTAACAATTCATCCAGAATGGTATTTGGTGCAGCCCACAAAAATATGGCTACCATGCGGCCTAATTTTGTGAACCAATATTTGTGATAAATCCATTTTCAGCTGTTTTAATGTAATTGCACCAGCTTTACCACTCAAATATATCAAGGAATACTTGCAATGCAATTAGAAAAATGACATTTTTAAACAAAACCCAATTGCTCAAGTTCATGATTTTACATTCGCCAGCAAGTGGAAACTTGAGAAAAAGCCTCAATTTGGAAAACTGGTGCAATTTTAATTACAATTTGTGCCCAGATTGTCAACAGTATCTGAAACAGAAACGCTACCCTATTAACATTCGCACAAACTAAACTGCCAAAAGTGAAAAGCAAATCAAAAACAAACCTGTAAAAATGTGGAAGAATACAAAGTTTAAAAATGAAGTAGTATCAAATATGCCTTGAGGAAAAGCACCAAGCCTCCACCTAAAACTTTCACCTATTAGTACGGAACCGACCTTGAAACTTAAGATACAGTGATTCATTGTTAACGTGTTATAACACATTGCTCTATGCCACAAGAACACTAGTCAAATCTTTGGATAGTGTTCCATTGTATGTAGAACTGATGGCTTGGAATTTCCACAGAGCTAGTCCTGGTTCAGTATCATTTCACCAACACTGTGGCACAGTGGTTAGCACTGCTGCCTCACATTGTCAGGGATCCAATTCCCAACTTGGGTCATGGTCTGTGTGGAGTTGACTTGTTCTCCCCGTGTCTGCTTGGGTTTCCTCCAGTGCTCCATCCAGTTTCCTCCCACAGGCCAAACAACGTACAGGTTAGGTGCATTGGCCATGCTAATTTCTCTCTCAGTGTATCCGACCAGACGCTGGAGTGTGGCAGTTTGGGGGGTTTTCACAGTGACTTCATTGCGGTGCTAATTATTTGTGACAGTAATAAACTTTTAAAAAAGAAACCCCATTATGAAAGATACTGAAAAGTTGTTGCTAAAAAAGCTGTTGTCAAAGGTTTCACCATTCACAATTTTTGGTTATTGGTAGTTTGAAAAACCAATACTATATGCACAAGTCTCTCAAAATTAATACTCTAGAACCATGGTGTGAGCATAGAACAAACCAATATGTAAAATTCCAGTTAATAACTGCAAGAACTAAACTGAGCGACAAGATGACACAGTGGTTAGCACTTCTGTCTCACAGCGCCAGGGACCCAGATTCAATTCTCGACTTGGGTCATTGTCTTTGTAGAGTTTGCACAGTGTTCCTGTAAGTTCATGGGTTTCTCCCTGGTGCTCTGGCTTTCTCCCACAGTCCAAAGATGTGGGGGTTAAGTTCATTGGTCATGCGAAATTGCCCCTTAGTATCAGGGAGATTAGCAGGGTAAATATGTGCAGTTAGGGAAATAAGATGGATTATTGCCAGTGCAAACTCTATGGGCTAAATGGCCTCCTTCTCCACAGTGGGGATTCAATAATTTTAACTAATGAGATCCGAATCTCAGATTGCTCATTGGGAATCACCATCAAGTAAAGACATGGTGCTTTTCCAGAAATAAGACAAAAAAAACAAGGAGAGGTCATGTTGCCTGAGCTGCTCTTATTTATCTGTGGTAGACCATGCCCTTCCATAGCCAGACACCATTCTGTAGGATGCAAGGTATATGATGCATTCTCAAACCTCCACTGCAGTTGAGACAGTTGTTAAGCTCGCAAAATGCAGCCTTGATCATCACTTTACCGTTTTCCCTGTCAGGATATACCTGATATTCACCGTTCTTGTTAGCCACACAAGTAGGAGTCAACAGCTCAGGGTTAAGGTTGGCACACAATCTAGTTCATGTCAGTACAGCATTATATGAGAATCAAGATGTTGCCATTAAGTATTTATACGGAAGATGACAATTTCCTAAACAGATGAATTTATATTCATAGAGTCATAAAATCTTATAGTGCAGAAGGTGGTCATCTGGCCCATCAAGTCCGAACCAGCCACAATTCCTCCTTGGCCCTAGCCCCACAACCCCATACATTTCCCCTAGTTAAATCCCCTGATACCAAGAGGCAATTTAGGATGGCCAATCCACCTAACCCACACATCTTTAGTCTGTGGGAGGAAACAGAGTACCTGAAGGAAACCCAAGCATGCACGGGCAGAACGTGCAAACTCCACACAGACAGTGCCGAGTACCCAATAAAGTCAAAAATACTTGTAACTAAAAGAGCAGAATGCATTTTAAAATAAAATCCCTAACCACATTTGGTGAAAATCTGGATGCCTGTTGTGAACTCTACATTCAGGAGAAGTGGATTGGATTTGTGATAACATTGAGAAGGAGCACCTCCAGAGATAATACACAGAGTTTCTGTCTGAACACTAACCAAGTCTCATCAATTACAGTTTTTAAAACATCTGTTCCAGTTCAGCAACAAAAAACAGTTAGTCTAAAGGTACATCCATGCTGCCACTTTCACATTTAATTAAAGTTTTGGTTTCACAGCAAAATTAGATTAAGCAATATGTGGAGTTTGACCTCATTCGGGAAACCATTTCACACCAGTTTGAGCTTGTACACAATATGATACAACTCCAGGTAGTAAGATCAGATTTTCTTTGTGAACTGTGCAACCTGTTTCAAGGAATATTCCAAATCAAAAACAACAGATCTGTCACATCTTTCTGAGCCGTGTGCTTTTGAATCCCTTTTTAAACCAAACAGAATAGCCAAACCTATGAAGAATATGGCCAAGGCCAGTTCAGAATTTACCCTTCACATGGGCAGCATGGTGGCACAGTGATTAGCACTGCTGCCTCACAGCATCAGGAACCTGGGTTCAATGCCAGTCTCAGGTCACTGTCAATGCAGAGTTTGCACATTCTCCCTGTATTTGCATGGGTTTTCTCCAGGTGCTCCAGTTTCTTCCCACACTCCTAAGATGTTTGAGTTATGTTGACTGGCCGTGCTAAATTGCCTCCTTAATATCAGGGGGACTAGCTAGGATAAACATATGGGGATAGTGTCTGGGTGGGACTGTAGTCGGTGCAAACCTGATGGACCAAATAGTCCCCTGCACTATTGCATTAATATCAGAACTAGACATGGCAATTGCTTGTGTTTAAACTAGAGCTCTAATTTTCTTCCTTATCACCAATGCAAACAAGAACAATGGCTTACATTCATATAGCATCTTTAGACTAACTAAACATCTCATGATACATCACTGAATGTTATAAAGCAAAATTTGAGGCTGAGCCACATAAGCAAATGACCAAAATGTTAGGCATTGCAAACCTCTCTACTAGCCTCCTCAAATCCATGCCTGAACCATCAGTTTTCTGTAGTTTCTCTCCAATCCTCAATCTCTGAGCTCATCATGTACATGAGAGGCATAATCACTTATCCACTTGACCCCATTCACAATTAATTTCCATTTATGATTCATGATGTCTGATGTTGTAAGTAGGTCTCTCTACTTAGGCCTTTGTCTCTTCCAATTCATGGCTGCTGACATAACTTTTTCCTCAAAAACACACCCTAAAAAGCTCTATTCTTAAAAGTTCTCTTGTGCCTCCAACCGCCCTTTCCTCTCCAAAGCCCATACACATGTCGCTTCCCGGATTAGTGCCTGTCTCTGCTGAAATCCAGTTCCAATTTCTCTAAACAGCTTTCCCACCCTCACACCACAGTGAAGTGCTTACAATGACCTCAATTCATTTGTACCCGATATATTCATCGAAATCTTTGTCACCTGCAGGTTTAGCGATTCTAATGTGTTCGTTGCTTGTCTCCCATTCCCGCCCTTTAAAAACTTCGGTTCATCAAATTTCTTGCTGCCAATATTGCTTCACACACCAAGCCCCATTTATCAATCAATCATCTTTTTCTCTTCACTAACCTACAACAGTTTCTGATTATGCCGTGTCACCAGATTATTTGTCCAAAATAATTTCTTTAAATGTAGAAAAAAAACCCAGCAACAGCTACTTCCTAGAAGGGCTGTAAAATAAAACAATGTCAATTTGGGTAATGAAAGCAGATGGTGGAAAGAATTCTCTGTGTTTGACCTCTGTAAACCTCTCATGGTCAATAAATGAAATTGAACTGTACCTGGTTTGGGACAAATTCATCACATAATATACATTTTGACCTAAAATGTTCTTATTAGGACAGGCAACCTGTGTGCCATCCCATCTAATTTTGAACACTGTCATGTACAGAGTGCTTTTTCTCTCTCTCTCTCTAAAGCAACAGACAAACTGTTCTATTTTTCAGCCCAAAATTCAAACGCAATTTTAATAGTCTCAATGAAGTAAACATAATAACTTCCTAAAATTTTCGTTTTCAAGGATATGAAATAAACATATGCCTGAGCACATGCTGACCATAAAATATATCAACAGTAGCAGTTGAGTCTGTTGAAAATAGCATTAAAACAATAGTAGATGGAGAGGAGGGAGTAAAATAGGATATCCAGTTTTTTTTATTTAAATTTTCCCTCCCCAGTGAAAAAAAATCTCAGAGCAAAAGCTCTGACTGAATGGAAAACCAGAAATAGAGCTAATCAATACTTTTGACTGTGAAAGCAATTGTGTTCTCAGGGGTAGTGCGCATTGTATTTCTAAGTGCCTATGTGATATGATCCTTGGCCACTGTGAATGGAATGGAAACAGAATGCCATCTGAGGGAGATGCAAGTGCTAATGTGGTGAGGTAATGTGGTAAAGAATAGAATCCAACAAGGAAAGCAATACTGCAGAGCTCAAAATAAGATACTAGGCCCTCTAAGATCTTAAAATATACATTTAGCTTACTACGTTCACCAAATGAAGTCATATTTTGGCTAACCAGTTCCTCAAAAGGAGAAAAATAAAATCTTCTTATTAGAAGATAGGCCTTAACCTTTAATTACTGAACGACGATGAAGAATCACATTGTTACAAGGGCGAGAAGAACAAGCACTTTTGCAGGTTAAAACATGGCAATGTTTATCTATTTTAGACCTTTCAACTGTTCACTTTACGATTTGTTTATTTAATTGGCCTGGAACTATTCCTAAACATATTCCTGGCACAAGTTTCATGGTTGCTCACTGAAATGTAGCATCATCATCATGCTGAAGTGCATTATGGCCACATCACTCAAGCTCATAATGAGCACCTTAGGGATGGAAATGGCTATAATGCCCAAGCACAACAACATTTTCACTATTATCAACTTGATCACTTTAATCTGTATAAGGGGAACATTTTTTTTGAACGTTTAGTGCTTGCCTATTCTCATTTGTTATTCTTGGAAGTATAATGCTGCAATTTTTGAACCCATCAGCACTGACTATGCCATTCCTTTATTTTGGAGCAGAGTCACTGGGCCTCAGCTATTCATGGGTCAGTGGGTATAGTTGAATACTGAAATGTTTGATGAGATAATATGACAATTCCCATTAGTTAAGTGATTGTGCCTCAAAAGTTTAGTTAGGCAAGTCCAAATCTAGCTCCGACACTTTGAAAAGGCAACTGGATATATACTCCAAAAAGAAACATTTGGAAGGTGACTAGGAAAAGCAGGAGAATGAGACTAATTGGTAGCTCTTTCAAAGAGCTAGTACAGACATAGTGAGCCAAATGGTCTCTTTTCTGTTATATAGTTCTACAAAATACTAATACAGTGAGGGCCAAGGTAGAAAGTAGGCCAGGTCATGTATCTTTTCCATATTTTCAAATTCGATGCCAGTAAACTGCAATAATGGTTTTCTGAATTCAAAATACTATCTCTTGTACTCCCAAATAGTGATTCAATAATTGAACATTAACATTTATATACAATTATGAACTTGCATTATGGCAATGCAAGTGTAAATATTAGCTATAGGTCAAATTATACTATTAAACCAGTATGATGTATAGATCTCATCAGTTCCAGGCTATACCGGCATTATTACCTTTTAGATGATGGAGTGAATAAAACACTTTAAACAATCTGGTCTCACACACAATGGCTTTGTTACATTAGCTGCAATCAATTTTCCTCTCCATATATATGTGGCACTTATATGTTTAAGGGGAAAATGTGTCTCATTTCACACAGTCATGCACACACAGTCTACATAATGATTTGGCACACCTTTCTAAAACCAATGGTCAAACTCATGCCAGTAGCTTGAGAAATTGCAAATACATATCATGAACGTGTTGGCTCCAACTGTTATACTGCAGTTATCACAGTTCTATACCATTGTGAAGGTTCCCACTGTTAACAACATGGAAGTTCTGCCTGTGACGGAAAAGCATGCTGAATTTGAATTTGGTAGTTCAGTATCGGCAATTTCATACCAACTTTACAACACTCCATGCATCACATTTGCCTACAATTTGTACTGCAGCAGGGGCATTTATCAGTTTTGTATCATTCATCAACTGTCAGCACTCAAGTGGTGTAACATCAGTATTGACAATCTGATAACTCATGTTTCTATAGGAGAACAATGCTTATCAAACTTGTCCCATAAAATCAGTTCCTGAGTCTGCGAGGTCAGTAACACTTGGCAAGTGGTGCAAAATCTACGCTGGTAGGCTATTCTATCCCAATGGTTCAGCTTCTATTGCTGGCCAGTGCTGAAGAGCGGATATTATGAGTGTGCAGAATCAGGGTCAGCAGTCATTTCATTCCTCCCCATACTCACAATACAGATTCATACATGAAAAATAGCCAATAATTACATAAGGCACAGAGGTCGTGATAGAGCCCACACAGGAGACAACATCATCAGGAGAACAGAGGAAAAGAGAAAATTAACAATGGAAAGGGAGTAGAAAAGATAGGTTAGTATTTTTTTTGAATACCTTTGAAATGAAGACCATAAAATCCCTACAGTGCAGAAGAAAGCCTTTTGGCCCAACAGGTCCATAACCAAACCTCTGACGCAGTGTCCTACCTAGGCTCACATCCCACCCTATTACCTTAGCCTCATGCATTTACCCACTAATCCCCTAACCTATACATCTTGGAACAGTATGGGACAAATGTAGTACTGTGAATCTACCTAATCTTTAGACTATGAGAAGAAACTGGAGCTTTTGGAGAAACCCACATAGTCACAGGGAGAACATGCAAACTCCGCACATTCAAGGTTGGAATCAAATCTGGGTCCCTGGCACTGTGAAGCAGCAGTGTTAGTCACTGTGCCACCCTGCATCTGGATGATAACTTAAAAGGATTATATGTCTTTCTTACCGACAAAATGAGTTCCTTTTTATGTACAACTGAATTAAATTTTATTTTCTGGACTCTGGACAATATGTATGACTAAATGACACCGGTCTAAAATGTATTTTTAGCAAGCAAAATATATAAATACAGTACAGTCCACAAACATACTTCTTCGGTTTTTAATAGATCCCTATAAGTAACTTTTAAATGCAATATTCTTTGAAACCGAGTGTTAAAATTCTCTTATGGCTATGCAGAATTCTTTTACATAGTCAGATTGCCATATCTAGTCCATATAAATTCACACATGCTCAGAGATCTTGAAACTAGTCAACCAGTCAAAAAGGAACTGACGTTAATTAGTTATGAAGTGAGGAATGAACAGGCATTAGTACTGAGACTAATCAATGGGAAAATCAGTCCAAGCAGGCAGGCTAATGAACTGCTATGCATCTGTTTATTTTTAGATGGTTCGAGCACTTTTTACATTAAAAATAAATACAATACCATTTACTTACTGCTAACCATTCTAGTATTGGATTTGTTTCAGGACTTCCAGTGGAAGGAAAACAAGTCGCATTTATTTTCGAATGGTACACTGCAACGCAGCATTTCTAAATCACGACCGGTTTTGCAGAAATTTGAATATCAAATTAAACCCAGAGTATGGACAGGCTTCCCAGACCACAAACAGCTATGTGTGTCTGCCAAGAATATAGGCTCCAATAGCCAGCTTCTCACTGAAGCTCTTAGAGATGCCTGATACAAAAAATATTTTATGCAATACACAGTAGCCCCAGTTTACTCAAGGTCCAGCAGAACTCGGAGTTATATTTATTTACTCCTCCACACAAGCTACTACTGCTAACTGAAAAGAGTGCCTTCATTCGGAATGTGCTGAAAAATAAGTTCCAGGTGTTCAGAGCCTAAACTGCATAAGTACCTTACGCTGTCAAAGCCATGTGAAGAAACATAAGCAAAATGGTTTAAACAGGACTGTCAAACTAAGAAATTTCTCTCAATGAATAATGATGCTTCTTGGAGGAAACAAAAGGCTAGATTTAACCATCAGATTGGCAAACAGTTTATTTTTTTCTCTGTGCAAAGTGCAACGGACATATTTTCCATGATAGAAATGCAATTATCACAGCTGAGGTTAAAAGAAATAAAAAAGCTCATATGCAAGAAAGTCAAAACTGATATTTATTTCTTTGGAAATATCCCTCGAATTCACTGAAGTAAAACATGCTTATTTTGTCCTGTTTATTTGCTCATTATAGAAATACCACTTTGGGACTCTGAAGGCCAATCCTGCCAATTTTTCCAAGTCCTACATTTTCATGGTTGCTTAGAGCTGTTAAATGTGAAAGCATTTGCAATAAGAAATTTCATGGCCCTAAATTACACTAAGTTATGAGCAAATCAAAATAAAAAGATTTACAGTAATCAACCATACAATTTGGTTCTTAACAGAGCTCAGTGTATACCTCAATAGCTCCCAGGTCCTCTTACTGTTTTTTAAATAAACAAATAGCTGCCTTAAGCTACCTTGTCTTACATACACTATATTTTCTCATATATTCACTGTAATTCTTATTTTTACAAAAGTGGTTATAGCTGTATTTCATTAAAAATTACGGATCTGATTTTTCTCTTTGTATTTCATTGTCCCCAACTCAAAAGCTTATCTTCTTCTCCAGCAGACCTGAAAAAAATAACTTTAAACAGTTCTCCGACAGCAATGTGCATTAAAAGCTGTCAAGAGAGTGTTGCTGAGCCCACCCTGAAGTACCTATCAACTAATTTACTCTTGACTTGTGCGTGACAAATATTGGAAGATAAATGAAAAGTAGACCATGTGGTTTTACGTTACAAAATATAAAACACAAGACCTTTTTGGAGGGAGGGAGCAATTTTAAACGAACCCATGAAACAAGAGCGTGGTTAAATAAATGTCCCAATAACAAAAGGTCCCACCACATCTTACGCTCAAGTATTTGAGGAAAGAAAGAATCCCACCTTATTACTTTACAAAATAATGACAGATATCATCGGCTGATGACTGTCAACTGATTGGAATCATTATTGTCAATGTGCTTACAAGGCTGGGATCAGAGTACTTTCCCTGGTTCACCCGTCTCCTTATATCTCTCTTCCTCATTTCTTTCAGATAGGCAGCAGACATAGTGAGAATTCAGCACAGATTGATCCAAAATAGTAATCTATGGTATTATCCTAATAAATTTATGGGATTAAAGGGAAGTCGCTTAAGCTTAGATAATGCCGGAAGTGCCTAAGAACATACCTTGGGCAAAAGATGGCAGATGGGGGCAGAGTTCTTGGAAGAAGATGGGAAAAGAGGCTGAAGCTCCTTTGGAACAATTTTAATATCCTTCCTCGGAAACATAGGTCTAGATTTTCATCTACACGTGTTAGAAAAATCCCCGGCTTGACCTATCCACCTCAGGAGAAAGTGCTCAGTAAGTTGGGATTTTCATTGTGGGAAGCCAATTACGTGTGGCAGTCAGGACAGGCTATCTGGGAAAAAGTTCACGGGCAGTCACAGGGACTGCCGTGTGCATACGTAGACTGTTGAAGAGGCCCCTCTTGTTTCTGTGCAACCAGGTCCCAGTTACTATTAAAAGAAAAAGGCCCTCTAGTTTTCAACTTCACACACACAACATGACACTTCGTGTCCCTCACCCCACCCACTACTGTGTCCCTCTCCCCCTTGCCTCCTATGCTGAGGTATGCCCCATACTGGAGCTCAGGTGTTTCAAGAGGCTAATGGATTTTTGAGCTCTCAGCCAAGCCTTATTATGTATTTTTAATTGAGAACCCCAACCTCTAAATGTATACCAAAACATTTGAATTCAGAGAAAACATTGCTTGATTGACAGCTCTGGTTTCTTATGTTGCCCAATTTTACAACTTTTATTTATGCAAGATAAAAATGGTTTCAATTTTTTGCAGTTTCATCTATCAAAACTTTAAAGAATCTTGATGATATCAGGCTATGGAAAAAATAAATTTTTTAAGAGAATGAAAAGATACTAACGAATGGCTGTTTTTTAAAAACTTTTTTTGCACAGGCTAATGTCACTATAGGACTCACTGGCTCAATACGGGACATTATTTGTTAATGACGACGGAAGTGAATTGGCTTGCCATAACACTTCTTTAATACAATATATGGAATTAAACACACTGTATTTTAATTATCTCAAAATAAATAGGGAACCATAGACCAATTACAACACAGGAAGCAGCCATTCAGCCCAACAGTTGCATACCAGCTGTTAGTAAGAGTGATGCAGCTAGTCCTTTCCCTGTAGCCGTGCAATTAGTTATCCTTACATGCTTATCCAATTTCCTTTTAAAAAAACTCCATGGAATTTGCTTCTATCACACTTGCAAGCAGCCCATTATAACACCAAAAATAGTCCTTGCATAAAGAAGATTTTTTTCATGTTGCTGTTGGTTCGTTTGCCAACTGGTTTTAATCGCTGTCCTCGGGTTCTCCAGCTTTCCACCAGTGGGAACACTTTCTCTAATGCCTCTGTCTAGGTTCTTCAGGATTTGAAATACCTTTCTTCAATCTGCTCTCAATCTTCTCATCTTTAAGGAGACCAAATCCCAGCTTCTCTATTTTATCCATGTAACTGAAGTCTGTCATTCCTAGAACCATTCTGGTCAACGTTTCTCTGTACATCCTAAAGCCTTTGCATCCTCCTCAAAGTACGGTGCCCAGAAGTGAACACAACATTCCCGCTGAAGCGGCGCCTTAGGACTTTTCGTCATTAACACCCTGCTTTTATTTTTACAGTCCATATTCTCAAATGTCCATACCACCTTCTATAATTTGTTAACTACATTAACAAATCCTTGCAGTGGGCAATCGAGGGGCTCAACCAACCAGACTCTCCGCCCCTCTCTGCAGTGACATTCATGGACTGGTACTCTTACAGCAGACGATGCCCACCAGCATGCCCTAGAACTTCCGCCAACAGGAAGGTGCCGCAAAGCTGGTGACCATCGTCACTCCCTGGAACGATATTTTGGTTTAAGTCTGTTAATATTTTCATTAATGTGTTGTTGAAGTTATAGGACCCCATCAAGGACTGTCACCTCCCTTTCATTTGTTTAATTAATGATCATTTGCTTATTTAAATAAAGTATAACCCCGGGTCCTATTAACAGGTCCAGACAGCAGTGCCCCTCTGCCACAGTTGCATTTAGGATGGGTGGCCTTAGAGAAGAAGCACACAGTATCCACCAGCACATCAAGTCTTCCACCACTAATGGGTACCACAGGGGTTGGGGTGCATCATCATCCGCGCTGGGAATGATATTTTGGTTAAGCTCACTAAGATTCCTTTTGATGCTTTGTTTTAGTTAGAGTGGTCCGCCAATGTCCCCCTCTTTAAATTGTTTCATTCGTTGATTACTGTTTTCTCAAAAACAGTATCATAGAAATCCTACAGTACAGAGGGAGGCAATTTGCACCAAAACAATCCCACCCAGGCCCTATCCCTGTAACCCAATGTATTTACCCTGCAAATCCTCCTAACATTAAGGGGCAATTTAGCACGGCCAGTCAACTCAGCCTGCACAACTTTGGACTGTGGGAGAAAATCAGAGTACATATAGGAAATCCACACAAACATGGAGAGAACATGTAAAATTCACATAGTGACCAAGGCCAGAATTGAACCCAGGTCCCTCATGCTGAGAGGCAGCAGCACTAACCACTGCACCACCCCAGATCTCACTGGCTGCGGATCAGTTGGTTGCATTCTTACCTTTCCGTGTCTAAAGGTTGTGGGTTTATGCCCCACTTCAGAGATGTGAGCAGAAAAATCTATCCTGATTTCCAATGCAGTACTGACAGAGTGCTGCAGTATTGGTAAAGCTGTCTTTAGAGAGGCTGGACTTCACCTGTTCCCCCAAAATATTGTTGCCATTTTTTTGATAACATTCCTTCAAAGATTTGTGTTTAAGTCCAATGCCCCTTGAAGGGGCTTTCAACTAGTTAATTTGTTTATTTGTTACACAAAAGAATATAACCCTAAGTCTCTCTGTTCATGGAACCTGTTTAGGATTATACCCTTGGATTTTATATTGCCTGTCCTCATCTGAGCATCCCCCGTCTTTGCATTATATTTTATTTACTGTTTGTCCGCCCACTTCACAAACTTGTCTTTGGCCAACTACTAATAGCAGGCTGCAGTTTTTCACTGTTATGTGGGCAGCAACCTATAGCATTCATGCAAGTTGTAGTTAAAAGTGGAAATCGGGAAGCTGCTCTTGATACTACACAGAATACGCTCATGTAGCCTTTGCCAAACAAGGTTTCAGAGAGGTGACTGTGATGGCTAATTATCCAATATTCTCACTCTATAGACAGATGAAAAGGTAGGGGATTGCACAATCAGGAGTAACTGAGTTTTTAAAGGATAACAGTGATAATTCCGCCTGAACTTCTCTGGCCCTGAAATTTTAATTAATGTGTAATCTTGTCCCCTCAGAAGCAAATTAGCATTTCCGATTTATTTAGGTTGTTTTTTTTTTTACATAGGACAGAATTTTACAGTTCCCTACCAGCAGTTTGAAGAGTGGGGACTCATAAAATGGAACACGTAGCTTGCCTGCCACCTATCTGCCCAACTAAATCCGTCTCCCATTTACGGCGGGTGACTCTGGGCAGGAGACAGTGGAGGCATTGGGCAGTCCAACACCCATGGGCCTATGGAGGTCCTTCAGTAATCATTTAAGTGCCTCAGCCCACAACCACTATTTTACCCTTGGTGGGTAGCCCAACAGCTTTTATAGACAAACTGGTGTTAGGCAAGGAGGCAATTAGGAGTCTACTTTGGGGAGTTACCTGTGCCCAGAGAGAATCCTTGACATAGTCTTACTGCCTTTTCTCCTGGCGTTTTCAATCTCGCCCCCAACATCCCAAGCCAGGCCCCATCACGACAATGAACTTGTTTGAAGTCCAGCCTCCATTCACTCCTCTTCTTTGACGGTTATCTGTAGTGGCTACTGCTCAAACATGGTGCTGCTGGAACTACACAGCTCTCTAAAGTGGGACATCTTCCCTTGATGGAGGTAGAAGTCTCACAGTCAAATAATGCCCCATTGAGCACTGAATAGCTGTTGGCAACTGGTGTTGGCAGAGATGCGTATACATTGATTCTTTGGATGAGAAACACTACCATCTAAAAAATCCTCACCGTAGTTTCTATTTTCCACATTTATGTCTCCCCTTAATCCTTTATGTCCCAATTTTATTTTGCTTCTTGTACAATGACAGGCTTGTTGTAATGAATATTTCTTGCTTTTATACTTTCAGGTTTTTCAGTCTGTATGGTTCAGTGAGGAATCTCCGATCAGATTTGTTGAAGAGCCTTCATGATGCTTTCCTTGCTCACAGACATAGCAGGCATCCTGGAAAGGGTGCCAAATTTAAACAGACGATGCATGACCCAAAGCTGACAAACCTATTAATACTCTATAAGCAACTGTACATGAGGTGATTGACTCACTGCAAAATCTGGGCCAATGTTTCCACTTCTGTCCAACCCTTCTCTCCTCCCCCACGCTACTCGATGGATAACTCTACGCCATCTTCCCCGAACATTCGCATCCCTCCAAGACAGCTCCCTCCGTTCCAATCAGTCTCCTATCCCTGGTCACCTCCCTCTAGATCATTCCACCTTCCTGGATGCCCTTCTGCAAAGGTGTATATAGGCAACACAGCAGCCACAAGCTCAAAATGTTATTCACCAGCATGCTGCCTGAGAATGCCCGGTCAGAGTCCGCAGTTCACAGGCCTGATATAATTGAGGCCTACCAATTCTCTGCAGGAAGCACACTCCACACCAGGTTTGTACGAACCTTCCAGCTTCTAAATCAGAGTGCACAGCCTAATTTTTTGCCCAGTCAAAGAAACCCCAGATCCCCGAAACACAGCTCGTGCTGTAGACATTTGGGGAAAAGTTTAAACTTGCCAGAGACCTTTGGACAGATAAGGTAACCTTCTGGAGAGATCACATACCCATTTGGATTGTTAAGTGTACTCAGGGGTGTTGGGAGCATACAAGTAGAGAGGGATGATGGTGGCATAACTGTATTGTCATTAGACTAATAATCTAGCAATCCAGGATAATGATATGGTTCAAATCCCACCACAGTATGCAGTGCTGCATCTCAGTCTACGTCCTGGAACCATACTTGAGATAATTATTGGGGGCCCCAGGGAAGAGGGAAGGGGACGCCCTGGGTTCAGGGTGGCGGGGGGAGGCAATTAGACCAAACTTCAAAGAGTCTTCAGATAGGAGGTACTAAATCCCCCTCTGCCTGCGCCCCCTCCCCCTCCCCCAAGAATCTCTCCATCCAAGATTGAAATTTCCAACTTTTCCAGTTTTCTACACTGCTCTAACTGGGCAAAGTATTGGAGAGAATAATTAGGGATAGGATTTATAGTTATTTAGAGAGTAATGAATTGATTGGGGATAGTCAGCATGGTTTTGTGAAGGGTAGGTCATGCCTTACTAACCTCATTGAGTTTTTTGAGAAGGTGACCAGAGAGGTGGATGGGGGTAAGGCGGTTGATGTAGTATATATGGACTTTAGTAAGGCTTTGGATAAGGTGGCCCATGGAAGACTTCTACAGAAAATGCAGATGTGTGGAATAGAGGGTGATTTAGCTAATTGGATTAGAAATTGGCTGGCAGATAGAAGACAGAGGGTGGTGGTTGATGGGAGATATTCATCGTGGAGTTCGGTGACGAGTGGTGTGCCTCAGGGGTCTGTTTTGGGGGCCCTGCTGTTTGTAATTTTTATAAATGATCTGGATGAGGGTATTGAAGGATGGATTAGTAAATTTGCAGATGACACTAAGTCGGTGGAGTGGTAGATAGTGAAGAGGGGTGTTATAGTTTGCAGAGGGACTTGGACAAGTTGCAGAGCTGGGCCGAGAGGTGGCAAATGGAGTTTAATGTGGAACAGTGTGAGGTAATGCACTATGGCAGAAATAATAAATGTGTAGAGTATAGGGCTAATGGTAGGATTCTTAGTAGTCTTGATGAACAGAGGGATATTGGTGTGTATGTGCATAGATCCCTGAAAGTAGGCAGTCAAGTCGAGAAGGTTGTTAAGAAGGCATATGGAGTCTTGGCTTTTATTGGTATGGGGATTGAATTTCGGAGCCGCAACGTCATGTTGCAACTGTACAAAACTCTAGTGCGGCCGCACTTGGAGTATTGTGTGCAGTTCTGGTCCCCACATTATAAGAAAGATGTGGAGACATTGGAGAGGGTAAAGAGGAGGTTTACCAGGATGTTGCCTGGTATGGAGGGCAGGTCTTATGAAGAGAGGCTGAGGGATTTGAGGTTGTTTTCGTTAGAAAGAGGCGGCTAAGAGGGGACCTTATCGAAACATATAAGATGATTAGAGGTTTAGATAGGGTGGACAGTGATAGCCTTTTTCCTAGGATGGAGAAAGCTAGCACAAGGGAACACAGCTTTAAATTAAGGGGTGATAGTTATAGGACGGATATCAGAGGTAGGTTCTTTACCCAAAGGGTGGTTCGGGAGTGGAATGCCCTGCCTGCAGCAGTTGTAGATGCGCCAAGTTTGGTGGCGTTTAATAGGTTAGTTGATAAGTATATGGAAGAGAAGGGAATGGTTTAGTTTGGAGGGGCATTGCTTTTTTATATTGGTCGGCGCAACATCGAAGGCCGAAGGGCCTGTTCTGTGCTGTAATGTTCTATGTTCTATGTTCTAACCAGCATCTACCAACTTAAAAATTGAGGGTGGACGGGAAAGGACTCTTAAGTGAGCATTAGGCAGCAGCTTAGGGGCCTTAATAGGGACATGGGTGGCGCTCCCACTGGAGGCCCTGTCCATCCCACTGCAAAACTGTGTCTGGGGGAATCCTGTGGGATCCAGCATCCATCCGTGTAATCTTATGCTCTTTTCCTGCCTCAGAATCCACCCATGGTCGGGGGGGTCATACTGTAAAATTGACCCTTGATACAGATTGCGAACAACTGGGTCCAAGCTCTGGCCCCGCTAGCCGCAGCCTGTCAACCATTTCTTCTTCCTCTCTGTTGCCACTAGTGCATCCACCGTCTCGACACGATTCTTTCAAACTCTGGGATGTAAATCATCAGGTCAACCTCCAGTCTCATTAATTTCTCCAGCACTTGTTTTTCCTTACTAATAATAATTTATTTCAGTATTTCATTCTCATTAGTCCCTTGGCTCTCTTAGCATTTCTGGGACGTTTTTAGTATCTCACTCCGCGAATACTGTGGGGCTTAAACTTTCTGACTCACAGCTGAGTGTTGCAAGCTGCAAAATGTAACAAGGGAGGAGAAATTGCCAAGGATCTAGTGCTATGAAGGCTTACAACGAAGTTAACATTTACGCTCGACTGGCTTAAGGCCTGTTTCTTCGAATTTTTTTTTAAATTTTGCACTAAGTATAGCTAAAACATTCCATCAGTGTAACTTTCCATTCCGTTTAGGGCTTTCCTTCTCACAGCTCCCCTGTTGAGCAGTGTTGGAAATAAGGACAGGCTAAACATTGCTTTGCCAATCATAGCGGCTGTCAAAAATATGAAAATAATGTTGTTATAAGCAAAAGTTAACCAGTCCACTGATCTTACAACTGTACCCTACTTTCTTCCTTTTAACACAGTTTTCGTGCTGGGCACACGCTCGGGGACGGGGGAGGTGGGGGGGGGGGGGGGGGGGGGAGTGCAATGGAAATTTTTCAAAACACAAATGAAATGTGTGCACTGTGATGACGCGAACGCATAGAAGAAATAACTTAAGACTTTGCCTCGAACATTTGTGCAATCAAAGCCAGTCTGCACTGGATTTGAGCTCTTTAGATCCCTAAAGGAGAAAATCTGCGCTGTTATTTAGATGAACCTTGCAAGCAACAGCAAAAACTAAACATGTTCAGCTGCTGACCACAGTAAGCAGCTTGCCAGCAGATGCAGAAACAGATTTCCATTTGCCAACTGGTGACCAAATGTTTATGTTACATTAAACATAGTTGCACAACATAATATAACAGATTTCACTTAATATTGCTGCTCAAGGTAAAGCATGTGGAACATCTAAATTCCATCACCACAATATTCACACGCGCCTAACCAATCTATACAAAAAGGCTGTTGCTCGACTCTATTTTTGTGCATGACCAGAAGGCGAGCAAAACAACCGCGAAAGATGTGAAAATGTTTGAGCTAAAGGCTAATGAAAAGCCAGAAAAGAAATTACAAGGTTACAAGTGAATTGAGGGGGGTTCAGGTGACACCAACCAGTGGGGAGCCTTGACTGGTTTACAATAGTCACCTGAATATCAAGATTAAATTACAGCTTTGAGCTCAATCTTGGTATTTATTATTTTTCATAACATATACCATTTCATTGCTTTGCATGTGCACTTTTGCAGTTCACTTTTCAGCAATGTTTTATGAACAGCATCTAATATCCTGAACTTCTGGCTTTGTTGCAGGTTAATATTCATAAATGTATATCATTGTCCTGCAATGTCAATGAAAGGTCATTACATTTTCAACCCACTTTCCCAGTTGTTTAAAAAAAAACCACAACTGGGAAAGACTACCTAACTCGCTGAAAATCATGGGCAACACTGATGTTAAATGTATTTTTGAGCCGTGTAAGAATCTGGCTCCAAAATACTTTAAAATGCAGCTCACAATGCTGCAAATGCACACTGGACACTTTGGTTTATGCTGGTGGCTGAATCCTTGCAGCATAAGCCAAAAGTTCAGCATGTAATGGTACTTACTTGAAATCTCAAAAATATGTAGCAATAATGTAAATTGTCAGCATCACAGGTTTCCCTTCTACTATCAGCAATGCAGTCATTAACACAGACTGCATCAGCGATCTTGCCATTATAATTGCGTAGGTTAATCCAGCCTCCTCATTCCAACAGACGCAGTAACTCACCAAGCCAGTTTACCAGAATAGGTTCTCAACACTCATCTCCCTGAGACAAGTATTTTACTGTTTGGTTTAAATCAGAAGAAACAAACATTTCCCCCTCAAAAAGATATCAAAGCTACTGATCAATCTTTCTAATTGTTCCAATTATTTATTTGCTTCGGTTTTAAATGGTCTTTTACTTAAAAAATAGTCCGCTAAACCCCAACCTTCACCACTTCTGCAGAATTATATAATTCTGGTAACCAAATAAAGCCCCAAAATGAACTCGCAATAGATATTTTCTATCCTGTACACTTTTAATCACGCATGACATTTGGAAAATATTCCCAAATGAAATTGACCCTTGCATCAATAGAAGCATGCTGCATTTGTGAATTCACTTTGGCATTATTTTCAAAACTTCTATTTCACCCGAGCATATTTCATGAAAGGCATTGACCAAAGCTTTGCTCTAGTATCCCCTGGTAAATCCTTGTGCATTACATGTCTCCTACTTCAAGAGGGCAAATGGATCAGGTTCCCCTACCAATAGCCTCTAATAAGCTACTAGTAGCACAAGTCAGCAGTCCAGTGAGCTCATTTCTTCCACTGTTCTCTCTTCCATGCAGAGTAAAATAATTTTCCTATTTAAAAGTCAGGAGAGTGAAACTGAATCTGCATGGTTCCACTGGACAGTTCGACGCACTGATATTCCAAAGTACAAAACCATCAAGAATTTAATTGTTTCTCGAAACTGGAAGGGACCTTGGGACTCTGACATTGCAAATTGGTATTTCGAACTTGCAAAGCAACTGCCACAATTTTCCATTTGGTAAATATGGTGAATATCCTGACACTAAATAAGGCACAGAAATAAGTTCCCTGTGTCTTTCTAGGCGATTTTAACGTTTACCTAATGTTAATGGGCAAGAATTGCTATAAAATGGGGTTCAGAGCCTTCTGACTCATTAACCATGGTATTGCAGCCAGCGCCATGTGAAAGGGGCATTTGCTTAGTGCCCAAATCTCTTGTCTGCTTTGGACAGTGTACCCATTTTAATCATAAAATCCCTACAGTGCAGGAGGAGGCAGTTCAGCCCATCAAGGTTGCACTGACTTTCTGACAGCGCATCTTTCCTAGGCCTCATCCCTGTAACCTGATGTATTTACTCCATTGATTCTCTCTAACCTACACATCTTGGGGACACTAAAGGGCAATTTAGCATGGTCATTTCACCTAACCTGCACACCTTTGGAGTGTGGAAGGAAACCAGCGCACCCGGAAGAAACCCATGCAAACATAGGGGGGACATGGAAACGCCACACAGACACTCACCCAAGGCAGGAATTGAACCAAGGTACCTGGTACTATGGGGCAGCAGTGCTAACTATTCTACCACCATGCCACCCCAAATGTGCAAATTGGGATTCTATGATCTATGTTTAAAGTTATAAATGATGAAGTTTACACTGCACATGCTCAGATCCATGGGGAGATAGAGCCATGCAAGGCCCAACAAAAGGTGAGTTTAAAATATCTCTTTGAGGTCTCGCAAAACTGACCTGGGCCACTGACACCGAGCACTCCCTCCCCCATCCTCTGTAATTGCAATTATTTTGCACACTTACCTTGTAGGACTGGTAGGGATGGCCCACTGTTATCCTCCCTTGATTTAGCGAGCTACCGAACTGGCACCCCTAGCACTTGACAGCCAGTTACAAATGAAGACAGAACCACAGCTTCTTGTCTGCCTCATGGCCATGGGCAGGCAACTAGCCAACTCGCTGTGCTGGTTGAGCATCCAGAAGTCAGATTCGACCTCCTCTCGCTCTCTTCTTAGTAGAGAGAGGGAAAATTATTATTCAAGTCCTCAGAAGGAAGCCAGGTCACTCTCATTCATCCCCAAGTATGACATTGACAGAACCCTGGCAATGGAGCACCTTCGAACTCTTTCAGCCAGAGGACTGGCTGCTGTTTGGGGCTGGGTGGGGGAGGGGAGGAACAAGGTCAAAGGGCGAGGAAAGGAATCATTTTGAAGTGGAGAGGATAAAACTTTTATGCAAAGTAAACATAATTTTTGTGCTTGTGTTGAAGTAGCTGTCTGCCACCCTGGCGTTCTCAATGCATAATCTGTCTCTCTGCCTCAGAAAAGTGGAAATGTGCAAAACAGAGCAAAGTCGATCCATTCTGGCAAATAATTAAAAGCCTCCTATTCAGTGACATGAAGGAGAATTCCACCTTGATTTGGCTCGGAGCCATGGAAAATTTCAGACAGGCGACACACCAGGGATGGCAGATCACTGAGTAAACTCAGGGCAGCCACACTAAGATTATCTGGCAAACCAATTTGTGCTCGGCACAGGCAGTATTCCGACAAGCTTTATTGATAACTACTCCAGCAGCACCTCACAGAGGCTGGGAGCCTCCGGCTCGCTGCCGGACAGTGTTGTACCAGCTAAAGAAGTCAATTGCAAAAGCCACAGCTAAAGCACCTGTTCACCTGCTGGTGGAAAAGAAAACCCATCGCACAGTGACGAAAGATGAAACTAAAATGCAGCTCAGCAAATCACTCCAGCATCAGCGATTAATCTAAACACACCCACTGTCTGATGTACATTAGCTCTATAATTAATAACTTCTTAAGGGATGCTAGCATGGCAAGAATCATAGATAAGCTGTGAACCCACATGCTATGGGATCTAAATAACAAGCTTATATTGTAAATGGTTAAAAAAAAATTGGATGGAGTAGTGATCATTTTTCCAAGCTTCCCTTTTTAAATGTGTTACCTCCTTGCCTTGATCGCTAGTGTTTCCCCCAACCATTCCACCTTCTCTTTCTCCATCACACCATACATCATTTAGCTGCCACAGGAAGCCGGCAATTTAATCAAAAACCTTTCCCATTGCAGCTCATGTGCGGTGGCAGAGAAGGTGAACAGAAGTGTTCTGGGTTTATATACTAGCGGAAAAAAAAACATTCTCCTCATCTGGGAAAAGCCTTTAGTCTCCGATCCTAAAATGGACCAAGAAAAATTGAGTGTGTGTCAGGTGAGGAAAGAGCAACATCACTCCCTGGCCCAATGCATTAGGGAACCAATATACTTTGGCACTACATTTCAGTGGCTGTTTTATATCTGAAACAGTACATTGATAGATCGTTCAAGGAAAGAGCATTAAAACATAATTTACTACAGGGTCTTGGAGCACTAACTCCAACTGTTTGCTTATATGTTTCTGCAAAGGTTGGCACTTTTATTTTCCATAAAATGCATAGCAAATCAATACACCAGTATCAATATCACCAGTGCAGAGGTTATTGTGACCAAAGAGCAGTTTGGAACAGCTCAGGTGAGCCAATCCACAAAGAAATGGATAATTTCAGGGATTGGTCTTTTCCTCCACAACTCGAGAGACCAGCAAAAGTAAATTAGTAGTGAAGACATTCCAGGCCATTCCTGGATTTGAGGGAAAAACTGGACAAAATCATTCAAGCAAATTCTGAGACAAAGATTGATGTGAGTGTGATCCTCATGGATTACGTGAATCAGCATACAATGAGTGAGACATAACTGGGCCTCAGGCAGAGGGCTCGGAGATACAGCCCCTCAACCAGGGAAGTTTCCCAGTGTCAAGAACTACAGCAGCTCAGTTGCAGACTAACCAGTGGCAAGAAGCTACTTTTTCCAATTCAGTACCCAATTGGGGGCTCATCTTTCTGGGCTGCCAAGCTTTTGCCAGCGACAATGGCCTACACTCCATGGGAAGACTACTGAGTACATGGAAGCAGCTTCCTGTGTGAAGCCATTGGAGACAGAGGCTCCAAGATCCAACATGGAGGGTACTGTAGCAATGGTTACCCCCACATTTCTGGAGTCTCCGATGAAGAGGCTTCCCCTCCAAATCCTTTTTTGCCTCCATTGTGACGACCGTAGGATTTAGGATTAGAAATAAATCATTTTGGTCCTTCAGGTCTGCACCTCCACTCAATATGATCATGGTTGATTTTGTTGTGGTCTTTGCTCCTCCTTCCTGTTTGCATCCCATAACCTTTATCTCTCTTGTCTAAGAAAAATCTATCAAACTCAGCCTGAATAAATTAACGATCTATCCTTCACTATCTATTCTTTCACCTTATGTGGAAGAGAATTCCACACTGTAATGATAATGAGAAAAGATTCTCCTCATTTCTCTCTTCAAATGGAAGCATTCTCATTCTTAAACAATACCCCGAGTTCTAGTTTCGCCCACACGAGGAAACTTTCTCTCAGTATCCACCCTACCCAGTCCACTCAGGATCCATCTCCTCTCAATCTTCTATACTCCAACTGATTTGAACCAAACTTGCCACACAAGGCAATCACTCCATTCCAGGAATGATTCAAGTGACTCTTCTCTGAACTCTTTGTAAAGATATTCGCTGGAATTTTAGTACCCCACCTAGTACAGGAATCGGAGCAGGCAAGAGGCGGTCCACGGGAAGGTCCATTTACTTCGGGCGGGATTTTATGGTTTCAAGACAAGCGAGGCCATAAAATCCTGCTTAGAAGGCAGGATTCTCCAAACTCATCCATGCCTGACCCTTTGCAAGTAAGAACAAAGAATTTGGCATTCCAGCCAAAATTCCATTCACTTTCAGCGCCACTGGAGAACCCCAGCTGTGAATTAGGACAGAGGTTTTGTGAGGGGCAGCACGGTGACAGTGATTAGTATTGCTTCGCACAGTGCCAGGGACCCAGATTCGATTCTCAGCTTGGGTGGAGTCTGTGTACACGTTCTGCGTGAGTTTCCTCCCACAGTCCAAAGTGCAGTTAGGTGGATTGACCATGCTAGATTGCTGTTTAATGTAGGGTAAATGTATATATTATGGGAATAGAGTGCGGATGGGATTGTTGTCAGTGCAGATTTGATAGGCCGAATGGCCTCTTTTGCATTGTGCAATATAATGATTTCATAAACATATCTTTTTTCAAATAAAGTGGTCAAAACTGTGCACAATCATCCAGATGTGGTCTTACCAAGGCTCTGTACAGCTTCAGTAAAACATCCCCACTTGTATATTCCATTCCTCTCCCAATAAATGCCAACATCCCATTTGCCTTCCTAATCACTTGGTGTGCTTGCTGTACCCTCTCATTCTCCCTGTAGTATTGGCAGTGGCCATCTTTCTTGGTGGCGCTGTTGAGCCTGCAAAGATGCAGGATCTCTGAGTGGGCTGACAACATGGAGGCCCAGCTAGCCATCCTGAATCAGAATTCACAAATGCCAGCAGGAAGATTGCTGCAGTGGCTCAGCTATCCTCTGTGCAGGCTTGAGGCCTCATAAGGTCCCAATGTCAGGACTTAACCCTTATCGAGAGATTCCCAACAACGTATCGCTTATTCTATCTGGAAAAATGTGACAAGAGGGTGCTTTAGTTTTTGAAAGAACAGTAATTTTACATGAAATCATGACATCATGAATTTCTTTAAAATTATTCATCAATTCTAAAAACTACCCTTTGGTTGCACATGAAGAAAAAATGTAAGGAAACGTGGAAGGAGAAAAGATTGTTTGGTTCATCAAACATAGTCTTTCACTGCCCAGCTAAAATCAACTTAAGTTCAATTCTATCCAAAAACATGGCCTTTGGTTTGCGGCCATTTAGCTCTGCACTTTACTCCCATTCTGACTAATCTGTCTTCAGCCTCCTACACTGTTCCAATGAAACTCATCATCTTTCAGCTCGGAAGCTTACAACCTTCTGGATTCAACACAGAGTTCAACAGTTTCAGGTCACAATCTCTGCTCTTTTTTTTGACGGCAGCTGTTGGTCATCAGAGAATCCCAACACTGCAGACAGAGGACATTCGACCCACCCAACCTGAACCGACAACAATCCTACCCAGGCCCTCTTACCTCATTAACACCTTCTCTACACACATCTTCACTTCCACTATTACCATCTCCTTTTGCTTTGCATCCTCCTCTCCATTGTCCTTTAATTCTTTCTGTCCTCCCTGTGACCCTAGACCTTCCATTTCCTATTCACTGTTCTTCCCCCAATCCTCCTTCCCTGCCCTGATCTATACCTACTGAAAACCCAATAAAATAATAAACCCCAATACATCTCTTAAAGCTTTCTAGTTCAGATGATGCATCATCTATTGGTGAAATCTTTTTCTCTCTTCACAGATGTTGCCAGCCTGCTGAGTGTTTGCAGCATTTTCTGTTCCTATTTGAGATACCTAGCTTCAGTGTAACCTTGTTTTTTTGTCAGAATTTTCCTCAGTCACTGAAAATACAAAGATCGGAACAAGAGCAGGCCATTCAACCACTCAGGTCTGTTCCACATGCCTCATCTCCAATTACTCACCTTTATTTCATTTGTTTTTATACCTATGCCCAATAGAAATCTATCTTTTGGTCTTGAATGTTTCAACTGACCCAGCACCCATAACCTTTTGCAAGAGAGACCCAGATATCCATAACCCTTTGTATGAAAAGGGGCTTCCAGATTTCACTCTGAAATGGCTGAACTCCAATACCACTTTGTTCTAGAAATTGTTTCAATACAATTGAATGCTTTTATCATTTTAAAGAAGCTCCAAACATTGGCACCAAATCTTGACACTGATAGTGAAAATCTAATGGAATGGTGATACATTAAATGCAGGGTAAAATACAATGTCACATTATTTAAACAAAGAGAGGTTAGCACTGACACTCAATCTGAACAATTACATAATTTGTATTCAGCCCTACTGCAACAGTAGTCCAATTTATTTGAACTATCTAGCAGTGGATATTAAACCTTCACTGAGTTTGCCACAGGTAATTTTATGAAGGCATTCTCTAGCATATATCTAAGGAGTTAGGTGGATTGACCAGATGGTCAGGGGATTAGCAGAGTAAACACATAGGGTTTGGGAGATAGAGCCTAGGTGAGATTATTGTTGATGCAGGTTCAATGGGCTGAATGGCCTCCTCTGCAATGTAGGGATTCTGATTCTATGACCATGCACACCACGAGAGTGCCCAAAATTTAAGATTCCTTAAATTTACCAACATAAGACGATGAATATTTAGTTAGTCTTCACTTCTACTATAACTGGGTAAAATGAGTTACAATCTTATCTATTCCATTACTTGTTTTCTATAAAAAATATTTATCTTTCCCCTTATCCTAAGAATGCTGCAGCATCTGGAATGGGGACAGTGGGACAGCTCACTTTACTAATGCCTCCACAAATATCATTGATTCTGTTCTTCACTCATTCCATTAGGTAAATGATACAATGCGAATTCATTCGTTACAGTGCGTAACTAAGAACAATACGACACAACTCAGCCTTTACTCGTGAGCTGCAAGTTCACACGAACAGCATTTCACCCATAACTTCTGATGAGCAGAAAGATTTTGTGACAAACTAAAGTGGGTTAGGCAGCTACAAAGGTTTTGGCAAAAGAAATAAAACACTTAAGAAACATTTACAGAAATAAATGGAAGATAAACAAATAAATGAATAATTTCACCTCTCAGGGTTATGGTTACCATTTAATATGTAGGTTCAATTTTCTATGTCAGCTGTGAACTTACAAGTTAAAAAATATTACACACACACTGTAATCAAAGATGAAATAATGATTGCTGCAACTTACAAGGTGCCATGATACTTAAAACTGGATATTGCTGATTTATCAACTGTCACTCAACAGCAATCAAATCACTAATCTACTGGCCTCTGCTTCACCATTCCTTATTTAGTGTTGAAAAGTAAAACTAGATGTGCAAATTAGTCCAAGAGAGACAGGAAATATTAAATCTATTTACAAAGAATGGCAATATATTTAACAAATTTCTCATTTGTCCCCTACTGCTGCCCTTAAAAGATAGGAGCAGTGGTTTAAGGTGTGCGTGTCATTGTAAATGTAGCTAATGAACGTGGCTCCAATTCATTCTAGGAATATGAGTATCAGCTGTCGAGTTCCGCTGTTGCCGCACACAATTTTCCATTCCTGCATGGTTAAATCACTCACTCCCATTGCAGCATTAGTATGAGGGTGGGGGAGCCAGGAATGTGGTTTGTTGGGAGGGGGGGGGGTTCAGTCTCAAAAATGGGCAGGTCAGGTAGGGAGTAAACTCTTCACCCTGCCCACTTCCAGGAAGGGTGGGCAGTTTTGGATGTTTGCGACGTGAATCAATGATTTAAATGCATGCCTCAGATTTTTTTTTCTCTGTCCCAGCTTTAACAATGGAAAGGACTGCTGGATGATGCAGATAAATGTTGGGCAGAATTAAGGCAGTTAACACTGCTACCTCACAGCACCAGGGATCCAGGTTACTATCTGTGTGGAGTTTGCACATTCTTCCCATCTCTGGGTGCTCCGGTTTCCTCCCATATTCCAAAGATGTGCAGGTTAGGTAGATTGGCCATGATCAGTGCATGGAGGTTGGGGAGTGAGCCTAGGTGGAATGCTCTTTTAGATGAATGGTACAGACTGATGGGCTGAATGGCTTCCTTCTGCACTGCAGCGGCTCTATGGTTTCCTCATGTCTTTGGCCCAAACCTCCCCAGTAATCCTGACTCCTAACTATCCCCTCCCACAATCAGATGCCCTCTCAATGTTCTGTTGGGGTGGCAGGGGTAGGAAATGAAAAACCTGCTTACCTCCCATTAACGCCATCCCCCCATTCTCACTCACAATTCCCTTGGCTGGTGGGATGGAAAAGTTCCACCCAAGCACTTAGTAAGTAGTACTTTAGTAAGTGATCAGCAAGCCCCAACGTTGCTGCTGCTTTTGCTGCTGGCACCAGGCAGGCAGCTCTTGCCTCCTCCTGCCTAATAGGGAATTAACATTTAAAAATAGCACCACACGAACAATGCACTTCAGGCATGGGATTGGAACCTGGAATTCATTTGGGCTTTGGGTTCCAATCCTGCTTTGGAAATCTGGCCAGTGGAATCAAGTCCCATAAAGGGATTTGAGCACATAACCACATAAGCACATAACTACATAAGTGCAGTATTGAAGGAGTGCTGTCCTGTTGGAAGTGCTGGCTTTTCAGCAAAAATGCCTGCACTCTCAAGTGAAGCTAAAAGATCTTGAAATGCTTTGTATCATTGTGAATAGTTATCCCTTAATCAATAGCTCCAAAAACACACTAACTGGTCATTTACTTCATTACTATTTGGGAACATGACTGTGCACAAATTGGTAACTCCATTTACCTGAAAAAGAGCACTTCAATTGCAATTTATTGGTTCTGAAGTGTTTTGGGAGACCCTGAAGATGTCAAATGTAAGTTGTTTCTTCAACAGCAAATTGTTTAGTTTTCAAGAGTGTTTCAAATCATATCATATCCAACACTCACAGTTTGAGATATACAGCACCAAAAAGCCAGATATATTCCTGCAAAAGAGTTTGTTATTTGTAAAATACTTTGAAATGGCAGTGTAGAGCAGTTACTTTAATTAAGCCAGCGAAGTGGAATAGAAGAATAGAATCCCTACAGTGCAGGAGAACAGTCGGCCCATTGAGCCTGCGCCAACAACAATCCAACACAGGCCCTATCCCTGTAACCCCACATATTCAGACTGCTAATCCCCCGACACTAAAAGACAATTTAGTACGGCCAATCAACCTCACCAGTACGCCTTTGGGTGTGGGAAGAAACTGGAGCACCCGAAGAAAACCCAATCAGACATGGGAGAATGTGCAAACGCCACACAGTCACCCAAGGCCACAATTGAACCTAAGTCCCTGGTGCTTGAGGCATGAATGCAAACCACTATGCCTGATTTTCAATAAATACAAATTACGACCATTATGAGTCATTTTACTATTTTATCACAAAAGCAGCACATAAAAAAAAACATAGTTTAGCTTATATAGCGTCAACATGATAAACATTAATATCGTATACAAATGTCTCAGGTTAATTTGCATACTGTAATCTAGAGTAGAGGTCTATTCATCCCAATCACTATAAACGTAAAATGCCAGCTAACTTCATTTAAGAAAAAGATCTAATCCCATTCACCTTTTAAGTTTTATTTTTGAAATCTCATACAGAAAAAATAGAGTTCAAAAGCAGACTGGAGTTTTCACCTGATCTGCATTAAATGGGACTGCATCATTTACATTTTTTTTTAGTTTTTTGAAATTTAAATACAGTGCCATTTTCAGTCCATTTAAATCAGAATATACAATTGTTGAGCTTCACTGGCTTTTAAATTCCAAATCACAGGAGATAAGAGGTATCATCTGTCATGGAGCGCTAGCACACAACATGGATATTCATTCATGCAGGACAAGACTATTGTGCCCATTAAACTATAAACAGCAAAAAGTAAACACTTCAAGATTCAGCTGAAAACCAGCATTATTTCCCAATCATACTCAACATCTGACTCAGGGCAAGATAAGCAGGAGGAGAAACAATACAGCATGAAAGATTAAGGGGAAATGCAATAGATATTTTCAAAATTATAAAAAAGGTTTCGAGAAGGCAAACAGTAAAGGGTTGTTTCCACCGGCTGGTGAGTTAGTAACAAAAGGGTCACACAGACAGACAGGATTATCACTCGAGGAATGAAGGGGGGGAAGTTTATACGGATTTTGCTCGCAAGAATGTCATTAGGATGTGGCACTCCTTACCACAAGCAGCTATTAAGGCAATTGTATCGTCACTTAAATGGAACTGGATAAGTATTTGAAAAAGGGGAAAAAAGGATACGGGGGAAGACGAGGAAACAGAATTAAAACAGATGATTGTAGTTGAAGACCTAGTACCAACACAGGAATGATGGGTCAAATGGCCTTCTGCAGTTCTGTAATTTCTATAATTCCAAATGTATTACCTCCTCTGAAATGCTGCCCAAAGGCTAAAGAAAATATCTAAGTCAAACCTGTTGGATACGAGCTATTTTATTTCTTTCACCACCTGTACTTTGCATGAATTGCAATCCTTCTATTTGTCTGTAAATTCATTCATTGCCTCTGGGAAGGGGAAGATAGCTGCCTAATCTTCCCCCTCTCTAAATTCAATTATTATTTGTATAATAATCACTATGAAAATGCAAGAGCAGAGCTGGTCAATAATCAAATTAGTCATTTTTATTGATGGTCCCAAACAAATTCCAAGCTAAGAAGGTAATCTACTGCTCTGTCAGTGTGTACTATTAGGATTAGATTTGTTGCTCTACATTCATTTAGGAAGCAGCAATTACTACCCCCACCCCCCCTCCAAATGTATGACAGGAGCTTTGGTAAAGAAATTTATGACAAGTCCAATTATGACAGGGCATTAACGAAATACAGAACATTGTAGAGCCGATACATAATATACCAGCTACAGACAAGAGAACTTTACCCAACAGTTTTGAAAAATAAAACACCGCAGATGCTGGAAATCAGAAACAAAATCAGAAGTTGCTGAAACTAAGTGATAAATCAGTCAGCATCCATGGAGAAGAACAGCACATTTATCTTCCAAGTATCTGACACTTCTTCTGACCCCAGTTCTAATGAAAGATCCGCATCAAATACGTCAGCTCGTTTCCCCTCTCTAAATGCTGACTGGTCTGCTGTGCGTTTGCAGCACTTTTTGTTTATATTAGCAATCTTTTTGGCTACAATCATCATTGACAGAACACTTGCTGAAGGAAGACAAGGTAATATTTTAGGCAGGAGAAGTTACTTGAAACCTTCTATCGCTTTTCTTACTGTCATTCCAAAGCTAGCTGTCGAGAGTCACTTTTACGCAAAGAAGTTGAGCCAGTCCTTTGCTAAAATCTACCATGTCTCTTTGCTCTAACATGGCCATTGATAGCCTTTATTGTATATTAATCATTGAATCATAGAATCCCTATAGTGCAGAAGGAGGCCATTCAGCCCATTGAGTCTACACTGACCACAGTCCCATCTGCACCCTATTCCCATAACCTCACACATTTACTCTGCTAATCCCCTGATACTAAGGTGCAATTTATCATGGCCAATCACCATAACCCGCACATCTTTGGACTGTGGGAGGAAACCAGAGCACCTGGAGGAAACTCGCGCATAAATGGGGAGAACATGCAAACTCCACAGACAGTGACACAAGGCCAGGAATTGAACCTGGGTCTCTGGATGCAGTAATATAGCAGTGCTAACCACTGTGCCACCATACTCCCTAAAGTGTTAGCTGAGTTCCTGGATTGACAATCCAGCAATAATATCACACGGCCATCACTCCCTCACCACATTACAAAAAAGTCATCTAAATTTCCCATTTGCCGTTGGCCCCTAAATACTACAGCACCCCTTAAATCCTGTATCTGACAGAAAAACACTCCCGAATCCAAATTCTCCATGCACATATTTTTCTCTCAAGTGACCCTCATTTTTTTCTTTCCTGGGAGCAAGATTTAAGACAAAACGATCTT
This sequence comes from Sphyrna mokarran, assembly GCA_024679065.1. NCBI lineage: Eukaryota > Metazoa > Chordata > Chondrichthyes > Carcharhiniformes > Carcharhinidae > Sphyrna > Sphyrna mokarran. The sequence goes on from JAGIQG010000012.1 coordinate 54,754,569, forward strand.
TCCTCGTAACTCAGCCCTCTGTAACCAGGAATTGGCCTTTTCGCCCTCCTCTGAACACCCATCAATAATTCATCATCAGCTTCACCGAAGCCTCAAGCAACTCTATCATTACCTCTTTACACTTTCAGGTCACACCTCTTGCAACATTTGTTTGCTTTTTGCAGCACTTATAAAGATCCAAGGTTTATTCTCAATTTTGTCAAGTGAATTGCCATGTACTATCTAATTAAAAATTTTCCTACCTAATCACATCACCATTGCCAGCTCTCTGCCCATTGATTTCACCTTTGGATCCCTCTGAATTACCACATGAGGACACTACCACTTGGAAGTGCCCCTCCAAGCAACATATTGTTCCGATTTGGAAAGACTTTGCCATGGATTCTGGGTCAAAATCCTGGAACTCCCATTCTAACCGTTCTATGGGCATACCTACATCACAGGGACTGCAATAATTCAAGAAGACAGTTCACCACTCCCTTCTCAAAGGCAATTAGGGATGGGCAATAAAGGCTGCCTTAGAGATGCCCACATCACCTGAATTTTTTTTTTAAAACAGTTAATTGTATTGACCAGTGTACTCATTTTAGTCTCTCCTGAAAAGTTGGGAGATCTTGGCGAATATCCTGTTTGAGGTACAATTATGAAGATAATTTTTTTAAGTAACAATGAGTGAGATTTTCCAGCCCTTCCCATGAGTAGGATCTTCTGGTTCCTCCGAATTTGAGTTCCCATGGCAGATTCACCTGTAGCGCGACCAGTGAGTCATTGACTTCAGTGTGACCAAACGATCTCAATGGCGGCCAATAGTCCGGCAGCTCCGCCACAGGAAATCAACAACTGGGTTACACTGAGACCCTCCCTGCAGTACCACAATCCTTTTATTATCTGTCTTTCAGCCACTTTACAAACACACGCAATGCAGAAACGTAGAAAACGTTGAAGTTTTGTCAGCTTTTTATCCATTAACCTGCCGATTTTATCTGATAATGTGTTTCTCATCAAGATGCTTTTCCAATTTCCTTCTTTCTTCATAGTCATTTATGTGATTTCGGTCATTACGTATCCCTAACGCCTCTTGAGAGCGTAATGGTGAGTCACCTTCCTGAACCACTGCAGTCCATGTGCACTCCAGTGGAGTGTGAGAGAGTTCCTTGATGAGCTACCTACTCTTAAAACTACTCATGATAACCTGATCTAAAACTGTTCATCTTCTTTGCAAAATACCATTTCCTCCTCTCTCTCCAACTCTAGCACGACATAAATCTTTTCACTCTGTTGCCTCTTTGCAATACTAATAGCTCCGGCAATTGAAATTCAGGTAGGCAATATAACCCCTAGTTTGATAACCTCTTCAAATTACTCTAGAAAGCTGGTCAGACATGACCTGCTCCTCGTGATTCCACATGGAATCTCTCCAGTCAGACTTCTCAAATGATTGCTATGCTAACCCTTCTCAACTTGAGCTAAGCCACAGAGGCAGGCTTTTGAGGGAATTCTGGTACTTTTTAAAAGAAAGAAAAACTGGTACAATATTTTAAAAACCCACGGGTCCTAAAATTGCAAGCTTCATGGTGTACTTTTACAGTTTTATTGATATTTATCAAAAATGTAAAGATTGCAAAGTTGCACGTAAGAATTATACATTGGATTGTAAAGGATATTCATTAATTTCAGTTACTCTTAATCTTTTGTCTGCAGTTTTAAATCCATTATTTAACCCAGCTGTCATAATCTTCACTGACTGAACAAAGTGAGGACATTGAAGTTTTAGGCCCAGGACTTTTTTTTAAAGTTACATTACATTTCAAGATCAGTCTCATCAAATATGCTGCACATTTTCCAACACTGAAAAACTAGTAAAAAAAAAATTAGAGGTCCAAATTGTATTTTTCTTAAAACAATTTGTAAACAATGCTGAGAACCTCTTTATGCTTTTAATGCAATTTTCTCCATAATAAATGCCCCTAAAATATACTGGGAAATTTATTCTTAGCTCCATTATGAAACCAAGACTTGAGTGCAGGCTTTGTGGTTGTAATGATGGTGGGACTCTGTTGTCATTCCTCTCTGAACCTGACAGAAATTTGTGTCATCTGCACACGTGCAGTTAAACGTGGAAATCCAGAAGCTCTGTTAGGGATATCGTGCCCTTCCACAAGGTGCACTATTACAAGTCTTTGCGAGACGGAGATCAGCGGTTTGATGTGAACTTCAACTTTTCATGCGCTACTTTGTTGGGTGAGGTGAATTGGGATTGTAATGATCTCCAAAATCACAATTGCTACTCAACAACAACTGCCTTTGAAAAATGAACTTTAGAAAACTGGACCGTCAATTCCTTCATTCAATATTTTTAAAATGCTATAGCTTTTTAAAATAATAGAATTTCTTTATTATTTCATGATATTTCAGCTTCTTCTTTAATCTTGTATGTCTGCCCTAATATTTATCTTGATTTCTGTAAAGTGATTGAAAAGTCAAAGAGAACAGTGCTATAAACTTCCTGATTTGTTGGTTGTTTAAAGATTCCTCAATGTGATTGGCTGCTTAACCTACTTGATGACTTAATTATTTCTGGAAGCTAGAGATCCCCTCCAGCTTCCACCAGAATGAAATTGACGTCAAGAGCAGGAAATCAGGCGCGTTAAATCATTGTGGGCAACTTTTCTGGTGGTTAGCAGAAAGCACCTTCCAATCACCACTCACTGCAAAATTCAAGACATAATATTCCCCACCTACCAGATCCAATAACTGGACGGAAGCAAATTGTGATACATGAGAATTTAAAAAGTCACCCCCACTGATAACTGCTGAGTTTGAGTATAACTATATGCAGAAGAGGAGGTGTGGGCCGAGTGGTATTTTGTTAGATTATTAATCCAGATACTCAGCTAATGTTCTGGGGACCCGGGTTCAAATCCCACCATGGCAGATGGTGGAATTTGAACTCAATTAAAAAAAAATCTGGAATTAAGAATTACTGATGACCACGAAACCATTGTTGATTGTCAGAAAAACCCATCTGGTTCATTAATGTCCTTTATGGAAGGAGATATGGCCTATATGTGACTCCAGAGCTACAGCAAAATTTGCCTTTCAACTGCCCTCAGGCAATGAGGGATGGGCAATAAATGCTGGCCAGTCAGTGATGACTATGTCTCATGAATGAATAAAAAAAATGTAAGCATCATTTCAAAAATCTGTCTAATTTGCCCCTTACGTAAACATTTCCCATACTAAAGTCACATTATAATCAAAATGGTGGATTTGGCGATGTAAGTCAAGCAGTTCAGTGGCTAAATGAAATCTTTAAAATCAAACTGGAAATTAAATTAAATTTAAGATATGCTTCTAAATTATCAGAGTGGCATTTTTCTGTATTGGCAATCTTAGTTGTGAAGGAATCTTTTCTTTAATGAGCTTTGCAATTCTGTAATTGAAGTGCAAATGTGCTCATAATTTCAATTTTGTGCTTGGAATAAAAAAAACCATTGTGGTTTTTTTGTACAGTTTAGTAATTGGGGGACAACAAACAAATAATACTTTCTGTTTTGAATCAGTTAGCATTGTGTGCATCATCAATGGTTAGATATCCTGAATATTGCAAAGGAACATAGGAATTAGAGGCAGAAATAGGCAACTTCAGCCCCTCAAGCCTGCTCTTCCATTCAATCAGATCATGGCTGATTTCTCCTAGATCTCAAATCAATCTCCCCACCTGAGATACAATTTTAGTGCATGAAATCACAGTTCATCTCACCTAGTAATTTAGTTTGTAAGAATAGGTTGAAATAAATTACCAATGTAATCGTTTTGGCTAGTTTATGATTATGGATTCTATAGAATTAATGTGTGCAACATATAGTTAATTTTTAATATATGGCATGAAGAAATGTTTTGTGACTCTAGAACTGCCATTACTTGAGATTTTCCCTGTTATTATCCCTATTTGATAATTTATCTTCTTACCCATGCAATTTGTCTTTCTTGCTACAGTACAAGTATTTGTAATAAATGTAGACTATGGTTTCCCAAGTTTTGACTACAACACTAGAATAGTTTTGATGAAGTGCACTAGAATGGCATGAAATGCTTTCTCCTGTGATTCCACCCATTCCCCCCCATTTCATTACAGATCAGTATTGCAACGCCACACTGAATATCCTCAGATAACAACCTGGATTACAGGTACTAATGAGGGAGATCTTTTACCTTGACACTGATCAGCGAGTCCAAGCACTAATGTTTCCTTCATCATTACAATCCAATTAACAAGGTTAGTATTGAATTATTTTGCCACAAAACAGTTTGCAACAAAAAGTTTATGCTGTTTTATTTTCCATGGACTGATCTGACACCCCTATTAACTACTATGATGCAGTCATTACTTTGCCCAACTAAATAGGGCAACTAGCATTCAGACTTGTATATCATTCAGATCTTCACCAAAACATCGTAATGCTTCAGATTTATCACAAAAATACTGCTTCCTTGTCTGATCAATTTGAATTTCAAAGCTTCTTAATATCACCTATTATTTAAAAAGACTTTGATTCAGAATATACTGTTTGTGTGCTCATCTCACTGACCTTGGCTGTTCAACCATGTGTGCTGGTTTTATTCTTGGCAGAAGCCCAGCTTAAAAGAACAAAAGTCAGTCGCATAGATACACAAACCATGTTGCTCTGACCACCGTGCCAAGTATCACAAAGAACAGTTTAGCACTTTCACGCATAAACAGAAAAAAATTACTTCCACTTCGTGAGAGGAGGAACACTAAAATTAACGACGCAGAAAAGGTTGAATAAATGATTCCTCAAAAAAAAAAATCTCTAGAAAAAAATCATTTCAAGATCTATTGATTGTGTGTCCCACTCCAGAGAGTGTGATGACCAAAGTTGGGGCGGCATGGTGCCACGGTGGTTAGCACCGCTGTCTCACAGCACCAGGGATCCACATTTGAATCCATGCAAGTTTGTACATTCTGCGCATATCTTCATGGTTTTCCTCAGGGTGCTCCGGTTTTCTTTCACATTCCAAAAGATATGGCGGTTCAGTGCATTGGCCAAGCTAAATTCTCCTCAGTGTACTCAAACGGATGCTGGAGTGTAGCGGCTAGGACACTTCCACAGTAACTTAATTTCCGTGTTAATCTAAGTCTACTTTTGACGCCAATAAAAATAGATAAAATGAATAATTTTGGATTCACCAGCATGCCTGAGCAATTGGTCTTTGTTTGAGTCAGTGGTGAGGTAAATGCAGTCTGCCCTCAGTCTCCCAGGTTAAATTTGGGGAAGGGAAATCTGCTTTCTGCTGGGAAGTGCACTTTGTGAATTGAAGTCAGGCGAGGACAGACTAAGAGTTTTGTGTGATATCTCTCATTGTCAAGCAGCAACCATCTTGCCCTTTTCCACCAACTTTTTTCCACACTCCAAAGCCTTCCAATGAAGAGGGGTTGCATCAAACAATAATTAAGCTATCATACTTCATCTCAATTCTCAAGCACTATTACATGGACTCCAATACATTGAGTGATATCATTTTCTTATAGCCAAGTGAAACATCGCATGGTTTTATTTCCAAATCAAGAAATAACCAACAAGGGATAAGATACAAAATAATGAAGGACTAGCAACGATCACAACTTGCATTGGACTGTGAACCAATTCAAGCAATTTATATCAACAGGAGAGAAATTGGACTGTGACCTTAACTCAATAGCAACTCTGATTATTCTTTACAATACGTTTGCAATGTTCTCTGCAATTACAAAGGTGAAAGGATAATAAACTTGATAACAACATTAGGCTCAATGTTAAAAGGGCATCACGTGGCTGCTACTGCAGCACTATAAGTTTGTTCTCAGAATGGGTTACTAGAAAATAAGCAATGCCATATGTATTGGAGCATCATAGTTACCAAAGAGTGATTACAAGGCAGTAATTTAATAGAGGGGTTCAGGTGATGTCATAAGCCACAAGAGCAAACCTTGAGTGGTTTATAACTGTCATCTAAACTCTGAGATTAGATTACTGCCTTGTAATCACTACTAGGTATCTGTTATTTTTAATAATACATACAGTAAATTGTATGGGTTGGTTTTATCCATTTTGGGTTTGTTTTTCTGCTGATTCTGGCTTTCAACGTGGATGCCAACTGCTACAGCATCATTGATTTGTGATGATGATCAAACTGAAACACTAACGTTTGCAAAGTGAATCATTGTGCATTTCATTGAAAAATCATGTTTTTCAGCAAATTCTATGGTCGGCATGTCATGGAAGTGGTTATGTGGAACTGTTTTTTTGTCATAGTAACAGAAACCTGCCTACGTAGGCCACACTAAAAGGACAACAATCCCTTTAAAAGCGGTTTTGGTAGTAATGACAATCTGTCAAATGTACATCCTCTGAAATGGAAAGGGCTACACAAAGATCCAATGACAGCAATCCCACCCACGTATCAGGAATGCAGAAGCTACATATTTACTTAATCACTCACTATTTTCAGATTTTCTTCTGAGCTGGCTTCGGCCGAGAGACATCAATTATTTAAAGGAAGTAACATGATGCTTCCTCTGTTAAGTCAAGTCTGCAAGCAGACCCCGAGAGAGAATAAAAAATGAATTAGCTGGAATTTATTATTGAGCTTGATGCAAACAGAGATTCAGCCATCATATCTGCACCAGGTTTCCACACACCTTCGAGCACTCTGCTGGCTTTCCCAATAAAATAATACTGCTGCAGCAGGTAGCTTTCAGCACGAGAGGTGGTGGTCTCTCGGAAAACTGTTTCACAGATGAGAGTATGTCCAGTGGCTGTCCTGATTCACACACACACACACACAAACACACACTGTATTCAACACACGTAACAATTATTCATCCACCTCGTTCTCACTAAAGGCATGGCAATGCAATTTTATCGTTATAATCAAGACCATATGACAAAAAGCAGAGGCCATTAGGGACCAATTTCAAGTGTTCTTTGCAAGACAATGATTTTCAGATTGCACTTACATATGCTGAACAGTTAAGTTTGCTTCAGTGCACCTGCACTGAGATATACAGCTTTCTGCTGTGCTCTTCCTCTCCCCTTGCCCACCAAAAAAAAAAAATAAGATTTTTCTGGCCAAGCGAAGAAAAGTTTCAAAGGCTGACTGAATGTTAATATTTTTCTCTCTCTCTTTATTTAATTGAAATCTGCTTTAAATCTTGTTCAGCACTTACCCCCCTTCAACCTTCAGGTGCCAGAGGGCTTGTTACTTGTGAATTATTTAACAATCATATTTGCGGTAGGAAATTGATTTTTGAGTAAATCCATATTGATTGAGTTATGCGAGACTAATGATTTGAAGTAAAATGTTGCCGTTAACTTCCAGGGAGGGAGGAAGAGAGTGTTTGCTGCATCAAATTTTCACTTGAAAGGGACCCCGGCACCCTGCTTTCACCCTGTCATAGCCTGTGATGACTAACTGTCTGCCAAGCATGACCAAGCGATTAAAGCAGACAGCATCTGTGTATCTTTGCGGTAATAGGAGCCTGCTTTCTATTTTCCATGCATTGAAACTTGAGCAGTCTATTAGCTCCTGCATTTTTAGTTTGATGAATTTATTACTTTGATTTTTTTTGCATCAAAAGCAGTGGAAAAGCTAATTTTGTTTTTCACAAATCTTTTAGCCGAATCCCCACCAAATCCAACGAGTGCCCCACTTGCACTTGAAATATATTCTCCTGCCTGTGAGTCATGCTACCAATACTGTCATCTCCTTTCAACGTGCCATGTCTTTTTTGTATCTTGTATTGAAGTTCCCCATCTTTTTGTACACGGTTCCCCCGCTGAGACAGCAGACACACGACCTGTTGCCAAGTGTCAAGCACTGGCACTCCAACTGATGAGTTCTCATCCCTCGCCTCCATTTGATATGTTGTTTTGTCTCCCCCCCAGTCCCTCCTCCCAATGGCTCAGTCACTCAACAGGTGGGAAGTGTGAATGCAAACCCACATTATAGCCCTCTAGAACGCATGCATAGACACAACATGCTGTCAGTGGACTGCTTTCTAATCCCTAAATGCGCTTGTTTTACTTCCAGAAGTTGCAGTTACTGTTCGTCAGGGATTCAGAATCACCGGTGTGTGGGGTTTCCAATCAGAAGCTTCCTATATAAAGGGAGGATCATGTGACCTACAAAGGCAAAATATATTTCTATGATGGCACCAAGGGATTTTGAGGGAACAAGGACATGGCCAAAAATGAAAATAAGGCTAGTAAAAAAAATCTAAATTACATTTAGCTCCTTTGATTGGTCAAGTTTAAAGTTTACTTTATTTATTATTGTCACAAGTAGGCTTACACTCGTGAAAGTCCCCTGGTCGCCACACTCTAGTGCCTGTTTGGGTACACTAAGGATCAATTCAGGATGACCAATGCACCTAACCAGTCTATCTTTTGTTGGGGGAGGAAACTGGAGCCCCCGGAGGAAACCCACACAGACACAGGGAGAACGTACAGACTCCACACAGTCACCCAAGACAAGAATCGAACTGGGTGCCTAGCACTGTGAAGCAGCAGTACTAACCACTGTGCCACTAATGCCACCCAGACAGGGCAAATACATCAGTGGAGAGGATAGTTAGTCAGACAGGACTGCCATGTCCTGAGTTCAGTCACTGATCTGGGCTGAGTTCATTGATCTCAATTGGAATAGTGATAGGACGCTGCAAGAAACCTCAGTGTCTCCAAACTAGGGGACATGGAAAGGGAGAAGGAAGGAAAACAGCCAGGGTTCCAGCTATCAACCACTATCCAGTGACCACTGCTGGAAATCATATCAGCCAGACATCGAGACAAAAGTGGCTCTCTGCCCTTCAAAGCGAGACAACCTACCAATACTCACGGTTTAAGCTTCCACATGTAGAATGGGCTCTTGGGCGAAGTTAGGGAGGGCTGCCGACACTTGTGGAACTGCACCCCAGCGTCTTCAATAAAGGAAGAAAGGGGGAAAAAAGATCACGTTTTTAAATCGGACTATTTTTGCCTACATAAATAATTAACAGAAAGGAGCTAAACTCAAGCTATGCCACTCTCCCTCTCCCCGAATTTTAGTGGATTAATATCAATACTAAAATCAGACGGATTCCAAAGCTTTTCACAACAGATTGAAACAATGCCAATTCCCCCCATGCATTCCACCATTTCTCCTCCCTCCTACAGTCGGATGAAGTTCCTTTCAATAGGCCTCACCAAATCTCTCAAGATAAGACTCTGCTGATCTATCAGATGAAGAAAACAACAAAGGGAAATCAATCTAAACACCTCCTTGGCTGATTTCAGAGTCAACTCTACCTATTGGCTATCTGCCAGTAAGGTGCAGAGGGACAGAAAAATAGGGAATGATGGTGGGAAAGGAGGGGGTGCAGGTGGAAAAATAATTTCAATGTGAATGGGGAAAGTAGTTTCAATATAAGAAATCAAGCACAATGTCAATGAAAGAGCAAAATGGTGACAGTTAATAATATATAAGCTTCAATTGAGGTTCCATGTTCAACACAGCTATTCCAACACATGGCAGAGAACTTCCAAGCACCCATTTGCGAACACCTCTACACCAAAGTTTCACAGTGTATTTATTATTGTCACAAGTAGCCTTACATTAATACTGATGAAGCTACTGTAAAAATCACCACACTCCGGAGCCTGTTCAGGTACACTGAGGGAGAACTTGGCATGGCCAAAGCAACTAATCAGCACGTCTTTTGGATTGTGGGAGGAAACCGGAGCACTTGGATGAAACCCATGTTGACACAGGGAGAATGTGCAGACTCCGCACAGACAGTGACCCAAGCCAGGACTTGGACCCTGGTCCCTGGCGCTACGAGACAGCAGTGCCAATAACTGTGCCACCATGCCACGCACCAAAATTAAGATTGTTCAATTGCATCTTCCCTGTAGGACTCAGCTAAAAATTATACTCTGTTTCTAAATTTGAAATAACGTTAGGCTAAATTATTTTACGCAAGGCTATTTTCTTCTGGCCTTATAGTTCATTGCGTATCTGCGCTGGGATAGAAATTGGATGCTTCCTCCTTCACCTCCACCAATGTCTTTGATCTGGGTGACAGAAGTGTGGCTGAAGGCCCCCAAGTTAACTCAGTGGAGGTGCCTACCTTGTGTTGAGGTGTTGGTCCCCACACCCAAGACAAATAAAATAGAAGTCAGCAATCCAGTGGAACTTCACTCAGTCTTTGACCAACTTGCTGTACCCACCACAGCATCCTGAATTGTTGAAGGCTGTCCCAAATATTCTTTCATATATTATGTGTCAAAGAACGTAATGACTGCACTAGGATTAAGGCGATAATTAAAATCGGGTGGGGGGAAGGGGTTGTGGAGGTGTTGGGGGGGGGGGGGCTGCTAATGTTCAGAAGCCACTTAGTACTCTCAATTTATGACATCATCAGAGCCACTCGATTGAATTACTGCCTTGTAATTCACTGCCAGCCATCTATTATCCTATATTAATGCCCTTAAGGGTAATTTGAATACTCTGATGGAATATTTATCAAGACCTGGGGCTTGATTCTAATCATGGCACAAGTAAAAAGATTGGGTGCATCTCATTAAAGTCCATCCAATATAAATTAGCTGTACGTAGATTAGTAAGCAATTTGTATCTCTACACATCTGACTTTGAATCTTGTAGCAGCAAAACACACACACACACACACTCAGACACACACACACATGGAGGGGTGGGAAGGGAGGGAGGGAGGGAGAAGCAGTTCCAACCACACTATTATTACACAACTGTGTTTTTGTTTTGCTCTTGCCAAACACAATAACAACGGTTTATCACAGGCAAAATATATATTGTATAAACATTTTCACTATAGATCGGTACAAAGCTCTCTGGAAGGAATAAATACTATGTTCTCTGAACATCAGCAAAGAGTTTTTTTTTAAATGAATAAATACTCTATCTATGCAAGTTGTGTAATCTGTTCTACTACCACACAATCTAATTCTGAGCCAACATAAGAATGTTTGCAATTTTTTTTATTATCAGGCTGGTCATCAGCTTTGTGAATCCAAAAATAAAATCTTATTTTGTAACTCTATGCAGAATGTAAGGAACTTCAATGCTGTCTTAAATGAGCAGAGGCTATTTTCGCTCACTTCTATAAATACTACAAAAACATAACACTGTGCATTCTTAGTGTGCTGAAGCTAAGCTGGTCTTATCTAAAGTCCAGAAAAAATCCATGGAAATATTTGAAATGGGCAACACAAAATTAGGTAAATGCTCACTCACACAAAAAAAATTAATATAAACCAACTAAGTCAGATATTACCACTTCTGAGAGCAAATGATTTGGAATCAGGGAGCCAGACCTGTTGTCCAGGTAAGCAGCTACTTAAATTCACATTCTGGGACTGGACTAGTAAAACTGGTGGATTTCCGACAGTTCTGATCATAAAGGACTTGCTGGAAAATATAAGCATTTCTTTCGGACTGTGGGAGGAACTTGAAGCACTCAGAAAAAACCCAAACAGACATGGGGAAAATGTAAGAGAACCTAAATAGGCTCGATCTGTTACGCCCATCTATTTTTAAGATTAAATTAAATATGAAATATACAAAAACACCGTTTCTCTCTATTCAGGGAGGGAGATCTATGACCCAGTCTTCAAAAACCGGGACCAGTGTGCCTTCTTGCATTGTTTAAGCAATGGGGTTGGTGATATAAAGTGTTTGATCCAGGGCAGTGACTTAAATGTTGGTGTCACACGATAGATCATTGTTTCAAAATTAGTGTATTTGTATTTTGATAGCATTCAGCTTCTTTATGACACGGGAAAGCCATGATTAAGAGATTACCCAATTTTTTTCACCCATATTTATTAATGGTGTACATTTAAACAGAAAGGAAATAAAACCACCAGAAAGTATCATAAGTGTAAATGATACTAAATGTAAAGAGCTAAATGGAAGATTAGTTCAAATGGTTTTCAAATTTTTATTCTTTTGAAACACGACATTACACCAATTGATATTCTCACATTATGGGCGTGGAATGGTGGCACAATGGTTAGCACTACTGTCTTACACAGCCAGCGACCTGGGTTCGATTCCTGGCTTGGATCACTGTCCGTGCAGAGTCTGCATGTTCTCCCCATGTCTGTGTGGGTTTCCTCCAGGTGCTCCAGTTTCCTCCCACAGTCTGAAAGATATGCTGGTTAGGTACATTGGTCATGCTAAATTCTCCTTCGGTGTATACCCGAACAAGCCCCGGAGTGTGGCAGCTAGGGAATTTTCATTGCAACTTCATTGCAGTATTAATGTCAGCCTACTTGTGATACTAATAAAGAAATAAATAAACTACGTTAATACAGATAAACATGAAATTTTGTAGTAGAAATTGCTTTGAGTGTGTTTTTCAAAGCAGTATAGACTACATTTGTGGAGCACGCTCCGATCCCTGCCCACAAGGAAGACTCAAATACAGGAACTCTGGTTAAAATAATTCGGCTGCCAGTACAACTTGTGCTGTTGACAGGCAGCTCGCCTGCTGGGGGCACCAATTTTGCACACACCTGCTGCAACTTACAGGCATCCAGCACCTCTTAAAGGGGAGGTGCACCCTGGCTGCAGCCAAACACCTGTGGGCAATGTCAGGTGCGGATGAAGCTGCCTGGCCCTGTCTAACTTTCAGACACTACTTTTGAGGTTTTTGGCATAAGAAGAACTGACCCCCTGTCCCTCCATCGAGTGCTATAGCTCTCGTTTCACCCTGCTACCTTCAGCAGCTAGTACCACACACAGAAGCTACCACCATCCTCACGATTACTTCTTTAATCACCTCACAGCTCTGCCATGTTGTACACAGTAGCAACACTCCTTGACCCTCAATGCCACAATATGTGCTCAAACCTTCTGACTGCCCCAACATGTTCACTTTTTTCATCTTTCTCGCAGGGCAATGTCACTCCAAAAAAGTAGAGAGCTGGCCACTACAGGAAGAGGACCACACCCCATCAACATGCTCTCCTTACTGGTAGACATGGTGGGAAGAAAGCCTATCTGGAACGTGATATCTGGTGATGCGGGAGATCAAGTCCTCTAGCTATCTCTCCTGTCCCTCCTTTCTCACTTACCTCTGGGGGGGTGAGCGTTATCTGTCTTTGGTTTCACACAGGCAGGGAGAAAAGGAAAGGTAGAAATACTGAACATGAAGCTTACTTCAACCTTACACTTCCCAGCTCCCAGCCCTCTGCTGAGCATTGCTCAGTGGTGTCTGCATGTAGTGTTCCACCCAGAAGAAGTGTTTAGGAGCAAGGATAGAGGAGTTGAACGCTCAAGAAACAGTTCTACACATTCTAGCCTTGCTTGCACAGGGGGCACAGGTGGGGACTGGCTCCCACCAGAAAGGTTAATAGCAGTTCTCACAGATCTGTTAAATGGACCGGGCTGCTTGTCAGAGAGTCCATGCACATCTTCAGTAAATGCATCAAGACACAAAAAACAGAGTGAGTAATCAGCCCAAGAACTTTGCAGGATTCCAATTCTGCAATCAACTGCAACCCAAAGGAAGTAAGATATCTACCATCATGGTTTTGGAGTCTAGCATCTCCTCTGGCTTTTAAAGTTGAATGGAGTCTTACAGAGCCTCATGGCATGCCTACAACACTCTGCTTGTGTACAGAACAAAGACAGATCTCAAGCTCTCTTTGGTTTCACGTAGCGGATGTCTGCTGGTTCCTCACAAACAGAGCTGTTGTGAGCACCATACGGCTATCTGGATCAGAATGCCTCACCAACAGCCTGTAACCAGCTCCTCAACATTCGGGTCTCCTCAAAAGTGCTCAATACAGTCATCTCAAGTGCAATCAGTGAAACTTCAGTAGAATTATAGAATTCTTACAGTGCAGAAGAAGGCCACTCGACCCATCAAGTTTGCACTGACAACAATCCGATCCAGGCACTATCCCCGTAATTCCATGTATTTGTCTTGCTAATACTCTAGCAAGAGGCAATTTCACATGCCAATCCACCTAACCTGCACATCTTTGGACTATGGAAGGAAATCCACACAGACATGGAAAGAACGTGCAAACTCTACACAGACAGCTTCCTGAGACCGGAATTGAACCCAGGTCCCTGACACTGAGAGGTAACAGTGCTAACCACTGTGCCACCGTACTGTCCACAGTAGTTTTCCATGTTCCAGCTCTAGTTCCTAGGGAACAACAGAGTTGGTCATGTGTGCACAAGAGAGACACTGGATCATACAAAGTTGATTGACAGACACATAAGTCATGTAGACATTTGTCAAATCAAGAAGGGATAAAGTAATGAAGTGAAATATTTGCTCCAGGTATACCTATTGGTCTTCATTATCTTATTGATGCAAGAGGAACACAAAAGTTGTGCAGTTTTGAGGGCTTTAAATATGATGGGTGTGAGGACTGAGTCAAATGGAAGGAAGAGCTCTTGATGTTAAGGGGAAGGGCAGGGATCGGTTCAGAGAATCACTTCTCAATAATATGCTGCGCAGCAGTTCTGGTAGCTTTTATTGGGTCATGCTCATCTGCTTTCTTTGGTTCCTCCTTCATCTTCTTGTTCCACTTCTTCCTGCTCAGGAATCTTCAATGCAACTTCCCTTCGAGCGGCTAGATTAAGAAGCAGGCAGCATGAAGAACCTTGAGACACACTCTGGATTGTACTGGTCAACCTCATCCAGGAACTGAAACTGTTGTTTCAGGATACCAATGGGCTCCTTGGTGACAACCGTTTTGGTGCATGGCTGTCATTGTACCGGGAATTCTGCTTATCTGCCAGGGCTTTTGAGTGGAATCATGAGTCGGTCGGTGAGATGGTAGCATAAGATGTGTGAGACAACAGTAACATTGCGCTTGCATTACTGGATTAATGATCCAGAAACATTAGGCCCGATTTTACCATCAAGTTGCACCCATTTTCGGGCGCAAAAGTGGGACATGAGGCAAGTAGTATGATCCATGGCCACCTCCATGCTGGTTTCCCCCTTTACCAAGTGCCTAAAATGGCCGGACCACACCCAAAATGGGCACGATGACATTTTAAATGCATTTGCACGCATTGAAATTGACTTCATGGGCTCGACCCCCAAACTTACTGGCACTTCCCTCTTTACCACCGTGTTCGCCCGTCCAGATCCGGTGCAAAACAGACATGGTCCGCAAAGATCTAATTCTGGCGCTCCAGCTTCTAAGGAGGTAAGTTCAGAGCTTCCGGCTGTCCGACCCAGATCGGTGGTTGGTAGAGGGATGGGGGAAGAGGAGTCAGATTGCTCTCTGGTGGGAGTGGGATGGGATGGAGGAAGGAGGCGGGTCAATGGCTCTCTGGTAGGGGGGAGGACAGGGAGTGTCTGCCGCCATTCTGTGTGCAATCAGTGCGAGGGCGGGGCGGGGGGGGGGGGGGGGGGGGGAAGATACGGTCTGAGTAGTGGGGGGAATAAGGATAAGGGGGTCAGTTATGTTGTGGGGGTATGGCAATATCTGAGAGGGCCGGGGAGAGGCATTATCCAGCCCAGGAGCAACGTGGCAGGGGAACATTTTTCCATTTTTTTTTTACTGCGCATAGAGGTTCTGATCGGAGCTGCGATATCTCAGGCGTGTTAAGCCCCACCTACAGGCTTCTGCAGCACGATTCCAAATCGCTGCTTTTATTTCAGGTAGAATGCGTATGGGGGCACATGAGAACGGGTCTAAAAGTCGGATCTGAAACACTCCCAGTTTCAGCACTTAGAGTCAAAATGGTAAAATTGGGCTCATTAGGTACAAATCCCACCACGATATCTGAGGAAATTGTGATTAAATTAAATAAATCGGGGGGCATAAAAAGACATCGATAATAATAACCATGAAAAATTCCAGTCTGTTGTAAAAATGCAATGTCCTTCAGAGAAGGAAATGCTGATCCAGATTTATAGTATTGTTGTTTAAACTCTTTGCTGCCCTCTGAAATAGCCTAGCAAGCCAATTAATTGCATTCAAAGAGATTCTTTCTCACCTTCTGATGGGCAATCCCGTGAATAGATTTTTAAAAAGCCCTGAGCCGCCAACACAGCTCCCCACCTGATGGTCCAGATATTAAAGAGTGGGTATTGAGAACTGACACCAAATGAAAGTATTATGACTACTGCCAAGATACAATATTCAGGCCTTCATAGAGTTATAAACAGGGGAGCATTTGCTATTCAGAGACCAAAGCTTCAGAAAGTGGGTAGGGGAATGGAAGGGGGGCATGCAGGGCTACATACATTCAGTCAATAATGCCCTCCAACTACAGGAATCAAGAAATGTGAGTAAATCCGAATATTCTTATTTCCCAATTGTCAGCCTCTATGCTCCCACGAACAATGCATCAGTGGCATGCCAAATCACCATGCGGATAGCAAATTAACTGATGTTGCTCATGTTCCCACAAGTGGTTTGGAAAGTGCCAGAGGCACAAAAATTCACAGCTACTGTGACAGTCACTGACACAGGCAGTGCAGTGCATGGCCAGTATTGAGCTCATTCTTCATAAGAGATGACACAGGCATGTAACTGTTTCCATGTGGAAACACAGCCACCGTATGAACCAATTTCCTACTCTCCTTCTGTATACTATTTCAAAATTTGAAATAGTCAAAGAAAGATGCTTTACTGTCATACATTCTTATGTCTTTCCTTTGAGATTAGAAGATTACAGTACTGAGATAGACATTAAGCTATGCATTGAACTACACTGATAATGAAAGTTATCTTTCCTTGGTCAGAATTTGTTTTCTCTTAAAGGTGTGCAGATTCTGACTGTTCAGTAAATGGCCAAGCATGACAGTACTTAAACAGGGTTAAACAGGTACCAGCATGACTAAAACTAGAATAAGCTGGTGCACGATGGCAAACTCAGCAACTTAATACTCTTGCTTTTTGAAAAATATTTTAATTAAGCAGACCAATCTGAAGTCAGGTTCTCATTAATCCCACTTGCTATTGAATAAATTGTACCTTTGTCGTCATTTTAATCCTTAAAGCAAATTTATATTTAGCTTTGCAATACGTTTCACCACTGTTTAAGCTTAGCATTTGCTTTTATAAACAGATTATAAATAAGATTAGAGAGAATCCCAAGATGTTTTATAACTATATTAAGGGGAAGATGATAACCAGGGAAAGAGTAAGGACCATTAGGGACCAAGGGGGCAATCTGTGCATGGAGCTGGAGGACACTGGTAGAGTGTTAAATGAGTACTTCACATCTGTCTTTACTTGGGAGTAGGAGGATGTAGGTACAGAATTCAAGGAGAGGGACATAAGGAGTGAGGAGGTACTGGAGGCTTTGGCAGGCTTAAAAGTGGAACAAATCCCCAAGTCAGATGAGTTATATCACAGGCTGTTGTGGAAAACAAGGAAGGAAATTACAGGGGCTCTCTTCCAAATTTTTAATTCCTCTCTGGCCACAGTGGAGGTGCCAGCGGATTGGGGGACAGCTAATGTGGTTCCACTTTTCAAGAAGGGTTGTCGAGATAAACTAGGGAATTACAGACCAGTGAGTCTCGCATCACGTCAGAAACTAATGGAAAAAATTCTGAAGGGGAAAATTAATTTCCACTTGGATAGGCATGGTTTGATCAGGGACAGTCAGCATGGCTTTGTCAGAGGGAGGTCATGCCAAATGAATTTGATTGAGTTTTTCAAGGAGGTGATTGGGTGAGTAGTTGAGGGTAGTGTAGTTGATGTAGTTTATATGGATTTCAGCAAATCCTTTGAGAAGGTCCTACATGAGAGACTGAAAATGAAGGTAAAAGCATAGAGTAACTTGGCAAGATGGATGTAAAGCAGGCTGAGTGATGGGAAAAAGAAGGTGGTGGTAGAAGGTTGTCTGAATGGAGATCAGTGTCCAGTGGCATGCCACAGCAATAGTGGCATATCAGTGCCAGATCCCTTATTGCTCATGCTATACATAAATGGTACAGATGACATTGTTGCGAGAATGATAAGTAAGTTTGCAAGTGACATGAAGACTGGCAAGGTGATTAATAGTGAGGAAGAAGGTCCGCAATATGGACAGATAGTAGCAGATGAGATTTTACCCTGCAAAATGTGAGGTAATGCACTTTGGAATGTCTACAAGTATTCAATGAATGACAGGACACCAGGAAGCTCAGAGCAGCAGAGAGATATTGGGGTGCTTGTCCATAGATTCTTGAAGGTAGCAGGATAGATTAATAGGGTAGTTAAGGAGGCATACAGCACACTTGCCTTTATCAGTTGTGGCATGGATTATATGAGCAAAGAGGTTATGATAAAGCTGTACACAACTTTGGTTAGGCTACAGCTGGAGTACTGTGTGCAGGTCTTGTCACCTCACTATAGGAAGATGTGATTGCACTGGAATGGGTGCAAAGGAGATTCACTCTGACGTCGCCTGGATGGAGTGTTTGAGCTGTGAGGAAAAGCTGAATAGGCTTGAGTTGTTTTCTTTAGAGCAGAAAGGGCTGCGGGGGGAGGGGATCTAATTGAGCTGTTTAGGATTATGAAGGGTATGGATAGGATGGATAGGAAACAGCTGTTCCATTTAGTTGAAGGATCAATAACCAGGGGACATAATTTTAAGGTGAGGGCAAGAGATTTACAGGAAATCTGAGGAAAGATTTTTCACCCAGAGGATGATTAAAGTCTGGAATGCACTGCCTGGGAGGGCAGCATAAGTGGGAAACCTCACAACCTTTAAAAGTATGTAGTTGAGCACTTAAAATGTCATAGCATTCAAGGTTATGAGACAAGATCATGACACAAGCTCTGGAAAGTGGGATTAGAATCATACAATCCCTACAGTGCAAAAGGAGCCATTCAGCCCATCAAGTTTGCACCAACCACAATTCCCTCTAGGCCCTAAATCTGTAATGCCATATATGTATCCTCACTAGTCCCCCTGACACTAAGGGGCAAACTATCATGGCCAATCGACCTAATCCACACATGTTTCTTTGGAAGGAAACCAAAGCAATAGAAGAAAATATGGTGAGAACTTGCAAACTCTACAGAGTCAATCAAGGCCAGAACTGAACCCAGTTCCCCAGCACTGAGTTAGCAGTACTAGCCACTGTGCCATCCGGGATGTACATTAGTGCAAATTTAGTGTAATTTCTCTGGTGCAGAAGTGGCTCTCTGAACTGTATGACCCTCTGGCCAGAATTTTACCAGCTTGCTTGCTGTGGGCGAAGCATGGGAAGGGGAAGGTCCGCTGACTTTGGGTGGGATTTTATGGTTTCAGGATGAGCAAGGCCATAAAATCCCACCCTATGACTCTACTGTTATTAAGTGCAACACTATAGCCTTTAGAAGACAGCTGTATTTAGGATTTGTTTTACATTGAATGGCTCAATAAATCTAGATTTTGCTTTTCAAAAAATTGTTAATGAATGCAATTTAAAGTATTAAATCATTTTTCTGTCTAAAAATTTGTAGCTTCATAACAGAGAATAATCACTATTTTAACAATTAACAATTCTTAAAATATCCATTTTCAATGATTGAAGTTCCACAAAGGTATCTCTGTATTTATGCTCACTTTTATAAATTGTCTGTCCAGCAGTGAATGGAAGTGAGTGCAAATTATATACTATTTACAGTCATTCTTATCACATACATTCCAGCCAATTTTATTCCTTTGTATGTCAATTGAACACAACTACTTGCTACAGTCATGTGTAAGTCAGAATGTTGTGAAGGGAATGGGTCTTTCCTATTCCCTACACATCAGCAAACCTTTCTTTCACACTGACCAGAGTACAGTCAAAATTAGGGACAAGATCAGTATTTAATTACAGATAGTGAGACAATGCAGGCAATTTGGTGAAGGGTTAGGCTGGAGGTCGATAGCGGGCAGAGTTGGCAGAGGTATCATAACTTAATCAATGGATCCTGATGTCGTGGCAATACTGTGGAATATTAGAGGATGTTGTATATATTGTCTGCTAATATGAGAAACTGAATGGAAGTGTAATTGGGCCAAGAGAGACCATTACATTCAGAAACTCAGTTGTACAACCAATACAACACCTGAACGTTGCTGAAAAGAGAGACATGTTGCTGAGGCTTTTCGTCCTATACCGATCCAGACAAACACAAGAATGCCAAATTTCAAACCATCGCAGCAATCTATATGAAAGGAGAAAAGGGTGCTGATTGGTTGGCAGATCAACTCTGATTGACTGAGGCTTTGCGTAAAACAAAACAACAATAGTCTCTCGGGGCTCCTGGATAATTGAAAAACAGGCACAAGGCTAGAACTTATTCATTTTGTTGGCAAAGAATGTGTCCCTGTGTGTGTAAACATATGTCACTTCTAGCGACAATAACTGAGTCAGGTGACAAGCTTGACTGATTATCTTAAATTGATTATGAGTATAGCTATTGGCATACTCAGGATTTTTCAAAGATGCTGCCCAATTTCAGAATCATATGTAATAGTAGACATTTTGTTCTGGGTTTTGGAAAAACAGGCTGATTGAATATCGTCTATACTTTATTTATTACAAACAACTATTTGATTTGATAGGCCAATCATTGGAAAGTATAGCATACATATTTGGTACCAGACTGAAAATCATACTCGTGTTTATGTAGTAGGCAGAGCATCTGTTTGGATGGAATACTGCCATTAGTCCAAAACCAAATACTGGTAACACCTCGGCTAAACAATCTGCACCCTTTTTTCCTCCGAGTATAAATAGTTGTGATGGTTTCAAATTTGGCATTCTTGCATTTGTCCTGATGAGTGCAAGGCAAAAAGCTTCAGCAACATGTCTCATTTTTCAGCAATGCTCAAACTCAGTTGTGTGCAAAAAAACCTCCTACCATGTACGTGTAGGACCTGATACATTGAAAGGATACATTCAATAAGGTGATTTAAAATGAAAGCTGAGATCTGACAGGAAAGGCATTTAACAATGGAGTGATAGGTATGACTTTAAAGTTGCTGTTCTCCATGTGGTGAGATTCCAACCTCAACAAAGATGTAGAGGTTGGACCAGACATTGGGCAAAACTGAGAATCACAAGAGAGGGGAGTGAAAGTAAAGAGAAAACCAAAGAGTCAAACCTCACGCAATCTTCTGGAAGGTGATTCATTCTTTGTTTAGCATATTGGCAAAACATAATTCATATGTCCTCTCCAAGTAAGAGAATCATATTCCAAGGAGGGAATGGGAAAACAGTACAATTAAGAAAAAGAACAGCAGAAAAATTATTTACAATCTGTGGAAGAAAATTTCATCATCATTCACTTCTGAGGTAACAAAATTCACTTTTTAAATAATGTTGTACATGCTGTATTATTTCTATTAGCATGATCGGTTCCTGCATAGTTCAGGTAGGCTGCCTAAAAATATTGCTTTCTTTTACAGCCATAACCTGGGTGACAAGCATATACTGTGCAAAATGAAATAAGCAGGGGTGATTGCCAAAAATGTATCAGAAAAGGTCAGGGAAACTAAAACCTATCTGGAAACAACGCACAAACCCAGAGATATGCATCTTAAATCATGCTAAATTACATGCTTCATGCTGGTGACTCGGTCATGGGAAATTATTGAGCTACGTGATGTCTCATTTGTTTTTAAACACATCATGGTAAATTACTGAAGGAAAACGCAAACATTTTCATTTCATCTAAGCATCTTTCTAGGCTTTATATTTTTTGTTTAAGTGTAAATGAAACAGTGCTCCACGCGTCATTTTCTTTTTTGTAATTGTGTTACATAAGTACACCATATAGCAATATGCAATGCATTCATTGCAGTCAGATTTGGATTACTATAAATATGTTTGCCCTTTACACTGAGCCTGCCTGAGGGATTAGCAAACCCCCAAAAGTTCAGTTGAATATTATCCGAATGTACATCTCCGCTTGAATAAAGTAGTTAAGCAGCCTGCAGTGTAGTTTGATTGCTTCTGGTCTATTGATAATTTTCCCCAAAATTCATTCCTAATTCTAGGAATATAAATCCCGTTATTAAATCTGAGGTAGACTGGCCGGGCCAAATGGCCTGTTTCCACGCTGTAACATCTATTTGTTTTGATATATTTTAACTACAATATGTTCCAAATATTAATTTCCATGGAGCTAGTCCAGCTGCACCTGACAGGGCATCAATGAATTAAACAAGCAACTACCCAATTTGTGATTGTTATCTTTTTCTTTAATATAAAATATTGGAAATTAATTCACATTATGTTAGCTTTCTCACATACTTTATACTTCCACTTCAAAAAACAAATAAAATATTGCAACTGTTCAATGGATAGATTCAGAGTGCTTTGATTTTATTTTTTTCAGTGTCTTTGTCACTTCTGCTTGAATGCACTTGTTCTAAATACCACATAAACCAAGGACGCAACTTGAGCACCTACAGCGCAAACTCCAGCCTAACAAGGCCAGCACAGGACTGGAATCACCTTAAACTGATGTCTAGCTGAGTTGACTGCCAACATCCACCAACACTACTTGCTGTTTCCATTAACTTTAAACTATCCCTGTTGATAAGTTATTTTCACTTCAGTGACAACAGGGCGGAAAAACACTTTGACTGTACTAGCAATGTTTTATCACTTCCAAGTGTTCACTTCTGAGTGCCCTAAGTCCAAGATCCTTTACTGTCACTGGGTCAAAATCCTGGAGCTCCCTCCCTAACAGCACTCTGGGTATATATACATCACATGGGCTATAGCAGTTCAAGATGGCAGCCCACGACCACCTTCTCAAGGATTTAGTGATGAAATGACCAACAAACAGCTTGTCAAGCCAGTGACATCCACATCCCGCAAAAGAAAGGAGAAAGGTCACTTGTTGATTGGGAAATTAGCAAAACAGTATTCATGCCTCTCCTTAGTTTATCTAACGTAACAGTGAACAACTGAATCCATTCTGCCACTTTCCTTCCATTTAGGGCAAGTAGTGACATGGTGGTAATATTAGTAATCCAAAAACCCAGGCACTGCTTTAGGGATCCAGTTCAAATCCCACCTTGGTAACTGGTGGAATTTAAATTCAATTAAGAAATCTAGAATTAAAAGCTTGTCTCAATCACAATGAAAAAAAATGGATTGTTGTAAAAACCCATCTGTTTCAGTAATATCCTTTAAAGAAGTAAACGTACCAGCCTTACCTGTTCTGGCCTACATGTCACTCCAGATCCAAGCACATGGGGCTCTTAACTGCTCTCTGAAACAGCCAGCAAACCATTCTCGGCACCAGAACAGCAAACTCTGTATTGTCCATACTTCAGTCTTTCTTAATAGTATCTGGGGGTTTACGCCAAAATTGGGACACCTGTCTCATAAATGATTCAAACAACATAGCTCAGTCTTGCTTACCAAATCATAACTTACAAGCAATATCCCAGGTAGAAGACAAAGGAAATTGGGTGTGTTAGCTACGATTCATACCAACTTTTACAAATGCACCATACAAAGCATTCTTTTTGGTTGTATCACAGCTTGATATAGCTTCTGCTCTGCCCAAGACCACAAGTAACTAAAAAAGGTTGTGAACGTAGCCCAGTCCATCACGCAAACCAGCCTCCCATCCATTGACTGCCTATACTTTCCACTGCTTTGGCAAAGCAGCCAGCATAATTAAGGACCCCGCGCACCCCAGACCTTCACTCTTTCACCTTCTTCTGTCAGGAAAAAGACAGAAAAGTCTGAGGTCACATACCAACCAACTCAAGAACAACTTTTTCCCTGCTGCTGTCAGCCTTTTGAATAGATTTACCTTGCATTAAGTTAGTCTTTCTCTACACCCGACTGTCACATCACATTCTGCACTCTCTTGTTTGCTTCTCTATAAATGGTATGTTTTGTTTGTATATCACGCAAAAAATAATACTTTTCACTGTATGTTAATACATGTGACAATAATTAATTAAATCACTGGATAAGTCCTGTCCCACCAATAGAACAGACCCAGAGGAGGTGATGGCACAGTGGTATACAGTCAGGAAGGAGTTACCATGAGAGCTCCCAACATTAACTCCAGGTCCCATAAAGTATTGTGGCATCCAGTCAAACATGGACAAGGAAACGTGCTGATTATTATCTGTTGAGCTCCTGGCAGCTGATGAATCATTACTCCTCCATATTGAACAGCATCTTCCAAACATTTAATATTTACCATCTAGAAGGACATGGCAGCAGATGCATAGGAACAGCACTACCTGCAAATTCCCCTCCAAACCACACACTAATTACGTTGACTTACAACTATACCGTCATTCCTTCACTGTCACTGAGTCAAAGTCCTGAACATCCATTCAAACAACACAGACTGCAGGACTTCATAAAGACAGCTCACCACCACTCTCTCAAAGGCAATTAGGGATGGACAATGAATGGTGGTCTAGCCACCAATGACTATATCCTATCATGTATCAAAAAAATTGGGAGGATACACTAAAAGTGGCCACGGCGCAGATTAGACTCTGAGTGGAGGATTTCAATATCTATCACCAACAGTAGATTGGCAGCAGCACTACTGACTAAGATGGATTTGTCCTAAAGGACATAACTATTAGATTGGATTTTCAGGTGGTGGTTAGGCAACCAATAAGAGGGAGATCCTTCTTGACAATATCCTCACCAATCTGCTTAAAACAGATTCATATATCCACAACAGTATAGGCAGGAGTGACCACTGCACAGTTATTTTGGAGACAAAGTCATGTCTCCACATTGAAGATATTCTCCACCGTGTGGTGTGGCACTACCACCATGCTAAATGGGATAGAATTTGAATAGATCTAGAAACACAATACTGGGCATCCATGATGTGCTGTGGACCATCAGTAGAATTGTATACGACTATAATCTGTAATTTCAGAGCCCAACATATCCCCCACTCCGGTCATTAACATTGTGGCAGGGGGGATCAATCTTGGTTAAATGAAGAATGCAACAGGGCAAACCAGGAGCAGCACCAGGCATATCTAAAAAGGAAAATTTGGGTGTCAACATGGGGAAGCTGCAATACATGCCGTACAGCAGAAAATAAAGCAACAGACAAAGCAATATCACAATCAACGGATCAGACGTAAGCCAAGCAGTCCTGCCACATCCAGTCATGAATTACAGTGGACAATTAAACTACTAACTGGAGGAGGAAGAGGCTCCAAAAATATTCCCATCCTCAGTGATATCTGTACAAAACACAAGACTGAAGCATTTGCAACAATCTTCAACCAGAAGTGAAAATAAATGATCCATTTCAACCTCCTCCTGAGGTCCCCAGCATCACAAATGCCAGTCTTTAGCCAATTCGATTCACTCCAGGTGATATCAAGAAATGGCTAAAGTAAAGATTATAGGACCTGACAACATTACTGGAAGACTTATGTTCCAGAATTAACCGTGTCCTTCAAGCTGTTCTAGTACAGCTACATTAGCATCTATCCAGCAATGTGGGAAATTGCAACTGTATGTCCTGCACACAAAAAGCAGGACAAATCCAACATGGGCAATTAAAGCCCCAACATTCTAGTCCCAATCAACTGCAAAGTGATGGAAGTGTCACCAATAGTGCTGTTAAGTGAAGCTTACTTAACAATACTCTGTTTATTGACACTCAGTTTGGGTTCCACCATGGCCGCTCAGCTGACTTCAATACAACTTAAGTTCGAACATGGACAAAAGAGCTAAATTCCAGAGTGAGGCGAGAGTGACTGCCTGAGATATCAGGGCAGCTTTTGCCTAACTGTGGCATCAGTGGGCCCTAGCAAAACTGAATTGGGAGTCAAGGGGAAAGCTTACTCTGATTGGAGTCATATGTAGCACAAAGGAAGATAATTGACATTGTTGGAAGTCAATCATCTCAATCCCAAGACATCACTATAGGAGTTCCTCAGGGTAGTGCCTTAAGTCCAACCATTATCAGTTGCTTCATCAAAGACCTTTCCTTCAATACAAAATCAAAAGGGGGGATATTTGCGGACGATGATTGCACAATATTCAGCACCATTCATGACTCTTCAGATACAGAAGGAGTCCGTGTCCACATGCAACAAGACTTGGGCTGATAAGTATCAAATAACACTCGTGCTATACAAATTTCAGGCAATGATCATCTCCAACAAAACATCACGTAACCGTCTCCCCTTAACATTCAATGGCATTACCATGAGTGAATCCCCTGCTACCAATATCCTGGTGAATTAACATTGACCAGAAACTGAGCTGGACCAAACATATAAGTACTGTGGCTACTAAAGCAGGTCAGAGACTAGGAATTCTGTGGCAAGTAACTCACCTCCTGATTCCCCAAAGCCTGTACATCATCCACAAGACCCAAGTCAGGAGTGTGATGGAATAATCTCCACTTGCCCGGATGAGTGCAGTTGCAACAACTCAAAGATTTGTCACTATACAGAACAAAGTAAACCGCTTGATTGGCACCGCATCTACAAACATTTGTTCCCTCCACCACCGATATACAGTGGCAGCAACGAATACCATCTACAATATGCACTGCAGCAACTCACCAAGCTCCTTCAACAATACCTGCCAAACCTGTGACCTCTACCACCTTGAAGGACAGGGCAGCAGATGCTTGAGAATACCACCACCTGCAAAGCCCCTCCAAGAAACACACCATCCTAACTTGTAACCATTTCACTCTTCCTGCGCTGTGGCTGGGTCAAAATCCTGGAACTTTCTTCCTAACAGCATTGTGACATACCTACATGGACTGCAGCAGTTCAAGAAAGCAGCTCCTTATCACTTTCTCAAAGGAAATTAGGGATGAACAAAAAAATGCCAGTGACATTCACATCCAGTAAAGAATACATTTCTTTTAAATCCCAACTAATCCAACCAAGGTGTAAAACTTGTTATCTAGTTCGAATCTAGGAATTATCATCATTCTGAATTGAAATTCAACATTAACCTCTTGAGGAATTGTGGCACTGCAGAACAGTAACCACAATCCCAATATGAAGGTTGACTGAGTACCATAATAGGCATAATGTTTTTAAAAAATCATCACTTACGAACCTACGTGAATTGGGCTAGTCTGCATTGATGGAGTTTCTAGAATAATATACCAACATGCGTTCAAGCAGATGTATTCAAAAAACATCCACTGACATTTCTAATATAACTAGTACAAAGATTTGGCACAATCCTTGTTATTCAAATGGGGAAAATGGGAGTACCACTCAACACTGCCGTTGAGGTCAGAACTTTTTACAGATGATTGAATACGTCAGGAGGTTAAGAATACCATTCTTTTGCTTCTTGGGGACAATTTTAAAACTAGTCCAAAAAGGTGAGACAAGCGACCTGCTTCACAACTCATAAAAGTCCCAAGTGAAATGGATTTGATTTGTCGCAAATACGAGCCAGACATAAAACTATCCATAACGTGGCACTAAAGTGTCAGTCCCACTCAAAGGCCACAAAAACGTTTGATGTGAGAAATGGAGAGACATGAAGTTAAAATAATATAGAATGTACCGTTCCACACACAAATTTGATAAAGTTGTATGATTAACTGAACATTGAGGGATGAAGAGTAATTAAGGTCATAACTGACTTCGCCTGCTAATAGTGCCTTCTGTCTGACAACCTTGAGTCATTGCTAAGTGAGCCAATTCCACTCTTTACTGAAAAAGGTAGTTGTAGAGTAGAACAGGCTTTGCAGGAAGACATAGGTGAGCACACAAGAATTAGAATAAAAACTAATACAGCATCACTTAACTGGACCTGGACTAAGTTTGTTCTTCAAGGAAGAATGTGTATTCTTATCATGCACTGTACAATCTAGGAATCCAGCATCTAGACAGTTGATCACTTGATGCTACATCATAGCATCTTGCAACAGCCTTCAGATTTGGTGACATTTGGCAAAAACTTCACATCCATAACAAATAAGCCAAGCTGTCCTGCCGAGTTAAAGCAGAAGAAACATTTCAGAAATCATTCTTGGGAAAAACTGTAACCATAAGTAACGGAAGTTCAGCCAGCACCCAATACATTAACTACGTATTTGCTTCCTGAAGGCTGTAGAAAAAAGCCATCAAAGGAAACTGAATATCATTCAGGCCAAGTCCTACAAAATCAGGAAGAATTGCCCCCTAAAATACAACATAGAGTCAGCCATTTTAATTGTTAGATGCCACTGGAGTGTTGAGTGTGACAACTGCAGTACATTGACACAATTATTTCTGCTAAAACAAATGCGCTCATGGTACAATTATTATCATGACAACAAAAATGCTACATAGCCCATCTTCTCCTGATAAAAATGCTTGATGACACACTTTTCATGACGATTGAAGCTATTAACATCTATTTTATTTTCTGGTCTGCGTGTCAATTGCAAGTTTTTCTCTAAAATTATATTGAGTAGATTGAAAGACCCTATGCGGCAGACCGATAAAAAGCTAATAATTCAATTCCAAACCATAACCCCCAAAGAGTAACCAGAACATTTGGTAGAGTCAGAATGTGATCCTTAAAAACAATGCACTGACCCCAGTTTGTATCCTCACATTTAATCATAAACCGAAAAATTTAACTAGAGCATCTAACCATAAAACCTAAAATAACAATTCAACCCCTTAAAATCTAACCGGAGTTACAACTCAATTACTTCAAAAAGCCTGAGGCAAACATGTTCAGTCTAATGAAGTCAAGATTTCCCAGCTGCTAGGGTGGAGTGGAAGGGGGAAGGGGGTGGGGTGGCAGAGATGGGGGGGCAATATTAGAAATACATTACCTGGCATGTAAATGAAAAACACCCACCTGCAATGGGTGCAATTTGTGAGCAATTTTATTTTCCCAAATAAAACAATATTCTTCAGGAACTCATCTACAAAGCACCATCATTTGCAGATTAATTTACTTTACCTGGCAAAGATCAGCATCACTGCCAGGCAAGCAAAGTGTCCCCTAGCCTTCAAGAGATAGTGAGCACTGTTTTCTAAACTTCACGTCAAACCATCTAACCCAGCAGCTAATTGATTTTGCACAGTCAATCATTCCTCACAAACATTTTTGTTTAAAATATCTCACACCTTTCACAATGAAACCATGAAATTTATCTTGCACTTAGGCCATATTTTGCACAGCTTACACTATTGCATGATACCACAAGCTTAATGGTAACTAATTGAGAATAGTGCTGTCAATATCCAAACAAGAATTCTGAAAAGAAACATCTAGAAATCAGAATATTGAAAAATTAAGGAATTGATGAGTCTGCATTTTAATCTGCTACACAATCACCTTAGTAAAATTGGCACCTTTCTGCTGACTGTAACGCACTTTCAATACTTTAATGCTCCAAAAACTCACTTATGTTTTGAATGATTTGTTCTGAGGTTTATTTTGAGAATGAGAAATAATGCAGGAAGCACTGGGACTGGCCACTGTGCTTTACAATTCTATAAGTATCGATTTAGAATTTGTATAAACCATCTCGTGATAATAGTTAGGGTGTCATCATAAAGACTTCAAACATTATTTTACACCAAACAATGTTTGACTGTTCTGTGTGCCT
Source organism: Sphyrna mokarran (assembly GCA_024679065.1). NCBI lineage: Eukaryota > Metazoa > Chordata > Chondrichthyes > Carcharhiniformes > Carcharhinidae > Sphyrna > Sphyrna mokarran. The sequence continues at coordinate 54,784,154 of JAGIQG010000012.1, forward strand.
TTCCAATTGAAAGGTCCACACACACACAAAAATGAATTCAATTAGTTTTTTTTTGTTTTTAAGCTCTTGGAAGCTATGGTTACCATTTTCACATTCACTAGTTAAACCGTGTGCAGTTTTTGGACCAAACGCAAGAATTTCTCAGAAAGCGCAATAGATCTACCAACCTGCGTTGCCAAGGAGAGGGCATTTGATCAGCTGACTGCCGGCATTGTACGTTATTAATTATAGGCCAAGCTCAGGATGTGTACTGAGATTTGTTTGGCAGTGTTTTAACCCTCCATGTAGACGCTATTCTACACATAGCATATTGGAAATAGGCAGGTCAGTCGGTGAAAGCAAGTAGATGATCCACTAATCAGCAAAAGCAATGAGATGAGCATTAAACACGCCATGGCAATATTAACAAACTCTATTTCAGTGAAACAGCTCGGTAGAATGAATATATAGTGAATTGTCATATTTTCCCATAAATACAAAAAGCACAAAAGCACAAAAGTAGTGGCAAAACAATGTAAACAAATAACACTGCAACACCATTAATTCACATTTCATATACAGAATGATTCAGATTTGTTACATATTACAGTTTGAAGAGATATAAATATATAGAATGATTGAAAGACTATTTTGTCTATTTGAAGTGTTCTATCGTGAAACTTACCGGTGCTGGATTCTCTCAGTGACGGGATTATCAGCGAGAGTGTTGGCGATACCTTTGAATGAAAGAGCGATTAAGCTAACCCTAACCAAAAAGAAAATCCCTGCAACTTGCTTTTTTGGACTTTCAAAACAGCTAGAGGACACATATAATGGGACGTGAAAATGAGAAAAGGACGGGACTCAATAAGGCGAAGCAAGGACCTTGCTTTTAAATAGGGAAGAAGTGGAACCAGGAGCACAACGTCGCTAAACCAGAGTCCTTGATTTGCAGGGTCTGCCTGTCAGGGCCTCTGCGTCACGATAAACACTAAAAAGCAATGATATCAAATTTCAAGAGTGCCACTACGAGGGGGTTTAAGTGGAAGGCGAGTTCAACAACTTGCATGTGACCGTACCCTTATCAAGAAACTGTCTCGACGTAAACCAGCCCCCCTATTTTGAAGTGTGCTTTTTTTTAACTTGGAGCTTTACAATTGCATCATGCAGATAGTTCACATTGTTGGTGGGCCTGCAGAGCTCTCACTCCGCGTACCCCCAGATCGGTGTTCCTGAAAGGTGTGCTTATGAATAATAAGTCTGGCGCTGACATGCAATCGCAGTGCGATTATTGCAGTAATTCATTCAGTTTGGGTTCAATCTAGAATCCTGGCCGTTTCGCACTGCATTGGGAGCTTGCATTGTGTACTGTTTGCTGCAACGTCCTGGGAAGCAGTGGGCCTCCAGTACAACAAGAGCGCTTTCCCCTCACTGACAAACCATTTGGCTCAATCCACTCGAAATCTACACTGGGCTGGCCGGTGGCTCCTTGCTCACAGCTCACAAGTTACCCGCTGCCGGGTTTGGGGCCGTCTCTTTAACCCGGGTCTGAGAGCCACGGTCTGGTTTCCTGGGGCTGCTGCCGCTTTATTGCCACTAAAAAATGTCTCGGAATACAGTTAAGATATCGTGTTGTTTCTCGCCGAGATACTGCGGCACGCCGGCCCAGCATTCAATGTGACTTTCTCCCCCTCTCTCTCTCTCTCACACACACACACACACACACATACACTTCCTCTTGTACACATCTTCCTTAACACATAACCGGCTCTTTCTCTCTCCCTCTCTCTCTCACACACACACAAACTGTATATGGTCAGGAACTAGCTATCTCCAGCACGTAACGTGCTTTCTACCACCAACCCCATGTGGTCAAAACAAAACTGAGCCAAGCAAAGCAAAAAAAAATGTAACTGACGCGCCACGATATCCAGGCCTACAGTGGACCAGCTGTCAAAACTATCGTCTATTTTTTTCTCTCTCAGGACAAGACCTGCAGAATGATGATTACACATCATCGTTTCCCCCCCCCCCCCCTTCTTGTGGCAGACACCGGGGGGAAAGGGGGGCAGGAAGTTTAGTAGCTGAGAAGGGGGGGGGGGGTAGCTGCACAGTGGCAACCTTCTACAAGGGTAACATCAGCCGCTTCGCAGGCGCTTTAATAAATCGCAATCAAGAGACTGTCAGAAAACGCTGCACGTTCTTTCCTCTTTAAGCAAATGTGTGATTGATTTACGATTACCTTTGGACAACCTCCCTATCAGATGGCGAGCTGGTGCCGGGGGTTTAATTTTTTTTTGGAGTTTAAAGTAAATGGAAGCCGGCTACTTTCGCTTTAATGTCCACGGGGTTCGGAAACGCTGCAACCCTCTTTTACAACACACACATACACACACCTCCCCTTTTCCTGGGAAGCCGGGAACTCTCTTAAAGTCTAGGGGGTGACGGCAGAAGCGGCGGCCCCGGCTCTGCCGGCTGACCGGGGAGGGGGAGGGCAACCGAGGCCGGCGGCCCGAGGATCCGGCTTTGCTCTGGGAGCCGGTGCCTTTTGCAAGCGGGCTGCTTGGGCTTTCTGCTTCCCAGAGCCTGGCTGTCTGAGCGGCCATGTGATCCACACACACCCCGCTCGGCAATGCGCCCGTCCGTACTTAGCGTGACCTAGAGCGTCATTCCCCCTGCTTTATTTTATCAATGACAAGTTGCAACAGACGAGGGGGGGACGAAATTCACAACTGGCCGTGCTCCAGATTGTTAACTAAATGTGCACTTCAAGCCATTCCGGTCTTTTTTTTTAAAAAAAATAATGATAATTGATTTAGAAGCGGCGATTAATCTGTCAATTTTTTTAAGTTTAAGGAAAACCACAAAAAAAACTCACCTACATTTTTTTGTTTAAAAAAAAGGTTGACAGTTCATCCGCTCCCTAATGTCCAGGTAACACTGGTAGCTTCAGTTTGGGAAGCAAATCTTGCGATGGAAAGTGTGTGTGTGTGTGTGTTTAAATCGGGAATGCCATTGCGTTAACAATGATAGATGCTGGAATCAGAAAGCTGATCTTAGGGAGAAAGTTGATGTTATCAGGAGGATCTTAGGGGTGGCGTCCATCCGTCATGCGTTATTTAGCAAGAATTGCCACTCTTCTTTTGCGTGTGATGGTGGGGGTCTATTTTACTTGCATGTTCCTGTCTTTTTTATATATGTGTGTATTAACTGGGACCCCGCGCCAGTGGTAATCTCCTCTATAAAAGTGCCCGAAGGGAAAGGGGATGATTGTTCCGGCCGCTGACAGCCGTGTAATCACTGAAGTCAGCGCTGCAACTAAAGTTTGAACGCATTAGCTCTTGTCTGAGTGGGGGAAAGGGGCAGCTTAATTTTCCGTTCCAACTTTCCGGGTTTAAAACAATGACTGCTTCAAGGACGAGGGGCGGGGGGGGGGGGAACAGAGAAGCAAAAAAGAAACGCTATCCATCTCGAAAGACCCGTCATGTATCTCATGGCGACCATTAATTACCCCTCTTTAACTTGTGGCGCGGATCTAACCCACATACTCGCTGGGTGTAACTTCAAACTTTAAAAAAATAATCGCACCTGGCTCGGTTTAGAATTTGGACACGGAACGGGCTATAAAACGCGTGAATTGAATCAAATCCCCGGTCAAACCCGTGTCGCAGACTTGAGTTGGAACAACAAGAAATGTCGCATTCATTATTCGATAGGACCTGGGCAGAAGTTGTATTTCTGACCCTGATTTAGCGCATCGAAATCAGCTTGAACAAGAACCCCGGATTTATTTGCCAGATAGCAATCCGTGTAACCCCCCCTCACTACCCGCGGGATACATCACGGTGGGGCTGTAGTGGCGACAAAATACTTAATTTATAGGACTGCAAATTCCCATCTCATTCCTGTTCGGTTGCCAATTTAATCTGAAGATTCGCTTCTTCTTGCAACGCACACAACAGTTTTTATTGCCTTTAGCAAAGAGGGAATTTTGTTTTTTAAAAATCGAATATTACGTAAAACTGCAATTTCACATAACAACAGCCTTCATCATATCCTATCTAAGAGAGCACGGCGGATACTACAAGAGACATTTAACATGCATTCCATCTATAAAAGATGCATTATCTTGCGTCCTTCAAGTGAAAAATTGCTAGATGACACATTTATCAAAACAGCGAGACGCAGGAATAGGTTCGCTATATTCTAAGCTGTAAGGCATACCTACAAAAAAATGCGAGAAAATAGCTACACTATATCCATAATGTGAGAGGCATGTGGAACAGTGTGCTATTTGGTGTCCAAATATAATTATTTAGGTACTCACATGGTTCGTGGCTGCAGTGAGATTGAGTTAATCACAGCTTGGGACCTTCCTCCTGGACTCAGCAATAGCAAATGGCCAAATAGCGGCACTCAACCTGACCACTTAACAACTTCAGAACAGACAGAGAGGGGGGAGATCAGTATTACCATCCCATGTTCTGTAGCCTATAAATAGCCAACTTTTTGATTGATACAAGGAACAAATGAGAGAAGAATGCGTAATTTTGCGCATGAGCCCCCCTTCAAGTGGAAGAGAGAGAAACAGAATGTGCGAAGATAGATAGGAGTGTGTGTGTGTGTGTGTGTGTGTGTGGCGGGGGGGGGGGGGGGAGCGTAGCCGGGGTGGGGGGGGGGGGGAGACAGGGAGAGAGAGAGAGAGAGAGCCCTAGGCAGATCCACACAGCAAACCTGTAGGGTGAAGGATTTGCTCTTTATCTCAGAGCGCCAGCCTGATACACCTGAGGAGAAAGTATACCCCAACTGTAATGATAGGAAAATTGGCAGAAATCTGTGCATGTTGCCAGCATTAAAACTTACGGTAGGAACGTGCACATTGCTATATTTTGATCTGTTAGAGAGAAAAAAGAAAGACATTTATCTCCCATTTTGGGATAGGTGGTGTTATCAAGAGAAAAATGAATTTGATTCCGGTGCATTTCCTCTGTTATTTTCCCCCTCCCACTCCCCCCCCCCAAGATTAAGGTTTACGATCAATTTGTCTCTTCTTGTATTGCAATTCCACAGTTAATTTATTGAAATAGTTTTTGTTACCCGTGCTGCTAATTAATTTAACTTTGAAATAAACGTTCTTGGGTTTTTTTTGTGGATTAGTTTGACTCTCTTCTTGTACAAATGGCTAGAACTGTTTAGATTATGTGTTGCTCGTCGTATACCTTCGCGCCGACGACTACTCATGAATTAGCGATGTGGTTTGAATGCTGGAGTTATGAAAAGATCAATTTCTCTGCCCCGGCGTTCAGCTCTTTGCTCTCGCCCGCATTCAATCGCCATGCCTTGTTTTACACTTAAATTGTGCGGGTATTTTTTTCAAATGTTACTTGTGACATCAATGCTTCATTACCAGAGGACTTGGAAATTTATCTGAAGCATGTGTCTGTTTCTATATGTCGAATTACAGGTCATTTTCTTTGCTTTTCAACTCAAAAGGCTTTCCAGGCGTTTTAAAGGGGGTGATGTGACTAGAAATCAGCCTTTGATTTATGTCCATCAGTCTGTTTCTGCACTGCATACATTTCCAATCTCATGCCCCATAAAATAATAACAAAGGATCCGCATTAATCCGTCTGCAAGGCTGGCTTTGAAAACTCATGTATATGACTTAAAAGTTGAAGACCAATTCATCAACTTCCCACTCTCCCCTTGAACATTCTCATTTCTCCTAACTTTTATCTATTTTTTACTGACGCGAATACTCACCTTTACCTGAATGGGGCAATTGGAAATGCAATCAATACTTCAGTCCACGCTGACCGACGACTGAGCCATATTTTAGCTGACATTAGAACCCACGTTTTGTAACATTGACAGCATCTGATACCAACCTGAGAAGCTAGAACTAAGGTGGTCATTTTGAAATAGCTATTGCTAAAATATCCTCGGCATATTTGGGGGTGACTTACAGAATTATATGCGATTCTATCCTATATATTTTTTTTAAAGATAGACTTTTGTGTCACCCATTATCCACGAGTGACTCAGGCAAGTAAACTTGAATTTGATGGCACGCTGTCTTTTCAGATTTGAGGATTTAAATAATACCTCGGCGCCAGATAACATCAGGATTGTTTAAAATATCAAGAAGTGTTAGGCTTCCCCTGGACTCGCGTACTATTCCATAAGTCTCGTGTCTGGCGCATACGCGCACACTCTTGTTATGACTCTCAGTTAGAAGAATAGAAAAAATAAATGGGGATTGTTTTGTTGAAAAATACACATCTACAGCTTTGTGTACTGGCAAAAAATATTTACGTTCTTGGAGATCTAACATTTTTAGTCAGATATTTGGTTACATTTACATTATTAAGCGCCATTTATTGTAACACGTTTATCAATGAATAACTTAAAAAGACTATTTATTATGTTGTCACCAGATTTCTATATCAACAGTATAGCTGAATAAAATCCGCTTTTGCAGCATATGATGCACGTACTGCCTTTGCCCATTAACTCTTCATTGACACATGGTAGTAAAGGAACTATTTCTGAAAGTACAATAGGGGGTATGATAACTGAGAGGCCAGCATAATATTCGAGCAAACAAGCGCTTTGGTAAAGATTTATCTGCAGGTATGAGAATGGTTAGACGATCAGAGTGGGGTTTTAGCCCTCGTTGACTTCAGTTGTGGGAGTTCACCGCCAGATGCAATAGCGATGCAGAAAACAACACACAATTGTTTCAAAGAAAGAGCGGTAAAATTGCTCACGAACCATCTTCCTAATTGTGCGGATCAGTGAGAAATGGCAAAACCATAGGATCACTAGGTGCCTTTTGAATGTTGCAAATAAGATTGTTGAACATATCTATAACACCGAGAAGTGACCTTATAATGAAATTTGGACAGAATGTTGTGTATGATGCTGATTTAGGACTGTTGTACCCTTCAGCGGACATTTGATTCGAAGAAGATATTAATTAAGACAGATAAAATATTGATGCGAAGTACCTAGCTTGTTTGAACCATTAACCTTGCAATAAACGCGTTCGAGAGATGGAGAAATCGAAATGAAAACCTGTACCTTCGCTACAGGCGCCAATGGTAATCCAATCATTTTAACAATGGTCATTTAGAATAACATTCGTGATTTAGAAATCACATTTATAAAACTTGCAGTAACTTGAAGACATTGGAGTCAGAGCGAATTTACCATTAGCCAGCTCCAGGGAGGAAATATAAAATCGCACAGGTTAAAATAAACCGGAAACTCAAATTTGCGCAAATTGATATAGGGCTGGGAAGCCGGAGAACTATAGATATTAGACGAAATTTGCAGTATGTGTCCAGAGAAGAAGCGTTAGGCAAAGTTTTTAAAAAATGCAACCTGAGATTTTTTTGAAATATGGAAAGAGAACTGAAAGTAGTCAAGAAATCCAGCAATAAACATCAGTGGAAGCTGAGAACAGATATCTGGAGATGGAGATGGAGGAAACTGCTGAGAAGAAAACTTGATGCATGAAGTTATAAATTATGATTTGCAAAAATATTTCTCACATGGTACTTAGCAGTAATGCAATGGGAGTGTAGATGCTAAAGGAGGCAGTGTGAGATTAATTATGATATATATTACTAATAATACACTTGACGCAAAACTAGGTGAAGATTTCTGCCAGGAGACACGATGGAAACTTTTCTTTTTGACAACCTTCTTCGATACAATTCAATCTGCAGTGCAGGACATCTGGCAGCAGCGCTTGCTAAACTTGTTTGCCTGCGCATGGGTTAGTGGATTTGAGGAATTTAAGTGTGCGGAGATGTGGAGAAACTGTGATTCCCAATGTTTAAATCTCCAATAAGTCGTTAGAGGTGTATTAAAATCCGAAGTTTAGCCTTTGTTTGCTTGGTACACTGCAAAACTGTCCAAATTGAAGACCACGCGTTTAGTTCTTCACAAGAGATAGGTGCAATTAATATTTAATCATTAACATATTTTAATTTTATCTAAAGGTGTATACGTTCATTTCAATATTGCTGGTGTAAAATGAAATATGCTTGAGACGTTGTTTTGAAACTTTCAAATCAACAACTTGCAAGTGTTTTTTTTCCATAGAAATTGGGAAGCTTCTTGGGCAACCACGAGTTAAACCGACAACAAGCTATTCATTTCTATATGCACTTCTACGCACGGTAACACTCAGGTAGCTTTCGTCCAAAATCAAAGGTGGGGCAAATCGTGACTCCAAAGCAATCAATGCATCAGAAATGGAGCGTGTCCTGCCTCTCTCACAATGTTAATTAACCACTTGCATGTTGTCGATTGGTAAATGTTACCAAGTGCCATTTAACTGGTGCAGTGCAAAATCCACAGAAACGCACTAATCAGAAGGGCATCTGGGCTGAGTTATTGTTGCTTGAATCGACAGGTCGCTTCAAGTGGTAAAAAAAATGCAAGACAACTTATAGTGCTGGGTTTGGCAAAGTAATACACAACTTCTAAATACAACGAACGCGGTGAAAAGAATTCAATACTTTGGGTGAAAACGTTTGATTTTGAAGGTAGTGGACTTCACTCAAACGACGTAAGATGTTTCTGTTGTCAGGAATGACAGAGATGGGGGGTTTCCTTCCGATAAATTTTACAATATTTCAAAACATAAAGGATAACAATGACTTTCAGTTTCGCTGTATAAAAGTATAGGACAGTCTATCAGTTTATTTTATATATTGAATAAGTTTCCAAAGTTTATTTTTGCCTAATCAATAAAATGCATGTCAGCCTTATCCCGCCAAAAGGTCTACATTGACCAGAGCTAGCGGTGGTTAGGATAGATGCTCCATTTAACAGCGCTAAAGGAAAGTTCGAAACTAGGGCTCGGCAACTTAGAATGAAATTTTTTGTGTAAGTGAGACAATGTTAGATATGCAAAATTGGCGACACAGAGTCTCGCCATCCTGTTCAATTGTAAAACATGACTTAAAGAATATTCATTGTACATCTGCAACATTCCTCTAACAATGCTTGATACTGCGCCCCGCGATAGAAAATTAGAATGGAAGATATTTTGTCACATATCTTAGGCAGCGGCGGAAGATTAGACACACACGCATAGATGGAGATAAACGCGGGACGAGATTGATAGCTGATAACAGGGACTGCGATAAGAAAGGTAAATAGCCTGATGGATAGATAGGTGGAAACTCCAGCTCAGTGCGAGGGAAATGAACATAAATAATATCATCACTTTCCATTAGGTGTGCGAGTGCAACTAGAAACTCAAGCCCGGGGGACTCCCGGAGAACAGGTCCTAATGCCATGTGTGCCGTGGTCAAGCACTTCATTCCCTAAGCCAAAGGCACTCTGTATGGCAGGACATCAATGCTAATTATTCCCATGTTGTGCTCTGTTGGACTGCACCCGAATGGTCGCTTGAATTTCATTGCGAACACTATTTTCTGGTGCTGTCCGAGTTATCACACCGTCCCCTATCAATGTCTCAAAAGCACCTGCAATAGGGTCAAAGAAGCAAATACACAGATTATTTCCTGAGAGCACAATAAAGTCTATAGCTTATCTTGTCGGAGGATTGCCCAGGTCTTGATTTCTTTGGGTTTCACTGCGCGTTATTAACTCCGGTGTTTATTTAATGAATTTTTTTTTTGTTTGATAACCTGGATATATATTTCAATTATTTTGTGTCTGATGAGCGCTCTAAGCTTTACCATGGTTACCAAGGTAACAGGCGAGAGGTTAAAAGTTGAAGCGAAAAAAAATGCATCAAGAGTCTGATGTAAGATTGCAGTCACATTGGTACAAGAACATGTTAACAAGTTGGAAGATTTTTTTTTCGGAACAATAATAAATATTCGACCTAATTGTCTCAGGCAGAAGTATGACCGTGTCAGAGCTCCAGTAGCGACTACTGTACACGGCCTGCCTGTTGGCCACCGAGTGACTACAAGTAGCTCAGATAGTATCTGGAATAGTTTGCATCTAATACGTTGGGAAATAATATTCCTTTGTTATTGTGACAGGGGTCAAGAAACAGAAAGGATCAGAAACAAACAGGATCAAACGACAGGGCAAATAAAAAAAATCGGGCAAAGCCAGTGCAGCCAGTATTGTTAATTATTACACCAGGAGAATAAAGTAAGTTATAAGGAAGTCGCATAAAACAATGGTGCGAAACATTCCCTTGCAGCTGTCGAGATTCATGTATAAATCCCGATCAGTTATGCCAATTAAAGATAGTTCTCTGACTGCAATATGATTCCAGTTGATCCAGGTTGGTATTAGTCTCTCAGTCATAGGACTGCACATTCAAATGTGACTTGTCCATCCCAGGTGTGGTGGGGACGATTGCTGTAAGAGGCCGCTTTGTTTCGACACCTTGATAGAAAATATATTGGTACAACTGAAAATAAAGATTCACTTCACCCATGGAGCAATTATGTCCCTTTTGATTAGTTATCTCTGAAGTATCCAGGTTGTGAGTGTTGAGGTCCATGTAGCAATGTATGTAATTTGGTTGGGTTTTCATTTGTTTCACTAAGGCTAAATGGAGGAGCAAGCGCTCATGTTAGGATTCTGAATATTTTTAAAAGAAGTCTGGCACGAACTAGTACTGTATAAAAATATCGGTACATTTTTATTTACCTGCCGTCTACCGTCAGTATTTTCAATTATTCCTGAAGGTCAAACATCAACACCGGATTAGACAGCCACGTGTTTGCCCTTCTCGCCATAAGAAGATGCTCCACTTTCATATCTTGTGCATCTAAAGGTTCGGTAAGGAACAGGCAATAAGTAAATTGGACCCACAACATTGCATTTCGTGTAAGTCAAGGGACACTAAATCTTTAGCGGTATTATTCACTGACTTCCCTCTGAATAACGTCACCGAAATAGAAAGATGAGCCCAAAAAGGCGGATGGCCATTGGGGTCTCGTCAGGCAGTACAACTGAGAGACTATCTCACAGGGAAATATCTCTGAATACTCAACATCTGCCTGAAGTAAGATTTTGCATATGAGTGTCCGAATTTGGTAGGGAGAGGGACTGGTACTCTCGCTGGTCCCAATGAGTGAATCCCCAAAACTAAATTGACCTCTGCTTCCTTTGTAGATTGGATTGAATTATGTTGACCTAGAAATCAAGTCTGGTTGCATCCTATAAAGCATTTGACAATCTGCATCATGATTATTCCAGTTCTTCTTGGAATAATTTAAGTCAGTCAGTATTAGTGCATTGTTGTTCTTGCCTGTCACTCTGACCTAAAGCAAGTCTCTAACTCTCACTGAACCATTCACCTTCCCGTTTCACAATTCCTTCAATGTGGACTCTATCTCAATGCAACTCCAGAACATCTTTATAATCCAGTACTACCATCCTACTTCTGTTTTCCAACCCTATCTCTCCTGAAAAATCAGGATTATTAATACCCCAACCTGCACATACTTAGATCAAGTCTCCAGGTTTTAGCTTCAAAGTATTGGAGCAACAGCAGTTAACAATGTTGGTAGAATGCACAGTATGATTGTTAAAAGCACACAAAGCACGTATAGCTTTCTTGCTAAATTGCATGGTTAACTTGCTTCTTCCAATCAGTCATAAACTCAATCTGTTCTTTTTAAGTTTTATTTATTAATGTCACAATTAGGCTTACATTAACATTGCAAGGAAATTACTGTGAAAATTCCCTAGTTGCCACACTCCAGTGCCTGTTTGGGTACACTGAGGGAGAATGTACGGCTAGTGCATTTAACCAGCACATCTTTTGGACTTTGGAAAGAAACCCACACAGACATGGGGAGAACATGCAGACTCCACACAGTTACTCAAGCTGAGAATTGAACCCCGGTCTCTGGCACAGTGAGGCAGTGCTAATCACTGCGCCAGCCCATCTCCAGATTAATCTCAGACTCCAGTTACTTTAGCGTAAAATCCATAGAATTTCTGCAGTGCAGGAGGAGATTATTCAGCCCATTGAATATGCACTGACTCTCCAAAGGAGCTTCTTACCCGGCCCCCTTCCCCATCGTCTGTCCTATCCCTGTAACCCCACATATTTGCCATGGCTAATCCAGCTAACTTGCACATCTCTAGACACCAAGAAGCAATTTATTAGCCTCAAAACATGTCCTTTGAGTTGCTTTCAAATGTACAATTAGTGTGAGAGAAGGAGAGAGCGAGAGAGAAAAACAGGAAAGAAAAGAGTGGCAACAGTAAAAGGTGACAACAGGGCAAACATATGCACTATATTCATTAAGATATTGTTTTTAAGGCTACAGTAGGTGATCCAGGATGATGGGCATTTCCAGAAACTGGTACTGGGTATTAAAGGTTAGACTCAACTCCACCTATTTAAACTATTCACAATTTCCTGCTGTTCTCTGCATTTCTAATAACTTTAGAAGCTTGTTTGCTTTTCTGACAATGATTGCCCAGGCCTTTCAATGCCCTCCTGCTGTAGGTATGACTGCTTACTCTCCAAAATAAATGTTTAGGTTTGTCACATTGAGTGAGTAAAAATAGCAACCCTATTTCATATAATTATGATCTAAAGATGTGTCTTCCTTACCATCAAGTTTTTGAAGCCTTCATTGCCAATTGGTATAATTCATGTTTTTTTGTAGATTGGTTTTATCATTTCCTGCTTTTACAGCAGTAAATTTGAATGATTTTAATTTATATTTCATTAACTTTATTAGAGTACTGACTGTGATAAGAAAATACACATTTCTTAGTTTCACAAGATGTGGACTTTGCTGTCAATGCCAAGATTTATTGCCCTCACTAGCTTTCCTGAAGAGGGAATGATGGGCCATCTTTTGAACCATCACTGCCATTCCATTTGCAGTGAACATCCTTCTACAATGTTGTTAGGTAGAGAATATAAGAATTTTGACCCAGCAAAGTGGAAGGAATACTGAGATATATCCAACTTGTCCCTGCTCATCTAAATGGTGAGTTTGAGAGGAGTGCTGAAAAAAATCTTGGTGAGTTGTTGCACTGCATTCTGTAGATGATACCTACACAGTAGAGAGACCATACATTGAGAGATGGGTGCATAAAACTGTGATCAAATGGATTGGTGGCGTAGGATGTTTCAAATGTTGTTGCAGCTGGATCCATCCAAGTCATTGGAGATTCTTCTCTTACTCTGCTGTCTTGTGTTTTCCAGTTGATATAAAGGATTTGAGAAGTCAAGACAGGAACAGAAAATGTTCTGAACAGAAAATCCAACAGTTAATTTGTTTTGGTAGCCAAAGCATTTAACTTCAGGTTCTAGTTAATCGTAGCTCATAACATGTTGATAATGAGAGATTTGAGCATTGCAAGTCTGTAAAGATGTCAGGTGAAGCGTTTAGTCTTTCTGTTCATCATTGCTGCTTATGAGTATGTGTACCTGAGGAATTATGATGGACAAGTTCAGTGATTAGTAAACAGCATCACTACTGTCCTTACTTAGGATTAAAGTCATTGACAAAACAGCTGAAGATAATTGGGCCTAGGTTGCTCTGTTGGGCAATCCTGCAATAATACCCAGATGCAGAGGTGATTAGCTTTCAACTCCCAGAAACATCTTCTTTTTGACCCCAGCCATTGGAAATAATTTGCCTGAATCCCATTGATGTCTGATTTACTAAAGTACTTGCTCAAATGCTGCCTTGCTGTCAGTGCTTGTCATTTTCAGAACACCTGTGAAATTCTGATCTTGCTGGATCTGTTCTCAGTTGTCCTGAGTAGATATTAGTGCAGAAGTTATATTGGAACAGCTTTGGCTAGGAATATAGCCATTGGAATAGACTTGTTGATAAGACTAGAACACGGAGACACAAATATAAGGTAGCGACTTCCAAGCCATATAGTTTAGGAAGAATTTCTTTACATAAAGAGTGATAAGAACTGGCTTGCCACATCATCTGGTTGAAGCAGATTCCATTGCTATTTTAAGGAGATACTTGCAGTAGTTATTTCATTTACAAATGTTTATTTTTATAGCTATGATGTTTGAGGTGCCATCTTTTGGATGATATGTACTGCGAGGTGGATATAAAAGCACCTTCACTGTGATATTTTCAGAGTTTATATCCTTTGCAAAACATTGGGATCTTCAACATGTTTAAGTGATAAATTATGCTACAATAATGCTACAGAAGTGTGGGAAAGAATTTTATGTCTGAATTTGGAAAATCCAATGCTAATCATTTATTTCAATGGTTACAGTCAAGAAAATCCAAGAAAATTAATAATAGTGAGCAGGGGCATAGTGTAAATTTTATTAATAATGACTCCATTTTTGTGCCTGACAAAAGTTGCACTTAAATCAATCATTAGAATCCTGGACATACTTGTGTCTTGTGAGGAAGAATCCAGATATTTCCTGAAATATTTCTTATTATGCTCTATGAATCAGAATTGAAGAATGCTACTGGTGAAAACATGTTCCTCTTGCTAGTATTTATCTCAGCTTTCACTGCCAATATTAGAGATGTATGGTTGACTATTGATATTAATAGCTGTTGTAGAAAGTTCAATCTAGAGTCATAGAGTCATAGTCATAGAAGTTTACAGCATGGAAACAGGCCCTTCAGCCCAACTTGTCCATGCCATCCTTTTTTAAAAAAAACCTAAACCAATCCCAATTGTTCGCATTTGATCCATATCCCTCTATACCCATGTAACTACTTAAATGCTTTTCAAAAGATAAAATTGCACCCACCTCTACAACTACATCTGGCAACTTGTTTCAGACACTCACCACCCTCTGTGTGAAAAAATTGTCCCTCTGGACACTTTTGTATCCCCTCCTTCTCACCTTAAACCTATGCCCTCAAGTTTTAGACTTCTCTACCTTTGGGAAAAGTATTGACTATCTACCTTGTCTATGCCCCTCATTATTTTATAGACCTTAATAAGGTCACCCCTCAGTTTCCTACGCTCCAGAGAAAAAAATTCCAGTCTATTCAGCCTATCTTTATAACTCAATCCATCAAGTCCTGGTAGCATACTAGTAAATCTTTTCTGCACACTTTCTAGTTTAATAATATCCTTCCTATAATAGGGTGATCAGAATTGCACACAGTATTCCAAGTGTGGCATTACCTGTGTCTTGTATAATTTTAACAAGATGTCCCAACCCCTGAATTCAATCTGTCTAAGTCATTGATATAAGAAGTAACTACTTTTCAGAAGGAGGATCGTTGAGCTGCCTGCTCTTTCTACTCATATTTTTTCTTATGTTCTTGTCTACAATGAGCTGCATTGAATCTACAATCTAGGAATGGGCTATTCTGCTCAATTGCTGTGTACTAGTCTTCTTCTGTGCCTCAACTTATCCAACTGTGTGGGTGACAGGTAACAAATGACATTTTGATGGAATAGAAATTACTAATGTCAAACACTTTGGAACAACATCATAGTGAATAGGCATAAGAACATAAATGCAAAGGAAAGGTTTTAGCCTATTTAAAAATTGCCATATCATGAATTTCAACCAATACAACTATTTTTTAAAAATACATTGACAAAACACAAATAAAAATAACACTTAGTCAAATTTTCTCTTGGCTTTGAAAGTAATTAGCAGGAGTTCTGTTCTCCAGCCCTACAGTATTAGGAACTGGATGTTATAGATGGCACTTTGCATGAACACAAGAGCAAAGTAACTCTTAGAATTCATGTAGTTTTGAAATGTTGTGTTATTCATTATAATCTTGAACTCCATTATTGTACAGGCTATATATCCTGTTATATATTTTGACTTGATTTTATTTATTATTGTCACATGTATTGAGATACAGTGAAAAGAATTGTTTCTTGCAAACAATACCAACAAAGTATACCATTTATGGAGGACATATGGCAGAAGGAAAGGAGAGAAGGAAAAGGAGAGTATAGTGTTTCCCTCACAGCTAAGATCACGTCCACAACAATATTGGAAAGATAATTTTAATCTCACTGAGGGTTGTTAATTTTAGTCTTATGTTCTTCTGTATTGTGATGACAACCAGTTAAATAATTTTCAGATTACATATTCTCTAAATCAAGTGAAAACAATCTTATTTCTGCAAATCTCTGTGCATCATTTACAGCACTAAGCAGAAGGTTGTAGGTTCAAGTCCCACGCCAGAGGCTTGAGCACATAAGCTAAGTTGACACTTGAATGCAGTATTGAGGGAATGTTGCGCTGTCGAATGTGATGAGGCATTAAACTGAGGTTCAGCCATGTGCTCAAAGTTGTAAAAAAATCCATGACACTATTCATTGAAGAGCAAGGCATTTCTCCCAATGTCCCAGCTGACATTTATCCCTCAATCAATGCCACTGAAATAAATTCTCTGGCCATTTATCTCATTGCTGTTTGTGGCACTTCATTGTGCTCAAATCAGCTGGTTTGTTTGCCTACATTATAGCAGTGACTATACTTTAGCAAGTGTTTCTTTGGCAATGAAGTACTTTGGGAAGTCCCGAGGACATGGCAAGTGCTAAACAAATGCAATTTCTTTTATCTTTCTTTCCAGATACCAGAATAATTCGTGTTGTTCTTCTCTGGACTCACTGCAAGTCATTAATAATGTTTTAAAGGTAGGATGTCTAAAGGTCCATGCAATATTAGAAGCGTATTCTCATCGATGAGTGTTGCAGGCTTGAAATCACTTCATACATTTCAACTACCGCATTCACCTCATATTGTTGATCATAGCTTCAACATTAACTAGATACATTCAGTCATTGGTCATTAGTCACAGCAGGAGAACTTCATGCCCAAATATCTTTTTCTCACCAGTTCATTATGTTTATATATTTTGTGTACATATTTTGTGAATGTATGTGTAATATTTTCTATTCTAATCTCCATTATATTTATCATGTTATAATCTCTGACATTCTTAGTCCCTCCACCTAAGATCCACTTAACTACTGTCAATTTTTCTTATTGCTATTAATTAATGGGAAATGTAGCAGTCCAGGAGGAGGCCATTTAACCCGCTATATTTATGGCTCACTTTTGCTAGAGAAATTCAGAGTTGACTCCATTACATGCTTTCTCCCCATATTCCTATAATCTCTTGACTTACAAGTATTTATCTAATATTGCTTTAAAGGTCTAACAATTTCTGCCAGTGTGTCAAAGATCTCAAATTGCCAGAAATTTCTTGGACAGAAGTATCTCCAACATCCCTCCAGTTTTTTAATGACAATTTTAGACAAAGGAAATAATATTTTCTTATTTGCCCTATCTAGCATTGCACAGATTTAAAACATTTTATTAAATCTTCGCTTTGTATTTTTGCTTCTGTGGAAATAAATTTCCTAGCTCTGGGATCATTCTAATGAATTTTTGTTCTCTGCTCACTATAGGTTTAATTTCTGTGATTAAATCATTCAATGTCAACAGCAAAGATTATATTTTGCTAAAATCACTTCATTCCTAGAGAAAACATGAATTGGTGTATGTTAAGTATAGAGTTATCATAGAATCCCTACAGTGCAGAAGGAGGCCATTTGGTCCATCAAGGCTGCACTGACCATCATCTCATTCAGACTTGGCCCCCGTGACTCCATGCATTTACCCTGCTAATGCTCATGACACTAAGGGGCAAGTTAGCATGGCCAATCCAACTAACCCGCACATCTTTGGACTGTGAGAGGAATACGGAGCTCCGGGAGGAAATCCATACAGAAGTGCAAACTCTACGTAGACTGTCACCCAAGGCCGGAATCGTACCCAGATCCCTGGCGCTGTGAGGTTGCAGTGCTAACCACTGTGCCACAGTGCTGCCCTTGTAATTATTGGAGATTTTAATTTTGGGAAATAATACAAATGAGAAAAGAATGGATTTTATGGTATTTTCTCAGTCAATATGTTGTTACTATAACAAAAAAACACCAACAAAAAATTATGAACATCAAAACAAATTGTGTTAGTAACTTAGACATAGAGCACTTAGGAAAGAATAATCATGATGCATTCAATGCAATAAGATAAAAAAGACAAGGTAAAGCAGAAAAGGGAAATATTTAAGCAAGAGATTTAAAAAATATACAGATGAAGCATATTGCAGTAAAGGGAAAATGAACTTTGTTTCAGTGATACATATGGACAATAAGGGAGAAAAATTAAAATGCACATGATAGATAATAAAAAATAAAAACTAGGATAAATACATAGATGAAACAAAAAAAAGTCAGAAAAAAAAATTCAGAAAGGCTTAGAGTGAGTTCAGTAGAGAAATTGCCATAAGTAGGGCAAAAATACTCCATAAGACCATATGATATAGGAGCAGAATTAGGCCATTCAGCCCATCAAGTTTATCTCACCATTCAATCATAGCTGATATGATTCTCATATCATTCTCCTGCCTTCTCCCAGTAGCCTTCGATCCCCTTATTGATCAAGAATTTATCTTTTTATTGGATCATTGCTAGTAAGAGGGTAATCAAGGTAAAGGTAAGGTTACTAAGAGATGAAGGAGGCAATTTTTGCAGTGGAATAAAATGTGTACACATGATAAGAAATGAATACTTTGTCTCACTTTCACAAAATACACTGGTATTGTATAACCACCAGAGTGCGTGAAGAACTGTATCTAAAAGATTATTATTCAAAGAGAGATGGTAATAATGAATTTGTTCAAACTTAAGTAGAAGTAGTTTACATCTGAGGATCCCAAAGGGAACAAGAGAAGAGAAGCAAGAGAAGGAATTTAACGAAGGATCTAATGATAACATTGCAGTAATTATGGAAAGAAAAGTTGCACTAAATGTTTAAAGTATGACAAAAATAAGGTCAGGTTAAACTAGAAAATTACAGGTCAAGTGATCTTTTTTCAAGCGTTAAGCTACTATAAGCTAATATTGGATGAAATTATTAAGCATTTGGAGAAATTGAGTTAAATAAGCTCAGTCGACATAAATGTCTAAAAGCTTATAGAATTCTGTGCAGGAATAAATAAGAAAAGAGTGACAAAGAAGTGAAGCAGAATTTCATAAAAACAACTTAAGGTCAGAATAGTGGCTGTTGATAGAGCTAAAAGAAATGTCACATATGAATTGGGAGATAGTTGGAAGACAGAAAGAAAAAGGTCGCTGCAAAATTGGTGGCAATACATTAGCACAGAATAAGAACTGGTTAAGGGACGGTAAAAAGACAATAGGAATCAATGGGACAGTTTTAGCTTGACAGGCTGTAGCTAGTAAGGTATTCCAAGGATCAGTACTTGGGCATCTGCTATTTACAATCTATATTAATTTAATTATGGGATGGATTGTAATGTATCTGAGTTAGTTGAAATTTTGTTGTGAACATAAGATGCAAGAGGAAGTGAATGAATTTCCAAAGGGATATCAACAAATTTGACAAGTCAGCAAGAACAGGGCACATGGAATACAACGTGACAAAGTGTGAAGTTCTGCACTTTGGTAGGAAAAATAACAAAGCAGAATACTTTTTGATTGGCAAGACACTGAGAAATGTTTGTATTCAGAGGAACCTAGGTATCCTTATACAGAAAGTTGACTTGCAGATAGGGCAAGTAATTAGGAAGGCAAATGGATATTTGCTTTTATTATAAAGGGATTCACTGATATAAATAGAAATGTCTTAAGGATGAAAAAAACAGGGTAGTTGTGATGGGTGACTTTAACTTCCCCCATATTGACTGGGAATCTCTCACAGCCAATCCAATAGGGACTCAGATGGAGAGCAAATTGTTAGATGTATCCAGAAGGGCTTTTTGATACAGTGCACTGACAATCCAACCAGGGAAGGGGGCCATACTAGAGTTGGTATTGGGGAATGAGCCAGGTGATTGATGTTTCAGTGGGGGAGCATTTTGGGTTTAGTGGCTATAATTCCACAAGATGTTGGGTAGCCATGGATAAGGATAAATATGACCCTTTGATGAGTGCACTTAATTAGATTAGGGCCAATTACATCCTAATTAGACAGGAACAGCTATTTGAGGGCAAATACATGGCTGGGATGTGGGAGGCTTTTCAAAGCTAGTTGATTGAAGACAGGACAGGCAAGTCCCCAGAAAAATGAAGGACAGAAATGGCAGGATTCTGGAACCATGGGTGAAATAGAAATTGTAAGCTTAGTTAAAAGGAAGCATATGATGGGCCTAAGCATCTATAAACTGATGAAGCTCTTGAGTAGAGTGAAAGTAGGAAAGAGCTTAAACATGGAATTAAGAAAGTTAAAAGGGGCCAAGAAACGTCTTTAGCAAAGACGGTCTAGGAGAATTCCAAGGCTTTTAATGCAATATTAGAAGCAAGAGAAAGAATTGACTCACTCATGGACAATGGAGGGAAGTTATGCATGGAACTATAAGAAGTTGATGAAATCTTAATGGGTGCTTCGTATTGATATGCACCAAGGAGAAGGATGTGGAGGTCAGGGATAGGTGTGTGAACGTTCTAGACTATGTCAATATATCAAAGGAGGAAATGTTAAGTGTCCTAAATTGCATTAAGGTAGACAAGTCCCCGGGGCCAGATGGAATCTATCCCAGGCTACTGAGGGAGGCAAGGGGAGAAATAGCTGGGGCCTTAAGAGATATCTTCACATCATCTTTAACTACAGGTGAGGTTCCAGAGAACTGGAGACTAACCAATGTTGTTCCCTTGTTTAAGAAAGGAAGCAGAGATAATACAGCAAATTATAGGCCAGTGAGCCTGACATCAGTGGTGGTCAAGCTTTTGGAGAAGATATTGAGGGACACGATATATGCACATTTGAGGAAAGTGGACCAGTTTGTGACAGGCAGCATGATTTTGTATGGGGAAAGTCATGTCTCACCAACTTGAGTGAGTTTTTTGAAGAGATGACAAAGAAAATTGATGAAGGATTGGCTGTGGATCTAGTTTATATGGACTTCAGTAAAGTGTTTGACAAGGTCCCAAAAACACAAACTAAAAACACATGGGATTCAAGGTGGGCCGGCTAGATGGGTACAGAACTGGCTTGGTTATAGAAGACAGAGAGTAGCGGTGGATGAGTCTTTTTCAGATTGGAGATCTAGAGCCAGTGGTGTTCACAGTAAGAGGTCTCACAACAGCAGGTTAAAATCCAACAGGTTTATTTGGTAGCAAATGTTTGCTACCAAATAAACCTGTTGGATTTTAATCTGATTTTGTGAGATCTCTTACTGTGTTTGCCCCAGTCCAACACCAGGATTTCCACATCATGGCTAGTGGTATTCCAGAGGGATCAGTGCTGGGACCTCTGTTGTTTGTAGTATACATAAATGACCTGGAAGAACATGTGAGTGGTCTGGTTAGTAAGTTTTCAGGTGACACAAAGATTGGTGGAGTTGCTGATAGTGCCGAGGATTGGCAGGGGATACAATAGGATAGATTCATAGATTGGATAGTTTGATAGATTGATAAATTGGAAGCTTGGGCACAAAAATGGCAGATGGAGTTTAATCCAGTCAAATGCGAGATGATGCATTTTCAAGGTAATCTTAGGTATGAGTTATATTGTAAATGGCAGAACTCTTAGAAATATCTGGGTGTGTAGGTCCACAGTTCCCTAAAAGTGGCAACACAAGTGGCTAAAATGATTAAGAAGGCATATGGCATGCTTACCCTCATCAACCACGGCATTGAATACAGGAGTTGGGAAATCATGTTGCACCTTTATAAATACTTGGTTAAGCTGTTATTGGAGTATTGCATGCCGTTCTGGTCAACACACTATCAGAAGGATGTGACACTTCGGACAGAGTGCAAAGGTTCACCAGAATCAGGTTTCAAGGGTATTGGCTATAAGGAGAAGTTGAATAAACTAGCATTGTTTTCACTGGAACAACAGAGGCTGAGGGGAGACTTGATAGATGTCTACAAAATTACGAAAGGCATAGACAGGGTGGATAAACAGACTTTTCCAAGGGTGGAAGTGTCAATTCCAAGGGGACACAGGTTCAAGGTGAGAGGGGAAAAGTTTAGGGGGGATGTGTGGGCAAGTTTTTCACACAGAGTGTGGGGGGTACTGCCAGAGGAATTGGTGGAAGCAGACACATTAGCAACATTTAAGAGGCATATGGAAGGATACATGAATAGGGACAGAGTAAGGGCAGAAGATTCTTTATTCTTTGTTCTATTGCAGTTATACAAAGCATTAATGAAGCCATACCTGAGTACTCTCTGCTTTTACAAAATAAGGACAAACTTGCCCTAGAGGGAGTGCAACAAAATGTTCACTAGACCAGCTCCTAGAATGAGGGGATTATCCTATGAGACTTATACTCCCTAGAGAGTGCAAGAATGAGAAATGATCTAATTGAAAAATATGCAATTGTTATGGGCCTTGACAAGTCGATGCTAGGAAAATGTTTCCCCAGGCTGGGAAATTAGAACATAGACGTTACAATCTCAGAATAAGAAGTCAGCCATTTAGGCCTGAGATGTGGAGAAGTTTATTCACCCAATGGGTTATGAGTCTTTGGACTTTTCTATTCTGGTGAACAATGGCTACTCAATCATTGAGTAAATTCAGGTTGATACATTTTTGAATGCTAAGGCAGGTGTTCCAAACTATGGGTCACAACTCTTGGTTGGATTGCAGAGATGGTGTGTGGTAATGTCACTGGCTTTGTAACGCAGAGGCCCAGATTAATGATCTCAGGACCTGGATTTAAATCCCACCATGGCAGCTGGTGGAATTTAAATTCAATTAATAAAAGATCTGGAATTGCAAATCGGCCTCACCAACAGTTACTAACTATCATCGATTGTTGTAAAAACTCATCTCGTTTACAAATACCCTTCAAGGAAGAGAATCTGCCATCCTAACCAGGTCTGGCCTAGCCATGATTCCAGACCCACAGAAATATGACTGACCCTTAACTGACTTCTGAAATGGGCCAGCAGATCACAAAGTCCAAGGACAATTATGGATGGGCAATAAATGCTTGTTTTGAAAGCAGCACCCATATTCTATGAAAAAAAAATATTTGGAGCCTTGAGCTATCTCTCCTCTGAACAGCATATGGTGATTATAGAGAGGAGATAGCACCTCCAGATGCTCTGATGTGTATGATATAATGTTTGTGTGGGGATGGGGAAGGAAAGCAGCTTCACTGAGTTTTCTGTCACTATGAAATATGGAGAGTTTGTCTGAAACACAAATAAAATAATAATATTTTTATCAAGCAATTCAGAATTCAGATTTTTGCATTGAAATGATATATTGTATGTTAATCTATAACAGGGGTACTTTAATAATTATATACTGGATGTCACTATATTGCTTTTCTTTCATTTTTGCTAGTGTATGGGGCCACATTAATTTTCAGGTGTTAACATGGTGTCACACTGATTAATAATTTGGGTGGCAACACACCAAGAGAATTAAAGGGTATGAGGATGGTGTGGGAAGGTGGAGTTAAGATGCAAGATCAGATATAATCTTACCATATATGGGAAGAGTTTTGAGGACCAAATAGTTACTCAAGTGTTATTTCTTTAGGGCGATTCTCCCCAAAAAATTCTAAGTGTTGAATTTGTGCAAAAACTGGAGTAAAACAGCAGGAGTTTCTAAATGAATCTCCATTATTCTATGCATTGCAGAGTGTACTAGCGTGATTCACATGAAAGATATGTGGATGGGGCTTATACCCGCTGGAGAGACTGGCAGCATAACACTGAGCGGGTCATTGCGCAGGTGCCAATATTTCAGTTCTAAGATTGAAGTATGGGCAGGATCCCTGTACCACTGCCCTGCCGATCAGTTACCAATGTTGCCATGTGTAGATGCTTGCGACTTGACACCAACCAGGGTGTCGTGTATCACCTGAGTTCCTACTGTTGATATCCTGGCTTTAGCAGGCAGGGTGAATATATGAATGGGTGTGCAGGATTGCCCATTGTGCTATGGGCATGGGTTCACTCATTGCCTTTCAGATATGTGTTGCAGTTCAGCCAGACAGGCGAGGAGCAGTCTCCTGGCTATCACAAGACGGTTCACATTCAATTCAGAACTGCAGAGCCCATGCAGCGTGTGGGGCTGTGTGAACACCTGCTGAGCTTCCTTGCTTGGAGCAGCAGCTACCAGATCTGCTGTGTGTTACTGTTAGTAGCCCTACAGTTGTAAAGTCTGGAGTTGGTCATGATGCATTAGCAGGGAAGCAGGTCAATAATCATGGTGTTGGTGGTGGAACTCATGTTGCACCTCTTGAGGGTCTCTCTGCAGACAGAGCAATGTACCATCCATGGACTTGGTGCCAGCAGACCTCCCAACCTACCCAGTCCTCGAACACCACATGCCTCCCCCCCAAACCCCAGCACCCATTGGAATCCCTCACCTCACCCAGCACCTTGGTAATGCTTGGATCCCCCATCTTTTGCCCAGAACTCCAGGGATGACAGCTCCATTAAACTTACCTCTTCACTCTCCCTTCCCTCCTGCCACGCCAGGCCCAGACTTTTATGGAGCAGCTGGAAATGACACCAGCTTGACGTCATGCTGGAGTGCCATTGTCAACTTGCTAATGAGATGTAAATGTATTGAAAAGAATTGAAATTGATGTTGCACCCACTTTCAGCATGAACCCGACCCCACTACAAAAAAAAATGGTCTGGGAAATCCGCTAGGTGCATTCCACGTTTCTGAGCTCCCACTTATATTTCCCACCCTGCTACATTCTTCCACTAGCACAACAGGCCAGGAAAGTCATGCCCATGGTGAATACTGTCCAACAGGGTTCTGTGCTGGAGCCACGTTTATTTGTCATAGACATAAATGATTTGGACTTAACATTTTTAATTATGTTAATAGCAAAATCTGGTGGGTGAAAGCCAAATAGAACACTGGGATGAGGATTGTGAACAATTGCAGGATAAGTTAGCTGAATAAGCAGATAGGTGGCAGATGTAGATCAGTGCAGAAAAATACAATTTGGATGTCAGACTAGGAAAAGGAAATGCACCTTAAATAATAAGGTTTTAAATCATTGTATAGGCACAGAGGAATATTGATATGTAGACATGCAGGTCATCATTGATAAAAGCATGAGTAGATAAGACTATTGGAAAAGGCAAATTGAAGGATGGTGTTTAACTACAGTTCAGACCATTGTTGGGACAATATTGAAATCTTAAGCACCCAATTGTAGAAAAAAATAAAAATAATAGGACAAGATAACTTAGATTCACCAGGATCTTATTAGGGACAAGGAGTTACATCTATAAAGAGAAAATTGAAAAGTTAGGGCTGTTTTTGCCAGCTAATTAAAAGATTGACCTGATTGAAATTTTAAAGATTATGAGGGACTGCAATACGATACATAATTGTAAGTTGCTTCCACTGGTCAGTCAGAAGCTAATATGAGAATTAAAATTTAAGGTGATCATGAAAAGAGTTAAAGTGAAAAAAAATCTTTATGTAAAGGGTGGCGAGAATGTAGGATTCCTGCCATTAGTCATCATCGAAGCAGCATCCATAAATTCTTTTATAAGGCAATTAGTTTCCTGAGGAAAAAGAATTATTAAAAGCAGGGGCAATGAATAGAAGAGTGGGATTAAATTAGTCAGCTATGTGGAGACAAATACCAGCACAGATTTGATGGACCGAATGGCATTTTAGATCCTCTGGTATCCTACATTCTACAGAGCCTCTTCAGCTCTGTCTATAAATACTTTAAGTGACAGTGATCCCAGTACGGACTCCTATAAAACTTCACTAGTCAGTGATTGCCAGATCAGTCTTTCCATTTGCTATTGCTTTTTGCAATCAAATGTCAAGACAGGTGGCTAGCTAATTTTCTGTTAACTCGTTAGTTTGTTTAAAAGTCTCACAAATGTCTTTTGAAATTTGGAGTAAGTTATATCCAACATTCCCATCTACTTATACATCTATTTTTCCAGTGAGTCTCATTAGATTCATGAGACATGGTCTATTAGTTCTAAAAGTATACTAGCTTCTTATGTTCTTTAGATTAACATGTTTAACATTTCCCTAAAATGTTAAAGTTAATTTATTAGTGTCACAAGTAGGCTTACATTAATACTGCAATGAAGTTACTGCAAAAATCTCTAGTTGCCACATTCCAGCACCTGCTCAGTTACACTGAGGGAGAATTTAGCATGGTTAATGCATCTAACAAGCACTTCCTTTGGCTTGTGGGAAGAAACTGGAGCACCCAGAGGAAACCCACTCAGACACAGGGAGAACATGCCAACTTCACAGGGACAGTAATTTCTCACCATTCATATTAAACACTTTCACAATTAATACTTTTTTTGAATATTAAAGCTGCATTATCTATTTTACATACAATTTAAATACTCATGAAGCCCCTAAAAGCATTGACTAGAGCCCTACTTATTTTCTCATTCATTTCTGTGAGGATTTTGGGATATATTTAATCTAGTATAGTATACATTGACATGTAGGAAAATTTTCTCTGGTATTAAGTTTAACCTTGACTTACCTATCTATATAAATAATGACTCAGACACTCAGATGGATCTGTGTTGGATCAAAGCATTGGGAGAATGTTCTCCACCAACCTGTGGCAGATTTTGTGGCGAGCAGGAAATTTGAGCAGTGGCCAAACCCGCCAGTGCAAATAAATTTGAAATTTCCTCCTTCACCATTTTTGATTTGATTTTTGATGTAATTTGTTATTGACACATGTATTGGTATACAGTGAAAAGTATTGTTTCTTGAGTGCTATACAGACAAAGCATGCCATTCATAGAGAAGGAAAGGAGACAGTGTAGAATGTAGTATTACAGTCATAGCTAAGGTGTAGAGGAAGACCAAGTTAGTGTGAAGTAGGTCCATTCAAGTATCTGAGGGCAGCAGGGAAGAAACTGCTCTTGAGTTGGTTGGTACATGATGTCAGACTTTTGAATCTTTTTCCAGACGGAAAAAGATGGAAGAGAGTATGTCCAGGATTCTTGGTGTCCTTAATTATGTTGGATGTTTTTCCGAGGCAGTGGGAAGTGTCGATAGGGTCAGTGGATGGGAGGCTGTTTGCATGATGGATTGGTCTACAGTCATGACCCTTTGTAGTTTCTTGTACTTTCATGGCAGGCTGATGGCAGGTTGGATTTCCCAATGATCCATGGCAGGAACCCTTTTACATACTACCATGAATGCTCATTAAAAACACTATTTGCCAGAATCTAGTGGGCAATTGGAATGGTCTGAAATACATTTGGGTACGAGTGCAGCTGTCGACCCTCATGTTTTCCTGGTCTTCAAGGTAAGTGTAAAAGCTTACCTGCAGCAGTGCTGCTCAAGGTTTTCATCAACACCAGTGAGATGCTGCACTAGTCGATTATAGGCTTGCTCTCCTTACTGTTTTTCCTGCTGCCCTGGAGGGTGTAATCTGGGGACAGAAGGGAAGAAGGAGGAATGAAACATGGGAGGATGATGGACAATAGTGAAGTTGGGGGAAAGGGGAAAGGAGTCATGAGGGACCATGGGCAATGGTGGTGTTGGAGGGGGGAGAGGTGAGGGACAATGGCAAAAGATGGGGTTGAAGGGAGAGGGAGGGAGACAAGAGGCAATGGGCAAAGGCGGAGTTGGAGAAGGTGTAGAGACAATGGCAGGCAGGGAGGGAAGACTGAACATAGGGAAGGTGGAGTCCAATGTTAAAGACTGGAATGCAGATACAGTAAGCGGTGGAATAGGAACAAAACTGTATGAATTGGTAGGATGCCAATCTGAAAGGAGGGTGTGTTAGTGTAGCTGAAGCAGGTAGGCTTGCAGAGAGACTCATGGAAGCAAGGCAGGGGAAAAATTTGCACACAAGAGACGAGTTGGACAGAAACCAATGGAAGGAGCTGGGAGGAGGGACATTGTATTGTTAACAGTCAAGAAGGAATGGAAGAGCTGAGAGAGAGAGACAGTCATTATCCCTGGTCTGGGCAAAGTAGTCAGTGTTGAGATTAAAATCAATCATGTGGTTCAGTGCACGTCATAGTTAGGGTGCAAGAGTCAAGTCATTCCTGGGACTTTGTGAACCATGCTACGGGGCTATGCATGGCACACACATTATAGTCTCTCTCAAGAGAGGGGCAAGTACTGTTTGTGCAACTGGAATAAGACATAGCTTAGTGTGCAAGGTGTGGTCATAGTTTCAATATTATTGGTCATGATCTTGTTTGGCTTAGTACTGGGCTGCATATGGGATGGACATGGCTACAGGAGGCAACCACTGTGCCACCATGCCATCTGAACAACCACAGTTCCTTGTGTAATATAACTTTAAATGTATACGAGAGGTTACAAAATAGTTTGGTCCAAGCTTGCTGACAGTTAATTTTAATCTAATCTAATTTCTTCATAATACTGCAATGAAAATGATAGACCTGGTAAAGTCACCTTAGTGACTTTATTTAGTGTCAAATTATTTGGAAATGGCTAAAAAGCAAGTAACTTTGATATAATTTATTTAAGATAATGATGTCCTAATCTATATAAACAGCAATTTGAAAATATAGATTATTCGTTTCAAGCGAAGCTACTTATTTTATTTCTATCTAAATGTAAAAGTGTTTTACTATGTGACTTTAAGGTGTGAGGGGAAAGTTTTAACGGGGACCTGAGGGCCACTGTTTTCATGCAGAGAGTGTTGTGCATATGAAATGAACTACCAAGAGAGATGATAAAGGTGGGTACAATTACAATGTTTAAAATATATTTGGGCAGGTTCATGGATGGGAAGGAGTTAGAGGGCTATGGGCCAAACCCAAGCAAGTGGGACAATTTCAGTTTAGGAAACCTGATCGGCATGTTCAAATTGGATCATAGGACATTTCCATATCTCTATGGCTCTATGACTGCAAATCCATGTGCTCTGCGCAGTTGTATGTGTTTGCAAAGTCCTGGATTTATATTTCCGGAAGGACTGTCCATCATCAATGTGTGACAAGCATTCACTTTTTTTTTGCATGCCTATTTTAAGACAATGGTTTTCAAACTTTTCTTACGTGGGAGTCTGCTTGCAAATATCAACATGCTTCCAAGAACCATCCTCAAATGCTAACACATTCCTGGGACTCTTTGTACTAACTTCTGAAAGGAAATATCAACTGCCCAAAGGAATACAGTGTTATCATTACAGAGGATCTTTTTGCTAATTAACAGTAACAGTAATCACATTTCAGTAGATCAACAACACATCACAAATTAGAATACCAAATTATTGAGATAGTGTGCACACGGTGTACAACATGCCTAACCCTGGATGGACAGAAAAGTGATGGCCTCATGCACCCTCTGGGATTCCAACATAGATTTATACAGGACATCAAGGCATTACAATACATGAGAAAAAAAAAATCACAATTGACCAAGTAAGTACTGAAATCACCCTTTAAGTACTGTTCAGTAATGTATTCAGTAAACTCTTCGGTTGGGCTTTGGATGAATATTATTGATTGACAAGTGAGTTTTCACAAGCTGAAAGTTTTGTCTCCTTCACCACAAATATATTTTTAAAAGCAGAATAAATCACTGGAGCTACAGGTCAGTGACTTAGAGGCAACTGGAAACACTGTGAACTATACTGTGTCAAATCCTCAAATCTTCTACAAGTATTCCTAATACACAGCTCTTTGATTCAGACTAATCCCCTAAACATTCATACATTACAATACAAAATGAAATGGACCACACTTCTCTGGTAAGTAATTCACTTAATGCAATTCTGATATCCATTCTTCATTTTGTGTATCCCTGCAATGTAATTTGCCCTCTTAGCTGATTGCCATGTGTATTAGGATGAACATTTTCAGCTAATAATATGTAAATCATTGTACTGATTAGTACACAAGTCCTTATACAGTACATTTAACAAAATCCATGACTCTTACCCCATAATAACAATAATAATTATAAATTTGCTACCTGTATATTAATCACTTTGATCCAGTAATATAGATTTAATACCAGATAGAAATTTGCACATTGTCACCTGTTTCTCTCCTCATAGCTATATTATTCCTATCCGCTCAGAGGTCGAGCCGGTTCAGCAAATTAACAATCTCCATGAATGTTGTCAATGGCACTCCTTAGTTTAATTTGACAACACACGATTGGGCAATGTGAGGGCTGATTCATTCCTAACCCACTTTTTCCTGCCTTTCACAGGTGACTTGGCTGACCTATCCTTAAGAGAAGTTGAAGAGTGGCTGATTGGATTTTAAAACTTGGGACTCATGGTTGACGGTCTAGTGGTCTAATAGTTTTGCTACCAGACAGCATTTAAGTTACAAATCAAATTGCACCATCTACTTCTCTGATATTGGATTACTGCTTACTGTTCTCATCTTCCACTTTTAGCAGTTAATCTGTCATTTTACTATTCTCTGATGTTATCTGAAACTCTCGCTCTAGATTCCCTCTTCGACTGGGCCTTTTGTACAATGCTCTCCAAACTTTCCTGTCAGCAGCTTGGCATCTATCTTTCTCTTTTTACTGTCCTTTGAGGCATTCTTCTGTAAAAGGGGTGCAATAAATATATAACTTGTTGTTATCTATTTTATTTTAAATTTCCATGAAAATTGCTAACTGTTTACCTCAGATTTATGAATTCAAGTGTTGCTACTTTGCATATAATTTTTAAGAACACCTTTTGCTTGTTCTCATTAAGTCTTCTTACGAGATTTCAATAAAACACATTGTATGGTGACAGATCAATTAGCAGCTTTTAAAATACTTGAGAGAAACCTTAACTAATGTCAACCCTGACATAATGAAAAGTTTCTATCATCCATAAAATTTAATTAAATTAATAAAATATAAAAGGGAGACTAAAATTAATAAATAATGTGATGTGCATGAGAAACCATATAACTTGTAGAAATGAATAATGATTTTTTAATGTTGTCACAGCACTCAGATGAGGCGATTGCCGCAGTCGCTGCTGTAAGGAATCTAACAGGGTTTCGATGAATATTCTTAATTGAATTATCTCCAGTTAAGAATGCATATTGTGCATAAGCTTCCATAACCAACGAGAAAGAGTGTGTGCGCATGAGTATATGTGAAAGTGATAGAGAATGAGAGAGTGAGAGAGAGAAAGAGAGATGGTTGGAAGCTGTATGTAATCAGTAAATAGGAAGGATGTTTCTGTATACGCAATAGATAGTAATTAACTGGGGTGGGGAAAGAAGCTATATCTCAAGCCTAATGTAGCTGATGGACAATATCTAATTAAAGATGTTTGATTATTGCTTTCTACTCATTCTCTTCTGTACATAACATTTCGTTAAAGTGATCATGGACAGAATTTAATGCAAATTTGATGAAGGTGGGACATTTAATTAGGAAGGAGGGCGGCAGGTGGGAACCTGCAACCTTTCCGGCTCCAACCCAATTAAGTTTATTTTTGGAAAGGAAATTGTTGTGGACAGCATAGTGACAGAACGGTTAGCACTGCTGTCTCGCAGCGCCAGGGACCCGGATTCAATTCCTGTCTATGTGGAGTTGCAAGTTCTCCCCATATCTGTGTGGGTTTCCTCCAGATGTTCCGGTTTTCTCCCACAGTCCAAAGGTGAGCTGGTGGATTGGCCATAGTAAATTGCCCCTTAATGTCAGCAGAACCAGCTAGGGTAAATATTTGGGGTTATGGGGATAAGGCCTGGATGGGATTGTAGTCAGTGCATACTTGATGGGCTGAATGGCCTTCTTCTGCACTGTAGGGATAGTATGATTTTACTGCTCACTTAAGGGCCTCATTAATGCTAATGGAGGGTGGTGGCCTTGTCATTTTGGAAGCATGACACGCAAACTCATGTTGCGTTTTCTCATGGGCTCCCAAGAAGTCCTTTGTTCAAAGGCACTGACTACCTGATTAATTAAGCAACATGGCATTTCTGACAGCCAGTCCCCCTGCACTTGCTGCTGACACCATTCCCCTGTCTCACCCATGACCCAAATCCCATGACCCTTTTCTCACAATCACTTGTGGCCAAGGATCCAGCAGCCTCTGCCTCCCTGGGGGCACTGATGTTCAATATAGACCAACAGCTCCCAAGGGTGGGGCTTTCCCATGGGGTCTTAAAGCTTGCCACTGCCCAGTTAGATGTTGGAGTGGTATATAATATGCAAAGCCTTCCTTAAATAAGGTCATGCAGCTCTCCAGCTGGGTCTTAGTCAATAGGTCAGACCTCGTCACCTACAATTTCAGCACATGTGGGAATCCTAACCAAATTTTCTCAACCACAACATATGGGGATGGAAGAGACTTGTGGCACCTAGCCAGCTGTGTTGACTGAGATCCATTAACAGTACAGGCCAAGGTTTGAATCTGGGATCTTGCTGATTTGTTTGGGTCAGTACCTCAGCTGTAGTGCTTTTACCCAATAGCAAATGTTCTGAATTTATAATCTTAAGACAAAATAGATTGGACGTGAAATTTAACTTTGGCTTGGGGATAAAATGGATAATTGTGGGATTGACTGCCTGTTAAAAAATGCATTTAATTTGCTCTTATATTGAAGTTGAATTTCACAACGCCAAGTCTTAACAAAATAAAAGCAATCCCAAAGATAGATAACACTATAGTCAGTATTAACTGGAAATATAGAGGGATAGTATCATTATAGAATAATCCTATGACTTGACTCATAGGATGTATAATGAGGCAACTATTTTTTAGTATTGCAGCAAATTGACAAGTTGCTTGCTAATCTAGTATGGATTTAGTTGCTTAATTATTTTACAGCAACTGTCACCACATGATTCAGAATCAAGCTTATTATTAGTTTACCACATTTTGCGAACACTGTTAGCATAAACTATTAAAAGAAGAGCTGACTCTAGTTAGAACAGTCTTTTCTATATCCTGACACTATTTCTGTTATGTACAGTATTATTAGCATTTGTATTCCCTATATATAGCTTCTTAGCTAGATCTGTACTGTTGCTGTAATGTGAGTGCAGGATACGCACTGTTGAAGAAAATACGTTGCTAAGGTTCCATTTAATTTGACTATATTTTCTGAGAAGTTAATGTTGGTTAGGAGAACTAGTAACCATAGGTAGTTTTCCATAAATCGACAAGTTTTTTACACAGAGGGTGGTGAGTGCCTGGAACTTATTGCTGGGGAGGTGGTGGAAGCAAATACAATAATAACTTTTAAAGATGTCTTGACAAATATATGAAAAGGTTGGAGGGATAAGGACCTGGAAGGATAGGAAGTTTTAATTCAACTGGGCAACATGGTCAGTACAGGCTTGGAGGGTTGAAGGGCCTGTTCCTGTGCTGTAATTTTCTTTGTTCTTAGTTCTTCGTTATGTTAAAAAAGAAAATGTTACAGAAAATCATTTCTTCCCTCAGTTAACTTATAACCTTCTTCAGCTGTATATCTTGGTCAGAAATATTTAATGATTTCTTGAATTTGGCACGTCGGTAAATAGGTTAATTATACTCTTTTTGCAGCTTGATGTGGAAAAGAAATATTCATCATTAATATAACAACATGGAGACAATATTAAAATGGGGACAATGTATTTCCTCTTTAAAATTGATGCCTTTCAAGTAGTCCAAAACGCTTTGGCATTTAAGTTGCTATATTAATTGTTGTAGTTTCCTTGAAGTGATTGTCTCATTCACAATGCCTAGACTTTACATCATGAATCGTGGATGTTTTACAGTGATAAAGCTTGTGAAAGTCTCTTCCTTCCCTTAAGGAAGCTGTGTACATTTTTTTTCATAAATGCCATTGTGATAACTGAGTGAGAGAACTGATTAGGTGGTGAATCCCTCTGCTGTAGAACAAATGAAATCATTTATTTACACCATAAATTGTATGTGGCATTGGCAGAAAGAATTAATTGAGTTGACAAGGTTCTGCATCAGCATTGTAGAAAATAAATTTACAGTTTTCATAAAGCTTCCATTTACTGTTTATTGCATGTGGCAAAGCTACCAAATGTGTCAAATAAAGGGATATGGATTTCTCTTTTCATAAATATAAAGATAATAGGACTTTTTGGTAGAATTTAACAACCAGCATCAAAATACTATGTGTGTTTGTGTCATTTTACTTAAAAGAAACATTAATTAAAGAAGGCTATGCTGACTTGGAACTATATTGCCTGGAACTATGGTGTCATTCCTTCACTGTAATTGAGTCAAAACTCTGGCATGCCCCTCCTATCAACATTGTAGGTATACCTGCATCAAGTAGTCCACATTGGTTCAAGAATGTGGCTCACTACCGTTTTGATAAGTGCAATTATGGATTGCAACAAATGCTGGCCTTGCCAATGATGCTCACTACCCATGAAAGAATCATAGAGAAAGGAGATCTCCCTGGCGTAGTATTGATTTTTACATATCTCAAGCACGACGATAGCATAAAAATAGTGACTCATTTTGCCTGTCTAGTTGTGCAAGGTATAAAGTTTCATTGAAATTGCCTGACAAAGATTTCCCAAAGCCCATTTCATATAGCTGGAATTAAAGTTTGCATTAGTTAATTGAAATCTCTGCTTTAGCTACGGGGCTGGGAGAGGAGATCCAGGGTGGGATTTTGACTTTTGAGTCACATCCTTGACATTGGGGTCAAATAGGGGTCACTAACCCTGTACTGTACTGGTGGTGATTTTCCCCATTATCCATTTAGTGGCCTGAAGGTGCTGCTCCAATAAGATGATCTCCACTCAGAAGAAGATGAAATCTGCTTCAGGGGTCTCAGCAGTTGACTGGAGAATTTGAGTCAATCTCTGACAACACGCTTTTCATGGTCATTCAATCCCTTAATAGGATATATGTGGCTTGTGCGTGGGTAGGCATGCTAACCTCCATCCCACCTCTGGGAAAATGGACCTATCCTGTGGCATAAATCTTTGGCCCAATTACTCCTTACCAGCCCCCATAAGGGGATGAAAATCCTATCCTCTTTTTAAATGGTAGGAAAAGTATGGGGAAACAGCTAAATCTAATTATCAAATCAATTCTTATAAGGATCTTTGGCATGATCTTGCTAAATCTGGAGCATATTAGAGTGACTTCAACAAATGTTAAAATGATAATTCACATATTAATGCTTTGTAAATGAGAATAGCTGGGAGACATAAAAGACTTGTCCAAATTCTCTGCTGAACTGAGGTGAATATTCAAGTTATCATGGTTGACAAATCATTCCATTCTATAGTAAAACTGTTTGCAAACTTTCAAAATGCAAAACTGTAAGTATTTCCTGGAAGATCTAATTCAAAAACTGTCATGGAAGGTTCTTACTTGCCTCACTGAACAAAAAGCAGGAGATAGCTCCTGGAAAGTTGTGGGGAAAGATTTTCTGCACTACTCCGGCTCCCACTTCAGATAACAGTTTTGTGGAAAGGGGCTTACCACTTTAAGGGAGGTGTGCCCTTCTGCTTTGGGTGGCAGACTCCATTACAAATTGTGGTTCTATAACAGATGCAAACATTTTCACAATGGACTTTTTGTGATCATTTGATCCCCAGAATTTAATCAGAGCAGCCCCATGATGTCTGGCACCAAAATTGTGACACCCCTACCAATCCAAGCTTCAGGAGACCTCAGGGACTTAAGCCTCATATTAGTAGCAGGGCTCCCAAATTCACGGAGGATATTTACTTGCCACATCTGCACCCTGCACCTCTTCCCCCTCTCCTCAGAACATTGCTGAGAACACCGGAAGTTCTGGCTCCAAGAGCTGTCGGGCTATTAGTGGCTGGCAGTTTTCCATTGCCATCATTGCCCCCAGGAGTGGTGGCTGCCAGTGGTAATGCACTTGAGTCTAAACCAGGAATCGTCATTAGATTCCTAAAGAATCATAGAATCCTTACAGGAGGCCATTTGGCCCATCAAGTCTGTACCAATCACAATCCCAACCAGGCCCTGTTCCCAGGACCCCATGTATTTACCCTGTTAATTCCCTGACACTAGGGTCAATTTAGCATGGCCAATCAACTTAACCTGCACATCTTTGAAGGCAATGAAGGCAGGATGGAAGTCAGGGGCACGGGAGTTACTGGAAAGGATGAGTGGAAGAAAGAATAGATGGTTGGCCCTTTGCAGGCATCTCCTTACCCTTCTACATGCTAGTTCCTTGATTCGGCATTGAGTGCCCTTGAATACAGGATCCCTCTAGAAGATCACAGGCAAACCAAACAGGATTTGCTTGTTGGTCTTGAGGCATCAGGAATACAAGTTGAAAACCAGTAACAGTGGGATAAAGCCCTCAAGTGGGCCTATAGTTGCCCACTTAATGATCTTAGTTGGTGACTGTGAAGGAAGGCTACCTCAAGCCTTTCTGCTCTGACTTAATTGGGGGAAGGCAAGGAGGCATCAGTGTCTTCAACCCTGCACTCTACTGTTCTATGAAATGGTTACTGCCATGCACCATCACCCCCACTTCCCCCGCCCCCCACCTTCTCCAATCGCTTACCTTCTCCCTGACCCCATATACCCCCTTCTACAGGATCGGGCCTTGCCCCTGGGGACATGGGGGCCACTGTTTTGCCGTTGGTTGTAAAACTAGATGAGATGTACTCTGTCCAGTTGTAAAATGGTCATTAGGATCCTATGTACATCGTTAGACCTTGATTTGTGCATGGAAAGGGCTAGCAATACAGATTGGAGCAGGGCAGTAAGCTTTTGCTTGTACCTTTGAGGTACTGTTCTCTCTGGACCTGTCCATTGGAAATTCCCCTATATACTTAATCTAGAAGTTGCAATGTTTGAAAAGATTAGTCCTATTTGTTCAACTTTAAATAAGCAATAGACATAAAAGTTGAAATTTGCAGGTAGGGTCGATAGATACTGACATATCTGATGCACTTCAGATTCAGTGGAAGCCAGGTAGAGTGAATTTGTGGATGCTAGTAGAACTTCAATCTAGACAATCGGTAGTTGTGTTAATAATTAGGTTGTGTCCCAACAATCTCCATTGTTTGTCTGTATCTGTGCTGTGCTGGGACAGAAAGATATTGATTTTTTTTATACAACTGATAGGTCTGAATATGAGAAATGAAGTCAAGTTTTACATTTCCCACTCTCAACCTTTTCAAAAGTGCATTTTTTTTCCTTTTTGCCTTTTTACCAAACATTTAGGAAAGGGGTAAACTTTTAATGAGCAGATTTTAACATGGAAACAACAGTACTTGCACTGATTTTGCTTACATGTAGGCTAGATTGTGCGACATGGTGACACAGCAGTTAGCACTGCTGCCTTGCAGCCCCAGGTTTGATTCCCAGCTTGGGTCACTGTCTATGCAGAATCTGCACACTCTCTCCATGTCTGTGTACGTTTCCTTTGTGTGCTTTGGTTTCCTCCCAAGAGCGAAACATGTGCTGGTTAGGTGAATTAGCCATGCTAAATTCTCCCTCAGCCGGAGTGTGGTGATTAGAGGATTTTCACAATAATTACACTACAGTGTTAATATAAACCTACTTGTGACACTAATAAATAAACTTTAGATTGTTTTGTCATTTAATTGATGTGGCAAAAAGGCTTGTTGATGCTTTTTAATTAAAAAGAAGAAAACATATTTCTGAATTTACATTCACAGAGATCTTTGTTACCCACTACCTGATTTTCAGAGATCCTTTGAGATAAATTTATACCTTCACCTCTTGAATGTTAAGCATTGATAGTGCATGATGCTTCTAGTAGCAAGATCTGCACAGAACCATCTGGACTGTCTCTCCATTGAAATTAATGGTAGGAAAACCCGGCAGATTGTGCAAGCATAGAATCATCGAACCCCGACAGTGCAAAAGAGGCCATTTGATCCATCACTGATTGTCCAATCAAGCATCTTACCCAGGCCCCCGTCCCATAATGTATTTACCAGCTAATCCCCCTAACCTACATACCCTGGGACACTAAGGGGCAATTTAACATGGCCAATCCACCTAACCTGCACATCTTTGGAATGTGGGAGGGAGCTGAAGCACCTGAAGGAAACACATACAAACATGGGGAGAAATACCACAAATTCCACACAGTCACCCAAGGCTGGAATCAATCCTGAATCACTGGCACTGTGAAGTTAAAGTTAAAGCTTATTTATTAGTCATAAATCAGGCTTAGATTAATACTGCAGTGAAGTTACTGTGAAATTCCCTTAGTCGCCACAAGCCGGCACCTATTCGAGTCAATGAACCTAATCAGCAGATCTTTCAGAATGTGGGAGGAAATCAGAGTACCCAGCCGAAACTCACACAGACATAGGGAGAATGTGCAAACTCTACATGTGACCCAAGTGGAAATCAAACCTGGGGCCCTGGTGCTGTGAGGCAGAAGTGCCAATTACTGTGCCACCATGCTATGGTGTGTGAATCTCCCTACCAAGTCTTCCTTTCTGTGCTACACCTACATGACACTTATACCCGATTGCTAAAGGTGTAAAGCAACAACCTTCTTTACAGATAACTTCCATAATTGTGGAGAAATGGCTTTAATTCGGTCCATGCTCAGGCAACAGGACATGTACCTGCTGTGTAGTGACGCAGCCCATGTTTTTATTTTCTTTGCCCGAGTTGAAGCCAGGAACTGACAATATTCATCAGAAATGGGACTGACAGATTTGACTTGAACCCATGACCAGAGGGCTAGAAGCAAGTATCTTAAAACTCGGCACACTTGGCCAGCTGCATTTCTGTATCCTTTAATTATGTCAAAAGCTAGAGCAAAGCATATTTTGCTGATAGACAGTAATTAGAGACAGTGTGGACATTAGCTTACACATCTCTCTGCCTGTGTAAAGAATTTTTTAATTCTGAATATTTATCAAAGAGCGAATTCAAGATTTTCCTTTCAGTGATGGTTGAGTGAAACATACTTTAGAACGCAGAACAGCTTTGTAACAGATAGCATCAATTTTGTTTTTGGTATCCTTTACATTTGCAAAGGGGTATTTATAACTGGCCTTGAGAAAAATGAAGTCAAATTAATGATTACTGCATAATGTTCCCCAGTACTTGGATCAATGAACAATGCTAAAAATATATTTAATTTGGGTTTAATTTAAAAAAAAATCCATGAATCTTATTCTCCTTGCTACTTGAAAATAAGGGACACAAAGACTGCAATATGATCCTCAATAAATGAGAACAACAAACATGATAAAGGTTTGCATTTGTACAAACACCTTTCACAATCACTGGGCTTCCCCAGATGTTTTACAGCC
The DNA here is from genome assembly GCA_024679065.1 of Sphyrna mokarran. Lineage (NCBI taxonomy): Eukaryota > Metazoa > Chordata > Chondrichthyes > Carcharhiniformes > Carcharhinidae > Sphyrna > Sphyrna mokarran. The sequence goes on from JAGIQG010000012.1 coordinate 54,823,272, forward strand.
AACAAAGAACCTTCAGGCTAGAATCTTATCACCGTTCACACCAGCAGGATTTTCCCTTCCCGCTGAAGTCAATGGAGATTTGACTGATCATCAAATTCTCCAACCTTGCTGTAGTGGGAGCATGGTGTGAACGGCAGGTAGAATCACGCCCCTATAGCGTAGTCGCTATCATAGTCTGAAAAATGCAGCAATTTTCACACAGCCATCTGCCACAAATAACAATATGATAATAACCAGGTAATCTGTTTTTCTGATGTTATTTGAGAGATAACTATTAGTCTTTAGCCTCCACATCCTCTTAAGAGGGCAGGCAGGGCTTCAGATTTAGACTTCATCCAAAAAGACAGCAAATTTAACAATGCAGCACTCCACCAGTACTTCACTGGATGCGTATCAACCTTGATTTTTACCTGGGAACAGAACTCAAACCTGCTATCTTTTAACTCATAAAGAAGGGTGCTACTAAATCAGCCACAGCCAACATTGCTATCTCAAACAAGGAAGTTGAAGAGTAGTAAATTTGTAAAATTTTGTTTCCATGTTGTTTCATATTTACTAAGTATGATTCTTAATTAGCCCTGTTTTTTAATAGAATCTTCCAATATTTGTCTTATGCTTACTTGGCAAGAATTCAAATTAGATCTTATTTAAGATGACTACATTTTCATCAGAATTGGTTTTGCAATACAAACCGATCTGGTTTTGTGTATGGAATTTGACATTAAAGTGCTTTTAAGTGAATCAATGCTGTTATTCTTGCTTTCTTTTGCATTGACCTGCTGCACGTGCTTACTAAACTTTAGCTTACACACAACATGTTGGTCATCAGGGAAAGTTTACTTTTCACAACAAGTTGGTTTTTTTTGATGTCACCTTATTTAATATAACTTTAACTTTCTTGGTTTATGTAATATGGAGATGCTGGTGTTGGACTGGGGTGGGCTGGAGTTAGTTTATATGAATTAAAGGTAGTAGATGTAATCAACATTGCAAATTGTATCAGCAGACATCCTTTTGTTCACAGATTTTGTAAATGATCTTGCTTGCAAAGTAATTTGGCACATGGCAAGGCCTCTGGCAATGTTCTATATGAATGCTTGTTGGTTTAACTGATTGCTTATAATTTTTAATTTTATTTTAACAGGATATGGACACCACTAGTTTGGTCAGCATTTATTGCCCATCCCTAATTGCTCTTGAGAAGATGGTGGTGAGTTACCTTCTTGAACTGTGCAGTAGATCTGGTGTAGGAACACCTACAATGCTATTAGGAAGGGTTCTAACACAGCAACAAAAGTACAGCAATGTAGTTCCAAGTCACTGTAGCTTGGAGAGGAACCTGCGTGGTGACACAATGGTTTTCACTGCTACCTCACAGAACTAGTAAGCCAGGTTTGATTCCCAGCTTAGGTCACTGTCTGTGCAGAGCCTGCACTTTTGCCCATGTCTGCATGAGTTTCCTCCAGGTGCTCCAGTTTCCTCCCACAATCTGAAAAATATGTTGGTTAGGTGCATTGGCCATGCTAAATTCTCCCTCAGTATACCAAACAAGCACCAGACTGTGGCAATTAGGTGACTTTCGTAGTAGCTTCATTACTGTGTTAATGTTAGCCTACTTGCAATACAAATAAATAAGTAAAGTGGCATGCCCATGTATCTTCTGCCCTTATCCTCTCTGTGGTAGAGGTCACAGGTTTGGAAAGGGCTGTCAAAAAAGATCCTTGGTGAGTTGCTGTAGTGCATCTTCCAGACAGTGCACACTGTTGCCACTGTGCATTGATGGTGGAGGGACTGAATGTTGAAGGCCAGGAACAGGATGCTAATCACATGGGCTGCGTTATCCTGGATGAGATCAAACCTCTTGAATGATGTGGGAGTCACACTTAGACAAAGAGAAAGTACTTCATCACAATCCTGACTTATATCTTATGGATGGTGGACATCAGGTGGACATTTGGGGAGTCAGAAGATGGGTTACTGACGGCAGAATTTCAAGTCTATGAACTGTTCTTGTATCCAATGTTTATATGGTTGGTTCAATTCAGTTTCTGATCAATGTTAACTCCCTGGATGTTAATTGTATATAGTTTACGTTCACATCATCAACTATATAACACATATTCTTCCTTTCATTTTATCTTTTGTTTTTACTCAATGCAGGTTTAGCAGAAATTTGGATTTATGGTTTTTCTTAAAGGGATAAATAAATGATTTTTATGTTCCGTCATGATGCCATTTTAAAAGTCATACTGTTATGGACAGGAGAGAGAGGCAAACTGAACTTCTTTATCCTTTCATCAGCTGTCCAATAACACTTCTTAAAAAATTGTTTTAAAACTAGGCTGTGGCATGTTTCCCCAAACCTTTAGTTTGTGTGGTCCAAATTTATAAGCAACTTGCAGAAAATTGTCTCTTAAACCCTCTCTCTAAACTAACCCATGAGATTAGTTTATTCATACATTCAAACCCAAGGCGAGGAGGTTTGCAGCTTCAGGCACACACATGCACAGACACACATCAACCCCCCCCCCCACCCCCCGGCCCCCCGCATGCTTCCTCCACAAATACATGCAGTATGAGGGATAGAAAATAGTGAATTTTATAACAATGCATCATAACAGCAAATGAATGTTAGTTCACATGATTTCCAGAGTTTAGAAAGTTAAAATCCAGAGAGGATTCCTTGACAAAAAGATTCCATTTCCATTTTTTTCTTGACTGAAGACAGCAGCACAATATTCCTTTGAAGTGTAGGGTGGTGCAGCACAGTGAGACTGTGGTTCAGAGACTTGTTCTGTAGGGCAGTGGCAACCAGATGAGAAGGCTTCGGGTTGCTGGATGCATGGCCAGCCAGGAATCTTAGAATCATAGAATCCCTACAGTGCAGAAGGAGGCCACTCAGCCCATTGACCCTGCACTGACAACAATCCCACCCGAGCTCTATCCCCGCAATCCCATACATTTACCCTACTAACCCCCTGACACTAAGGGGCAATTCAGCCTGGCCAATCAACCTAATCCACACTCCTTCAGATTGTGGGAGGAAATCAGAGCATCTGAAGGAAATACACGCAGACATGGGGAGACAATCACCCGAGGCCAGAATTGAACAAGGGTCTTTGGTGCTGTGAGAAAGTGCTTACCATTGTGCCACCATGCTGCTCCTTGCTGTTATTTCTTTCAGGTCAGAAGTAAATCAAGTAGATCTGCTACTGAGTTCTCAACTGTTGGAAGGGCTTTCAAAATGGTCACTTGAGTCGTGTGACCTCCTTCCTCCTCAATGACTTTAAACAGCTGGTGGCTGGCCTTTATTTTATGGTTTATCATGTCCCAGTCATTAGCACCTGAAAGAGCCACAATCCATATTGACAACCTTCTTTGTGTGTCCATTGAACTGATCGACCCGATGACTTTGTTAGAGGACAAGCTTCTAAAGATGCAGATGATGTCCTTGAAATGCTTGGGGTGGTTAACATCTCTGCAGGAGGAATGAGTTTTGAGCTGAAATCCTCCGACCTCACCCGCGGCTAGGATTCTCCGGTCCTGCTGCTGTGAACAAAGATCTGGCGGAATGCCAAATTGTCCGTTCTTGCTCACAGCGGTTGTGGGGCGTGCAAGACTGGAGAATTCAACCCTGGATGTCTGCAAGTCCCCTGGTTTCACAATTTGTAGTCTGGTCTTACAATGGGGAGTGATATTGCACAATAATGAGAACAAAATGCATTTGTCCTTGCAACTGCTGTTGGAGTCTTTCAGAACTGATGGCTGATACTGTAAGTCATGTGACCTGTAGCACCATTTTTTTTGCTCCAGCCAAAATCAATTTTAAAATAAGCAGAAGTGGAATGAAGTTTGGTGTACACTGTTTTTGATTTACTTCATGTCTATTGACATGTCACATACCAAAAATCTGGTTGTAGCTTTATATTTATAGCCTATTGTCGGTGGCTGGAATGGAGGGAATTTTTTTGCAAGTTTTTTTGCAAGTTTTTTTGGTGACTGTGTTTCCTGATTGCTCAGTGGAAGTTGTTTTGTTATTTAACAAAAAGTGTAAAGGATGTGTCAACATTCTCCATGGTCCAGGTGGGTGGGCTGGGTAGAGGCGGGGGTAGATAGTGGAGGGGGTGGGCGTTGGATCTGTATTCCCAGATGGCACAGCGGTGGGAATGTTTCTGTTTCCTGATGACCCAATGATGGAAATGTATCTATTTTCCCTCATCGCCCAAAGGTGGAGATGTATTTACATTCCTTGTGATAAAATATTGAGGGCTGGGTATACATTCCTCACAATTCATCAGTGGGGGATGTGTCGGTTTCCTCAGTAATAGTGAGCGATGTTTCCAAGTAAGGCTATATCCTTTTTGCTTAGTTCCCTAGGGATGATAATGATAGGGGTGGGAGTGAAAGGACTTTGTCCCTTTTCCCATGACAATTATGAGGGAAAAGAATGCATTTTTCCCCATTTTCTTCAGTAATCTAGGAAGGCTGTGTGTGCTACCAAGGTAGAAACTTCAACCTGACATTCAGAACAAGTCATTTTGTCCAATATTCTGATACATTTTCATATTAACATTTTGTGTAAAATGAAGTATTAATGCGATTAGAAATGGCTATTTTCATTTTCTGTTTGCACTCATCCAATTCCATTTAAGCAAATGCTTGATAACTTCATATTTCTTGATAGCTAATAAAAACTCAGAAATACCAAACCATTTTTTTGCTGCACTCACCATCTCACTGATTTAAGTAAAAAGTGTCCATCCATCCCACCCAAGATTTAGCCCAGCATGCATACAAATACCATGCAGGAATCAGTTGTCTCATTTCAGCAATCTGTCAAATGAAACTAAGCTAAAGATCTTAACACTGAATGCTATAATCATTATACCATGCACTATAATGGGTCGGTGGTGAACCACAGGATGGTTGGATGCTGGTTCATATTTACAGATTTTCACAGAGCAAGTTTCACTTTTCAATTCTGCGGTCTGGGAGGGTAAAGCTTTGCCAGGAGAAATAAGGGAGAAGTAAAACTTGCGTGTACCTCAGAGACACCACCCTAAAATGGGAAAGGTCCTGAAGCAGATTTTGGACAGTGCATTTTAGTGCAAGTGTTAAAGAGTAAGAGGAAAATCAATTTAAATAGATTGCAAAAGAAGTGGCACAGTGGTTAGCACTGCTGTCTCACAGTGCCAGGGACCTGGGTTTGATTCTTGGCTTGGGTCACTGTCTGTGTTGAGTTTGTACAGTCTCCCCGTGTCTGCTTGGGTTTCCTCTGGGTGCCACAGTCCAAAGATGTGCAGGTTAGGTGGAATGTCCATGGTAAATTTTCCATTAGTGTTGGGGGATTAGCAGCATAAACATATGGAGTTTCAGGGATGAGGTCTGGGTGATATTATTGTCAGTGCAGGCTCAATGGGCTGAGTGGCCTTCTTTTGCACTACAAGGACTCTATGGTTCTGTGAAAAGAAAGTTAATATCAGCGTGAAGTACTTGACATTTGGGAGACTCTTCCACTGTGATTTTATAAGAAACTCTGTGCCAAATATTGCACTAAATAGTTCACTGTGCATTCATGAGAAACAGAATTCAGTTTTGAAGGTTCTTCAGTTAACAGGAACTGTTGACAATGTTATCAGTTGTGGTCATATAATTCTGGGTGTTATTTTCCTTGCAACTATGTGCAAGTACTTGTTGTGATCTTTCCCATTAATCTTTGCTTTACGAGCTATTTCACTTGGCCATTCCTTATTTGTTCAACATCATTCAACTTTTTTTTGAGAGGACCCATAATTATCTCGAAGTGAGAGAAAAAAAGAAGGGGAAGTCGTGTAATTTGATCACCATTAAATAATCATCAATCACAAATTAAAATGTGTTTATCGAACGACATGCAAATGTTATTTGGAATGAGGATTTAAGATGTCATTGTATTTTGGTACTTTGTAATATATGATGGCAGTAACCTTTCTTTATGATTGTAAACATGGGAGTACAAACAGCTGTTCTAAAGCAGGCATTTTGATGGAGTTGCCAGTCAGTATGGTCTGTGGAGCCATTCCAAACCACTCAATCCCTAAATTAATTGCCTTGTTTGAAATCCAGTGTGTTTAATGTGGGAGCACGATGTTGTATGTTACAACAGAATGATCAAAACTGGTGTTTGATTTAGGTGTGAGTGGGTTCAACCAATTTAGTTTTCTGCGAAGCCAGTTTTCAGAAGTCTAGCGTCTATGGGCTGCAAATAGCACATTTGCATGCTCGTTCGTGTGATTAGGGTGTTGGAACAAAGAGGTGTGCATTGAAAATGCTTCATCCCCTTTTCTGAGAAAGTCCTTAATCTGACATCTATCTCTGATATCTGTCACATACTCTAAAATTAAGACACCAATGACATCCTGAAAACCACCCCTTTTAAAGTAATATTCCTTAAATCTCCGCACTTGACAGTCCCACCATTTGCACAGTTACTGTAATAGGCTTATTTTTCAGAAAATAATGGATAAAAAGTGACAAGCTATCCAGTGAATCTGAATGCATAATTGATTTAAAGGCATAAATTAATACAATAATGCCTTTATTGTGTGCCATTGCTGCCAAACCTACAAAAGAGCTGCAGAATAAAACATGGTTACATTCTTTGTGCTGATAGCCATCAATATGTAATGCAGATTATCCCAATTCTTCTCATGTTTCCAGTATATGACTGCACTCAACTTAATTTGAATTTTCATTTTTCTGTTGCATGTGGGCAATCCTCACTGTTTAAACTACTGAATTAAAACGTTGTAGATTTAAATAAGTATATATAAAAATGATACTGCAAGGTCTTTTTTATAATTTAAAAATCTTTATTGGACAAAGAATTACAGGACAGAACTGATAAAAGAATTGAACAGGCTGTGGCATACATGGAAGCACACATACAAAGGATTTGTTGGGAGATGAGTAAATAATGGCATTGCAATGTATGAATTTGATCTGCGTTTTAAATAGAACAAAACCATCAAGGCCAAAACAGTGGCTCAAAGATTTCCAAAATACTTAGTTAAAAGCTAATGAAATCAAATGAGGTATCACCCTTTAAATAGCCCCCAGTATACTGGACAAAATCATATTATCCCATTTACATGACAATGATACTCATTGGCTATGAAACAAAATCAGACAGGCACACAGAATACAACCATGCAGACACTTGTTACATGAGAAATTGTACAGAATAACAGTAATGAAAAAAGAAATGCTGCTTTTAAGTACAGTCATTTCCAGTTCAGTGCATACCCGATCCAAGCATAGAATTCCAGCATACCAAATCACTTCCAATTCATTCTCATTATTTAGAATTCCTGATCCAAGCATAACACTTAAATCGTAATCCTGATTGAGGCATAAAACTTTCCCAATTATTTATGTTTTTACTGACAAGCACAGTGCATATTGTCAATCCATTGCTTAATTTCACATAAAGGCAGCAGTGCGTATTAGAATTCTAATCTTTTTTCACATTAACACCTTCTTGTAAAAGACAATTTGTGCTTTTTGCTGTTTAAATTTATACCCCATTTACACAGCCTTGTAGGGATCATATTTGCAGTCTGCTAATGCAAACTCAGCCCTTTTACTGCGATTTACAGTGTACTGATGTGCAGTACATAGACAACTATACACAGCACAGGAGAGAAAATTAATAGGGGAGTTTTCAAACGTACAGCATAGGGTTCAGTGAGGGTTAATCTTGTCACCGGCACCTGAGGTGGGAGGAGGGAATAAGCCCAGATCATGTAGGTGAATTTTTTCACTGGGGGAGGTGGGGAATCAGTTGCTCACAGCACAGAACAGCAAACATCCATTAGAGACACTGATGATGGTGAGGCTTTACTTCTCCTCATTCATGTTGTTTGCTCAGACAAACAATCTCATTTAAAAAAAAATAAATTTAGAAAACATTTCACAAGACAATAATGGATGGTTTGATTCATCTTTCCAGAGAGATCCTAATGCCTCCACCTCCACTCCTTCCCCCTTAATTGATTCATAAATGATCTGAATGTTTCTACCAGTGCAACTCCATCAGGAAGTTTATTCCACAGGTTAATCACTCTCTGCATGAGAGACCACATATCTGTCCCAATTTTAGTTGAAACTTTATAGAATCATAGAAACCCTACAATGCACAAAGAGGCCATTTGGCTCATCGAGTCTGCACCGATCACAATCCCATACAGACCTTACCTCCATATCCCTTCATACTTACCCACTAACCCCTCCAACCTACACATCTCAGGACTTTAAGGGGCAATTTTTAGCCTTTCACAAGAGGTGCTGTTACTATTTACTTATTGCTATTTATTGCTGTTACAAGGGGGCATAACTATAAGGTCCGTGGTGGGAGATACAGGAGGGATGTCTGAGGTAGATTCTTTACTCAGAGGGTGGTTGGTTGTGGAATAGACTGCCTGCTGTAATAGTGGAGTCGGACACTTTAGGAACTTAAAAGCAGTTATTGGATAGGCACATGGGGCACACCAGAATTATAGGGAGTAGAATAGCTTGATCTTGGGATTGGATGTAGCTTGGCACAACAGTGAGGGCCGAAGGGCCTGTACTGTGCTGTAATGTTTTATGTTTCTATGTTTCTATGGCCAATCAACCTAATCCGCACATCTTTGGACTGTGGGATGATACCGGAGCATCTGGAGGAAACCCATGTAGACACAAGGAGAATGTGCAAACTCCACACAGACAGGAACTTGTTCTTCCTGGTTTCTAGTTCTGCTTATGCAGTTTAATTTAAAGTAATATCCCACATTAATCATTTCCATACCTTTCAACAATCTTATATCAGATCATTTTATATTATAAAATCATAGGATCCCTATAGCACAGAAGAGGCCATTTGATCCATTGAGTCTGTATGACAACAATTCCACCCAGGCTCTATCCTTGCAACCCCGTGTAATCTCCCAGGTACTAAGGGGAAATTCCATCCAGACCTGTTCCTCGTAACCCCAAGTATTTACCTCACTAATCCCTCTAACCTACACACCTTGGGACACTAAGAGTCAATTTAGCATGACCATGACCAATCCACCGAACCTGCACGTCTTTGGAGTATGGGAGGAATCCAGAACATCTGGATGAAATCCACGCAGACATTGGGAGAACTTGCAACCCCCACATTGACAGTCACTCGAGGCCGGAATTGAATGTGAGTTTCTGGCAGCAGCACAGTACAGAAATCTGCAGGTTAGGTTGACTGACCATGATAAACTACTCCTTTGTGTCAGAGGGATTTGGAGGGTTAATTATATGGGTTATAGGGATAGGACTTGGATGAGATTGTCAGTACAGGCTCAATGGGCCAACTGGGATCCTTCTGCACTGTTGATTCTATGAACTTTTTAACATGTTCCTGCAATTACTTGTATGTTTCTCAGCAGTCCCCTTCCCCTTTCAGAATTTGTACGTGTTGTTTTTCTCTTTCATGTTACTTTTAATTTCTTTGCTCATGCATATTAGACTGACTTTTTTAGCTGGAGTTGTTGGTTTTGGTAATGTATTTACTCCTGAATGTCCAGCATTGTACCTTTAAAGTTGTTCTGTTTATGTTCAATAGATATGATGTTAAACAATCTTCTCTACTGTATTTGTTTTAGTTGTTCCCTCATTCCCTTAAATTTAGATATTTTAAAGTGATGTAGCTGGAACCCCTTCCTATATACATTGACTCCAAGAGCAGCCTAAACCTTATCATTCTATGGTGACTGCCATTCTGGTGTGTTATGACTGACACTACCTCCTACTTTCTGGGTCATTTCCAAATGCCAGGTCAAGAAAAGCATTGCCTCTCATGGCTGTTTGACTTACTGGATCAAGAAGCAGTCATACATCGACCAGCTCTGACTCAAAACAGCTAGACTTTTCCTGGTTTAAATGATTTTCAATATTGACTCAACATTCTCCACAAGTTTCCTTGTCCCTACTTGGTTTAACTGTAGTTGATCCCTCCTGCACCAATGCAATTTATTCTTAAATTATTGCCAATTATTTATGAATTCTTGGATTGTTCTTGTGTTCTGCTGAACATATTTATCACTTCAATTCTGTTAATGATCTCACCTCGTTTCCCACAATCAAGAAACGTATCATGGTGGCACTGTGATAGTATTGCTGCTTCACAGCACCAAGCACCTGGGTTCAATTCCAAACTTGGGTGACTATGTGGAATTTGCATGTTCTTCCCATGTCTGCTTGGCTTTCCTCCAGCTGCCCCCGTTTCGCCTCACACTACAAGGATGTATGGGTTTGACTATACATCTTTGCCCTTAAGTAGCCCCATCACTCCTCCATACATTGGCCATGCTAAATTGTTCCTTAGAGTTGGGAGATAGTACCCCTTAACTGAGATTACTCACTTACTGAATCTAATACTATCCATTCACTCTTGAAAATCCTTTTGTCTCTGTTTGTCCTTGTAAGTTTTCTAATGTCATCTTTCTGTTTGTAAGCTTACTGATTAATAAGTAGTTTTCACGATTCTTTGACCTCTATTACATTACTATTGTGTTGAAAACAGTGGAAAGTAAAATTGTCACCAATGCCTTGAGCTTCTACACTACTTGCTCCTACCAAGTCATCCTAGGTATAGAACATAGAACATAGAACATTACAGCACAGAACAGGCCCTTCGGCCTTCGATGTTGTGCCGACCAAAATAAAAAGCAATGCCCCTCCAAACTAAACCATTCCCTTCTCTTCCATATACTTATCAATTAACCTCTTAAACGCCACCAAACTTGGCGCATCTACAACAGCTGCAGGCAGGGCATTCCACTCCCTAATCACTCTTTGAGTAAAGAACCTACCTCTGATATCCGTCCTATAACTCATACCCCTTAATTTAAAGCTGTGTCCCCTCGTGCTAGCTTTCTCCATCCTAGGAAAAAGGCCATCCAATCATCCAGTCTGTGTTGCACAGTTGATTATATAAGATTACTGGTGCCTTAATTGCCAGAAGGAATGGCTTTCCAAGAGAACATGCCAGCACTGGAAAACATCTGCTGTTTTTAGATGGATTACCAAGAGACTCCTGCTGGAAAATGTCAGGCCAGTGAAGAAAGTTCACTTTTTAACAAGTGGGGGAAGCAGCAATATGCCATGGAAGGAGAGACATGTTGAGAATATCAGATCAAGCAGCATCCCTTGAATACATATCAATGAGATCTCAGCAGCAGCCAGGTTCTTCGCCTCTGCAATGCACTGCAATGAGACTCATGTCAAAGCCAGGATGGGTCAGTTTAGCTCAATTGCTGAACAGCTGGTTAGAGATGTGGAGCGGTACTAAAGTATGGGTTCAATTCCTGTGCTAGCTGAGATTATTCATGAAGGCCTGCTTTCTCAACTTTGCCCCTCATTTGAGATGTGGTGATCCAATGATCAACTGGGACTATGGCAACTTTACCTTGCTCACTGAAAAATGCATTGGCACCATAATTATTTTGGCCCCAAAATTCTGAAGGGACACCAGAGCAGAAGTCAGAAAGGAGCCGAACAAGATGCAGGAATTTTAAAGTGCTCGTATATTTCTGATTAAGTGGCTGAAGTGGACAGTTCTTCTGGAAAAAAAGCTCCATGTTTGGCTAACATTGTATTGCTTGATGAATCCTTGGATTCGCTGAAGATGGATGACGGCCATACAATTGATCATGTGTATTCAAACTTTCAAAAGTTGTTTGCTGTTCGACTTGTTAGTATAACTGAAGCCCATGATTTTAAAAGGAGAGTCAGTGATTCTTCTTTTTTGCCTTTTGGCTTTTTCTTTGGGTCGCCACAGTGCTGGTTGACTATCCTTTTCCATCTCCTCCTGTCAACCACCAATACCTCTTCCAATCCTACTACATTAAGTCTCTTGCCAATGCATCTTTCTCCTCCTTCCTGGCAGTCCTATCTCCATCATTCAACTCATCACCTTTTCTCTTTCTCTGCAAGAGATGATCACACCATCTCAGCTTCTTAGCTATTTTCTTCAGTGACACAACAATCTTCACTAACTCCCTGATGTGCTGGTTCCTGATTTTGTCCATTATAGTTACTCCACACATCCATCTCATCATCTGCATCTCATTGATATCCAGTCGTTATTTATCTTTTCTTGATGTTACCCAAGTGTCCACACTTCACAACTGCCTTGTAGATTCTTCTACGCAGTTTCAGTAGGGGTCATGGTGGCACAATTGTTAGCACTGCTGCCTTACAGTGTGAAGGACCCAAGTTTGATTCTTGGCTTGGATCATTGTCTATGCAGAGTCTGTACGTTTTCCCTGTGTCTGTGTGGGTTTCCTCCAAGTGCTCTGGTTTCCTCCCACAGTCTGAAAGACGTGCTGGTTAGGTACATTGGTCATGCTAAATTCTCTCTCAGTGTACCCGAACAAGGGACTAGGGAATTTTCACAAAACTTAATTGCAGTGTTAATGTAAGCTTACTTGCGACTAATACATAAATAAAATAATATAAGCCTAATTGCGACACTAATAAATAAAGGTTTTGGTTAAATTACACTTCATTTCTGATCAGGTTCCCTATCAATGGAAAACTTGAACCATTTTCTACCAAGGAAACCATACCGACAAGAAGAAGCAAAATTGTCAAGAAGCTATCACAGGGTATCTTGGGAGATACATGATTTTCTTTCTCCCAGCAAGATGAAGGAAACCCTCTTGAATTAACTGCAACAATTCAGAGCCAATATCAATATCCCACCCAAGTACGTAAAGAGACACATGAGCGCCAGGATCATCTAGTAGATTCCAGGATTCCGTTTTCAGCATACATTTTTGCAGGAAGAATACCAAAAACAGAACAGCACAACCTCACAAGGAGCAGGATCATGGCCAAACCTAGAAGACAGAGTCTGGAAATCTCATATAAGACCACTTGGAAGAGGCGCCATTCTCCTTCAACAGGCCTAATTTCCAACTGAAGACTCCAAAAATGTTGAACCGGAGCCTCTAGACATGCACTCAGGCCCTGCAGCATAACTGAAGCAGAGCCCACCCACTCACCAGTGGGGTCATTGTAGTTGTATACTGGGTGTATGCTGGGTGAAAGGGCATAGCAGTCCCATAATTTGGCATGGAGGTGGTTTGAGCAGTGGGTAAGAATCATGAGGCGTGAAGATCAAAAATATAAGGGAGCAATCAGGAAGAAGTCCAAGAGAACTGAGGTGAGCCTGTCAAATAGCTGTTTTGGCACTTGGTTACTCCTGTGGCTGTCTCCAATCTGCTTCTGGGAACAATGGGCTGGACCCTATCCTGCACCCCTACACCTCACCCCACCGAGTGAAAATTGGGTCTAATGGGGTCCAGGGGCATTTTCTACCAAAACGGGTCTGTTGAGTCGGGAAGTCTCCCAAAAAATCTGGGCCTGGCTTTTCTCTATTCACAAATGGAAAATGAAGATTTGTCCACAACGATAGCATAGCTTAAATATGCTTTCCAACTATTTTGGGTTATTATAACCAGGTGCCAAATGTGATAGCATTAATTGGCAAAATGATTGATTTGTAAAAGAGCAATCGAATACATTTTATTTCAAATAAACAATACAGTTATTAGCAACTTTACGTATGTTGGTGTGTATATTTAAGCGACATTTTGTTTGCAGCCCAAGTGTATGGCACATTTGGAGCGTGAGTACATAACTGCTGTGGAAAGAGAGGAAGCAGTTTTGCACCCATGACCCCAATTTAGGACCAAACATTGCGGAAAAGCATTAACACTTTTGTGGAGGAAGAAAAAAAATCAAGGAATGCATCATCCTGAGGCTGCTCTCAGCCATTTGCTAGCAGCTGGCTTGAAATCTCAGCGATGTAGGTAGGGATCAGGTCTATGTCACTTTGTCATTGGGGGGCCTGAAACATAGTGAAAATGGAGAAAATTTTCCTTGCAAAAATGTACATATTTTCAATGAAGAAATACAATTTATTTCATTAAGAGCTGGGCATGATAACCACACAGCCAACCAACACGATTTGCTCTTTTTCCTTATTTTTTAAAATAGAATTCATTGCTCACTAATACATTACTGAGTTATTTATTGAACTGCCAATGATTTATGCCTAAGGCTTAATGGCTGTAATAGAATAAACCTTTTAAATTCCTTGAGACAGACCGGCAATCCTGCCCCTTCAATAGTTGTACCTGAAGTGGGAAAGCCTTTGGGTAAACATAACATTTTCTTTTAACCATTTCTTTCTTTGATACATTTGCTCTGCATTTAAAGTGTGTAATTTCTTGTCTACTAGACCTTGAATGATTTTGTACAAAGAATCAATAAAATTTGTAAGACTTTCATCACTGCAGTTACAAAAACATTGGTGCAGTTTGGCCATTCAGTCCAGTATTAATCAGTAACCAGATACAATAACTAAATTGTTTATTGCAATGAGATGCATGGTGAAAATCTAGTTATAAGTAAAGAAGAGAAAGGGGTTTCCATGGAACAATTGAGAGAGGAGTTAATGGGAACAATCATAAATTGTTTTTTTTAAACTGTTGTTGTGTTCATATTTTCCTTGGCTTAACATCATCAACAACTTATATTTATGTAACATTTTTAACGTGGAAAAATATCCCTGTTAAGTTTGGGGATGAAGGTAGAGCCCAAGCAGATATTGAACGGAGACTAAACAATGTGGTTAAGACATGGTTAAGAAGTTAGCCTTCAAGGGGACTTCTCAATGTCAGGCAAGTTCTTGCTGTGTTGCTGTGACAGGAAGATAACTGAAGGCAGATGATAACATGAAGATCGAAAAATATTTTTATTCATTCATGGGACATCGGTATAACTGGCTGGCCAGCATTTATTGCCCATCCCGAGGACAGTTGACAGTTAACCATATTGCTGTGGCTCTGGATCACACGTAGCCAGGCCAAGTAAAATGACAGATTTCCTTTCCTAAAGGATTTTAGTGAACCAGATGGGTTCCCAGACCATTAGCTAAGTTTCTGGATTAATAGTCTATTGATAATATCATGAGGCCATTGCCTCCCCAAGGATTGTATTAGACTGAATGAGCAGTAAGTTAGTGCTCTTATGGGTTCCACAAATAAGGACATGAACTACTATAGTAAGATTTATAGATGAGCAAGAAGAATTTGAAGTCTGTGGGATAGAAATTCACCTGTATCCTTTTCTGGGACTAGAAATGGTGTTACATAACCAGTATGTGTCTCAACCAGGAGTCCTAGGCATCAGCTACCACCTTAATTCAGAACTATGTCAGATGCTTGCCTTGTTGGCACTGGCAAACCAGTTAAGTGCAGGGAAGGAGATGTGAGGAACGGGAAGGACGGGGCTGGAGGGGACAACGGAGGTGATGTGAGTGACAGGCCCACTCTCGATGCCTGGAGTAAGAGCATGTGTTATGCAAGCTCTGCCTTTACTACTTAAAAGCTGCAAGTGGTGTCTGATAACAGGTATAGAACCTTGATTTACATATGTAAACACTCTCCCACTAGTGTCAAAAGAAATGTAGCAGGCAGAAAAAGGAAGAGGCAGGAGATCAGCCATAATCATATTGAATGGCAGAGCAAATATGAAATGCTGTATAATCCATTCTTCCTTTTATTTGTTATGTTTTTATGATTTCCTTGAGCAAGTGGGTGACTGACATCTCCATCAAAGTTTCAAAGTCTGACTCATCATATAGATAATGGCTGGGATTTTCTGGCCATTCACTCCTCATTGCCGCTGCAGGTGAGAACAGAGAATTTGGTACTTCGCCAAATCTCCACGCACTGAAGCAGGAGCAGAAAATCCTGACAATGTGAACAGCCGGAAAGTTCCACCCAGTATAGCTGAGGGTAACGTTTGGATAAGCAACCCAATGGTGTCAAAAAATTAACGTTAAGCATGTTGGAGATGATCTTGTGGCCAAAGAAGTAGAAATAATTTTCAAAGCTCTGCTGGCCATATTTCATAGAATCAGAGAATCCTACAATGCAGAAGAGGGCCATTTGGCCTATCGAATCTGCACACAATCCCACCTAGGCCCTATTCCCATAACCGCACATATTTACCCTCACTAGTCCTCCTGCACTAAGGGGTAATTTAGCATGGCTAAACCACCTAACCCCACATCTTTGAACTGTGGTAGCAAACTCATGCAGACGTGCAGAGAAAATGCAAACTCTACACAGACAACGACCCAAGCTGGGAATCAAACCTTGGTCCCTGGCACTGTGAGGCTAACCACTGTGCCATCATACCACCTTAGCCATTGTGCGGTGGTGGAACCATGAAGACTGCCAAGGAACAGGAACATGGGGAAGGGGCAGTTCCCGAATATGGTATAGCTGACTCAGTTGGAAGACACAGAGGGACATGGACAATGAAAGGAAATAATGTGCTGTAACGACAGTCACACAGATCATCATTGGGATCTAACTTCATCAGTCTGATAACAGTGGCTGAGGCAGTCAGAATGAAAGAATACTAACAGAAAGTAGTATCAGCAATTGGCATAAAGATAGGTAGAGAAAAAAGTGTTTCAAAATTTAGAAAAGGGGATCAAGGAGAATGTGAACATCGAGGGAAGGCTTAATTTTAAATTTGAGAAAAGGCAGCAGTTGACAATGCTGGTGATCATTAAAACTTTGTATATGTTGAACAGCACACAAGTCCACACCTAATAAAGGATCATTCATTCTATAATCCATCCTGATAATGTGATTGTCTTCGACATGTATCCGTGTTATTCTCCGAATCTGCTTTATGGGCTTTATGGGCTTTCTTATATTAAAGGTGTGAATTAGGAAGTGATACAATAAATCAATTTGTGTTGGGGCAGCATGGTGGCACAGTAGTTAGCATTGCTGTCTCACAGCCCCAGGGACCCAGATTCGATTCCTGGTTTGAATTTGCACGTTCTCCCTACATGTGCGTGGGTTTCCTCTGGGTGCTCCGATTTCCTCCTACACTCCAAAAGACGTGCTGGTTGGGTGCATTAATCATGCAAAATTCTTCTTCAATGTACCTGAACAGGCCAAGGAATGTGACGACTTGGGGATTTTCTTGGTAACCTCATTGCTTTGTTGATGAAAGCCTACTTGTAACACTAATAAGTAAACTTTAAGTATAAACTTATAGAAAACATGGATTCAATGAGGAAAATCTAATATTATAGTTCCATAGTATAAAACACATATTCAGGTACAAACTGGAGTTAAATTTCAGCCCCATCTGAAGGTAACTTATGACAGATCTTTTCCAGAAAAGTACCTTCTAATCAGGTTTCAGTGCTCACATACTCCCTCCCAGACATAGCTGAATCCCTTCCTCCTTTTACTTCCAGCTTGTCTGGAGTACAGTGGACATATTGAAAAAGTATAATTATTTTAACAAGACTAAATATTAGGAAATTGCTGACTTGAAATACATTTCAGAGTATTGCTCCAAATCCTGGGCACCACAGTTTCTATTGGACATCAAGGCCTTAGACAGGGTACAAGGGAGAATTACTAGACTACGAGAGAGATGAGGCTTTCAGTTTACAGGAGAGGCTGGAGAAACTGAGATTGGTCTCTTCAGAGCAGAGACAGGTAAAAGGAGATATATACAAGTGCTCAAAATTATGAAGGATTTTGATCGAGTATAAATGAGGGAATTGTTTTCTCTGGCACCGCGGCTGGGAAAGTAAGAACATTGTTTAAAAATAATTGGCAAAACAAGCAAAGATTGAGCAGAGGACAATTGTTTTTTTCTCTGAGGTTTTATGGTTTGGAGTTTATTATTGCCCACAACGGTAGAAGCACAGCATGGCACGTGGCACAATGGTTAACACTACTGCCTCACAGAGCCAGGGACCTGGGTTCTATTCCCTGCTTGGGTGACTGTGTGGAGTCTGTGCGTTCTCCCTGTGTCTGTGTGGATTTCCTCTGTGTGTTCCAGTTTCCTCCCATAGTCTGAAAGGCTTGCTGGTTAGGTGCATTAACCATACGAAATTCACCCTCAGTGTCCCTGAACAGGCTCGGAAGTGTGGTGACAAAGGGATTTCACAATAACTTCATTGCAGTATTAATGTAAGCCTACTTGCGACACTAATAAATAAACTTTAATCAATGTTAATTTTAAAAGGGGCATCATAGTTATGTATAACTTTGCCCTTCCTCCAGCAGCAGAGCTACATAGAAAGCCTGGATGATACCACAGAAAGATAACAGCAGAGAGGGGAGGCCACTTGGCCCATTTTGTCCATGCCAGCCCAAGTGCTCTTTCTAACAAAACTCTGACAAAGCGTCACCCTGACTCAAAATACTTTTTTTTAATCTTTATTCCAATTCAATCCAATCAAATAAAATCAAATCCAGAGTTCCAACAAGTTAAGACATCCCCAATCCAAGTTGACAAGACAGGGCTCTTACATCCTGTCTTGGGCTTGATCTACATGATCCAAGCTAATTGGAATAGGCATAGCTCCTCCTCCAAGGCTTGAACTCATTTGCATCTTAGCCTAAAGGCCGAGATGCCTCATTAAAAAAATTGCTTCAAATGAAACTAAAATGTAACCTAATGACTTCAACCAAGCATAGCATGTCAATACTACACTTGATCTTAGCCAAAAGGCTAAGAAGCGACTCAAAATATTGGCTTTATTCTTCCTCCATAGATGCTATCATACCTACTGAGATTTTCAAGTTTTTTTTTGTTTTTGTGTCATTTGTAACCCCATCCTCCTGCACCTGGCCCACAGCCCTGTAACTTACAGCACCCAAGATACAGATCCAAGCACTTCTTAAGAAAGTTTTAAGTTTTCACTCAGGCAGCGAATTCCAGACACCCACCACCCTCTGCAGGTTTTGTGCCACACTAAATGATTTCTTCCAGGTGAATGAACATATGCATGGATTATGCAAAATAATTTAAAGAGACAGTGCAATGAAAAGAATTGGACGCAGACAACAAATGGCCAGAAAATAACAGGAAGTTATGGCTCTTGTTGGTAGACCCAATGTATGAGAGAGAGAAAGATAAATCCATGATTGCATTTTTACTTTGCAAACAGACAAAAGATTTTCAAATAACAACTTTGGCATGAATTTTCATTTTTATCGCAGTGCGTAAAATAGGCTCCACAGGATCATATTAAAGAACTCACCAGCAATTTATCAAGCAGGATTCTTCAGTGTCCTTTTGGGATCACCAACTCCAAGTGAGTGATTAAAAATACATTTTGTCAAAAACAATCCTGTAGCAGTCACATGGCATGAGCGCAGGAATAGTTGTATTCTGCGAGCTCCGGAGCTGCTCATTTTTCTATCCTTTTTTTTGCCCTAATGCTCATGGCTGCTTTATCCTGGAGTGTACATCCTGCACTTTGTCCTTGGAACAATTTCGAGGAAGCATCGATGACAGAATGCCAAGGTCTTTCAGGAAAATTCTTGATAACAAAAAGTAGTCGGAGGCACCTGGGGCAGAGCTGAGCCCCAATCATGGCGACTGGGCTGGGGAGCAGGCTCTGGGCCTAGTGCTCTTGAAGGCATTGCCGGAGATGACTACAAACATTACCAAAGTTATAGACAACAAATGTAACGTTTTGAACATCAATGTTCACTCGGATGAACCGCCGAATACCGGCCTGAGATTTAGAGAGGTGGAAGATAGAATCCTTAAAGCTGGAAGTGCTGCTTCTTCAGTCAAAGCTTGAGTGCAGTCCATGAGGAATCAGTTGCACATTATGTCAGATATCCTAATGGATGTGGAAAATCCGAAACCAGGAGGAAGAATATCCATAAGATAGCTGATGGCAGACCCCGGTTAAATTTTTTTACGGCCTTTTAAGCTCGATATGAAGGCAGGGTAGATTTAGCTCGAAGGGGACAATCAATATCCATGGCCTATTATTATACGTTTCCATTGCCTCAGGGACTGCCAGAGAGTTTTGGAGGTTGGTCGGTGTGATGGGACTCAGCTCCATGATGGAGTGAAAGTCCTTTTCTGTCTTGGCAGCAATGTAGCAAAAACATAAAGGTTTCAATGAGGTCAGAAAGCATTTGAAAGCTGTTGGAATTCAGTACTCACTATGCTACTGTTCCGAGGGTTACCCTTGTAGGGTTCATTAGGACATTCAATAATCCTGTTGAGACTTTGGCTTTCTTAGAATCCATTAAAGATTTGGAATCGCAATCCACAGCGTCTCATTACTCCTAGTCTGTGTCCCCTGTAATTGTTTCCTCATTTTGATCCTGTACTTTGCTTTTCCATATTGATGTCTTCAAGCTTTGTGTAGCTGTTCTCATGTGCCCAGTCTCAATAAGTAACCTCTCAATGAGTTCACCCAATCCCTTATGAGAGATCCGTGGCTTGTGTCTCGTACAGTAAATAAACTCAAGGACTTGGATCATTATAGTAACATGAACACTCGACTCCCATAGCCCACTCAAGCTCCCTCCTCACCAGGCTTACTTGAGGGCCACTACCTGCCAGCTTGGCAACTGCTATCTGTGTCTTCCCTTGAGTAAGAAGCCATTGATTTTCATTGTTCCTCACAGCTCACAGTTCAGACATAAGCTGATCCAGCATTGTTAAGTCTGGGGCTGAAAACAAAGTCAAACTAATTTCTTGGCTACAGTCATATACTTTGTCAGTAGTACGATACAGTTCCCTGGCAAGTTTGTTGTATTATAGATACAGGTGAGTTATTGTCACTTTTACATTATAGCAGGGTTACAATAACTATCTGAACAATGCTTAAGTTCCAAACTACATAAGCAACATTGTGGGAGTTATAATCACTGCAATAAATATATGGGGAACAACAAACCTAAAAAAAATCATTTTGTATTTATAATAAAGGATACATGTAACATATAATAATTTCTACTAACCTGGGAATTTAGAGATGGATAAGTCAATTGGAAGCAAAAACATCTGGTTATGGTACTGTCTACAGTTCCACAGTGCAGATTAGACTGAGTCCATTATTGCTTTTCAATTACACTTTTAGTTAGTGTTGTATCTTTAGTTTAGGATTTGTCATCTGCTTTCATAACTTGTTGTTCTAGCTAAGACATTGATTGATTGAGTAAGTGGTCAATAGCGCAAGATTCTCCACTTCCGCTGATGACATGTTGAAAGGAGACATCGGCTGATGACCCGTGTTGTGCTAGAGTGTTCCAAGAGACATCCTCAATTAGACCTGATTTTCTCTAATCAACTATGACAGCACGTTGTCTGGTCAATCAGACTGTTATATTTTCCAACAATCTGCAGGCTCACAAAGGAAAGCAATGGAAGTAACAAAAGATATCAAATCATAGAATCCCTACAGTGCCAAAAGATGCTATTTGGCCCATCGAGTCTGCACCAACCATAATCCCACACAGACCCTATCCCTGTAACCCTAAATATTTACCCTGCTAATCCCCTTGATACTAATGGGCAATTTAACATGGCCAATCAATCAAATCTGCACATCTTTGGACTGTGGGAGGAAATCAAAGCAGCAGGAGGAAACCCACGCAGAATGTGCAAACTCCACAATTCCGAAGTCGGAATTGAACTGTGAGGCAGCAGTGCTAATCACTATGCCACTGCCCGGGATATTTTAACTTCTGAAGCTCATTTGAATGTCTCGAATCTAATTCTCACTCTAAGCTAATGGGTATGATGTCATTATAGAATCATAAAAACTCTACAATACAGGAAGAGGCCATTCAGCCCATCAATTCTGCACTGACCACAGTCTCACCCAGGTCCTACCTCCATATCCCTACAACATTGTTGGCTCTTAGAAGTGGAGCAGCCCAGGGAGTCAGGTTGCCATCAGGGTGAGAGAAATATTGCCCGAACGAGATCAGTGAAAAATAGATAGAAATCCCTGAAGGTTGGAGATTTTTGATACAAGGAAATGTCAATATAATCTGATGGAGCACTCCTGCCTTTCCTTGGCCCACAAGGAATCTTTAAGAAGTAGGAAAAAAGGCTTAACTGAACCTCTTGTTGTCAACATGCTGCTTGCTGAACTGTCTATCTATCCTTTGCAGGTTATAGTCAGCCCACATTCAAAATGCAGCACCAATCCTGATAAATATCATCGGAATGTGACATCTGATATTAAATTAGGGCGTTATCTCTCCAGTTATTCTCACTGTTGATTTCAGGTAGGTTAGGATGTCAGAAGGGTGAATGCTTTGGACCAAAGGGAAAACTCCTGGACCATTTTAGCCCACCTGCACACATTGCTTCTGAAGAGCAGAACTTGGGAGACTGTTTAGTGTGCATTGGATTTGTGAAGAATGGAGGTGACAAAAGCACAAGCGAATATTTTGGCAGCAGAAAGCCTCAGGCAGGAGTGGGGAAGGATGGAATTATGGAGGTGGACATATGCAATTGAGAGCAAATGACTTGGAAGCTCAGCTTGGAGCCATAAAGGACACAGAGGAAGTGATAATCAGTTTCAATCAGTGGCCAATGACCATGGAAATGATTAAGTCAGAGGTGAGTGTTTGAGGTTTGTGATGAAATAACAATGCTGGTTTCATTCTTTGCAACGCTTAATTGGAGAGAATTGCAGCTCATCCAGAAATGGACACTGGACAAGTAGGTCTATGACTCAGAGCATGGAAAAAAATCAGAGAAGGTGATGGAGGAACAAACTTTGATGTTGCTAGTGAGCATGTGGAGCCTGACATCCTTCCTAAGTGCTATTCCTCAAGGGCAGAATATTGATGGAACAGAGGAGAGGGCCTTGACAGAACCTTGGGGGACTGCAGTGGCAAAGGTATGGGAATGGAAGGGAATGCCTGTCATTTAAAAAATAAATTTATAATCTAACATGTAGCAGTTAAAATGGTGCAAAATTGGAGATATCAGTCATGTGGTTATTGGATTTAAGTGAAGGATACGTACAAAAGAGAGAGAGAAAAAAAATAATGAATGCATGCCAAAAGTCATGACAATTGAAATTAGACCATAAATTCTGTGGAATTTTGTATAAACAGGATTTCAAATCTTCACATTGTCACATGTATATAATGAGAATGAATAGCAATCCCATTTCCTTTTCATGCCAAATTTATTTCTTCATTTTATTCTGTTTCTAACTGAAGTAAATGTATAAGCGTACATTAGTGCAACAGTCCATGTGGCGGGATTAGGGATTTTGTTTTCATTAGGAATGCCAGGATATGCACAGTTACTTTGTGACTTAAAGCTTCACTGGGCACTTTTGACCCACACAAAGCTTTTTAGTGTTTGGTTAAACATATAATAACTTTAAATTGAAATACAATTGATCTGAACCTACTCGAGTGTCATCTCGATGTTTTGTGATTTTAATATAACTCTATGAAATACTTTCAGAATCAGTCTGGAGATTTTATAATACAACATCATTAATATGGTAGGAAAAGAATGAAAAAAAAAACAGGGGAACCAGTTCAAGTTTGACTGCGGTATTTTACTTAAAGAGCCAATTCTTTAAATTACAGTAAAAAAAATGTGAATTGAATATCTTTCGATGTGTTCTAATCTTCTTTTAACAATACACATTTAAATTTGATAAATTAAGCAATATTCATTATAACCACTTCAAAATATGAATTTGTCTGAATTGGTCCAGGTTGACTTTATGCATTTTGTTCTCAGAATTGTCCCGTTTATCTCAAATATTCCCAATGTGGCTCAAATAATAACCGAATAATCCAAGCAGTTCAATTCTGCAAATAATACTAAATTGGATTGAAATGGAGCTAAGAAATTAGTAGGTAGCTACAAAAAGAATTTTGCAGAACAACAGCAGCTTTCTGTGCAGATTGGGTGTCATAAGTAATAATATGGACACTGCAAAAATAGTTAAAGATTAAGGTAAATGTGATTTGGTTAAGATAGTCAATTTGTCAATTAGAGGCGCATGTGGGTTGCTTGGGGAGTGACAAATTTAGATGCCAAGGCCTGGTGAAATTAAAGCTCCAACGATCTCATATCCAAAGTAGACTTATTTTGAGACATGGTGGAATTCTCTGGCCTTCTTGTGGCATTTTTTCCAGTGGTAGGAGGTGGCATGCTGTTGGCCAGGAGCAGGATCTTTTGATTCCACCACTATGAATGGAAATTCCCATTGACTCCATCCCACACACTGAGAAACATGTGGCAGGCATATTCTATCGACGATACCAGAAGATGCCACCAGCATGAAGAGCTGAAAAATAACACTCATGATGTGTATATATCTTGAAGGGAGCTTGCCTTAAACAGCAGTCATTCACTACCTGTCTTGAGAAGATGTAATATATTAAGTCTCATGACTGTAATCAGTCTGCAAGCAGCAAAATAAATATCAAATGTATTATACTTAGTTTCCCTATATACAATGTATACTTAGTATACATTGTATATAGTCTTCAAATAAAGGACCCACATTATTGTTTCACCAATCCTTGTGTATGATTGTCCCATTTATGTCAAAGAGAAGAATATAACATTGTGACAGTGTTGTTTTTGAAGGTCTGACAGAACAGCCTCAACCCTTCCACATCCAACAGAAAAAAAACACTGGTGTGAACTTATGTATCTGATTATCCAGCTCTATAGGAATTCTACACAGAACACACCATGGGTGGAAATTCCCGCCTAAGGTCAACGGACCTTTGCATGGTCCACTGAATTTTCGGTCCTACCCACTGTGATTCCCATGGGAAAGTTCCACCTTATATCCTAATTCTCGGATTGTACCTTGCTCCAGCCACCAGGCACCAGGTCTGAGTAAAATTAATCAAAGTTGGAAGAGTTTAAATAATAACGGTCTGACTGCTGTAAGGTTTAAGTAAGAACAAAAATTAAGAGTTGGGAGTGGCCTCATTTTAAGCAGAACGCACAAGCAGGAGACAAAGCATTACTATTGTTTCTGGGGAAGTGAAATAGTGCAGCCTGGCCTGGCAAGAAGAATCCCTCCAAGCGCCAGCAGTCAGAAGCTGCCTGTAGTATTTTTTCACTGCTTGCTTCCACTTCTGCAGTCTACAGCCATTTTATCACCCAAATAACTGCTTTATGGGTGGAGTTTAAAGCTAAAACAAGTTCAAGTCTGAAAGAGTCATTAGTGCCTCCACTGTAGCCAGGCAGTAACCTATGACGAGATAAGGCAATAACCACGAAAAGCACTACAACTGAAAGCTATATTAATTTCAAAAGAGCTGTGAAAACTTGAATAGCTTGAAAAGGGATTAAAAATCCTACAAAATTCTAAAAGCTCAATTGGGAGGCAACAGATCTTCTCTCTGAATTTACTGTGTTCCAACAATGTGTCAAGTTATGCATTCAGGGCTTCAATATTTCTAGCCAGAGAAATAAGAATTATTTCACTTTCTTTCGGTAACTTGCCTTAAGGGGACATTAGTGACTATGGACTTCCGTGTGTTGGAGCACCGTTATGGCTAACAAGATACTGTAGGTGTCTGCCATTGGCTTCTGCAAGTGGCTGACCAGGAATCTCTCTCACTCTTACCACCTGTCATTGGCATATATTGGAAGGATTTACTAATTGTTTGGCTATAGAAAGGAAGCACCTCCCTTGGCCCTCAGGCTTTGGAGTGGGACCTGAACCAAAAGCTTCTGGCTCAGAAGCAGAGATGCTATCATTGCACCACAAAACCTCAGTTCAGACAAACCATTACAATTGTTTTAGGCAATGAACATCTCCATAGGCAGAACACATTCAACCTGTCCGATGGCCATCTCAAAAAATCCAAAAAAAAATTAGCGAACATTCGGAGGTCAATTATGACTGATGCTCAACTTCAGAATGCACCATCTGGAATTGATGACTTTCAGACAAAAATCATTGATTAATTTCTAAGTAGATTCAGAAAGAAGAGGAGTAATTGAAATTTTACAACAGCCAAACCAGCCCACAGAGTGATAGCAAATGAGAGCAATTACCCAAATGGAAGGATTCCAAAAAGATATCTTGGACCAACCCAAACGTTACACCATGAACACATGACTGCCAAGGAGTTGTAAGTATGAAGCCAATTTAAAGGGGAATCAGAGTCTAGTTGCTGGGCATAATATGTGCAGCACTGGCACTATAGTCAATGCTGGCAAGTCTAGTAAGCAACGTGGAAGTGCAATGTTAACTCTTTTGAATGAAAATTTTAAAAAAGGGGACAAATTAACTAAGTATCAAAACAACAGGTCAAAGGAGCAACTCCTTAAAAGGAAACTGCAACAAAAATGAAAGAATCATAAAAGAAGCTTAGAAAAATCAACATGTGATTATGGGTGTCACCCCAGCCCTCATGGTTCCCACCGATCATGAAAGGTCCTTAGCTTATCAGTGGACATTGTGTCCTCTCTCTCCAAGGATATCTGTTCCATATAGCTTCAAAAGAGGGGCAGATAGTCTAGGAGGAGATCCCCTTGACCACCCACTGTCTGGATCTATTAATAACCAATTTGGATAGATCCAGAGGTATGCAAGTGAGGAAGTGCTCCTCCATCTCCATTTCCCTTTGCACCAGTGCCCTATGATTAGGAGATGGGTCTGAAGTGCAACCAAAAATTAAGAAATAAAGTTTGAAAATACCTAAAAGGGGAATGCAAGTGACTATAACCTATAAACCACCAACATACCAAATGAATACACATTCAGTATAGTGAAAAATCAAGTAATTCATTGGCCCTTGGGATACAAATGAAGCCTTTACTGATGTCTAAGTTATATACCCATAGATGAAGGATCAGCAAGTTTTGTACAATACTGGATAATGGTGCAGGTACAGACATCCTTCCATAGCATACACTAAAATATGTAGCTTCACAGAAGTGGCAAGTGAAGGTTCAACCAAACATTACCAAACTCACTACATACAATGGATCAGAGGTCCAATCTCTGTGTCCCATTGGAATAGAATCATTACACTCAAGTGCTGCTACAAAAGTCCATTTTACCCATCCCAGATATTTCATACTCTGGACACCATTAGTCCAGTGATCACAGATCCACCAGCGTGCAAGGACCTGTTCTTGGTCACCCTCCAATGATGAGGACCATAGACCACATTGAGCAGCATTAGAAAGCCTGGCCGGAATTCCCCGGCTGGTGCCAGGGAGGAGGATGAATTTGGTGCTCAGCCAAATCTCCATTCACCGCAGTGAGACCAGAGAATCCAGCTGACGTAAATGGCTGGAGAATTGCTTACCCTGTGTTTGCACTGGGAACGATCACCTAACAGCAATACAGATCATCAGCCAACATGCCACACGACACTTTAAACCAAATAGCTTATGCATTTTGAACTTGCAAACTTCTTTGCGCTAGAATCAATGTGAATTTGCAATCTAGCAGACAAGTGCAAACCAACTTCCTCAGTCGTCACTCATCGATACTCTGAGGAGTTTATGGCGCACTAACAGGAGAAGTTGAAAGATGGCTATGACCAGCATGCTGGTAACAAATTATCCAACCTAAACATTGGACAAAAAGTTCAAGTACAAAACCCAACTGACGGCACATAGAATCTTACAGAAATAGTCAGCATGTTCCCAGAACCAAGATTATATCAAATACAAATACCAAATGGCATGACAGCACAACAAAACTGATGCCAAATCAGGACAGCGCCACAACCAGAAAGCACTGCGTAACCCGATTGCAACTAGAAATAAAAGACAACGCAATCAAAACACCCCAAAGCAATATTCTGAAAACTTTCAGTTGCCTCGAGCAAATATCACCCTTATTAAAGCTGGAAAGATAAGCAAATCAACAATACTTTTCAAAGAACTAAATTTATTGCCCTGGGTTAAAGTATATCTGACTCAATAGCCGCAATTCTATGACCATTTGCGCCCTGCCACCTCTGCCAGTGAGAATGGAGAAATTGGCATTCAGTCAAATCGTCGTTCACTGCAGTGGGAATGGAGAACCCCAGCTGAGAGTGAAGTCAGAGAATCCGGCCCTATGTGATTTTCCTTTGCTGCCATTTAAATAGTTTGATTCTTTCAAGATAAAACTTTAATTTAAAAAAAGGGGGGATATTATGATATTAAGTGCATGTGTCTTTACTTACCTTAAACTTCCTTCAGCCACTACCTACCTTGACAGGATGTGATGTATTCGTTCCATGGCTGGTAGTTGGTCTGCAAGCAGCAGGGAAAGATCAGGTGTAATTTTTTTAGCCTCCTAGTAAATCTATATGTATTTAGTGTTATCTTCAAATAAAGAACCCATTTTATTGTTTCGCATCCTTGTGTATGATTGGTATGGTTATGTCAAAGAGAGGAGGAATAGAACAGGTTAAGAATGGTTCAGGATTTCCGGGAGAAAGCACCTGCTCAGCCTTTAGGTTAAAATTGCAGATTAGCATCCTGAATTGCACATTTAATGATGGTGCTGCAGTTTGGGTTGGACATCTTCATTGCCTGGAATTCAGAACTGCATCAGTCAGATCGAAGTGGGAAAGGAATGGGTTTGGGTATGTGCCCTACTCCATTTCAGCATCCCATCAGAACCCACAGCCTAAGTTTGTAATCAAGCTGGGTGAATTTTAAGTTAAGCACAAAGTATTTTCTAGCTGCCCTGGTTCCTCTGTGAAATCTTACTGAGGGTGTTTCTGTTCTGTTCTTTGCGGACAATAGCCTTTAACCTGCACTTGGTTGGCAATTGTGCACAGATTGCATAAAGATATCAGAATGGCAAGTGGAAAAATTCACACGGCTATATTTCAGGATGCTTTGCCGAGATTGTAACGAAGGAATATTGGAACTGGGCAAAGCTTCATTATAAGTTTAAAAGAACTGGCATAACCTGCTCCTTCAAATATTTGTTGTCGAATTCTCAATGTTTTCAGTAAAATATTCAAAGATGGCAATCAAATAAGAAGGAATGAACAGGCTAAGGCCAGATGGGATGTATCCAAGGATGCTGAGGAATGTAAGGATGGCATTTGGGAAGATACTGGCCATAATCCTCCAAACTGCTACAGGTAAGAAATGAGGCCAAGGCATCATAGATTTTCAAATATTACATCTTTTTTCAAAAAAAAAGTGTAAGAATTGACCCAGCAACAACAGGCTGGTTACCCTTGCTTAGAAAGCTTTCGGAAACAACAATCTGAGACAAAATTGAATTTTCACTTGAATGAGTTTAGGTAAATTAAGGAAAGCCAGCATGGATTTGTTGGAGACAAATTATGTTTGACTAACTTGATTGAGTTTTTTGATGGGGCAACAATGTACATGAGGGTAACATGATTGAATATCTATGCAAGATCTTCCAAAAAGTGCCACACAATAAAAAGATTAAGTCATCATGGTCTCAGGTGACCATTGGCTGGTGCTGATTTAAAGGCTTAAAGCTTTATGTTTATTTATTAGTATCACAAGTAGGCTTACATTTACACTGCAAATAAAATTACTGTGAAAATCTCCTAGTCACCACCCTGTGACACCTGTTCAGCTACGCAGAGGGAGAATTTAGCACAGTCAATGCACATTGGTTTGGACTGTGGGAGGAAATCAAAGCACCCTGAGGAAACCCACACAGACATGGGGAGAACATGCAGACTTTGCACAGATAGTAATCCAAGCTGGGAATCGAACCCAGGTTCCTCGTGCTGTGACGCAACAATGATAATCACTATGCCTCTGTGCCACCCAGATTTAAGCTAAGGATCACCGCACCTTGAGAAAGGGGCAAGGTTGAGAAGGCAGTCCTTCATGAATAATTTCAGCCAGTACAGAAATTGAACCTATGCTGTTGGCATCACTTTGCATCACAATCCAGTTGTCCAGCCAACTGGGGTAACCGACCCCCCAGGAACTTGAAACTTGTGATGTCCTGGAATCAAGCACATGTCCACTGCTTGGGAAGTAGCTATGCTCACCACTATATCACCATTGCTGATGTTACAGGCATGCCAGCAAAGTGGAAGCCCATGGAATAAAAGAGAAAATGGTGACGAGTGTGTGATATTTGTTTTTTAGACTGGTGAAACGTATATGGTGGGGCTTCCCAGGACTTGGTATTGCTGCCATTATTTTTCTTGAACTATATTAATGACTTCGATTTGGGTGTTCCAATTTTGAAATTTTCAGACAACGCAAGGCTTGGAAGATTGTGAACAGTGAGGAAGATCGTGATAAACTTCAAGAGGATATAGACAGGCTGGTGGAAAGAACAGACTCATGACAAATGAAATGTAATGCAGAGAAGTGTGAAGTGATACATTTTAGTGGGCAGAACAAGGGAAAAGAATGTAAAATAAAAGGTACAATGCTAAAGGAGGAACGGGAACAAGGTGACCTATGGATATATGAAACTTACAGAATATTGACAGGCCGAGATAGAGTGGACTTGGAGAGGATGTTTCCACTAGTGGGAGAATTAGAACTCAAGGGTACAACCTCAGAATGAAGGGATACTCCTTTAAAACTGAGGTGCGGAGGAGTTTCTTCAGCCAGAGGGTGGTGAATCTGTGGAATTCATTGCCACAGAAGGATGCCAAGTCATTGAATGTGTTTAAGACAGAGATAGATAAGCTCTTGATCAATAAGGGGATCAAGGGTTACACAGAGCAAGCAGGAGAATGGGGATGAGAACCATATCAGCCATGATTGAATGGTGGAGCAGACTTGATAGGTCGATGGTTTAATTCTGCTTCTATATCTGATGGTCTTATAGACATGAACAACTGCAGGTGGGAGACTGAGAAAATGGTTAAAAAGGCAAATGTGATCTTGAGTTTCTAAACAAAGGCATCAGCCTGAATTTTTCACTTATCTGGAGCACTCACTTGGCAGGCCCAAGTGTAGGTGTGAAGTGCACATTTGGCTTTGATCAGCCTTGGAGTGTGATTTCACGCTGGCTGGCCAATTAACGAGGCACCAATATGAAAGGTGTGCTCGGAAAGGCTGAGCGCCACCAGGGAGGGCAGGAACAGAGCAGGCACCAAGAGCAGTGATGGTGCAAGGGGCTTCTGGAGAGGGAGCTGCCTCAAGAAGCTGCAGTATTGTTCCAATGACATTTGCACCTGGAAAATGCTGCCATCTCTCTCTATACTGCAGATTCAAGCATATCACATAGTACCACAACCCTCAAACATTTTCTTATATTTTATTTCAAGCTAGACATTTGATTTCACCTTGTATCAAGAATGGTGAAAAGGCATGAACACCGCCTGGCTGATTGGCCCATGTGCTAAGCTTAAAAGTGCATGGGCCATGTAAAATCAGGGCTTATTGCATGCTAATGGCCTTAATTGCCCTTTCAATTGTTGGTGGGTGTATGTCCGAATCTTGCATGTGCCCACTGAGTGAAATATCACACGAGGGTGCCATGATTTCAAAATAATGCCCGATTCTCGCAGGATTTCATGCAAGAATCAGGATTTCGTACGTGCGTCCCTCAAGCTCTGTAAAATGCTGGCCATAGAATACAAAAGCAAGGAAATTATGATGAACCTTTATACAATACTGATTTATAGAAGCATAGAAATCTAGAAACATAGAAAATAGGTGCAGGAGTTGGCCATTCGCCCCTTTGAGCCTGCACTACCATTCAATGTGATCATGGCTGATCATGCATTCTCAGTATTCCACCCCAGCTTTCTCTCTATACCCCTTGATCTCTTCAGCTACAAGGGCCACGTCCAGCTCCCTTTCAAATATATCTAACAAACTGACCTTAACAGCTTCCTGTGCAGGTGAATTCCACAGTTCACCACTCTCTGAGTGAAGAAGTTCTTACCCCTGATTCTTAGACTGTGATCCAGAGTTCTGAACTCCTCCAACATTAGGAACCTTCTTTCATTAGGATTTTTTATGTTTCTATGAGATCCCCTCTCATTCTTCTAAATTCCAGCGAATACAAGCCCAGTCAATTCTGTCTCTCTTCGTGTGTTGTATGTCACTCAGTCTCAGTTGGAATATAGTATTCCACTCTGGACAACACACTTTAGAAAGGATATGAAGACATTGGAAAGGTGCAGAGCAAATTCATGAGGATGAACCCAAGGATGAGGGATTTCAGTTATATGAATGATTTGGAGAAGCTGAGGTTGTCCTCCTTAGCTAAGAGGAGGATTGATAGAGATATTAAAATTCATGAGGGGTTAGTCAGGGCATTTAGGGAGAAACCATTCCCATTAGCAGAAACTTCAAAATGCAAATGACAGCATGATGAATGGCAAAAGAATGAACATCGACATGAGGGAAAAACTATGTATGAGCGGTTAGGATTTGAAATGCATTGCCTCAGAGTGCAGTGGAGGCAAACGCAATCATGGTTTTGAAAAGGAATTGAATAAATATATAAACAAAAAAAAAATGCAAGGCTATCGGAAACGACCAAGGAGTATGGGACGAGCTAAATTGCTCTTGTACAGAGCATACACTGATATGATGGGCTGAATAGTCTCCTTCTATGCTGTGGCAGTATTCTATGATTATTTTTTATGATTCTCCATGTAGTGAAAAAGGACATAGAAGCATGAGAGAGGATGCAAAAAAGACTTACAAGGATGATACCAGAACTGCAAGGTTGTACCTCTCAGGAAAAATGAACAGACTGGTAAGATTGGCTAGTGACCTAATAAAAGCCTTTAAAATTATGACGTTTGAGAGGGTCGACACGGAGAAGACGTAGGGCAGTCGAAAACTAAATATAAAATGGTCACTAATAAATCTGTCAAAGAATTCAGGAGAAACCTTTTTAACAAGAGAGTGATTAAAATGTGGGATATGTTGAAATATGGAACTGTTGAGGCTAATAACATGGACACTTTTAAGGGGAACTGAGATAAATGCCTGAGAGAAAGCAATCAAAGAATATACGGATAGGGTTAGATTAAAGTAGGGTGAGGAGGAAGCTTGAGTGGAACATATGTGCTGGCACAGATCAATTGTGTCAAATTAACTGTCTCTTTGCTGCAAGTTCTATGTAGAAATCTGTCATTGCTTTTAATATATTTGCCAAATATTATGTTTTAAAGACTAAGGATCTCTTACCATACATTTGCCAACTCCATTCTGTTACTAGCTGCCGGGAAGTTTGTGAAAGGTTGACTTGCCCTGTTTTGGGTTACATCAAAGTAATGTTTAATATTCTGCGCATTGCTTCGACGTAGGTTTGGCACAACTTAGCACAATTCGAGCATTTCTAAATAAACTTAAATGGACGTCATGAAATCATCCTTTGGCTTCCAAATAAAAATAGAAAATGCTGGAAAATCAGGAATGGGCAGTCAGAATCTAAAGGGAAAGATGAGTTCATATTTTGAGTGGGCTCCTTCTCCAGAACTGTTTTTATTACCTATTCTTAGCAGCTGTTTTTCTCAACATTTGATTTCGTTTTGAATCTCTGATTCTCGGGGGTTAAAGTTTTCAACCTAAAAATGACTCATTTGCAACCTTAAACACAGATAATGCCTCTCAAAGGAATCTAGAAATCATAAACTGAAAGAGGAATAAAAATCTAAAATTGGGAGGAAACATAATTCTTACTAAAAAGAAAATCAATGTAAACATCTCAAATTACTTTAAGACAAAATTGAATTATTTATGAAATATACAGTACTTTCCTTTTTTAACTAGACCTATTCAAATATAATTAACATATTCTGGTTGCCTCTCTTGTAGCATTTTTACTTTGAAATTGTAAGCAGCATTAATTTACCTGCTTTATTGAGAATTTATTAACATTTTCTGCAACTTAATCATGAATTATTTTTGTACCATTTTTGCATTTATAAAGTGTAACATGAAAGGTGTTCCTTTCATTTTCCTCATGATTAGGTGAGGCTGAAAGGCTCCCCCTTTTCTCCCTCTCCTTGTTTGACCGCAACTGATTTTTTGAAAAAGGTATTCTTGCCAAGGCAATAGTGTTTAACCATGTATGCATTGCAATCAGAAAATAACCAGTCAAATCAGTTTTCTTGAATTTTCCAAAGTAAGAGCTTAGCTTTATTATACTTAAACCGATCTACAATAAAATAATAAAAATGCGTTCTGACTTTTGCACATTGACTCACACACACATATGCATACATGCACACTCATGCATTCACATACATACGTTCACATGCACACACACACTCATACGTACACATTCATGCGCTACACTCAAGCACACACACTCATGCAGTAACACACTCACATGTACACACACACACACTCGCACGCACACACTCATGCACTACACTCACACACACACACACATACATATACATGCACACTCACATACATACAGTCCCACTGAAGGTGACCTCACCTCAACCCACCTCCCAGGAAGGATGAGTGAGACATGCAAAATGCTGGTGCCAATGGCCAACCACCTCTGTTATTGCGATGGAGGGGTGGGATGGGTGTCAGGGAGGGTCGGGGGTCACTGGCAAGACCCGCTCTCTGCTTCTAAAAGTTCAGTTCAGTTTCCCAACCAATGGGCTAAGAATCATTATTTAGCATAATCATATTTTTGTGACACAAATGTAGCACTAAGTTTACTGTAAAATCCACTTCTAATTGCCATGCATTCTACTGAGAGCATATGATTATGCTGGTCACTAATCTATGTAATGCTCTTAACCTAACAAGTCTGAGCTCTTTCCGTGTTAAAAAATGACAAAAAAGGATAGCATTAGAAATATTCCTCCAACATAAAAAGAGAATTGGCTACAGAAACCTATGTTTCTATATATTCCAGTAGTTCTTTAAAAACCACATATTTTAGAAAAAAAAAGTGGTTAGAGAGGGCATATTTATTTCCTAACCATTGTTACACTCATAAAATGATGGTGGGCCCTTCTGCCTGCAAAATTGCAGTCCTCGATAAGACTCCCACAGTGAAGCTCAGTAGTGAACACTATGATACTAACTTTCCAAAAGCTTTCTAATAGTTTAAAGTAATTATGTTGATCTGTCTCCACTTCCCTCTGTCTTGGCAAAGCAGCCAGCCTAATTAAGGACCCTACACACCTTGGACATTCTTCCGTTGGGAAAATGATACAAAAATCTGAGGTCACATACCAACCAATTCAAGAACAACTCACAGTAACACACTGCCTTCAGACTTTTGACTAGACTTATCTTGCATTAAGTTGAACTTTCTCTACACCCTAGCTGTGATTGTAATAGCACATTCTACACTCCCTATGAATGGTGTGCTTTGTCTGTATAATGCACAAGAAACAATACTTTTCACAGTATATGAATATACACTGTATATGAGTATTCACTGTAATAATAAATGAAATCAAATCAAAAATCATAAGAATTCTCATGGAATTCTTTTTATATAATAGCCTCAATGAGGTTAAGTATTTGTTAAATAGGATTCTGTACTGGTAAATTTAAAAAAAATTTAGATTAGTTTAGATTCATACTTTCCAATCTATTCCGATAATATAATTCATTATTTCATCTGTTACTCATGCTAGATTAATGGGTCTTTTGGTGTCAGTTTTGTCATCCATCCTTTTGAAAACAAGCACAGGAGTGTCTCAAATCTGGCTGTCTGAAAACCAGAATGTGCCACGCATCTATTTTTAAAATAAAACAAAAATTACCTAGATAATGTGTCGAGGAGTTGCATAGGTGCAGTATGATGCTTGACTAGTTACCCTTCGCTGCTTGCATGTTGGTTTATTCCAACACTCTGAGAAACCTTTTGACCTCACCTGACCCAACTTGATCCAAAGACCCCATTGCCTCAACCTCCCCATCCAAAATCCGACGAGGTCTGAAGTCTGGTATGGCTTCAGTCTTGAGATTGCTCATTTTGAATTGCTATTCGTGTATCATATTTCCTATTTCTGTAACTTCACCAGTGGCCAAAATGCAAATTCCCTTCATAATCACCTTAATGACTCTAAGATAAATGCCATTCTAATGATATACTCATTTGTTTTAAGTCCCTTAGCCTATCAATTTGCTTTGCCATACTGGCTTCGCCATTTTTCTAGAATATTCTGACTGAAGTTAATCATGATAATGGTAATTGGTGGCCCATTTCAAATGCACTGAACTTCTTAGTCTTGATTACTAAGGACATTAATTCAACATTCCTTTGTAAAAATCTGGCATTATCTGATCATTATTATAGAATAGGCATTGGTATAGAGAGTTAAGTCTGTAACTGTCTGGCCCCACTGTTGGATTTTGTGGAGAGATGGGGTGGGGGCAGAGGTGCACTGGTGAATGCCTCTGGGAGAATCTCAGGTAAGGGTTAATGCAGCCATTATCCAGAAGCACTAACTTCCACTGGACATTTATGCTGCACAGGGAACCATCCAACAAAATGATTCAAATTGCTAACT
Organism: Sphyrna mokarran; assembly: GCA_024679065.1. Classification (NCBI taxonomy): domain Eukaryota; kingdom Metazoa; phylum Chordata; class Chondrichthyes; order Carcharhiniformes; family Carcharhinidae; genus Sphyrna; species Sphyrna mokarran. The sequence continues at coordinate 54,859,583 of JAGIQG010000012.1, forward strand.
TCAGATGGTTCTGGCAATTTTACATCAATATTTACTCCAAAAAATTTAAAAGAAATAAAACCATTTCTAACTGCAATAAAACTGCTTTAAATAGCTACACCGAGCTCTGCACTCCGTGCTCTCAAACCTTTCATTAAGCATTCACCAAGGTATTCCCCACCCCCCATTTGACCTGACCCCTGACCTAAACCGGTGTGGCTGAACCACCCTTCCCAACCCAACCTCTACCCCACCCCACCCAACCAACCCAATCCCATATCCAATCGCCGTGACCCAACTCTCCAACCACCTCCCATGTTTGACCCCACCCCCCCATCACCACCATGTCCAATCATCCTATGCCTGATTGCCCTCTTCCCTGATGTCTGACACTCCCGATGTCTGACCACCGAATGCTCTTGGTTTTCCAATGCCTGCTTCACATGTCTGTACTGCCCTGATGTGTGGCTCCTCACTTGTCAGATATTCAACACCTTCCCCTGATTACTGACTCTCTCCAGACATCCCAATGTCTATCCACCATCCCCGTGGCAGCTACCCTCCAACCATCCCCCTTGTCCAGGTCCACACAATGTCCCTTCCCCATCACTAGTGACAGACCCTCCGCCAACTCCCCTTTCGCAACTTGAACACATTCTTCCTCCCTGTCCTGGTATTTTTAATGGGATCTTTAAACTCACCTGCTTTATGGCAGTTAGTGCTGTTAAAAAAAGGGGATGTATCATCATTCACTTCGTTCTTTTTGAACTTTGACTCTGGAGCTGGGGACATGTTTTGCTGCCTGAATGCAGTCTCAGTCAGGAAGGTTAGGCAGGACAAGGATGTAAAATCCTAGTGCAAGTATGTATGTGCAGTGTGGCAATGCAACGCTGATTGACACTCTGAGGAAGTTAAGGCACCATTGATACAAAGCACTCTATAATTAGCGTGCTCTATTGTTGTAGTTCCAGTTTTTACTTAGTCACTTTCAACACATCTTGAAGCTGATACTTGAATTGGAACAGCAAAAACAAAACGTTAGAATTAAAATTTACCATCACATGCATCCCTGCTTTTCATTTCAACGTAGCAGAGAAGCTATGACATCTTCTCCGGAGTCTTCAACATATCATTGATGATGATGAACATCTCACCAGGGCCATCCCCACACCCGCATTTGCCTTCAGACAACCACGCAACCTCAAACAGACTATTGTTCGCAGCAAACTACCCAGCCTTCAGGAGAACAGTGACCACAATACCACACAACCCTGCCACAGCAACCTCTGCAAGACATGCCGGCTCATTGACTTGGATGACATCATCAAACATGAGAATACCATTCACCAGGTACACGGTACATACACTTGCAACTCAGCCAACGTTGTCTACCTAATACGTTGCAAGAAAGGATGTCCCGAAGCATGGTACATTGGGGAGACCATGCAGACACTACAACAGTGGATAAATGAGCATCGCTCAACAATCACCAGGCAAAACTGTTCTCTTCTTGTTAGTGAACACTTCAGCAGTCATGGGCATTCGGCCTCTGACCTTCGGGTAAATGTTCTTTAAGGGGGCCTTCACGACATACGACAACTCAGAGCCAGTGAGTAGAGACTGATAGCCAAGGACGGTCTTAACAGGGATCTTGGCTTCATGTCACACTATCTGTAACCCTCATGACTTGCCTGGGTTAGCAAAAAACCTCACTTACTGTGCTGTCTGGAGACAATACATATCTCTCTAACCTGTGCTCAGTGCTCCATCCACTCACATTTTTAGCCACTTTAAGACTTGAATAGCAGGTTAGGTGTAAAGATTTGCATTCTAATCAGTAATCTGTAAACAGTCTGTGCTGGTATGTGTGCTGTTGGAGACCAGAACACCTCATTCACCTGATGAAGACCATAGAATCGAAAGCTTGCAAGTTTACTATCAAATAAATCAGTTGGATTTAAACATGCTGTTGTCAGACTTCTTACTGTGTTTACCCCAGTCCAACGCCAGCATCTCAACTTTCATTTCAACGGCATGGGAAAGACCCCTTCTTTAGTGAGAACTTCATTTTCAGTTAGTTTCCTTGAGATCATATGTGCAATACTAATATCAGGGATGCATATTTGCATTAATTTGCTAATTTGATTCAAGTTCGTTTGAATTGAAAAAGTGTGTAAATGAATTGGCCATTTACAGCGGCAACACAACTGTTTGACTGCAGTGATCTTTGCAACACCAATGTGCTGAAAAATACAGTGACGCAGTGGCACAATGGTTAGCATTGCAGCCTCACATTTCGGTTCCCAGTTTGGATTACTGTCTGTGTGCTGTCAGGATACTGGAATCTGAAACAAAAACAGAAAATGCTGTAAAATGTCAGTAGGTCTGACAGCATCTGTGGGAAGAGAATAGAGCCAACACTTTAAGTCTCGGTGTCCCTTGAAAGTCACCCTGACTCAAAACATTGGCTCTATTCTCTCTTGATGTGAGAGTGCCGGCGTTGGTCTGGGGTAAACACAGTAAGAAGTCTCACAACATCAAATTAAAGTCCAACAGGTTTATTTGGTAGCAAAAGTGTGGCCCCACTTTTACTACCAAATAAACCTATTGGACTTTAACCTGGTGTTGTGAGACTTCTTTCTCTATTCTCTTTCCACAGAATGCTGTCAGACCTGATGAGATTTTCCAGCTTTTTCTGTTTTTGTGCCGTTAATATCAGCCTACTTGTGACACTAATAAATAAACTTTAATACAAGTGGGGGGAGTGGGGGTGTAAAATGATGGGATGGGAACAGCTCACTGATTTCAAGGATGAGCTCAGGAGGAGATGGGCAGGTGTTGGGATGGGCACTGACCCTATCTTATGTGCCTCCCCCCTCCACCCCTGCCAGAAATATGTCCAGTGTGGTGAGGGGTGGGCATGTGTAAAATGCAAGCATTTTAGGAAACTGGCAAGAATCCATTGACTTTGAACTTAATAGGAGCTGATTCATGAGGGTTTGTGAAAGCACCATTGGACGGGAGGAGGGTCTACAATTAATACATGCTAAAAAGTCAATTGACTGAATCTTTAATGAGGAGTTCTGACTTTGACTGCCAGTGCATGTATTTCCTGATCTTTCTGAAATTTGCCAGGCTGAACAAAGTGAAAGGATTAGGATTTGATACAGTTTAACAATCGATGGGCTAAAAAGACTTTAAATTAGACAGTTGCTTCTTTGCCTTAGTGAAAGACTTTTGCTCACAAGACCTATTCTAAGATGTGCTTTCACAGCCTTGGAGATAATTTCCATGATTTTGGAGGTCGTTTTGACCACCTTGGACTTTTTCTGCTGTTGTTGGGATCTGCCCAGCTGTCCAGAGCAGCCTGGCAGCTGCTTTATGCAGCTCTACGTTGGATATCTGATGAGGAAGTCAAGGAGCAACAGCAGCAGGAGCAGCGATAGCTTTCACCCCAGTCTCCTAACACTCCATAGACAGAGAGGATGAAAACAGAGCTCCAGCTTACATGAGGCAATTCCCAACACTGGGCATGAAGACAGAAGATTAGCCTTCTGGACATGACTGAGCACTAGTGCCCTAGACTCTATTTGCTGGCAGAATATCACCTTCCAAGTGGATCATCCAGGCACACATTGCCAATTGCACCACAGCCCAGAATTTCTTCACTTCTGATTCTTTCATATTCAACTGAGATGGAACCACCTAAGATTGTCGCGGATGTCTATGCAAAATAGCAAGGAAGTTATCCTTTATCCTTCGCCAATCATGTCCCCAACGGATGCTCACACATCCAAACAGAATGAATGAATTGCACTTTGGAGCCAAATAGCAGCTCCTCTTATGCTGATACCTTTGAGAAGGGTATTCTGATATTCAAGAAGGGTATGACAGCTGTTGCTTCATCGCTATCATCAAGACTTCTTCAAAGCATAATGGGAAAATAAGCATCAAAACTATAAAAAACTGTGATTGCAATTCATTCAACAGCAAAGAGAAAACCACATTGCTGACTGAGCAGCTCTTTGGAATAAGGGTCATTTGACCTTTGTGGTTACAAAGGTTAGCGTCGATAGGGAACAATGGAACAGGTGTGTCCTGTTTTTGTAACCCTTGGATGGATAATTTCAACACTAGGAGAGTCTTGCACAGGCAAGATCATCAGCATTTCTGATGACTGGCAGAAACAGCAAAACGATGAGAGACTCAAAGATCAGCAGTAACAATTGGAGTAAACAACGCGAAGGAAAATCCTGAGTTGAGAGCTTAGAGAAGACTTCAGCCTGGCAGAATGAACCTGGCCATTTAATCACACATGGGTAGTATTTAAGTCCAAGTTGTGAGTCTTGTGATCTATCACTTGCTAAATAAGCTAAACAAATGATCTTTAAGAATGAAGGTATACTGGATATTTGTGTGCTCTGTGTGTTCAAGTATTACTAATAAACTGTAAGTTGAACCAATTTATAGTCTGGGGTCTTTGTCCAATATGATAATTAGAATATTAACAGTTGAAGCTCTCAAGAGACGAGAAGGGTCAATGCAGTTGTCACTGAGTTTGACATTGCGATACTGAATATACGATTCCAGTGCCTCGGAAGATCTGAGGGCACCCGTCAAAATGTCCACAAAAGTGTCCACAATGGTAAGGGTGGGCTGCACCTCAGACCAACATGGAGAGGACGGCGGCTGCAGGAGGAAGAAGTGATGATAATTCTGCAACTTAGAAGGAGGAGAAGGAAAACAAGCAGCCATGGGACAAGGAGGAGATGCCTGACGTACCCAGGTGCCTGCAGCTGCAAATGTAAATGCCAGGACTACAGAGGACAAGCTCATTCAGACACTAATCTGAAACAGAGTAACTGTCTGGTGACCAATGCTGAATCCACTATGCCCACTCCCAGCTTCCTGCACAGACCATCCCCATTGTCAGCAATCCAACCCTCTCCCTAATAGCCATTGCTTATCTTCTCACCATGCATCTTCCTGCAAAACTCAGAGCACTTAACAGGTCACAGGCACCAACAAGACTTTGAGTATAAGTATGTAACAAGCTTTAAAAAGCACATGTGATTTCCTTTGTGAAACTACAAATTATTTTGCTTAATTTTCTATTGCTGCCACATTGCTGTCTGAAGATGTGTGTGTTAGGTGCATTGGCCATGTTGAATTGTCCCTTAGTATCCCTGATGCATAGGTTAGAGAGATTAGCAGGTTAAATATGTGGGGTTACTGGGATAGGGCCTAGACGGGATTGTTGTCGGTGCAGACTTGATGGGCTGAATGCCCTCCTTCTGCACAGTAGGGATGCTATGATTCTACATGATACTACCCTGTGGCTTTGGCAGAGCTGCAGGTGGGCTGCTTGTTCCCCTGCACTGGCTGCTCATGACTGTTGGGTTTTGGAGTTCATGAGGCTCCTGCCAAGTACTTGTGCGTGTGCGGGGGAAGACTTGGCCGTTGGAACAGGATAGGACATGTGCAGCTCTGACTGGAAGAGCAGGGCACTGCAGGAACAGATGGAAACAATTTAAACAGAAATCCTGCATCCATGTCCCACTTCTTCCTCATTATGGCCCACTTCTCTGCCATTCAAGAGCTGGAGGACACTTTTCTGCAATAAGGTGAGATTCTAACTGGCTAAGGTAAGGCTATTCTGACAAGCTGGGTATGCAGACTGTTGATCAGGGCCAGCGTGCACTCTGTTACCTATCACTTCTGATGACCCATGCATGTGACCATTCTTTTCCTGGAGGTAAGCATCAGAGCAAAGACTTGAGCCATTGTGGCACTCGGAGTGGGATGGATCTCTCCAATCTTTCTCCAATGGTGAGCAGTGTCTCTGGAAATGCTAACAGAATCTTAGTCATTTACACCTTCTCTTCCAAAATCATCCTCTTCATTGCTGGCCCCCAAATGGCTGTGCAGAACTTGGAAGGCTCTTTATCTTGTAATGGGGTCTTTCCACTGTTGTCCTTGTCCAATGCTTTTTTCTGCTCAACATATGACAAACTGTCTTGAAGGTCTCATCTTGTATGTACCAGAGCTGATGGAGGGTACATGAGTAATGTGACAATACTTCCTCAGAGCATGCGACCTCCTCTGAGGAACCTTTGCTGTCCTGCAGCACCGGTTCTTGTGTGATGCTTGAAGGACCTATGGCAGATGGAAGACATGAATTAGAACTGACAAGGTGAAAGGATTCAAAGTCAACAGTGTGCAGATGAGCATACTACAGCTATTGTTGACATCAAGCCAGCATCAGTGACTATTGTGTTACAGTTTTGAGATTTATAAGATCATTGTGTTTTGGGACTGTATTTTTAGATTTAGGGTAAATGAAAGGAATCATGTGATCTGTTCTAAAATCTGTCGACAGTTTAACAGTAAGCCTGGCTGATTTATTTGTTAGAAGTCAAAGGAAATGTTAGATTGTTTTACTTGGGACAAGGTGCAAGGTATTTATCCACAGTCTCTGATTTAATAATGGGGAAATTCTGAGTCTCCCATAGTCCCAGAAAGGTGTTGTAGATATTGGAGTTGTAAACAGTTGTGCTTTAGATTGTCCCATTTACTCTGAAGGTGAAAGAAAGTTATGCCAAGAATAGTTAATAGAATTTCTATCCAGATCCAAGGCTAATGTACTTCATGTTGAAATGGGAAAGAAGGCAGCAGAAAGCATTTTTGAGATCAGGTTGCAGGCTTCCCTACAGATCATATTACAGAGAGGTAGCAGTTTTATGTGGTCAGCTGCAGATAGAAAAAGTTGCTTAGCTTTGCGAGCTACTACAGTCAGATGCAGGAAGGAGATGGTCTCGAATGAAAGAAATGTATCCCTCAATCTTGTAAGGATGCCAAAAGACTTATTCTGGCATGCAGAGGGAAGATGAATCATCAGAACAAGCTTTATTGCTGGTGGCAGATTGAAGAAACTCTCCAATACATAAAGTGCCTGGAGGCCATCACTTGAAGTTGCTATTTGGTGAAAGAGGGGAACATGAACCTATTGGAAGCTGGAAGTGACTATGGACTGTTTTCTGGAATGTAATTCTGTGGAGAACATGATGTACAGCAAGCATAAAAGAAGAATGTTCCTTTTTGTGCGTTAAATTTACCTTCAAAAATAGTTTAGTTAATAGTGCTTTAAGTTATTGTGGTAGAAAATACCTTAAAATGTGCAACCTTGTTGTGTCATCACTTTCAGGTATAATGTGAAAGAATTTGTCAAATAGGCATTTCAGCCAGTAAAGAAGGGGAAGCGACTGGCTGCCAAACACAACTTTGAAGGAGCTCTGGTTCAAGGCAGACAGTGCAAACAATGTGCCCACCTCTGGGCCAATCCTGTGGTTGCTTCACAAAGATTCTACCCACACAGTGTGAGACAAACAAAACGATTTCCAGCATTACTGAGACATGTGTAGAAAAGTAGACAAGGCATGTCAATGAATGAAAAGGAAAATTGCCATGATCATAGGCTATTCACCTCAACATTGCTAACCTAAAGAATGTCAGACTAATGTTCTTGCCTCCGAACACTACGGTCAAGCTCCAGCCAATGGAAACAACTCTAACCCTAACCCCAACTTCAATACTAAACCCAACCCCAACTTTTACCCTAATCCTAATCATAATCATAACCCTCCACTAACAGCAGCCAATCTCTCCTGCACCATGAGAGATGAATCCCCATTACAGTGCTGGAGTTGTGCTAAGCTTATAATTCAGTGAGATAATGCCTAGTGAGATCTCATGCAAAAAGAGAAAACAGTTACCCTTTCACTGAACAAATGGAATAAAGATTTTTTTTTAAACTCTTTTCACACACTCACACCCCCCATATAAGGGTGGTGTTTAATGCATCGCAACAAGGGCTGAATGTGTAGCGTTTCAAATTGACTGCGTCTGTAGGCATATCAGGTTACATAGAGATGCATTCTTGCGGTATATTGGGCCCCCACAGCTATCACAGAGCTCTGCTTAAGCCAAATCTCAGGGTAGTTCCTCTGGGATTTCCCTCATCAGGAATTTATTGTATTAATAGGATGTTCAAATTTCTTTTCAAATGTCTCCATGGAGATTGTAAGAGCTGTGTGCCATGTTATGTCGCCAGATCGTTGTGAGACTCCGTCTCTCCATTGTCAATGGCCTCATGCTGAGACTGCTTATAACCAGGGCTTTGACCTCCTTCAGTGGTCAGGAAGGTTATGACTGGAGGGCCTCCCTGATTTCCCCACCTCTGCCTGGTACTCTGTGCTCTCTTAAAAGTAAGTTATGAGTGTGAGAAGAAGAATACCTTTAAAGAATGAAATGATAGCATTTGAGGAAGATGCCTGTGAAGCATGGGTGGAAGATGATAATAAGATAAGAGTAGGTGTAAGTGGTGGCTGTTCAGAGAGGGTGTGATATAGAGAGAGGGGCTACTGGAACTGCAAGTCATGCTGGTTTGAGGGCAACTGTGCATAAGGCGGCAATGGAAGTCAGAGTGAGGTGTTTGCAAGTTGAACATGGCATGCTGCTCACTTTTCCTGCTCTGCTGAAATGATTGAATCTCTTGAGGCACTTTATCTGCAGAGAATTAACTTCGGTGAAAGTACTGGGCAAGTATGCAAGGTCTATGTCACAGCAATGTCAGAGACTTGAGAGATGGTGAGTGTGAAGTATCTCAAAGAGTAGCTCCAGCTATATTGGGCAGGTAATAGTCTAGTGGTATTATCACTAGATCATTAATCCAGAAAGCCAGATAATATTCTGGGGACTTGGGTTTGAATCCTGTCACGGCATGTGGTGGAATTTAAATTCAATAAAAAGAAATCTAGAATTAAGAATCTACTGATAACCATGAATTAATTGTCAGAAAAACCCATCTGGACGTCCCTTCCCCTTGTCTGTGGTCAGTCACGCTTATTCTGTGCCAGCTTCGCCTGTGTGAATATGGAAGAAAGACATGTGATTGGAGGGGATGTCCCTTGTCTATGTTGAGGCCTTCTCAGAAGGGCCAGAGGATGAAGTGTGAGCAGCAAGGCAGATAAGATGGTGGTGATATGCAGGTGACTGAGAGAATAGGGTGTTAGCATGTGCTCCCCATTAATGGATGTATGAGATCTGGGAAGACAGTAGCCATTTGAGTAAATTATGCCAGGCTGAGAGTTTGATAATTGAGGGATATAAGGGATGACTTACCCTGGCGAGCAGATGAGATCTTTCATCTGCTTCCTGCATTGCTTGGTACTTTGTGTGTAATTGCCAGCCATGCTAACCTCCTAAGCAATGGTGTCCCAGGCGGAGAGGTAACACTTGGGTGTTTCTTGGAGATAAGCCTGTCCACTATCAACAAGGCACAAGTCAAGAGTGTGATGGAATAAAAGCAAAACATTGTGGATGATGGAATTCTAAACAAACAGAGAAAATGCTGAAAAATCTCAGCAGGTCTGACAGCATTTGTGGAAAGAGAATAGAGACAACATTCTGAGTCTGGATGACTTTTTGTCAGATCTCATGTGGTGGAATATTCATCACGTTCCTGGATGGGTGCAGGTCCAACAACACACAGAAAGCTTGACATCGTCCAAAACAAAGCAGCCCTCTTTATTGGCACCACATCCAGAAAAATCCACTCACTCCACACCAATGCTCAGTAGCACTAGTGTGTATTATCTACAAGATGCATTGCAGTAATTCACCAAAGATCCTTGGACAGCACCTTCCAAACCCACGACTACTTCTACTTAGAAGGACAAGAGCAGCAGGTACATGGGAACACCACCATCAGCAAGTTCCTCTCCAAGTCACTCAGCATCCTGACTTGGAAATAAACACCATTCCTTTGCAGTTGCTAGGTCAAAACCCTGGAATTTCTTCCCTTACGGCATTGTGGGCCAACCCACAGCCCATGAATTGCAGCGTTTCATGAAGGCAACTCATCACCATCTTCTCAAGGGCAACTAGACATGGGCTAGTCAGTAATGCCTGTATTGCACAAATGAATGATAGATGAATGTTAGAGGACCAGCCAGTGCTCCTGGATTCCACAGATCAAGCTTCAAAGGTCTGGTTCTTGTTTGTTTTTTTACATACCTTCCAGAATCTTATAAATCGTTCACTCCCCTTCACTTACTTTAACTAAAGTTGTTACAATTCATGTGCTAAATGGAAACTGGAATAAACTACAGTTGTGACCTGCCCAGGTATCACCCAGATATAATTTCATTCTGTCATAATGTATTACAACTGACACAGTGTGTTCTTCTGATCTGAGAATCCTGATACACACAAGTGTCAGACACAAACAACTCTTTCCGAAAGCCTTTTGGCACACTTGCTTTGCGTTTTCCAAGTGATTGGAGACTTGCCTTAATTCTCAAATCATGACACGAGAAAGCAATATGGTATTCAAAGCAGGATGCACATGCTAAATAAGTAATCTGAGTGTGATTCTCCAGTAATGAAAATGCACATGCAGCTCTTCAAAAGCATTTAGATGCAAAATCTGTGAAATATATCATTTGGAAACTATAGAATGTAAATGCATGATAATATAGTTTTTTTATTGTGCATCATAAAATGAATACACCTATACATGTTAAAAAGTAATTATTTTTATCACAGTTGTGATGAAAAATAATAAAATTACCAGTCTGTAATTGTTACCATGTAACTTTTATCTGTGCTTTTTTTAAGGTACTGTTAAATTGTACAGATCCAATATTACACAAAATGTCAAATCTGTCATGTCCCCTGGAAGGCTGTCAATGCCAGATTCATCAGCCGCACTCACAAGACTGCCCCAAATGTCATCCAAGCACAACGCAATGCCATCTGTGCTCTCAAGACCAATCAGCAGACAAAGGAGGCAACATCATCATACTAAACAGAGTGGATTACTGCAAAAAATTGTACCAACAACAGAATAACGAAGAACACTACAGCCAGTTACCTGCAGATCCGACAAAAGAACACACCCATCAACTCAATAGGCTGATCAAGACCTTCGATCAGACCTTCAGAGTACCCTTCATGCTCTCATCCCACGTACGCCTCACGCTGGAGATCTCTACTGCCTCCCAAAGATACACAACGCTAACACACCCAACCATTCCATCATTTCAGGCAATAGGACCCTGTGTGAGAACCTTTCCAGCTACATCAAGAGCATTCTGATACCCATTGTACAAAGAGCCGCCAGCTTTTGTTGCGATACTATGGACTTCCTACAGAAATTCAGCACACATGGAGCAGTTGAATCAGGGGCACTCCTTGTCACAATGGATGTCTCAACACTCTGCACTAGCATCCTCACAACGACGGCATTGCTGCAACTGTCTCAGTATTCAATGCCAATAACTGCCAATCTCCAGATGCAATTCTACAACTCATTCACTTCATTCTAGACCATCGTGTCTTCATCTTCAACAACTAGTTCTTCATTCAGACATATGGAACAGCCATGGGGACCAAATTCACACCTCAGTATACCAACATCTTCATGCATAAGTTCGAACAAGAATTCTTCACCACATAGGACCTTCAATCAGCGCTACACACTGGATACATTGATGACATTTTCTTCTTTTGGACTTATGGACAACAGTCACTGAAACAATGATATGATGACACAAAAAGGTTCCATCCCACCATCAGATTCACCATAGACTACTCTCCAGAATCGGTTGCATTCTTGGACACACACATCTCCATCAAGAACAGTCACCTCAGCACTTTGCTGTACCACCTACAGGTAACCTCATGATACTGCACCTCTCCAGCTACCACCCTAAGTACATTAAAGAAGTCATCCCCTGTGGACAGGCTCTCCATATACACAGGATCTGCTCAAATGATGAGGATTGCAACAGACACCTACTGAAAGATACCCTCGTAGGAACAGGAATGGTGCTCGACTCATCAATTGACAGTTCCAATGCACCACTGTGAAAAATTGTACAGACCTCCTCAGAAGACAACACGGGATATGATGTATAGAGTACCTTCATCGTCCTGTACTTCCCCAGAGCAGAGAAGCTACGATATCTTCTCCAGATGTCATCGATGAACATCTCGCCAAGGCATCCACTACTAACTTTCAAACAACTGCACAATCTCAAACAGGCCATTGTACACAGCAAACTATCCAACCTTCAGGAGAACAGAGACCAAGACACCACACAACCCTGCTACAGCAACCTCTGCAAGATGTGTCAGATCATCAATACGGATACCATCATCTCATGTGAGAACACCATCCACCAAGTACGCAGTACATATTCTTGTAACGCAATCAATATTGTCTAGTTGCTGGAAAGAATGTTGTGAAACATGGTATGTTGGTAAGATCATGCAGATGCTGCAACAATGAATGAATGGACACCGCTCGACAATCACCAGGCAGGAGTGTTCCCTTACTGATGGGGAACACTTCAGCAGTCAAGGACATTCAGCCTCTGATCTTCGGGTAAGCGTTCTCCAAGTTGGCCTTCATGACATATGACAATGTAGAATTGCTGAGCAGAAACTGACAGCCAAGTTCTGCACACATGAGGACGGCCTCAACTGGGATCTTGAGTTCATGTTACACTATCTATAATTTCCACGAATTGCCTGGGCTTGCAAAATCTCACTATCTGTTCTGGCTGGAGACAATTCACACCTCTTTAACCTGCACTTAACCCTCCCCCTACTCACATTGTCCACACCTGTAAAGACTTGATTACCTGTTAAGACTCACATTCCAACCATTATCTTGTAATTGAGTTTGTGCTTATAAATGCCCTGTTTGTGAACCCAACTCTTCACTCACGTGATAGAGGGGCAATGCTCTGAAAACTCGTGCTACCAAATAAACCTATCAGACTTTAACCAGGTGTTGTGAGACTACTTATTGTGCTTACCCCAGTCCAATGCCGGCTACTCCATATCATGCCAGTTTTATTATAGTCTTCCTCTGGGTTACTTATTATCCATTGATCAAAAGTTCCACCTTTGTTCCCAGACCTCTTTTATTACGAAAGGGGAGGATTTTCTGGGCAGTACACTGGTTAGCACTGTTGCTTCACAGCTCCAGAGATCTGGATTTGATTTCTGACTTGGGTCAATGTCTGTGTGGAGCTTGGACGTTCTCCCCGTGTCTGTGTGGGTTTCCTCCTGGTGCTCTGGTTTTCTCCCACTGTCCAAAGATCTATTGGCCAAGCTAAATTGTCCCTTAGCATCCTGGGATTCGTAGTTTAGAAGAATTAGTAGGGTAAATTTGCGGGGTTGCAGCGATGGCACTGTGGTGGGGTTGTTGTCAGTACAGACTCAATGGGCCCAATGGTCTCCTCCTGCATTGTAGGGTTTTTATAATTTTAACTGTCAGCTTTCTGTTAGATTCCTCCTTTCTGTCACAGGATCAGGCCACAGCAGTTTGACCTGTACTGCCTCACCACCATGGGTCACCAGCCAACTTCTACAAACATGGGCAGGAAGTGGGCAGAAAGTAGCAGCTGGCCTGTAAAAATCTTGGTCACCCTCAGTTGCCCACTGCCATTCAGGCAATTGTGTGGACGCAAAGTTTCATGAGATGTTTGTGGTTTGAAATGTGGCAGAGAGCACAGGATGTATAGGGCCTTATGGAGACTGGATGAGTATTCCTGTCCCTCCTGACTCTACAAAAGATAAAAAAAAACAAGAAAGAACAAAGAATAAAGAACAAAACAGCACGGGAAACAGGCCCTTCGGCCCAATGAGCCCACGCCGCCACCCCGATGTTACCACCTCTACCCATGATCCCTGTCTATGTTTATAGATCTATGGATTAAAAACCAAATTTGAGACAATTTAGGGAGAATTTATTTTGCCAATTAGCCTAAGAGCAATCTTTGGGATGTGGGAGGAAACCGTAGAAAAAGACTTAACCTATGTGGTCTCTTCACACCTGGCATTACCCAAGTGGAAAAATTCACAGCAGATTCGCTGTTCTAGCCAGAATACAAATTGTGGTTGTGCTGCACACCATCATGAGACCCTGATCGATATAGAAGCAAGGTAATGGTCAGTGCCTTTCCTGTTTGCCCAGAGTAGGAGTTTGAAGTTGAGGATGGCAGCATCGAGGAGAGATACTGGTGTTGGTTACAGCTCGATCTTAATTACCAAACTGCAAGGTGTCTGCTGAATGGATGGGCTTTAAATTGACTCAACTCTTCTATTGTGCTCATCACACAACGTATTGTAGTGTGATTTTTCAATTCTCCTTCCCAGAGTCTTTTTCCTTGCAAAAATAGACTTTATACACATGACATCTGAAAGATTACAAAACATTTCAAATTGTTCTCATAGTTAACTGCATTGCTATTCACATTTCCTCCATAGGTCAAGATTGGGGAGGCACAGTGGCTCAGTGGTTAGCACTGTTGCCTCACAGCTCCAGGGACCCAGGTTCGATTCCTAGTCTGGGTTACTGTCTGCATGGAGTTGCACAATCTCCCTGTGCCTGCACGGATTTTCTCTGAGTGCTCCAGTTTCCTCCCACAGTCCAAGAATGTGCAGATGAATGGAATGGCCATGCTAAATTGCCCCTTAGTATCAGTGGGACTAGCTAGGGTAAATGTATGTGGTCAAGGGGATCGGGCCTGGGTGGGATTGTGGCCGGTGCAGATTTGATGGGCCAAATGGCCTCCATCTGCACTATAGATTCTATGATAAGGTGCACTCTGAGGTGCTTCAGTTCAGAAATGAGAACATTTCATATATGTCAATATTTTCATTACACAGAGTACAATTCTTGGCAAACAATACACATTGATCAAGTTGCACTCTAAGTTTCTTCAGTACATTTGCATAGAGTTAGGATTAAACTCACAATGTAAAGGGTTTTACCCAGTAATCAGCATTACCATCAAACTCAAGATGCTTAGATTGGGTGGAGAGAAATTAGAATCATAGAGTCCTATCCTTATAGGATTTATAGTTATTTAGAGAGAAATGAATTGATTGGGGATAGTCAGCATGGTTTTGTGAAGGGTAGGTCCTGCCTTACTAACCTCATTGAGTTTTTTGAAAAAGTGACCAAAGAGGTGGATGGGGGTAAGGCGGTTGATGTGGTATATATGGACTCTAGTAAGGCGTTTGATAAGGTGGCCCATGGAAGACTTCTGCAGAAAATGCAGATGTATGGGATAGAGGGTGATTTAGCTAATTGGGTTAGGAATTGGCTAGCAGATAGAAGACAGAGGGTGGTGGTTGATGGGAGATATTCATCTTGGAGTTCGGTGACAAGTGGTGTACCTCAGGGGTCTGTTTTGGGGCCCTGCTGTTTGTAATTTTTATAAATGATCTGGATGAGGGTATTGAAGGATGGATTAGTAAATTTGCAGATGACACTAAAGTCGGTGGAGTGGTAGATAGTGAAGAGGGGTGTTATAGTTTGCAGAGAGACTTGGACAAGTTGCAGAGCTGGGCCGAGAGGTGGCAAATGGAGTTTAATGTGGAAAAGTGTGAGGTAATGCACTTTGGCAGGAATAATAAATGTGTAGAGTATAGGGCTAATGGTAGGATTCTTAATAGTGTTGATGAACAGAGGGATCTTGGTGTATTTGTGCATAGATCCCTGAAAGTAGGCAGTCAAGTCGATAAGGTTGTTAAGAAGGCATATGGAGTCTTAGCTTTTATTGGTAGGGGGATTGAATTTCGGAGCCGCAACGTCATGTTGCAACTGTACAAAACTCTAGTGCGGCCGCACTTGGAGTATTGTGTGCAGTTCTGGTCCCCACATTATAAGAAAGATGTGGAGGCATTGGAGAGGGTACAGAGGAGGTTTACCAGGATGTTGCCTGGTATGGAGGGCAGGTCTTATGAAGAGAGGCTGAGGGATTTGAGGTTGTTTTCGTTAGAAAGGAGGCGGCTAAGAGGGGACCTTATTGAAACATATAAGATGATTAGAGGTTTAGATAGGGTGGACAGTGATAGCCTTTTTCCTAGGATGGAGAAAGCTAGCACGAGGGGACACAGCTTTAAATTAAGGGGTGATAGTTATAGGACGGATATCAGAGGTAGGTTCTTTACCCAAAGGGTGGTTCGGGAGTGGAATGCCCTGCCTGCAGCAGTTGTAGATGCGCCAAGTTTGGTGGCGTTTAAGAGGTTAGTTGATAAGTATATGGAAGAGAAGGGAATGGTTTAGTTTGGAGGGGCATTGCTTTTTATATTGGTCGGCGCAACATCGAAGGCCGAAGGGCCTGTTCTGTGCTGTAATGTTCTATGTTCTATGTTCTATGTTCTATACTGCAGAAGGAGGCCATTTGGCCCATCGAGTCTGCACCGACCACAATCATACACAGGCCCTCTCCCCGTAACCCCATGCATTTGCCCAAGCTAGTCCCTCCTGACATTAAGGAGCAATTTAGCATGGCCAATCCACCTAATCCTCACATCTTTGGACTGCGGGAGAAAACCGGAGCACTCCGAAGGAAACCCATGCATTAGCCGCAGCTATTACTTCACGTCAAACTGCAACTGTGCCATCTTTTCTGCTACCCATGCATTCTGAACTGCCAGAATAGTAAAGGCAGAGGAACAGGCATCAGGGTATCTTTGCGGTGCTTCCTTTTGTTCTCCTCTTGTTGGGGAGCCTTTCTTTAGTTGGGCGAGATGAAATGAACTAAAACACTAGAGATTGGAGGCTGGTCAGTTTTAATAGACAAACAGTCCATTCCATAGTCAATGCAACCCTTAAAATATCTGTCCAAAAACCTGAGTATGACACAGATGATTCCACTCTCTAATTTCCATTAGGATCTCACTGTGTGAGAAATCAGAGAAAGAGAATGAATATTCTACCTGCCCCAGAATATAACAAAACGATGCAAAAGTATTAAATACAAGTTTATCACATTTGTTACATTATTCCCAGCATCACAACATTTTACAAACATGTAATACAAATTAAATCAATATTTGCAGTTGTTATTATTGAGCAATGCTATTGGACTTTGTGAATCAGAATACAGCAAAAATGTCAAAATTGCTACACTCGTGACCTGTGGAAGAATATTGGATTTATGGTGTATAGATTTTGTTTTTTATTTTGAGCTGAGTTTTCATTTACCAATCATGTTGCCATTTTGCAAGCTGGAGGTCAGTGCGGATATCTGCAACACCTAACATAAAGCAGCTTTCTGATTCTTTAAGACAAATAACTAGTTTCCTGTTCTTAACGTTAGTGAAAAGTTGGGCTTGGAGATAATTTTCTCTAGAAGGACAGCAGTGTTGAAACAGGCTCCGAAGACAGATGAGGAACATATGTATGTGGTCTGAAGGGAGGGCAGGCCCTGTAATACAGGCTTCACGCAGTCACTAAAACCATCAGTCACATTCTAGTTAGACCACCACAGAGATACAGAGTCAGATTTATGAAGCAAGGATTGCCAAGTTGTCTTCTGGCTCCAAAATTCATCTCTTCAATGATGGATTGGAAGGGGCTGTCCAAAATTCATCCTATGGCCCGTGGTGAGAGAAAGGGGGGTGGGGGTTGGGGGGAGGGTGGTGGTTGTGTAGGGCTGGACTAGGTCATTTTCTTGCAGCACCTACATAAAAATTAAAAACAAAACAGCGGACAAATAGTTCAAACATTACCAGGGAAAAACTCATGCTATACCAATTAAATGGTTCAGATTTTCATTGGATTCCCAGAATTTGTGCTGGGAGTGAAATGTGATGCACTTGTTGGCTATGCTTCCCCAGAGGGAATAGCGAGACAGACTTTACTCAAGCTTCACTTGAACACAGAAATGAAAATCAATAAACAATTTGAACTTCTCAGAAAAGATTTTTTTTCTCCTCTAATGAATATACAAGCTTGGTTACAGCTTAATTCAAAGATTGAATTTAATGTTTTTTTTCTCTCTCTCTCTGCAGAGAGAGCTCATGACAAACACAAGCGCAAAGTGACATGTCCCGAAGGGAGATTATGGACTCTGCTGAAAAAACATACAGATGGCAACGGGAAGAGCAACCATTGAAACTAAAATGTTCTCCAGGCTTGCTTAT
This sequence comes from Sphyrna mokarran, assembly GCA_024679065.1. Taxonomy (NCBI): domain Eukaryota; kingdom Metazoa; phylum Chordata; class Chondrichthyes; order Carcharhiniformes; family Carcharhinidae; genus Sphyrna; species Sphyrna mokarran. The sequence continues at coordinate 54,877,574 of JAGIQG010000012.1, forward strand.
CAGTGGAGTGGCATTGCAGCCTTCTAGAGAAACCTTAATTAAAAATGTAAATATAAACTGGCTGCTAGTCAAATCTAAAACTGGTCCCATATTTGCTTTTTTTTCTTAAACCAAGAAACAGGGTAGAAATTCGTCTCAGATGGTTGCAGTAATGTCCATCATATGCCCTGTCTAATACTCAGTTCAATGCAATACCAGTTTTTTAATACACTGCTGCCCAAGACACATTTCTGCTGACTCTATGGGCAGACTTCAGATGTGAATGAGGAGTTAGGGGCTATTGAAAAGTGATGTTAGGTCAGAAACCCAACATGTTCCCACCCACTTGGGGGTTAAACACAGGCTGGATTGTAGTCGAGCGAGAACATCACCACAGAACTGTCAAGTCAGTAATTAAGATATTAACTGAGGATTTAACCTTGAATTCTGGTGTTAACAATCAGTGGACCTGTTACTGGAGCTATGAGGAGGGACTCACCAGGGTCAACGAGACAAGGGATAGAGCAATTCACTGATCAGTGAGACAAAATCACAAATGTGGCAGAGACCCCCAAGAAAAGTCTATAGAGAGAAGATTAGCTCTCTTACATGGGTGAGGACCAGTGTCCAACAAAAGTCTGACTTTCATCACAGGGAAGAGCTAGAGGTCTAGAGACTTTGCAGGTTTCCTTTCCATTCTTATGGTCACTGAAGCCTCCAGAATGAGTTCAGTTCAACCATTACCATCCTGCCCAGGCCCTTTATCTATAAGTCCTTCCTTTGATAGAAGCGATGCATTAGCACACCTGCCTCTGTCATTGGTCAGGAAACCAGAAGTGAGATGTACTGAATGTACAGTTAAGTGAATTAAATAACCACGTTAAAAACCATTTCATTTCCAAAAAGATTGTTGATCTGCTGCTGCATGCCCATCCCCTCCATGTTCTGATAAAAGCAAAATACTGCAGATGTGGGAATCTGTAACAAAAATAGAAAATGCTGAAAAATTTCAGCAAGTCCGACAGTATTTGTGGAGACAGAATAGAGGCAATATTTAAAATCAGGATGACCTTTCAAAGGTCTGTTTTTGTTTTCCTTCCATGTTTCCCTTCATGCTTTATAGAACCTTAGTTAGGCCGCACTTGGAATATAGTGTTCAATTCTGGTTGTCATATTACCAGAAACATGTGGAGGCTTTGACAAGGGTACAGAAAAGATTTATCAGGATGTTGCCTGGTACGGAGAGCATTAGCTGCAAAGAGAGGTTGGAGAAACTTGGTTTGTTCTCACTAGAATGATGGAGGTTGAGGGGGTAGAAGTCTACAAAATTATGAGAGGCATGGACAGAATGGATTGTCAGAAGCTTTTCCCCAGGGTGGAAGAGTCAGTTATGAGGAGGCATAGGTTTAAGATGTGAGATGTACAAGGCAGACTTTTTACACAGTGAATAGTGGATGCCTGGAACTCGTTTGTTCTTGTTCCATGTGGGTCTGTCATGTTATGATACCACCCTAGATTTCAGATGACAGTCCTGGGTTTTATTTTCTCATCTAATTGGAGACATCTATTTACATTCTTCTAACAATGATTTACTAGACCATAATTTTTCATTTAAAAAAGTACCGAGAACTTCAGTATTGATTCTGCAGCACCAGGTAATAGTCCAATTCGCTTTTTGAAAGAAATCTTCAATGGAAACAATTACATATTCAATCAATTATCAAACTTAGTTTTCCCACTTGCTTCTTTTCACTGATTTAAGACTTTAGTAAATTGTGACTATCCTCGTATAATGACATTTATCGTAATGAGTTATATCAGGCATGAATTAAAATGTTGTAAACGTACTGGCAATAGCAATGAGTAGCACTCGGAGATATAATTAACAACACATGGTTATACATTGTGAAGGAAAGCTGGCCAACTTTATGGGCACCGTTACCTATCGACTCATTCAAGATGTATGTTTAAAGTTCAAATTGTGAAAGAGTATCTAAAATGATGCCAGACATTTTGTGTGAGGCTGTCTATGAAAACCATAATTTGTTTTAGATAGGCCTTTCCCTGAATATCCATTAAATAGGTACCTGACTATAGCAGTGTTTTTGTTGAAGTACCAGGCACAGTGCCACAGTGCCACAGTGGTTAACACTGCTGCCTCACAGCGCCAGGGGCCCAAGGAAACCTGGACACTCAAAGAAAACCCACACAGAGACGGAAAAATGTGCAGATCCGCACAGACAGTGACCCAAGCCAGGATTCGGGTTCGATTCCGCGTTCTCCCCGTGTCTGCGTGTGTTTTCTCCAGGTGATCTGGTTTCTTCCTACACTCCAAAGATGTACAGGTTGAATGCATTAGCCATTCTAAATTCTCCTTCAATCTTCCAGACCAAGCCCTGGAGTGCGGCAACAAGGGGATTTTCACAGTAAGTTCATTGCAGTGTTAATGTAATCCTACTTTGTGACACTAATAAACTTTGAACCTTTGAGAGGTTGTGATACAACAGTGTATACTGAAGTAGTGTATTTTGAACAATGGTTACAAGGTATTTTCTACTGTCATTTGATGATGACAAGTGTTTGACATAAAAAAGAATGAGAACTTCAGAGATTGCTATCTTCTTTCCCGCATACTTAACCAAAACAGAGAGAGTGAATTAGATAATGACTGTTTTTGAAAAAAACTGCTATTTCCAGCTAAAGCTTGTTGGGGTCTTATGAAAGAGCTTTCAGAGGAAGTTTACCTCTGGGGAAAATTTAAATGACTGAGTAGCTTACTGAATTGGAGTTAATTCAGCCATGAGGAAGCAAGACCCTTTGGAAAACTCTATTCAATATTTGATTTGATTTGATTTGATTTATTATTGTTGCATGTATTAACATACTGTGAAAAGTATTGTTTCTTGCATGCTAATATAGACAAAGCATACTGTTCAGAGGGAAGGAAACAAGAGACTGCAGAATGTAGTGTTATTCTATAGCTAGGATATAGAGAAAGATCAACTTAATGTAAGATAAGTCCATTCAAAAGTCAGGGTAGAAACTGTTCCTGAGTTGGTTGGTACATGATCTCAGACTTTTGTATCTTTTGCCCAGTGAAAGAAGGTTGATGTCAGTGGTGCGTGGAGTCTTTAGTTATGCTGGCTACTTTGCTGAGGCAGCTGAAAGTGTAGACAGAGTCAATGGGCGGTAGGTTGCCTTGTGCGATGGATTGGGCTACGTTTGTGACCTTTGTAGTTTCTTGCGGCCTTGGGCAGAGCAGGAGTCATACCAAGCTGTGATACAACCAGAAATAAGGCTTTCTATGATACATCGGTAAAAGTTGGAAACAGTTGTAGCTGACATGCCAAATTTCTTTAGTCTTCTGAGAAAACAGAGGTGTTGATGGGCTTTCTTAACTTCAGTGTTGCCATGGGGGAACCAGCTCAGGTTGTTGATGTTCTGGGCACCTAAAAACTTGAATCTCTCAATCCTTTCTACTTCGTCCCCTATGATGTAAACATCTTACTGCCATCGTTACTTTATCTGGGTTTAATTTGACCAAGTTAATGTGAGGTCATGCACTTTGGTAGGAGGAATCAGAAGGCAGGTATGTAAATGGAGAGACACTGCAGGTGAGTGAATTACAGAAGGATCTAGGCATTCTAGTGCATGAATCACAAAATGCCAGCAGACAGGTCCAAAGTAATAAGAATGTAAATGGCACTTAGCCTTTATTACAATATAGTTGGAGTTTAAAAATAGAGAGGATATATTGCAACTGTACAGGGTGTTGTACAGGGTGGGTACTATATCCATTTTTAGGTAAGAGAACCAAAACTGTATTTTATAGCAGTATTCCAGGTGAGGCCAAACCTGGAATACCACTACAAAATACAGTTTTGGTTCCCGTACCTAAAAATGGATATAGTAACATTGGAGGAAGTCCGAAGGAGATTCACCACACTAATTCCTGGGATAAGAGGGTTGTCAAGAGAGATCAAATAGTCTGGGTCTGTATTTCTTAGAGTTAGAAGAGTGAGGAGTGGCTTTATTCAAACCTGAGGAGGTGTGATAGGGTAGATAGTGAGATGTCTTCACCAGTGGGAGAGTCTTAAACAAGGGGATAGACCGACAAGATAAAAAGCCAGTCATTTAAATCATTTGATGTGGAGAAGGTAGCAAAACATCTTCCTGGTTTCCTACATCAACTAAATTCTAGAAAATTTGTCAAGCTCTCCCAGGAATTCCATCCAGTACAACCTCAGGAGAATTCATGACAGTTCAGAGCTTCTACAAATCCCACTTGGACACCAAGAAAGGACCCAGTCCCACAACAGCTAAAAGTAATTGATCTCAGAAACAGCTGATGATCTTAAACAGAATCCCAAATAACTTGATTTGTTGGGCCCTTTCTAAATCTTTGTTGCGCCCCCAGAGTAAGGATGATGAAGACTGTTGAAGTGTTCTTAAAGTCATAGGTTCTCCACTTTGAGTATGCAAATTGTCCATTACCAGGATTTTTTTTATTGCTAGAGCGTGGGTCTCATTGGCAAGGTAAACATTTGTTTCCCATTGCTAGCTGCCCATGCAAAGATGATGATGAAACTCTTTCTAATCAATAAACTTTAAACTTCATGCAACAGTGCAGTTCACATAACGTGCTGTTGGGTGAGGATTGCCCGGGCAGCCTTGGTGAATTGCTATGGTATATGCACTAGATGGTAAACAGAGTGATGCACTGGTGGTGAAGGGCATAAATGTTTGTGGCACTGAAAGGGATGCTGATTAAGTGAACTGCTTTGTCCTGAATAGTTAACAGATGTCTTTGTTTTTTTTTTTGCAGTGGTCACTATAATGTTCATTGGTTCTATATTGATGCCAAAATTTGACATGGAAAGAATGAGGAGCCTCAGGTAAGGGGCATAGGTTAGCATGATAGATATGAGATGTCATAGGAGTTGACTGAGCAAATAACTTAGTCTTTTGAAAAACTCATCTTTCAAAAGGCTCCATTATTCATGCCATGGTTCAAGACACATTTTTGAAAAGCTGGCCCAACTGTATGAAAATTGTGGAGGATGTCGACATGCCTATTCCTGGCCAGGTTGGAAATGCAGAGTGTGGGGTTGACAACCTGAACTGGCCCACACCATTAAAAGACCCAGTTAACAATCAGAAATCCTGAGAATAGGGTCTAGAATGCCAGAATTGGGTCCAGGTCACTATTTTTATAGGTCCATGGAGTTACACCATCTCCACGTTCCTTCATTCAAGGCATTGTCTGCAGTAATGCTCCAACTATTGGTTCTAATCTAATGCTTCGAATAATCTAACCTATGCTGTGACTCAATTCATTTTCCATTTCAAAAAAATCTTAGTGGTATCTTGCATAATTTACCCTTCCGTAGCCACTTGGTTAACTGCTTAACATAAAAATGATACGATCTCTACCTTTGACCTTGAACTCAAAGTTCAAAATGCCCTTGAAGACAATGTTCTTCTTCAGGTATGGCAATGAACGTGCCCATTTCAATGACACTAAGTGCTTAATACCAGTTTTAGGGAAGCTCCAGGTATTACATTTTGATACACCTCAATGTTGTTGGTTTATTTTGAGAGAGGATTTAGATTGCCAACATTTTCAGGTTGAGTCTTCCTTGATTAACACTCCAGGCTTACTCTAAAGCACCTAGAATTCTCCCAACAAATTTCCAGGTGGAGTAACCTGTTCCAATGAATGTTTGTGACTTTAATTGAAACAGAACAGTTCTTGGATGGATGCTTAAGTTTGTGATCGACTACCTGCACTTTCGTTTTATGCCACAAGACAAATAAAGTGTAATTACTTTTATGCAGGGAGTGGAAAATCTTCAATGATTAGTACTTGAAAGGCTGCATTGTATTTTTAAAAACAATCTAACAGCATAAACAGTAGATTTGTATTCCTTTGAAAATGGAAATAATAGAATATCAGCGCTTTAAAATATTACAATATTCTGCCAATTTTAAAAGGAAAATTGAAGTAGCTGTATCTTTGTAAAAGTAGCACTACAAACGCTGTACTTTTTTTATTACTGTTTCTTAATATAAAGTTATAATTGGTTTTAAAATGCAAAATATTTTCAGTAATTTGTACAAGGTTGTGCTCTTTGTACAGGATCGGACAAGTTACAAAAGTACAAGTGTCCAAACTTGACCTGTTAGAAAGATCAATTGGTCTATCAAATCTGGTCCACTCCATAATGGTGAGGGTATTGTATACGTTTACAAAGGATTTATAGGCACAGAGACAGGTCATCTGACCCCATGCCAGTGGGCAGCATTCTCTGATCCCTCTGGCATACATCTCTGCCCATATGTTTCCTGGTGGCATGGAGTGTCTTCAATGGGAAATCCCATTGACAGAGGTGGAGCTAGTGAATCCCCAAACGGCACGTCAGGTCCCTCTGCTGAGAAACATGCTGAGGAGAGGCCAGAGAATCTCACCCAGTGTTCACTCTGTACTCAAGTCTCCTTGCATCGTATGTTATATTGACTATTGTAACCTTCTATTCCCTTAACTCGCAAATACCATTCTATTACTATACACATTTCCTCCCCCACTTCTCACACTCTCAGCCGTGTAATCTGCTGAAAGAGGCAAATCAGCAGGGGAAAAATCCAGGATCAATAAGGGGAAAAATATTTTGGTGAAGTTCTCTCTTACACCCTCCAAGGATCAAGACCCTTTTTGGAGATTGTACTGACCAGGTATTTTCTATAAAAACACTTAACTGCCTATTGATGTGATTTTTGCCCCAGTCAAGGACAAGTTCAACTCCTTCTTGAAGACATACAAAGAGTTAACACATTGCATAACAATTGGCAATGTATTCCTGAGGCTTATTACTTTTTGTGGAATGAAAAAGCATCTAACATCCAGCCTGATCTTGGCAATCTGTCCTCCCCAGTTTGTTAAACTGGTACAATCTATCAATACCCACTCTATCCATCCCATTAATTACTGTGTGGACATTCATCAGTTGGCTTTTAATTCTATGCTTCCCTAAAGTAAAATATCAGCAAAATGTATTTGTGAAGATCAGACATTAGGTGTAAAATATGATGGGTGGCTACCAGTCACCCATGCAATGGTGGTTGGGTTAGGTATCCACTTGTCTGTCTGTGCTTAAGGCTACTGAGGTTCTTACCCAATCAATAGAGGAACAATTAAAGGCTTCTGTGGTCATAATGCTATGGGTGGTGAAAAGTAGATGAAATTGGGCAAGCAATTTTTTCACCAGCTCTCATGAAAAAAGCAGAAAGGTAAGGAGGTACTTCTTTGGAAGGTGCCCTGTGAATATCAGGTGCCCTAATAACCACCCCCATCAAGATAATATCCCTCATTTGTGCCAGTGTGGCCTCCAAAACCCGACTCCCATCTCCCTCCCACCCATTCCTAAGGTGCCCAATCACTTTCTATCCTAAAATTGCAGACTTACCTCAGCCGAGTATCCATTTTGCATTCTTCATGTGATTGCTTGCATTCTCAGCAGCTTCCACCTCTGAGCTCTGCCACTGCCAAAACTGCAAGGATTGACCAATATCTCCTGAGGTCAGGACTACCTTCCACTGAAACATAGAATGGAGTCATAGTATCTCTACAGGGCAGAATGAGGCCATTCAGCCCATCAAGTCTGCACCGACCACAATCCCACCCAGGTCCTATTCCCACAACCCTTCATATTTATCTTGCTAATCTCCCTGACATTACAGTTAAATTAGCATGACCAATCAATCTAAACCTGTACATTTTTGGAGTGTACAGGTTTACACGCCAAAGAAGGGAGGAAACTGGAACATCTGGAGGAAACCCACACAAATGCAGGGAAAAAGTGCAAACTCCACACAGTCACCCAAGGTTGGAAGTGAACCTGGATCCCTGGTGCTCTGAGGCAGTGTGCTAACCACTCTGCCACCCCATGGGAGCAGATGCTCCATTTTGAGTTTGTTAAGGCCCTCTGCAATTATTATCGATGTTAGGCAGCCATTTTTAAATTCGGGTGGTTTGCAAGTGCCTTTTCAAATTGGGGCGGGGGGGGGAATGTAACATTCACTCCAATTCATACTGTGAATGAAATGGGGTGACCCAAAATTTTATACATTTTTGTGGTGGGTATTGCTTAGGTCCAGCGAGCAAGAAAATGGCAAATACAATCTGATTCAGAGCTTGAAGCCCAGTACTATGCAATGCCATTAAAATATTCTTATTTTCCTGACCAGTAACGTGATGCAGAAATATAGAAATCTAAATAGCTGCCACATACGTTCATTGGAACCAGCAAAAATAGAGTTCAATAGGTTTATATGTGTTGTCTATTTTGATGTTCTCTAATAATAGCCTAATGAGTTATACACAGGCACTGAGTAATATCTGTGTGACTTATCTGCTATGCTTAAGATTATGTGACGTGCACTCAGCTATCATTTGAACACCAGATTTTAAGCAGCACTGTGTTGTCCTCCAAATTTTAAATTGAATTCTGTTTGATACACGTCGTTCCCTGGAGGAAAGGAGAGTTAATAATTTTCGAGTGCAGTAATTAAGTAATAATGGACAAGCAGGAGTGTAATAGGTTATAAGTGAGAATAGCTAGCTTGATTGACTCAAGCTGCTGATTCTCAATTACAACTGTTGCATTCTCTGACTACATGCTCATCATCACTGTGTAATATACATTTGTAAAGCTAAACTAAAATCTGATGTAGCGAAATACATATTTTTAGTTCAGGTTGACATTTTAGTGAAACACAGTAATGCATAGATTAGGCCTAATTTAATAATGGTAGTATGACTGTTCTTTTTCCCTAAATGTTTGTTTGCATCAAACATATTTGCTTTTCCAAACACTCAATACAATTGCAATTCTCTTAAGCCAAAGAACTCACAATAACCATGTTGAGAGCTTCACATTTAAAGCAAGGTGCATATTATATAAATAATCTAACCTTACAAACTGGTCAAACTACCCTTATGGTTTATGATGTTACTTGAATGTGCCAATTTGATTTAAGCCTTTTAACATTTGGGGAGATTTTCCTTTTGATTCAGTCACATCCTTTTGTCACCTATTATCTATTTTCACTTTGAACACAATGTTAGTCCAGATTTAGCCCTCTTGTTCAGGTGAAGCACTCCCTATCGTTGGATCTAATACAGAATCACTGTAGAATCATCAGGTAACCTCGGCCGAATTGTGTGCACCCTTCAATCAAAAACTGAAGGAAAGAAATCAAGTCAAAATTTAAATCAAGTGTAATTAAATTAATCAACAGCAGACATCCGGCATTGGAGCAGCGTAGGACTGATGAAAGGTGACTAAAAAAACAAGAAGTTGAGGTTTTAAGTCAATCATGCTGTACTTAAATCCATGCTATTGCATTTTAGGTGTATTCCCAAGTATCCATTATTGCCATCTGATTACACATTTTTCTGCTTGAGTTGCACACAGAGGTTCTTTGATTGAAATCTACAGTCATTTCTTCCCTTTGTTGGCTGGAGTTGTCAAATTCTTTAGTGTTGACTTTGTGAAGCAAGGTAGCGAAAAATATTTCTGAAAGTTATTTGTATGGAAAGGATTTGTTGGCCACATTTTAGTTGCGCATATAAAGCTCTTATTAGGTAATGTTGTCCCGTGACTCTGTTCCTGAATTTTAACGGTAACAGAATCTGAAAGTAAGCGGAAGAAAGGTTAATTTTTGCATTGGCTCTGTTTAAATTGTGGAGATAATAAAATTTATGACCTTCTGTGCAAACAGCAGGGTTGAAAACTGAAGGCCATTAAAGTCAGTCTTTTATGCTTTTTATTTAAGTTGGTGGATGAGTCACCAGTAGCTTAAATAAAAATACAAGAGACCATTAGTGCTGCTGATGTGCATTGAGGAGGAGGATGATAGAGAGGGGAGATAGATGAAAGAAAAAGGGATATCATTACTGTTATCATGTTAGTCATGGCTCGGAGGGTGCCCTGTCACCTCTGTCACAGGAGGGTTGAAGGACTATTCCACAGGCTTGACTCACCATCTAGGTTGATACTCCAATACAACACTGCGAGAGTGCTGCACTGTTGGAGTACTGCCTTTTATTGAACCATCTGTGTTCATGGGTAAGTGTAAATGATCCCTGGCAATACTTTGAGGAAGATTAGGGGAACTTCCCCAAATTCTCATGGCTGATATTTATCCCTCAACCAGCATCATTAAAGCAAATGACTTGATCATTATCTCACTGATATTCATGGGATCTTACTCTGTAAAATTGTCCACCATATTTCATATATTATAACAGTGAATATGCTTTGCTAGTACTTACGTGATTATAAAGCATCTTGGAATATCCTAATGTCATGAAACGCACTATAAGAACACGAGCCTTTTTTCATCGTTGATAGATGATTAATGTGGTTGTTCACTAATCAATTAGTTCCATTTTAGAAAGAAGCCATGATCTACTGTGGAACTAAGCTTAGTTTTTCTTTCCTACCACAGTGGCACTCAAATTGAGTTTTATTATTATGATGTATTGGAAACATAGATACATATGAATAGAAGAATGCCATTCTGCCCCCTCAATTCTGTTCATAAGATATAGGAGCAGAATTAGGTCATTCAACCCATCGAGTCCACTCCACCATTCGATAATGGTCCATGTCAGAGAAAGAAATGAGTGCCATGTTTGGGATTCCCAAACTGGGGTCTGCAGGCTCCTACGAGTCTGCAAAGGGTTCCCAGAGGTCTCCATGGAGCTGGAGGCTGTCACATAACTGGCAAATGCTGTTTTTGAACTCAGAAGCAATGGACCAAGTTTAAAAATATTTACAGAAATGTAATAGGCCAATAAGACCTCTTGGAGCATCCAGTGCTCTGAGAGGCCTTGTTCCAATAGGTCAATTTGTTTTCTTCCATCTCACTTATGGGTAGAACAACATCATAGCCTAGAGAAAGGTGGGAGCTGGCAGTAGTGTCAGAGAGAAACAGAATAGAGGTGGCAAGAATGTTTGTGGACCATCGAAAGTCCCACTTTCGGAAGCGCTGGGCATAACAGAATTAAGGGGCAGAGTGGCCTTTTCAATTCAAATTACCTATGATCCCAATTCATCATCTATAACAAATAGTGGAGAGGAGCAGCAGCAGCAACATGGAGAAGTAGTTGCCGGACCTACAAGTAATAGCAAGGCATTGGGAAATGAACAGATGTTTTGGGCCTCAGTGAGATATGAGTGTGTGTGTGAGGGTAAGAGAGAGAGAAGGGTGAGTATGTGTGAGTTAGTGAGGATGAATGTGTGTGAGGATCAGTATGTGTAAGAGAGAGTGCTTGTGTGTGTAAGAAAAAGTTAGTATATGAGAGAGGGATGATTTTGTCTGAGTGTGAGGGAGATATGTGAATGTAAGACAGAGAGGTGAATGTGAGAGAGGTGAGTGTTTGTGAGAGAGAGAGAGGTGAGTGTGTGTGAGAGAGAGAGAGGCGAGTGTGAGAGAGAGAGAGAGAGGTGAGTGTGTATGTTTGAAAGAGAGGCGAGTGTGAGAGAGAGAGAGAGAGGTGAGTGTGTGTGAGAAATAAGTGAGTGTGTGTGTGAGAATGAGTGTATGAGCGAGGGATGAGTGTGGATATGTGAGGGAGATATGTAAATGTGTATGTGGGAGAGAGAGTGTGTGTGAGGGAGAGAGAGATGAACGTAAGCGAGAGAAGGTGAGTATGTGTGAGGGAGAGAGTGGTGAGCGTGTGTGCGGAGGAGTGAAGCAAATGTGTGTGAGGGAAAGAAGTGAGTATGTGTGAGCGAGAGAGTAGCAAGTGTATGTGAAAGAGAGAGTGTGTGTGTGAGAAAGGGAGGGCTGAGTGAGAGGTAAGCATGTATGAGGGAGAGGTGAGTGTGTGTGAGGGAGAGAGGAGAGTGTGTATGAGGAGGGAGTGGTGAGTACATGTGAGCAAGAGAATGGTGAGTGTGTGTGAGAGAGGTGAATGCGTGTGAGGGAAAGAGATGATTATGTGTAAGGTGAATGCATGTGAGGGAGAGAGAGGTGAGTGTGCATGAGGAGAGAGACGTGAGTCTGTGAGCGAGAGAGTGTTGAGTGTGTGTGAGGGAGAGAGAGATGAGTGTGTGTGAGGGAGAGAGACACACGTGTGTGCGAGGGACAAGTGAGTGTGTACGAGAGAAAGAGAGGTGAGTGTATGTGAAGGAGGGAGGTGAGAGTGTGTGAGTGAGAGAGGTGCGAGTGTGTGTGAGGGAGAAAGAGGTGAGTGTGTGTGAGTGAGAGTTGAGTGTGTGTGAGAGAGAGTTGAGTGTATGTAAGAGAGAGAATTGAGCATGTGTGTGAGAGATTTGAGTGTGTCTGAGAAAGGTGTGTGTGTGAGTGTGTGAGGAAGAGAGAGGTGAGTGTGTGTGGGAGCGAGAGAAGTGCATGTATCCGATATGAGAATTAGCTTTCCAACATCACTTCCTTTATTAAAAATGATAAAAGATAAGACCTAATTTTTTGTTTAGTAAGAGATTTTCATTTTAATTATTACTGCTAAAGTGGATACTATTTCCAAATGTTAATGTTAAGGGGCCACGAAAGAATGAACTGGCCAAGGCCCTTATAGCTGGTGAATGTATTTGTGACTGGTACCTTTTCCAACATCCTAATATGTGCATAGATATATCAAGACAAGACTTGTTTACATTTGATTTCTGGGTTCACTCCTACTTCACGGCAAAACAGAGGTATCGACAATATGAAAATATCTGGGGTTCCCTGATGCTCTTGAGAGGTTACAATGGAGTTCCACAACTCATAAGGTTTAGAAAATCCTGTTATGCTATTTAATTTGATGAAAGTTGTTCTGTAATTTAAATCTATCCAACTTTATTTTCATAGCATAACAACATTTCCAATGAACAAAGTCTGAACAGATTTTTGGTGGAGCGACTTTTAGATTTCCAGTGCCCTGAACAAACCTTAGTTACATTCTTACCTGGATGGAGATGAAAGGACATTTTTTTCACTGAAATCAGAGGCCAAAAATGTTTTTATCTCTAATTTCTGCTAATTATTGCCCAGGTGGAACACTGAGAGAAAATTTAGGCATGGAGGAGGGTGGGGGGTGGGGTTGGGGGGGGGGGGGGGGGGGGGGGGGGGGAGTGGTCACAGACCCACAATTTTCCAAGTTGGTAGGGCAATCATATGCATTTTGTCATCAGTGTACAATGTTGTTCCTCAAACTTTCTTGTTCTGATCTTATCCCATCCATTTGCAACATGGTGGCACAGTGGTTAGCACTGCTGCCTCACAGCACTAGGGACCTGGGTTCGACTCCTGGTTTCGGACACTGTCTATGCCGAGTCTACACATTTTCCCTGCGTCTGCGTAGATTTCCACAGGGTGCTCTGGTTTCCTCCCACAGTCTGAAAGACATGCTGGTTAGGTGCATTGTCCCCGCTAAATTTTCCCTCAGTGTGCCCGAATAGATGTGGTGACAAGGGGATTTTCACAGTAACTTCATTGCAGTGTTAACGTACGCCTACTTGTGACATTAGTAAATAAACTTTAAAAACCACATTACACCAAAATGCTATTGACAAAAATCTATCTCCAGGGATTTTTAAAGAGGAGTTAGGAATTAGTGTTGAAAGGAAATTCTAAGTCACCTACTTTCTGCTGTGTAAATAATATTCAGATGTTTATCTTAACATCAGAGATTTTTGAAATGTTGAAATCATGCCTGTGAAATAGTGCACTTCGAACATCAAAGTGTGAGCATCCAGGACAAATATCAGGTATTGCTTTTATAACCTAGCCATTCATTGCAGCACAAGGTAAGAATTCTCAGAGTGGATATTTGTTTTCTTATTCTTTTACAATCGGCCTCTTCTTAGCACTTCTAAACTGCCTTCAAAATGGGCAGCATGGTGGCACAGTGATTAGCAGTGCTGCCTCAAAGCCTTGGGCGACTATCTGTATGGAGTTTTCATGTTTGTCTCGTGTCTGCGTGGCTTTCCTCTGAGTGCTCTGGTTTTCTTCCTACTCCAAAGATGTGCCAGTTAGGTTGATTGGCCATGCTACCTTGACCCCTAGAGTCAGAGGTCAATGTAATGGGATTACGGGGATAAGGCCTAGGTGGAATTGTTGTTGGTGCAGACTTATTCGTCTGAATGGGCTTTTTCTGGACTGTAGGCATTCTATTCCATTCTAAAATGTAGCCAAAAATATGATTGATTTTTAAATGGTCTCTGAAACGCCTAGCAAGCCACTCAGTTATATACATCCATTGCAAAGAAAAAAGGAATTCCTTCCCAGACGGCACTGTAGAGTTCCTACACCTCAGCAGCAGTTGAAGAAGGCATGCACCACTGCCTTCACATGAGATGGGCAATAAATATTGATTTAGCCAGCAATGCCCACATCCCATAAATGAATTTTTTTTAAATGTGAAGAAACAATATCTAAACATGTGACTTTCCATTTGAAATCAGGACTCAGAATTTCCTTGGAAATTCTGTTGGATTCCCATTTCTGCAGACTTCCAGTCACCTGTGTATGTAAGAGAATTTCTCCCTTGCCCCTTTATGAAACTGAAGCTGGCCTCCACCACCAGAACTTTTCAATGCCTGCTGAACTGACACCCAGTACCCAAATAGAAACCAGTTAACTCAGAAAAGAGATGTAGCTACTTCAAAAATGAATGCAAATGGGTCTCAGCATCAGGATCTGGACCAGGGAAATAGGGCAGAATTTTCCCATCCACCTGCTACAGGAATCGTAATGGGCCACGCAAAGGTCCGTTGACTTCGGGCAGGATTTTCTGGTCTTGAGGCAAGCACATCTGGAAAATCCCACTCATAGTCTGTGCCTCTGCGGTCTCTTGGATGGATTTATAAATCAGCTTCCAACAGAGGAGAGCAAGAAAACATTCAGTCCAATCTGGAGAGGCCTAGTCAAATTATCCTGTTGCCTAGGAGAGATGGGCAGTAGATTTTCCAACTGCAATGAACAGACAAACCCCAGATACGCGCCCTTATAATCGAGATGTCATCCCGTTGATCCCACTAATTCTGGTTGGCAAGGGTCAGCATGTACTGAAAGCATGATCCCATGATTGTAGCCCACTGACTTTCTGGGCCCTTACACCACAATAAAAAGCAGCACACATGAAATAATTGGCATTTTATTATTCTCTTTCTGTCACTGTAATAAATCAGGGGAATAATTATGTAAAATAAAGTGCAAAGTATTTTACTTCTTAAGTTATAGATTCTGGAATTATTGAAGCATTTTATTTAAATAGCAGTGCAAAATTGGTTTGAGATAATAAAAAAACTATGAAGGCCTCAGGCACATTCCTTTTACACAAGAGCACATGACTAGACATAGCTGGTGTAATATTAACAAGAACAGTGAATTCAAGAAAGCACATGTCTCAATCATGAATATTCATACCACCCTCTAGCGCTAATGACATATAAAGAATAGTCATGATGCTAAAGCTGCAATATATTACATTTACAGTTTCTAATGATCTACAATTTACATATATCAGTATAATAAATTTACAGGGGCTCTCTCTTGAACTGAAGTTATAGTAAGATACTGGATGAAGAAAGAAATCTTTTCCAAAGCCTAATAATTCCGTCTACCTTTAGCTGTCTCTTCCCACACTGGATGTTTTAATTGGTAGCAATCAGCAGGGATTACTGTGGACTCAAGCCAGAAATCTGAACTGGCTTAAACAGGATCAGATTGGACTAAACAGGCTAAAACCAAACTTTTGATTTAAAATCGGGTTCATCAACAACAGAATTCTGCGAGACACTGTTCTTTTTGTTTGGCTTCCTCTCACAGCGTATCACTGCTGCCACGGAAATATGTGAAGCAAACATCACTTGCTATGTTGAAGATTGGGAATTTGAAAATGGTGCAATAAGCACCAATGGAGAGAATACATCACAGTTTAGTTAGATAGGACATTGTAATAAGTTCAGGGAGCAAAGTGCAGATTGTGTCCAAAAAGCCTCCTCCTTTCCATAGGGAAATTATTGGAGAGGATTCTTTGAGGAAGGATTTTCTCCCACTTGGAAATGACTGGACGTATTAATGAGAGGCAACATGGTTTTTGAAGGGGTGGTCGTGCCTCCTTAACTTGAATGAGTTTTTCAAGAAAGTGACGGAGGTGATTGATGAGGATAAGGCAATGGATGGTGTCTATATGGACTTCAGTAAGGCCTTTGACAAGGCCCCTTATGGCAGACTGGTGCAGAAGGTGAAGTCACATGGAATCAGAGGTGGATACAAAACTGGTTCAGTCATAGAACAGAGGGTAACAGTGGAAGGGTCTGTTTCTGAATGGAGATGTGACAAGTGGAGTTCCTCAGGAATCAGTGCTCGGACCTTTACTGTTTGTAATATATAAGAATGATATGAAGGAAACTATAACTGATTTGATTAGTAAATTTGAAGGCTGGTGGATTTGTGGATAATGATGAGGACCATCAGAGGATACAACAGAATATAGATTGATTGGAGACTTGGGCAGCGAGTTGGCAGATGGAGTTTAGTCCAGACAAATGTGAGGTAATGCATTTTGGAAGCTCAAATACAGATAGAAAATATACAGTAAATAGCAGAACCCTTAAAAGTATTGATAGGCAGAGGGATCTGGATGTATAGGTATGCAGGTCACTGAAAGTGGCAATGCAGGTGGACAAGGTAGTCAAGAAGTCATATGACATGCTTGCCTTCATTGGCTGGGGCATTGAGTTTAAAAATTGGCAAGTCATGGTGCAGCTTTATAGAGCCTTAATTAGGGACACTTAGTGTTCAATTGTGGTTACCACACTACCAGAAGGATGTGGAGGCTTTGGAGAGGATACAAAAAAGATTTACCAGAATGTTGCCTGGTATGGAGGGCACTAGCTATGAGAACAGGTTGGAGAAATTTGATTTGTTCTCCCTAGAATTACAGAGGATGAGGGGCGACCTGATAGAAGTGTACAAGATTATGAGGGGCATGGACAGAGTGGATAGTCAGAAGCTTTTTCCCAGGGTGGAAGAGTCAATTACCAGGAGGATAAAAATTTAAGATGTGAGAGGCAATGTTTAAAGGAGATGTACGAGGCAAGTTTTTTTACACAGTGGGTAGTGGCTGCCTGGAACTCCGCTGCCAGGGGAAGGAATGGAAACAGATATGATAGTGACTTTTAAGGAACATCTTGATAAATACGTGAGTAGGATGGGAAAAGAGAGATACAGTCCCTGGAAGGGTGAGGGGTTTTATTTCAGTCGGGCAGCATGATCGGTGCAGGCGCAAAGGGCCCTAGGTCCTCATCTTGTGTTGTAATTTTCTCTATTCTTTTAGGCACTCCCTGGGGATTGAGGATGACATGCTTCCATTCCATTTTAATAAGTTCTGGGAAAGTTGGTAAGTCCAATGCACTATCTGCAGTCTCCACCAAATGTGGGACAGATAGTGCATGAGTAGTTGGGTTTATCAGTTCATAGAGTCATAGAACCCTATAGTGCAGAAGGAGACCATTTGGCCCATCGGGTCTGCATCAACCGCAATCCCATTCAGATCCTATTCCCATGACCCCACATATTTATCCTGTAATCCCCCTGACACGCAGGTCAATTTAGCATGGCCAATCAACCTAACCTGCACGTCTTTGGACTGTGGGAGGAAACTGGTGGATCTGGAGGAAACCCATGCAGATGTGGGGAGAATGTGCAAACTCCACACAGGCAGCAACCTGAAGCCAGAATTGAACCCGGGTCCCTGGCGCTGTGAATCAGTAGTGCTAACCACTATGCCAAGTTGTCTGGAGGTTTGTGCGTTCTGTCCAGTTTCTGCATGTTCCAATGAAGACTCTCAATGTATCCATGCCTTCCTGGATAAACCCTACACCATTCTGGTTGGTTATAAGCCAGCAACTTGGCAGAGATGTTTGATCACTTCGAAGATGCTTTGCAGGGACACCTAAAGCTTTTCCACTGACCCTTTGGGAGTCTCCTGCCCAACTCAATTCCAAGTAGAATGGTTGCTTTGGGAGTCTGGTGTCAGGCATATGGATGAGATGTGCCTAAACACAAGATCATGTCACTAATCCCTTAAAATCTGCTCCATTGGGCAGAACCTATCATTTGTATAAGAATTTAACTGTGCTGAGATGATATGGAGATGCTGACGTTGGACTGGGGTAAGCACTGTAAAAATCAGTAAAATAATCTATATTATCTTGTAAATTTAACTTGTGTCTATATATGCCCTGTTTGTGAACATAACTCCCATTCACCTGATGAACGGGCAGTGCTCCAAGAGCTTGTGGCTTGTGCAACCAAATTATCCTTGTGGACTTTAACCTGGCGTTGTAAGATTCTTACTGGGAGTGGCAGAGTAAGTAGCTCTAGCACTTTCAAAAAACAGAGTGGACTGTGGCAAGTCAGCGAATTTTCCCACCATGGAAATTGTAGCAAGCCACTGCAGACCATAGAAAGATCTATTGACTTTGGGCTGGATTTTCCAGTTTCAGGGTGAATGTGGTCAGAAAATCCCGCCCTATAAATCAACTGAGAATCTAAGAGAAGTCTGTGGACTAGCTACAAAACCTGATTTAAAAGTATGAGGGCATCCACTTTGAATCAAACTAAGATTAATCAGAATATTGTCTCAATACTGGAAACTGTGTCGGACCATAGAGATTCAGGGGACTAAGTGCAGAATTCAATTGAAAAAACTAAAGCAACACTTGGCCTTCATTTCAAGAGAGTTGCAAAACAAAGGCGTGAAAGTTATATTGCAGTGGCAGAAGGTTACAGTGTGAGAGGAGGTTGCAAAAACTAAACTTGTATTCTACTGAGCACAGGAGATTTACAAGTATTAAATTGAGGTGTTTACGATGATCAATGTTATGATTGGCCAGTTAGAGAAAGAAGAGTCCAGATGGAATAAGAATCACATTAAAGCCATCGGTAAACCATTCAGAGGGTGATGTCAGACAGCATTCTTTTCACACATACTGGAATTCTCTTCCCTAAAAATCTGCTCAATTGAAAATTTGCAAACTGGGATTTATGGATTTTTTTTTGTTCACAAGGGCTATAAGGATCACAAAACCAAAGTGTGTCAACAATATTAAGAGACAGATCAGCCATTATCTAATTGAATAGTGGAATAGGCTTGAGGGACAGAGTGCCATAAGCTGGTTCCTATGTCCCCAGAAGAGTAGAAGACATATTTAGGGAGGGTTGATGTTAACTAAAAAATAACGTTACGGAGGCTGCTCAAAGTCACAAACCATAAGCGGGATTCTTCGGTCACGCTTGCCTCAGAACTGGAGAATCCCACCCGTGGTCAATGGACCTTTGCATGGTCTGCTCCACCCCTGCTAACTACAATTCCCATGGCAGGCGGAACTGGAGAATTCTGACCCATAAAAATATAACAAAGAGCATTTTATCCATTTCAGAGAGAGGAACCTTGTGGAGGTGATTGGGATCTCCATTGGCAGCAGCCCTCTGTGTCACCTCTTTTCAGGAAAGCCTTCTGCATTCTGTGCCACCCTTGTGATTAGAAAATATATTCTGGATTTAATAGCACGGAGATGGGGATTCATCAGTCACTTGCTTGATCAAATGCCCCCCCACCATCAAACCTGGTATGAGGGAAGGCACATGATTTCATGTACATACGCTACACTCAGCCCATTTAGGCTACCAATTGAACAAGCTGGGATTATTTTCTGCTGCGCTATGAATTATAGCCAAACAGGAATCTTCACTTTGGCAGATGCACTAATGGTTTCCATTGTCCAATGTAATTAATCTACAATTGGCATGGTGATTAGCACTGCTGCCTCACAGTGCCAGGAGCCGGGTTTCAACTCTGGTCTCAAATCACTATCTGTGTGGAGTTTGCATGTTCTCACCATGTCTGCATGGGTTTCCTCCCCAAAGATGTGCAACTTAGGTGGATTGACCATGCTAAATTGCCCCTTAGTGTCAGGGGTGGACTAGAAGGGTAGATATGTGAGGTTACAGGGATGGGCCCTGGCTAGGATTGCTGTAGGTGCAGGCTCGATGGGCCAAATAGCTTTCTTCTGCACTGTAAGGATTCTATGTTCTATATGCAAACACTTGCAAAATGTAAATTCAATCTTGATGGGAAATGTCCAGCTGTGAATAATCTGAAAAGTGAGCAATCTTTAGTTGTCTAATTTAATTTTCAAGCAGATCTTTAAATGGGTGCTTAATATTCTTATCTCAAACAGCTGAGAGATGTTTAAATTTACATATTAGACTCCTGCTTTAGTGTTAAAACTACAGTATTAAAGTGTAAATGGATAGAGCAGCCACCCTTACATATTAGTTCCAGCTACACCATAAGATTATTAGATATAAATTAGGCCTTTCGGCCTATCGAGCCTGTTCCACCATTCGAGCATGTCTGATATGTTTCTCAACCCCATTCTCCTGCCTTTTCCTTATCATCTTTGATCCCCATACCAATTAAGAACCTATTATCAATGTCTTAAACACAGACCACCAGCAACCCTAAAAGGATTACTGCTCAGGTCAGATAGGTTTTTGGGTTTTGTTTAAGATTTTGTCAATCTATTTGTGCCATCTGAGATCTATTTCTCCTCCATAATTGATCCCTGCCACGCAGAAATTGACCAAATTTCCAGCATCCAAAGCTGGCTAGCAGCAGCAGAGCTCTTTTTTGATGTGTTAAGTTCAGCAGTGACATTTAAACAGAGCCCAAACTTGGAAATGATTTGGCCTTTCTGATTATAGTCCAGAGTAGACCCAGCAGGTGCTGCTTTTGCACCTGTTTTGGACCAAAATTGAAAATTCCTCCCATGAGTCTAAAAGGACAAAGATGGCTTGTATAATAAAGAAAAAATATGAAAATTCATAAAGAAAAAAATGCATCAATAATTTGGTGACAGATCTTTTGTACAGCAAATATATAAGCACTTCATACACAGATATGATACACGTACTGAGATAAGTATAATTTGATTCTCACAATTTGAGGCCAATTCATTTTAAACTTTGATATTATCTCTTATCAGACATTACTGCATATCTCCAATTTTTTAAAAAAAATTACATTCTGAATTTCCAACAATTCTAATTCTTTTTAGCCTTTGATTGAAAAAAATGGCATGCCTGGACATTTACAGGCTATGAGGGCAGTTTGGTGGTATAGTGGTTGGCATTGCTGTCTCACAATATTAGGGACCCGGGTTTGATTCCTGGCTTGGGTCACTATCTGTGTGGAGCTTGCACATTCTCCCTGAGCCTGTGTAGGTTTTCTTTGGGTGCTCTGGTTTCCTCCTACAGTCCAAAGATGTGGAGGTTAGGTGCATTGGCCTTGCTAAGTTGCACTTTAGTGTCAGGGAGACTGGCAGAATAAATGCATGGGGTTATGGGGATAGGGCCTGGGTGTGACTGTAGTTGGCGTGAACTCAATGGGCCAGATGGTTTCCTTCTGCACTGTAGGGTTCTATTTAAATAAAATATCCATACTAAAATAATTACATTAACTCTTAAAAATGATCTTTGCAGGAAGTGAAAAATGCCAATTTTAATTTGGAAGATGTATTCCCTAAAATTTACTGTACAAATTTTTGATCTTTTTAAATCATTTTTCTAAAATATTTTATTTGATACTTTTCCCTTGAATTTAGCACCTCTGTCTGCCACATCCAACAAAACTATTTATCCACGTCTCTATGGAACATGTTTGGCTAATTCATAAAGTTGGGAATGTGCAATTGTTTGAGCCTCGGTGAGTGCAACGAGTGAAGCGCTACATTGTTTAATGGGACTGTACAACATACAGAACTGTTTTATTTTCTCATCACATAGTTTTTCTTCTGCGCGTGTGACACTATTGAACAGCCTGCTGAAAACAAACATGGTTAAGTGGAAAGAAGACTAGGACTAGTCTAATTCCCCACTGCAACATTTTCAAATGACGAATGCTTGGTAAATGGATTTAGCTTTGAAAGAAAGTCACACAGAAATTTGATGTGGCCCTGTGACCCTGGGTAAGCACATGTATCTTCAGCTGTCACATAACACACTACTGCTTGCTTACTTTTTCAGCAAAGACTATTGATTTTGCTCATTGGCTGCAGGCTAGTCCATAAAGAACAAATTACAAAGTCAGAGGTCTATTGCTACTGATAGCTTGCATGATAACAGGGAACCCATTTCCCCATTCCTTCTTGCAGTACTTCAACTCATTTATACTCACAGTAAAGGGAAAAATAATATTAATAATATAACCAATGGAACTATGCTTGCCACATCAGTTAAAAGAAGCATTTTTTGCTGTGTGGAGTTGGAAATATTTAATTAATGATTGTTTAGTAATGTAGAATCCTAGAATAAAGCATCCTGCTGACGACAACACCAAAAGCTCTGAATCCCTGGGTTAGATCCCAATCTTAACTGACATTTCCACTCAGGATAGCCCCAGAAGGTGCGTTTGTTAATCTTAAACTTGGTTGCCTGGGAAAAAGAAAGAACTGTCTGAGTGCTGCACAAACGTTCCTCTTGGCAGAATATAGATGTTTATCTTCTGTTACCCCACTCATAATTTACCAGTAACCATTACAGAATTCCTGGAAGATTGGAGCATAAATTTCTCCCTGACTACTGTTAAGAGCCGGTTTATGATGCACTCTCTGTAAAAACTGTCAGTTTTTCTTGCTCATCGCGTAATGCTCCACCTAGTGCCCTGGCTGAGAACGAGACAATGCTTCCCAACAGTAGCAGGTGAGCTTGACTGACATGAATCCCTGTGGCTCTAATCCACGATGATTTGCACGGGAGCGAAGGCTCAGTTGTCTGTACAACTGGGCTTCCCACACACCTCACTGATCTGACTGCCTTGCCTATGAAAGCACCTTAACTGACTCCAATATTGCCACACTGTAGGATTACAAGGAAGAATGGTTGAGTTTTGGTATGCTGAATCCATAACAATTGCAAATTAGAAATGCTATTTATAAGCATGCAGATTTCATAGTGATGCCCTACCATTACGTAACTCAGCTAGGCTGATGAAGTACCCTACATCTCAACAGAAAAACCAGCAGAGTCTGAATATTTATAACACGAATTTCTGACTTTTAACCGTGCAGCAACACAGTTCCAATTTTCTAAATGTCTAGCAGGCAGTTTAACTATCCCATTTGATATCTAGAGTGAAGCATTATGGCTGTGATTGGATATTTAAAGGTTTAAGTTGATTCATGTGATGCCAGCTTAATAAATTGCAGAATATAGGCCTAGCAGCTGCACTACAATAGTTTGTGTTTCAGAAATGATGCCTTTAGAGCTTTGGAGAGCCAGAGCCCAAGAAGAATGCATGAAATCATATTTTACTTTTTTCTAATTGACTAGATTTTTGATTTTTTTTCCTTTGTTAATTTCACTTGTGTGTTATTTCTGTTTTTTTTATATTTTTAATTTTTTTAATCAAATATTTTTATTTTTAATCAAATATTCTTCCGGCGATGCTCGTTGCATTTTCTCTTTGATGATGCTGCCTTAAGATGAAGGGACAGGAAACAATCCCTTTTGGGAATTTGGAAACAGTATTCTTCAGTGAAATACAGCTAAAATATTGAAAGTTGTTTTCCTCCCAACCCTGAAAATAATTGGGTGCAAGTTCATAAATTGGAGTACCTTTGTGGTGAAGTAGTCAGTCTGCCTATATAGATGAGATTAAAATAGCTCACTTAGCACAATTAAAGGCTGTAGAATAGGGTGGCTCGCTGATTAGCACTTCTGTCTCATGATACTAGGGACTAATTCCTGGGTTGGGTCACTGTCTCTGTAGAGTCCACATTCTCTCTGCAGCTGTGTAGATTTCCTCTGGGTGCTCCAGTTTCCTCCCACAGTCAGAAAGACATACAGGTTAGATGCAATAGCCATAATAATTCTCCCTCAGTGGACCCGAACAGGAACTAGAGTATGGTGACTAGAGGATTTTCATAGTAACTTCATTGTAGTGTTAATGTAAGTTTTTTTGTGATGCTAATAAATAACCTAAACCAAATTATCTGAATTGTTCTCATATGGAAAAACATAGTATATATTGGAATTGACACGAATAAAGCAGAACAATTATAGGTTTTAACCTGAGTTCTGAGAACAAATATGTTACAAAATTGTTAATAAGGTGAACATTTGCATTTACTGTCACAATCTTTTTCTTCTACAGGTTCTCTGACACTTCAATCATCTTAATGTTTTGCACAGATTTTGTTTAATCCTTTTTAAGCTGCTGAAAATAACTCTTGGGAAAGTTTTGCTTTTCTTCCACTTGTTTATAGTACTGAAAACCCAAGTGAATTCATCAAATTCGTGACAAACACATTTCAGAAGTACAATTCTTTTATAAGCTCAAGCTTCTAATAAAAAGTTTTGTAGAAAAAAAAACACTTTATGTGGGAAATGATTTGAAATCCTATAGTGTGACAGCAGGATAGCCCTGACTTGACAAAGGTATAGGTCATAAAATAATTGCATAAAAATTGAATAAGTAGCTACTTTACATAATTGTTCATGAATGTTTATTGTTGCTGCATTGTCTTTGTAACACTATGAAGGAAAGTTGTATTTTTGCCCAACAACAAGGTACAAACCTGCCTTAGTGCCAAATGCAAGTAATGAAATGGTCATTAACTCACGTCATACAATTGGTACTCAGTGTGTTCTCACTCTGGATACCACACTGATATAATCTTCTTCTACACTTCATTAAAGGCTGTGCACAATATAACTGCGCAGAAGTGATGGCGAGTCAAGATTAGGAACTTCTGTTATGCTGCGTGTGTTGACGATGACGCAAAACAGGTTGGTAGATTGTCACTTGTTTATGTTGAAATACCTTTGCGTATTTGACTTGTTTTTAAAAGCGCCTGACAGAAGTTGATGCTCCAGTGCACACAACCAAGGGGTCGTAGATCACAGGTTTGTGCATGAAATTCCACACTTATTAAGCTGCAGATTCCAGTCACGGCACCCAATCATAGAATCATAAATTTCCTACAGTGCAGAAAGAGGCCAATTGGCCCATCTATTCTGCACCAACTCTCTGGAAGAGCATCTTACACAGGCAACCCCCCCTATAATGCCACATAGTTACCCACTAATCCCTCTAATCAACACATCTTGGCATTCTAGGGAGCAATGTAGCGTGGCCAATTCACCTAATCTGCAAACCTTTGGACTGTGGGAAGAAACCAGAGCACCCTGAGGAAACCTACACAGACAAGAAGAGCAGGTACAAATATCACACAGTCACCCAAGGCTGAAATGGAACATGGGTCTCTGTACAGTGAGGCAGCAGTGCTAACCACTGTTCCACTGTACCGCAGAGTGGTGATTGAGAGCTTTCCCCAACAAAAAAAGGGACTCACTCTTGATTTCTCACAAGCATCTTAGAGAATATGCCAGATAAGCAGGGGGAGACAGAGATACGTGCATGAGGGTGGAATGAGTAGAACGTTATCCTAGTTGGATTAGATCAATAAAAGTGTGGAGGATACTCACATGGAACCTCAACACCAGAGTAGACCAGCTGAGCTGTGTGGCCTGTTTCTCTGCTGTAAATGATATGTAATGCACAGGAATAATGGACTTGGATATGATAAATTTGAGCTCATTCGAATCTCTGCTGCCTGTGTCTTTCCTGATACCAAGTTAATTCACCTATCATCTTTGCACTCACTGACTGGGGAGAAAGCATCTAAAATTTAAAGTTCTGATCCATGTCCATCAATGTCTCTGTGTCCTTATCTCTGTAATCTCCTTCACCCCAATAACTGGCCATGATATCTAATTCTGACCTCTGGAGCACCTGATTTAAATATTGCACCATTGGCAGCCATGCTGTTGGCTGCTGAGGTTTGGTGCTTTGAATTCCCTTCCAAATATCCCTACCTTTCCACTTCTCTTTCCTTTCTGAAAATGATCCTTAAAACCTACCGACATTTTTCTGACCAAGCTTTATCATCAGCTCTAATATAGCGTGGTGTCAAATTTTGCTTTATAATATTCTAATGAAGCATCTGCTGTGTTGTTTAGACACCTTTTGTTGAGAAAGGATTGTGTAGCCACATTGTGGGCTCAATCATTGAGATGAAGCACCTATGAACATTTATACATAGGTCGAAACATTGGAGATATCAGAGACTGAGTATTGTGTGTGCTCCTTTTCATTAAGCAAATAATCTAAATCAATAAACTGTTGGATAGATTAATGATGTTGTTCTTTAAAAGGATGCTGCATCAAAGTAAGCAGATTCTCAAAAGAAACTTAAACCATCAAAATAAAACGTAATTAAAGGGATTGATAATGTACCCCAGTCCCTGTGTATGTGTGTTTGTGTGTGTGTGTGTGTGTTGGTGTGTGTTTGTGTGTGTGTGTGTACATTCTATTTAAAAACAAAAATAAAACTCACACTGGATCACATGACAGACTTTCCTTCCAGTGATATCATGCTGTGAAATTTTAAAGTATATTGCAACAGCATCTTGGTATCTTGCATTACCTTAAAGACGCCACATAAATACAAATTGTTGTTTTATATATGATCAAGTAGGTCAGAAAGTAAGTGCTGCAAAAAGAACAAATTACAAAAATGGAACAATTTATAGGATCTTTTAACAACATTCATTTATACAAGTGAAATGTATTGGCTTCAGTTATGAGCAACATAAAATGAGCATAAAAATAAGGAGGTACTTCAGCACGAAAGTTGCTTTGAAAAGAAAAACCAGAACACTTGTGCTGAAGCACTTTTAAATGTATTTGAGGTGGTAAATATTAGGCATAACCTGTACCAAAAAAAGCCAACTTACCACCTTCACCCGAAAAGTACAGTATGAAGCCCAGAGCAGCTGAAGTCTTCAGGATTTACATCACTAATTTTAGTAGAGGAATCCACAGTGTGTTGATACTGCTGCTAAAATAGTCATGAAAATGAGGCTGTACCATTGATGGATAAATGAAGTGTCTGCATTATAGAAAATGGATTGTGACTATGGCCTGCCGTCTTTAAATAATACTGTTTCCATCTTTGCAAAATGAGCAAACTCTCAGCTGCGCAGGAGGTGGGGGGGGAGGCCATGTCAATGAAACTTCAATGGCCACAGGATCACATGGACCCCTCCACTCCAGAAACTGTTGGGCGTGAAATGGCTGGAAAAAATTGGTCACCCCGCAGAGCTGTTGCAGCCCGAGTCCAAGATTTTTTTTTTGACACAGATCATGAGTTCAGAGAGCCACACAGAATGCTATGCAGCAGCTGTGGAGGGAATCGAATCAAATATGGCCAGAAGAGTGCGCGCACTGTGGCTCAGCTTGTAATGTCAAAGCATTTTCCAGCTACAGGCTAGTTGTGGGTACAGATCATATGACCGAAACCATTGCCAAGCCTCATCACCTTTCATAGGGGAAAGAAAGAGGCTGGTGATGATAATGCGATTTATGTTGATGACACATCAAAAAAGGGAGATACGTACACGTATGAACGAATTATCCATCTGAAGGACGCACAAGAACGAAACAGCACTGTCGTAGCCAATGCAAGTTTTTAATATTTTCTCAGGAATTGTCCTGGCATTTGGGAGCAGAGGCAGTGCTTTGTGACAGATATAATAGCAGACAATAAAATGTTTGTTTGGTTATTGTGCTATAATGCAATGCTGGTCTGTTGAGAATCAGTGAAAGCACCCAAGCTAAAGGAAATTCAAAGCTGGGACAGGTGACAGGAGAGGAATCCCCTCCCATATAAACAAAGATTATTATCTTCCGAGTATTTGAGTGATCAATTTTACATCAGAGTGATCAATTGAAATTTTGACCAGTCGGCAGTGATTTGTTATCTGGTCTGCGAGTAAATGCAGTTATTAACTGATATAGAGCAGTGATAATAGAAGGAATTTCTGCAGGTTGTTATGTTCCCTTTAATAACAGCAGAAAATGCTTCAAATGCACAGCAGGTCGGTAAGCGTCAGAAATTAAAAATAAATAACACCGTAGGATTTTAACCCACGAATCACTGATCTAATTTTCACATCCTGACACTGATGGGTATTTTTTGCATTTCTGGGGGTGAACTTTCCAGCCCCCACGGCGTTTGAGGTTAAGGGAGCACATCAAAGAAAGCTGGTTGCCGGCCTGTTGCCTTCTCCCCTACCCTTGATCTGTGCCCCATATTGCACAGGGTGGGCAAGGCATTAGAAAGCCTTACTGAGACACCCAGATGAACAGTTAACTGCTACTTAAGGACCTGGTGCCACCTCTCCCATAATGTTTTCATCTGCAGTGGAAGGCGAGGCGTGGCAAACACCCTGGTTGCTTTCACTTATGGCCTGCTGATGGATAGGAAATGGAGGAATACTTCCTTTTGGGAGGCTCCTTGTTCTTACTGGAAGCATCCGCAAAAGATGTTACCTCTCTTTGACCTGCACTGCTGGTCTCTCCAACCCAATTCTTCCCCCCCCCCAACCCTTTCCTCCAGCAACCGGAGTTTGGAACAAATGCCACATTCAGCAGTAAGTGGGACAGGCATCAACCACATGGACCCTCACTGCTCAGGAACATCCAAAAATGATGTTCTTGGTGTAGAAACTTCATCCAGGGTTCAGTTCTCCAAGCAGCTGCTTCTTACAGAATTTGACCCTTCTGAGGTGATCTTATTTAACTAGCAAAATATTCAAATGAATAGACAGAGTAGAGGTAGGTAAGATATTTACCCTGGTTTGGAGGGGTCTAAGCATCCAAGGGAATGTAAGGGGGTCACAATTTCAAAATAAGGGGGAAGCCACTTAGGACTGAGGTGAGAAAAGTTATTTTTACTCAGAAAGTTGTAAATCTTTGCAATTCTCTAGCACAGATGGAAGCTCAATCACTAAGTATCCTTAAAGCAGATATTGATATATTTCTAAATACCCATACCATAAAGGGATATGGGGATAATGTGGGGAAAAAAGCATTGATGTGGAAGATCAGGCCAAATAGTATTGACTGGCAGAACAGATTCGATGGGCTGAATGGTCTATTCTTGTTCCAGTGATCATCTATTCAAGCAGCAACTTCTTGCAGGGAGTGAATTTTCAAGCTGCAGGTTTATGGCTGCAAGGGAGAGTATGGGATGTTGAATGTCTACACTGGAGGGAGAATTGATTGGAGAAGAGATGAATAAAGAAATGGGGTTGTTGTGAAGAGGGGATTGGTGAAGGAGGTTAGTGGTGGCAGGGAAAAAGGAGAGATGCTGCTGGAATCATGGAATAGATGAGTTGATATGGAATAGGCGGGAGGGAAGGGCCACACTGGAATGTGGGCAGTGTGCAAGCAGGTCTGGATGGACATGGGAGGATGTTTGGATGTGGGAGGTCATGGGGTGAAGAGAGCAAAGGATTTCAAAGGGAGACTTCGGTGGAGTCAATAAAGGATTCCTGGGCTGGGGGGGGCGGAGTGCTGCCTTCTGAGGGCACCAGTGGTAGGATCGGATTGTGACAGTTAAAAGGGGCTCTGGGAGGCAGTGGGATGGAAAGGTGAGGGTGCAGCCATGTTGAGTGAAGGCTTCTTGGGAATATAGGGACATTCAATATTGAACTGAATGAGAGGGAACTGAATGATGGGAAAGGGTTGAAAGGTGACCGTAGGGGGATCAAAAATGATTACGGGAGGTGAAGGGTCAATAGGTATTGGGGGAGGAGTTAGAGTGACAGGATGAGATTGGGATTCAACCTTGTAGGTGACAATGACTATGTCTGCTCGTTACTATGCAGATTCTGATGGTCGAGATCTCGAGATGATGGAAGGGAGTTTGTCCTGGGATTGGGGTGGGGGGGGGGGGGGGGGGGGATGTGGACAGAAATGATCAACTGGACAACTGAAATTGAAGCCCAGAATGTAGCACTTGCAAGGCTAAGGCTTTGGGAAAATGAGAGTGTGAAGGACGAAGGTTCAGCAATGGTGGGGCAATTCTTACACATTGCTCACAGGACCCTGACAAAGTCCTTTGCCTCCCTGAACATCTGATTCTGGGGGAGATGGGGTGTTTCTCAGAAGATAGGGAGAAGGGTGGCATGGAATAGGCGCACAAGCTTAAAAGCTTTTACAAATAAACCACATCCAGCATAATTAAAGTGCCAATGAATTATATTTATGCATGTGGTATAACAATCAGAGTGCACTGACACAAACACTTGTGAATTCAAAATTTCTTAATTTTCCTGTTATTGCTTGTAAATACTCCCCTGACATCAGCAGCAGGGGTAGAGGCAACTTGCTGAGCCATTGACCCTGATGTTTTGAATGACCCTGGTGGTCGATCTTTGGTGACTCAAGGCCTGGAGGATCCAGTTTCTCTGGCTGTTCTGCTCCTCTGCACTCAGAAAGATTCAAATTGAAGGAGTCACAGGCATTTTGAAGAGAAGGACAGCTTTGCGTTCTGAGTGGAGGTCTTGGGGGTAACCAGCTGTTGCTCTTCCTCCTTTCTGGATGCCCGAGGGCCCCTTCCTGATCTCTGGGCACTTGAAGGGAGGTTGAGATGTCCCCTTTTCCTCTTGTATAACCACTGTGAAAGCTGATCTATGGGTATAGCAATGGAGGGCAGGTCTGAGTGTATCTCTAGAAGAATCTCCTGGACCAGTCTCCATGGAGACCACCACCCATGGATATCTCCATATGTGCACAGATTGGCACAATTTCATCAGCGGGCAGGTGGATTGACTCCATGTTGAGGGTCTTCAATATCTTGCTGCCTGATGTTCTCCTGCCTCTTGCTCCTGCTCCAGCAACTCTTTAGTAGACTGATTCCAGTGACCTGACCTCATGTGAAACCCTCACAGATACCTCTTCCCTAGCAGTCCTCCAAGTGCTTGTGAGTCTGACTGACCTGCCTCCTCATGCTCTGGCTATGCTTGTATGCACTGACTACCACAATCTGAGACTCTGCCTAAGCTAGACCTAATACCCACTAAGGTATGTGTTTCTGGGCTGGTGGAGTGTGGAGATGGTCTACCGTGATGCCTCTAATTTTACTTTCTTCCTCTCCAAAGCCCTTGGTCTTCTCTGTGCTTATATGTGTGCTGGACAGCACTTTGTCTCTTATGCACCTTGTCATGTTCTTAATGAACCTGTAAGTGACAGAGGGGAGAGCAAGATCTGCTCCAACATTGAATAATGCTTGACCCTTAGGTTTCCATGACATACATGTATCCTTGCTGGATGCAGAGACATTAGGTTTGATGTATCTTCCCCATGCTCCAGTCTTACAAATTATCATTGTATGCCATCTGATTGCCGCACTGCAGGTTAACCAGGAGGTTCTCGGCCAACTCCCTCCAGAGCACATCCATCCATTTACCTGAAGAAGCCTGGGGCAGTTCGCAAGGATTCAAAGAGAAAATGGAGATCTACAGAGGCTCCACCATGTGCAGGACACCATGTGCAGCAGTGGGTGGATGGAACATCAACTACATGGATCTTCTCTGCACAGAAGCAGTATGCAGATGGTTGTTTTTGGAGCAACAACTTCTCCAGGGTTCAGATCTTTAGATTTTTAAGTCATTTATGATGCTTGCTGGTGCCCTCAATGCCTGAGAGCCTTCCTCCAACCCCTAGACAGCCTCCGAGGTTCGATATGGAGGGATCAGGGACCCACAGGTGGCCACCTGCAGAGAGATGGACTGTACTGGGGCCATGAGGCATCAGGTTGCCATTGAGGCAGATATGCCCTGTACATTCAGTGAGGTAACTGTGAGCATTGATGGGGTGATAATTGGCCAGGTTGGATTTGTCCTGTTCTTTGCTTATGGGACATAGCTGGGCAATTTTCCACATTGCTGGGTAGGTGCCAGTGTTTTAGCTGTACTGGAACAGCTTGGCTAGGGATATGCAAGTTCTGGGGCACAAGACTTCAGTAAGATTGCTGGAATATTTTCAGGGCCCAAAACCTTTGTGGTATCTAGTACCTTCAGTCATTTTTTGATATCATGTGGAGTGAATCAAATTGACTGAAGACTTGAATCTAGGATAGTGGAGACCTCTGGAGGAGGTCAAGACGGATCATCTACTTCTGGCTGAACTTGGTTGCAAAGTTGTTGAAGGTTCGCTTATTCATTTTTTGGCATTGCAGGTCAATCTGCTGGAGGTCCTGGGCATTTATTGCCTTGGAGACTGCCTCCCATGATGTTTGTCCCCCTATTTGGTTTCCTCTTCCATTCTGAAGATAGAGAACATCCCTCTTAGCCTCCACTTAGTTTGGAAGGATGCTGTCACTGAATGTGGGTGCGGGAGCTCTCTGTCTTCTTTGGCCATCTCCTCCTTCAACATTTTTGAGAAAGTGACCAGAGAGGTGGATGGGGGTAAGGCGGTTGATGTAGTATATATGGACTTTAGTAAGGCGTTTGATAAGGTGGCCCATGGAAGACTTCTACAGAAAATGCAGATGTGTGGAATAGAGGGTGATTTAGCTAATTGGATTAGGAATTGGCTGGCAGATAGAAGACAGAGGGTGGTGGTTGATGGGAGATATTCATCGTGGAGTTCGGTGACGAGTGGTGTGCCTCAGGGGTCTGTTTTGGGGCCCCTGCTGTTTGTAATTTTTATAAATGATCTGGATGAGGGTATTGAGGGATGGATCAGTAAATTTGCAGATGATACTAAAGTTGGTGGTGTGGTAGATAGTGAAGAGGGGTGTTTTAGTTTACAGAGTGACTTGGACAAGTTGCAGAGCTGGGCCGAGAGGTGGCAAATGGAGTTTAATGTGGAAAAGTGTGAGGTAATGCACTTTGGCAGGAACAATAAATGTGTAGAGTATAGGGCTAATGGTAGGGCTCTTAATAGTGTTGAGGAACAGAAGGATCTTGGTGTATGTGTCAATAGATCCCTGAAAGTAGGCAGTCAAGTGGATAAAGTTGTTAAGAAGGCATATGGAGTCTTAGCTTTTATTGGTAGGGGGATTGAATTTAGGAGCCGCAGCATCATGTTGCAACTGTACAAAACTCTAGTGCGGCCGCACTTGGAGTATTGTGTGCAGTTCTGGTCCCCACATTATAAGAAAGATGTGGAGGCATTGGAGAGGGTACAGAGGAGGTTTACCAGGATGTTGCCTGGTATGGAGGGCAGGTCCTATGAAGAGAGGTTGAAGGATTTGAGGTTGTTTTCGTTAGAAAGGAGGCGGCTAAGAGGGGATCTTATTGAAACATATAAGATGATTAGAGGTTTAGATAGGGTGGACAGTGATAGCCTTTTTCCTAGGATGGAGAAAGCTAGCACGAGGGGACACAGCTTTAAATTAAGGGGTATGAGTTATAGGACGGATATCAGAGGTAGGTTCTTTACTCAAAGAGTGATTAGGGAGTGGAATGCCCTGCCTGCAGCTGTTGTAGATGCGCCAAGTTTGGTGGCGTTTAAGAGGTTAATTGATAAGTATATGGAAGAGAAGGGAATGGTTTAGTTTGGAGGGGCATTGCTTTTTATTTTGGTCGGCACAACATCGAAGGCCGAAGGGCCTGTTCTGTGCTGTATTGTTCTATGTTCTATTGTGTGAGTTACTGTCTGGGGTCTTTTAAATATGGCTACCATATATGATAGTGGAAGCATACCTTCCAGTCAACCTGCCCCTGAGGGGCAGAGGACCCACTGTGACCCTATTTAGGCCACCCATGGCACATTATCCAGAGCAGTTGGATTTCTGTGTGCTGTGGTGCCAATGGACTTTTCAGTCAGCATGGGTAATCTGTCCTGAGGAAAAATCAACCTCCTGGTTTTCATTCATTTTGATAAATGCTAATTATTCTCTCCAGTTAATCAACTCAAAAGCAGGAATGCAGCTTCATAAAGTGCATTCAATGAGCATAGGATTTAATGTATTTTTGCAATCAAAACATGAATATAGTGAGAAATAGTGGGCAGCACAGTGGTTAGCACTGCTGCCTCACAGTCCCAGGGACCTAAGTTCGATTCCTGTCTTGGGTCGCTGTGTGGAGTTTGCACATTCTCCCTGTGTCTGCATGAGTTTCCTCCGGGTGGTCTGGTTTCCTCCCACAGTCTGAAAGACGTGCTGGTTAGGTGCATTGGCCCGAACACTCGCTGGAGTGTGGCAACTGGGAAATTCCACAGTAACTTCATTGCAATATTAATGTAAGCCTTACTTGTGACTAATAAAGGTTGGTTTCAGCAAAAGTTTGTATTTAAGGCTGTCCTCTACTTTTTTTTATGTGAACATTGGTGTAATCTCATCATTCCAGTTCATTTTAACATGATTGCCCCTGTGCCTTCAGCTTTGTAATCTTTCACACATCCAGGGAGTCATGCAGAGGGAGAGAGGACAAATCATATTTTGTTCTTCAGTACAGAGAAATGTGGCTGCCGGAACGTTCATCATTTTCCATTTCTGCGGTCTTTGATTATAACAGTGCTGTTAACTTCAAAATGCTAACTAAAATGAAGCTATTGGTTTGATTCCGGTCAATTTGTAGTTTGTTTTCTCTGTTCCACCTCTAATTTTTTTAGTGTCTCTGATATGTTTTCTTGTCTGTTCTGGTTCAGTTTTTTTCTTCTATTTTCCTCTGGCACTTGGCACAAACATGATGTTGTTTATCTCTGAATCTCTATTTGGATTCAATTTTTCATCCCTGCCATTCCCTTCTCTCACTCTGTGGCACATTTATATCACCCAGTTGCACTTTCTGAATTTTTTTTTTGAAAATTGCACCTGTATCTTCACATTGAGATCCTACTTTCAACAGCAGTCTTGCATGCTGCTTCTCTGTGTGTGGTTCCAAAGATGAAAATAAAAAGTAAGAGATCGTTACATACATTTATTTGTCGCCCATGCCACATAGCTGGAAAATAATGCCTTCCTGAAAATTATACAGCAAAACAGGCACAGAAACTGGTTGTCCATCTCTCTGGTATAGGGATGGCATGATGACAGAGTGGTTAGCACTGCTGCCCCACAGTGCCGGGTTCAATTCTGGCCTCGGGTGACTGCCTGTGAGAGATTGTACGTTCTCCATGTGTGTGCATTTGTTTCCTCCGGGTGCTCCGGTTTCTTCCCACAGTCCAAAGATGTGCGGGTTAGGTAAATTGTATAGCTTTGGAGCGAGCACAGGCTCCCCTTAATGTCAGGGAGATTAGCAGGGTAAATACATTGGTGGGACTTTCTGCCTGTGCTCGCTCCAAAGCTGGAAAATCCTGCACAAGGGCAACAGACATTTGTACGGTTCTATGGGTTTACAGGGATAGGGCCTGGGTGAGATTATTGTCGGTACAGGCTTGATGGGCCGAATAATCTCTTTCTGCACTGTTGGGATTCTATGAGTAACAATAACTATTTTCTGACCCTATGCGTCACACATATGTAGGGACTATTTTCTTTTTAACAATCCATTGGTCCTTTGAGGTGATCCAAGATCAAAGCATTAGAAAGCCACTTGTTCTTAAAGGAGAGTGCAGCCAGCAATTCCACCATCCATGCAATTTTTGAAGATATGCTACATTAACTATAAACAAAAAGAATTACTGCCATCTATAAAACTTTGCCAGAGCAGCCAGCTTGCATGTTTGAATAACAGAGAAAAAAGGGGAACATTTTGAGAAGCATTTTATTTTGCTTTCAATCCTCTACAAGATTCCTTCCGGATTTCATCAGCTCCAAGGAGCTTGCCAAGCAATCGTACGGTAACTACAATGACCTGGTTAATTTGGGACTGAATCTACTCTCATCCGTTTGATGGATTGATTTTTAAAACAGTCTAATCGCCTGGAAACAATAAAAAATGCAAAGTTCAATGTAGATTTTCCGAGTCTGTCTAGCAGGTAAGACATTTGCATATTTTGTCATTTGCAAAATAAAGTTCCCTACCAACTCCTGAAATTTTAAAGAAGGTTGATTATCCCCTTCTTTTTAAGGGTGGACCAATAGTTAAAAGTAAAATATATTTATTTGTCATTACATGAACACTGCAATGAAATTATTGTGAAATTCCCCTCGTTGCCACAGTTTGGTGCCTGTACGGGTCAATGGACCTAACCAGCACATCTTTCAGGCTGTGGGAGGAAACGGTGTATCCGGAGGAAGCCCACACAGACACGGGGAGAACATGCAAACCCATCATAGACAGTGACCCAAGTCGGGAATCAAATCTGGGTTCCTGGCGCTGTGAAGCAACAGTGCTAACCCAGTTATGGTGGTGTTAAGGGCTTAAGATGGTGGGTGAAATTTACTCTGACTCCAGCTTGCCTCAGATAGATGAATTTTGTCAGGTTTCAGTTCAACAGAGCATGACAGGAAATTTGAGCTCCGAAGCAGACGCTGAGAAATGGGGATTGCTTGAATTGCACTCGCTGCTGACCAGTGTTGGCTTAGCACTGATAACAATTCTCAATACACAGTCCATATAGACCACCCCTACTGATGACAAGTGAGACAGCAGGGAAAAAATGGGCCAGGACAGGTCCTGCTTGTTTCCCCCAAATTGTTTCCCTCGCAACGCGTTCTTGGTTCTATGAAGCTTGCTGGCTCCTTCGCATCTGTTACAAATTGCTTTCTGTGATTAATTGACATCAGGGATACTTTTGTGGTGGGGTAAGAAATCAGGACAGCTGTTCATCCTTCCTTCTGATGTGGAGCACAGT
This sequence comes from Sphyrna mokarran, assembly GCA_024679065.1. Classification (NCBI taxonomy): domain Eukaryota; kingdom Metazoa; phylum Chordata; class Chondrichthyes; order Carcharhiniformes; family Carcharhinidae; genus Sphyrna; species Sphyrna mokarran. Next base: position 54,914,232 of record JAGIQG010000012.1, read on the forward strand.
CTGCTGTCACAAAGCTCTCCACCTGACAGTGTGAGCAACAACAGATTACTTTTGACAACTGGTAATTGCAAATTTGAATGTTATGGTGGTTGTGGAGGCTGTACATCGAGACCGATACATGACCAGTCAATCTTACATTTGTTTCCAGTAAATTTGTGCTCAATCAGATGAAAAATATTGGTCCTTTTCTCTTCCCCATTTTAGGCACTCAATAACAGCATTAAGTTATCCAAGACTACAGAGTGATTAGAGCAGCATTTAGAACCAGAACATCTTAACAGTGCAGAATAAGACCATTTGCCTATCAAATCTGCACTGACTCTTCAAATGATCATCTTACCAAGGACCACTTCATCTCCCGACCTCTCCTCGTAATCTAATGCACTTACCCTGACTAATCCAACTAACCTTCATACTTTTGGATAATGAGGGCCAATCCACCTAACGTGCACATCTTTGGACACTAAGAGCCAATTTTGTACGGCCGATCCTCCCAACCTGCACATTTCTGGACTGTGACCCCATTTAAGCACCTTAAAATAAATGTGAATTCAGATATCAACAAAACAGAAACAAAGAGACAAAGTAATATACAGCAAATCATTATTAAAATTTTCATACTATCAATCAACATAAAAATATGAAAATCTGTGTTTTAAAGTGCTTTGTAAATGTTTTATAATTTTGTAATGTGTCAGTCTGTCATGTATTTAGGGTATAGTCCCTTTAAGGGAATGGGTCATGTGACTGGATATGTGGGGTGAATTGGCTTGGAACTATCCCGAGTAGGAGTCAACATTTGGAGTTTGGCGCGAGTAGACTGAATAAAGATTAGTATTCCTTGATGCCTGATTGTGGAGTAGTTTTTGATCCAGAGCAGCAAAGAGAACTCAGATTTTGTCTAGTTTTGGAGTGATGATGATGCTAGTGAAAATGAAACTTCAGAAACTCTTTCTCACAATGATACTTAAAGATAAACAAAGGCTATTGACGTCAGATAACGTGACGCATTATTGCTTTTGTGTTCTGTAAACTAACGTAGCATTGTTCAAACTCAACTTGTAAAAAAAAACAAAACGGTGGAGAATTAATGTAGCGTGGAATGCTCGAATAGGGGATTGCACTCATGATTCTCCACGTGATAACTTTTCTGAAGCTAGTTGTATCACTATGGGAAGCAGTCAGCTGAATGTTGACATGATGTTACGGGTGTGGTAAAGGTGGGAAAGGGGGGCAAAAATAAGAAGAGATATATTGAGCCACACTTGCTGATTTTGGTGAGCTTGACATCAAAAATTGTGTTTACTACTGTCTCAGTCCAAGACCTGAAGTTTTAGGATGGCAGTAGCCATTCCCCCCCCCCCCCCCCCCCAGTGAACACAGCAATCCACTGCCTATTTTACCCTTCAATGAGCACTTATAGGCAACTTACACCTCTCAATCAAGAAAAGACTAGAAGGCTCTCAGTCCCTCCAGCAACAGCACTGCACTGGCCGGAAGAGTCACTGCACGTAACTACCAGAGTCTAAGTCATGGGAACCCGAGGCTCTCATAAGTATCAGAAATCCCAGGGAAAGGAGAGTAGCAAAGGTTTGGGAGTGGCAGGGCTGGTATGGTGAGTGAGGTCTCAATGGATAGGCCAGGTGTGAGATGGGGGGTTTAAGGAGGCACTGGGCCTTAAGGGAAGGGCATCTCTAGTCCGAAAGAGGCTCTCTCTAGAGATGCTCCCCCACCGCCAACTTCCTGTCCGAGATCAACCTCTCTTCGTTTGCAAGATCCCCGCATGAGTTGTCATTTGCCCACAATCTGAAAAAGTGAGACTGAGCGGTACATAGTCCTTAAGTGGCCACTAATTGGCCACTTCAGGGTCTGAACTGGGGCAAGGACAGGCTTCTTGCCTGAGGATCTGTTCACCCCAGCATAAAAATAACTTGAGGTTGAGGCAGGTGGGAAGCCAGGGGGAATGTCCGATGGTGGTGGTGCAGACAAAGTGTAACCATCATCCAATCTGCTGAACATAAATCATACAGAAAGAAAAGGGAGGATGGGTTGCACCTCAAGAGGGCAGGATCAATGTCCACACAGTTTGCAGGGGGATGGGCAGCAGCATGTGAAAGTTGAAAAGGGGAATAAGGTTAGAATACCAGGCAGTGCTAGAGAGGGGAATACTTCCATATTAGACAGGATCAGACTAAGTGGAACTATATTTATTAAGTGGATTCAGAGTACAGGAGAAGGTAATAACGTCTAAATCAAAGTTACTGTGTCTGTGCATTAACTCACAGATTGTGGTAAATAAGATTGGTGTGTTACAGGCACAGATTGACATACAGAAGTATGATGTTGTGTCTATAACAGAGACTTGGGTTAAAGAAGGACAGGCTTGGGCACTAAATATTCCTAGATACAAGGTGTTCAGGAAAGATAGGAAAGAAAGGAAAGGGAAAGAGTGGTGATATTGATTAAGGAGAAAATTGCAATGCTGTAGAGAGAGACTGTCCCAGAGGGGTCAAGGACAGAATCTATTTGCCTAGAGCTAAGGAACAAAAACAGGTGCAATTATATATTGCCTGGTGTAGTCTATAGGCCACTAACCACTGGGAAAAATGTAGAGGAAGAAATTTGCAAGGAAATTATAGAGGTGCAACAATTATAGCATAGTTATAGTGGGAGACTTTAATTCTTCACATGTAGACGAGAATAGTAATAGTATGAAGGACAGCGAGGAAAAGGAGTTCTTAAAGCGTGGTTCAAAAGATGTTCTATGTTTTATATATGTATATATATATAAGAAAATATATATATATCGAAACAAGAAAGGAGACACTGCTAGCCATGGTTCCTGTGAATGAAATGGATCAAGTGATCAAATGTTGGCAGGAGAACATTTAGACGACAATGATCATTGTAACAAAGTTTAGACTGATCTTGGAAAAGGACAAGGAACAACCTAGGATAAGAATAATTAACTGAGGAAAATCCAGTTTCAATGGGATCTGTGCTAGATAAATTGGAACCAAAGGTTGGCTGGAAAAATGGCAACTGAACAATGGGCTGTCTTTACAGAAGAGATAGTTCAGACACAGGTGAGGTATATTCACGCAATGTGAAAAGATGGGGTAAACAAATCCAGATCTCCCTGGATGACAAAGCAGTTGGAGATTAAGGTGAAGAAGTAAAAGTGTGCTTATGACAATGTCAGGTGGATAATATAACCAAAAACCATTGAGGGTTCAGACAGAAAGTGAAAAAGGAAATAATAGAAGGAAAAAGAAAGGAAGGAATATAAACAGAAAAAAGCTTGGAAAATGATCCTTTGTCAGAGCTCTAGACTCAAAATGTTGGCTTTACTCTCCTTCCAACAGATGCTATCAGACCCACTGAGATTTTCCAGCCTTTTTCTGTTTTTGTTTCGAGTCCAGCATCTGCAGTATTTTGCATTCATCATGAGAAAGGAAGAAAGGTTGGTAACATGACCGTTTTAAGGAATGATGGTTGGCGGGCCACGTGACCAGGCTGGATGCTATGGAGCAGCTCTGTGGGAAGCCTGGCTAAACAGGGACAAGGGTGCATGTCCTGGGACAGGGAGAACCTTCAGTTGAGGCCAGGGAGGAGAAGAGAGTAAACCTATGCCTATGTTCTGTTAGACTCTTAGAGTATATTATTATAGTTTAATAAGCCTTTCTTGTTGATGGAGCCATATTGAGTCATCTGCAGTTACTACATCCAGCTGCTAATCTAAAAAGGGTTTGGCAGAGGGGTTGCGTTTTCTGGTCCAGACTCTTGTCCATCCAGGCCATGTGCACTGTTATGAGCCATTCTTTAGAGAGACAAGTTTCCTCTATTTTTAGACTGACAGTCACCTGCTGGGGGCAAACCAAGAATATTGTTGAAACTGTGATGGGTATGCAGTCCGACTGCACACCATCACCCTAGCTTTGAGCTTAGGAGATCAGAGCCAGGGCAGGGGGACTGAGAGCTTCAATACTGAGCCTGGTCTTGGAACCTCACGGGAAGATGGCGAGTATCTCATGGACTTAGTGGCGGAAGGTCAGCAGCTGCTGCCACCATCTGGAAGCATGTATTCTGTGAATTAACGTACAGACACAGTAACTTTGATTTAGACGTTATTACCTTCTCCTCTACTCTGAATCCGCTTAATAAATATAGTTCCACTTAGTCTGATCCTGTCTAATATGGAAATATTCCTTCTCTAGCACTGCTTGGTATTCTAACTTTATGCACCTTATTCCGCTTTTCTACTTCCACAAACTGCTGCCCATCCTCCTGAGGACATTGGATTGTACCCTCTTAGTTGCAAACCATCACTTTTGAACAGCTCCATCTAGTTTCACTTTTCAGATTGTGGGCAAATGACAGTTCATGGGGGGGATCTTGCAAATGAAGGAAAGTTAATCTCTGACAGGAAGTCAGGGGGTGGGGGAGCATCTCTAGCGAGAGCCCCTTTTGGACTGGGGAAGCACAACTCACGTGCTCTGTCCACCTGCCATTGTCATGGTGACAGGAACTCCTCCTGCCACTCAGCAGGAGTCTTCTTGAAGAGGAGCCCTTAATACATCAGCTGCACAGAGGACTGCTGCCAAAATGAGCCATGGCAAGAAGAGGAAGCAGATCAGGAGTTTCTCTCCTGTGTAGCAGCAAGTGGGGGGGGTGGTGGGGGAGGGGGGGTGGTGGGGGGGAACACTGTGCTGGAGCACGAGGAGAAGCTTTAAGAAAACACCTCAGTCGTCATCAAGTGGATCACACGAGTGTGCTCATTCTGCTTCACGTCTCATCACGATTCTGTCAATAAACCCCGATCACACTGTCCCTCATGCAGAGATTATGTTAATACGTTGTCGCTATTGAACTTCTTTACGACATTAGCTTTAATAGTTTGAAGCGGGGCAGGATGTATCGGATGTCAATAACTGGACACGGTAAAAGTGTTGACAGGATGGTGACATGATTCTCACATTCCAGATGGAATGACGTTTGAACACATTCCATGCATGCATCTCCGAGGCCAGGACTTCATAACCTACTGGAATCTCCACTTTATTAAGACATCACCATCATGCAGTCATGTCCAGAGCCTTCTACCTGAATGCTGGGATGTTCCCTCATTTCATCTTTGCTTCATCCTCAGATGAATGGCTTGTCTCTTGTGTCCCCTCTTTCTCAAAGGCATCCCCATTCTCAACAGCCAGGATTTGGAGAGTGCAGCATATTACGACCATGAGGAATACGCGAGATAGTGCAAACTGCAGTGCCCCATCTGATCTGTCAAGGCATCTGAGCCTCATTTCCAACAGCCCAAATGCCTTTTCAATAATGGTGCTTGTGCTTACATGGTTGTCATTGTAGTGCCTGTCTACGTCTGCTCTGGGTACTCTCACTGGAGCCATGAGCCACCTCTTCAGTGGTACCTGTTATCATCCATCCAGGGTATCAGGGCTGCTGAAGAGGTGAGTGGTGTGCATAATGAACAAGTTGTCCCTAGACATATCTATATTATCCATTGATGATGGTCACAGACCAGCTGGACTTTCAACAAGTAAAATCCCCTCCTGTTAATAAAGGTGCAGGACTGGCCGGCTGAAATCTTTATGACGATATACATGGAGTCAATGGCTTACTGGACCCTGGGGAAACTTGCAGAAAATACCCTTCTGAACATAGCATCAATGAAGATCTTGATGCAGTGGTTGTGCAACAGGCTGAATAGTGCCAGTAGTCTCCACATGCTGCCTGAAAGGACCCTGTTGCATAAGAATTGAGCCTTGACAGTAACCTTGACTGCTACAGGCAAGGATGACCCAGCATAATTGGACGAAACCTTCTCTGCCAAAAAGTCACTGTGGTCTTTGAGAGCCTTGCCTTTTCTGGTATTGTATCTCAGGCATCTAAAGATAGCTCAAACTTCCATGCCTTTGTTGAATATTCATGATAGCTTCATCATCTTCTGGGCCTAGTGAAGGTCTGCCATTCTTAAGCATCACCAGTGCACGCTTGACCTCTCCCTGTGGCCTTCTTCCTTTCACTCTCATCCCCCTCGCTAGAGGATGTGTTTTGTGCAGAGACAAATATCCCCATGCTTGGCCTAATTTGAGGCTAAGGAAATGGTCAGGGTCTAAACGGGCCACCCTGAAGGAGGAATAAACCTTTAAATAAGAGATGGTTGGAATTCAAGCTCTGCTTCTTGCATGAGCCATTCCTGGTAGTCGCAGAACCCTGAACTGCTCAATTGAAACTCAGGGTTTAACTGGTGTCTTTAAGCTGGCCTTACCAGGCTGCTTGATATGAAAAACGGCAAGAAACCCACCTGGCATAGAGCACACCACAGATTATTTATTAGGAGATTAATGATCTTAGCTATACTATCTGAATAATGTGGGTGTGCTCGCAATTCCGAGCCCTATTTACCTGTGTATTATTTTGATCAGGCATGATGGCATCAAGAACATGACCCAATGTGATTTCGTTCAATAATACATCAGTGTAGGTGAATAATGCTCTTCTTTTAACAATGTACTATTCAGCCAGAGGTTGATTAGAGAAGATGGGACTGTTTACCTTGGAGATATGACAGCGGTATGCAAAATCGTGACAGGGTAAATAGGGGGAAAAAGTTTCAATTAGTCGAAGGATCGAGAAGCAGGGGGCAAATTTGAAGATAATTGGCAGGATAAACAATGATGGCATCAGGAAAATCTTTTGCATACAGCAAGTATCTAGCATGAGAGTGAGGTGGAGGCAGGATTTGTTTTCATTCATTCATGGAATATGGACATTGCTGACTTAGCCAGCATTTATTGCCCATCCTTAATTGCCCTTGAGAAGGCGGTGGTGAACTGCCTTCTTGAACCATTGCAGTCAGTGTTATGTAGGTATACCCAGAGTGCCATTAGAGAGGATGTTCCAGGATTTTAATCCAGTGACAGCGAAGTAAATATTTCCAAGTCAGGATGATGAGTGGCTTGGAGAGAAACTTGCAAGTAATGGTGTTTCCATGTATCTGTTGTCTTTGTCCTTCTGGATGTGCTTGTGGGATTGGAATGTGCTGTCTAAGGAATTAATTGAAGCTTTCAAGAAGGAATTGGATTCTTACCTGAAAGAGAAAGGTTGGTAGAGCAATGTGGAGCAGTGCAACTAAGTGAATTGTTCCCAAGGAGAGTCAGCACAGACATAATGGACTGAAGGCCTCCTTCTGTGTTGTAAGAATTCAGCAATTTTGTGATTCTATGTTCATAAACAAACTTTGATTTGTTGAAATCTTTGGAATACTTCAGATAATTGTATCAACAAATAGTACTTGAAGAAAATGTATGTATGAGGTTTGTTATCATCTATTAAAATTATGAAATTGTTTTTTGCATGGCTTTGAAACACAGTTTACAATTTGCTGTTATCAAGGTGTCCCAGACAGGAAGAGTATATATCCCTGTATACTTGCGACAAATATTAAACATCAATTGGCAAGAGATGGTTCCTGATGTGGAGGTATTCAAACGAGCTGGAACAGTCAGTGCAGAATCGCTCATCACAGCCTCTCAGTTGTGGTGGACTGGCCATGTCATAAGAATGAGCGACGATCGTTTGCCCAAAGCCGTCTTCTATGGCGAGCTACATGAAGGAAATAGAAAACATGGTGGACAGAAGCTGCGTTACAAAGATGTGCTCAAGCACCATATGAAGAACACTAACATGGATGTCAACACCTGGGAAAAGGATGCTTTGGACAGAAGAAGTTGGCAATGCATTGTCAAGAAGACAATCCCACTCATCGAGAAAAAAAGGCAGGAAAAATATGAAGCAGACCATGAACACAGACATTTTGTTACAAATCACAGTTGCCACCGATGTGGGAGACAATGCCGATCCAATGCAGGCCTTATAACACACCAACGTGCCTGCAGAATCTAAACTTCCAACACAGTCAACATCGAAATCGATGGACAGCCGAAGAAGAAGAAGATATCCCTGTCTGCTTGGCAACTTTTTCAAATTATTTTATTGTTTTTTCTGTTTTTCAAAATGGTCAATTGTTGGACTGATAAATTATTGGGTTGATAAAATGACAGCAACTGGTCACATGTTGGTTTTTGGAAGTTTCTGAGCAGCTTGAAATGTAACACCTCCTGGAATGTAAAACTCCTTACATTATATAAGCATTTCAGCAAAGCCAACACAATGGTTTAGCAGATGAGATGTCTGCCACAGGAAGTTATGGGCAAAGATAGTAGTTTGTGACTCCTAATCTGTAATGAGCTATTAATGGCCCAATTATTACCTGCTCTAAAATTCAATGGGTTTCAATCAGGGTTCTCATTAAACAACTTGTACACTATCACTATGGCTGAATCATCTCAACTCCTTTAAATACTCTTAAATACTCAAACAATCACTGTTTGACCTCAGAAGAGAAACAGGATACCATCTCTGTCTATCATTTAGCATTTTTTTTTGGCCAAGATCAAATATAACATTGACATTTATATTTCAGCTTCATTTGAAGCAATTTTTTAAAACGGCATCTCAGCCTTTTGGCAATGTTGCAAATGAGATCAAGCCTTGGAGGAAGAGATATACCTACTTCAATCAGCTTGGATCATGTAGATCAAGCCCAAGACAGGAGGTGAGAGCCCTGTCTTGTCAGCTTGGATTGGGAATGTCCAACTTGTTGGGACTCTGAATTGGCTTTAATTTGACTTGATTGGATTGGGAAAAAAATAATTTCACAGCTAGTAGCAGAAACAGTCCATGTCTAGGTCTGCAATTGCCTGGCCCTCATCTACTACAACATTGAAACTTTTGCCTTCAAAACTAATTCAACTCTCTGTGCTTTTTTCCATCGTGAAAGTCCTCACGTCTGGAAAGACATGTTGCCCTACAACAATCAGGCAACTATCCGTGGAGAGAATTTGCCATCGGACTTTTGATTCTGGACCCTGGGCTCACTTAAAAACGTAAGTCATATCTTTATCATGGTCTTCTCTTATATCTCTTTCTTTCCTTTATCACTCTTTGTGTGAGTGCAAAAGGTCAGATGTTGCAAAACCACTTTCCTGTATTTTATGTGCGTGAAACAAACCAACCTCTTATTTTATCACATCGTGAGTTTGCTGTGTGAGTTATTCATAGAGGATTAGAACACTCTGATCTCAGAGTTGAGGAACACATGCCACCATGTAAAAATGGGAAACCTGAAATTAAAACCACTTTTTGTCAACGGATGGATAGGGAGAGGAGAAATTGGGGCTGTTTAAATTAATCCCCCTCCTCTCCATAACAGAAACTGGGAGCTCAAGTCTGAGTAAATGGGAACAAGGAGGCACAGTGATTAGCGCCAGAGACCCAGATTCGATTTCTGGCTTGGGAATTGTCTGTGCAGAGCTTGCACATTCTCCCTGTGTCTACGTGGATTTCTTCCAGGTGCTCTGGTTTTTTTCCCACAGTCCAAAGATATGCAGATTAGGTGGATTGGCCATGCTAAATTGCCCCTTAGTATCCAAAAATGTCTAGGTTGGGTGGATCAGCAATGGTAAATGTGTTGTGTCGCAGGGGTAGGGTGCAGGGGAGAGCCTGGGTGAGATGCTTTTTCAGAGAGTTGGTGCAGACTCAATGGGCCCGATGACCTCTATCCGCATAGAAGCGACTCTTGGTTCTAAAACCCAAGTTTATTTGACCAGAGTTGAAATTAAGAGACGAGCCAAATTAGAGATTTTTTTTAAAAGTTGGAAGCCAAAAGAGAGAAGCCTGGTGGCTGAAACTAAATTTAGCATAGTTACTCATACCATAGCAAACTCTTTATAGCAAAATGGTAAATCATATTACAAAAGTGGATTTGGAAAAGGAAGTTCCAACAAGTGAAACCTTAGCCTCCTTAAGTTGAGAGCAATTAAGATTTGTAGACAGAAAAATACAGGTGAAAGTTCCTCCTGAGACTCAAAAGACGGAGATACTCCATTTACTCTTGGAGAAATTAGACTTCAGTTCCTATCCTGAACAGGTAGAAGAATCAGAACAAAACAATGATTGCAGAATATATTAAAAACAGCTGTCCTGGCCGCAAAATGGCTAGTAGAACTGGAAAGGAGGAGATTAGAAAAAGAGCGCCAGAGAACCAGGCTCGATTCCAGCCTTGGCTGTATGTCGTTGTGGAGTTTATATGTTCTCCTCATGCCTGTGTGGGTTTTTTCAGGATGTTGCGGTTTCCTCCCAATACACAAAGACGTACAAGTTAGAATGGTTGGCCGTGCTAAATCACTCCTGAGCATCCAAAGAAGTGTAGGTCATTGGGACACAGAAAAGATTTACCAGAATGTTGCTTGGTATAGATGGCATTAGCTATGAGGAGAGGTTGGGGAAGCTTGGTTTGTTCTTATTGGAGATTGAGGGGCTACTGATAGAAGTCTACAAGATTCTGAGGGGGCATGGATGGAGTGGATAGTCGGAAGCTTTTTCTCAGAGTAGAAGAGTCAATTACTAGAAGGCATAGGTTTAAGGTGTGAGGGACAAGGTTTAAAGGATACGTATGGGGCAAGTTTTTACACAGAATTGTGGGTGCCTAGAACTTACTGCCAAGGGAAGTAGTGGAAACAAATATGATAGTGACTTTTAAGGGGCCTCTTGCCAAATACATGAATAGGATGTGAATTGAGGGTTATGGTCTCCAGTAGGAAGTTTTAGTTCGGTCGAACAGCATTATTGGTGCAGGTTTGGAGGGCTGAAGGACCTGTTCTTGTGCTGAAATTTTCTTTGTTCTTTGTATTAGCGGGGTTACAAGGATGGGTTGGGCCTGTGTAAGAAGCTCTCTCAGACAGTCGGTGCAGGCTTGATGGGCTGAGTGGCCTCCTTCTGTACTGTAGGGATTCTGTGACTCTATGCTTCTAAGAAAGAGAACAGGCTCACTGGCAAAAGAAGCTGGAAATGAGATCAAAAGCTCAGAGGGCAAAGATGGAAATCTAAAAGGAGATGAGGGGATTTGCTATATTTCTGGGAAATGATGTGGTGAGGTACCAAGAACTGTGCCCTGGGAAGCCAGAACTGTTCCTGCCTGAGGGCTTCCCTGGTTCCTATTCAACTTGGGGATTTGCTATATTTCTTTGGGCAATACAAACAATTTCAACAAAGTTCTGCCAGGGTGACAGCAGGCTGAATACAGTTCAGAGATCATGTCAGGGATAAAAGAACCCATCAGAGGTAAGATGGCTCCAAGAAAGCAACCAGGATTTTAAAAAGCTGCAATTAAGCCAGAAAATTTGAAAAAGGCCAAGACCAAGCAGCAGACATCTACAGAAGGGGCAGAAAGCTGGAGAATGTCAAAAGGGTCACAAGGATGAGAGAGCCTCCATAGAAGGCAGAAAGGCCAAAGGCAAGCCAGTAAAATTCAGCAGAGTCCATATAAAGCCCCTAGAATCTGAAATAAATTCTCCAAATATCCCCAAGTTGAATAGGAACCAGGGAAGCCCTCAGGCAGGGAAAGAAATAGCAAAGAAGATATCCCATGTAACCAAAGAGCCAGTAAGACTTTTAAGTCCGGAAAGAAAAAGGTTAAGGACATGCCTGATGTATGGCTGGTGGAATCCTTTCTTCAGCTTTAACTTGGGGCACAGAAAGATCCCAGGCCCTTCCAGCAAATTTAAAAAGAATGGAGTCCATGGTAGTCTGGCCCTCTTAAACCCTTTCAGAAGAGGGATGTCCATAAAGTTCCTAAGTAGACATTCTGTTAATGAGAAAATTATCTGACCCAGATTTAAACTCAAAGGATCCTACACCCTGGGGAACAGGAGATCTGACTATCAACACCCACTTTTCCAAGTTGGAAGGATATCCTTGTCATGGATTTACCTGATAACACCAAGGCACAGAATTAGTAAAGAGAGATAGGATCTAATCTACCTAGCAATAAAGGAGTATTGGCTCAAAGGAGTTCTTGAGGTGTGTCCTGTTCCAGCAACTAGATAAGATCAGATGAGGAAGCAGGTTACCAAGATGACTGAGACATGGGGAGGCATATAGGTACTAATTTTCCAGCGTCAGGAAAGTAGGAGAGATAGACAATTCAATATAGGGTGGGCAAAATCAAAGAGAGCCAGGGGTATAATTGTCAATTCCTGCAGAAGCAAACAGACCAGCTTAATATCTCAGAGGAAGGCTAGGGCAACACCTAACAACAAGCCAATTCATAGCAGAGGCCCTTTCGAATACTTACAGCTAAGTTAATGCAGAATCCTTCGAAAGGCAGTTTACCTATCTTCACTGAACCAGGCAAAGACATTTACCAGATTGGATCAGCC